>VMKM01000003.1:75000-1440000 GCA_008360985.2 Macquaria ambigua | reverse complement strand
CTGTCAGACATGGATTCTGTAACACTTGTAGGAGCCAAAATGCATATTTAGCCTGTGTTGTTTATCATTTGTTTAGGCTGCACACGTTCTTTTGGTTACTATCACTTCCGGTAATTGGCACATGGGTGTGGTTTCACGATATTTACCTGTTCACTTGGATGGCTGAATTTTCTGTTGACCGTCACTTTTGGTACAATTATTCCCATACAACATTACTTGTT
The DNA here is from genome assembly GCA_008360985.2 of Macquaria ambigua. NCBI lineage: Eukaryota > Metazoa > Chordata > Actinopteri > Centrarchiformes > Percichthyidae > Macquaria > Macquaria ambigua. The sequence continues at coordinate 1,439,779 of VMKM01000003.1, read as the reverse complement.
GGTGCCTTTTTCGTTCAATAAACATCATAAAACGCATCTTGACTTGTTTGGGCATGTTTTTGTATCAACGCGTCACAGTGAAGAGCCTACTTAGCCTCTCAGCGGCATTTTTTTTTTATTGTAGTCGCTACAACACGGCTGGGTTCATCTGTCTGTTGAAGTGGCAGCTTCATGTCCGTCTGTAACACAAAAGTAGAAGAAAACCGATCTAAAGGCTTCACTTCTACTACTTGACGTATTTATATTTGCAAAGTGGGGACAGCAAACATTTCTGGCACAATTGCTGGAGCTTCAAGCCTTCTTCAGGCTGCTGTGTTGCAGTCTGAATTTATACGGCTGACCCCACCCACCATCTCACAGCTGCAGGTCCTCAGTCATTAGGTGATTCAATTAGACGATGCCAGAATCTACAATATCAGACAAGTCATCGTGAATGTAGAACTAGAAACAATCTGCTTGTTCATTCTGTGACGCAAACCATCAGATTGCACGTAAACTAAATTACAGACTAATCTGTGATGTTGTGTAAACCCAAACAGACACACAAAAGTGTGCTTGTGTAGTAATCAGTTGCTGCAGAGTAGAGCTGTCACAACTGCAACAACTTAGGCTGTAAATAAACACTCAAGAAGTTTCTGAATCCTAAAGTCCTAAAAATAAAACTTACCAACCCGGATCCAACGTTTCGACCTGTTTCCAATAGCTTTTCAGCTTGTTTCAATACTTTTCTAGAAATGTGTTGTTGCAGCATTAGAATCAAGAAAAATCTTATTTGACAAAAATAAGTTGCACTGTCATCCTGTGAACTTTAAGGTCACAGACGTTTATGGCTTTACAAGTATACTTTTTTAGCTTTTTCTTCTCTTTTAGTACCTCTCAGCAGTTCACGACTTTGAGCTCTGCATGCACACAGTGGGAAACACACCAAGGTTAAAGACACAAAACACAGATACAAGAGTTATTTTCTGGTTTTGTTTTTCTGTTTTTGTGTGTGTGTGTGTGTGTGTGTGTGTTTTTCTGTCCACACAAAACGGATTAATTGGAACAGATAAGTGAACCAGCAATACATGAACCCAGAACTTTACCTTGCTTCAGTGCTACAATCCCACCATCCACCTCTCAGCTGCCCGAATGCACATGGAGACTGAAAGAGAAGAAAGTATATTGTTTTTCTGCTGTCTCATATATGACCTGAACATTAGGTCCTGTGTATTTATGTCACATTTTTGTCATTAAAACAAACTCATGAAGTGATTTAATCTGACTCGTGTTTTAAAATGTTGCAGTATCCTCACTGGCCACAAGGGGCTCTGCTGCAAATGCAATGTGTGGCACACTGGAGCTGACAAACCACAATGTGACCCCTGACCCTAGCTGGGGTTCATCTAACTTAATCTAAGTCTTTTCCTTCTCTTAGTATTCCCATTAAGTCTCTATGTCTCACACTATGTTACAATATCACATCATTGTCTATATTTGCTTGATCCCTTTCAACTCCCTTGCAGTTTTTAAGCTGCAGATGTAGATCACATGACAACAGTCTACATGTTTCATGCATCTTTGTCTACAGATTCCCCCAAGATTCAATCTGACACAAGCAGTAGATCTATGAAAACGCTGAGATCTCCTCAAGAATCTAAAACAAAGGTCTGGTGGTTTGACCAATGCTTGGTATTCGTATCAGAGAGATGAAAACCTCAAGCTTCTTTCCTCCTGCTTCCATCCATTCATCCAACAGTAAGTTGAGTTGTGATGCAGAGTCTGAGGTAGATGCTCATTTATGCATTGTAACAGTCAGGAAAAGGTATGGTACCAGAGGATTTAACTTCTTTTCCCCTGAAATCAACCATTAATTAGCAATAAACAATGTCTTCCTCACTATCTAATTGGCATCGCATTTGTCAAGATACAGTTAAAGAGACTGCTTAATTAATTAAACATGAAATAGCACCTTCCCTGAGTGTTTGAGAATACAGATGTAACCCTGCGTTTTTTTTCCCCTCCACATACACCAACACCTCCACCCGACCCTCTAAAAAAAAAAAAAAAAAAATCCAGCACCAGATTTGATAAGATTTGTTCTCTTTATCACTTTAATTAGCACCTCCCTCCTGTCCCCTTTGCAAATGAGGGGTAGGTGGGGGGGGTTCGGGATTTGATGACTTAAAATGCACACAGCTAACGAGTTATTCATACCCTGCACAGCTGTTAAGGCAATTTAACTGCTTCTTCTCCGTTCTCCCTTTTTTTCTCTTGATGCTTACTTGTCGAGGAGGGAAAGGTGGCAAGAGGCCTCGCAACTGCTCCATTATCTCGGTAGAGAAGCTCTCTGATTCAAAAAATGGCCACAATTTCCATCATTCACCTGTAATAGCAAAGATTTACAACTATTCAAATCTCAAACTTGCATCTTTCCAGGAACTTATGACCATTTTTATGCAACTCTGTCCCGGCTGTGAAGAAGTAGGTGTTACGTAGGCAAGAAAAGGTGTCAAAAAAAAACAACCCACACCTGAGTGCTTTAAAGCTGTTTCTGTTCAGAGCTATGAGCACATTTCTATGCACGCTGTATACTTGCGTGCTCCACCATTGCCCATCTGTCGCTGTGCAATTATGATCAGAGGAAAGAAGTGCCTGAATGAAATATCCGCACCTCAGCTCCCATGCAGATTGCAGACCAGGACGTGTCAACTTCTCCTGGATCAGCATCCCCATGATGGGAAGATCACAACTCACATCTACAAACACTGACACAGATGCGAGCATGCTTTACTTAAATCCACTGAATTAAGTTCAATAAGGTTCAAATATTGCAAAGGTTCTACATGGTTTAAGGACATTTAGGAATATCAAAGACAAAGACTGAATGGGATTCTTCTCCTTCTTGTTTGGGAATTTTATTGGAAAGTCCTCCAGGGACAGTTTGTGAAAAAGTCCAAAAACTGCCAAATTTTGTGAAAACGCACATACCTTAAATCCACCAGTTTATCTGCTGAGATGCTTTCAGCTCTCTGGTTTTAAAAACTGCCCAAAACTGAATATATTATACACAATTCAGACTGATAAGTGGCGAGGCACTTTGACGCGCCAACGGCCTGAAAATCTGTGATGCAACTTTCCCTGTTGAGTCTGTTTTGGTCAATGCATAAGTGGAACCATCGTGACAAGTGGCGTCTGCTGAGTGGTGTTGTTCATCGATGAGTTATTGCTTTAAAATGAAAGTGGTAAGACAGGTTTGGAAAAGGAAAATGGGTTCAATTAGTACTTCAAATAACAAGAGGCCACTTCAGCTAAATTCCTAGAAAATGAACAACAGGCCACAGACTCAATAAATAGAGATGAGTTGATTTTCACTGTAATTTTTTTCTCTCCCGCTCTCACTGCAGGCTGCACACCAGTTAAGTATAATTCCTCGCCATGAGACGAAAAGGCTACAAAACCAACATTTATTAATATTTTAGCTAATTCTGGACTGATTCTGCTTTTGCCCGAACTAACATCCCCTTTATAAAGTCCTTGATTTGTAAAAATCATTGCAACATTCTTTTCCAGGAAAATACATTTAAAAAAAAGACTAATATTGATTGAGAAATCTATTTCTGTGGCTTTAGACACACAGCCGAGTGAATGGACAGGAGGCTTTGGCACAAACTTTGATGATAACAGAATTCTTTGGAAGCTCAGCAGATCCATCTGTCCGTTTCACAACATTACGCTTGAGATGCTTGAATTGTAAACGGAGGTGGAAGGTCTGAGCGCTGTGGAGCCACGGCTGCGTTGTTGTGTCTGCCTACTGACTTCAAACAAAAGCTGTTATGTCTGAGACGGAATAAAAGGGCAGCCAGAGGTGTCGGCCCAAAACATAAATACAAGACCTGGAATGTAATACTTAACAGCTGAGACCACCTAAAACCAGCTAAAGGCCCCCTGACTTTGCAGCTTTAAGGTGATATCCGCAAACCTTTGGCGACATGAGGCCTGCTGGAGTTACAGGACTCACCTGACTGGAAATGGTGGGCATCATACTGAAAATTAATAAGTGTTAATAATCAGGATAAAACAAGGGCATGTGCCATTTTTTCTCCCCAGAAATCAGCATACATATTCATGTGAGAGTGATGTTGCTGAATTAATGTGATCAGAAGGACGGTTTCAATCCCCCCTGAGTTGGTTCGTGTTTAATCTTGTCTCCTCAAAACCAGAAGGCAAAGAGCAAGAGAGGAGGGTGGAAAGCAACTCAGTGATTAATGTTATTAATTTCCACACCTCTAACCTTCTGTTTCCGCTTCTCCACGTTTGGAGGTTGAGAAACCATGTTTGGTTTATTTTTTGAAAATGTTTGGATTTTACCAAGCAGCTCGGCATAAGAGAGAGAGAGGTTTCCGATTTACGTCGGGGTGATTCCGTGGAGATTGATATCATTAGAATAACTTTATTAGGGTTTCTGCTGCATTTCCTGTTTGATTTACTGCGCAGTCCCAAGGGCTCATGGGTAGGCACTGAGGACTCCCCTACACGAGCCAGACCTGCCGATGTTGTGCTGCAGCAACCTGAGTGTAACGTCCCTATTAATCTGGAGCTAAACGTAGCAGAAACATAACGAAGGTGCTGCCCAATAAATCTCTTTCGGGCCTTTAAATGCAGCATGTGCACTCATTGCTGTGTCAATGTTGGTGTTGACAGAGAGATAACAACCAGTTCTGGTCCAGTGTGGGATTATGGGTATGGCCCGGGCACTGTCATGTTTAGGGGTTCTTACTGCCTTACAATAACGTGTTTCATATACTGTCAAATGTGAAGTGTGAATCCCAACAAATGCATTGAGAATGAAAAAGCCCAGAACTTTAATCAGTTCATGGCACAATGGACAATTTATGTTAAGTAGCAAAACGGCCTATTCCTTAAAGTTCATATGTGTCGAATTTTTATGTCATGATAGAATTTTTCAAATTATCCTGATAGCATAACGGTGAAGATCCGGTGGAAGCGAACAAATCCTCGTCCCTGTGTTTGCTAACGCGCAAGCCACCTGCTAGCTTGAGAGCGAGTAGCTTGCAACATTGTGTAAATAGGCAACCTACGACTTTCTCCAACTGAATTCGTGCCAAGCAGCACCTTGTTTTTGTTTGTATCTTGTCTTGTAATCTTTGACACATGGGACATACAAAAAAAGGGATCCCCAAAACTACAAAAATAATCTTCTGCTCCACAGACATTCATCCACAGCTGGTTAAGACTTAACGTCCTGATCCACCACTGCATCACTTCTTTTTGTCAGTTTGTTGGCAGATTACAGAGAACAGAGCATCCAAGAGAGTTTTGCCCTCATTTGGGTAAAGTTCAAATTTTTTCAACTTCCGATCCCTCCCATTTCATGCCTTTCTGGTCAGTCCTACAACACTTTAAGAGGGGAAAATAAACAGGACTGAACTTCGCTGAGCGTTACATCGTGTTCAGTTGGTCGTCACAGAAAGGTTTTGTTTGTAGAAGAGTGAAACAATGACGCAGTCTATGGCTGTGTCTCAATTCAGGGGCCGCATCCTTCGAAGGCTGCATTTGAAGACCGAATGTGTCACGTGTGACGCGACAAGGCCGTTCCAATTCAAAGTCTCCTTCATATGCGTCCGAGAAATGCGGCCTTCTTTTCCCGAATTTGGAGGATCCTACGGCTGGATCCTTCGCGGCCCAACCTATGCCAAGATTCATCACGTACTGTCAACAGCAGCCGAGCAGGTTTACACTTTTAAATGTAAATACTGGGTTTCAGCTCACTCGAATAGCTAACGATACGAATGTTAAAAAAATCAAGGGGCCTTAAAAACCTCAAACCTCAACAGCAGCTGTCAGGGTTGCTAGACGACAGGAGCAGCGCTTCATGATGCTGGTGACGCATATAGGAAATCCCCGGTAGACCAGACCGTCTTATTTAATAACGCTCGGTTTGGCCTTCGTCCGCGAAGTCTGCGCCTTCGTAGACCACGTCCTTAGAAGGATGCGGCCCCTGAACTGAGACACAGCTCTTGTGTTACTTTCAGCTGTATCATTCTTGGTTCCCACGTCAGAACTGTGGCATTCTTGATACGACCACTAGATGGCGCCAAATGAAGGAATTTTCAAATTTCGTACACTTCGGCATTGTAGTACTGAAAATTAGTATGATGGCCACTAAAAATGAGCCTTAGTGGATTCAAGTCCAACCATTTTATTTTTTATTTTCATTTTTAGTTTCATTTTTACCAATTTTCACTGAAAAATGCCAAATTTCTTTATCAAGACCAGGTCAGTTTCAACCTATTTTCACACTGATTTTATATCCCAATGCATCACAAAGTTGTTGTGATTCCCGTTGCACGAGGACACTGATCACCACAATAAACAAGATCTGCTTGCAACGTTGAAAGCTCAGAAAGGGCCTCTAGGGTGAAACACAATGAAAAGAAAAATATGGAGAAAGCACAAATCACCTGCAAATTGTATTTTTAAAGATTTTCACTCATATTTTAGTATTATTCTTTTTTTATTATTATTGTTTTGTTGATAATAAAAATAATAAATATGAATTTTAAAGAGAAAAAAACTCAAGTAATGAACCCTACATACACAGCCAGAAAAGAACAAAAAGGAAAATGAACAGCTGTGGATCTTATAATTGATCACATATCATCAGACTGTGGATTCTTCTCTCGTTTGGGGTTCTTGAAAAGTTTATGCTCTTCATCACATGTTGGGACAAATGTTTCCCACGAGGACAAAATGTTTGACCTGGTATTCGTAGTTCTTCTGCCCCTCAGCACGTTTTATATCACTCCCCACTTTTCACAGATGTTCTGTTGACTACTATCTTACAATAGAAAGAGTAAGTCAGTCCTCAGCTACCAGAAATAAAATTATACGTCCTCATGATTCTCTAAAATTCTCAGGATTTTTTTCAACTAACTGTCGAATGTTGTATATTAGGCTGATGAGTGCTAACGCTGGCTTAAGTATCACATGTGACGGATTATATAACTGAAAACTGTGAGGGACTGAGCCAAGTTGTGAGCCGTTCCTCTCCTGGTTTGCCTAACAGTGAGACACTTGACAGTCTGGCAGAGCTACGAGTTTCAGACCACCTTTTTCAGAGTTGTTAAGTGATGAAAAACACTGGGAAAAAACACACACACAAAATATGATGCTCACTTGAAATCTGCATTCATAAAGCACCAATCCCGTTTCTCCAGTATTCATTCAAATCGTCTGAGAAGTGTTAATGTGCACTGTTGACTGTCAAAACATATGTTGAGTTTATAAAATATGATGTATTATAGATTAAACTACCCAAAAGTGTATAAAATAGCTCCACTGTGACCCGCTACAAAGTTAAAATGTTACTTCCACATTAATGCATCAGTATTAATAATGCAATAATGTAATGTATAATAGTGTATCGCTCATATTTCTTCTTTTCTCTAATAAAACTTGCATGCTTTTTCTTAGGTGACATTTTGAATGCAGGAATTTACTTGTAATGAAATATTTTTATATTGCAGTATTGCCTCCAATGCTAATTTTTACGAAATATGAGGCAAAGTTCTGTCTTTTTTTAATTTGCAAGGATATAAATTATTTCACTTTAAACGTAACCCATTAATGGATTATATGAAATGCATATCCTCTGACTAGTTAGGTGCCTTCGTCTGACAGCTTAATATTTTCAAAATACATATCTGAGAGTCTGACTGGGTTCAAAATAACCTTTATTTGGCAGTTCGACCTCAGTAACTCCAGCCAACCCTCAGCAAGCCGTGTGCGTCAACTGGAGCCTTTATGTGGAAAGTGTTTATTTGCTATGACATTGAGAATTTCTACAAATATCACAAGAAGATACTGATCTGCTTGGCCTTTTTCTTTTTTTTTTTTCCCCAAAAGTGGCGTACTGCAGCGTGTATGTGGCATCATCTATGAATGCTTTCTGGGAAACTCGTCTAGTGTAGCCTGCTAATTTTTAAAATAAGCAACAGCATGAAGAAGCCCGGGGTAACAGAGTCAGTGATTCATCAGTCACCATTCTTGTCGTAATTATGATTTCTATTTTGACATCTGGGGAAAGTCTTTGAAGTGTGTTTGATGCCGTGGAGAGCCGGCAAACAGCCTAATGGAGACGGAGTTTAAAAACTGTTCTGTGCTTGCCAGTCTTCTCTGAGCAATCACCCATGATACCCACCCGTAGCGAAACTCCAGCACAAAAACTGGAGCTAACAGCGGTTGTGATCCTTTTTCAGCTCGTGATCCACTAAAATTAAGCCATGTCTGCTTAAAAAAAAAAAAACTCCTTTACAGCTGCATGTGGACAGTGTTTTTTTTTGTATTCCCTAACTCCTTTTTTGGGATTTTTTTTACTTAATTATAGAATTAAAACCTTTTTTTTTTTTAAATTCCCTTTCCCCCCCAGAAATCATTCCACAAACATTCCTGTGACCACCTCCAAGATCGACAACCACTGTTATAGAAAAGCATTAGCCATCTGTGTGGAAAAACCTTTTCTAAGGCTGAGGCAAACATGGCTGATCCTTGTGAAAACAGTGATAATGAGGAGGAGTATTACGCTGGAGTTCCTGTTGTTTGCTGGTGCCTTCACCTCTGTTTGTTAGTGAGTAAGTCACTTGTAAAGTCAAAATGAGGAAATAATAAAGCTTAATGGTGCCTCTCTACCTTGTCATGTGTTGTTTTGGTTTTTTTTGGTGCACCTTCTGATCTCCACCTCTAACCAAACTCTGAATCCCCACCCACCCACCCACCCTGAGAGTGTCTGACACTTCTGTATGATCTGTTTTGTGTGATTTTCTTTTCCTCTGAACACACACAATGTTACACTCTGGCTTTTTATTCATGAAAAAAAAAGAAGAAAAAAAAAAGAAAAAAGAGCAGAACATCAAGGGAACGCCGGCCCGGACTGGCTGGCACATATCACAGGGTGTTAACAGGTGAAGGTAATTTCCTAAAGGTGCAGACACCTGGCCTCACCTGGGGTTCACGGCAAGGTCAGGACACCTGTGCTGTTTTATATCTTAACTCCCTGCAGAGGGCTTTGCTGTTACAGGTGTTCACACCTAACATTTATTTATTTCAGATTTCACAGGTGCTTCAGATACACTCAGCAGTAGAAGAGCCCAGGTACAGTCGGTTTGAGAGGAAGAGGCACGACAGAACGTTGATTTCAATGTTGTACGCTGAGCTCTTGCACAAACTTCAAATATATATTTACAATAATAAACAATCAATGATTCATAAGATGTGATATTTACAGTTATTACAAATAACGTGTTGAGTGACTGCAGCTGAATGGGTCAGTCACTGGAGCCGATATCTCTTAGCAGTAGATTTAAAAACAATTCACATTGTTTCATCTTTCGTTCGCCAGAGGAGAAACTCCCACTCTGGTGTCAAAAAGAGTCTGGTCAAGTTAATGCCAAGGAATCTGTGGTACAATACAAACAGTTTAATTGTGTAATTAACAATCAATAACCACTTCTAGTTAGAACATTTCTGCTGAAAGGAACCGAGAAACACTTATAAAACAGTCAGTCGTAACAAAATAACTGGTGTTCTCATTGAAATAAACTCATAAAAAAGAAACACTTTTATACAGAATATTTATACAGGAATAGCTTTTTGAATTGGATCGTTAACCAAAGGAAGACACATCGCAGACATCGATTTTCACACAGATTGCATATGTTTTTCTTTCTAAGGTGTTCTATAGGTTAGTCATTTTACCTAAGCTTATTTGCATGATAGTAAAAATTGCATACAACATTAATTGTGAAGCTTGTAGCATGAGTTGGTTGACATACAGCACTTTTTATAGGCAACCTTTAAAGCACATTTCTCCATTTAAAACGTTTAAGACACTTTTTGTTTTTACTGCCCATCGAAAATTACATTTATAAATAGAAAAAAGATCGGTGGAGTTTTTAAAAAAAAAAGCTCTACGTAACATAAACTTTTTAAAAAAAGTAATTACATCAGAAACACTGCATGAACTGCAAATAAATAATGTTCGGACAACATAAACATGGTGTAATTCACATTTCTAACTGTGTGGCGATTCAGAAAGTTACAGTGACAAAGGTTTTGCAAAATAATCTAACATCGGCAGTGCCGTATAGTACAAGGCATTTGTTGGCATAGTTTCTTTAAGACTGTATTTTTTTTTTTTACAGTTACAATATAATGTCTATATATATATATTTATATTTCCTCCCTAACAAATAATATGTAAAGACTGAGCTATTCTCGGAGATTCACCTGGGCCGGGTGATCGCGTTCCAGAGTTTGGAGTGATCCATAATCACATTATGCGCTTTTTAAAAGAATAACTAATCTGCCAGCAGGCTCCAGACTCGATACCTCATAATTAAGGCCTTGTCAACCACTTGGTCCTTGATTTCGTTTGCTATTTTTCTTTTTTTAAAAATCCAGTTAAACATCACATACGTAAACACCTATCAAAGTCCTAGCAAACTCCAGGGGGACTTTTTTTTTCTTTTTAAATATAATCAGTAGCTCAAAAAAGATAAAGTAAGTCAGTGTAAAACAACAGACATAGAGTGCAGTCAGCAAATATCCACGGCAACATACTTAGAATAATTTTTTGTGCAGATTATTTAAATGATGCATCAGTCTTTACAGTGAATAATACAAGTTTTACAAAATCCAAAAAGTAGTACTTGAGTCTGAAATGGGCTTTCCAGTGTGTGAACACTCACTTCACATAGCCTGCAGTCAGTCTGCAACTGATATATATATAAACACTCCTCATATAGTCCAGGCGCTGCACTGATTAAAAACACTACTTCTCTTTATTTGCGGTGTGGTGGTTCTGTGTCGGCCGGAGCGTTACATTTAGCACAGTCATCAGTCTGTGTGTGCAGTAAAGTAAACTCTCAGTGTATGTTCAGACGGGGAGAGTCCTACTCCTTGGCCTCGTGTTCTAACTCTGACCGGGCCTCCGCTCCTCGGCCCAGCTGCTCTTCGATCTTGATGGAGAAGATGGTGCTGTTGGTCTGCGTGCTCTCGTCCAGCTCCTTCAGCAGCTCTCCGCTCTCCCTGAAGTCCGTCAGCTCCTCCTCGAAGGCCGAGCTGCTGCTGCTGCTGGTGCTGGTGTTGGTGGTGGCTGCGGTGTTGTTGTTGTTGTTATTGGGCTCCTTGAGCGCCTTGGCTGGGTGATTGACGTAGAAGCGCTGGTTCTGGAAGAACTTGATGATGGTGAGCTTGGGCAGGTCCAGCTGGGCCGACAGGGTGTGGATGGCCTCCTCGTCGGGGTACAGGCCTACGTCCTGGATGAAGCTCTGCAGGATGCCCAGAGCCTCCAGGGAGATCTTCCCTCCGCAGGTGCGGGACTTGATGCTCCCTCCGCGGCTGCACTCGTCCTCTGTCTCGGCTGGAGAGGCTGTGGAGGGCTGGCGAGGTGGCAACCGGGGGCCGGTGGTGGGCTGCTGTTGCTGCAAGGGCTGCTGGGACAAAAGGGGTTGGGAGGGGTGCTGAAGGGACAGGGAGGGCTGGTGCTGCTGCTGTGACTGGGGTGGCTGAGCCTGCAGTGGGAAAGAAAGGGGAAGAGAAAGCAGACGGGGATGTTATCAGTGAGCACTTATCGGCGCCTTAATAAGGCCTTTCATTAAAATCAATTGAGTTGTGAGGGAAAATGGGCCCGCTGTGTATAGAACAGGCACTTGGTTGAAGGAATTTTCCATGCAATATCTCATTGAATGTAATCAGTTCTGCAGATATGATTTTTTTTTTTTCCCTTTTTTGGTAGTGGGAGATTGTGTCTCTCATTGTGGGGGTAGAGGCAACAGCAACACACTAGTAGAGATATACACACACACATGCACGCATGAACTCAAAAGACACAATCAGCCCTACACACAGTGGGAAACTGGCCTCTCTATTATAGCCTCTGCTGCTTATCAGGCTCTATTGCCAGGCAGTGATAAACAAGCTCCCTGTGCACAATTCACGTTGCGATGGTCTGGCTGATTTGCTGCAGTGTGAGAATGCTATCGATGGCTTTCACTCTGCCGTCAGAATCCCGTTAGTGTAAACAGATGACACATTACTCGTAAAATGTCTCATTGTGTGGTTGGAGAGGGAGTGAGTGGGCAACTCGTGGTCCCTATTGACCCAGCGAAATGGGTGCTCTTTTATTTTCATTTCTGAGTCAGACACTGTAGAATAGGTGTTTCATAATGAAGTTTGCAAAACAGCAGGGACTCTGTTTGCCAGCTGCATAAATGCACCCAGAGATGTGATTTTACTGTACCAATATACTGAGCTATGATAGTTCTTTTTGAGCAAATGTGAGCTAATTTGGCTAATGTATCGCGTTAGTGAAGGACCGGCACAAAATATTTAAACACTAGTCTCTTATGGACAGTGTAAAACTGCACCATTAAATCAGAAATAATCCTATTTGATCAATCTACAACCATTTCTGTTCTGTTTGCAGGCAAAGTATGCACAAAATTCCCTCATTCCATATCTGCTGCTGAAATTGATTTGTAAAAGAAATCCTATTATCTTATTTATATCCAGTAAATGGCAGCCTTTGTGAAACACTGGCCATGTCTCCAAGTAACCAAATAACTAATCAAGCACTCAGCTGTGACTCAGACTTTTAATAGAAGTATTATTGTACTTCATTAAGATCTTTCGACCGTTAACCGAGCCTGTGTGTTGTTTTCTATTCATCTGCCAGATGTCTTTTATAAAGCAGCTCTTTTTAAATAAGTTCAGGCTAATGATATCTTTGAAAACGGCTTTCGCTGAAAAGGAGGAACTTTTAAGTGTTGCTGTGTTTCAAATTAACAAGAGTTCATAACAACTCCTGAGTGTTGTTTATTACAAATTCCTGGAAAATTAGTAAAAAATTAAATGAACGGTGTGGGGGGAATAATTAGGTTTTTTACTTATTTGTTTCTGATACAGAACTTCAGAAAAAGTAGGAAAATATGCACAAATACAGTAAGCAGAGTTTTATCAGGACAATGTGCTTGTTTCTGTGTCTCACCTGCGGCCTGTATACATGAATTCAGGTTGCAGCTAACAATCATTTTTATCATCAATTCATCCACTGATTATTATCTCGACTTATCGACTAATCATTTGGTCTATAAAATGTCAGAAAATAGTGAAAAATGTTGATCACAATTTCTTCAAATTGCTTCTTTTGTCCGACCAACAGTCCAAAACCCAAATCTATTCAGTTTACTATCACATAAGACAAAGAAAAAGCAGCAAATCCTCCCATCTGAGAAACTGGAACAAGCCAATGTTTTGGCGTTTTTTTCAAAATAGTTGCAGATTTACTTTCTGTTGATCAACTAATCGATTAATCAACTAATCGTTTCAGCTCCAACGTGAATAACAGAGTTGGGGTCTGTGGTTACAGTAAATAATCACAAGTGAAACCTTTTATGTGCTGGTGTGTGTGTGTGTGTATTAATGCATCTATGCTTCCTACATGTAAAGTGTGTGAAATATTATTCTATTTAATAAACGTACATTTGTAAGTACGCATATTGCATCATATTTTGTCTGTATTTGTGTTTGCATGTGCATTTTATTATAAACTTGTCAACAGTGTTTTGTCAGAAGAAGATTTGTGCATTTTAATTTAAATCACACACACACACACCTACTTAATGTTTTGAGCGTGTTTGCATCATAAAAACATTTACTGATGTTCCAGAGAAGCGTGATGCCTGAGCTACCTGTGTCTCAGTGCCTTGCCCAGCGGCAAAAGGTCAGGATGCACGCTGTCACGCTCACCTGTAGCTGGTCAGTGGAGATGTGCATCAAGTGCGTCGGCCGCTCGTTGTGGTGCTGCTGCCCGGAGCTGCTCTCCTGCTCGTAGATGGCGTCGCGCTCCACCTGGGGGAGGCTCAGGAAGCGGCGGATCATGGAGAGGTTCTCCCAGAGCGTCCGGTTCTCTGGAGAGGGATCCTCCTTCCAACGCAGCAGCTCACAGAGCCAGCCCTGAAGGAAGGATTAGAGAGGGAGAGACACAGAGAGAAAAAACAGAGAAGAGTAGGTCAGTAAAGCATGGTCACAGGTCAAAACTGAATTGATTTATTTTGTACTGCTGTCTCTAAGAGGTTTCAAGAGTGTTGAAACTAATTTAAGGCCCAAGAGTATGGAAACTGGTTCAAACAGTCCACCAGTTTTATAGTGCTTTACCTTAGAGGAGAACCAGATCATTAAATATGCTTCTTTTGGTGTTAAAATAGATATGAGTAACAGAAGAACCCAAATGTAACACCATTTCAAATGATTTAAGTGATTAATATAAATGAAGAAAAAAAAAAAACGCATTTCGCAAAACCTCTTTCCAGTACTAAAATAAATCAAAATAAAAAGTACACACACAAAACACACCATTGTTTCCCCATAGCTGCACCTGCAGTTAGTATGTTTTCTTCTGCCACAGCTGAAGATGAAGATGTGAATTAGCCAAGGTCAAGCAGCGCAGCAGGAAGGAACAATTTAACGTGACACACACACACACACACACACACGCATACTGAGCAGCACCCTTGGGAGGAAGCAAGTGACTCCCATGTTTGAAACACTCCAGCAGAGGGCCATGAAAGACAGAGCTGAGGAGCAGCACTGGACAATTACAATCACAAATGCTTTATTTGATCAATACAATGGGTGCACAATGAGTCTGACCTTGAAGATTGAAAGATTCAATAAGAGACACATTACTGAAAGTGCAGGACAAAAGGTAGCATGAACTCACTTGTAATTCACTCATATATTGTTTTGTGTGGTAAAAGCTGCAGAACTGCACAGAATTATGTGCAAAGTACAAGTATGTTAACAGATATACATTGTTAATGATGTGATCATACTGTGTTAACGTTTTGCAAATGTTGTATGTTAAATTAACGATCCCAAGCAAATTGTAATTAAAAACCAAAAAAATCTAGGTTGCTGACGGTTTTGTTTTACATGTGTAAAAAGTTGTTTCCACTGTAATTTCACTCAATTCAACATTCATTTACATGTAATTTTGCCACACAATTATATATCAATATGAGAACATATTCATAACAATATTGTGTTGGTTCAAAGAGAGCAGAAACGATTAGTCAATTGACACATAATTTGGATAACTGATCAACTATTTCAATAAAATTTTAAGCAAAACTTCCAAACATTGTCTGGTTGTGGGGATCTGCTGCTGTTCTCTGTCTTATATGATAAAAGTTTTGGTTTTTTTAAAGTGTTGGTTGGACAAAACAAGCAATTTCAAGACGTCAGCTTGGGCTCTGGGAAATTATAATCTTCACTTTTCACAATTTTCTGACGTTTTATAAACAAACAGATTATTTCGCTAATGAAAACAGTCAGCCCTAGATTCGAACTTTATGGCCTCTTTACTTTATGGTGAGTACTTTTGTATAATTAGAGTGAGGACTTGGGTTTGGTTGATTGAGATCAGGTAACATTAGAGCAAACTTTAATGTTATAGATGAGAGGACTATAAAGATAAGAGTTAGATGTTATGGAATAAATACAGTGAATAGAAACTTCTCACAGTTACAGCGATTCAAATGTGCGTTTGTGTTTGTTCATCGAGCAGAGTGACAAACACAGACAGAAGGGCTCTGCAGGGGTTGAGTGACGTGGTCTCCCAGGCCGTGACGACCTAAACCTCAGCGGGCCAGAGTGTGTGAGTGTGTGAGTAAGAGTGAAGGGAAATAACACGCTGTAGTGCTGTGTGGGAGAGCGAAGAGGAGTGGTGGGGGGATGAAGCTGTAAAAGGACGAGAGTGGATGAAGAAGGAGGGACGGCCGGGGAGTGAAACCAGCGAGGAGGAAACGCAGCGAGGTGTGTGTGTGTGTGTGTGTGTGTGTTACAGAAGGCTACTCGCTCAGCCGGGTAGTCTGTCCTGGCAGCGTGACAGAGCGGCGCTGTAATCTCCCGGCCAGTGCGCGGCAGCACCTTTCATTTCCACAGGATTACACCGCGCTGCTGGTCCGCACACAGACACACACACACACACACACACACACACACACGCATACACACAGAGGGCAGAGCCACGCCGCCACACTGCATGCAAGAGATAACTCAGCAGTTTGGTTGTCCCCTGTTCCAACTCCTCCCATAAGCCACATCAAACCCAGGAGGGGTTTTGGAGGAGGCCGAGAGGGGGAGAAAGAGAGAGAGAGAGAGAGAGAGACATAAAGAGAGAGAGAGGGAGGAGAGCGGGTAGAGGGGGCCATAAAGCCTGCGTGCCCACCTTGTTCCTTTGCCACGTTTATTGTTGCGTTTTTAATTTGCATGCAGAGGGATTTGGACGGCGCTCCAGTTGGGCTGTCTGTGGTTTCAGCTGATTCGGTAGTGAGGGAGAACACACACACACACACACACACACACACACCCAAAAAAAAACAACAACAACACACAAACACACAAACAGCCGCGCACAAACCACCACACACCATCTTGTCAAAGCCAGAGAAACAGTACCCCGGCCCAACGATGGAGTAATCCAACTCAAACACTCCCCAAACCAGCAGGATTAAGCCCAAAGTAGCAGAGCCAATCAAACAAAGGCACGACGTGAACTCAATTTCAATGCCAGGAAGTCCATTTGATGGAATAAAGTACAGAGAGTTTATTAGTTCACAAGTGTGAATGTTGGGTTGTGTTGCCTTTTACTTTGCTGCCTGTATTCTTACAGTTTTTGAGCGGATATTTAGCTTTTATAGGAGTTGAAGGAAGAATCAAACGCCACAAAAAAACCCCGAACATTTCGCTCAACGTTTTTTTATGTGATGCACGTCAAACAGCAGTTAGCGCTGCTCCCGGCCAACACTGTGGACAGTGGACAGTCAGCATTTTCCATGGCAGTTTCAAGAGCTTTGTTTGTGTTTGTCTAATTGCATTGCTTCCACAGGCCAGGCAGAGGCAGGGGGGATAAAGGGAGGAGAGAGAGACAGAGATGGCGAGGAATAGAAAGAGAGTGAGAGAAGTTAGCGATCTGACTCCCTTGTTGTCAGTAAACTTAAAAAACAAAACAAAAACAGGGCTATACTAAATGCATAAAACTTATTTCTCCTAAAATGTAAAGCAGCATGGAATTTACTTGATCTAAAACTAACTTATATATCAATATTCTTTCCTAAGAATGACTAAATCAACATGATTCTGTTCAACATCCCCGTTCAACATTACCACACTGCTGCAAATCTGTTTTCCCCTTTTATTGTTTAATGTAATTTGTTGAGCCTCTCCACCGCAGCTGACAAGCACCTAACCGCTCTTGATTGGATCATGGAACTTGCTGCCCCTGCTGCTAAAGTGTTCCAACACGGTCCAGAAAACAAAAATCTAGGGCTCTTCAATCCAGTGTACTCTGTGTTTTGTTGAAGATCATTAAGGGCTCTCTATAAATAAATAGAACAGGTAGTTCAGAACAGGCCTAGTTGCCGGCCAACACAGAATATAGTATAAACTCAGTGTGTTTCAAAACAACTTGTGTTCAGTAAAGAAATGTTCTCATGTCACGGTTCAAAATCATGGCCGCCAAGTACTACAGCGGCACCAGTGATACTTGCAAGAAAGTCGATGACTGACAAGATGGATAGAATTGCTTTTATTAAGATAGGACTTAAACTGTGTGGTTAAGTCTCACACCTCACTCACATCAACCCTCACTACACAAAACCACAGGCAGCCATTTCCAGCAAATAGGCTCAAATGAGCAGATAGTAGATACAGTAGATAAGTTTGCTAACACGTTATCTGTAACAACTTCATAATCCAAAGGTGTATCAGAACGGTTTTCTGTGAGTTTACTTTGGACTCTGTTTAACGAAAAAAAAAAATGCCAAACAATCGCTGGTTCAAGCTTCTCAAATGTGAAGGGCTTATATCACTTTAAAGTGAATGTTTTTGAATTTTGGACTCTTGACTGTTGGTTGGACAAAACAAGGAATTTGAAAACGTCAACTTGAGATTTAAGAAGCTGTGGGGAGCACAAACATTTTTTTTTTTATTATTTGACAGGATTTAGCTACTTCTGAGGTGGAGTGACGCAATAAAAGACAAAACTCAGTGCTTAAATAATAAAACCGCTTAAGTAGCTGTTGTGAAGGAAAAACTGACATCTCTCTAGTGGCTGACATTAACTGACATTAACTGACATTGACTGACGAATCAGTGTACACCTGGTAACCTAATAAGTCTGCAAGTATAATAGTGATGGTATTAGAAATCGTCTAGTGCTTTTTTTTTTTTTTTAAACAAAGTGGTATCAGTTGGTCGTTGGTTGACGTCCTCGTGAAACTGCTCAAGAATGTGGTCGAGTCTGTGATAGCAATCGCATTTTCTTCACACTTAAGGACATTTATACCAGAGACAGATACTGATAAGCCTTTCAGCTGACCTAGTGAAGTAAACCAATGCATTATCCCAGCCTAGATTACCTTAGGAACCACAAAGTAGTGAACTGGAAAGCCAGTTTATTTTGATGCTAAATACATCTCTCAGTTGAACTCACAGATGCTGCAAACAGGTTCATCGAAGCAATAAGTACTGACAGGCATAGGATTATCTTGCTATGTTGGCACACACCTGCGACAATATTGCACAATAATCCGCTGCCTCTAGGTCATTGTTGCTTAATTATTAATTAGTTTCAAACAACAGGACTGGCAATCAAGAACCAGCAGCCTTTTCTTGTTTTACAGCAGACACAGATCTGACCAGAGGCTCACGGGGCTCTGGGGTCATAAGGTGGCAAATTAAAAGGGTAATAAACTCTTCAGCAGGCTATTGTATAGTCCTGGTATAAATAGCAACCGGGTGTTCTGATAAAAAATATTTTCCTCGCAACACAATAGTTGAATTCATGCACGAGATTCACCCAGCTATGCAATGTGGTACACCGTGTGTGTGTGTATGTGTGTGTGAGTGCTGCAGTCACAAGCTGCCAATAAGAGCATAGGCCTGCTCTGTCAGAGAACAGCATGGTATTCACCGCCCCACCCACCCACCCATTCACCACCAAACTACCACTGCAAACACCCCCAACATGGAAGCTCAGAGAGACACTAATGAACAACTGGTTCTGCGGTGAGACAGGGACAGTAGGCAGGCAGACAGACAGGCAGGCAGGCAGGCAGACAGAGAGGACTGTCACACGGCCTGGCCAACACCTTCCCTCTAATCTCATTTGCTTGTTATCAGTCCCATCAGGCTGACCTCGGCCACTGCAAAAATAAATAAATAAAATAAGCCAACAGACGTCCATCAATTTGTCATTTGAATTTTTTCTTTCCTCGGATTACTGCGTGACCAAAAATAATGCCTCAGTTTCAGCCGCAGAAACAGAGTATGTATCGAGTACCATTTTGGATTTGGACCATTTGGACAAAAAAAAAAAAAAAAAAAAGGCCACGATGACACATCAAAAAATGAAGAAGGAAAAACAGAAGAGATGAAGAAATGATTGTGGCCATTGTTGTGGCTCGCTGGTTGGAGGACAGAGGACAGGACCGTTTCGGAGGCAGCCAGACAAACCTCTTCTGTGTCTGAACAAGGGAGAGAGCTAAAAGTAGGGGGAAGACAATGCATTATTGTCTTTCCTCCTCCTTGAACCTGGCAGAGGCCCAGCACTGGCAGACAACACTGTGCAGATAAATGCAGCCGATAACATGTTCCTCCTCCCTGAGCAAGCCAAACTGGCGGCTGCACGTGCGCGTTCACCCCGCAAGGTAACGTGTGCTGTGTTGTAAAAACATTACGCCATGGTGGACGCCCATCTGCTGACGACAGTGGAGTGTTGAAACGTTCCTGATGCTCGGGCATATGTGAATCTCCCGCAACAATAAGCAATAATTGACTGCACAATTCAGGGGCCAGATTTTTTTGGGGAGGATAAGTCTTTATATGCAAATAGAACAGCTCTGAGTGACTGTAGAAATAATCTTTGGTGTACTGTGAGAAGATAGGGCAATGGAAATGGGGTCAGTGGCCGTGTTTGAGCTGCAATGGCAATCAGAAGGACAGCGATGATATGCCAAAAACAATTGTACACATTGTACCCTGCTCGCAGACCAACCATGACACCACAAAGTCCTATTTATTTGTCTATTAGTGTCTTTATTCAATTTCTTCTTTAACGCAGGGTTCGTACAAAGTCTTGAAAGTTTGGAAAATGCTTAATTTTAACCGTTATATTTTCAAGGTTAGGAATATGCTTGAATTTGAATAAAGTCCTTGAAAAATGCTCGATTTTCAACATAATCTGGTGTTTCATCATCTACACAATCACTCATGTAAACCAAAAATCTTTTAATATTTGAAATGAAACGATCCCTTTGTCATATTTGTTTGTTGTCTCCTGGCATTTCTAGTAACAAAGACTTCAAGTTTGTTGGTTTAGGTACCTTGAAAGTGCTTGAATTTTACTCTTAAAAAGCTGTACAAACCCTGTTAACGTCTACACAGCCAATGAAAGTTGTTACAGGGATAACATGAGCATTGGAGTGAACTAATAACTTGCAGAGATGATTTTGGTGCCATTTGTCTCATCAGATAATGGGTCAGGTGAGCAAAAGCCCTCAAAAAAGTCTATTTAGTCCTTTAATGATGGGACAAGTGTTATCCAAATTAATGCTCCTCTGTGGAGGTGTTCTGGTGGTCAATGCTTAAAGCGTAGGAATTTATTTATAGTTCAAGGTGGGATTTAACCCGTTGATTATCGTAGCACCACTGCAACACTAGATGAATAACGGTGGTTATGTCGTGTATTCATTATATACCCCAAGTAATCATGTATATATTCTTTCATTGAGTATGTGATAGGGAGATGATCACGGCGAGGGCAAGGTTTGCACTAAAAAATGACTGCTAGCAAGATCTTAACATACAAATTTGTCTCTCTGCAGAAAGGGAGAAGATTACTGAACTGTGCATTTATTATACAGCCACAGTAATCGTGTTTGCATTCTTTCATTCACTTAAGAGCGCAGTGAGGAGAAGGTTTGCGCTGGAAATGGCTTTGCTAGATCACAAAATACTAATTTATCTAGCGTTACTGAAAAGAAGATTACTGAGCTGTTGTATTTATAATGCGGTCTCTACTTAGTCTCCATGTCCTGATGTATAGTTACGTTTTTGACTAGGACCATGTCAGTGCTACGGAGCATCTGAAACAGCTCAGTGCAGAAAGGTGAATCCACTTTTACTCAATCACATCAATTCTGGGAATTCAAACTAGAGACCCACCGGTCACAAGCTCACTTCTCTAACCATTTCCATCGTCAAATACATGACTGGACGAACACAACAGAGGGTATGACAACGTATTAAAAAAATGAATTAGTTACAGATAGAGGAAATTAACATTGTTCTAAAATTATACTACTTTGTTAAAAGCATTTCTAAGGCTGTTCACCATATGGTGATCAAAGAGTTGAATTTATTATTAAGACACATTTTTATTTACCTCCGCATCATTCGTCATAACCTCACCATCTGATTCCAATTCACACGCTGGTCCTGAGCATTCATAAGGAGGCATACTACAAAACAGATGGATCAAACGGACATCTTTTGGAAATGAAAGATAGGCCCTAAGGATGGTTGGATTTGTGACCACAGTAATGGATGATGAAATTTCTAGTTCTCTTAAGTATGTATCACGAAGCCGCTTCTCTCTTAAGGAAAGCTTTTGAGGATTAAAGACTGAGTCATCTACATAATTTGAAACTTGCCTTTAAAAAAATATATTTTTTTGTTATTAAATCACATTGATATGACTCTGATGTCTTGTCAGAGTGGATGCTTTCCAGATTGTGGTTGCCAGATTGTGTCACTATCCTCTTTTGTGAGGATGTCAGTGGCTGAGCTTTAGGAGAGAAATTTGCCAGTCTGAATCATACATGCCAAACAATTAATCTCTATTCGAGCTGCGACATGGAAAGTCTTAGCCAAACAGTGAACGTTTTCTGAAGAGGGGTCGCGACCTCTCCAGATACAATAAGCAAGTTGACAACAATAACAGACTGACAGCTAACACGACACACATTGTGGAGGCAAGGCATGACTATGCAGGAAATGGCCCTCTCTGTGTCAGCACTTGCTCCCACAAACAATACCAACCAGTTCTGTGTGGCCGTTTACGTCATAGCCGCTGAACCAATAAAGTAAAGGGGAATTTTTGAGCAACCAAATAGAGGCAGATGGAGCATAAAGAATAGCCAAAGGCAAATGACCAGTCCATCTAAAATGGAGCACATTAAACATCTGTGTGGTTACAGTGTTTTTTTTTTTGTTTTTTTTAACTGCACGTTTTGTTCTTTTTCAGCAAAGTTCTTCTTCACACTCAACTGCACATAGCATAGCAACAATAATAGAAACTGGGAGTTCCCCGGTGCAACCCCTTGCACCCGGTGCACTTACTTGTGTTCTCAGCAGGATAAGCGCCTTGCTCAAGAACAGTAGTAAAGATGCAAGAGAACATATCTAATTTGAATATCTACAAAATATTTTTGGCAAGAATTTTTTTAATATGTTCTGTATTTGTGCACAGGACTTATAAAACATTTGCAGGCAACATATTTTATCTCATGAGAACGAAAAAAAATCATTTTAAATATCAGTCGATATCACATTTTAGTGAAGCTGCGTTCAATTTGTCCACTAAAGCACTTCACATTGTTTATGTGTACAAAATGGCTGAAAATCGAGTCACTGATGATCTACAGTACATGTGCCTCTTTGTATCAAATATTAGTATTGTTGAAATTGCACCATAATCTAGTTTAGCCTGGTGGTGGACTGATATTTGGGTACCAGCCCTGTCTGCACAGCTACACTGAATGTTCAAACACTGTTCTCCCACCACAAATTTACCTCATGTTTATTATCTTCTCTGTTCAATACTGCCGAGGCAGATGGAGGATGAATGCACAGAAGACAACAAACACACTTTAGATGAACTAGAGATAAACAACAACGGCAGCAACATTACAAACACAGAAAGCACCTACATGGAGTCTGATTCCATCAATTATAAGAGCTTGATTGAGATTTAATTCAAAGCTGGGGTTTAATTGCTAATATCAAAGCATAATTAGGCTGATAAATCATGACTGATCTTATTGAATTAGGGATTGAAATAGCGGAGAACCTGCAAATTGTCTATGTCAGCTAAATAAGTGTTCTTAATAGGCCTACAAGTTTGCTTTAGATACTAATGAAACTCAACAAATTTTCATCCTAAAAAAGTGTTCTGAAATAGAAGTCTTCATATGCAGTTGTTTATTCGGTGCTATGGCTGTGTGTCTTGTTCAACTTGGAAATTCATCTTGAACTTAAAATAGAATATTTACACAAGTGGCAACAAAGTAAACACAAATCTCAAATGTCTCTCTGTACATGGCTGAAAAGGCAACTTATATATGTCCTCCTTCAGGCTCAATTTATGCAGTATATTGTAAAAATAGTGACTGAAGAATATGGTGCAGACAGAGTGATGAGGATGGAAAGTCAGTCTCCCTCAGAGAGAGGAGGAGATTGTGAAAGACAGAGAGAGAGAGAGAAAGCAAATAACGCTAGCAAAACCAAGTGTGCACAAGCACCAGCATGAGCACTTGGATAGGTCCTAATATCTCCCCATGCAATTCCCCCTCACTCAGTCACACACACTCCTGTATGCACACACACTCACACAGACACTCTCTCTCTTTCTCTCTGACTGCATCTGCCGGAGCTAGTGGCTGTAGTTAAATTGAAATATTTCCCGGCGTGTGTCAGAAGCATGCAGAATGATAATTATGACAGATCTGATTAGGCGGGCCGAGTCGGGCGGCTCCGGGCTGCAGGTGCGACCTTGTGCATTCCTGAGTGTGTAAATAAAATTAATTACAAGCGTAGGGGGCGCGCAGCGCGTGACATCAGCGCGCACAGGGGGGACTCCCACGGGGGGCACCCTAATGGAATATTTTCCCCGAGTCTAATAATACAGTTGGTATTGACTTGAGGTAATTAGGGGGATCATTAAAGCGCTTTTCCCGGCGTATTTGCCTGCCTGATCAGATTAGCGAGAATGGGCCTCAGAACAAGCCCTGTGTGGTCTGTCAGGAGAAGTGGAGACAGTGGGAGAGGGTTAGCTTGTGAACATTTGTAGGAGAGAAAGAGCTAGCAAAATACTGTGCCTGTCACTGGGACAAGGGTAGCATTTGCAAACAAGCTAGCAAAGGGTAAGGACTAGTAAGGTTAGGAATGTGGCTAATAGGATAAGCACTGGTTAGGCCTTGAGAATTATTCATTGCGAGAGGGCTTGTGAACTATTAGAGAAGTGCTTGATCAGTTAACTAGCAAACTGGCTAACACCTGCTCCACAGTAGAAAACATTTGTCATATAATAATGCATTAGAGGTGATGACGAAGAGACACTTTGGAGTCCTGACAGTTGGGGCAGATTCCTAGTTTGGACTGCAGGGTAGGAGGCAGGCGAGGAGGAGGGAGTGGGCTGTGCAATTGGAGACAGATGGGGTGAGAGGTGGCATGTAAGGCGTAAGTGAGAGAGATGGCAGGAGAGACACAAAGTGCTCTGAGCATGCTCAGTGAGACCCGGGCTCCTGCTACGAGGAGGAGGGTTCGATGAAACAGGCAGTGGAGAGAAAACAGGCTGGTGGGAATTCCACTGTCCATTAAACAATAAGAGAAAGGCTCATTTCAGAGGGAGGGGAAGACTTACCGTTTGCAAGATAATTCATTCACTAAATTAATTATTCTGACAGCTGGGTCTCCAGTTCAAGAAATTGTGTCTTTAATAATAGAGAGGATCTGGCCTAGCCTGTTTCCCATGGCAACCTAATAACCAAGCAGGCACAGGAGATAAATAAATAAATCAATTAATTAATAAACAGTCACGGCCCTTTTAGATCCCTAGGGGTTGTGATACGCTCGCTCTAATCTGCCTAATTTGAGGGAGAGAGAGGTGTGGAGAACCGTGAGTTCACAAACAAAAAATTAAGACATCTTGAAGCCTGCCCTGCCATAGCACAGAGCGTGCAACTTATGAAAAGTGGCGCAAAATTTCACCGTGCCGCTCCAACACATAATCTCTAGAACTTCCGGATATTAAAACGTATCTGATAACGTGTTTGCTGTATCAATTTTACCATCCTAGGATGTCATTTAATGCCATTTGTACACAACTCTTCATGCAAAACATGACTTCTAACGCACTGACCCCAAGTGGCTTCTCAGTAACAGACAAACCTCTGAACGGTCACAATCTCGAAACAGACACCCAAAAGGTCAGCCATCTGCCCCTCTTGTTAAGCAGCCATTGGATGGAGCAGAGCGATAGATGTGCCGCGTGTGTGTGTGTGTGTGTGTATGTGTGTGTGTGTGTGTGTGTCGTTGGTCTGGTTGGATGGGTCATGTGCCAAATATCTGAGATTAAAGCTAAGAAAAGCATTCAAGCCCAAATACATGTTCGACCACTAAGCAGATTCCACCCCTAACAGGAAATTAGTCATTTTCTAAACATGAAGGAAGCAGTTCCAGTTATTCTGTCACCCTCCCTTCCTACTCATATCAGTGTCCCCACCCACCTCCACCCACTCCCCCACCTCTCCAGACCAACCAGGCACTCACTCCCCCTCCGCCATCACCACCCCCCACCCTCCACTCCAGGGACTGCCGTGCCAGGCGGGTGCAGGGTGACAGATGGCATACACCAACCCCCCCCCCCACCTTCCCTTCGCTCTCCCCTCTCCCCCCTACTGCACCAGCCCCCCCGCCCGGCCCCCCCGGTGGCGCAGCGGCGGACCAGATCAGTGCCATTCTGTCTCATTAGAGCCTGGCTAATTAGCGTAGCCTCTTCCAGGGGAGAATGAGCGAGTGAGAGAGAGACAGAGATGATGGGGAGAGAGGGCGGTGTTGGTGGCGGTGACTGCGTTCTGTACTCTTCTGGTCATTGAGGAGTCGGAGGGCTTTGAGCCCCGCGGTGCGCAGGGCTCCCAGGGTGCTTGTTTTACGACAGCAGGGACTCTGATTCCATCCGTTGCGCAATTCCTCTCAGGAAGTGTCGGGGATGTTTGGACATAAAAGTCGTGTCAAAGGAATGCCCCCAACCCGCTCCACCCACCCTCGGCTAACCTCCCATCGCTCAACTGAACATTAGCCGCCCTCTCTGCCAGGCTAGCCAACACAGCAAGCCTCCCCTGTTAATGTGAATGAAAACAAAGCACAGTAACTTGCTAGATAGCGCTCCAGCCCTACTGAGCCAGTTAATAATGTTGACATCAACTCCAGCCTATCCAGATCTTAGCTTGCACCTCTGCAGGCTAAAACTAAATGGGCTGTTTGGCGAATATAGCTACTTCTGGCAGTGTCATCGCTGGATTTGAACCAGTAGCACGCAGATGTTTTCTCCAAGTCTGACACCTCCTGAAGCTAAATGAAGATGGAGCATTCTTGGAGCATTCGATCAGTTTGAATCATTGAGGAATGGATCATGAATAACGATTCAGATTTTATCAAGGAGTAAACGTAATATCTGTCCTAATAAATCAGAATTGCTGCATGGATTACTTAAAAAAATACGTATGCCCAGACTTGAAGTGAATGGCGACCATTAATCTGATAAAGTAATATGGCTTGGGTTAGATTCACTGCTCTATAGTTACTACTCTGAATATGTGGCAGTAAAAGAGTGATTGAAATGCAACATTGAATATGTGAGGAGGGGGGGCAGTTAAGGGGTGGCTGTGCACTGCTGTGGTTACGAGCCCTAAGAGAGGACAGGATGGCTGCGTTCCAGGAACCCCCCAAACACACACACACCAACAGACACAAACACACACATTCAAATGTGCCTGCACATAAACCCATATTTGATGCACAGAAAAGCACACACCCAAACACACATCTATATACAGTATATACACACACCTAAGCATACACTCACTGGAGCATGCAGCAATCAGTAAACTCATGTTTACTGCTTTTCTACCCACGGGACCACTACTGCCTATGACCTCCTTCAACTCCACATCTCTTATTTCTCTCCTTTCAGATCTCCATCGCTCTCCTCCTTCCCTTCTCAGCTGTATCATCTGTCTTTCTGTGAACAAGGCAAACAGGCTGTATGCAAATGATAAATACACTAAGAAACACTACATGGTGAACACACACACACACACACACACACATATACAGGAGTGATAATGACGGATCCTGGTCACCTGATCCTGTGCTTGCGTAAGCATGCTGGGAAATCCTAAGCTGAGCTGCAGAGGCAGAGGTTGAACTGCACACCAAGCTGACAGGACGGTGCCAGCCTCAGTGATGAGGCCTCTCCCCCACCCTCCCCCCACGATTATTTCCCTGGACCCCATATGGGCATCCTGCCAGTCCAGCCCATCCTCCATCCTCATCACCAACCACATCCACACTGCACTCCCAACCTCAGTACCAGCAGTCTCTGCTGGCATGGTACTCTACCCCAGGCTTGGACAGTGGTTATTATTTTTCCCTTCAAGGCTGCAAACCTCGTTTACAACATGTCATTTAAATATACATTTTGCCATTTCTCCTGGCTGACAGATTTGCACTATAGTAAGCTCGTGAACAATTAACACTGACGTACTCAACGCCCAGTATCCTAGAGAAAATGCAAAGTGGAAACAATGAGAACAGCTGCAAATACTCACATTTAAGAAGCTGGGGCCGGCAAATGTCAGGCATTTTTGCTTGTAAAGTGACTCAAACGATTGCTGATTAGAAAAAATAGTCCGATTAATTTTCGATTAATTAATTGTCGATCAACCAATGGATTAATTGACAAGTAATTGTTGCAGCTCTACTGCTGTCAACAAAATATAACATGGGAGTCCTATGGCTTCTACTGTATGTATGGAAAGGACAAAAGACACAACACTGAAGGAAACATTTCCAGCCACATCGTTGGACTGATGTGAATTCTGGGAAGCAAAATCAAAAACACTATAGAATTGTCTGCCCACAGCATAAAACTAAATAAGTAAAACTACAATCTCGTCCCACTTTAAATTAAAAAGAAATAAGGCAAATGCTGGATTTTAGAAGATTTGTGTCCAAACAGCAACTGAAAACTGGGTTGCTGGTCTCTGATTTTCAGGGTTCGGGGGTCCTGATGGGGAGGAGCAGACCTGGCCTGGCGGCGCTGGTAGCTGTGGCAATGCCGGCTGGGTAGTAAGGGGGGAGACCAGCTGCCCGGGGAGCGCCCATTACGAGATGGAGCCAGAGATAAGTGCTCTCCCAGGCCCCCTTTCACAGGCATAATTAGCACACTTCTTATCTGCTGCTCAATTCACATTTACACCCGCCTGCCATGAATGGAACGTGAAAGAGAGGCAGAAATCGGGGGGAACGAGAGAGGTAGAGGGGCAACACAGAAAGATGGGAGCGAGGTGGAGAAGGCACGGTGGAAACCTGTTCCCAGACAAACCTTCATTTGAGAAGAGAGAGACATGTGCAAGTTAATACTGCGACGGCCTCGCTCTCCCCCTTTCTCTTTCTCCATCCTACCAAGGAGTCTTTGAACTCCTTAACAAAAACAGTGGTTTGTGCATCAAACTGCAATTTGGTAAAACAAAGCTATCTGGGGGTATAATCATCCTAATCAGCAAGAAAAAAATAAAGCCTTTGCAGATATTTCAAGATTATTCCGCCCTTGGTGATCTATTTCTCCCCCCCCCATCTTCTTCATCAAGCATAATTGTGGAAATCTTCCCAACTCTGCCTCCGACAGACACATGAAAACCTTTAATAATAACTCCTTAGTGCTGAAATTTTTTTAATTACTTTTAATAAAGAGTTAAACTGGTGGTGTGTGTTTTTATCCCTGTTTCCAACACACACAAGCTTTTATTGTGTGAGCGCCGCGCTCTCTGGGAGAAGATAACAGGGGCCACATCGTCTTACTGAGGGGAGCTAATATAAACAGGTTTGTTTGGTGTTGAAACAGTGTCGACTGTAAAACTCCAAACCCACAATAAAGAGGACATGTGTCATTATGTCGATAAATCATCGCAGTGATGCTCTGAGGCAAGTTTGGCCACAGGCTGGATAGATTTCTACTTATTTGCCTTTAACTGCATTAACTTAGTAGGTAAGTGAAATCTTTGTTTGACACCGCATTGCTCCAAAACAAAGAAAGTTCTTTGTATTTTGTAACTGAAGCTTGAACCAAAATGTTCAATGAAGTTTCTGGAGGAAGACAACACTAACACAAAACACCAAAATATAGTTGATATGTTGGCATCAGAGCTTTGGTTATGCAGCAAACCTTTCTGCCTCTTTTTTTTTTTTTGAATTCAGTGAGGTGTTTAATGTGTGTATGTCAGTACCTGGCTCTTGGAGGCAGCCACCTTTGCAAACAGGGCCTGGGAAACTTTGGCCCTCTTCATCTCCTGCTGGATCTCGTCGTAGATGGTGGAGTTGATGTTGAGGATGCAGCTCTCCGTTTTGCCGTTCCACTCGCTGGGCAGAGGCGACGGTTTCACCTGGTTAAAAGACGAGTGAAGACAAAGGAAATTTAAAACTCTAGTGCTTCTTTGTATTTGATAGATTTTGGTTGTGTGTATGGGACTGGGTCACTGCATTCTACCTGAAGATTATTATTTTTTTAATATTATCAGTCATGTGTGACAGTTGGTATACTAAATGACTGAGCAACAAGATTTCTCTTTATTTGTCCCGACTGTTTGATACCAAATTAGGTTAAAAACACACACAAACAAAAGCTCAATTTGACCCAGATCTGGTTATCAACATTAGATGTAATTAAAATCTAAAGCTTTGTAATAGTGTAAAATAGTGTGGTATTACTGTTCTATATATATATATATATATATATATATATATATATATATATATATATATATATATATATATATATATATATATATATATATATATATATATATATGACAGTTTTTCAAACAAAAACTGATAGAAAATGCAAATATTAGCCATGCACTTGAAAGATAAATTCACACGCTGCTTCTATTAATGTTTCACAAAGATGTAACTACTGAAAATAGCAGATGATAAGCCCCAGTGTGTGTATTGTCTATGAGAATGTGTGCATTCAGATTGGTGGTGGTGGTGGAGGTGGAGAGGTGAAGTGGGTGGAGTTTTTTTGCTCACAGGGGAAATGCCCACAGGGATTCGGGGATTCCAGTCCTCGGGCCTTACGCTGTTACAGTCTTCCCTCCGGGGCTGCAGTGTCGGGAACACAACACAACCATACTTATTCAGGCTCACATGAGGGGAAAAAAAAGGTAATCTGGCTAAACACAAGCATACACACACACACACACACACACACACACACACACACACACACACACACACACACACTGGAGTGTAGGTTACACCCACGCACGGCTCCAGTGTTACTTTGCTCAAAAACACTCAGATGTGTTGTATGAAATGTTATTATTCTTATGTCAAGCCGGTGATTAAAAAATAAATGCAAGTCAAGTGAAATCAAATCATCTTCATTCAGTGGCTTGTTGCATCTTGACAAAAATCCTTTGACTAGGTAACAAGTATCCTAATAAAAGCATTACCCAAGAAGCATTAGCATATGAATCATTCCATACGAGCCCTTTTGAAAGGAGACATCGACAGGGTTGGGTATGAGTACATGGCATTCAAATAAACCATAATAACACCAACAGCTACTAACTCACGATGCAGCCTGTGATCAAAAAACATATATATTCAAGTATTGGTCTAGACACCTAATACGAGCTCCTTTATGTGTTAAAAAACAATCCCATAATCCTCAAATTTGTGGTGAAACTGGAATGTTGGAGCATTTCTGGGCCTTTCATCCCATTTTACGATGGCTCGACGTGGGCTTGTCAGTCTAGAGCGGTAGGTTACCATGTCAAGTTAATTGTTAAGGCTGGGACGTGCACTGACTTGGCTTTGGGGGAGTTGAGCCGAGCCATCAGCACACATGAGAGAAACATACCTCTGCATCTGTTTTTATGAGGCCAATAAAAACCCTCCTCTGTCTCTGGCTGAATTGCCACCCTGGCTGATTTATGTGCTTAAATTCACACCGCATTGCTCCATAGGAGAGGCTGGCAGATGGCCAGGTGTATGAGTGTGCGAACGGGCGTGTTTGTGAGTGTGCGTGCGTGTGAGAATTGCCTTGTGTAGGAACAGGTCTACATGATAAATGTCAATGGGTTTAAGTCATACAGGTGAAGTATATTATGCCTCAAGATATTCTGTTGATGTGCCAACAGTCTTCTGGGTGATGTGAATATAAAAACCACGAAGCTTTGGGTTTTGGGTCATGTTTGAAATAGTTACAGATTGTATGCCATGTTGTGTTTATTGTTCAGCTTGCAAATCTATTTCTGTTTTGTTATGTATCTCTACGGCTCTGTAAGCTGGTCTCAGATATCCTAAAAGACCCTCGGTACATTCATTCTGTAAGGAAGTGGATCTCTAATTCACCTGATTATTGAATATGTAAAAACTTGTAGTTTCCAAATCCCGATCTCTGCTTCTGTTGATAAAAACATTAACGGTGGGCTATTAAGCCAAAGATTTTTCCGCCCCGTTCTTGTACAAAGGTCTACTCTAACTCTGAATCTCTGTCCTGCACTGACACAGCCTCTGATTGTAAAGATGAGCTGTGAACTCCAAAGTGGCCTTGCTTAAGTTCAGCACCGCTGCTTCAGAATGCAACTCTTCCTTTTCAATTTTTTAAAAGACAGCAACTGCCTTCATGCTGAGCAGCTTCAGGGGGAGGTGTGGGCCTGTGCTTCTGTCTTTCTTTCCTCCTCACCTAAATAAAAGCCAAATCTTCACCGAGGACAGGACAGAGGAGGCCTTTGTCCGCCCCTCTCACCTCCCAGATGCAGCTGACCGCACTTCAAATGGGCTTAAGTCGTAGAAAGTTGCCGCATACCTTTTAAATGATGGACACTGATTTGCGGTGAGGGTAGAAAGTTGTGCTGTGGTACGCAGGGATTTTGAAGCAGGGACAGACTAAATGCTGTTTGATCTTTCACGGAGCTTGTCATCACTGAGTGAGCTTTATTTTTAAAACGGGAGGGCTGTTAATGCTGCCTAATGCATGGTAAAAGGTCAAAATTAGCACAAAAAATTATCTATCATTTGCGCACCATTCTCACCTGTGTGGTGAGGGCGGGGAGGATGCAGAACTCATTTACATGCATGGAGAATGTAAAGTATGTTCTCTAGTGTGCATGTTGATTATTCCACGTTTTCCCAGACAGGTTGTAGCCTGATACAATGGAGGGGAATGTGAGGTGTGTATAAAAACAATGTTAGGGTGGTGCTTGTACGCATACTTGCTGTCGTCACATGTAAACAGAGTGAGCTAATGAGAGCAATGCATGAGTGTGTCTGTGTGTCTTGTAACCCCACACAAAACGTAGAGATAGACACTTTTTACACTCTAATAGACTGAATACAGAACAAAAAGGAATGACATTTGGTTTAACCTCTTGTAGCGTCTATGAAACCTGGCTGATGTCACTAGGTTTGTTACACGTGTCTGGATTAAGTCCATGGCATCACCACAGTGGCAGACAGTAAATTCCAGCTTCTTAAAAACTGTTATCTCTTTTTTTGTTGCACGCTTTCTGAACTACGGCTGCACTTTTGCTCAATTCCCAATATAGAGATATTGTCTAGAAAAATCTTGCTCTCTTTTCAACAAGATTTTATTTCGCAACAAAGTCTCATTAAATATTTTTCTCCATCAGAGCTGCTCTGAAGGAAGAAATTATCTCAACAACAAAATATTTCATAGCGCAAGTTAGCTAGCTGGCAAACTTGAACGGTATGCGATGGCCCAGGTGGGTAACAAGGTTGTGTATTAGAAGATTTTTCCCAAAGTGGTTTAATTAGTTTGTTAGTTAATTTGGCTAGTAACCTGACTGGTCCTGTTCCCCAAACTTGGATCAGGCTTCCCTTCGTAGCTGCATAGAGGGTCCCACCACAGCTGATCCCCCAGAAATAAAACTACACATCTGGGCTACACGGAGACTATGAGAACTGTGATTGGTCATCTGGTGCTGCTTTGTGTTTTCACCACGTTTCCGCCACTCACTGCGTTTGCTGATAGTGGAGAACGCTAAACAAATGCTAATCTTTTCCTTTTCAGTAACACCATACAAATTTGAATTGAGTGATCTGGAAAAGGATTTCCAGTTCTTCTCTCCTTGATTATTGTTCTCTTTTAGAAAGTGAATAAAAGAATGTGAATGTGATTACTTTAGGTGCATAACAGATGCATAAAACTGTGTTATAATGCAGTGTTGCAGTGGTGCTACAACAATTGATCAGCCAAACTATGAATCAGATCCTATGCTGTAGACCAATGCAGCAGCAGCACCAGAAAACATTGATGGAGAAGGATAAGTCAGCCTTAGCCCCTTTAGACTTGAAATTCTAACGCTACTGCTAAAAAATAAAACTCCAGTCTACTAATTAGATCTTACTGAGTAACATTCAAGATAACAATAAGTTATCTGCAACGTAAACGCAGGGACACCACAGGAAAGTATGCACAGGGAGGAATAAAACCTCTGGTACCTGCACAGGTCGGCTGGGTGGAGTGCTGATGAGCGGAGCGGCGCCCATCGCCGAGGCTGCCGTCAGGCTGCGCTCCCGCTCGTCCTGATAGATGCGATCGCGCTCAGCCTCCGGCAGCTGCAGGAAGTTCTGCATGGCACGCAGGTTGACCAGCAGCGACTGGGACGCTGTTTTAGGGTCTTCCTCCTTGCGTAGAATCTCAGACAGCAAGCCCTGCGTGATGGGGTGGGAGGAGAGAAGGAGAAACCAAAGAGAGTGAGAAAGATGGAGAGAATGACAGGAAAGGGAAAACGAGAGGAAAAGAAAGACCAGAGCTCCCAGAGAGGGAAAGTGTTGGGTGGTAGGGGTCAGGATGGCAAGCAAGGAGGAGAATAATCACATTAGAGGATAAGACAGTAAAGGAGAGCCAGAGACTCTAATGACAATGGAGATGTGACACTTTTATACCCACTAATTCTGCCTTTTAGGGACTCTATTTAGACCACAGTTCTTACTCCACACAGTGTTTCTGTGGAGGCAGGTGGGGTCACAGGCTTTCCAACTCAGCTTTCTCTACAGTCAGCAGTGATTCTCTACCTTAAAATCATGACGTCAAAGTAAACTCTTGTCTTAAAGTAAATAAAAATATATAATTGTGTTCTGTCAGTTCATAGCACTTCATCTGTGCTCATTCTTGGGTGACAAAACTACTTAATTGAAACTTTTGTGTGGCCTTTGGACCCATAACACTTTGTTGCATGTGATTGTGCAGATCTTGGACATATTCTTGGAGCCGTACGTTGCTCTGGAGAAGAGCCGCAGCTAACTTGCCTGAAATATGAAAGTCTTGTACGGCGGGCAATCAGCGTATCCTCTGTTTACTTTTCAATAGCGCTCAATTCCATCATTATGAGACGGCGATGACTCCATTATCAGAGACGCGTGATTGGGCCTTTTCATCAGCTCTTGGCCACACACTGTGCAAACCATCGCTCCGCTTCTCTCACCATCAATAGGTGTGATTTGGTAATAAAACAAGGTGATGGGGAAAACATGCTCATGCTTTTAGTTTTATTTATTTATTTTTTGAGCATGCAAGTCCTCTTGAGAAACGAGTAGAGCTGCAAATATGCGCTCTGACTAATATATATTAAAATGTATACAACTATGTGTCATGTTTAAAAAGGCAGGTCTGTGGTATCCAGACAAGTGTGAACAGATACTCAAATGAAATCCGACTCAAGAGTGACGTTTTTAATGGCGAAGGGGGACTGTGCACTTAATGTACAGGCACAGTAAGTATTCAGAGGACAGGTTAGTGGCATATCTCATATGTTTGTACTGCGTCTGTCTGTTGGTGTCTGCATTCTTCAGTGTAAGCATGCACACACTGAAGAATGCACACACTGCATTCTTCAGTGTGTGCATGCTTATCATTCCCTGCCATCAACGCTGTCTGGCTGTCTGTCTGTCTGTCTCTTTGGTCAATCAGCTTCCTCCTCTGATCCACCTCCTGCATCAACAGTGTGTCACTACTCGACACCCCCCCACCCCAACCCCCAGAAAAAAAAAACGCACCTAATACATAATAATCCTCCAACGGCACATTGGGCTAATTCCTCATATCAGCCACAGATAAGACTGTTTGTGTGGGAGGTTGCCAGTCTGCACAAAAGCACCACTGTGTGACTCTACCACAACACACACACACACACACACACACACACACACACACACATTTATTTTTTGGGGGGTGGAGTTGCTGTACATTTTAAATCTAACAGATCCTTATCAGTTTCTGTTTTGTTTTTTCCTTTTTCATACACAACAACTTCAAAGCAAATGGAGTCATAATGAGGTTTGCTGTCACGTCCTTCCACCCCCTTCCTCTAATATAGATGGTACATCTTAAGACATTATCACTAACTTCTGTGTGTGTGTGTGCGCAGGTATGTGCGTAAGGCCTCTTTCTATGAAGTGAAAGCACATATTTTGGCAGGGAGAGAATGCACGCCATGGCCGAGCCTGGGTCTTTCACATGGCAGGCTGCCAGCTGTCTTGAAGTACAGTAGAGGTGCGAGATTACTGGAGTGAGAATTATGAATGAGATATAAGCTGTGGAAATAAACCAATTCAAACGCTAGTATTTCTTAGTAAAGAGGTCCCATGAAATTGTTTTAGGACTTCCTAATATGATGCATTTCCTTTTCAAACAGTGAGGGACACACTTTGAGTGTTTTGTGCAGTCTGATTTCTTTTTTTGATTGTTGAAAAATGTAGGACTTTTTGGTTACACCCTCTGACTTTAGTGGTGCTGCAAGATGTCACCACCAACGATGCACTGTTTTCCAGGAAGCAGCAGTTTTTCCAGGAACTTCAAGTGCCCATTTTATGGGAGTTTTGAAGGTATTGTTTGTTCTCCCAATGTCTTATTACCTTGTGAATATCTGAGTCAGACTGGGGCATAAAATGAAAGATAAAAAATGAAATTAAAATGAAATTATACAAACAAATAAATTAAATCAATCTTAAATGATGTAGCAGATATTGGATGCTTTCCATGATTATAACATTTTACAACCAATTTACATAAAATAATTCCAGCATTTATCAAAGCTGATCATTATTTATCGCATGACACTTGTTTTCATAAATTTGATTGATATCAAAGTCCATGGCATCAATTCCATTGACTTGTATTATTATTTAATTTGGTTAAATCTGAGAATACTCGGTCTCAACCTGAAGCCAAATCAGAACCTCATTATCAAAAGAAGCAAGAAGGGGAATGAGGCTCGGACTGAGGAAGTGACTTTTAGTACTGCCAATAATGTTAGTACTGTCAACTTAAAGTTACAGAGTCCCTGTTATTCTAGCCCATCTGTCTTCCCTCCTCACCTGGGTTCTGTTGAAGGCCACACGGGCGAAGACAGCCTGTGAGATGCCGGCCCGCTTCAGCTCGTCCCTCACCCATTGGTAAATCTCGGAGGACACCTCTGTGTTTGATGCCACCTGTGGCTCCAGGGGCTTGTTGTGGGAGTTGCGGCTGACAGGTGGGTGGTTGAGGTACTGCTGCGACAAGGACTGCTGCGCCAGCAGCCGGTTCACTGCATACTGCTGGTTGAGGATCTGTGCCATCACAAGCTGCTGGTTGACCAGCTGGGGGCTGATGGGCGTGGACACCAGACCCGGGTGGTGCAGACCGGAAAGCTGGGGCTGTCGGCCGCCAGTCTGGCCACCGTGTGATGGTGGAGCGTGAGACAGCGGGGGCACCGGCGAGGAAGGAGTCTGCTCTGCTGTGCTGCCGGGGATGGGCTGCTGCTGCTGGGAGAAGCCCAGGTGGTTGTGGTTATGGTTGTGGTTGTGGTTAGAGCCGGGTGGAGAGAGGTCGGACAGGCCATCCATCTCTGCTTGAGAAGGGGGGAGAAGGATGGGTAAAGAGAGGGCAAAAGTGGAGGGCAGAGGGGACAGAGACAGAGATAGGAAGAAAAAAGTCTGCCTTAAACACCACAAAGAAAACACAGGAGAGGAGAATGTAGAAGAGAGGGAAAACCAAAACTACAAGTGCTGGAGAATCCGAAAAAAGTTAAACCTTTAAATGTCACCACAGCCATAGTCTCTAGTCAGAAGAAATGAAACAGATCTGCTCTGCATCAGATCAAACTTTTGCCTCGAGTGAATCTTAGCCTGTTAGCCGTTTACTTTCCTGACCTATGGGAAGAGATTTTTGCAGCCAGCACATATTCATTTCTAGAAACCCAGACCACCAACAAAAAGATACAGGGGTACAGTGTGTTTTCCCTAACCAGTGCCCTTCACGGGCCTCTTCCTCCCTGATTGGATATGAAACAGCTGATCAGCCACTGGTTAAAAAAAGAAAAGGATGGAAACGCAGATAAAAGAGCTTCATTGTGTTTGACCTGTGTCTTCCACAACCCATGCCTTCAAAATTAAGTTCAGAACGTCTGTGGCCTCATCATGTCAAAAAAAAAAAAAAAAAACTTGGAGAGACAGTGGAGTGTGTGTATGGGTAGGTACAGGATTAATGTCTGTGTGTGTGTCCACAAAAGCAGATGCAATGCTGATAAATCTGAATGTCTCTTTACATCCTTAATTCTAAAATAAGGAACACAAGCTAGCCAATGTGACATTTTTAGGGGAGGATGGTCTAAATATAAACGTAGGGAGCAGTGAACGAAATATATCGGAGGATACAGTGTGTAACCTGAGAAACGGCCTTGCTTGACTTGAACTGTCTGTACGACAAAAAAGAAAAAAATATATCTATGTGCCGTCATTTAATGGCATTTTGGAGATTTTTGCGGCATCTCTTGCTTTGGGTATCTTTAAGTCCATAATGGCTGCTAGGGAATATTTTAAGATAGGTTTAAATTATGTGCTTAGAGGATGAAAACAATGATTTAACATTCAAAGTACTACCCACAGCGAAGTGAATGAGCATTTGGAGCAGCTGAATGTTTTCAGGGTTTCCGCCTATCTTTAAGGAATTCACATATGCTGAGGCTTTTTGTGTGCACTATGGCGAGTGAGTGAGTGAGTGAGTGAGGGGGCAGCGTTTAAGAATTCATACAGATGGCAACATTAACACCTTAGAAGTGTGCTGCGGCCTCCACATCTCACAGAAAAGCGTCGTAGGAAATTGTGAAGAGTAAATTGCTGTTATGGGGAAGAGGAGGAGAAGGGGGGGGGTATTCAACAAGCTGAATTTTTCAGCAGATGAAAGATTAAGTGCATGGATGTTTTCCAAAAATACCCACAATAATCGTGTGTTTGAGCTGCCTGTTTCTTAACTGTCAGCAAGCACAAAACACCCGGCCAAGACGGGTCTATTGAGCATTTGTCGAAAACAAATGATGGGGGGGGGGCAGGGGACAAAACAAAAAAATCTTGGTAATAATCACATCTCTTCCCATAATCCCTGGCATTCCCTGGCTCTGATGGTATGGTGTGTCTATTCACTCATATGTGAATGTGTGTGTGCATATGCTCGCTCGCACAGACTGCTGGGGGGCATGCTCACAACACACAAACACACAGGCACACGGAGGCATTTCCATGCAAATTGAAAAGAGAAGGGGTGACAGAAGAGCATGGCAGGCCCTGGGAGAAAAAGGCTGCCACAGAAGCGGGAGTCCTCGTGTGGAATCCTGCCACAAAAGAGCCCCGGATTAAACACACAATGGGAATGGGATGTGGGCTGAGGGAGGGAGGGAGTGTGTGTGTTTGTGTGTAACTGTGAGTGAGAGAGAGAGAGGGAATGAGAAAGAGAGACATACAGAGTGACCCAACTCTCTCTCCTGTGTTGGCTTCCCTGCACTAGCGTTGCCACGTCAAAAGAAGAGACACGACATTCGCTGGCGGCCGGTAATACCACTTGAGCTGGCAGAGCAGCAGAGGAGCTTGCCAGTACCTGTGACCAGGTACTTATTCCCCTTGACTTCAGGCTCAAACTGCTTGCTAAATGTAGCGTGGTGAAGTAAATGCAGAGTCACATTTGATGCCACTGCCAAAGCACAAAGGGATGACCGTGCCACTCTCTCTTCCAGCCTTCAAACTTGGCGTCTCACCATTTGTGGCCACATACAGCAGGCAGCAGCCCGTCATGAATATTGAGGTTGGGGGAGTTGCCGCAGGCGTGCGGTGGGCACCTGAAGCTCGTATGCCAAGGTTTTGTGTCTGAGGTTAGGCTAACATGACACGTGGGTGTTAGAGTTCGTATGAATCTCGAGACCTTATCGCTGCATCTGTGTGGTTTTGTTCTTATCAGGACTCGATGTCACCAGATAGAGTAATACCAAAACCCCTTCAAAATAAACTGTTTAGCAGTTTATGCTTCTTTAAAGTCAAAAGGAAATAGTATTTTAATGTATTCTAGTTGAAAAGGGGCGTTATGTTAAGGGTGTGACCATGAGGTTGCCACTTGTGTCATTTTGGGTGACAACATTAGGTCATACAGGGTTTGTACAGCTTTTTAAAAAATAAAAGAGTAAAATTCAAGCTCTTTTCAAGCACTTTCAAGGTACCTCAACCAAAACTTTCCAGACTTCCGAAGTCTTTATCATTACATTTAAATTGTTACTATAAATGCCAGGAGACAACAAACAAATATGATGACAGGACGCGTTTCATTTCAGATTTTTGGTTTACATGAGTGATTGTGTCGATGATGAAACACCAGATTATGTTGAAAATCAAGCATTTTTCAAGGAGTATATTCGAATTCAAGCATATTCCTAGCCTTGAAAACATAACGGCTAAAATTAAGCATTTTCCAAACTTTCAAGACTTTGTACAAACCCTGGTTATAGGTTGAGAAGAGAAGGGTGAAGAAAGGACTGGTTCCAAATTCCAAATAGAGTATGAGCTAACAAAGTGAAAACGTTTATTTTTAATTTTAATGTGACTTTAAAGTGCTATTTGGTTTTCAGATTAAGATTTTAATTGAGATTCAGTTTAAGCAAGACAGGCATTTAACACTACGCAGTAAGGTTAGGTATTAAGAAAGGAATGTAGCTCCTCACAAGCTAAAGAATCTGTGTGTGTTTATGTACTTTTGTCCCAAATCTATCTAAATCTGTTCACACAGTCACATTATGGCGACAAAAACCTGCCCCACACAAAGAAAAGCACTAAGTTTTAGGGTTAAAGCTTGTATTTTCATTAAGGTTAGGTCTAATTTTGGGTTAAAGTTACAGTAACGATTGGGTTAAGCGTGTAGAAGTTATGCTAAGTCTCCAAGGAATTCATTCATGCCAATTCAGTGTCCTCCAAAGTGAAAAAACAAAACCAAGGGTGTGTTTGTGTGTGTGTGCCCATGTTGCGACATACCTAGTGCATTGGCACGCGGGCTCTCACGGAGGACACATGTCCCCAGGTAGCCCTCCAGCTGGGAGGGTTGGCGCATGCCTGCACAGTGGGATGGTAGAACGCGCACATGCACACACACACAAACACAGTCACACACACACACACACACATATGCAGCACACGGTGGAGATTTGTGAGGAAAGAAACACAGGGTTAAGGCTTTCTACAGTATGTCTCTCCCACTCCAGCTAAGCAGAAATATGACATTTAAAACACCAGCATCACTAAGGCCATACTGGCAGCTGCAGCAGCCCCGTTTTTGAGAACAAGAAAACCAGATAGAAAACAATTATGACCGAAAATGTGTAGGAGTATGCAAGAGAATACACAAGTACAGCAGGTCTGAAGTAAATAATGTTCCCAGCGCATGTTGCCACTTTAACAGAAGAAAAAAAACATCAGATAAGATATGATCACAACACGCTATTTGCATGGAGGCTGTGAAAACATTTTGATACAATATCTTATCTGTCATTGCTGCGAGCTGTAGCGCACTGGCAAAGAAAAAAGATTGTTCAACAGATTGTTAAAGCTAATATCTCAACATTACACAGCCTTATGAGCCTTGCAACAGAGTGGTGTTCTGCTTAATCAAAAGACAAAAAAATAAATCGTAATTCTATCTCCAGCTAGGGTGCTACTAGTATCATATAACCTCATTTCCTGGCGGGTCAAAGGGGACTTTTTTTTTTTAAGATAATATAAAGCATGCGTTGTTAGAGAGTTGATAAGAAGATCTAATTGAATTTCAGTCTAGGCGGTGGCCGGTCGAAGTCATTGCAGCCTTTTGTTCATGGAAAACGAAAGCGCTATACTCGATCACAAATAAAAAATAAAACAGTCAGAGGCCTCAATTTGACTCTTGCATTAGTGTTAGTTAAAGCAATAATGGATAATTCAAAGATAACACTGTGTTCAACTGCAAAACAGCGGAGAGTAATCTTGAATTATTAGATAACAAGATAAAAATGTATTTCTGCTTCATGCAACAGCAGGAAGACAAAGAGACGGTTGGTTAGAGAACATATTGTAATGGCGACTGGTGTGTATGTGTGTGTGAATGTGTGTGTGTGTGTGCAAAGAGACAAAAGTGTGAGCGCCATACTTTGCGCCCCTCCGTTTTGCTTACCCATCATATCTTTTGTCTTCTTGAAATGTTTATACCAGCGCCCAAATTCCTGACACTTCGCCGCCGACACATTTGCATAGTAAGTGCTGTTCACAATGGAGGAAATCATACTCTGAAAGAGAGAGATTGATTGAGAGGGAGAGAGAACGAGAGAGAGACTTTAGATTCTCATTGTGGAAAATACAGACATAATATTAAAGCTTGTGAAACATGCAGTAACACTGTAGCTTGTCAAAACAAATAAAAGATAGGGACACGGTAAAACCCAGCACTAAAAAAAGCCAAATGAAAAGTATCAGACATGCAGAATTTTTGGATCTCCTCTTCTAAAAAGGTAAAACAAATTAAATCAAACAATTTATCTGTTTCTTTTTTATCAAATGCCGTTGAGTTTGAACATTTTTTTTATTTCAGAGTGGGTGAGGTCAACTGAGTTCTGAGTCTGTTGACATGAAAAGCAGGTGGCAGGAAAGATATTTACCTTCAAAAGAAAAGGAGATAGCGGCTTATTGAATATCAGCATCTGGGGAGTTGGGCGATGTAAACAGATAAACCTCTTTTATTTTTCTGCGCTTTATTTATACAATCTGTTAAAGACAACAACTTCAAGCAGATCGAGGGCCGCACTGAGCATGTCGTTCTCCGACGTACGTGTGCTCCCATCTCCCCCTTTACAGTCGACTCTTTGCCCTCTCTACATTTACTTCAACCGTCCCTCCTTCGCCTCAGAAAAACAAAGGAAGCGATAGTTTTTTTTCCCCTTGCATTTTCATTAAAATGAATGTTTTAACACCTTGCCGGCCTCCGGGCAAATAGCGAGGTTGGTGCAGGAGAAATTGTTTTTGATTGTTATAAATATTCAAAAGAACCAAACCATCTGTTTTCAAATTACAGGTATGCCATCTTTATCATTTTCAGTAATATATGCGCTCGGAGGATGGCGGGCGGAACCTTCTGGCAGAGCAGCATGGCGGTGCGAGCACAATGAACTGGTACAGGATGATTCTGGTTTTCTGCATAAAAGTAAGGTACAGGGCGGCAGCTGTGGCGATCGAACTCTGAACTCCTGACCTCTCTATTTAAGCCGTATGCACCTTATGCGATAGCGCCACTCCTCAGTCTAACACATGTTCAACCAGAACACACCAAAAAACAAATGCGGTCCAAAAGATGCAAGATGGACACAAGTTTCCTTCATCAAACTGTAGCAGGGAGGGATCTGCTGGAGGATGAACAAAAGCAAAAGCTAGTCAGCTTTAAGCATTATTTTAACCAGCTTCATGTGATACCTGCTTCTAAAAAAGAGTTACAGGACAAAATAATTCTATTGTACGTTTGGGGCCAATAACACCACACAAGAGTTTATAAAAGCTAGAGTTCTCAAAGACATTGACAGAGCTAGATGCCAAGTCTTGGTGCAATAGTATTAAAATGAAACTGAGAGGAAACAACAGCAATTAAATGTTGAGGAAGAGTTCACTTATGTGTGTCGCTGTTTCAACAGAAGTCACAAAAGACGCCAACCACAGCCACTCATCATCATGGACGTGACTCACCATACCTGCTTGTACCAGGTAGAGTCAGTTGCGGTTGCACTTTGCCACACCCATTTAGCTGCTTATTTTTTCGAAGTCAAATATAAGCGAGTGAGGCGAGAGTCACGCTGGAGACCGCAGATGCAGTTTTTCCTCACGCCGTCGTGATGAAAAACAAGAGGGTGAAGAGGTCTGCTTTGGACTTGCATGGTCTAACAAAGCAGTCTTTTATAGATATACTGAAAAGCCATCATTCAATAAAAACCCTGATAGAGTTCAGGTTAGGGTTAGGAAGTCAGAATTGCCCTTTTAATGGGTCATACATTTA
Organism: Macquaria ambigua; assembly: GCA_008360985.2. NCBI lineage: Eukaryota > Metazoa > Chordata > Actinopteri > Centrarchiformes > Percichthyidae > Macquaria > Macquaria ambigua. The sequence continues at coordinate 1,396,266 of VMKM01000003.1, read as the reverse complement.
TGCATGAAGCAGCTCCTTCTTTTGGATTGATGTAATATTGGCATTAGGAAATAGCAACTGCTAGTTCAACCTGCTATGCTCTTAAAATGATCATTCCTGTTTATTCCTTATGATGTGCAAAGGCCGGTGTAAATCAGAATGAATTGGTTTGTTTTTGATTTACTGCCTTGGAAAAACAAGTGAATATTTGGGATGATGATTGGTAGAGCAGCAAACCACACGTTCCAGTTTAACCTGGTTCCGTTAGCCAACTCCCAAGCCAAAGACCCATCTGAAAACCATATATTCAAAGTAAGAAGAATTCTCCTTTAAGTCGGTGGGATAATGAACTCCTCTCCTCCAGCCTGCCATGTTTTATTTACAGTATATCTGGGCTAAGGCGGCTCCAGGCAACAAACAAGAGGCCTGCAGAAGACGGTGTGCCTTTCTCTCTCTCTTCCCATCTTTCTCTCTATCTCTCTCGCTCCCTCTTTCTCCGCCATCTTTGACACAGATGTTCTAATAAACGCTCCTCATTAATCAGCCCTCTCCCTCAATACATCACTCTACCTCTCACAGGGGGCCCTGCGTGTATGTGTGAACGAAACAATACACACACACACCTATTCGTGCTCTCGCTCTCCCCACTGTTCTGTCACACACACATGCATACGCACTAAGTGAAATCAAGCAGATAACCAGAGCCTCTGCTGCCACTGCGGTGCCAGCAGGAGGGCTGTGCTAGGGCTTGTCAACAGGTAGCATGGCTGTGTGTATGTGTGTGTGTGTGTGCGCGTGTGCGTGCCAGTGTGTATGAGTGTGTGTGTGTGTGTGCGTGCATGAGCATGTGTGTGGACCCTTTAAGTGATAGCCATCTGCAGCACAGAGAGCTTATCAGCAAGACCAGGAAGTGGCACTGGGCTACTATCGGTCCCCAACATCTACTCCACTCCCCATCATGGGAGACAGGAAGAGAGAGAGAAGGAGAGAGCGTGTGTGTGTGCATGTATATGTGTGTGTGTGTGTGTGTGTGTGTGTGTGTGTGTGTGTGTGTGTGTGTGTGTGTGCGAGAATAGTGGTGCAGCAGGCAGGTACTGTAGGCACCCAGCTGCCAGCGTTAGAGTGTGGTGCACACACTGGCAAATGCAAACACACACAAAGTACAACCCCTGCAGACAAACACACATGGTGCGGTTACACAAATGCACACATGCAGATTAACACACATGCACATACACAATTAAATACACACACAGACACACACACATTCCAACTTAGCCTGATGTCTTGAATCAGCTGGGGAAAAAGCGCATCCCATTTGCAACACTGAGCCTTGTCTCTCGCCAACATCTAACACAGCTCAATTATGGCACATACCCACCTCAACTGGGATGACCCCCCCCCTCCCTTCAGTCTAACACACACACTCGTGTATATACACACACACACACACACACACACACGCACTGGCAACCAGGTTGCGCCTATGGCAGCCGTGGTGGTGAAGACCCGCAAAGATGGCATTTTGATGACTATTTGCTGCTACGCAACGCAGCAGCTGGTGCATCAGGGGCCGCCCAGTGAGAGTGAGCAGGGGGTGGGCAAGAAGAGGTGGTGGCAATGGGAAAGAGTGGGGTGAGGGGGGGCGGGGATCTCGTTTGTTGCCATAGTTTCTGAGAACATGGGCAAGGGGGTTGCTAAGCTTGGTAGCAACCTCAGAAAAAAATAATAAACCTGATTGGCTGATTGAGGCAGAATCAGGAGAAGTTTCATTTTGGCGAGGCTTCTCCAAGCTATTAACTGCGGATCTTTAAGTTTGCTTCATATGTGTGCAGGTCAGAATCAGTTCCTCTAGCAGAGCGACAAGGGGCATGAGTGAATACATTTTCCTCGTGCCATTTGTAGGCCAAACACACAAAGCATGACTCCCCGCTACAAAAGAATGAAACTAAATGTTTGACAAGGCCCCGGACAAAAGCAGCATTTCACAAAATAACCCCCCACCGCCCTCCCCTCCCTGCTCTATTACCCCTCCTCCCCCTCTCTCTTCAGAGCTCTGTTCAGCGGTGGGCTAATTCTCTTTCACTCACTTGTTGTGATCCTCTCATCTGTTAACCTCTCTTTTTGGTCTGGGATTACGCAGCAGAATATCAAGGAAACACTAATCCTAAAAAGGTGCCAATCTTCTGCTCCCTCCTGCAACGCCCCTTTCTCCTCCCACTCATTTCACATTTTTTGGTCAACTCAGGAACCAGAGGGTGGGCCAAGTGCTTCCTGGCTTCTCACCTTCTCATCAGAATACATCACTGGTCACAGGGCAGGGAGTCCGTGTGTCGAGGCAACGCGGGGACATCCCTCAAACGTGACAACCGGTCTACTGAACCATTTGGGTTTAGGAGGAACAAACCACCGCTCCACGGGTGTAGCAGGCCACATGAAGTAACCCACAGAGTAACAGATGTCAAACACCATCATGGCAGCCATGTTTGAACAAGACAGATACAGATACACATAGATCATCAGGGTATGAAGTAACTACGTAGCAAAGCTGCTAGTTTCTCTTTATACTACATAATAAACTTAAAAACTGGATATGTATTTTGAAGTTTGCTGCCTTAAAAACAGATACAATAAATAAATAAAATAATGTCTAGGCAAATTTAACTGATACAAAATAACTTTTAAAAACAAGGCTTTAGCTCAAGAGCAATAAAATCTGAGTGTTTATACTGTACCATGAAAAATCTGCCAGTACTAAAAACTGATTCTGATTTAAACCATTTACTGGCAGGGATGCATAACAATGACACCAGAGAAGGATGAAACTATACCACACTTCAAGAGAAAGACAAAATAGCGTGTTAAGTGGTTGCAGTAACTGAAGCTACCAAGAATCGACAATGGGTGGCAAGATTTTCTGCATGACAGTTAAATGTAAGACCATTTAGATCTGAATTCAGGACCAAATTGGCTGCTAAAATATATAAAAGAAAGAAAGTGATTCAGTTCAAGATATTTTCAGGACCTTCTTTCATCCTCACTGGAAAGCAAAAACAATCTTCAGTTTTATTTGAGACTACTGTGTGTGTGTGTGTGTGTGTGTGTGTGTGTGTGTGAAAATAGCAAATGTGTGTCGGAGGAAGAGTGTGTGCGCCTGTGTGTTAGATCCTCTGAGCTTGCGCGTGCTCTCTTCTGAGCCGTCTTCACATATGGACCGTAAACAGGGTGATTACCAGACCGGGCTGGGCTCCGCCTGAACGCCACCCAGGGACTCTTTACATCATCAGCGCACTGCTCATGCCCGGCTAAACACACAAACACACACACTCAGAGCAGCCGCTCACACGCACACGTACACACACACATAGCGCAAATGAGGGTCTCCAGGTGACCATACGGTGGCCTAGGAGGAGAGCTGGCTTCACATTGAAGGCACCTACGCACACGCTTGGATCTAAATACACACACACACACACGCAAAACACAAAAAACACTTTCGCACACACGTCCTGCACGTTGATATACATTTCCCAAACATACTCAAGCAAATACACACTCACACTCAGACACACAAGCACACACACACACACACATTATTGGCCCCTGTGAGAGAGATATACTGCCGTTTCATTCCATTCACTCCAGAGCTGCCTCCATGATATACTGACTACACTGCCTGTTAATACAATATCTGCGCTAGTGCTTTCTGTCCAACCTCCCAGCCGACAAAAAAAAAAAACAACAACACAGAATATAAACACCCAACATGTGAACATGCATATCTCCGGCCCGATGCTGTGAAATGTTGAGAATTAACCAAATGAGGAAAAGAACAAAAAGAATCCAGATCGTTCTGGGTTTGGGCCAATGTTTATCTAACAATAACCATACGTTCAACAACACCTCTGCTTTTTGGCTACCGTTGCATACAAGTCTGTGTGTGTGTGTGTGTGTGTGTGTGTGTGTGTGTGTGTGTGTGTGTGTGTGTCGGGGGCGGTAAAAGAAACAAAAAAAATATCATGCGGCAAACAAATGACAATAGCCATTGATTTGGATTTTCTATGCCGATTCTCTTTCCCACTTGATCAAACTCAGGGCATTTGATAAGTAAAGGATAAAATACAAGAGGTGATGGAGATAGGGGTGTTTGTTTTGTTGTGCAGAATGGTAGCAGGGGGTGTGGGGTTGGGCGTTAAATCTTTTTTTTATTTTTTATTTTTTTGGAATAAGCAGACTGGGCTTCAGCACCTGTGATAAGGGACATTCTTTAGCCAGAGAGCTCTGATTCATGTCTTTGAGTAACTCCTTGAGGGCGTTTCTTACTGTAGAGTGGCTCCATTGCTCGGGCGGCAGGTCCTCCAGCTTAGGACAACTGTGGAGAGAGAGAGAGAGAGAGAGAGAGAGAGAGGAGAGACATACGGGGGTGTGGGGGTGGACGGGGACAGGGAAGATAAGATAGGGAGAGGAAAGAGGGAGGAGGGGGGAGGAAGGGATTGATAGGGATGTACAGGGAGAGGGGGGGAGAGAGAGGGGTGAGGGGAGAGCATGAGAAACAATTCAGATGGAGAAGAGACAGAGATAGAAAGGAAAGCCAGCAGCCCTGATGGTATCTTGAATGAAATGATAAAATACACAAGCCACAAATTCAGCAACACAATATTAAAATGATTTAATCTGATTGTAAAGGTTGGACATTTCCCTGATATATGGAGCAAAGGGGTAATAACACCAATCTTTAAATCTGGAAATACATTTGACTCAAACAACTACTGAGGCAACTTAGAGAAGTTATCCTGCAGCATCCTTAACACCAGACTGCAACGCTTCCTCATCCAACATCCTTCATTTAAAAAAAGATTTGGACTGAATCTGGCACTACAGCCTGATCCTAAAAATGACATATTACATAATTAAACAATGTATAAAAACATCAAGATGTAGATTATTTTCATTATCGATTAATCTGTTTTTCCTATTAGGTCAAATAGAATACAGTTTAAAAAGATCACAATTACCAATTGCTTCTTTTTGTCCAACCAACAGTCAAACCCCCAAAAATATTCAATGTATGATATGAGAGAAAAGCAGCAAACTCCTCACATGAGAAGCTAAAACTGATGAACGTTATTCATTTTTACTTGATCATCAAATGATCAAAATTGTCGATACATTTTCTGTCAATCTACTAATCGATTATTCATCTAATTGTTTTAAAGTGCTCGGTTAAAAATGGGCAATTTGGGAACAACTTACTTTGCCCAACAGGGCTGCAACATTAGCCCAAGCCTTTTTAAAATATATATTGATGAATTGGCCAAATCACTGGAACAATCAGATAGACAGAGCAGTAGAGACGGAGCGAGGAAACCAGAGAGAAAGAGAGCTGAACACACACGGGCTCCCGCTCTTTTTTCCTGCTGCAAGCGCCCCTCCAAGACAGACAGATTTCATTTGGCGCATCAAGCAGATGCATCTGGAGATTGCTCTGTCTCTCTCTCTCTCTGCCTGCCTCACTCTCTCTCTCTCTCCCTCTTTCATATTCTCCCTCTCTCTTTCTCTCTCTCCTGATTGTTCTGATTAGTTAATTACTTTATACAACACATCTGCTGGATTGATGCATGAATTATACATCAGCTGCATGTGGCGACTATTATTTCGTGTTACTTCTACCTTCCTGGCTCGTTGTGCTCGGCGAAACAATTTAAGGTGTTACTGGCTAGATTTCTGCGGCAGTCGGGGCGGGGTGGGGGTGTGTGTGTGTGTGTGTGTGTGGGGGGTGGGGTGGGGTGGGGGTGGGGGACCATGAGGGATGGTGGGGCGGGAAGAGGAAAGGGGAAAGACAAATACAAAACAATAACAATACTGACAACAATATGCAGCAAAATCAAAATAGATTTATATATCAAATAGATTGGCTTTGACGTTAGCTGGTGCTAGAGTCGTGTGCCGCAGGGATTCAGCTCTACCTGAGGAACACTCTGATTTCTGAGTATTGAAAATGAGAAATAAATTTACGTGGTGGGTGGCAGTGTGGAGTAACTAAACTGAGCACCAGTGAGGGCGCCCAGTTCGCTCTGGATAAACACTTTACGTGTGCAAGACATATGTTCTGTGTGTTTCGCATTGCACGTATCGCTGAATTACTTTTCTTTAAACCTGCCTTGACACTTGACAAGTGAGAGATGAGAGACTGAGTGAGGGGTGATGAGTGTACAAGTGCATGAGACATTGTGCGTGTGGTGTGTGTGTGTATCCATAAATCTGTCAGTCGGTGTGTTGGCAACGTTACGAGCGAGGAGATAACGGAGAGTGGAATAGAAATGAATGCGTGCAACGGTCGAGGCTAACATCTGCTTGTAGGAAAATACACAGCCTCTCTCTCTCTCACACACGCACGCACACACACACACACACACACACACACACACACACACACACAGACAAACAATGGATTTTCCAGAACACCTTAAACTGCTCCAGCAGCTAGAAAGCCTCTGGGGAGAAGGAAGTGAACAAGAGGAGGGAAGGAGGGAGAGACACAAAGGGGTAGTGGAGAAAGACAGCTATCCATGCATTCAGGGCTAGCATGCCGGAAATAAACACAACCTTCTGTATTTTGGCTGGTGGACATGTTCACATCAGTCAGTGTGTGTGTGTGTGTGTGTGTGTGTGTGTGTGTGTGTGTGTGTGTGTGTGAGAGAGTGCTTCACTGGTAAAAGGTGGGTGGTGGTGGTGGGGGGAGCACAGAGGAGAGGGAGAGAAGGAAGAGGCAGAGCGAGGTAGAAAAAGACAGGAACAGCAGCTGGCACAAGCCTCCACACCAGCGCCACGCGGCTTTGTGTGTGTGTGTGTGTGTGTGTGTGTGTGTGTGTGCGTGTGTGTGTGCATCTGTGTGTGTGTGCATCTGTGTGTCTATGAGCACATATGAGCCTGTTTGCGTCCATGTCTATAAATGCTCGTATGCTCTCGCTGCGTGTATAAATACAACGAAGCCTCACACCTACAGAGTAGCATTTAGCATACAATATGGTGAGTGACGGCACAAGACAGCTAGCAGTGCTCAGTGTAAGAAGGTTTTAGCTTGTTAGTCTTCTTTATTATATGCAATGTAGATTCAGAAGAAATATATATATTATATATATTTCACTTAAAATAGCCAGTGCAGCCAGGTTTATTTATGGAACTATTTCAGGTGAACAACCTTGTATTCATCTGCTGCAGAGTCATTTTTAGCCGTGAGCGGTCTCCAGTTGCCCACCACATTCATTTTTTTTTTGCATGAAAAGAGCTAAAGTAGAGCTTGCTTCAAAGACATTTTACCAATCTCCAATGCAAAAACGCCAGTGTTATCTGCATATTAGTTAGCATCACTTGCCAGCTAAATGTAGAGCAGCCACAAGAGATAAATCTACTTGATCACTCATCTCAGTATAAGCTAAAATGTTAGCATGGACTGCTATCTGTGTTCCCATCACTTAACGGTTAAATCAATAAATGAACCAGTCTCTGTGTTTCTTTGGTACCATTAGTCGAAGAAGTTTTCAGTATTCAAATGTTTGTTTTCTTTCCATTTCCTGCGAAAGGTCAGCATGTTGTGTGTGAGTAATAATGCTATTCTCAGTTCCAAAGATGCAGAGGGCATCGGCAGATTGGCACCTGCCTCTGGGTAAACAATACATGCTGTGTGTGTGAGTGTTGGAAGCAAAGACTAACAGGTAAAACTGTGCCTCTATGTGTATCAAAGCAATCCAATACTGGTGTGTTTATGTGTGTTTCAGGTGATGACACTGCACATTTGTGGGTGGTAGGCAGGTAAAAAAAAAAAAGTTGTATGAACATGTAAACACATTTTGGATTGGTACACATGTATGATGTGTCTGTGTGTGTGTGTGTGTGTGTGTTTGGGTTTCTTACCTGTGCAGCTGGATCTTAAGCGTGACCACGTGGTAGACGTCCTGCAGCATGTCAGCCACTGTAGCATCCGGTGCGTCTGTCACGTATGACAGGGGTACGGGGTTCCACTTCCCCACCTGAATCATACCTAGACGATGGCGACATGCACATTCGCGCACACACATAAACATGAGTAAACGTCGTGGACACGCATGGGAATAACGACGGATATGGACACACAAAGGTAATGGACACAAGAGCAAACGTAAAAAAAGAAGAGAGTACATCAGCACAAAGTTCATTTTAGCATCTTAGCTTGCTGTTACTAACTACACAGGATAGGTTTATCAGCAACACATGCACAGTATGAATAAAGCATTTTGGTGCCATTCATATACTTTATTTGTTAGAAATCACAAAGATTATATAAGAATTTCTCCTGAGACTGCTTTAAAAAAAGTGGCAGCCACAAACAGCAGGAGGTGAGCTTATAGGAGAGGTAGACTACAATGTGTGTGTGTGTGTGTGTAAGCGTGATGGACAGGCTATAATAAAAGAGCATGCTAAGAGGCACCTTGAAACAGCCACCCTCGGCCTGCGTGTGATCAAGTGCAATTAGCAGACCCCTTTCCTCCACCTGCCCCTCCCACCCACTGAGTCACTGAGTGTATGTGTGTATAAATATACTGTATACAGTATGAGTGTGTGTGTGTGTGTGTGTGTTACTTGCTTATATGCACAGTATGTGTATGTGCATGTAAACATTTTAGTGTGTAAGCCTGTGTATTGAGACTCATACATCTGTGTGGGAATGTGTGTATGTGTGTGTGAACCCTGAGACTTGAGCATCTCCTCTCTGGGATCAGTGTCAGGTTGTGTTACTGTGGCTTCAGATCTGCTGGCGGTAGGCTATTATGGACACAGTGTGTGTGTGTTTGTGTGTGTAGCATGTGTGTGCGAGTGAGGCATAAAGAGTGTGTATTTGAGTGTGTGCCGAAGTAACAGCGTGTCAGAAAACGCCGTCGAGAAGATGTTAATGAGCATTAGGGAGATAAAGTGGCAGAACAGAGAAGGAAATGGAGACATGATGCTGAGAGCCAATGAGTGACATGAGTGGTTACCTTTGGCCTGGGCCGCTGAGCTGTGGGAGTAGCCCAGTGACAGCAGGGCCATCTCGATGAGCTGGTTGAAGAGCATGTCCTTACGCACCAGGACGAACTCTGCGTGCTCCTCCTTGCTGTCGAAATCCATGGGATTCTCGTAGTGCTCGACCACACAGAACACGGGCAGCATGTTGCCTGAGGACATCCAGACACAAGAGACACAAGTAAGAACTGAACGTTTCTTCACATGCAAACTCTGACCTTCAGTATTCTGCGTGTTTGCGGAGATTAATATTCCGTGCGGGCGATTAAGTTACACTGAGGTTGGGTGTCAAGGGATTATGAGTGAGTGAATAGATTGCTGCTGAGTGGAAGTTCGGGACAGAAATTAAGTAAAGGATGAGTTTGGACCGCAACAGCATTTTTCACCTTTTATAGGGCAATTTCTGTCTAAACCCTCACCTCTTTGTCTCAATGCCAAACTCTCACATCAACGTGAGGAATCAAACACTCCTTAGGTGCACAATAACCTGCACAATTTGAGAAACTGAATTTGTTCTACCTATTTTTTTAATATAATATGCTCCCTTTTGTCATGTAATTTGGTTTCTCCATCTGTAAACCCATTTTAAGAAGCTTTTTTTTAAACAACTGTTGGAGGATTCCTTCCTGCAGTCTTAGGTTCATCTTCCAGGTTTTAAGATGATGATATAATATTACATTAGATGTTGGACTATGCTTTGTGTAAGTTTAATAAGTAAATATATATATTATTGAGAGAATTATCACCTTTAGCTCAGCATGAACATGAAGCAGCCACAGAAATCCTTCAACTCGTACGTCTCCTTTTGGCACAATAAACGCTTTATTCACTATAAAGGTTCTGGTATCACATTAGCCTTTCCTTCTGCCTGCCAACCCCAAAATCATCTTCCCATGATGCAGTGCTTCAAATCCCGAGCCACCTCTCTGCACCCTGAGGTTTTCTAGTCTGTGTCAACAGTGGCTCTGCTTTTAGGTGGAATGAGCAATCCTTGTCCAAAGACTGCCGAATGTTCAAGGGACCCGCTGTGCAAATATCATCCAATATGCCATTTTTTCTAAAATAACATGCCTGAAATTTAAGAAAGTTTAAGGGCATGGGGACAACTTGGCCTTTTGAAGTCTCAGTCTGAATGAAACCAACAGCGGAAAATCGAAATTTTGTAATAAAAGTGTAGATGAAGAGGGCATCTATAGCTTACTATACTTAGTGAATCCTACGCTGTTCATGACGTGCCCTGTTGCCCTACTTTCTCAGTATGTCTCCACTCTACTATCACCTGAACAAATTTCTGTACATTCATTGTCCTCGCCGATTAAAATGATTCACATTCTAATATTTTCCAAACCCAGGCATTCCAGAAGATGCACACAGCTCTGGCAAAACAATCAATAAGCCGACAGATGCCAGGGAATGTGCTGAAAGAGCTGCTTTTCTCCTCCCCTGATTTTAATAGATAAAGATCTAACAATAAAGACTGCTGTGTAGGTTCATTTGGGGGATCAATACTGGCTTTGTTTCCAGGGAGCCCAGAGAGGGCTGCGGTAAATATTGTTTCGGGCTCGGACACAATGCCCACTGTGGGCCCTCTGCGAAGCCTCCGCCGCGGACCGCCTGCCTCCCTCGGCTGCTTCACCCTTCACCCAGGAAGGAACCAACAAAAAAAAGAAAAACTGACGAGAGGGAAGGGGAGGGCAGCGAGGAGGCTTGGAGGAGCAAACGTGGTAGGAGGCCAAGAGAAGCAGAGATGATGAAGGTGAAAAATTAGGCCCTCTCAGCTGGAGTGCGACACGTAGATTAAAGGAGCAAATAAGAGAAACGGCCCATCTGAGGACACTCACACAGCCACATTCCAAGAGTTCCTGAGTCCCTCTTGCCCAAAGAAAACCAAACCAGCCAAACAAACAAACAGACGAGCCTTAGCTGCCAAGTGCTATTACAACTCCAAACCTGCAGGTTTTCAAACTCATTTCCAACCCACAAAAACAAAAAAAAGGAAAGAAAAACATAATCATAAAAAGGTTCATATTTTGGATAGCTTTGCCTGCCGTGTTTTTCACGAGACACCGCCGGTTATATTAAAAAGCTATGTCATAATCTCAAAGTAAAGGCTCCCTTTAAACAGGAATGGCTCTTAAAGGACTAAAACTTTCCCTTAATAAACAAATGTTGGAGCAGGAGGGCTGCAGGAGCAGTGACACAGTGCTATGCAGCACGACACACGAATAATTCTCACTGTGCTCTTCTATTAGTTATTGTCTGGGCAAATAAGTGGGAGTGTGTGCACTGTGTGTGTGTGTGTGTGTGTGCTGTGATAACTAAAGATGCATTGTAAAAAGGTTTAAGAGTTTTGGAGAGCTTGCAGGGGGTGGTGGTGGTGGTGGGCGGAAGGATGGTGTGTGTGTGTGTGTGTGTGTGTGTGTGGGAGGGGGTCTATTTAAACTGCATTTAAATAGCTTTCCTCTATTTACGTGGTTTATTCTTCTCTTACTCGTGTGCAAAGTTTGATCACTTTGTACAGACTAGGGGCTGCAACTAACGAATACTTCCTTTACTGATTATTTCCTGAATTTTCCGATAAATTTATGAATCATTAGGTTGATAAGATGTCAGAAATTAAAAAACGAATGACTATTTTTATTATCGATTATTTTCTTGATTAAAAGTCTATAAAAGGTCAGTAAATAGTGAAAAATGTTAATGGCAATATCCCAGAGCCAAAAGCGATACATTCAAATGTTGACGTTTTCTGTCACATAAGACAAAGAAAAGCAGCACATTTTTGGTATTGTTGTTCAAAAAATAACTTGTTGGTTGGTGATTAATTTCCCCAACATTAATCAATCAATCAATCAATCAATCAATCAATCAATCAGAAATGCTGAGAGGTCCCCCTCACAAATGTCCCCCAATCCAAGATTAAGTCTTCAAATTGACTGTTAAGGTTAAGTTTCCAAAATTTACAATCATATGAAATTGAGAAAATCAGTGAATCTTCACATTTGAGACGCTGAAAGCAGCAAATGTTTGGCATTTCTGCTTTCTGAATGACAGACATTGAATCAAACAAAACTCTTTTCCTTCTTACCTCTCTTGTGGCAGGTCTTCAGCAGGTGGCCGGCGGGTTTGTAAGGGACCCCGGCTAGTTTGGCCCCGGTGCTGCCCAGCCTGGCCCGGCCCAGGGGGCTGCCGTTCTGCTCCAGCCGGGGCAGCTTGGCCGGCGGGGCCTTGGCCTCTCCCATGCTGTTGACCAGCTCAGAGTTCTCCTTGCCCAAACACGCCTCGCTGAGATGGTCCATCATTCTCAGCACCTCTCTGCTCACTATCACCTGGGAAAACAGACACAGAATGATTCAGCCGTCAGGGGAGATATGTGTGTGGCATAAAAAGAGCAGCTGAAAGGTGATACGAGGGGAGCAATGAACACAAAATCTTTTGTGGCGATATCACTGACATGCAAAGACGTGAAGGGACATTTTTATAGAGCAAAAAAATGTGCTTTAAGTAACTGAAACCTCTGAGAACAGACCCATTACGGCAATAACTGTCATTTCGATTCAGTTATGTCGACTCGGGCCACGGTGACGTTTTCGTGCCACTGTAATGTTCCCATTTTTCAACGCATGTATTATGTATGGGTGTCCCGCTAGAGATTCCCATGCGAGAGGGGAGCAAACATGCTCCGGTTTTAGTGCAAACACATTCATTTGCTGGGAGATTCCACTTGAATGAATACAGTCAGTGCAGTTCAAGGAACAAGGTTCTGCTGCGGCGCACGCAGAGAGGGGAAACTAACGTAATTCGGTTTCTGAGTCACTTCGTGTGGCTTTACATTCATGACGCAGCTCGAAGGGAAAAGGGAGGCGAAAGGCCGCAATGTCATTTTGCTGTGACAGACAAACACACACACAATCAGTTACATAACTTTACAGGTGTGAACTTTATTTTTAGATTTTGCGAGGGATGTAAGCAAGTTTGTAAGTTTGTGATAGGGGAAAAGGCATCTTCGGAAAACTTCAAAACAGACAGTTGCTGACTCATGAGGATAGCCATCAAAAGTTGAGAAAGAAAAGAAGAGACGAGGGAGAAAAAGAGAGGAGGGAAAGATGGAGTCTCTATGGCAGCTTTAACCACAGGTGCTTCAGTGCACAGATCCAACGCCACTGACTGAGGCTGACGCTGACAATTCATACATTATTTAATACTCCCTGGGTAAACTTTGAGATCTGATCAATCATAATATCAGATGTGTTCATTTATAAAACTGCAATTATGGCTGATTCTGCATGCAGGTTAATGCGCTGTGCTGCTGATGAACTGGAATGCTGTTGTCAAAGAGTGAAAAGGGCAAAATCATCCACCCCCACGCAAAAGATCATGAACTCCCCCATTCATAACATGCAATGAGGCAACTAATTTCCCCACAAATAAGGGGCCAAAGGAATCCAGACCCGGATGCAGCCCGGATCCAGGTCAGGATTTTTAAATGACCTTAAAACACACACACACAAAAAAAACAGGAGCAATAGTTCAAATGGACACATTACCCCTAAAAAAAGGAGGGAGGTAAGGGAGGGCAAGTTGAGAATAAAATCTTCCAAACCAACCTGAAACGCAGCACTTCAGCACTGGGGAGCATATAACACCGCCTGGAAAACGCGTCTTCTTCAAGTTTGGCCAGGGTAGAAAAGAAAAAAAGAAAACCCAGAACAACTCCCGCTTCCTCTCTTGTTATCTCTCTCTCTCTGTGTCGCTTTATGTTTGCATGACAGCAAACGGTTATTTAAAAAAAAATAACAAAAACAAAAAAAAAATCAGTGTTTAAACAGACGCTTTCTCCTGCTCTTCTTCACAGAGGACTGGCAGGCGGTGCGAAAAAACAACAACAACCCGGGTCTGTGAGAGAGACGACGAGGTCGAGATGGACCGTGATAGGCGAACATTGGTAAGCGGTTATGTGTGTGTGTGTGTGTGTGTGTGTGTGTAGCCCTAACGTTAGCTAATTCCGTCCAACTGGAGGAAAAAAACGGCAACCGAAACCGTTAGAACCAGCGACATTTAGCACAAAGTGAGCGGTTAGCCGCGTCCATCGGTTACAAGTGAAGGCGACTTCTGCTTTAGTTCGCACCACAACATCCAGATCGCTTCATCGGCAGGCAGGCAGCCGTTCAGTACAGTTAGCCGTCGCCAGTGTTAAACCACAGCACCTCGGACACAGTTGTAATGTTAATAACCGCCGCCGAGACCTAATAAAACCCCTCGCTGTGTATGTTCACGAAGGGACCAACGTACACAGAAATAGCTTAACGTCGGCTTAGCTAGATTTGACTACCGGCAGAGGCTGACTGAGACATAGAGAGAGAAAAATAATAATAACCGAGTGAGAGCTTGCTACCGAGGCGATGTGGAGACGATATGCGGACAGTCGGAACAGGTTCGCAAGATAAAACAAGGAGAGGGGGGTCAAAAAGTGCGGTTTACTTTCCGATGTCGAGGATAAATAAGGCTTGCTGTGGACGCATAAGAGAGCTGCCTGCGATAGTAATAGTAGGAGGTGTCCTGTTGGTTGGGGATTGGCGTCCGGACGGAGCTCCTCTTTCTTTCTATCTCCCTCTCTGTCTCTCCCCCTCTCACTCCGTCTCTCCCTCTCTGTCCCCATTAAATTATTAGTTGTATTGACTCATCACTCCCCCCTCTCCTCTCCTCGCTGCTGGTGCTGCCGCTGCTCCTTGTGCTTCCCCTTTCTCCTCCTCATTTCAAATGGCGTGGTAGATAGAGGGGGTAAAAAAAAAAAAATAGGAAAAAAAAAATAGAAGATAGGAGGGGAATGCGTGCGTGTGTGTGAGGAAGAGAGAAATAATCCCCTTTATAGAAAGAAAACAGATGATTCCTCCGCATCTCAGGCCGAAAAGTCCTGGCGGAGACAAATAAAGTGGAGAAAGTGGACAGGGAGAGAAACCACACATACACACACATGCATGCACACACACATACACACACATGCATGCACACACACATACACACACAAGAATACACTCACACACACAACATAGGAGAACGGTGGTGCGATTTCCGGCTGTGCGCGCAGGAATTTTTAATCAGCTTGATTAGAGTGAGGCGGTCCTGCATTTATTACCGGGTACACACAGATGCTCACACACACACACACACACACTATACCTAAAATTTACTATGTGGGTTTTTTTATATTTACTTTTGCCCAATAAATAGTTTTTATTTTACAAAATATTTTACATTCAGTGATTTGGGCAAAAAGAAAAAAAGATAAGGAACTATTTGACCTCCAGTCAGTGGAAGTCATTCTGAGATAAACAAACATCACAATAAACTAAAGGGAAACCAAAAAATACATGTTACATTTACATATAAGCTTGTATGTGTCCCCTAACACCAAAACCTCTGATAACTTACACCTGTTTGTTTAATAAAAAGGGAATTTTTGCCTGTACAATTATAATATAGGCATCTTACTTCTTATTATATATGCTATGAATTGATATCACAAATCATAAAGCCTAAAAAGTGGGTAATAGCTTTATTCAAATGAAAAAAAAACTTCCAGTTAATGTCCATCCTCGATAATAGGACGATAATACAAAAACTAAATATTTATATATTTAAGTAGGTATACATTTACGTCTTGGCAACTAATAAATATTTATGAAAGCCTTAAAAAGTGGGAAGGCTCTATTCCTCTGCACACTAAAGGTGGAGAGTTACATCTCTGGTTGTAGGTTGGTGGTTTGTCAGTAGACAACTGACGTCAATGTCAAGTTTCAAGGATGTCTCTGTCTAATATTCAGTTGTAAATATGGTTAAATACATATATTCTGGCGAAATATAATCACCAAACAAATAAAACATATATATATATATATATATATATATATATATATATATATTGTCAAAAGGGTGTTTTTTTCCCTTTATAGTCATATAATTTAGCACTTAGTGTTGATGTTTGCTAAAAAACCATCTCTATACTACAAATAAATAAGTTAATTTTGGGGGGATTTCCTAAAACTACATCTATGTAGACTCTGTACTTTGTACCAAAAGAAATGTAAAGATGGCAGTGATTTCCCATCTCAGCATTTAGCTTCTGCACTGTTATCATCTCACAAACTTTACCTCCGTGGCAGGTCATGCTGTATTATGTCAAACAGGATTATACCAAAATATTAGACAAGCTAATCTCTGTTGATATCGTCAACAAAACCCTGAACTGTCAAAGTGGAGGAAGAACTGGAACGAGGTAAGAAAGGAAAAGGAGGGATGTTTAGAGGCTGGAGAGCGACACAATCTCTGCAAACAATAGCAAGCTGGAAGGTTTTCTCAAGTTGATGTGTGAGCTATTATTATTTTGTAATTATTTCATGAACCTTTCCCTGCTGGCGGGCTTTGTTGCCCTAGAGCAAACTGCAAAATATCAGACAAGGTAATCTCTGTTGATATTGTCAATAAAGGCCTGATATGACGTTTGTACCTAACCTTAAGGTGGCCTAATAATAACTGTTTCACTTTGACTTTATGAGCAAAGGCCAGACTAATATCAGATACACACACACACACACACACACACACACACACACACACACACACAGGTGACAATAAATGCACCAATCTGCTAGTGTGAGCTGTAGATGTATTTGGCTCTCCATCTTTAGGTCCTATGAAGAGCCAGAGGGGTGAGTGTGTGAGGCAAAGTTCATTGTCGAGACCACAGGTGTTTTTTTACACACATGTGAAATATAGTCATACTCATATCCTATGTAGCATGAAAGCAGTGATAGGTAATACCAAAGAAGTATTCATTAATTCATCACCATTGTGTCACAGATTGAACATTAAGCTTTTTTTTTTTTTTTTTGCTTTTTTTTAAAAATGGCAACCGAGGTGTATAACAAGCGAAATGAGGCGATATGACCCCGTCTCCTCCGGCCAATATCCACATCAAACTAAAATCAACAAGCATGTCTGTCCAGGTTGTGTAAGAACAAAAACAGGAAACCCACAGAAAACAGGAAGTGTGTACACCTATCAAGACGACAGAGCCAGAGGTTGTGAGCCGACCGTGGAGGTCAGGTGCATGTGAAATGCTACATGACACAACTTGCTTACTATAAAATCTTCGCAGGGCTCATAAACTCCCTCTGTGTGAGACTATAAATACGGCAACGGTACATCGTCCCACACAAAGCTGTTGTTTCATAAACAATGCAACGCCACAGATGTGAGCTCCCCAGCCTAGCTTGACAGGAACCACTGTCAGGTGATGAAGAAACTCTACGGAACAACTATGAAGAAAATCATTCAGATTTACGGAAGGTGTTTACACCTCAGCTTTAGGGGAAGAAATACTGGAGTCCTTTTAAAAGAAGAGTGAAACTGGAACAGATCAAAGAACCAATCACGGAAGAAGTGATGGTATGTTTTTTCACTACGCAGTAGAAACAGTACAGTTACACCTCCCATTCAACCCCTAGTTGTGAAACCAAACCATTGTTCCACCCACCCATGTGAGGTCAAAAGTTTGCTCATTTTAAAATACATTCGTGTCCAAAAAGGCTGCATTAGGAATTCACTGCAGAAGGCCAGCGGAGAAGCTTTTAACGGAAAAATACAATGTGAAACTCACCTTACAGACCTGAGATGGAACAATGTCTTGCAATATTGACACCTAGTTTGCATGAAGTGTAAGGTTTGAGGGGGCGGCTGCATTTTAAAAGGGTCCCACTTCTGTGGTTTCTCAACAGGAAATGGAACAGTTGTTGAAACTGCTTGTATAAGACCCCGACATGTTTGAATTTATGAGCAGAGACTGCTGCACAGATTCAGTGATCAATTCTTATCTTAACCATTCTCGGGGTTTCAGTGAGCTGCCAACACTGTGTACTAAACACAGCTGCGGTGTGCAGTGTGGTTAAATGGCTCTGCTATGTGTCTGAATAAAGGACCCAAACTGTGGAGTAATTACTACATTTTCAGAGATTCATTCCAACATGAGATATTATTCAGCTTCTGAAAAATGTGACAAAGATTTCCACAAAGTCTCTGAAGACATGAAAGTAAAATTCACAAATGAACCACACTCAAGTTACTGTCTATCTTGAGCTCTTTGCTACATGATAGGTAGATTAAAAATTGTCCTGCAACTGTTATAGATATTTTTTAATAATAAATAATGAATATTATGTTATATTTTGCCTCTGAAATGGATGTGCAGCATTTTAGAGAGAGTTTAATTTTTCCAGAATGTGTCTACTGTTCAAGTTCATTGGTGTGAACGATCACTTTGCATCACTTTGCATCACCTAGACCTGCACGGCATTGTGCTGCACAACATTCTGCATGTTGACATGTTTTCCACGTTGACATGTTTTACATGATGTTCACAGCAGCTCCTGTTTCTCTCTCTGTGTTTTTTTTTCCTTCCTTGGCCGCAGTTAGCAGCGTTCGGAAAACAGGAACGACGGTGAAAGCGAGCCATTGTCGGCAAATGCTCTTTTCTATCTGGCATGACGCAAGCAGCCGCAGTCATTTCCACTGTGATTGTCGGGCACCATCAGAGAGCATCGATAACCCCTGCCAGGCCTTGGCACCGCCAACAGGTGCCGGCACTGCCAGCTAGGTTGGCACCGACGTGGCTGTGAAAACCCTCTGACATCCAGAAGGGCACAGATTTGCACTGAATGCACCACTGAATCAACACTGCTGATTATCAATTAACATATACCGTTTTGTATCACACAGAAAAGAGGGAAAAATGGGTTTTGAAACACAGAAAGCCTGTTTAAAAATACTAGCTGTGTGCTGTTATAATCATCTGCTGAATACAGATTTAGCTCTGTTCAAGGTGGGTCTTTACAAGCCTGTGCGGCTTTGTGTTGGGGAGATACAGTACGTGGTGTGCTATGCATGTGCACAAGTGTAATTGTTCCGGCGAGATTTTGTGCCTGTTGGCTACATTTGTAAAGAAAACATGAAAAAATGACATGAGAAACATGACAGACTGGATGCTAAATTGCAACAAAAGATACCTCATATTTAAATGTCAGGAGTCATACCATTACACCGCAGATGCATTTCACCTTCACTGTGTGTATTACCACAGGTACTGTATGTTTTCATCATAACACACTTATCAAAGCTATCACATCTGGCCTTCTGCTTTTCAAACCACATGTTTATGTCTCAGGAGGAATGAAATAATATGTCTATTTCTTTAAAAAAGACACTAATAATCAACACACAAAGGGGGAAAAGACTGAAAATGAATAAGAAAATGTATCACTGGCTCAACATCGGGAAGCGTCTTTATTTACTGTCAGACAAAGCCGGCGTCATCACTTACTGTACGTAGGTGTACAGTGATGTCTTCATACTTGCCACTTGTGATGCTTCTAATGGGCATTAATACGATTATTTGGATTACTAATACAAATTAGTCTGCGCATCCAGTCTGAGCGAACACAAACAGCATGAGGCTAAGCGCTGTCACTGGTTTGACTTTGAGCTCTTTCTGCAAGTGTCTCCCACAATAAAAATACACACACATAAACATAATAGTGTTATTAGAGGCTGCAAAGGATTTAATAATCTGTCGGGGGAAACGTGTCAAAACACGCCTGCGTCAGTGTGGGCGCACAGATGAAACTCAGTGAGACAGAAGATGTCATGTACAGTGGAAAAAAATGAAAATGAGGGTGGCATACAGTAGATGCCATGCAAAACCAACAAGCAGCTAAATGAGTAGTAAAAGTGACAAAAAATGAAATCAATCACTCATCTAAACAAAAGCACTGATTTGATGCAGATGTAGATAGTATTTTATGTATTAACAAGTACCGGTTTTATTTTTTGTTATGAATGAATTCACACAAAAGGGAGTTTTTGACTTTTGGAATAAATAAATGATTTAGCGCCGATGGCATTTGTAAGTCATTATGTGGGCAAATGAGTTTCAAAATGCAGACTCCAGACTAAACCAAAGCATGTACTACTAAAACAAATTATTACGTTTTCTACAAAAAAAAAAACGAATACGGAAAGTCTAGAAATCCAACATACTCATTGTTACTACAAGCACAATGTGTCATCATTTTCTCGGCTAAGGTCTCACTTTGCTCTTTGTCTTCTCAGAGATGCAAATGTTTTTTTGTGAGTGACACTTTCTTCTTTTTTAATGACTAATCTCCCTGCACAACTGTTGCACAGAAACACAGTCTAGGTTCATTTCTATATGGAGTTCAGGGTTGAGGTGTTTTATTAATGTTCCCCTCATAGGACATCTGAGGATGCATGAAAAATTGCTTAATCAGTTGTTACGAGGTAAGCACAGATAGACTAAATATTCCATTATGAACATATCCTCCAAATCAAATTAGTTTCATGTTTTCCATTATCCTCTCATACAGCGAGTGTGGCTTTCAATTACTTGTGAAATAAGGTGATTTCTACATTTTCATATGTCCGCGCTTCGGTGTGGGAGGAGGGAGAACAGAGAGAAAGAAAGAACAAGGGGGATGTAATGAACTGAGAGTCGACTCCTAAGTGCTTAATTGTTTTATAATCACATGAAGTCGACAGAAATAGAAGCGGAGCGAGTGGTCTCCACCTCAGGTCTGCTGACAGGAAGGCCTAACGCCAGTTGGCCTCGGCGTCGCCGTGGAAGGCAAACATCAGGACATTGTTTTCCCCTTCGGCGATGTATGAAAGACAGCCACCGCTCCACTCACACCGCTTGTTCTCGCATCGTAACTCTCCGCTCTCGACACCCACCCTCACGACGTGTGGTGTTCACTGTACATAATGCAACTCCCACAAAGATGCACACCACACACACACAGACACATGCACATCCGCTGAGCGGCGGCGAGCGTGCTTCCGTGCTGCGTCAAACAAGGCCTCTGCTCTCAGGGACCAGGCCTCAGCCTGAACCCTGACGCTACAGTCGGCCTTGGTGTTGACATCGGTCGTAATTACCACCAAGCCAGGTCAGTTCAGGCCCGTGTCAGTCTTCCTCACAAGTATTTGTATTAATGATTCAAAACTGCATCCCTCGCTGAGAGGACCTTTCACCGCCTTGTTTATCACCCCCTCCCTCTCGCGCTCTCTTCGCCTTTATCGAATTATAAAACCAATTAGTCATAGAACAACCAACAGGGAATCAGAGGCAGGGCCGTTTTTAAAGAAATGACTTTTCTGTCACCGCTCGCTGGACTTCAGTCGTCACATGACCGAATAATTAAACTCTAATTTCCGCCTCGTGGATTGCAACAAATAAACAATTAATAGAGTTAGAAAGACAGGAGTGCTTGTGTGTGCAAAAGAGAGAGAGAGAGAGAGAGAAAGAGATACTGAAGATGGCACACATAGTGGACAGACTGAAGGGGTGAGAAAGGTTCGCCACGTCCTGCTGGGTCTTTCCTGAACTGGCGGGGGAGAGCGGTGAAGGGCACAGTACCCCGGCCTTGTGGGGAGTTCTTGGGAGTGTTAAAGAAATGAAGGCAGGTGTTGGGATGGTGTTACTCGCCTCAGTGTGCGAGAAGTGACGCTGTACGCTGAGATGAAAGGAGAGATGGGATATGAGCTTGTGGGGAAAACGGCTCTTAATATCGAGGCTTAGGCAGAAGTACTGAATAAGAGGTGCAGACTTAAGGATGTGGTTCTTTATCTACATATTTTTCTTTGCATTTTTAATCCCCTGTCAAAGGATGCATCATCCATCCACTGACAAACAAAACAGTTGATAAGGCAAGGGTGTGTGTGTGTGAGAGAGAGAGAATACAGTATCTGTTGAAATTGGTTCATTGGAGTATGTGGGTGGGTATTAACAACCTGATCTTAGCGGGATGCGCTTTCCTCTAAATCGCTCTCTTTTTTTTTTTCCATGAACAAAGGATTCAGAAAAACCTACACAGATTGGATAAAGACAAGCATCGGAATAAAAGACAATGAGTTTTTTTTCCCTCACAAGAAATACAATTTCTTTTTTTAAAACATACGTTTAGACCTGTAATGATGTGATTTGAATCGTGAAAACTTAGATGTATATACTTTCTTAAATTATATTCGCCATGGTAGCATGAAGCACGCAAAATAACAAGAGCAACAACACAAAAAAAAAAAAATCTAAACATAAGAGGGATGTCATTTTGTAAAAGCGTGACAAAACCGACATGACGGACTTTGGGCTTTTTCATCTCCCGGCGAGGACACGCCAACCCATTCGACAAACGGGGCTGATTGTCAGGACCCAAAAACAATGTGACGCTTTTATCACTAAGCCAAGGAATCTGGATCAACAGTATGCAAAGCATATGCCAGAATAAATGCAGTCGAACATGCTGGGACAACATAACCCCCCCCCCCCCCTACTCCCACCCCACATCTCTTTTTCTTTTTTATAAAGAACTTTCCAGATAATGACAAAATGAGCTGTAACTCCCGAATCACACACTAAGCACTCACCCAGGGTGGTATGTCTGTAGCTGTCGGAGGGGGGGGCTCTCTTACATTTTTGAGCCCTGGAATGCAGCGGTCCCTATTAACACACCAAGCTTTTCTTTTCCAAACTAGTTTCAACATGTCATCAAAAAAAACAACAAAAAAAAAACGCTGGGAATCATTGTTATCTTTCTCCTCTATTAGCAATCATAACAGAGCTATTTCATACAGAGGAGGGATGGGGGGGGCTGGAATCCCCAAAGAGCCACACATTAAAAAACGAGACAGGCCTCTTATTTACTGGCGACAGTCTAATAAATACATTTGCTGGCAGCTAAACAGGTATTTACTCTGCTCCCTACCACAGGTATAATTTCACTGTTTGCTGAGCTGTTATTTTGCTACAGCGATAATTATCGAGGTGGTAAAGAAGGACGATTAATGGTTTTAGCTGAGATATCAGTCTCAGCAAAGTGAGGCACAGCCCAGCTCTAAACTCCCAGCAAATATTTAACAGTAGGGGGTTTTAATAATCTGCATCTTTTGCTGCGGGAATTCAAAGCACAACTCAGACGCAAAGCTAGGACGGTGCAGCTGTTTGCACACATACAGAGGTTTTTTTTTTTTTTTAGTATAGCGACACTTTCCCTGCACATTTTTTGCTTTCCTGTAAGCAATAAAAGTGACGATTCAGAGCACAATTCAATTTTAAATCAAAGTGATGAAGCGTTATTAATATCATTTTCAGATCAGGCTGTACAGCAAGAACAACAACAACAATGAAAAAACAAAAATCACAATCTGTGCTCTCCAATGTGCATTGACTAATTGGTCTCTCAGGGTCACAGGACAAACTTTGCCGTCTACTCTCGCTCTCGTCTGACAATCTGCTCTTCAGCGTCTGTTAACCTGAGACTGAGTGAGACCTCGGCACGCCAACATGCAGCCGCTGTATGGTACTTAACTAATCTGGTCTACGCTGGAGGGGTATAAGGTTTAATGGTGATAAACCGAACGTACACCCGGCCGACCTGACAACCTGAAGTGACAATTAAAGGAGTTGTGACACAAAAGTGTCACCGGACACGAGGAAAAGAGAGCAAGAGATCTTATACTGTCTGTGAACATTACATCTGGTTTCCTGCTATTACACTACTACAGTAGAGTAAATGCAGCGTGCACTAGTTTCGATTAGTTGTAATGAAAACTCTGCAGGGGGAAAAGAAAAATCTGAGTACAACAAGGTTAAACCTGTAAGTTAGAAGAAGAAAGGTAGAAAGGTTTGAAACACTTAAGGTGTTTTCCCAGATCTCTTCCTAATTGTAAGTCACAGTGGGGTTATTGTAAGAAGTGTGAATGCGACAGAACGCATTCAAAGGAATTAATTACACACTAATAAGCTGCGACAGATGTTTAGGCTTTGCTGCTGGATCTGTGTGACCTGGCAGTCATACGCAGCGCCGCCGCCGTCCTCACACTCTGATTCTTATCATTCCTGCCAAACAAGTTTACGTGGAGACACTTTGCCAAGCAGACTGACATGGCGCTGTGGAAACATACGTGTGCGTTTTTATTTGTGCCACTTTCACAAACCACAAACTGATAAAAAAAAAAAAAAGAAGTGGTTGTCATGAAGGCTCAGTAAGACCGAGAAGTTTTGTTTCAGCATTAGCGAGCTGCCGTTGAGGCTTTCGTCTTGTCTGAGGACTTTTACAAGAAGTGACACATGGCAGCCTGAGACAGGAAAAGGGCTGTTTGTGTCATTGCTGTCAGAGGCACTGACCAGATAAGCCACAGCACCTTGAACTGCCACAGATCTGCAAAGATAAAAGGAGAAGACTCACCGGTGCTGTGCCATAACCTGTTTTTTCCCTTGCAGAGGTGCCATGCTTGACCTCGTAATCACATGTAAGCGAGCAAAGAACACAACCTGACAACAACAGCAAGATAATGAACAACCGGTGACACTGAGGGCTGAAGATTTTATCAGGATAATCGCCCTTTAATTATAAGTTTCTGATTTGATGCAAACTTCAGCGGATTTTAATGCGATTTTCTTTGCACTTTATGGTCATTTTCACAGTGCATCACGACTAAAATAACAAATATAACCTCATAAACAGATTATACCTACAATAGACACTCTAGTCTATCTTAGATGAGTGTATTTGTGTCTGATATCTATATATAAATAATCTTAAATACCAGAGTAAAAGCCACTGGCCATGCTGGTGTGTGAAATGTCAGCTATTTTCTAAAGGAGCAGAGAGTGAAACCTTTTTAAAAAACCTGTAAACCACAGAACATTGGTGCCCACGCAGTTTTAAGATGGCAATACATCTTCTCATAACTGTTCTCTATCTCTATCTCTCTCTCTCACACACACACACACACATACAGGTCTGGTTGTACCTGAAATTACTTTATCAGCACTGTGACAAAAGCCACAGGGCAGACCAAGCAGCATTACTCCCAACATTTCTGTATCATCACATCTATCTGGCTGCCTCACACCAAGCCAGGCAGTAAGAAAGCAATACATTCATTAACTGTTTGTTTCCCTTTGAGTCTGTCACACCTTTTTTTTTTTTTTTTTTGTACCTTACTCAGTCAGTGCAGTGTGTTTTTGAGAGTTGCACAAAGTATTACATGCCACAGCGATAAAAGTGCTGAAGCAAGTTGACACGTAATTAAATATTAAGTATATGGAGAGAATAAATGAAGTGGCTCTAATGGCCTAATAAAAAGTAGTAAAAGCAGATGGGCAGCAATAGCTCCAGCATGTCTAATAGACATGTCAGCGGTTTGATAACAACTGTGGTTTGTCAACACACACTTCATTATAATGAATAAATTAAAAAAAAAGAAAGTGAAGGCCTAGTTTTAAATTATAAACCTGACAAACAAAGATGCAAAAAAATATTTCTTTAAGATTCATAATTGAGGAGAAAAATAAGAACTCTGTGAGAAACTTTATTCGCCACAAAAGCTGCCTGCTTCCTAAAATCAGCAGGTCAGGAGCAGCGGTGGCAGCATCACTTCTTGCTCCTCTGCTGCGCGAGGAATAAGTTGTTAAATGAATTAGAGGAGATGGATGTACTTAACCCCGCCAATATCACGAGTGCTTTGCTTAGTCGTGCAGAAATCACACAGGCCCGTTTCTGCACATTTAAAATTAGATGGCAGAAAAAAAAAAAGTTCGTGTGTTTATGATTACCATTAAGCATGACATTCGTATTCTGTATTTTCTTTTTTTTCCATCTCTTTATGAAATATTAAATCCTAGCAGCCACTTCTGGTCCATGTGGGTTTTAAGTGATTTTGGAAGATGGGTCTGTAAATTGCTTTTAATTCATTCAGAACCGAGTCGTTTATTCTTCTAAGTCCAAGGAGATGCACCTTATTTTTATGAGTCGTACAATAAATATAAATGTGATTTAAAACACACGCAGAAACGCTTTAAAAAAAGAGGCATGTGACAGGATGACAGCAGAGACAGATTATAGGATCGTACCTTTAAAGTCAGCAGTCGCTCGACCTCTTGTTTTCCATCAAAAGTTGAACAACCCTCTTGTCACTGCTCCACGGCGAGAGATCCAAAAATAGGCAACTGCTCTGTGGGAGGAAAAACTGCTTTAAAAAGTCAAAAGTCCTATGGTTGAGGAGGAGAGGGGGGGGGGCGGGGAGTCGTCTTGCAGAAGCCGCACAGGCGGAGGTTGAAGTTGGGGAGCGCACACGGCGGATGGAGCGCAGAAAATGTGAGCAACCGTGCGCTGCGGGCAGCGGGGGTGAAGTAGAGGAGAGGAGAGTAGCGGCATGTGAGGAGGGCTGCTTTGAGAGGGTGGCAGGTAAACGAACCGCCCCTCCCCGTTTCTGATGCTCAAATCGATGATTTGCCAGCTGTGGCGCAGCTTGTCTCATTGCCCCACTTTGGTTTTTACAGCCGCTCCTCTCCGACGCGCTGCTCTCCGGGGACAGAGAGAGAGAGAGAGAGAGAGAGGAGGAAGGAAGAGAGAGAGAGAGAGAGAGAGAGAGAAGTCAGTGCCAGGAGAGCTCTCACACTCATTCATTTTCATATTTACACGCCACATGTTTGCATGTCAAAAAGAAGAAGAAGAAGAAAGGGGGGGGGGGGGGCTGGTAAATAGTCTATTGCGCGCAGCGGCGTGCGTTTTGCTCCTTATAGAGTCAAAGCCTGTTGTTTTAACAGCGGAGGGCAACCTGCCAGCTTTCCTCCCCGCACACCTGAGCGGAATATGAAACCATGCAGCCCGGTATAGTCTGGCATACATCAGATGCTCTTACCGACATAAAGAGCTGTTTATTAAAATAGGCTGATTTGTTTGAAAGCCGAAGTGTGCAAAAATAAAATTAAAAAAAAAGTTTTCAAGAATAATTAAGTTTGAACAATGCGTGTTGAAAGAGAGGCTAATACTGCAGTCTGTTCTCTTGTGTTTGCCGACAGCTATTTTTCCCATTAATTTCTCCAATTTAAACGAGGCTTTTAGTGGGAAATAATTATTATTCTGACTATTCGGCAGTGAACATTTTTAATGCATCATTATTGAACCTGCACACTCACTTTTATTTTATCAGTACAAGCTGTTGCAACTTAGTTTAACTCCGGTCATCACACACACACACACACACACACAGCCTCTCCGTCACATTTAAGAATCCTACCGCGGGCCTATCCAACAAAAATAAAAATAAAAATCTACGCTCAAGGAATGCAAATTTGTTAAAAATTTACGTAGAGAGCAGAATAATTTGATTTTTTTTTTCTTTTCTTGGACATCTTTAAGAACACAGCCTGGAGCAGAATCAGCCGAGGCACAGAGGACAGTGACAGATAACGGAGGAAGAAAAAAAAACGCTTTTATTTTCGCCCTCACAGTGTCTAAATGTATTTGTGCTATTTTAATTGATTTCCAGCTGTAGCCATGTTGACTGCTGTGTGAAAAGTGCAGAATATAATTCGCTGTTTTTCCCTGCCAAAGTCTGAAACTACACGGGAAAAATCTCAAGTTTCAGAGAGTGTTAAATTAAATTAAATAGTCTTAATGAAGAACATATTACAGTCAATGAAGGGAGAGTAAGACACGTCTCTCCATGGGGATTCATGCTATATGTAGCTCTACATGTCCATTAATGTTTCCTAAAATAGATTTTCAAATCAGAAAAAAATATGAAATAGATTCATGCATGAATGAATTTCTCCTTCACTCATTCTGTTTGATTTGTATAATGCGTGTGTCCATTCTGTGTGTGTGTGTGTGTGTGTGTGTGTGTGTGTGTGTGAGCAGCTCCTGCACATGTGGTTACATATGTGAGCCTGTACTGTGAGTGTGTGTGCATCACATATTGTGTTTTGAACACACATTTTTATTTGTACCATGCCTGTGTTTTTGGATTTGTGTGCACCCCTTGCAGACATTTATACTCATTTGTTGTGTGTGTGTGTGTGTGTGTGTGTGTGTGTGTGTGTGTGTGTGTGTGTGCCTTTGTTTGTGTGTGTGCATGTGTGTGTAAAAATGATTGACAGTTTGCATCTGCACACAGACTAACTGCTCTGCACTAGCAGGTGTGCAGGAGCCCACAGGTAATGCAGCTGCTTACTTACAATATGAATGTGTTTCTCTTACCAGGTTTAGCATAAATAACACACTGATCCATTTACATTTACACTTAATTTACACGTCCCATTGAAAATAGAATTAGTGGGGGGGGGGAGCTAAAAGAAGCAGACACGAGACAACAGAAGGTGAGAGCCGAAGGAAATGTTTTAGTTTGAAAAATCATGAAAATGATTGTGATTGTCCGCAGTGAGTTTATTTATCAGAGAAGATACAGAAGGACTGGAGCTCTTATTGTAAGCTGATACGTACAAATACTTCTCAGAAAAGTTCATTTGTTGTGGTTTTGGGACTCCACAAAAGTTTCATTATGAAACATCTGAGATCTGCATTTAAAAAAAAAAAAAAAAGAGGGAGAAAAAAAATCACACACACACACACACACACACACACACACACACAATCTCTGCATATGATTCACACCACGCTCTCTCCTGGGAGACTGAATGGGAATTGAAAAGTTCCAGTAAAGAGATTCAAATTTGCTTTCTGCATAATTATAAATTCATGCTAAGTTAGGGATGTTTTCATCATTACAGACAACAGCTGGTGATTTCAATGCAGCCTGTGTTTTATCCAACAATTCATGTTGTTGCCTCCGAAAGCCCACATGTGCTGTAGTTGTCTCTTTGACCACAAGGGGGACCGGTGAGTCTCATCTGGGTAGAGTGAGAGGAGAGGAGAGGAGGGCAGCTATATAAGACACTTTTTATACTTTGGGTTTTAACATGTTGTCAAAAGCAGCAAACCCTGACCTCTGCACTCATTACTGGTGCGGCGGCGACGTGTGAGAGCCGTGGACGAGTTCCAAAACGTTACATGCAAGTTGATAATGTGCATCTATACTGCTGGAGCATAAAGAGGGCACATGTAAAGCACAAAAAAAGAGAGAGAACCGAATGTGTGTGAAGTGTAAACAAATCAAAGCAGACCTTGAGCTCAGACATTTCAATCTCTTTTTTTTTTTCCTCTGAAAACAATAAACAGCACTTGGAAAATTACAAGGGTTATACACCCCAGAATTAATCTTTCCAACCCATAACTAAATAGAGAGACACTGTTGCCTCTCCATCAAATGGGTATATTTTAATTACAGGCTATTGACTACTGAAAGTAATTTGTCTCAGAAAGATGCCCAAGAGCTAAAAGACAGACGTCTCGTCTAAATCTGGAATGCTCAGCCACTTTTTTTTTTTTTTTTTTGCTCTGGTTTTGTGGTTAGCCTTTGCAACTTTCTTCAGTAGCTCTTTTATAATTGCTCACCTTTTTAAAGATTAACAAGGATTCCTGGGAAGACTAACACTTGTCTCCTGGCTTTATCCGGGGTAAGAGCTGGATTTCTCAGATCACCTCAGCAGAAATTAAAATTGAAGTGTGGATTCCTCTCCCTTTTCCTCCTCGCTTTTCCATTCAGCGCCTCTTTGAGTTTTGAGTACTCCACCAGCTCACCTCTCAAATGAAACTCTATTAATCCTCATTTGCGTGCTGCCAAGGAAGACAGTGGAGATGAGAGCCAATCAGAACAATAAAAGCTGACCCACAGCGGCGCCTCCAAAGCGCACACGCCTCCAGATGTTAATGGGATGTCAGTCAGCTGGGCGAAAGAAAACAGCCCAGAAGTGTAATTACTCTCTGGTGTGAACTCTCCCATCAGCTGTGGCAGCTTAATGTCACTTTGTACATTACTGCATGTGGAGAGCGTCAGTTGAACACGGGTGGCAGCTGCCCAGATGTTAAAGGACTGTGAGTGGAAAGTTGCTGGTTTCATTCTTCAGGTACACTGAGGTGTTTCTGAAACACACTCACCACTCAATCACCTGTCAATCGAACTGTGAGGGCCGTACCGTGACGTCTTTTCCTTTAGTTTCCTGTTAACTGAACCAACCTTCTTACTGTAAACCTGCATTACCTTTAGATTCTTACCTCTTGACCACAATGATCAGGCGGATCAACGAGGATCATTTTTAAGCTTACTTGAGCTGAAAGTTTGGTGAAACCTGCTTGTGAATTTGTGTCACATGGAGTAAAACAAGACTTTATTGATCCCCAGGGGGGAAATTAAGTAAGTCGAGAGAGAATTAAAATTTTGATGATATCAACTGTTGCCTTGGTGGTCCGCAGCGGTAGCCCTCAAATTTAATTTTAATTGATTTTTCTTGGTTGGTTAATTCTTGGGCAGCTTAATGTAATGATTTCTCTTAAACACAGTAATTTTACTCTGAATCCTACCCCCACCAAGTCCTCTAAATTAAATGACAAAATACATCATGACTACTTGGTTAAGGTTTGGGGAGCAATCGTGGTCATGTTTTAAAGAAACCAATGTTGACTGTCGATGGAGACGCATCCATCCACCTCGACCTCCTCCCTAAGCGGACTTTGTCACTCTATAACAACATCATCTAACTTCCTCTTTTGCTCCTCTCATACTACGACCACTAGAGGGCTTTGTCACTTCCACGTAAACAAGACTGTCCTCCCCAAAAATACGGCCATATTGGTCGTCTGTGCAGCAGCTTATTTCGACCCATATTTACGTTTGTATTTACGGCGACCTCTAGTGGCCGTAGTAATTATGATGGGAGCAAAGGTGTACGTCCGGTGAGGTAGAATAAAGAGGACTTTCACCCAGGAGGCCACTGTTCATGACTAAAATTACTAAACTTAACTTACTAACGTACTTATCTTGTGCTAAACCTAACATTTACCACGTGTTTATTATTGTTACCATGACGACGAAGGTCCGGTACGCCTATATATGTCGTCCGTCTTACAGAACAGATACACATCCATTTTATTCAATGCAACAATCCACACCCACTCTGAGAGTTATTTTTCTCTTGGGCGATAAGTGAAGCATATCCTCCAAAGGTAGCCATTCAAATGACCCAAAACTGTCTATATATTGTGAACTTACTTATTATATCTGTAATGATTTATCAAGGCCTCCAGTTTCACTATGAGCTATCTGGTGTCACTATGGGCATGTAGAGCTACAGTGAGCGAGGAAAATAATAACAATGCTTCTTTTACTTCTTATAAAGCCTACTTGAAAACTATTTGTGTCCACTGAATTTTGTTTGTCCACAGCTGTTCAGAGGATAATGACGCAGTAACAGAGGTTAGAGTCAGTGTGGATTGAATGAATGGACGCTTCAGTAGCGCTTATGTGCTGCTGACGTCATGCGTCCAGTGTGAATTCCCAGTTAATTTCAAACAAACTGATTTTGATGCAGAGGAGCAACCAGACAACAGGTGTTCAGAGCTACTAAGCTAAAGGATTTCATGAAGTGGCAATATGTTGAATCACTTAAGCAGACATTTATTTTTATGTAAACACCACAGATTATTTACTTTAAGGACATTAAACCCTTACATTTTCTGTCATGGCAGCATCAGGAGGGAAGAGGAAGTTCAAGATGTTACAAAGTCAACTGCACACTACAACTTCTACAAAGGAAAGATCTCGTTAGACATCCATCCATTCTACCATCTGTAACCTTCAGCATTTAACCTCCAGCTTGTTTGTGTCAGGCTTGCAAACGTGGTTGGATGTCAGGCACGTCAACCAGTACAGAGCCGTGGGAGCCGCAGCGATACCAGGCCTCTGTGTTTGACATGCATCTCAACGCGGCGCCGCCGTCACAGTGAGACACCCTATCTCCTGGAGAGTCTATTAGCTGTGCTTAATTAAACAAATGTGATTAGACTGATCCGAACTCACACAACTGAATCCCCGGTAAGGAGCCAGCCATGAGAGGCTGCTGCAGAGAGAAAGTCAAGTCACGCATGGCTTGGCTTTATTAATAGTGCCTATTACGCACTAACACACACATCGGCGAGCTGCAGAGTTAACGTGTGAGAAATGTGTGCAGCCACGTTTCAGGTCCACTTCTGAAGTATGTCAATCACAGTTTAGTGTTGACTGTCAAGAGAAAATGAAGCTCGGAGTGTCAGGATACTAATACGGGAACTAATAACAGGTTGATTACTGGTTATTTAGTGGGAGATGTGTGGGCGGGATTTAGCCACGGCTGTCAATTGTAACCAGGTGGAAAGCAACAGGGAAATTTTCTCTAACTTGTAAAAGATGAATCACTGACAGAGACAGAGAAAGATGAGAGAGAAACTGAAGTAACTCCATGTGCTAATGTTTTAGGGGGATTTTAACTCTGAGTCATTTCAATTCACCATCAAGTGTAAACTCTTTCTGTCAAAAAAATACAACTTGCTACTCAGAACTACTTTGCTGAGGAAACAAGTAGCTGGAAGAGGCAGAATCTCAGAAACTAAGTTAAAGTTTGAACTTTCTCTGCCCTCTGCGTCTCCTGAATTTGATTGTGCACTCGTTACTCAATCACAGACAACCTAGATATCCAGGGCAGTGCTATTTAAAACAATGGTCTGTCTATGTCTGAGTGAACTGAGGGGTTCTGATGAGCCACTGCAGGTAATATGGCTCTGATATGTCATTGGATCAATGCCAATTCAAACTAATGAGGCCTTCAATAGTTTCTTAAAAAGTTCGAGTTTGGTTCATTTAAAATGATCCATTCAAACTTTCCTCTTTTGAAAATACAGTCCTGTTATTGTCCACAATATAAACAGGGTCGTCCAAACACGTTCTTCCATGACCACATCTACATGCAGTCATTAAAAACTGCAGCGGAGTTTTATTTTATTTATTCATGTAATTGTTTGGTTGCGTGTCTTGCAAATACCCCTTAAAGTACTTTCAGGCAGCCTCAATTGACCATTCATTAAACTCCTCCCTCAAACAGTGATTGCCCAATCGTAGCTTAGCAACCGTAACTAGGCACGACAGGCCAGTCAAGCTTTTGATTTCTCCTCACGCAATATTCGATATGCAAAGAGTTTGAAGAGTTGTCTCTTCTTTTAATCGCCTTTCCAAAATCAAAAGCAGAAGAGCAAAAGTGAAAGGAATGGAGTAAACTGCTCCAAAATAAGCTGCTAACGTTAGCATGCCCAGCTAACTAGTGTAGGCTACTACCTTCAGTAATAAGCTAGCGTTACTTAAGCCAATGAGCATCATTAACATATTATTGAGGTTACAGGTTATCTAACAAAAAGCCTCGTTCAGGACTAGCATGTTCACTGTGTGGGAGCAAAGATGCTATGTCAGAGTTTAAGCTAACGTTAGCGGCTCTGTCCTGCTCTTTAGCAACCTTAGCCAAACTCATTATCAGTTACTTTCCCCACCTTTACACAGTTCTCACTTTAAAACAGGTTAGCTGGAAACATTCGAAATCAGCTGGAGATTTGAGTTTTCTACGAACTCACGGAGTTAGCTTTAACTAGCTAGCCAGCCACAGCTGCTAAAATATACTTTTGTTTAATTCTATGTGAAATCAAAGACCTATTGTTTAAAAAAAATACTGAGAAGTGGTAAATATGCCACCCTTATTACTGTAAGCTGCTTGGTGCCGTGCTAGAACGGAAAGTACGACAGGCGTAGTAGCAACGGTAACTATGCGGTTTGGTGTTTGGACAGTTAACCGAGGTAGGTGGCAGCTGCAAGACCAGACAGGGGGGCTGACGCTCTCCTGAACAAGTATTTGCTGCTGCATCTGAGTTTCAACTTTCTGCCACAGCTCGCCATGTGACTGTTGCAACCACACAAAGCACGCTGAGGAAAACATACCAAACACCAATTAAAAGAGGGGTCTTGAGCAGCATCAGCTTCAAAGTTTTATTATCTGGACTGGGCCGGTAAAGAGTTTAGTTAATCTTGCAACACTAATCATGTCATATACTGATAACCATCTCCTCTATCTTAAGCCACAACCCGCTCTATTTGACTATGAGATTAGAGTGGGTGGATAGCAGCAGCCTGTTGAGTACAGCACAGGTTTGTAGATGGGAAGGTAGCTGGAAGCCTCGGCAGCAGAGTTGCACCGTGCTGCATGCACAACATCAACATTACGTAGCACGAACAGCTCACTGTGGAGAGTGTAGTGTCACGTGATGGTGTAAATGCTGTTTCAGGGGCTTTTGCATCCTGATGAGAATGAATGTGTGAAGGGAAACAGATGTCCGGTAGTATTTTGGCAGTAAAAAGGTCACAGTCAAATATATTAAGATCAGCCGCACGTATGAGCCTTCAGAAACCCATAATGGTCAAACCCCAATACCAAAGATACTTAACAACCTGTCAACCTCTCTGACCACCAAATGTATGAGACTGGGTATGTTTGAGTATGTTTACATTCAAATGTGCACATTTTCTGCAAATTTCCAAAATGTTGTCAAAAGACAGAAAGAAAGAAAGACGCTGATAGGACTAATATGACAAACAACGGACAAAGAATATAAATATTTTAATTTTTTGGGGTAAAAATATCCAAAAACATATAGTAGAGGTAGAAATCTTTAGGTTACTCTGCAGCTTACTGTCATTTATTTGCAGATAAAGCAGATTAAGAGGAGACAGTGATGTGTTTTCCAAAATGACATGCAAGAGGCGAGACGGAGGGATGGATGATGTATTTACGCCACTTTGTTTTGTGTAGCATGTCATGGTATCCCACATAATTATGTATGTGTGTATGTAGCCATGGCAACATCTGTAGGCACCAGGGCACACCTGTGTTGGAGTGAAAGGAGTAGTGTGTATGTGTGTGTTTTTGAGAGAGTGTGTGTGGTCTGAACTACTTTGCAAACACGGTTGAAGTTTAAGCTTCATTGGAGACGTCAAAACACTGAAGCGCGGCATTAAGACTCTGATTCAATTAACTTTAGTCCAAGTAGGAGATACTTTAAAGGTGCAGCAGTGTTAAACTGCTGTGCGGGGAATGTTAAGTACACAGATGTTGCTGTTAGGTGCACAGTATGTTTGCTGGAGAGGTTTAAATTATACAAACTAATTTCTTCTAATGTATGTTGACTACATAATCATGGACACCAAAAACACATTGTGTTGTCATGCAGCTGTAATTAGAGGAAGTCTGCATGGATGTAACTGTAGTGTGTGTTTTGTTTCTTATAAGAAACACTTAATCAACCTTGATTTTATAGAGCAACAAAAAAAACATTTTAAATAGAAAGTTCCAACTATAGTTTCTCTCACTAACTGCCTCTAAATCAACTTTGGTAAAACTTGTTTTCATTAACATGGAACATAGAGGCTGCTTGTGTCTATCTTTTAACACGGCTATATCTGTACTGAACCATTTATCCAGGCCTGCAATGCCATTTAGTACTGGTGCATCCATCACATCACCATTAAGAATTGGAATGCCTTTAAGCCTCTTATGCACATTTCTCTTTTAGCCACCATGGCTTTTTTGATACCACTGCAACCAGAGGAATCGCTAATGTCTGTTGCTGTACAAGTAAAGACGCAGCAGGTTAGGTGAGTTTAGGAATGTACGGTAATTCATTCACTTGGTGACTAAGTTATAATGGAACCTGTTCATGAATTGAGAGTACGATTTAATGCACACTGTTGCGACTCAGTTGCCGAAGCTGTGAACAAAGCGAGCCGTAACATTGAGCTTCCACTGAATGTGGCTGGATAAGGTGGAACAAATGCTAAAAATGTAGCCGCTGAACCAATTACCAGATTCAA
The DNA here is from genome assembly GCA_008360985.2 of Macquaria ambigua. NCBI lineage: Eukaryota > Metazoa > Chordata > Actinopteri > Centrarchiformes > Percichthyidae > Macquaria > Macquaria ambigua. The sequence goes on along the minus strand of VMKM01000003.1, from coordinate 1,360,554 downwards.
AACAACAATGTAAGTCAATGCATAAGAGTGTTAGTTGTGTGTACAACCATGTCTGACCCTGAATCAATGATGAGCATTGAGTTTAAGGGCCAGTTCACGCAAATTACACAAATGATCTGTCTCGGAGACAATGGGATTTTTAGCTTCCTTCTTTTTTTTTATTTAACAGCAACATCTCTAAATCCACAGACCTCACCGAATCATTCAAACTACTTTCTACTGAAGAAATAGTCCATTCACCTTGTGTTGTATTGAGGTGGAGGCAGAAATCTCAGAGACAGACATCTCAAGACCTGAGCAACTAAAACCGAAGCTATCTGCATGGCAACCAATCGAATTAAAGGGAAACTCCAGCAATTTATTACTGTACTTCCATAAAGTTGGGGGACTCACAAGAGAGATTAAAAGCAACTCGATGCAGAAAAGGACGGGATTTTTAGTCTGTAATTTGGGTCAAGCTCCAAAAAAAAGCTTGATCCTACATTTCCCATAATGCAACTAAGTAGTGTCTTTCATTAGACCCTTCCTGCCTGGTAAAAGTTTATATCTTTCAAACAATTGGTGCCTTCAAATAGGGTCATGTTTACTGTGTTTACGAGAAGAGTCCACATGAACGCCCCCCTCTTGTGGTATTCACAACCTTTTCTGGACATTTTCTGAAAACTCCTGAGTTCACGAGTTGTGACGTGTTTGCTGACGTTTTCAGAAATGGCGGAGGCCGTGGAAGTTCATTTTTTGGTGGATATTAAGTTAATATATTGTCAGTTTAGTCTTTGTAATTTTATAATGTGTCTGAGGAAAATGTTGATATAGAAATAATAGAAAGTAAGTCAACATGGAAAGAAGCAAAGAATGTCAAGAGAACAAGGTGGAGTCTTTTGGCGTCCATGTTGCCATTGACTAGCAGCAGTGTTCAAGAATATCGTGTACATGACTTCCCATGTCGTAACCACAAGCTCACAAGTTCCATTTGAAGGCAGCATTCATGCCCCCTGTTTGTAACACAGGCTTTTTGTAAAAGATCTCAAGTCTCAAATCCAATCTAAAAGACTTTAGAAAGCTCTTCCAGAGCCACAGAAGAGATTATACAACTGTTTTCACAGGGTGAGTAGTACTAATGATGAGTAAACTGATCTTCATGTGTAAAATCCGTGCAACTTTGACATACTGTATGTCTTTTTTAATTTGGGTGAACTGACCCTTCAACACATCTGTGAGAGAATTCAGCTGGTTTAAAGAAAGTCACCCCAAAAAAAACCAACCTCAGACCAGTTGGGTGAAGCACTGCGTCATTTTTAAGCGTGCATGGAAGTGTCACTGGATCATCCGTCAATCCAGCGACATCTCCATACGCTGCGATGCATCACTTCACTTCTAACAATCACTCATACAGTAAACCTCTAATCCAGCTCGCACTCTCGAGTTGCCTTTGACAGCAGCTTAGCCACCCCGCCATCCAGCGTAACACAGCGGGTGTGGAGAAACCCTCAGGGGTGAGATATCCTCCCCCCGCCCCCCCTTCCACCTCCTCCACGATTGCCCCTGGTGACAGTGACAGAAGTCTGTAATTGCCACCTCGTCAGACGGCTTCATTAAGACGAGCATTGTCTGCGCAGCTGAACGGCGGCGGATGGGGAAGAGAGGAGCGCGAGCTGAGGAGAGGAGAGAGCCCACAATGCAATTACTGCATCGCTGTGACAGGTGGGGCCTCCAATCCTCTGCGTCGATGGGGCCCTGATGCATGTTGGGGAGCCGTGGTGGGCTTGAATCATTTTTCACCCCCCCCCCCCTGTCATTAGTTGGTAATGATTGGATTATTTTGCAGATGAATCGCAGTATATGTCTTGCTCACAAACATTTCCTGGCCATATTAATCAAAACCATCAAGGCAGAGCAGTCAGAGCGAATTAAAAAAACAACACGTCTAGATTAAAAATTACCGTAATCCTTCATCAGTGTGCCTTTAACCCTTTGACTGGGGGTGTGTTTTGGTGTGTGTCATCTTTTATAAATGTATTTGACATTATGACATGTCTTTATGAATTGCAGAACACAGATTATTGATAATGCTTACGGTTCACAACACTTACGAAGAGCATTGGTACAGCAATAAAGCCACAAAGAAAGAATATTGCAAGGGATTCTGTTCATACTGGATGATTCTATAGCACACAGTTTACATCCAGTGATGACGCTCAGCGCCAGTGCAGGAAGTAGTGTGCTCTTCATGTAGCAGGTAGACTCTCAAGGGGCCGCTACGGCCTGCAAGGCGAGGCCCACGTGATCGACAGGGGTAGCCGAGCTGCTAGCAGGATAATCTGCTAGCATGTTCACAAACCACCAATGGCTGTGTGAGCTGTTGCAACGTGGGTTTGACGATGTTGTTTTATGAGTTTTCATTTTTTAAAAAGAATGTTACAATGGACACATTTCAGTCGGAATTGACTGTTGAAAAGGGCATTTGTTGTCTTTTTACTACATTGAGCGGTGTCCTCTTCATTATCTGATGTTTCTCCAGACAGACACTCTGAACAGAGCTGCTACATTAACCGTACTGTAGTCACCTTGCATGGATATTGTAGGATCAAATATAAAAGAAGAAGAAGAAGTGAACTTTGTTGTCTGGTGCTGTGTTTGAGCAGCGTTATATGCAGATTTGATTTTATTTTAGTTGAAAAAGCAAATAACAATGCCCACTAAAAGATGTTGAGATATATAATGGTGCCATCAAACACACGGTCAAGGGTTTTCTTAGGAACTACTTTTTTACTTAAGTAATATTTGACCTGGATGACTCAGAGTAGAAACACTGACACTGTTTGAGGAAAGAGATGCTGCCATTGAATTTTTGTAAATGTCATTTTTCAATGCTTTGAGCACCACAAACTAAATATCTATAAATAATAAAACCACAACTCTTTGCATGCATACATTCCACTAGATAAGTGACAAATATGTTATTGAAATTTAGGTGAATCACCCTTTAAGCTTTTCATATTGGGTAATTGTTTTCTAAATCCTAATGTTTTAGCCCTAAATTCACTCTCATTTTGATGAAGGTAACTGTCTTATTTCTGCTCTGTGGCGGTTGTAATGTGTGAAAGCAGCAGCCCCGACTTGCTCTCGTTCAGTCCACCCCCAGCGAAACACATTCCTTTCATCCATCGAAATTCCAAATGATTGAAATTGCCCTCGGTGGAAACATATCATAGCCATCCACGGCTCTTGGACGGCTCCCATTGGGCGGCTCGGCCCATGCCAAGCGTCTGGGTTGGCCGAGAGCCTCCAGGGAGGCCGGGGCTTATGTCTCCATGGGCCAGTAAGCCTAGAGGCCCCGTAGCCCTGGGAAATGTAGCAAATCAGGGGAGCACCTTGGCAATGGTGCCCCCCACCTCCCCTTAGCCTTAGGACTGTCATAGCTAAAAGAAGGCTAATGATGGCCAACTGTGCAGCGAGTGGGTCTGGGGTGTTGGGGAAGCGTGTCTGTAGGTTCATCTGGATTGGCATCGATAAGGATGTGTGCTCTTCGTCCTCTGCCTATCACTGCCATGCACAGGGTGGGAGCTGAGTGTGACGCGTTTATGTTTCTGTGTGTGTGTGTGTGTGTGTGCAGTGGCACAATGATGAGGGACTGGCGGACCATCTCCAGAATGCCAGCAGTGACTGATGCCACACCAGACATTCCTTTCAGAGGAAACGGCTGTGTGGTCAGCACCATGCCAGCTTCCACAGGCCCTCAGGACACCAACCCCCCCCAACCCCCCCCATCCTGCTCCCCTCCCTCCTTTAAGCAAAGACCACGGCAGTGATGGCACGAGCTTCCAACGGATGTGTGGAACTGTGCAAACGGGAAAACAAACAAAGTGGCAAGATGTGTTTGGTCTCAACTTTTCAGATTTTTTTTTCTGTATAATTTTAGTTGTGCTGCAGTTTTCTTTTTCATGTGACTTTGATGAAGCACATTATAATGCACATGCAGACTGCAGATTTCAAGGCTTGCAGGAAACCTCAATTGTTAGATATTCGTCCGCTCCATAAAAGGTATCATCAAATTGTTATGTTCAGCGGATTCCAGGAAAAAAGTCTAATTTATAGGTAAAATATAAAGACCTCTTTTTCTTACACCAACAGTTATACAAATCTGTAGTCAACTGGACGATAGATGGATAGATAGAAGATAATCAGTTTCTAACCGATTCAATATCTGTGAATAAAATTCCAAAAAATAATTTGTCATTTAGTAGCATATATTTTTTACAAGTAAATATTTTCGCCTACAGTGATTATGAAGTGGTCAGAACTGATACTGAGTACGCTCGGATGCATTCAGATCTTTTTTATATGTTTTAACACACATATTGATAGTAAAACCTACTCGACTTGATTAGACTGAGTTTAATTTGGACCCGGTCCAAGTCTCGTTTCCCGGATCAGGTTTCAGTTCCTCAGAACCGAGTGGACCCTTGACGAACTGTAGTGGGACTATGGAGGTGATGGGTGAGTGCGTCTCTGTATTTTTTTTACCTTTGTCCATCACTAATCTGTATTGCACTTTGGATCGACTGTGTAATATAAATAAAGTTGACTCTAGACGTCACGATGGGACCACGTTGGACAGATGCTGTTCCAGTCTGGACCAGTTACTGTTGACAGAGACTCACAGAGACAAAGCACACAAAGTTTTCTCATACCGTAAACTCCAGACTCTATAGTCCCTGACTGTTGTCCACCTCTCTTTTTCTTTTCTTTTCCATGCAAACTGAAACATGAATAATCAATGTTATTTGTTTTTTAAATATAAATGTCCATCTTAAAGTCACGTGCAAAAATGTGTGTTCCCACAAGATTTTGCGGGCTTGCCTTGTGCCAGATCTCTAATCATACTGCACCTGTCGTTCAGTGCCGCCCACTGTAATTACTTTGTTGTTGAGAATGTGCTTTTTTATGACTGTCAAGATTAAAACACTGGCGTATTTTGGGGGAAATTCCATTGTTGTATGTGGTGCATCTAGTCTTCTAGTCCCCCGTTCTGTTCCTGGCTTTAGAGATTCACTGAAAGAAAAGTCACATGGCTGCAGCGGATCCAGGTAAATATCTGGATGGGACATCACGGCGATACGAAAACTAGACCATCAAAAAACAAAGTCTTAAAAGCAGGATAGATTCTCTCCTTTCATATATTTAAAAAAAAAAAAAAGGAAAACTGAAAATCCACACAGCAGAAGATATCATGAGCCTCCCTGCACTCTTCCTCTCCGTCTCGTATCTCAAATTATTTCAGAGGTTAGGGGGGTATTCAATCGCCAGAGCCCCTCGTGCTCCACCAGGGCTTAAGTGATGACACAGAATGATTATAGCACAGTTAAATACCTGTTCTAATGAGCCAATTAGCCCTATTGACATCCATGGCTGTCTCAGAGGTGGAGCGAGTACCACGTACATGCTCCTTAATCAGAACCGATAACACCATTTAGCCTTCAAACGCTAATCCTGACTCCCGGGCTCTCTCTGGAATCCACTGTGATTTCTCTGTACTCACGCTGAGAAACTTCACGCCTGATTCATTTTCAATTCCACTCTTCCTGCACAGTTGTAACTTCGCTGTGGTTTTACAACCGTTATGACTGGTGAGTTTTGATATGATTTCTTTTTTTTTTTTTTTTTTTTGCACAGGATGTTTCCTTGCTCAATATCTTTTAAAACGATTTCCTTTCGCACCTTTTGCTCTGACAGTGTTCACGTTGATATGTAAACCACAATAAACTGCAGGTTTTCTTTTTATTATTTAAGGTGTTTTGATGATGTTAAAGCAGACAGTGGAAAACCTTTTTATTCTCAGTTGATTTCCGTTTGATGGTCTACAAAAAACGAAACTGAAAAAGCGGTGACAAGCGCTTCAGGTAAATTTGGGGCATTTCATTAAAATTGTGCCACAACAAAGAGTTTGAAAGACAAAGTTTTAGCCGCGGGCACTTGTTGAGTCACAATGGTGTGAATGTTTTGATATTATTCAAGTTACTGTAAAAAATTATGCATCCTCAGCCTTTCAGCACCGTGAGAATATCTCAACGTGTGCATATGAAACCATTTTCTTTTCTCGGTGTTGCATTGTTGCTTAGCTTTATTTTAAAAAGTGTGAAAATCGGTTTTACCGGAGGCAAAAAACAAATAAAACAAAAACAAAACAAAACCCTGCACTGCCTTCCAGCACTCCACACTCAAAAGTTTACCTAAAAAGATTTAAATGTCATATTCGAGGAAACGTGCTGGTTTTATATCAAGCTCAGACAGGATGCAGTAAACTTCAGTTTGATAGGGAATAAACGGAACATGTTCTTCTGTGTCTTTGTGGTTGAAGGGAAGCGAGAAAAGAAGTGAGGTGACAGTCTGCTGCCTATCTGCTCATCTTCACTTCTGAGTAGCAAACATCAAGGTCAGTTACACACACACACACACACAAATGCCCTATCACGCATGGGCAGGCAAGCACACACAAACAAAAACAAATGACAGACACACTTGCAGACACTTTTTATTCGCCACATGTGCACACGAGCATGCGCTAACCTGACAGGTACACACACACAAACACCCCACAGCCCCCAATTTCCACTTCCTCCAAATGAAAAAAAAAAAAAAAAAACACTTTAAAACACACCTAAATTAACAAACTTAAACTCACTTGCAAACGCACACACACATACAGTGAGCCCACAACTGTCACTCCTTACTAATGAAACTTCACTGTAACACACCTACATGCATGCACACACACACAGGCACACGCCATACCCACAACACACACAACCTTTAAATCATCCCATATACTCCCACACTTTCTCTGTATATCTCTGTCTCTATTGTTCTCTCTCTCACACACATGCACGTTTGTACTTCTTGACTTGTGAGGACCTTCACTGACATGATGCATTCCCCTACCCCCGAACTTTAACCTAAACTTAACTTAAAACTAAAAGCAATTCTTCACCCTCAAGCAGCCCTTTGTCCGGCCAGACTGTCCTCACTTTCCAAAAATGTCTTTTGTTTTTTAAAATGTGCTCACTTTTTTCGAAAATGTCCTCACTCTCCAAGAATGTCCTTGTTTGAAAATGTCCCAATTTTTCAAAGAGGACTTCACTCCAAAAATGTCTTTACCTTTTCAAAATGTCCTGACTTTTAAAAACATCCTCATCTTTCAAAATGTCCTGACTTTAAAAATGTCCTCACTTTTCATAAATGTCTTAACCTTTCAAAAACATCCTGACTTTCTGAAAACTGTCCACACTTTTGAGTATCCTCAGTCTTCAAAAATCACTCATAGAGTCTAAAACTCAAACTGGTCCTCACAAGGATAGAAGTACAAGAACACACACACCCCAGTTTGAACATACAGGAGCGTTATCTTCTAGAAATCACGTGGAGTCTCTCTGGTCTTAATCGGTTCCTCAGTAAATCTGGTGTCCAGATGGTGAAGGAGGGAGACATCAGACTGTCGTCTCTTAAGAACCAGATCCACAGAGCCGCGTAGTCGGCTTGAATCTCTTATCTGCCGTCGTCCCTGTGGACCGGCAGAAGTGTCTACCGGGCCACGTCTGCCTGCTTCTCCAAGTGGCCACTGGGGAGGGCCAATTAGCAGTTCCCATGGAGAGGCGCTGTGGCCCTAATAAGAGACGGAGGGAGAAGGAGAATCAATTAAACCTGCGCTGACCCCCAGAAAAAACACGGGAGGATTCGTCTACACAGAACCTCTAAAATGAGACAGCAGTATGGCTGAATATCAACTCATGTCCCGCTGAATTTGACAACACTGGCCTGAATTCAGAAGTCAGTTTGGGGGAAAAGGAGAAAGACAGATTGTGTGATGGAGCCAAGACTGTGGCAGAAAGAAATGTATTGAAATAGTGCAGTCAGGGTGTGGAAGTAACTCCCAGCTTATGTAAAAAAAAAAAAAAGTTAGTGATACTTAAAGTGTCCTCACTCTTCAAAAATGTCTGCACTTAAAAAAAAAAAGTCCTCACTCTCCAAAAATGCTCTCGGTTTCAAAAATGCCCTCACTTTCCAAGAATGTGTGCACTTTCAGAAATGTTTTCACTTTTTAAATATGTCTTCACTTTTTGAAAGTGCCCTCACTTTCCAAGAATGTCCTCACTTTTACAATGCACAAAATGGCAAAAAATAATCTTAAGAAATGGAAGTTGTTGATTTATGTCCAAAACATGCAGTTCACATTTAAAAATTCATGCTTCTTTTTGAGACTGTAGTGGTTTCTCTGGGCGTATTCTACCATCATCGAGATCTCACCGGTGAACAAACAGTTTCTGACAGACCACAGAGGTTCTCGTGGCGGTCCTCATAATATCTGTGGAATTTCAAATATCACACTGATAGCAACTCTTTTGAGACGGTTATCTGCTCCAGACGGGCTGCAAGTGGAAGCTTTTGTTGGTTAAAAACAAAAATGTTCGACAGAAGGAAGTCGATGTATGAGAGAAAACTTGCAGATACGCAATGCATTGTGGGTAGCTTCCTCTCATTTATGTTTGGGGAGTCGTCAACAAAGAACCAGCGGAGGCACCTCAGGAGGGAGGAGAAGATAATGAAAAGTTTGATTATCTGAGTTGCACTCTGTTTTCGACAATAATTCATACCAGAAATTAAATTCTGCATACAGTTCTCTTAATTAGACTTTAATTAAACAATACTCTATAAATGGTACTTTCAATGACCAAATGTTCCCACGTAGCCAAGCAGTGGGTCCCCAGCCATTAAGACTGATATACAGTTGGTCTCGGGGGGCCAGACTGGAGTCTGATTTGCAGGAATGACAGCTGATGACTTCAAAAAGTTAATTAACTTTTCAATTAGGACTGCATCTGACACTGCAGTTGTGTCTGCTATAGAGCAAGCAGACTGCTGTTCAGGGAGAAAAAGACGTGTGTAATAAATTGATGCACTTCAGTGTCTTTGAGCACTTGAAAAATGGTTTGTAATGTGAGCATGTGGCATTAAAGTGAGTGTAGCGGGTATTTGTTGTAATTTTGTTATTAGATAGTTGCTTTCATTATGTTTGAGGAGGGTTTGTTTGGTTCAGTTTAAGATCTCGCTCATTACGTTTTACTCCATAAATATACAGTTACATGAGTTTGTACGGTACTTTTGGAAGAAGTAAATTTTATTAACTATTGTTGCTGTCATTTTTAAATTATTTTATGCAGACACAATGTTCAACTATATTTTGGTTTTCAAATATTACTCCAGCCAGGTTGGCAAAGTCCCAAAACATTTGACTTTGCTTTACTTAAAGATCAAGGTACACATTTAGTAAAACTTGTAAAACTGTTTTTGAATGAATCTCTATTATTATCATTATTTTCTATAAATGAGCAGCATTATCACAAACTTGACAATGTTTTCTTTTGTTTTGCAAAAAAGTACAATTTACAGTAATATAGTCCAATGCACACCTGTTAGACAGGTGTGTAGATGACTGAAATATACTAAACAAGTAGTAGACTCCTACACACTGTCAACCCAAAAACTTTAACACATTATTTTAACTTAAACACTTGATTTAACTGTTTCTAAGCAGTATATAAACACTTAATAAAATGTTTGTAATGCATTAAAATGTAGTTGTAAGCAGATATAAGGATGTTGTGTGTAAGTCAAGAATTATAACTTCTCCTATGAAGCAGTTAATGAGTGATTGATAACACAGTATAACATAGCTGTAATCATATTTATTGATACATGACTACACACACAAACAAAACCTCACAGTGTGTTATAAAAACTTTAAAAACACATAGAAGGCAACTTTATTTGTTTAGCACCTTTCAACAATAAGGTCATTCAAATCGCTTTATTTAAGACATAAGGCACGATATGAATCCAGTCACGTTTATAAATGTGTTCATGTTGAAGGTTCATTCTTGAACTCGCAAACAGCAGTTAGACAAAAAGATTCCACTTACTAGAATTCTCCCAGGGCTTTCAGCTGCATCACATGGCCTTCATCAGTGGATGCAGTCGTCATGGGGAGTGAAGATGTATTAATACATTTCAAAATACTTGGTTAAAAAATATAACAAATAAATACTTCATAGAATTTTAAATGATTACAGCTATGTTATCAATCTTTCATGAAGTTATAGTTGTTGACAAATACATTATTGAACACTTAACAATTGTCCTTATATCTGCTTACAACTACGTTATAGTGTGTTCTAGACTTTAATTTGAATTATTTTTGCTCAGGTTTTCTGAAATTCTGCTTCAGTAAAGTCATGATACTTCTCCTTAAGAAATAGTTCATATTTGTTCCACTTGCCCTCGTCCACATTATTGCTGCTGGTGTCGTAAAATGCCCAAAACTAGTGGTTAATAGACAAATAAATAAATAAAGATAAATAAAAACCTGTACGCTTTGAAGAAACGCTCCATATTCTCCTTGTAGAGGAGAAACAACCATTTGTGCATCCTTCAGGATATTAGATCAAATATCCTCGCCATTTGCTTACAGCCTCTCTCTTCTTGAATGCAATGTTTTCAATTAGCGCCCGATTCCTCAATTTTCGGCTAATATTAAGGCGTGTGCCAGGCTCTAATTGAAGTGGCTGGGTGGCTGTGTGCACTGACGTGGGGACAATGTGCTAGCGTGGCGCTACTCATTAGCCCGACAGTGCCTTACACCTGGGGTTCATTCAGAGCACGGGTCAGAGGGCACGGGAATTTGTACGATAATTATTGACAAGCAGATGTTATAAAATCATTTATGGTAATGCAATCATAATAAATGGGCTTTGTGTAGCCGGGAAGATGAGCGGAGGGGGAGAAAGTTTATGCGGGAAGGAGAGAAAAAAGGGAAATTTACAAGCAAGCTGCTGGAGTGATTGCATTAAAGCCTATGTAGATGATGGAAAAATGTATGGAGTAAAGAGCACCTGCATGTAGCACACACACACATACACACACACATACATAAATTTAGACACTTTGAATGGTAAAGAATGGGGGGATAAAGCTGCTTTAACGTTGTCTTTGTTGTCTGTAAATTCAGAAGTCAGAATTGGAAAAATTAGCGACCGTTAAGCGCAGACACATTTAGATCTATATTTATTCTGCATAGGAACCTGGTGTGATGTTATGTCCCCAAAAATAGCATTTTCCTTATGTCTGCAGGCCGACGGCCCGACTTTAAATGTGTGTTTGGGTGTTTTTCTGCATGTCTAGCTGCTTTTGATCACAACACCACCATTTAATTATAAAAATAACCTCTATCCCCAGCATAAGGATGCTTCTCACAAATAAAATATTAGGAACTAAAAGGAGGGGGGGAAGCTAGGTGTCTTTACATATATTGTCATTTGCAATAAGACACCCTATCTGTCTCTCGAAATGTGTCAGGAATTACCGCCAATTCCAAAAACATGCATTAGCCCCCACCTTAGGTGCAATAGTTCTTTTTACAGCGGGCAAATATCGCAGCGAAACACGGCTGTGCGAGGCAGCTAACCTGGCAGCTGGCGGAGAATAACCCTGCACAGGAAGAAAGCAACCATGTTATCATGCACACACATGTGGCCTGGGTAAAGATTAAGCCGTATTCATCCCTGGCTGCTTCGCTCTCTCCTGCCTCAGTCCATCACAAGATATGGCAGCCGTTCAGCCAGGAAGCCAGGAGAGGTGCCACGGATTTCACGGCGTTCCCAAATCAGGCCGTCTGGAGACTCGGGCGAGGTGCTCCGCCGCTCCACAACTCGCCTCAGCTTTCCCACAGATCATAAGCTCTGTACTGATGCTGGGGGTTTGGAATTTTGTTGGATGGGAGCATCGGTGCTAACAGAGGCTCCCCTCCACCCACCCTAACACACACACACACACACACACACACACACACACACACACACACACACACACACACACACGTAGCCTCAATACAATCCCCTGTTGTGTGCATGGAATTGGGAATCATCTGCTGATTCATGCTTTCTGAGGACTATTGTTCGACAGCGTGTTAATATTTAGTTTTTTTTAGGGGAGTGGATTTACTTGAATGAAAGACAGAGTGTAAGAAAGAAAACGATCATTTAGCATGGAGAAGTGAGGGATCATTGCGTGTCCCTGCTGACATGTACATTATCACTGAATGGGGCCGGGGGCTCAGAGAGCTGTTGGCCTTGACTTGGGAGAGAGGCTTACACCCCGAGAGCTACTTAGGGGCCTCTCGGTGCTAAGCCGCTAATAATTCCTGCAGTTCTCTTAAAAAAGGAGAAACACAAAGGGGAAACAAAGTGATGAATGCAGGGTGTATGGTAATACATCAGGCCGTGTTCCCCATGAGCTGGAGGCTTTCACAGTGTAGGTGTGAGTGCTGTGGCAGCAGGACGGGTCAAGTTTAATAATAATGAAGACCATGGAGCGCCTTGGTAGTCAAGTGGTTACTGCACATGCCGTATAACCACGACGTCGCCGTTGCATGTCCCTGTTTCCTGTCTGCCTCTTCAACTCGAGCTGTCCAATATAGTTGAAAAATGCCCCCCAAAAAAAGCAGTTTAATGGTGCAAAACACGAAGGAAAATAATATAGCAACAAGCAAAAGTAAGAGTCCATCAACATTAAGGGCTGCAACTAATCATTATTTACATTATCGTTTAATCTGCTGGTTATTGTCTCCATTAATCGGTTCATTGTTGTTGTGTCTAAATGTCAGAAAATATCATTTCCCGGAGCCTCTGTCTGACCAGCACTTCAAAACCCCCAAAATAATCAGTTAACTATCATATATGACAAAGAAAAGCAGCAAATTCTTACATTTGAGAAGCAGGAACCCAAGATTATTCAGCATTTTAGTTTAAAAATTGATTGAAAAATTTCTGATTAATTTTGTCGATCAACTAATCAATTATTCAACTAATTGTTTCAGCCCTCGTCAACATTAGAGCCTGTATTAACTTCTGTTAATGTATTTCTGTTATTTTGATGTTGTTGTTTTTAGTAAACTCAAACGTGCCATAAGGAGAAACATACCAGAGCTACAAATATGTCAATAAAACAAAAATCATGAGATGAAGATGTTTAGATTTTGAATAAGATGTTGTTTTATGCTTTAATGTGTTACGAAGGACAGAAATCAAAGAGCCATGTATATAGTAACACACTATAGTAACACACTGTTGACAGCGTTGGTGTTAAAGTCACTGAAATTTTGCTCATTTGCACCAGCTGTTAGGTGGTAAAATCATCTTTCTCTTTTGTCATTTGAGACGCACTCCTCATCGAGGGTGTTTGTCACAAAAAAAAAAGTGGGGACTGGTTTGCACTTTGCAAAGTGATCACAGGTTGTTAAAGCAAAAAGAAATAACATTTATTGGTATAAATGTATGGCGTTGAACTTCAGTGATGGAGTCTCATTGTGTGGCCTAAACTTTTTAATGGAACCAAATGAAAACAAAAGGCACTCTGCGTCGCCTTGAGAGAGCTCAGGAGTGATGCCAAAGGAGCCAGGTAATCACAATGGTGTATCCAGGCATAAACGATTAGCTTACCCATCTGAATATTCAAGGTGATGCCCGAGCCATTTGTGTTGTGCTTCCTACATCCTCGCTTCAGCACACATGGATGAAGGGAGGGGGGGGCACGGTGCTGCGGTGGCGAATCCAAAGTGGTTTCCCTGTGTCAGTAATTTTTTATTTTCGAAAAAGCCACTGGTGCAGTGTATTAGTCATAATTTATGTTTATCATCGCTTGTACCCCGACTGACTTCAACAAACCGTTTAACGCTCTAAGCATATGTGCATATGGCTGCTTTAATAGCTATTCTGCATGGAGGAGCACTTTAAAGACTCTAAATCATTTCTTTGGACAAACACTAATGAATTATGTCACCACAAGTGCAATTCAAAAGTGCAGGGGAACCTGTGGTAATTATTGGGAGGCTTGGAGATTTTTAATTATGAGGAGTGGGCTCCTTTAAAGTGTAACTAACGGGATTCAGAGGGAGGGCGACGATGGGACGCGTCAGTCATTCGATCCTCTGATGGAGAGGCGAAGGATGGACAAGACGACTGCGAGTGTGCGTGGAGAGTTTCACTCCAAACTGAGATTAAAATACACAATGAAAACAAAATATATAACTTTGACAGGAGGGTTTTCTTAACTCAGTACTTCCTTGTTACTTTTGATATACAGTCTGAAGTGATGAATTAGAAACAGTCATGTAACATTTTGTAAATTAGCTCTCCTAATGTGTTTTGGATTTTTAGAAAAAGTGTTTCTCTGGGGCTAAAAGAGTCGAAGCTACATTGTTCTTTATCAGGAATTAATCAAATGTTTAGTCGAGGCCTCGTGTCTCAGGATGAACAGTTTAAGCTTCCTCTTGTATGCAGTCTATTAATAAATCAGTACCTTTCCTCTCAAGCTCACTTTACACAAATAAACAATAAACTTTTCTTGGATTTACATGTAAAATGTGAGAAGACTTCTATTATTGCAAGTGGACACATTTATGGTGATTTGAAGCGCCTTCTCTTGGCTGTCTGGAAATAGTAACTTGTTTGTCAGGAGCAGCGCCTGATTTTTGCTTTATGCATTAAATTCTGCTATAATACCATCTCCTAATTTTTTAAAATCATATTTACAGACATCTTATGAAGTTTGTTTATGAAGCCAGTGACAGCTCTGTACGCTCGTCTCGCCACACGATGTCTATTTACGTCTGAATATGTAAGCAGGACCATTATGAATGTCCTGAAATCAGATTTATTCCAGTAAAAATATCCTCATTCCAAATCATTAAAAAATGGCAACAAGCTGTGTTTTTTTTTTTCTCTTTTTTTTCTTTTTTTTTTCACACAAAAAATAGCTGAAATATGGCATGTGAGAAATGTGCAAGGTGGCCGTCTTACAGAAGGTGTAGAGGTGGGATAAATTTAATTACAGCTTCAAATATTCATTTGGCAAATATATCAAGGTTGGAAACACAGGCCCAGAAATGGCAAGCCAGCCTGGCAGGCACTCACAATAGCGGATGGTAAATGACAGTAATCCATTAAAAGAGACCAGACATTTATAGAAATTTATAGAGAAGGACTCGCCATCCCAGATCTCTGATGTTTGTGGGATTTGCTCATTGGCATCTTAAACGCAGGGAAATATATATATATATAAGAATCCCAACCTGTTTTTCTTTCCACTACTTCAGCTGCTAAATTTCCAAATTGATTTAGGTAAATTATTGAGCCACATGTGAGACAACAACTTACCTGCCTTTTTTCTTTCTTAAGCAAAATGAAGTTATCCACACATTCGTGGGGTTTGAATGTTATTTTGTTTTTTTGAGGAGAGAATATTTTAAGTTAAATGTATGAAAGGCAGAAAGTAAATTACAGTTTTTGACTCACTACTGCTTTCAAAGAGCGGTTAGTAATTTCAGTTAAGGCAGAAATGAGCCATCTTCTCTGTGTCTCTTTTGTTCTGAGGCCTCAGATGGTCACTCGACACAGTTGCAGTAGCAGGAAACGCAACACGTGAGGCTTGCTGCTCTCTGATCTAACGCGCACGCTGTCTCGTCTCCAGCTGTGCAACGAGTTGTAGCGGCAGCACTAGCGAGGCACTAGGCACAGGTGAAGGTACACCGAGGCACTTCCTCTTCCTGTGACAGCGAGTGAAGGCGGCCTACTTTGCCTCTGTTATCGCGCTTTGCCCTGCGTAGGGTTGATTTAATCAGCAGGTTGGGGGTTAAGAAGGGAGAGAGCCTGCCTCACCTTCCCGAGCCTGGAACTGGAGGAGAGCACGGGGGCGGTAAGTGGTTCTCCGAAGACCACACAGCCACAGAGAGTCCCGGTACAGATGCCAAACAACTCCCCAACACCATCCCCACCTCCCACCGACAACCAGATTAGAGCAGATCAAACCTCACCCACCTCTCTCACCCACCTCTCTTCCACCTCCAGGGGGCTCCCTCTCCGGTGCTGCTGCAGCTCCGAGCGGGAATCACTCTCAGGAGGAGAAGACTGGGCATCAGCTGGTGCTGAGGTGCTGGTGCTGTGGATGAGCTCTAATAACAAACAGGCGCAAAACAGTTAAGTCAAAGGTGGAAACTGACTCTGACCTAGATTGCTAAACCCACAAGCCATCTTCAGTTCTGATCTTTCCTGCATGCATCATTGTAATTTCATATTATGGGCACATAGTGACTGTAGAGTTCAGTGTTGTGAAGTCTGATTAAAGTAAACTGATGAATATTTATAGTACAAAGTTACAAATCAACATCTTCATACAGATAACCATTTGTTTCTTCGCTCATTTTCGCTGACCGAGGTGGAACAATAACGATCAAGCTTTCAGGAAGCTCGTGACAGTTTTTACGTTGCGTAGTGTAAAAACTCAGCATATGTCTCCTACGTCTTTCCTGGGAAAACTCTCACACAGGAAGTGATGCATTTTTGTGTTAACAACAAACTTTGTTTCGGCAGCATCAGTCGCGACACCAAGTGCCCCAAAACAACGTATGTTTACGTTCAAGTGACAAAGCCCTCTAGTAATTAAGACGGGAGCAAAGGAGGAAGTCAGGTGACAACTTCAGGTTGTTGTAGAGCGACACAGTCGGCGTAGGGAGTAGGTCGGGGTGGGACACTGGATGGGAGGCCGCTGTTCGTTTCCCGTTTCCAACCAACAGTTGTTTTTTCTTAAAGCGTGACCACGCTTGTCCCCTAACCCGACAAAGCTCCCCTAACCTTACCCATAGCATTGCCGCATCATTTTCAACAGCGATTTTAGGACAGTTTTGGAAGGAACAGACAAATCATGTCGTCCTGCTGATAGTGACGTCAGATCAGAAAACACTTCTAAGTGTCATTCTAGAGGGAATGGACAAGCAACGTACTTTAATTACATACGTTTATTAAGGAGGACTTGTTGGTTATCATCGTGGCTGAGCACCACCTATACGGACACTTGAAAAAAATCAAAAGAAAAAGATGAAAAAGTGTTGGACGCAGTGGTTTGATTGACGAATGACTGACGTGTCAATGAGTGCTTTAACCCCAAAGAAAAAGAAAAAGCAAAGTGAGCATCTTGCAAAATTAAGACTCACATGCTGACGTGAAATTGCGGGATAAACTTGCAAGTAGTCAAACTGCTGCTTTACTTGAACTTTCTGCCGGACACCTTCCCGTACGTCACGTTAACAACAGCAGGTGTAGCAGCTCTCCACACCTCTGGAATCAAAGACGCGTAAGAACTGAAAAGATTTGTTCGCACACAGGAGCCAAACCGCCAACCGGCCTTCCACCCTCCTGCTGCACGAGAACGGTCTGTGTGGAGGTATAGGAGACACTGGCGGCAGGACGGGCGGGGTAGAGGTGGTGGTGGTGGTGGTGGTGGGGTACTAATCGAGGAGGGAAGGAGGGATGGATGGATGTAGGAGGAGGAGGAGGAGGAAGGGAGGGCTGATAAAGCCTGATCTGTGCCACGGGGCATTTATGGCTGTTGGGGAGGCAGGGGGACGGGGATAGGGGGAAACGGGTGGGAGGAGGCATTGTCTGCTGTGTCCGCGCGTTTATAGGATTGAGCTCAAGTTTCCTTTGTGTTTCCATTTTGTTGAGGGATTATGTTCTTTGAGAGAGTTGTGCAAGCAGCCAGGCGCACAGAGTGGAGGCGGGGAGAGAGAGAGAGAGAGAGAGAGAGAGAGAAGATGGGTGAGGAGGGGAGGTGCACGAGGAGGGAGGGAGGATGTCTTTGTTCAGAGCGTTGATCATGAACAAGACAGATAGCAGAGGGTGTGTGTCTGCATGAGTGTATGTGTACAAGTGAGTGTATCTCTGTGTATGTTTTTAATGCCAGAGAGCGTGTGTGTGTGTGTGTGTGTGTGTGTGTCGGAGAGAGTGAGAGTGAGCAAAGCAAGATGTCAGGACATGTAACCAGCCATGTAACAATTTAAAATCAATTTGCCTCCCAAGAAGGAATTGCTCTGCGAGACATTTTTCCCTCCGAGCGTTCACGGGACTTTCATTCTATCTAAATAGATATCAATTACATAATCGCTTTTCTTCTCTCCGCCCGGCCGCCGACTGCAAACTTTGTCACACGGAGCTGCAGCGTAATTGTCCCCCCCGCGCATGGTGTTTTGTGATTGCTTGTGACATTTGCAGTGTCATTGATCAAACAGGGCACAGTTGTAATGAAGACACAAAAAGCTCCGAGTGAATCGAGGAAGGGTGGAGGGTGGAGGTGGTGTGATACTTCTTGTGAATTGTGTCAACTGAAGCAACAGTTTCACGTTGGAAACCACCTCCTTTCCCTGAAACACGAGTCCCACGTCACATCCAAAAAAAAAAAAAAAGCAGTTTGTCTCTCATTAATTGATTGGTGATGGATGAACGTCTGCGCCTCGCCACGATACACCCAAAATCCAAAAAGAAAAAAAAAAGTTACTGGAAGTCTTAACTGGTGATAATCTGAGGGCTGAAAGTTTTCCAACTCCTCTCATTTAAAAAAATAAAATACACCCTGGTGTCTTTACCTTGTTCCAACCCCACTAGGTAACCAACCATTGTGTTTTCCTCAACTTGTTAAAACACCACATGGTACATTTGCATAGGATAACCAACATATAGCGAATCATTTGCATGCCTGAAAGTGCACTTGAGTAACCGTAATTACACGTGACACCAATTACTCTGTTACTTTGTATTAAATTATAATGGAAAATTCCACTAGAGAATTGGAGCCTAATTGCATCTTAATTTGCATAATTTTGCATATTAATCACATCTCAGATGAATAATAAATTTCAGCAGATTTTTTAATTTATGCATAGATACAAAAACAAGTTGAAAAATAATTTGAGTGGAAAAAAAAAAGCAGCAACTATTACTTAGAGCATTTGTGCTAATTTCTCTCATTACCCCTCGCTCAAGTCAAAGATATCTGTACTCTTGATCAACAAGCTGCGCATTTTGAAATCGAGAGTTAGTAAAACCTTCAATAGAGAGAAAAAAGAAAAAAAAAGAAATGGAAAAACCTAAATTTTGGAAATATCCATGCATCAATTTTACATAAAACTTTGTGGCTCTATTTAAAGCTCTTTCCATTGCAGAGATGCCAAATGCATTCTACAATGATAATTCAAATCACTTTCTGCCTCTTCTTCTTCTTTTTTTTTTTGGTCAACACCTGTGCCTGCTATTGTGTGTGGCTCCCTGCCAGCAGACACAAAATCCAATACCTGTAGCCCAGATTAAATTCAAATTTACAAAAACAACACTTTTTTTTTTTTCTTTTTTCAGATTTAACATGCCATCCTTTTCCAGCAGCAGAAAAGTTGACCAAGTTATTTTATGAACCTGATAATGAAGAAAGACAAAAACAAAAACTAAAATCTGCTCTTTTGAGTCCATCACCGCTTCACTGTGGAACGTTTTAAAAAGACGGAAAGTTGGAATCAAACAAGTTGTGGAAAAAGACATAAAATACATTAATCAGTTTTATATTATATGTTACCTCAATGCTTCCCAACCTTTTGTGGCTTCTGGCCCTTAAAACTAAAAGAATGACTGTCTACTTGCAGCCCCTTGACGCAGGTTGCACGTCTTTGGGTTGTTTTTTCTTTTCTGATTAATTTTTTTAGACATTTCACTATAATTTACACAAAAAAACAAAGATTAGAGGAAAATATGAATAAAATAAACATAGGCTGCATCCAAAATCACTTGTTCACAACTCCCAATATAATAGACACTCACTTTTGGACATCGCTGACACATGTAGTGTCACATAACTGTAATTTTCACATCTATAAATGTATTGATTGTTAGCAGAAAGTAGTGTAGTGTAGTGTCCACTGTATGTACACTACTTTTTCATTGTATTGTAGTGCATGAATTTCTCACTCAGAATTCGGACACTCAAATAAAACAATGGACAGTAAGAAAATATAAAATTACATAAGCCAGAGCAGCATATCTTATTGATGAAACTGTCTCATCATTATTGATAAACCAGGCTCCATATTTAACCCATGCTCCACCAGTGACCTTCCTCACACACTCTGGAGGTTTGTTCAGCACGACATCTTCATCCCTCATCAGTGGCTGTTACGCAGCAGTTCAGCTGTGGACAACAGTGCCTTTCAGTGGCACAACGGAGGAAATAGCTCAGTGAAGACACTGAAGGCTGCGACGTTACAGCTCGCACTCCATCTCCATGACTCTGAATCACATTTAGGTGCAAGACACTCGTCTCAGCAGGAAAGTCCTGCGGTGGGTGCAGCAGGGAGACCTTCACAGCCTGCAGGCAGGATTTGAGAAATACTGAGGTCATGAATCCGATTTCTCCACCAGTGCCACACCCAAAAATATGTACATTTAACTCTTTTTTTCCACATCATTCATTCAATTAAGTGTTCAGTTATATTTTCTGTTCATTTTAGCTCTAGATAATAATCTTGAAAGAGTGTTGCACACTGCCAGGAATAAGATTTTGGGGAATAAATACTAAATCCCTTCATTTTATTTTAACTCAATTGTTTTTGCCTAAATACAGTCACATTTAAAGATATTAACACAAAGGTATATCTGTCAGGAATATATTGTCTGTACTTGTAGAATGTGAACTACTCTCTCAGGTTGTTAAAATGTCCAAATTTACCAGAAACATTGCAGAGGACACGACCTCAGTGCTGCAGCACTACTGGCAGAAATTGACCCAGCAGGCTGGTTTTGAACTGTTATTATTATGATATATTATTAAATATAAGTTCATTAGCCTGCAGGACACAAGTGACAAAAATCTCAAAGACTGTGAGTTTCTCCCTTGCTTGCTTATTTTGTTTCTGAATTGCATAAATCCAGATAAATTGTCTTTTTTCAGACAGTTTGCACGTGGCACGTTAATTATTCACATATGAAAACAAACACGTGTCCACGCATCTTTTATGGGCCACGTGTAAGTTTTTACATGTAAAAGAGTTTGTTATCTCTCTTTCTGTGTGTCTGTCTTTCTTTAATTCTTCCCCTTCACCCTACCCTGGCTAAATGTCTTGATTATCGTGTAATAAACAGCAGCATGGACTCCTCACTCTTCTTCTTCACTTGTGTGTTTGTCTGCAGCTCCTCCAACAATTAATCCCATCCAGCGTGGAGTCGTTAATATTCTGCTCCATCCGACTCGCAGATGTAAAAAGCATTCTCAGCTGACACACATAATTACTATGATACATCCCGGAAAGGTTTCCGTGTCTGAGCGCAATTTCAAATAACCAAGTGCTGCGCTGCTAATTATTGATAAATAAAATTAGTTGGGAGAACTTCAGGTGGGCGTGGCCGCGCGCAGGTGTCTGCCGCGTGCGTGCGTGCGTGCGAGCGCGCGCGCACAGGAGGGCGAGAGCGACGGGAAAACGGCGCTGACCTGTAATCACCGAGAACAGCGGGGACTTAATGATGTTTTGGTCTGCTGATCAAATTTCACATTTTCGCACAATCATTTTGGGCACCTGCGCAGAAAACAAAGCCTGGGCGGAAACTGCTGGCTCGTAGGAACAACTGGTTCTGTGTGTGTGTGTGTGTGTGCGCGCGCGTGTGTGTGTGTGTGTGTGGAGACACTTTCACTGGCATTTTGGATGTTCTCTTCTATTGTGTTAATAATAGGCTACATGCACGCACAGACACACTTAAAGTTTGTTTTCTAGTTGTCTCTTACTTTACAACACACACACACACACACACACACACACGCACACGACACAAGGCAGATAAATGGATATTTATCTCCCTCTACTGGATGTTGTCGGTAAAACCACTTTGCTGCTTTTAAGTGCTCCCTGTAAGTTTCGGCTTACTCGATCATAAAGAGAGAAAAAAACACTTAATCAGTACAAATATTGTCCTTTGCAAGCTTTTGTTTGATTTCATTTGAAACCTACTGTATGCAGCAGCAGGATGAGTGGGAGACAACACATGAAGCAAGTGACTGATTTAAATGCAAAAGTGTGGGACTAAATGTGTGTGCAAACGAGTGAACACATAAGGCATAAATATGCAGTTATGTGTTCTAGGAAATATTTGACATGGCTTTGCTGAACACACATTTCTGATTAGCAAACCTAAAACCAGCTTATCACCTGGAAATAAAAAAAAACAGACTTTAACAACAACATAAACGTTGTAAATAAAATTTCGTGTCAGATAATTAGGTTGCTGTCGTTGGTAAATTGTATGTTGTGGAATATGAGTCACCCTGTCAGAGCTGCAGCCCCCACACACTCAATCTGTTTGTACTTGCATATAAAGTCAAATGCACAATGTACATTATAATATTTGACCTCCATACTTCCACTTCCTCCCGCCCTCTAATTTTCCACCGTCCAGTTTCATTTCTGTCAACTAAAACATTTAAAGCAATGAGCAGCAGCACGCAATCTAAAATATTTTCCTAATAAAATAAATATGCCAGTTAATCATAAAAGGCAGCAGCAGAAAAGCCAAAGACAGAAACATGACTTCCATCCTGAGAATAAAGTGCTCCATATGATTGTTCTTACATTTCCCGCAGTACCTGAAGGCAGCAGTCATGTGTGTGTACGTCGTGAACACGATAAGGATTATGGGTACAACATGGGGTGAGTTGCATAAGGTTACCAAAGGCAACTGTGACAATGGTGGCTGTTTCAGCCCCGGTCCGTGGTTCAAACGCCGCCTGTAACGCTGCGTCCTCCCCGCTCTGATGCAGCGCATCATCAGCCTCGCTGCATGCCGGGAGCTCGGCGGCCTCACAGCGCGCTCTTCCGGGGTCTGCGCCTGGAAGAGGGGCCCGACCTGCAGCAAGCAGCCGGCCGTGCACCGGCGGTGGGCGGGGGGGTGTGTGCATCCTGTGCGTCCTTTCACTGGGGAGGCCGGAGCACAGGGCCGGAGGCTGTGCAGGAGGAGGTTCGTGTTCGCCGGTCAGAAACACAGACTGTTCAGCTCACAGCCTGGAGCCGGCGACCAGCCGCCGGGGGGCTCCGGAGGTCAGCCCGATATCTCCGTGGTCGGCATCCCGGACCCGATCACATGGATCCGGTGTAAAGTCGTCATGTATCTCATCGAACTGTACTTTGAGTTAGATATCAACTCTGTGGAGTTTGACAGAGGAGTAAAGCAGGTAACTACTGACAGAAGCACCAACAGGCCTTCTACTAACTGCTGCATCAGTAATAAACTGATGGAAACATTTCTCCATGTGTGGTTGATGGAGGGCCTCGTATCTCCAAAACAGTACCGTTTATTTTCTCAGTTTATGTGGCCAATTGTGTGAAAGCTTCCTGTGATTCTGCAGATGGAAATGAAACACGAAAAACTGAAATGAAACTTAATATAATAAAGATGAAAAGCGAGAGGGAAGGAATTACAAGACCATTTATTAATATAAAAAGATGAAAACATCCCCAAAAGTTTAAGATGATGTATCTCAACAGCAACTGTAACTCACAAAATGTCATTTTACTATTTTTAACTCCATCAATATAAAACTAAATAATTCTTGTTGAAGAAGCAATCTCCCCTCAAGGTCCGTTTAGTAGCTGTTTTGGAGCTTTCGATCATATAACATGATTTTCATCAGCAGATGGAGTTTTCCTAGATGTCGCGGCTTTTTAGATGTTCAAATTTTCATTTTCTTTCTGAGCGCTCTGTGGCTCAAAGCTGTGGTTCATGTCCTTAAAGTGCTCCGGGGGGGGGAAAAAGGGAAATTCAAACTTCAAACTCCATCTGCTGATAAAGATCAAGCGATATGATTGAAAGCTCTAGAACACTCTACTAAATGGCAAATGCTGTTTTGAAGGTCAAGAATGAACCTCATTAAGTAATTCCTGTTTAAAGCTAGAGGACTATGTCTTACGTATTTGATTTTTGCCCATTATTACCCGTCTTAAGACAAAGACAAAGGTTCCCAGCCTGGTTTGAACGCGATGCATCACAGCTAACACGATCACTGCAGCCCACAAACACATCTGTATTGATGACATGAGGCACTAACATCATCCACCATGACGCAGGAGAATAAACCACCTTGTTGTTCCTCATCCATCCCAGGCTTTGGTCCATGTCTCCAGCATGATGTCCAGTGGCAGATACCACAGGCTAGTGGGGATAGTGTCCAATGAGGTAAAAGATCATGCACATACTGTACATGCACACACAAACTGGAGATATGTTCAATTGAAAAGTAAATGATTTACAACCGACTGTTTAGCCTGTGGGATCTGAGCACTTCATAGAGCTTTCACAGCCTGCTAGTACTATGAACGTACATTTATTGGTAAATTAGACTCTTTCCTTTTTGGGCAATGTGAAATTTTCAAAAGTGTCTCCCCACCTTCAAAGCAGTCTGGCAGTCCCGACAATGTAATAAATCCTCCAAAAATGTAGGTCCAAATCCATCGCAAGGGTCTAACAATCAAAAGTAGTCAATTTTATTGGATGAGGATTAATTATTATTTTGTTTTGATGATCTCTCTTGTCATTTCAGATGATAGATTATGTCGAGAAGAGGTGCAGGTCTCTCACCGATGCTCAGAGACAGCAGCTAGCCGTCACAATGGATGATATTGTATTTATGCTGCCGGAAGACGTGTCTGTCGTCTTTGATCAGTACGGTGAGTTTGGTGCGATTAGTCCTCATACGTTGCATGTACAGATTGCGAACACTGAATGACAAAAAGGGATTTCAGGACACTTGAGTTTCTGGTCAGTTGAGGTGTTTCACAACCTGAGCTGCTCTAGTAGCCAAGTGTACGTCTTGAAATAGATGCTTTTAAGTCAAAGGTCATAAAACGGTCGATGCTCTCATAACCTCAGTTTCAGAGCTGGAACCTCATTCTAAAGTTTTTGTTTATCAAACAGTGTTTTGATTCACACTGTGCTGATGTGACCCTCCTTGCACCTATTAAGATCTTGAGGTCACACTCACAGGTGTCTGTATTTAGCTGTTTGATCACAAGCTAAAAAACTAATAATTTCCTCAGCAACTACTTTTAAGGTGCAGTTAACCTTTGGCTGCAGGTCAGAGGAGGATCACCTGTAGAGGACTGTAGATATAACTGCCAGCCCTCAGGTGTGATTGTGAAGTATGCTGCTTTAAAGACTTTATCTGCCTTTTTATTACTATCTCTACTGCTAACTTGTCTGCTGGATGGTCTCCGGTTTCTGTCTTTTCCCTTGCAGGTAGAAAGTTCTGCTTCATCGTCATGAGGTTTTGGTTCCTGTCAACACTTGAAGGCCCTGATGACCCCGAGGGCACAAAGATCTTCAAAGTGGCCTCTAGTGAAGATGGCGGCCCACAGAAGAAAATAGTGACAGCGGTCTATGAGTAAGCACTCAGCTTGTCATCTGCACACATCGCAAAACATGCCACGTGTCCAAAAGTATGGATTACAATCAAATCTTCCCTCATTCAGCTTTGACATGTTCAAATCTATTTCATGCAGTGTGAGCTGACTCTTTTTAGCTTAAAGCTCATTTTTGATCGTTAATTTGTTCAGATGTTATGTGCCAAAATCTCTGTTTGGTTTATTTCTCCATATACAGAGCATGCTGAATCATAATTAAAAGGTACAAATATTTACTTAGAGAGATAATTATATGTTGGCAAACGCTCAAAGTTACCTGCAGGCTCTCCAACATATGGCATGTCTGTTTTTGTCGGGTGGGTAACAGAGCCACAGCTGATGGTGGCGAGTTAAATGTTTTTCGAAAGGATCATTTTGGAGAAATGTTCCTAAGTGTAATGTGTGGGTGGATGAGAGTTCATCTAATATTTAATGCCTCAATTAGGGAAATGGTGAAAGTGACATTTATTTCACTGGAGGAATGCCACCAATACACTTTAAAGTAAGAAATTAATTAATTAATTAACTGATTAGAAGAAAAGTAAATAAAAGCTGAGCAAGAGGCGATCCTATGACTGTATTTACTGTAATACATCTGCAAGTTCACAGTGAGGCGTTGTGGCACACTTTACAAATAATTTCTCATTAATTTCACTAACAGACACGCAGCCAGTCAGTGCACTGTGAAGCTCAAGTAGTGACTTATTAGCCCCCTTTCAGACATGCACCTCATTAGGTAAATGTGATGGCAATTGAACATGTCGGTCTTATGTTTGAATAAACCCCCAAGTCACTTTAGCGTGAAAGCCACAAAAGCAATCTTATTAGGTTGGTCGAACATTTCTGTATCATTAGCCCTTTTTAAACAGAGATCCCGCATTACTGCCGTAAAGAAGACCCGTCATTACGCCGGCTTTGCTTATTTACACTGAACCACACAGTGGAAGCAAAAGAGGCGTGAAGTGTAACACAGCAGCGTCTGAGTCTAGTGTGATGTGAAACATCCGCGTCGTTGATCCTCTGCTCGGAGGGTAAGGAGCTCCCGGACCTCGTTGTCTCCCCGATTCTCAGACATTTTCGGTTGCTGTATGTTAGATATGCTAACTTCTTCTTTTTCTTTGAGTTAGCTGCTAACTGCTGCTAATAAATAACACACAAATAACACGTTATCAAAATGTCACACCCCTGCCCTGTCCTACCAGATCCCCCATTTTACATAGATGTTGATTCAGCTTTGTTACTGCCTCCGCTGAACAACAACAATGCCCCCCTATTCCGTGTTCATATGTTTTATACAGACGGCGAGGCGGAATAACAGCGCAACATTCCCACCTTGAACAGGCAGTATAAAAGGGGCTACTGTCAACAAGTCTGAATTAAATGGCATCAGATTATCTAAAGCGTCCAGCAGCAAAATGTCGTTAATTAAAGCACGTCTTGTCACCTTATTCAGAGCACTCTATAAATGTATCTAAATAAACAAATAATATCACTCTAATACAACACGAAACACCCTGAAATTTGATTTTAAGTTGCTGAGGAGACTCTTGAAAAAGATTTTTCCTCTTCTGGTGCAACTGGGACAAAAGAGGTCCAAATAAATAAAAAAAATGTCATACAAGCACAGTAATAATCAGACCAGCTTTGCCGGGTTAGGGTGATTTGCCACTGTAACAGCAGAAAGGGGAAATAATTTCACCAGTGTAACAGTCAAAGCCTCTTTCCATTTCCAATCAGTAATCCGGTTAGTTTCTGGACCACATGGTGTGGCTATTCTGCCTAATGCCCACCTATCTAGTTAGCCAGATTCTCTTTCCTATTGTTTCAGGTCTTAGAATCCCCTCTGAGAAAGCCTGTTACACTTCAAATGTTATTCCAAAGGCTAGCAAACAGACAGTTTGGCAGGATAAGGAAGCCATTTTCAGAATCCTCACCTCATTGTTTTCAAGGTGAGATGAGAAGCAGAACTTAGAGTTGAGTGTTCGTCACTTTGCCTTTTCCTTCAGGACTTTGAATACACTTGTACTCAGGGTTCGTACAAAGTCTTTAAAGTTTGGAAAATGCTTAATTTTGACCATTGTGTTTTCAAGGTTAGGAATATGCTTGAATTGGAATATACTCCTTGGTTTCCAACATAATCTGGTGTTTCATCTACACAATCACTCATGTAAACCAAAAATCTTTTTATATTTGAAATGAAACGATCCCGTCGTCATATTTGTTTGTTGTCTCCTGGCATTCATAGTAACAATTTAGATGTGATGATAAGGCTTTGAGAGTCTGGAAATTCTTGGTTTAGGTACCTTGAAAGTGCTTGAATTAAGCTGTATGAACCCTGTGTACTAGTAGGAAGAGTTTAGAGAGTTTAGTTTTCTGAATTTTCAATAGAGGAGACACAGGACATGCATGGTTTACATCAGTCTGGGGAGCTGCTCGTGTTTAAAATGAGAGTGAACTGTCATAGCTCCTTTTAATCACTTTCTTTCCAGATTCCACCGGGAGCTGACGAGGGGAGCCTCTCCTGACTGGACGGTCAAGACTGTTTGGCACTGGCACTGGAAACTGGCTGAGTGATTTGACTCGACGCTGCAAGGCCATTTGTCAGTCATCAGGACACAACAGGGGAGTAGTGATTGGCTGAATTGACTTATCCGTAAAAGACCACATGAAACTGGACCGCGGGCAAAGCGAGCAGCAGACTGATTGTTGAATAGACTGATTGTCTATTAGGATCACATGAAACCGGACCCAGAGCTCTAAAGCTGTGCAGACAACTGAAGACCTCAGAACTTTATAAATGAACCCACCTTCTTACTTGAAGGTCGTCCTCTGACCCTCAGATGCCTTTAAAGCCCCCACCCACCCAGTGATTTTACACAGTTACACAGTTACACAGCATACTGTACAACTCCTCTGCATCACCTGTAGAACACCATCAGGTGTGTTTAGCTCAGATACAGACACTTTATGAGTGGTGAGGTACAAACTGTCTCTTGCTAAAAATATCTGTTGAGTGTGTTGCCAAAAAAATAAAAACTTCACTCCAGCTAGGTGCATGTACTAGCTCTTTCCGGAGCTTTCAACCACATCTCAGTCTTCCTCTGCAAATTGAATTAGCTCAGTTGTCATGGTGATGGCTCAGTTGTCATCACCCGACCTACAGTAAGTATGGAAGCTGACGTTGACAAAGTTCCATACTTACTGTAGGTCGGGTGATGACAACCGAGAATTCTGTCCACTGAGGAGGACTATTAGATGCAGCTGAAAGTTCCAGAAAAAGCTGGTAAGTGGACCTTGATTTTTTGTCAAACCTCTATTTCCGAAGACAATTATTGACATTCAACTCTGTTAAGTTTGTTAAACCAATATGTTGTATCAATAAATAGTGTGACCATAGCACCAAACTGTACCCATGACCCTTTAATTTACATAGTTAATCTGCCCTACCTCCTCTCACAATCAGTAGATCTCGCCTGCACTACACCAACAGTATGCCTCTCTGACATTGCACTGATAAACTAAGGGACTGTACAAAAATTATTGGGGTGGTAAAGGGGGCTGAACTTTACGTTACACTTTGTAAAAACAAGCGTTATGAATGTTTTCTTCAAACCCTCCCTTGACTTAGAACATGCTCTCCACAACATGTCAAAATATTCTAATAGTACAATGTGTTTAATCGTGTACAGAGACAGAGCTGTGGTCCCCTGCATATGGCAAAATGCACCTTTAGGGATTGTGGCACAAATGAAAGTTTTGTGGAACTATTTAAGTAACTATGAACCATATTAGTTAGGATGAAATGAACAATAAATTCAGGGTGAGAAAAAAATAAAAAGACCCTCCCAGCTCGCCCCTAATAATTTCCGTACAGTCCCTAACTTTGCCACATTTCACCCAACAGTTTCTGACCTCAACATCAACAGGCTAATGTAACAGCCGACTCTGTATTAACATTAAAGGTGAATTCCTTGTATTCCCTAACTACATTCTCAGCATGTGATTCATGAAACATATAAGGGACCAAATATATTTGTGTTGTGGTACGTGTGATAACAAGCGGGTCTACGGGCTACAAGATAATCCATTTTCCATAGTAAGCAGGAGGGTGCATATGTTCTGGTACGTGGTTGTCAAGAAAGTTCTTTATGGATTGACAAGTGATCACAACACGAGTCTTGCACCAAGTGGAAATAGTTGTATTGCATCGCTGCAAGCAAGAATGAGAAATTCTACCAGAAAATTCCCCACCCGTTTAACTAACTCAAACGCAGCCTGTGTCTGAGCCCACGGTCACTGCCAGAAACATGTCACTTGTCAAAAACATCACGTCTGACAGGCTCGTGAATGCTGCGTGTCATCCCATTCTGTTAAAGCTTGCTGCAATATTATTAATGTTGACAACATATCTGACAAACAGAGAAGATTCTGTCATTAGCGGCCGCTAATTCATGCATAATGAAATACGCTGAGGATTATTCTAATTTTCCTGCATAGTAATATGTGGTCTGTGGAAGTTTGCGTGGGGGTTTTTTGGTTCCAGTGGAGCCTCTCGCAGAGTCATAATGAGATTAAATGAGTGCGGTTAGCTTAGCACATGTCAATATGTTCATGGATATGGTGAGAGCACATTAAACAATTTACCACGCGTGTGCATCACTCGGTTTAATGGAAATTAACAACAAAACAAAAACAAGTGGTGAATATACAAAAAGCTAATGGTTTTTTTATTAGTTATGTTACTGTTTTGTAATGTTCTGACATGTGGATCAGTCAAGGCTGCGTGCCAACCGGTTTCATTAATCTTGTTAGCGAAACAGACTGCAAACAATTCCTTGTACCTCTTTGAGAGTCTGTGTGTCTGTTTGTATGTCTACATGTGCCTCAGCTCCAAGACGCCATGAATTAATTATGCTATCTCTGTTGGACTCCCATTTTAAGGTTGATTAAAAGAATTATAAGATAAATATGCTTGGAAATCAAATCTAATACTTTGACAGAACAAATGATAAAGTGCGGAGAACGCACCTCTCAGTATTTACTCAGGTCTTTCACCAGCATAGAAACAGTCACACCGGCTGTTATTGTTAAGTCCAAAGCAATCAACTAAAGATTTAACACTGCTTAGGTGTACCAACAAAATATGACATGTTTCCAACAAAAGAAAGGTGACATGTTGACATGACAAATGAGCTGTTTCTGTGCATGGAATTCTATTTTTCATTTTAATAGAGAAATTGATTCTCTTTAAACAGACATGTAATAGGGAAAAAAACATCTTTTGTTTGCTGACATGTTTATCTCTGAATTTGTGTTGTCATTAATATTGTGTCTTGTGGTGACTATTGAATACTTAGACTTGACAGCAATACAAAGCCTTTAAAATGCCATAGTTTATGTTGTTTGCAGTGCAGGGAGATAAAATAAAACCAAAACTTGCTTACTTTTTATGCCATTCAGTGTCATGTGCAGAAGATTCTCCACTGTGTGTTTATTTGTTAAGGAAAACATAAGTGTGTGACCCCCCCCCAAAACCAAGAGCAGACTCGAACCCGAATCAATCACAGTAAACATTAATGATGCTGCTAAACACATTCTGCTTTGTACCACCAATCACTTTTCCATGCATGCTGATGTGCCCCCTGCTGGGTAAGAAAATATTAACCTGGCTGGTGTCAGAAGAGGGGTTTGTATCTAAGAAGAAGACCCACCCATACACCTGACAGGTATTTCCTCTTTGAGGAATTCTCACAACAGTGAAGGCAACCTTTATTTATTGCATTAATGGCTACTTCGAACGCTGCATGTAATACTACATCAAACAAGTTGTTGCTGTTCCCAGA
This sequence comes from Macquaria ambigua, assembly GCA_008360985.2. Lineage (NCBI taxonomy): Eukaryota > Metazoa > Chordata > Actinopteri > Centrarchiformes > Percichthyidae > Macquaria > Macquaria ambigua. The sequence continues at coordinate 1,329,348 of VMKM01000003.1, read as the reverse complement.
GATGGAGATGCAGCTTGAAGGAGCAGTTTGGTTCTCCATGTCACATGAAAGCAACTCGATGCTCACTAAGAAGTCCATATATTGGAAATTGTGTATCAGTATGTCAGTATGTCTCTTGGGTGCTCTGCCAGGAACTGCTAACTGGCTTCCAGCAAATTCATGAAATAACAGGAACAGCAACACTCCAAAAAAAACCTTAATCCAAAATATAGGTCAGGAGGATGCTCAGATAAAGGCTTATATGATGAAACACAGTCTGATGCTAGCCATTAAAAATGGGTTCATTTTGCTTAAGTTTTATGGAGTCTTCCCTTTCTGCATTTATTGTTTCAACAAATTCATAACCACGATAATGATTAAGTAACAGTGTGAATTAAATGATTAAGTCAGTTGAATAGAAGCACAGCAAAAGAATATGTTACAGTACACATACGTAGAAAGGAAGTTGTTCTCAGTATTTTGTTAGGTCACCTACCAGCTCAAATAGAATCTTTTTTACATTATGGTTGTCATGTGAAAACTTCCTAACAGCACCACCACCATGCGCTTCATTTTGGGCTGCAGAAATCCATTCTTCTTCATTCTGTCAAAAAAGCACTCCCATCAAACTGAAACATTTTGGAGCTATGAAGTTTTCGCCGGACAGCCGAGATATTGTTCAGACAAAAATATTGACTGTGAGGAAACACTGTGCCGGTAAGAACATCTTGAGTATTACATTGCTTTTATTTCCTTGAGTACGTCACAGAAAACCTTGACACAAACCTCCCCGGCCGGATGCTTCATGGACGCCAGCTTCCAGGCTTCCTCGAACGTCTCCTCAGAAATATTCATACCCACATTCCTGAAGATCTCTGCAATCTGTGAAGAGGAGGACGAGAGCGTCAGTATCAGAAACCTATTTAATTAAAACATAGTCAACTTGTAACTGTGAGATTTAGGTATTTTTTATCTTTAATTTTTGTTTTATTTTTATCTAACTGCACTGAAGCCACCCTGCAGCAGCGGGAGACTTATAATGACCAATCTGGAAAAAGAACTGAATGATGATGAAACAGGCCGGTGGTGGAAAAGTTCAATCAACTTGTTTAAAAAAAATAAAAAATAAATAAATAAATAAAAAAAACTTTAAACCCCTCAGAGGTAAATGGTAATTCAAACAACAGATAACCAACAAATAGAAAAGAATTAAAGAGTTGGGCAGAGAACGGAGTACTGATTCTGCAGGGCTCATCCAATTTAACAAAACAAAGTCTCATACCAAATTTGTCACAAGCGGACTCTATTTAAAACAATAGGCTCTCCAGTATAAGTTGAAATTTCAATGAAGTTAAAGAAGTTCAGAGGCTTTTTGAAGCACACAAAACAGAAAAGACTGTCTACTATATTAAGCTTTTCTGAAGTACCCAGCAGTGCTGTTTCATATCTTGCATCTCTGTAGAATTAAAAGGTTTTTAATAAAGAGGATATTTTGAAAACATAAGAAGACTGGAAAGATTCTGTCTAACTGAGTTGAAAGTAAATATTGCATTATAATGAAGGTTCAATGCACATACTGTATTGTAAGTTGCTTTGGGCAAAAATGTCTTCAAAGTGATTAATGTGGTGTATGCAATAGAATGAAACAGTGTGATTGGTAGTAAAATAGAGACTTTGAAATATATGAAAATGCTAAAACATCAAAATCTTAATTTCAGTAATTTCAATCTTCTGTATGAACCAGAAACAGCAGAAATAACATAAAAGAATACATGGTGGCACCAAGTCTATCCAATAAAATTTCTAAGAGCCAGTTTCCATGACTTTTTCATGACTTTAAAACCAGTTTTCATGATTGAACATTCTGTGAGTTTAGTGTATAACACGAAGTATCTATAATATGTGGTGTCAAAATTTACCACAATGATTCCAAAGTACATTTAAATTCGGTACAACTGGGCGATAATTCAATATTATACTTTATCGACTTTCAGTGGTACCGCTGATCTGGTGCGTACCTCCTTCTTGGTGCGAGGACAGAAGAAGTGTTCCTCATGAACACCCCAAACTGCATGAACTGAGGGATGCAGAAGATCTGCAGCAGTGGATGTATCGCCGTAGTTGTTAGTGTCACTGACTCTCTTTATGCGTGGAGCTGGAAGGTCGGAGCGCACAGACGGGATCCCGTAGGTGCGGCCGTCTGTGGAGAGCAAGACCACATGATGAGTAAGGATGTTTAGGAGGTGGTAGTGAATGAAATATAAATATGTTAAATTAGCGCTTATAAAACTATTGCATATCAGTCAAAAAACAGTCAGGCATGTGACGCAAAAGAAAATTACGCATGAGGTGCTCCAGAAGAAAGCATGTTTTAATTAATACAATTATGACTCATATAAGATAGTATGAGAATATAAGACACTGAGACTTAATGAGAATTAATGGTTGTAATAAGTTCACTTACAGTAAAAGTCTCCCTCAATGTAATTTCAAACGTGAAATGGTTGTGTCATTAGGAAGATATCTGCATGTAAGGGAGAGTGTCTGTATATTGCTGTTCTTAGTTATTTGACCCTTGACCTCCCCCCCTTTCTGTACTGTGCACATTCCGGCTCCCAACATACTATATTGTCAACCACAAATCCCACCTGTTGGGTTTCAAACGGGCAAGCAAAAAGTCAAACAGTGACACTGCAATCATTTTTCTTCAGTCTACAGTACACACAAGTAGCACTGAGTGATAATGTGCATGCTTATCTAGTGCCTAACATAGTTATCATCACACATCTCTATTTCTGACTTACTTGATGTAAACGGACCGTCACTGACAGCCCCGATGAGGGAGGAGGAGGTCATGAAGTGGTCTGGGTCTGCCCTGGGTCGCCTCAGGATCCTGGGGGTCTTCAGTGCGCTGCCTGGCTCAATGGGCTCTAGGTCCTCAGGCTTAATCACGGCCTGAGAGGCAGGAAGCTGTGATGATTCTGATGAAGTCTTCCTCTCTATGTTAGCTGGAGCCGTGCTGGTCTGACGCTCTGCAGGAGAAATTTTCCAGAAAATTAGCCTTCGCATCACCCTGACATGATTTTAAAACTTAGGCTTTTAAGTCTTTTATTGTCAAATCTGATGTTAGTGTCGTTGTAGTCTGAAATACCATAAAAATAAATCACCTAACTGCATTTGTAATTCAGTACCTGAGACCTGAGCAGGGGAAATTAATGCATAAAAATGTGAATGTGAAGCAGAGCAGTTCTAGAAAAGCATGCCCACTAAGGTTACCATAGCATCTTAGCAAATAAATTGGTACATTACAATAAATGTAACTGACCATTCGTTATAATGCTATAATCTCGTCTGTTGATGGGCATCTTGTCCTTCCAGTTGAGGAAGTTAGCAAACTCCAGAAAGTTGATTAGTCCATCCTTGTCTGTGTCACAGTAGTCCATCAGGTCATCCAGAACCGGCCCGCTCACACCCAGCTGGAACTGACGGCACACTGCCTGCAGGTCTTCTTTGTCAATCATTCCCTTGCCTTTCTAGTGATTTACATAAACAGATACACATGAAAAGGCTCCACGACAACAGTATGTACTTACGAATGTGACAGAATTATAGTAGCATGGTTACTTTATCACATGTCTTAACACCGGGTCACATCCCTGGCTTTTTCTCAAACCCTGCAGCTGACCTTTCTCACAGAAGACATTTTGACTTGTCAAACACAGGTGTAACCAATAACATCAATAATGGCTGCCAGGGCCTAAATGGAAAGCAGCGTTTATTAATGTTATTCTTTACACCTTTGCTTTTCCTACAATAGCAAATAAAATGTGAGAAAGGACTGTGCTCTGATTTCTTTGATTATTCTTAAAAATAAAACATAAAATTAAAATTAAAAAACAGTGTTTGGGAAATCTTGATATGTTGACTTTTTACACTGAATAAAGTGTCACTGTACTTTTTCAGGTTACTTTAAATGTGATGAGTTGAATAGTCAGCAGATTGAAAGCATACGTCAGCAACATGGTGTCGAAGTGTCACCCAGCCTGTAGTAAAACCAGTCGTACCTTGTCATAATGTCTGAACGCCTGCAGCAGGGAGGGGAAGTTGTGGAAGTTGACCTTCTTGAGGTGGTGTCGCACTGCGTTGACCAGACTGCGCTGTCGGTCTCGGCCTCTCACGTACTGGCCCGGCTCCGTGGAGTGGATTATTTCTCCAACACCTGTGCAGGAAGCAGGCAAAACGTCATTTGATGACATGAACAAAAAAAAGCTCCAGTGCATGTATTTCTTTTCAGGACACACCATATGTGCTGACACATGTTCCACTATGTAACCCAGGAAAGACATTTTCTACGTAAACTCTACCAAATTCATCCGGCGGCAAGAGAATTCCAAAGGTGTGATCTGGTGGAACTTTCAAGGTATTTCCTCTCCTGGAAAGATAAGTTTAATGAGAGAGTGAAGTTAAACACAAGTTAGTAAAGTATATATAGTCAGAGGTCACAGAATTGGTCAGAAGAAGTGTGACAGACACTTACACATTGTTTGTTTTGCCAAATTGTGCTGCCATCTTTTCCCTATTCCCAGATCTCTTCCAAACAGTCTTTGGATTGTAAAACCTATGGCAAAATAATATGAGTGCACGTCCCCCCATACTTAGATACACAGTGAATGAATACATGATGTTATGGAAATTAACAACAAAACACTTGTGCCCACTTATTTCAGCACTTACTTCTGTGTCTCCCCCAGCCAGCGGAGAGTTTTGCCGAGATTACGGCCGTCGTTGAAATGAGGTGTGAGGATCCCAAACCTGTTGTCTTTACTGTAGTGGCTCCAGTCGTACTTCCTATCAATCCGCTCACCTGGAGTAGAGCAAGGTGATTTTATTGTGGTGAAAGGCAGACATCACATTTCAAAATGATCAACAGAATTCACTAAATAGATCGTTGGTAGTACCAGTAAAGGCCTTATGCATAATATGAATGTTTCTATTCTTTTTACCAATAAAATAGGCATTGTGGCTACGAATGTAAGCCTCGTGTCCCTCCTGTGCTTCCCTCTCTACCTCCTCTGCTGTTTTTGAAGGGTTAATAGTCTCTCGCACATCCAACCCTGGACAAAAAGGAACGTGAGACATTCATAAGAGGAGGCTCATCATTTCAGTAAAACAATTCCTACTCTTACTATAATTATTTATAAACATAAAACTTTAAAATTTTAGTAGATAAAAGATTTGCATGTTCATATTACTTTTTTAAAAATTGTATCAGCCATGACCGTCTTTGACAATACACATACCTCTAACTGTTTTCACTCCATAAGTAGTTTTGTCGTTATACCAGGTGGGAAGTCCAACACGCTGATCATGTGACCTGCCCACCGGTGCTTTTTGACTGGAGGCGTACACTGCTTCACTGAGCTCTTGTAACTTCTGTTGGAACAAGGTCTTTTGGGGGGGATTTAGCAAGCTTCTGCCCTGTTGGAATCATGTAAAAATGAAAAACTTGTGCCACGAACTAATGACTCAGTGTTATATATTAGCGTGCACTACATAGTAAAACCACTATTGAACACACTACAGATAAACTACCACTGATCTTCTTTTCTTAAACTGATCCATTAGCTATACCAAAAATGACGCATTATGAATGAGCTTTAAGTAATTAATCAGGAGCATCTTAAAATGCCAACAGGTTAAGAATTTTTGGTCCTCAATTTAGGTAAGACATAGGTTTTGAGAGCCATAAATCTCATCACCAAGCAGATTATTACATGGTTAATTGGCAATGATCAACCCACCAAATTTGGGACAGTAAAAACCCTCCTTATTGCTCCTTTAACATAAGGAGGTATGTGTGCTTATGTGTGGTACTCACAGTGAGGGACGATTTGGTGCTTATGCCATGGACAAGGGTGCTGGCAACATCTGGATCATTTGCCTTCCCTTGGTGCACTCTGATAGCTCCTGGTTCTGGTTGGGTGCTGTTTCGGAATTTTCTTACCACCGGTGGGGTGGGGGGCTGAAAAATAAAAAATGTTGATGGCATATCAGAGAGTGAACATGCACTTTCAAAATATTCTGCCCCTTCAAATTATATTCATATTTTCAGTTGTGCCAAAGCACCCAGAGATAAAACTGATATTGTACATATAGAAAGACAAAAATGCAACACTCAGCAGCCATACCCCACTGTCAAAATGCTCACACACACATAAAAAAAAAATGGACTTACCCTTGCCACTTCTTGAAAGCAGACCTCAGCCCTGTCTCCTACAGGTATTAGTTTCCCAGCCTGGTGTAAAAAGTAATATACAGTATTCAGTGTACAGTATCCCCCAAGACAAAGGTTTGTTTAGCTAAAACGCTCCACAGCTTTAAACTCAATATAGCTATATTAAGTAGGAGTAAGCTAACGCAACGTTAGCTAGCATCTTAAAGTTGACTTACCTTCGGTATGTTTGGACGTTTATCGGTATATTTCAATTGGTGAGAGGTATTTCCGCCAGTCATCTTTAATCCACACGCAGCAGCAACAGAGGTCTGTATCTTTTATCTTTAATATTCGTCTTCTCTACCTGGAAAAAGTTTTAAACAACTTTCTAGCCCCTGTTAGACCCTGAGTAGATCACCTGTTTGAGTTCCGTTGCCTAGCAACACCAGACCGTTCAATTCTAAATACTGTTACAGGGTATTTTAAAACACTTTTCATGTTAAGATAATATTATGTAAGCTAATGGGGATGTAAATGTAACATTTGTATGAAAGTTATGGAATTGATAGTCAATTGCAAATATGACGAATAATCGTTTTGTATTTATTTATATTCAAGTACTGTTTTTTTTTACAGTATTAATGTTACGACAAATTCGCTCTTTTCGGCCTAGTAGTTTTTTGGAAAGGCACATACCAGTAAATTGGGAATAAATCCTAACATATGATTGGTTCGTCGCACCACAACGTAGGCGGATTGTCAATTCCAGTCATACGATCAGTCATCATCGTTCGTACAATGCGAAAAGGGAAGTTGAAAGAAGTGGGAGAGGGACATCGCGGAGCCTTATAAAATCTAACGTTACAGTAGCTGGCTGGGTACTCGACACACTGTGAAGTGCCACACATATTGTTCTGGATACACCATTCACATTAACTATCTTACTCTTTTTGGTAGGTGAGTAGCTAATATTAGTGTTAGCTTGCTAGCTAATGGCTATCCGGGGGGCTCCTCCCGATGCGGCCACAGCTAAACAACGTTCGCTTACTGTGTTAGCCTGCCCAGTGCCTATTATCTGGCTAGCTAACGTTAGCTAGCCGATACTGGAAGGGCCAAGCTAGTTAGCATGGTAAGTTAACGTTGAACGGCTGGTGATTCCGGATCACTCGTCATGCTTAGATTATTAACACATTAACGTTGACCCACGTTTGATATAACAAACATCTGCGACTCTATTTAGTCCACTGATTGATAGCGCAGTTAACTAAATTAACGTAATGCAGCTAAGGTTAGCTAGCTGTCACTGGCTGTACACACCCAAAACTGCATCATCTGTGTTTTGGCACTCTCAAACGTTAACGCTATAAAAATGTCAGATATAGTGTGTATAAGCTTGGTGTGTACAATGCTACCCAGATTGAAATTAACGTTACACCGGCTAAATTATGCTTTCTTACAGGCAGAGATTGGTTTTGGGCTAGACATTTTGAACTTATTAGGTAGCTATGTTGCTAACGCTAGCAGTCATTACTTTGCTAATTCGAGCCAGTCAACAACAACATAAGAGGTTATTTGTGGTTAACTGTGTGTCGTAACGCGATTTCGACGAAGTTGACAGTACTTATTTTTGGACTGATTCTCTATGTTTACATGGTTGGTGGTAATGAGAAATGTCTAAGTTACAGAGAGAATCTGTTGTTGTCTGGTTGATATTGTTATTCACCTTAAATCTACAGACCCGCAGACAGAAAACTGCCTGTAACTTAACCTTGAAACATTTTCCCACGTATCTGCCCAGACCCGTATGTGTCATACTGATCCCCTTTGTGACAGTCTGCCTCACATAACTTAAAGCTACAAGTAGGAGCTGCCAGAGGGTTGTTGTTACAGATTTTAAAAGCTACACCAGTTGGTCAACTTTCTGTCATTTCTAGACATTGCAGTTACATACAGGTACAGGTGAGACACTTTGGCAACTTTGGTAGCAGAAGTTCAGATGCTCTTTGTGTGACACAAGTTGCCAAAATTATGGGTTTACTGTAAAATTGAAACTCACCACAGTATCTGCCAAACCCTAGTATGTTTTTGCCATACCTGTTATTTGCTCAGCTAGATATGGCAAGCAACCAACTATTGTTGGGAGAGAAAAGAAAGTGTGGCTGGTAATGTGAAACTCTTGTTGATTCGGTGTGTAATGAACTACAGTAAATTCCTCTCTGTGATCATTATATCATCTGTGACATTTTGGCCTCAGGGTTTGGACTGTTAGAAGAAATATTGTTAGAACAGAATTAAATTATAACATGTTCCTGAATATTTACCCCATTCTACAAACAAAGCGCAGCAACATTTTACTTTCTGACAACTTAGCTTAACTTTTTAGTCCATGATTTCTGAAAGCATGTACTCCAATATTATAATACTTACATAAAGTATGGTATATATAATTTATTTTAAATTCAGAATTATACCAAAAGTGGTCTTGAGTTAACAGTACACAGTAGGTCATTAATGAGCTGCACACTTGGACAAGACTTTTCTACTTTATAATAAACATATACAGTTAAGCAGCAGCATTTCTCTATCAAGCACTGCACATTTATTTCACATAAAACCCAATTGTTAAAATAGGGTTTGCTTGTACAGTTTTTATGTTCTCTGTGCTATGGCCACAATGTTGTAGGCTCATTTACCTGCAGAGAAAATACTTATATAACTATGTACCGAATGCTGTATGACACCAAAAGCTACAGCTAAATAATTAAAGATAATTAAAGTGCTTTAATTGTCATAATCATGATTCATAGTTGTAGACAATAAAATTTGATTTTCTAATGAAAACAGCAAACCAGTAAATTTCCATTTTAACCAAAGTTTTCATCTGACATTGATTTTTGAATCATTTAGATGTTTTATGTGACAGTGACACTTTGCTTTTTATTTCTCCCTCCTTGCTCAGGTATTTTCTACAGTTTTTCACAGTACGTCAGCGTCCAGAGGAAAAGACCGGACAGTGTGACATGGCAAGTAGAGGCGGAGCTACACGACCCAATGGGCCAAACGCAGGCAGCAAGATCTGCCAGTTCAAACTTGTGCTTTTAGGAGAGTCAGCTGTGGGGAAGTCGAGTCTCGTACTTCGTTTCGTCAAGGGGCAGTTTCACGAATTCCAAGAGAGCACAATCGGAGGTATGTATCTTCATAAGGCCATGTCATGGCTTTTTTTCCGTGAACAGGCCTGCAAAATTGTATGCAAGGGTTGATATTACTGACATACTTTTATTTACCTGCTTGTCACAGAGAGACTTGCAGTGAATCACACAGTTGAATAAGCATTGACTATCTAGATCATCATCGTAAAGATATAAACAGTCATAGTTCCCGGTCAGTGAATAGATTACAAAATGTGACAATAAAATCAGCATTTCTGGTGTCAAGAGTATAGGAAATATTATTAAGAGCAGAGGAAATTGGTAGAAAAGAGAATTGTGAGTGTGCAAATGGCCGATAGGAACAGAGAACTGTAGGAATAATAAGGTGAATTCCTGGACATCTGCCCATAGTTCGTGGTATGTCCAGCAACTTATGTGAGGTCAAAGCAGTCTGCCATCATTTACATAATCTTACAGTTATTGCCCTCGGCAAACATACTTGATATAGCTTGGTTGAATCAAATTCTATTGCATTTCTATTTTTTAGACTCACCTTAGGCCAAATAAAAACACCTATAGGCTTGCAAAATTCTAGGCAGCACTGATCACAGAAAGTGGATACGCTCACACTGGACGATTAGGCACGAACAAGGCCAAGATAGAGTTAAATAAAGTGAAGAAAGAAAAAAAAAACGTAAATCCATAACTGGAGAAATGCAGTCAGTGATGGCCTAAAGGTTTGTGACCCGAAGGTCGCCGGTACGATCCCCAAAATGGCAGAAGTGAAGTTGTACTGAGCAGTTTCCAGGTGTGAATGTGTGTAACTGGCTACATGTGAACAGGACGTTTCTAACAAAGAGCGCATTGCTGTCAGTGAAGCATCTCAAAGTAAATACAAGTTAAAAACGTGTTTGAGTAATTCTCACCCTACTTAATGCTTCAACACCCATCCAGATTTTGGATGTTCAGTATAAAACATGTTTTATATCACTCGGGTCTCGTTTTCCAAATGTGGAAATGTGGACTAAGTCAACCAGATAATCCTCCTGTGCATCTCCAGCATTGTTCTTAGATTGTTACCGTCACAGTTACCCATTTTGTGCAGCTCAGTAGTTACAGGCCCATTTGTCATTGTTCCTTTGCTTTGTGCCCCTGCAGCTGCCTTCCTGACTCAGACAGTATGTTTGGACGACACAACAGTCAAGTTTGAAATTTGGGACACAGCTGGTCAGGAGCGCTACCACAGTCTGGCCCCCATGTACTACAGAGGTGCCCAGGCAGCCATCGTTGTGTATGATATAACAAATGAGGTGAGTCAGGTGCCAGGTTTTCTGTCATGTAGTAGCTGTCACCAGCGCTGCTTTCACTAGCTGGAACAACATTGTCAATGTTGGGAGGAGATAGCGGGGGTTTCCATCTTTAAGTTTCTTAGTAGCAGTCGAGCCAAAAAAAGAACTTTATTTTGGTATCTTGACAAATTAAGAGATGAGTCATCACTCAACAACACAGTGTTTTGTAGATGTATATAGACCTAATACGTACATAAGTCACTAGACTCCAAAAAGGTTACACGACTGTATATATACAGTATGTGCTGATAGATTTTTGATTACAAAGAGAAGATATTGGACGTGGAATTGTTAACCCCCACATAGTCCATATATCAAATAGCGAGTGTCCACTTTTCACTGTCTTTTACATTTAGAAATGTTGATTGCATTTGAAAGCAGCTTTAACATTAAAAAAGCAGCTGTCATTAAGACAGCAGCTGATTTAGTACATTTTATCTGTAAATTGTACCCGAAAGATAGACCGTGATAGCTTGTTTGTATAAAAAGTTTGTCTATCCCCTCATCCTCTTTTTGTGACAGTTTAATGTCAACATTACTATTGGCTATGAACGTTCCTCAGTGACAAAGCTGAACTTTTATAAAAGGAGTAAAGCACAGAGAGGCATTCAGTACCTCATGACACTTCTACTCAACTTGCTAAAATCATTTTAATTACAGTAGATTATCTTTTAAAGACAAGGTCTTGAACAAAGAGAGTCCTTTCTCTTCAGAACTCAAAGAACAGGCACACATTTAAAAACATTTTTTCTTGTGTGCACTGTATAACTTCCGCATGGCAGTTTACTTTTTACCGTACTTGAGCTGAGAACGTTTTCATTTGTTTCATATTTCATCAGAAGCATCATTTTAATGAGTCTCTATTGTCGGTTTTGATCAAAAGATTGGTAAAAGCATAGCGGGACATCATGGAAAGGCTCCTGTTGTCCTCATCTTTCATCACATGGATCTTATTGTTATTTTCACTAACTGAGTCACCCCCTACCCCACCCTCCCTGTTTTGTTTGCCAGGAGTCATTTGTACGGGCAAAGAACTGGGTTAAAGAGCTTCAGAGACAAGCCAGTCCAAATATTGTAATAGCTCTGGCTGGGAACAAGGCTGATCTCGCAAACAAGAGAGCACTGGACTTCCAGGTTTGTGTTCTTTAAATTCTTATTAATTAACTGGAGGATGTAAACAGAACAAGGAGGAAAGGTTGAAGCTAACATAAAACATTCACAGACTGAGAATTATTTATGACACATGTTGACAGAATAACACAATCTCTGTCCAACTGGCCCCCAATCCTGTGTCTGCTACTTGGGACATACCTGCTTTGCTTCCTCCACATTTAGTTTTTTGTCCATTCGAACTGTGAAGTCATTTTAACTAATGATTTCCTGATGCTGGTTTCTCCTTCATAGGATGCACAGTCATACGCAGATGATAACAGCTTGCTTTTTATGGAAACATCAGCAAAGACCTCTATGAACGTGAATGAGATATTCATGGCCATTGGTAAGTGTCTCTTATATCTTAAACTTAAACTAACTTACACCTAACACTCTCCTGTTAGGGCGAGACAAACGACACTGTTATTATTGTTAGTATGTTGACTTAAGTGGCATCCTGTAATTCCAAAGTAATTGAAAACACCCGTGTAGGTGTGCAGGGCCTTTATGTTATCTAAAATGGCATTATCTGATTTTTAAAAAACTCAAATATAGATATCGGTATCAGCCTCGAAAATCCAGCATTGGTTGGGCTTATTAATGATTATTGACAAAGTATCTTAACACCCTGTTTTAACTTGAACATTCCCCCTTCACAAATTCAAAACAAGCATTCAAACCCAGACCCTCCTGCCCAACCCCAGCCGTTTGAACTAGCTTAGCTTAAAGAGGCTTCAGCTGGTGCAGCAGAGGCAGTGGAGAGTGACAGTCTGGACATGTCTTTGCAAACTACAACTCCACACTGTCCACACTGATAACAGCTGATTCGGGGGGTGGTGTCCCAGAGGACGTCATAGATTTGTGACAGATGTTTGGGGAGTCTGTAGCAGTGATTCCCAGCCAGGGGTACTCATACCCCAAGGGGTACTTCTGCAGTTACCAGGGGGTATGTGGAAAATTGTGAAGCTCAGCTAAGTGGAAAAAATAGAAATTATGATTTGATAATATATATCCACATGTTTGTGTTTAGGAGAAAAATCAACACACAAGTAAGATTACAAACGTGTGTGTGATGCTGATCTTTATAGTTACTGTCACAATAACTCACCAACTATGATAGTCTGCCATGCCTCAGTTTTCCACCAACCTGAGTCCACTGTAAGTTGACTGCAGAAAGACTAGTTGGAAAAAAGACAACAAAAAGCTAAAAAGATACAGTAAATGGTTGAAATTACCAGTGTCTGTCACTCCAAATGGCAGTAGTACAAATGCAAACTTGGCCAAAACTACTAAAAAATACCATTGATCAATCCCATAGGGCTATGATAAAAGGGTACTTAGGCCCATCCGATAGGGCTGTGGGGGTACGTCGGACAAAAAAGGTTGGAAACCACTGGTCTAGAGGACAGAAATACTAGACTTTCTCTGATAAAATTAGAGTAACTTCTGTCGTAATGAACACTGCAGACTGGGACCAGGATCAATTGAAAGTGTAATAAAGTGACTGTTCATGTAATTTACTGACTCAAACAAAGAGGATTTAGTGTTAAGCTGCTCTTAAGAATTCATTTTGGTGTCATCATGGGTAGGGTTATCTGATCATTCATGGTGATATCACCACTGATTTTGTTGCTATGTCACTGCAGCAAAGAAGCTACCTAAGAATGAGCCTCAAGCGGCCGGAGCCAGCAGCGGGCGGAACCGGGGAGTGGACCTGACAGAGTCGGCTCAGCCCACCAGCCGTCCCTGCTGCAGTAACTAACCCAGCTCTTTCTGCTCATCCTCCCCACACACATACCCCCCCTCTGCCCCCTCAGCAACATCTGGACATCGGGCTCCTTGGCTTCCTGACGTCAGACCTGACCGTCATCCTCACTCCCCTGGAATAGCTAAAAGACTCTGTATAGCTGCATTTCTAATACTTTTTTTTTTGTTGATGTTCTTTTTTTTTTTCTTTTTTTTTCAACTTTTTTTAAGAAGTGTATATCAGTATAATGGATGCATGTATCACTACAACGCCTAAAAAAACACACATTTTTATCTCTCATTCAGTTGGAAGTCTAACCCCATTTAAGAAAGACGAGCGAGAGTGTGTGACTGTGTCGTGTGTGAATTTCCAATTGTGATTTGCTGATGAGAAGGTGTAGCCTCATTTGTCACTTCACAGGGTCGACTGGACGCGAGTGGCGTTGCCTGTAACACTCTTCTTTGTGTGCGGGTTAAGTTATGCTCACAATCAGAAGAAAAACCAAATTGTTCCCATCTTGAGACACCTGGCTTCTCAGACTGTCTGTTGTGAGGCATCAGTGTGTTGAGACAGTGCCAGGAAAGGACTGTTGCGCAAACCAAGAATCCCTCCCTCCTCACATCTGTTACACAAGAAGACGTCTTCATCCAAGCCTCCTAATGGAAAGTGCAGATAATAAATTTGGTACTGTCCAGTTTTTGAAGAAGTTGGAAAATCACAAAACACAAAAAAGTCTTGAAGTATAGAAGAAAAAAAACGCCTCGATACACATCTGGCTTCCCATTATGTGCAACCATCTGTAGAGCAATATGGGCTTGTCGTGCTGCCGTACAACATATTGAACAACAAAGTTTTCGTGGCGTGGAAAACATGGAGTTTTGGAAAGTTCGGGAACATCAGGAACCAATACCTTCAGGCCAACAGGAGGCCAGTATGACAGGATTTCTAAATTTGGCTTTGCTATTTAACAAATACTTTCATGTTGCGGTCCATCACAGAAGTCCCATGTTAAATTTGACCCCTGATATGGCTTCACATCAACAGGAAACTTAACTGTTGAACCTCCTGCTTTGTGAGTTGTCTTGCAAAGACTTGAACACACGACTGGTTCTATGTTAAACTCTTGTCTTCGTCAATCCGCTCTGTTTCTCTTCAGGCCAGTAGTCAACCTGCAACAACTTGGGTGATCTCAATAAAAAAAAAAGGGGGGTTTGTTTTTAAGAGTTTAAACAGCACACAGAAAATTGGACTACTGCCCATTGTCACAAGTCTGTGGAAAAAGTATACTCTAATGTTGTTATAGGGTGCAATGTTGTCTTCTTCCTCCTTTAGTACAGCTTGCAGAGCTCATGAGCTCACCAGGAAATTATCTAAAGATTCTGAACAATTGTACAGTTTAATAGGTCTGCTTATTTTGATTTTCTTTATTTTCATCCTAGACCTTGTCACAAACTGGTAAGATGTTAAGCAGTGGTGGTCTTTTTAGGTATATGTAGTGTTATTAACAAAATCCCTCTCTGGTGTCTTGTTACTTTTCTCAGAAATGGTCCATGGTCATGTTTGAAAGGAACCTTTATTGCATTGCACAGTGTTGATCATGTTTTAATTAATGCCCTTCGATTTTATATGATGGACTGTATTGGACTTGCTAACCTACGGCTATAAGCAGGTAGCATAATTAACCTTACTGGTGGTCTCTCTTGCAGCTCAATGAATTTTAATGATGTAAAACAGCATTACTAGTGATGGGCTGATCAGTTTTGAGTGTCTGAGTACAACTTAATAAATTCAATAAAGAGGTCTCTTGTACGCCTTTTTTCCTCTGAATATGTCAGTGGCATCACATGTAAGTGAAGTTCGAGATAATATGATACAAGACATAGATGCTTTTATTGAAACCAAATATGTTACTCATTGAATGACCGAAGTCCGAACCCTTGAGTAGTATGACCACAACTGAGATGAATCCGAAACGACTGTCACATCCACAAAATCCGTACAGATCTGAGCTTTATGGTTCTCATAGTCCTCAGGAGGATTGTGAGGATTTCTAACTAGAGCTGCAATGATATGGAGATTGAAAGAAAGTCATTTATCCAGCAACAAGACTAAGAGTCTCCAGCCATGCTGACGGCTCTGTGAGGCTGTATTTAGGCACAGCGCGTGCTTTCAGCTAACATGCTAACATGCTGATGTTTAGCAGGTCATTTTAGGTCAGGTCATGTTCACCATCATAGTTTTAGCATGTTAACATGCTACATTAAGTTCAGCTGAGGCTGATGAGAATGTCATTAGTTTTGCAGGTATTTTGTCATAATCAAATGGCAGGTTTGACCAGATGATGGTGCTAGATCCTAAAATTCCCATAATGCAACTTGATAGCATCTTTTCATTAGACCCTTCTTGCCTGGGAAACGTCCACATCTTTCAAACTACTCCCCCAGTCTGTGACGGAGAGACTTTCTATTTAAAAAATTCTCAGAGCCCAAGCCCAGATAACCCTGATGACATTGCTTGATGGCATTATTTTTTTTTTTGTCAGACTTTACAAAGCTCCTCCAGAGAGAGGACATTATACAACAGCTCTCACCATGATGGTTACACTCATCTTGAAGTGTAAAGTCAATGTGTTTGTGAATGAAAGTTGCAGCCCCACTTCTGCCTCCTCTCTCAGCTCTTGGCTGTGTTCCACACACTCCCTGTCCTCCCAAGTCCTCACCAGATGAGTCCTCTGAACTCTGGACCAGCTTGATCACATGTTTGGCCAAGACTCAAATCTCTGTGCAGAAATGACCTCCTGCTCCTGTCAATTACAGTCCTTACGACCTCATTAACAGCCTGTTCACCCAGCACCGCACACACACCACTTGAGGCAAGAGATAGAAAGAGGAGTTGAGAGGCTATAAGACCCAGGGATCAATAACACATTAAACTCACGGTTTCTAAAGTGGCCAAGACCTCTGGTAGCCTTGATGAAGTCCCTCGACCAGACAGTGTTGTGTATTAAAGGGTCGCTTCACCAAAATGACGCAACATTTTCTGATCTCTAGTGGTATCTAGTCATGGAGGTTTGCCATCACCCCAATATATTGGAGAATGAGATTTTATTTTTGGTGCTCACAGCATTGACAAATGATTCTAAAGAATTCAGCAGGAAACCATATCCACACAACACGCTGTCAAAAGTTCTCAGAGGGACTATTTCTTCAGTACAGGATTCATACAGCTTTTTAAGAGTAACATTCAAGCACTTTTCAAGCACTTTCAGGGTACCTAAACCAAAAATTCCCAGACTCTCAAAGTCAATTTCATCACATCTAAATTGTTACTATAAAGGCAATTGCAAAAAATAAAGTTTACAGAATTCCTTTATACCCAGAGCAATCAATGTATATTGTCACTGTTTATTTTACCAGCTGTTCATATTAACTCTGTTTGTATGTTTTGATTGTGTTTATTTAATGCTTCCTAATTTTCAGGGAAAGAGATCAACAGAGGACTTATTACATTATGTTGAGAATCAAGCACAACAGTATATTCAAATTCAAGCATATTCCTAACCTTGACAACATAACAGTTAAAATTCAGCATTTTCCAAACTTTCAAGACTTTGTACGAACCCTGTCAGTAGAAGTTGGTCCATGAAAACTCCACATTGAGGTCTGTGGATTATCTTGAGTAACAGGGACACTGTTTCTAAAATGAGATGCTTGCGTTACTTTTCTTTTTAATGTAATTACATTTTAATCCTGTGAGCACCACAAAGAGAACGTCGTTCACCTCCGTTGAATTGGTGTGGTGACATAAATCCTGACCTGGAAAAATAAAACCTAAAGCTTCTGGAGTTTTTAATCATATCACATCTTCATCAGCAGATGGAAAGTGCTCAGAAAAAATGGAATACAATTCCATCTGCTGATGAAGTTGCTGACCATGTGATATGATCAAAATCCCACAGAGCAGCTACTAAATGGACTTTGTGGTGAGATTGTTTTCTCAACTGCTGTTTCCAAGGGCACAAATTAACTTTGAAGCTCAACACCAAAACTGTCTGTATGGATAAACACCACTAGAGAATTAATGAGTAAGAAAATATTCATTCATTATTCATTCATTATAGTACTTGAGTGTACCAACACACGTTTTAATATGTTTGTTTGTGTGTGTAATTTGGGTGAACTCACCCTTTAATTTTGGAAATAATGCCAGTTTTTCTTAAAGGTTACTATTGGATCTTACTGCATTATGAAAAAGCTTTAGATTACAGTTGATTGTATGGAAAGACGACTTTGACACCAAATGATTTTTGTCTTAATTCTCCAAACTATTTTTCAAATCTATAGGATGATAATCACAATTACAAATAAATGTGTTTAATGACATTTACAGACATTTTTCATGTGGTCATGTGGTGCTCTGCTTTCCCACAACGTGCCCTTTTTTCACGATGAGAACCACCGCTAACCACAGATTCACAAGGCAACTTTTCGGATGGTATTTTGCTTTCATCGCAGTGGAGCGCCGTGTTGCCAGAAAAGCTTAAAACAAATGTTGGACTCTGTGAGTCACGACGCCACATGCTGCTTTACTGGGAGAGCTGCCCATCTACTTTGTCCAGAAAAAGTTCAATCACAACCCTTTGATGAAAAGTTCAAACATAAAATGAATACCGACCACAGTTTGCGATTACAATCTTTCCGCTGGGAGATTCTAACCCCTGATCTTTCCCACTGTCAGTAAGGCAGACCACATCACTGCGCAACCACTCAAACAGATCCTGGAAATTCAATTTTTAATCAGTGAAAGAATGTGGTTCATCCTATGGAAGGCAGTAGCAGAGGCTTCTCCCACTATGGCTGAAGTTGTTGGGTATCTGTCTCTCTCCCTTTTAAAGTGGGACAGAAAGTATCTCTGTGTTTTTCCAAGTATGTGGAAGGTTTGAAGAGCTGGTCCAGAACTAACAGCAGCAGTTTGCAGGACGCTATCAGGGCTGAGCTTTGCCCATGGAACCTGTCAAAGACCCAAACGAAGCCTGGTATCCTTACATATTGATAGAGTAAAACATCTTTGTTTCATCTTAAATGTCTGTTATCTATTTCAAGTTCTAAAAGCAGCGACAGTCAATAATTCTATATTAACGATGGATCATATGACTGCATGTATGTGAAAAAAGCCTTGTAATAATGAACAGAGAATTATCAGCCGACTCTGCAGTTCCCCTCAGCTCCACGGAGCTTTATAGTGACTTTCAGATCATTGATTTTACGTTTCAAGACCCGCAAATTTACTATTTTGGTTCACTCTCACCGCTCTCATAAACCTGTTTCCATTGGCAACGGGCCACGTTTTTCAAGAGAAAGCTTTGGTAACCCGATTGTACTCTACCTGTCCAGCTACAAATGGCAGACAGACAAAATCAGCGTCTAGCTGGTGAACACCTCAGGAGTTGGTGGAGATCAAAACAGAGCTAAAAGAGAGTGAATACTAGACTTCTGTTTGCCAGGTGGCCAGAAGCACGACTCTAAATGTTTCTTCTGCCCACAAGTGGCCAAAAAAATAAATGAATACATGTTTAATTTAACAAAATTCGGTTGTCTGCCATGCAGCAAAGTTAGATTGTAGAGGTGTCACTATGCTCAATAACAAACTAGTTCATATGACGTGGCAAATCTGTTTATAGCTGTTCCGAACGGTCACACTGAAAAGTGGGCTGAAAAGCTGCCATAGAGATGAGTGAGACTTGATCATCGTTGAAACGGTGATAACAGCGTAGCCTACATTTTCAGACAGTCTCTAATCAAACACATTCATAGTGGTGCACTCGGTGTACACATGAAATGTGATGGAAGCAATTGTGTGAAAATGGAAAAAAAAAAAAAGAGCTTGTTGAGTCCCACACACACACACACACACACACACACAATTCTGAAGTGGGAATTGTGTGGAAAGGTGGGGTTTCAGACGCTTTTCGACTCTCCTACAAACACTTCTTTGAAGCTTACTGAAGTTATTTTCATCAAAGGTGTGCCACTATAATAATAACCTCAGAGGGGCCCTTTTGAAAGAACCTCATTGTTGGTTGACGCTGATGGGTAGATGGGTTTTAGGATGGACTGATATATCAGACTCTGCACCAGCCCATAATTCTAGATGTAAAGCAATAATAGTAGAGTCCATCTCTGCTTGTCTGGAGATATCAAAGTCTTTTAAACTGACTTCAGCTGTTTGCCGACCTTTCCACAGTTTCCCTGGCAACAAAATCACTTTTCTGAACTGTGCAGGATGTGAGTGTCTGCAGCTTGCCAAAGAAGAGAATAAAGTGGGAAAATAATGTTTTGTGGGTGTTTTGACATTTTGGTCATACACCTGTAAACAAGGTGTATTAAAGATTTCACATGTAAAGTGTGAAAGCTGCATGAAGTTTTGACATATTAAAGGATTTCATAACACAATCTGGACTCTCTCTGCGGTCGAGACTGATCACGTTAGTATTACAGTGCTGTCTGTGAAAGCTACAATTGATTGTGATTGTTTCACTTCCAAATCTGGCCCTTCACACTCTTTGGCAGAGCTCTTGAGGTGGAAGTGGAAAATAATACTCAAAAATCTGAATTCGGCTTTTTGAAAAATGTGACAGACACTGGAAATAATACTCATAATGTGTATAAACTTTTCCTTCAACAGTATATTAAAGGGTGTCAACACTGAGTTTTTAAAATGCCAAACACTGAATATCTGGTCTCACTTTGTCTTAAGTGGATTTGAAGCATTTTGGCTTTCAGCCTTCCAAATGGAAATCCAGAGTAAAAGCAGCAAAGGCATTTTCTGAAGAGACAGAATTGCATTTAACACTTTTACCAGTGAATCACCACTGCGATAAAACCTTGTTCAAATAAATATCTTAGATTTCAGACCATCTCTATTTATTGTCATTGGTTCGGTTTACACTTGAGAGACAGTCTTGTTCATGTTCACAAATGTCAAAGGGACAGAAACTCTTCAGAAGAAGCCAGTTTCTGGATCATCAATCATAAACACTGCAAAATTGTGATGTGGCAAAAGGAAAAGTCTCAAAATCAAGTTGGTATTTGCTTCATCATGTCCATCCACTGTAAATTTGGTGTTAACTGTGACAGGATATCCCAAATTCTATTATTATTAGTATTTTTAATGGATTTTTAAAGCTTTCTCGCAGCTAAAATGTCCATAAAATATATTCAGCACGCCATGTATCCATGTAAAGTCATTTGGTTTTGTTTATTTAATGTAGTTCACTTCTTCTCAGGCTCCAATAAGCCTTTTTCATGGAACACATTTTGACATGTCACAGCACTGGTGTAGCCTACATAATAATAATTACTGAATTTTATTCAGCTGCGTGCTGACTCACAATCACACCCTCATGGCTTACTGGGACACTTGAATACAACAGAGCCATCGTTAATGTTATTAGCAACACCTGTGCTTTTCCTACCAGGACAAGTCTACATGTCTGCTGTGAAAAAGACCTGTTACATAAACCTAATAATTTCTACTGCACACTTGTGTATTAAGGCAGAATACAGGCCAGACAAACACTCCCCAAATATAATGAAAATATATTTTCAATCATGCTTTACTCCTCATAACTGGTTTTATAGAAACTTTGGGTTCAGTACTTTTTTACTGCAGTTCACCCTGGTGGCCATGTGGGGGCAGCAGTGCTCTATAACTATACAATATTCCCAGTAGTCCAACCATCACTGGAAAAAAGAAAAGTGTGTTGGCCCAGAAAATAATAACCCTCATTCACCCTCTTACAAAACGGATGCATTTGCACTTAAAGTGCTGATCTGCTTGATTGATATCCACTTTTCACAGAACATCAATTTCATCACCAACTACATAAAATGTCAAATCTTCCGTTGAGCAAATTACAAAAAGGATGATGCAGCATTAGACAGTTAACAGATACCTGCAAGAGAATTATACCTTTTTCAACTTGAAGTTGCTATAATGTTGTTTACAATTGAAACTAAATTAATTTAGTTATAAAGAAATTATGGCCCTGCACTGATGAAGCAATACTAGTGTGCCCTGACAGGAAAAGGGAAAATATGGAAAGAAGCAAGTCCACTTGGTACCATGCCGGAGGGAAATCTAGTTTGGCAACAACTTTGGTTCTAAGTGATGATTGCGGTGGTGTGTTTACAACACTTATCACTTGTTCCAAACACAATGCTGTTGGTGCTGCCAGATATATAAAATACAACACAACTTCCTGTGCACCAGAGGACTAATTTCTAAGTGTTTAGAAATATAAAACCTTTCATGAACCGACAAGGCTGAGTCAATATTTTAATTATACCAAATATTATAGAGAATAGCAAAACAGAAATGTAAAAATGTTATGAAAATTAATAGTAATTTAACAACCTTCTGAGTACCTGTCAATTAACAGAACAGATGTCTGTTACCAGCAGACAGGTAACATCACAGTGCTGTCTGCCTGCCTGCATTTGATAGGCCTGTGTCAAGGCAAAACACAAGGTTAGACCTCCACCTCCTGAAAGTCACGGCTGTTGCCCGCTGTGATCTCCATAGCTGGCGGCATGCGTCACCTGTCCTGGCTGTCACCGGTAACCCTGGGACGTCGCCACGGTGACAGCCTCATTACAGTGATAACTCTGCCGGCTGAAAATATTTCCGCTGTGTTCCTCCTGATGTTATGATGTGTGGTGTTCCGGTGATGACCCGAGGGGGGGGGACACTTCTGCAAACTTTCAATTCCTGAGCTACAGGCTGGGAGATATTTCATCCACGTATACGACCTGCAGGCGAAAGAAGGGGGCAGAGGAAAGGGTTACCACAGCGACAAACCACAGCAGCCTCGGCTCATAAGCTCCTGTGGTTTATCACTATGTGGCTGATGCTTATCTAATCCACCCAGCTCTCCAGTGTCTCACACCTCGTCAACAAACAGGTCATGTGGTGTGATACGTCCATACAAAAAAAGTTTTAAAACAAGGCTTTGATAGAGAGTTTAGCAAAGTCCACTCAAATGTGTAAGAGGACAGTGTTAGGAATGAGGCATGCAAAATGAAAAAAAAAAGATGAGAAAGAAAATTACCAACGTAATGAAGTGTAATTTTAGGTGTGTTTAAAATAATTTCAAGCCAAATATTTAAGCTTGCCCTGGACAGGTGACTGACTGTATGTACACACAGTTTACAGAGTTGTTTTTGATTATTTAATATCCACTGGAGGTTAGTGTGACACAAAGTGTGTTGCATTTTTATTGTGTATTTTATTTTTGCCAACAGGTGGCACTAGTGTAAAATGAAAAAAAAAACAAAAAACCTCCTCACAAGCAGAAAAAGTGGTGTAAGTGAGAAAATTGCAGCAACTGTACATTTACTTGCCTGTAGGAGGCGACATCAACACCTCAAATACTGTATATAAACATGGACGACATGACAGCCCCCCCAAAAGTGAAGCCAAGACGTCTCGATCGCCCCCTGGTGGTTGGCTGCAGTATAGGTCATAAGCCCCGCCCCCTCCATGTTAGTGGGCCAAACTGAAAAATCAAAGTACACATCAAATAAAATGTTTCCAAGATGGTTTCTGTCATTTTAGGTAGTTCTTATCACGCTGATGTTTGTTCAAGTGTTCATTTTTCTGATTAGTGTGTTTTAATTAGTTATTTGATTCTATAAAAAGGGGGTGAGACGTCATGATTGATAACTGTGAGTGTGCTCGTGATTGGCCCCACCACTTTTCACTACTGCGCAGACTCTGGCTCCAAATGACGTCACCAGCACAAGATAGCGTATATTTTGGCTTCATTTTTTTACACTGGGAGGAAGTGGAGACGTGTCTTTATATACAGTCTATGGTTTACATCTGCAGGTCTAAACTGCTGCTGCTATTATTTTCCTTTTCTATAGGTGGTGCAGGTTGTCAGGTGGAGATCTGATCTGATGCGACTGAGCAGCTCCCCCTTGTGGAGAATCTCTCAGCCTGCTAAATGTGAATGAGTGAGTTTGCGTTTGATCAGAGAGTTTTGTCCAGTCATCACTGCAGGTAGTAGTCACTAGTCACTGATTTGAAGTGGAAAAACTAGCCAGAATTAATTCTACCGTGTCGTTTCATCTACTCCATGGGATGTTTCAGCTTTCTAATTATATTTCAGCAGCGTCTCCACACTGGTAACAATGTGAACCTTCTGGATACAACATGACCTGGATGACTGAGAATCTTCACAGACATAGATATGATGAGAAGAAACGCATTTGGAAGGGAAATACTGAATATTTCATATCATTTTTATACAGTTTTGGTGAAATTTGAATTAGCCACTGAAGGGTTAGTTTTATTTTTTAGCAAACTTGACTCAAACAGGAGTGAAAAATGTATGTTTAGGGACTATTTTTAGCAGTGGATTAATACACATTTGATGCTCTATGAGTATTTCTGGCAGAAGGACGGTTTATGTGGGATTGAGTCAAAATATAGTAAACTACAGGCCCCATGTTCATGGCAATGAACAAACATGTTATTCAGTGCAGCGTAACAGTGTGGCTCATTGATGCATTTTAATAGCTTTTGGATAACAATAGAGCTCCTTACATTTATATTATTTTACAGTAAATGTAAGATCCTTTAATTTTGCATATCTACCTTATGTAACACATAGCATTTATCTGAGACTTTTGTCCAAAGCCCCACAAGTATGATAAATGAACATACATTGTCAGCGTCGGTGGCCCTTGAGGGAATAAAAGCCTGAACTCTGAGCTTTAGTGCAGCTCTCCAGCAACTGAACTGACTAAAACAACCTCAATAAGCCTGAGCAGAAGATAAAATCACTCTCTAAGCTGAGCCTTTTTTCACTCTGCAGGGCTCCAGGAAGGTTATATTAAGAGATTGTGATCTTCCAGCCGCCACCACCTTGCATAGCACCAGTGGATCTTTCATCCAGTATCTCCGGCTCTTTTACAGATACTTTCCCTCCATATGGCCCAAATTAAATGCGTTAATGTCTTCTACTTGGACGCTTATTTGGTTCCTTGAGGTGAAATGGAGCAGTGTAAGTATTTATACCATCATACAGGCTGAAATATGAGCCAGTCATTGTCACGGAGGCTCTCCTTTAACTAGTTCCCTGTCCTTGAAATTTATAGCACCTCTCAAATGTGTTCATACACGAGCGCTCATGGCCGGACGGTCAGACACACTCGCTGTTTATAGCTCTGTGTTATTCATCAGGGTCAAAGTGTCCGTCTCACTTGACTGACATCTGTTTGAGCCAATAATTAATGGCTCAATAATTGATGTGCCCGTCATGTGGGGAAGGAGATTACGGAGAGGTTAAGTCAGTCTGTAACGCATACTAATGAGAGGTCACCAAACAACCTCTGCAGTACTGGATACTGTACATTAACTGAGGCGTCCATGAAGCGATGAATATTTCAGTATTAATCATTAGAGTTTCTGTTACCTGTCATACAGTAAACACTCCTTTAAGCTGTTTCCATGACAGCACTGGCTGAAAGTTTTCATGGACTAAAAGCTATGAAAAAAGTTTGACAATCGTTCATATGGTGTCTGGAAAGAACATTTTAAACAATAATTATTTTCTTAAATCAATAATTGCTGCCCAAAAAAAAAGCATTCTCTACATTTGATATGGTTTTTGTGTTTTCAATACTCATTTCGTTTGTACACGTTTGAAATGACTCAATGAATTCCTCAATGAATCGAGTCAAATAGTCTTTTCATTTATTTGTTTACTCCTCGCTATAAACCACTTGGATTTAATCGTTTTAATTTGACCTAAAGCTGAGATATTTAATGTATTTCAGGGATTTTTTTAATGGATAAACACAATGTTGTGTTAACGTTTACATCCCTTGTCAAAGATGTATTTCTGCCTCCTTCATAAGGCAGAGGGCAGGTTTATTATGGGGCTGCAACTAATGATTATGTAACAATTAATCTGCCAGTTATTTTCTCCATTAATCTATTAATTTATAAAATGGCTGGCAGTGTTGGTCTGTCAGTCAGTCCACCACTTTTGGTCCAGACTGAAATGTCTCAACAACTAATGACATTTGAGACAGATATTCATGGTCCCCAGAGGATGAATCCTACTGACTTTGGTGATCCCTTAACCTTTCTACTATCATCATTAGGTCAACATTTCAATTCCAAATACCTGAAAAACTAATGACGTTCCAATCAGCCTCAGCTGTACTTAATGCTTAGTGGTAATTAGCAAATGTTGGTATGCTAACACGCTCCACTGTCCCCAGCAGGAGTTGTACAGCCGGTCTGGGATTTGCACCTGGAACATTCATTCATCAAAGAGCAGCTCAGAGGCAAAGCTCCCCCTCACAGGTGTTATTTTGGAGAAGAAGTTTTTGGTACTTGGTGTTAAATATGTTCAAATTTACAAAAAAATAGGAAATACACAAAATGTAAAATAAAAGAAACACACTAATTCTAGTTCTAGTACTAATTCTTAAAAACAAACTAAATAAACCAAAACAACTGAACGAAATTATCACAACAGCAAAAGAGGTCTTGCTAAGACTTAATACTGGGCGGCACGTGCCTCCAGCTTCCTCCCGCAATCCAAAGACATGCAGGTTAGGTTAACTGACGACTCTAAATTGCCCGTAGGTGTGACTGTGAGCGTGAATGGTCGTCTGTCTCTATGCGTCAGCCCTGTGATTGAATGGCGACCTGTCCAGGGTGTACCCCGCCCCTCGCCTGGGGTCAGCTCTAAGGATAAGCCGTTATAAATAAAGCTCTAGATAGAAGATCAGAGAAAAATCTACATTTTCAAAACACCCTAGAAACTCCAAATGAATGTTAATGTAGCTCTCTATCTGCTGGACATGCAAATAGGCAAATGTTTGCTAACATGTTAATGCTAACTACTTAATAACAAAATAATATGTCAGGTTAATGTTAACTTTAAGGATTCCAACATGTTATCAAAATCTCTTACCTTATCTCTAATCAAAAACAAAAAAAGGGAGACTAACATTAATGTTTTTTGGCCAGCTATCGCTTAAGCTAACCCTAGCTGCTAGCACTTTGAAGTTACCAAACATGAAATCAATGACCCACAGCAACACAAGGAAATCTTTGTAGCCTATTCAAGATTTGGTTGTCTAAATTGTGTCTTTTTAAATCAATAAACAATCAGTAATATCTACCTTTAGCTATATGTCATTGATGGATGCCAGCAGTAAAGTTAGCCTCGCGCTGCAACGATTCCTAATGACTTATTTAAGACTCGAAATACAAAGTTTAGGATTCAGACTTGACTTGGGACTTAGTTTGACATTTTGGGAAATACACTTATTCACTCTCTGGCAGAGTTAGATGAAAAATGATACCAAGGATAAAGCTAGCAGCCAGCTTTTACACTTCTAAGTGTGTACGAAGCTAAGCTAACGGGCTGCTGGCTGTCGCCTTATATTTGACTGACAGACATGAGAGTGGTATTGGTCTTTTCGTGTAACTCTCAGCCAGAAAGAGAATAAGTGTAAGTGTTTCCCTTTAACTGTCTTTAACTTGACTCACAACTTAATAGCCAATACTTGAGGATTACTTGCGGCTTGCAAAACAACGTCTTTGTCTCACCTCTGATAGTGGACTACAAAGAACATCAGTATAAGGGCGGTGAACAGTTAAAATGTGAGATGATTTTCTGTGTCAGCTGCTTAGTAACACGAGAAGGCAATGCTGTCTATATTCATGAGCGCTGTGATAACACAGCTGTCAGACAAGTCCTTGAAATTTTTTGTATGGCACTCGTACTGTTCATGTACCTGTGTTCTTAGCACAGTCCCAGAGGTTTCAAGAGCCAAATGCAAGCCAGCATCTGACAGTGAGACACTTCACTAGCTCTGTTATTAAACTCAATCACGCTGAGGTAGAAATCAGTCTCTGCAAATCAGGTCTGGTTTTTTTTTTGTTGCTTTTCAAAAAACAAAAAAAGTTTGAACTCAGGGAGACATGGTGATGGAGCATCAATTCAGTTTGGACTGAAGGTCATTTATAACTGCAAAGTCCATTAATTCCACTTTCGGGGAGCAAGGATTCATGACTGATGATGATATTATTTGATGATCAGAAGCAGCTCACCAAACACATGAAACCTACAAGGAACCCTCATTTTAAATGTTCACCCCAATATTTTTGTGAAATTGTTTATCTTTATTGTGTGTCTTGACAGTTAAAAACTACTTGACCGAAGCTGAACTCAGTAGGCGATTATGTTGATGGGTGTGCTGGATGTTCTCAGAGATAATGAGTTTGTTCTGGGGTACCTCAAATGTTGAGCATTGTGTCCACATGTTGAATCTGGTTGGATTTTCTTATAAATAACTGAGGCTGAGGTGCTTTATATTTTCAATACAACTTGCTTCGCCCTATTTGTAACATAAATATTTTAATCTGTCTGTTTCCATGCAATGCAAAAAGTAAGCGAGGCAATGTCACCCTCCGCCTCTGCTGCATCTATGGAGGCCTAGCTAAGCTAACGTTAAGCTAGCAGTTCAAATAGCTCTGAACCACAGTAAGAAGGACGCCTTGGGTCGCGTGAGTGGAACCAGGTGGGGGGTGGTGGACTGTGTATGGGTTTTCATGCATTTTTTGAAATTGTGCATCAGGTGTGTTTCAGCTAAAATGACGTGTTAAGTTGCTCTTTGAAGGAAACTAGAAAGAGAAACACATTAACTATCAATATGCAGCTGATCGGCAGCAAGGCGCGAAGCCCTGTCCTCTGTAATGCTAACACCTTGAACTTTGAAAACAATGTATTGGTGACCTTCTCATGTATTATCTGACTAAGTGTTCATGTCAAATTCAAAATGGATCTGTGTCTTCACCACAAATCTACCACTGCGCTGCACAGACGCTGCTACTTAATGTATCTATTAAAAAGGATTCCAGTGTGTATGTGGGTGGGTGTGGAGAAGTAGATTTGTGAGTGTATGTGTATGTATTATGCATACCTGTGTGTGTATGTGCATGTGCATGTGTGTCCTTAAAGTAAGTCTTCAACCTTTTTGCTCTCAACCTATTTTGGGCTTCAGTGAATCACTTGAAAAAATTGCCAAGTTGTTCCGAGAGAAGCAGCAGTGAGCAAACCTTTCAGTGACTCCTCTGCAAACCTTCCCTCTCGTTAAATCTTTATCTTTCATTACTGGAGCCTAAAAGCACTCTTTAAAAACACACAGTTCACTAAAACCAGGGCGCTTTTAACGCAGGTGTTCTGTCAAATTCACAAGCGGGACCGTTTTTCAAAAAGATCGGTGCCCCTCGAGCGAGGCTTTTTGTAAACTGTGAACGTACGGATGAAGTAAAAATGTCAGCGCCTTAATGGACTGGAATGTTAATTGAGGCATTCATCACAATGTTGAATCAAAGCTTGTACTCGGACATGGAAACGGGCTGCCTGGACCTGCCGGGCCCTGCCAGGAGTCCTGAGGGCACTGTCAGTGCAGCTCATGTCGAGTATCTGTTACAACATCCTGCCTGAGTGCTGCAGCCTTTAGGGGTTTCTCTTCTCGAGCCGGCTGTAAATGAAAAATGAAAAACAACTTGACGTAACTAATGAAAAGCAATGAACGTCTTTCTTGTTACAGTGACAGAGAAGCACGAAGCGATGAATCTGACAGAGGAATTTTGCCAACACACACAGTTGAACTGTGCCAAGCAGTTCAACAGTGAAATGAACAAACGGGGGTTGCAGAAATGAAGTCCACATGGAGGTGAATCTATAGCAGATTAAATAGTCTCTTAATTGATTCCAATAACACTGAATGCTGTGTTTTATTTTAAAGCCCACTGCTATTAATGCTGTAATCCTGTTTAACAATTCACTCTCTTTCTACTGAGCTTTATGTGTAAATGTTGTCTATCCCACTGGAAATTTAAAAAGTTATCTGCTGCCCAGTATTTCAAAAAGAGATGTCTGCATGCTCTTTAAAGTTACTGAAGGTTGTAAGTTCAGTACAGGGCTTGTAACTCCGGTAACAGTCATAAATAACTTTGTCAGACTGTGTGTTATTATTTTTTATAGGTTAAACAGTGCTTGTTGTAATCCAGTCATAACCAAGCAGATAATAAGATGACAACGTGAGGCTTTTATTCCATTCTGCTATTGTTCTCTGTGTATAAGGAAATGTCAGATGTATCTGAGACGGGACTCTTTTGAGCCATCGTGACTCAAGATCCGAGACAACAGACTCGCTGGAAAAGAATCCTTTTTACATTTTGGGATCATAATGAGCTGTGTGTTTTGCCTACAGCTTCATCAGGCCTGATGATAATGACATACAGGTTTTGCCCATTAAAAACTAATGAAATGAAAAAGATTCTTTTGCACTGCTTCAGTTTTCCCAGGTTCTTAAGCTATACGTATGTTATAATAAGGAGGCTTTTCTTCTTCTCCGCCTTCTACAGTTTTCTTGCTGCACCTGCTGACTGCCACACTCATTCTGTGATTACCTGCATCACAGCTGCCATTTAAAAAGTGAGAATTGTATTTATTTCAACTTTCTGCCAGTCTTTTGAAAGTTTCTGAAAACCTTATAATTTTAGCCTGTTAATCAGACTGAATTGCCTTTTAAATCCACTTCATCATTCAGACTGACGTTGTGTTCAGGCTGTGTTGTTGTGCTCCGATCAGATATTTTCAGTCGACACAGGAGCAGCAGCAGCGGTTGCCATAGGGAGGTGTACAGAGACGTCATTGTCTGTATCTGTAGGACCAGAAGTAGGTGTGGTTTATACCGGACGTCACATTAAATCGGGCAAATGTTGTATTTTCCAACCTAAGATTTATTGGCAAAGGCAGTGTGCCTTCAAAGCATCAAATTGATTTAATATTGGCATAAAAGTAATTAAGAAATACATTTCCACATCCTCATACTGTACTTTTCACCTCTCTCCCTCTTTTTTGTTTTATGAACTGTCTGATTTTGAGTGCGTCCTTTCACCATAGAAAATCATTAAATGACTACTTAGTGAAATCAGAGTCCTATGTTGCAAACAGAATGGGCATTTTTATCTTGCAGCCATCCACAATGACGTGAATCGATCTGAAGAAACATAATGGCTGACGTACAGACGTGTCAATCTTTTTTGTTTTTTTCGAATAATAACGCGCAACTTCAGGTAGAAGAAATATCTGTTTCCATCGCATTATTTGTGCTTTGTGGATTTGGGTGCATCTTTAATCCTTAATTAAGTTTTTTAAGTTGACAGAAGAAATATGACACTTTAAAAATCTTTATATTTAATATTTATGTTAGTCGACTCGCTGCAGCCTGCACAGCTGTGTCGATCTCCTCCATGCTTGCTGCCATTTTTGTGGCTCTGGCACAGGAAGATGACGTCCCCATTCTTAAACCCACATACAAACATGAGCACAACAATAGACGTATTTGAATCTGTGTTTATTATTGGAGATGTGGGCTGAAAATTAGGAAACTGAGTTCATGTCCTCCATATTTATTTATTGTAAATCAGTGCTTTTCTTGTCATTATTGTATTCATTGTCTTGAAACATGCTGTAGCTAAGGTTCACTTGATTTCAGCATTAATGTGGTCATCAACTAGAGCCAAAAGCTGATATTTTCTCTTTTCTGAGTCACACTCAGGCGTAATCTGCATTCCAGTGCTCGCTCGGTTGGACATCCAGCTGTTCACAGCATTTTCCCCGCTGATGGAGGAGTCAGGCAGTGTTTTTCTGCTGATAGCTCTCCTGAACAGCAGATAGAGAGGCTCCGCATCCCACTTACAGATGTTTGTGATCATTGCTCCGGTGAGATTAAATGGAAGAGAGATGGTGGCCAGAGATTCAACTCACAGAGCAGAGGCCCGTGGTCCTCAGGTGGCCTGCTGTATTGGTTTTGGAGAGCGAGTGGGGGCCTTCGGTGGAAAGAAGCTCCCTCATCTGGCTGGGCGGCCAGCTTTCATGCGTCAGGGAGTTTGGGGGTAGATGTGCTACAAACGAGGGATGGATGAGTAAGCTTTAGGGTTCATGGAAAAGTTCACAGACTGAACAACTGAGTTTAATATATACCTTATGAGTTATGGTGTTGTGGTGAATTGGGGTCTCCAAAATGTCAGAGTTAAGGCGCTCAGACCTGCTTTTGTCAGTGATGTTATTTCCTGGATGGAAAGAAGCCATCTGGGCTTTAAGATGTCAGACATCATGGGTGTATTTATGATGTGTGTGTGTGCATCAGCGTCTGTGATTTTTTTCTTTTTGTGCATATCTAAAAGTTAATGTATGGGCTGACGTTTGTCTGCCATGTGTACATCTTTTATTATACACTCTGCATGTATTTACCACAGTATACTGTAACTTTGTCAAATGTATTTAAATGGAAACAGGTTAATGGCTGCAGAAAAACGTATCCTCCGCGGTCACGTCGATCAGTTGTAGATGTGTTGCTCATTCTGTGTTTATTCTGTTTGTCCCGGATGTATCAATGTGGTCCAGCAGAGGGAGAGAACTGACTTTTGTTTGACTTTCTTGTACAGAAAAAAATACGAAAACAAACTACACTGACAAACATCTATGTATGACGTAGCTGACACTGGTAATGCAGCCTTATTTCTACGTAGTTGTGCTAAAAAAACAAACTCCACAGACCCGGATCACTGAAGGATAAGGCTGGTGATTTTTCTTAGTGTCAACAAATCCCATGAAAAGACCAAATGTGTGTCTTAACTCTGACTGAGTCATTATTCTTGAGTAACAGATGGGTGTTTATGGGATGCATTGTTGTCAAATACTATGTCTTTTTTTATGGTCTAAAATTATTGATAGATGCATATAAATTGTGTATAATCATTGCTGTGATTATTTCTTGTAATATGCTGCCTGGAGAATGCACTTTTCAAGCCCCTGGAGGGTTTTAAGTCAATTCTCCTTACAAATTCTATATTATATGTTTTTTAAATGTTTTATATGTGTAAATAAAGAAACGAAATGAAACACAACTATAAATTTCTCCTACTAACAAGTTTATCTTATTCCTCTGTTGCACTGGGGGACATGTTCCTTCGTTACCATGAACACACACACTGTAGTTGCCTTTGACTCAATCCCACATACAAGGTCCTGCTCACTAGAGCACCAAATGTGTATTAATCCACGGCTGAAAATAGTCCCCAACAAATGCACTATTTACTTCTAAGTTATGTTTGCTGTCCAGCTGTTTTAGGAAATGACTTAGATTTTAATGAAATGAAACTATATACTTGTTTCCAGATTTACATGTTCAGTAGGAACCAATAGGTTTGGGGCCACAGACCATTAGTGTGTTTGTAGTTATCTAGTGTCTTTTTTTAACTTGTCGTGTAAAGTATCTTTGAGTATCTTGAAATATACTCTCTGTAAATAAAATATATTAAACTACAATATTATTATAGATCAGAAAGTATTGAGAGATGTACAAACACATTGCTTTTTTTGTCTTTTCATTGGATTTGTTGACAAAAAGAAAAATATAATCATCCTTTGATGTAAAGTGAAGTGTTGTATATAGTCTTGTATATAGTCTTGTATATAGTCTATGCAATGCCTAAATGTTATGCTGTTCAGCATCAGCTACTGCTGCAGTAAAAAATGACTATATTCAGGTAATTATCTGCTGCATTGTAACTCCAACAGGTCATCTGTCATTCAGTACCGTAGCAGCCAAAATGTTCTGTTGAATTTACCTAAATGTAAAACATTTCACATCACTTGTGGACACATCTGCTCTGCTCGCTCATTCTAGCTAAATACAATATAATACTGTAAATAATTTAATAGAATTATAATTTGCCAACAGCAGGAATATTTACATCAGGATTATAGATTAGCCTCTGTATTACAAACAAACATTGTGATACAAACAAGTTTTGTTAGTAGTAGAAACGGAGCTGTGCTAGAAATTTTAATTATGTATTCTGAATTTGAATTTTGTACTCTGAATGTGCATGTGATAAATGCACATCTGGATACAAACACTGAGAGAGTGAACATCCTTCAGTTCATAGTAAAATATACATATTCTGTGTTCTGTATTTTGGGATTTTTCTACCCAAAGTAATTTGAAGTACTGCATGTGTTGAATTTGAACTTAATGTTATAAAAATGAGTAAAGAGAGGGTGAATTTCTATAAACTCATCTTGTGACTCACCAGTGTCATTAACTTTCATATCCTGCTGGTAGTTTTTAAAAACAGATTGGATAAATTCTGGTCAACAAAGGATATTTTGTATAATTATAAAGCTGATTTGTGATTATTGTGATTCTTAAAGTATATTGTGCTGATCTTGTTTGTTTTGAGCATAGACTGAATATACAGATGGACGATGTGCCTCCACTTCCTCCTACTGTACAAAAATGAAGCCAAAATATCCCGGATACAGGCTGTCCAATATACCTGTATCCCGATACACCTGTCCGAACCAATCACGAGCACACCACGCTTTTATAGCATCAAATAACTAATTAAAACCAAACTTAACAGAAAAACGAACACTTGAACAAACATCAGTGTGATAAGAACTACCTAAAATGACAGAAACCATCTTTGGGAAAAATGTATTTGACATGTATTGGACTTTTCAGTTTGGCCCATGTCCCATGTGCTAACATGGAGGGGGCGGGGCTTATGGCCTATACTGCAGCCAGCCACCAGGGGGCGATCGCTTCACTTTTGAGGAGCTGTCATGTCGTCCATCTTTATGTACAGTCTGTGGTTTTGAGTTGTAGAGTCTGATGTGGAGGATTTACATCCTGTACCAGAAAACTTTCAATAAATTTCAATAATTTCAATAAATGACTGTAGCTGATGCTTTAAGCACCATGCAGCACCACGACCACTATGTGATAGTACCCACTGAACTACACAGGATCACCAGCATTAACAAATTAGGACTCTTTTTATTTGAAATTGTTCACCTTTTACACACTGACAGTTAATATACACAAGCCTTTGTGGTCCCTCTGGCCCGAGACATGGTCAGTGACAATGTGTGCTGGATATCGACTAGGATGGCTTATGGTGGATGGGAAGCTCACACACACACACGCGCACACACACACACACACACATCCAGAGACACACACTCATACACACATGGACAAGCACACGCACACATGCAGAAGAACACGCTTGCACACACATACAGATATGCAAGGACGAATACAAACACGCACATTACGACACGTACTCTAACAATCTAACACAGTCTAGCCATCTAATGTAGACATCAACAGAGGAGGGGCTTAAAGTGCATACAGGAACAGAGGAGGGCCTTGCTCGCTCTTATGATCAGTAACAGCCTTTTAAATTATGAGCGACAGTAATCCTCCACTAAAGCAATGATCTTAGTGTCGCGCTGTATCTTTACAAAAAGCATATCCCTACTGTAGTTTTAGCTCAAACTGTGCCTTGCATCATGACATAATGACACTGCATAGTTCACGGGGTTAGTCTTATACATTATTGCAGTACAATGTAGGTCCAAGTCCGGGGTCTGGGTATGAGCCATGGGCTGCAGGATGGCACAGAAAACATGTATACTGTAGCCCAGGTTTTCAGTGGGATTAGAGAAACCGCCCAACGCTTCGCTGCAGTCCGGTTTAGCTTTACATGTAGGATAATCCATATTAGGAGAGGTGAGAAGATGTTCAGTATCCCGGATGCATAGAAGGAGCACAGATGCTGACAAGACTCCTCGACTCCTGGTCTGGGTGAAGCACATGGTTTGGTCCTTGACAGGAGGCGGCGCAGAACCGCCCGGGTCAAACAGGTCAATAAGGGGCAAATAGGACTTGTGGGTGGGAGGTCCTGATAGGCCCGGGGGCCGGGCGGAGCAGTGCAGCGGGGAGGGTCTGTGTCTGGAAGAGGGCAGGGGTCGGGGCGTGGTTCGTGCGGTGTGTGAAAGTGTTGCCGAGGGCGGCGGCGGCTGCTGCCAATGCCGCCAGGTGAGCGGGCAGGATCTGCGCAGTCAGAGGCTGACACTGGCGCTCCTTCCCCAGGGACAACTTTATCTGGTAGAGAAAGACAAAATACAGTCAGTATATACAGTACGCACACAGGGTGATCATGAAAAAGACAGATCTAAATCAGCATTGAAAATTCTGCTACAAAGCATCTTTGAAATTTTACTTTCAACGCTACAGATAAACAAGACTTTCTTCAATATCTTACTGTGAGAAATACTAAATGTGTTTTTCTACAGACCCCTTTCATTTAACAAAAGAAGTCCACATATATCAAATGTCGTCTAAAGCTGTTTAAAAAGAACTTTCCCTATATAAAAACAGCTACATTTTGATTTAAATCAGGAACTATCTGATCAAAAAACAGGTAAATAAGATTGCAAATCTGACCAGAAATTCAATGCCCACTTTCGGTACGATATTTGGTGCTTTGGACACATTTTGGTCGGTACCAAAATGTACTGAGGCTCGATACCAAGCCATAATCTTTCCTGCTAAAGTGATTTGCCAATTAATCAACTATTCGAATGACAGAAAGTTAATCAACAACAATTTTAAAGAAAATCGAGTCATTTATCCAGTAACAACGCGAAACATTTCCTGTTTTCAGCTTCTCAAATGTGAGGATTTGCTGCTTTTCTCTGTTTTACATCATTGTAAATTGCCTGTTGGTCTGACAAAACAAGCAAATTGAAGACGTCACATTGGGCTCTGGGATGGTCTTTTTTTTCTTTTTTTTTTACTGGTTTCAGACATTTTACAGTCTGCTCTTTGTCAGTGCAGTTTATCTGTTTTGTCGTCATGATTTTCCAGACTGTTCCCTGTGCAGGACGGCAGGCACAGAGAGAGTTGGGGCCAGAGAGCTTAACGGGATGAAACGGGTGCCAGAAATCAGCTGCTAATTGCTGAGAGTGATCCAGATGATCTGCAGGACACCAGAGCTTATGTGGGAAACTGCAATAGACATGTCAACTCCTTTACATTATAAATGCTTGTTGAATCGCTTAACCAATGTACCTGCAATTTGGACATGAGGCATTTGGGAAATTTGGTTTCCTTGGGGCTCTGTCTTTGTCTCAAACATGAAACTCGCACATCGAATTCCTGAATCCAGACCTCCTTTAGATCTGTCAAATGCTGCTATTTTTGGCAGCGTGTAGAAGGGGTGATTTAGTTATTCCAAAGTCAAAGCCATTTTTTTTTGCACATGAAAAGTGAGTGAGTATGGAGTTTTTTGTTTTTAAAGATTCTTTTTTGGGGCATTTTTTACCTTTATTAGACAGAGACAGTGAAGAGGCAGACAGGACATGGGAGAGAGAGAGAGGGGTATGACATGCAACAAAGGTCGCCGGCTGGAATCAAACCGGCAGCTGTTGCGCTGTAACCGTTCAACTACGGAGGCCCCCAGAGTTATGTCGTTTTCATTGAGAACGAAATAAAAAAAAGACGGAATGACAGAAACGAAGACAAAGAAAGAAACGACAGACAAATGGAAAAAAAAGCGCCCAACCTCCAAAAAACAGCCTAACAGGGTGAAAAGGTCACCAAAGTTATCTGGCTTAATCTTCTGTATCAGTAATGGAAAAGCTACGGTCTCACAGCACCAGGATGGCAGCCGTTGTCATGGGTTATCAATCACTGACTCAGGCATCGTAACCCTATGGGAAGCATTCTTTACTCTCCGCTCATCAAAGAAGCTCCTCTCCGTTAACTCAGTCAATGATGGGTTTCAGAAAAAGTCATTTCCCCCACACTGGTAACCCCCGCGCTTCGTCTCGGCAAACAGTGGGTGTGATGAATGTCGTTTTCTAGTGCTTCTTTAAGATGGAAAGTCAGACTCACCGTTATCTTTCCCACATTGAATCCATATGGCCCCTTCGTGCATCCTACCAATCCAGCGTCACGTGGCACTCGAAAAATTTCTAGCATTGTTTTAGCTCTCCTGGAGCGCAAGAAGGCCACATAGAACAGCCAGTACCGGAAAGTTAAACAATCAACTCAGGAAAGTATTTGAAAGTTATTTCTGCACACTTCTCTTATTCTGTGGCTTGTCAACTTGCCTGACACTAATCTGAACTGCCTTGATGCAGAAGACCACACGCTGAGGTACTCCAAATGAGTTAAAACCGACATTTACAATTACCTATAACATTCGACACTAGTCTGCATTCCACCTCCAGCGTGCTGACTCAGAAGAACCTTGATACACGCCATGTTTGTCTATAAAATACCAAGTTCTCAAATTAAATCACGCTGCTCGCTGCCACGGATTTTTAATAAAAGCCAGGTAACAGGTGATCCAGTTATTAAAGTTGACATTTTATTGAATCAGGTGCCGTCCAGTGGAGTGAACGTGCCTCATCAAAGAACACACCGTAACACTTTTAGAAGAAGTGTGTAGGAATTTTGCTGACAAGCAAAGTTAACATTAAACTGCCAAATTCCTGCATGCAGTTTTGTCCAACATCCTCTCCCATGCAAACAGAGCAATAGAGAACGGCACACATTGGGTTTGGGCACAGACTTATGCTTTTTATTTTACCAGGAACAGGAAGTGGCTGGAATAGGAGAATGACAATGAGCACAGTTACAGATAACAAACAGTAACGGGTCATGGTTTGACACATCTGTCTCCTAAGAGGCTATTAGAACTGAGTCACTGTGATCGTTGTGTCGACACGAGGACTTTTGTTACTGATAAGATGACTGAGGCGTGCATGACTCACCGGCTGCTTGGTCTGGCCTTTCTGCGGTTTGCTGTAGGGGCTGTATTTAGGTTTGGCTGGTTTACCTGCAGCTCGGTCTTTATGACGCCTGCTGCTGATGTGCTGAGAAGGAGACAGAAAACAAGCTTCATAGAGAGGGGTCCTGAGTCACGTTAGGTTTCAGCATGTCACACAACTGTGGTTAAAGCTGCAATACGCAAATGTACTTTTTCACGTTAAAGTAATCATGCATGAATGTATAAACAGGATAGAAGAGATTAATCATTTTCATCAGTGTCTTTATATACATGCCTAAAATACACATTTGCATGATCTTCATAATATATTAGAGCTAATACAGTTTGCCGTTGGTGTGGCCAGGAGTTAGCGTGACTGTGGCTACCAAGGCAAGCCAGGAAAGTCAAAGCAGAAAAAAATTAAGGAAGGAAGTAAAGGTTCTTTCACGACGACAGCCGTCAGTCATCGTAGGTGGCAGCATGTCAAGTAGACAGAGGCCGCCGCTCTTATGACCATGCACGGCTATTTGTCGCGTTTATGACGGCTGGACTGTCACTGGACAAACAGCCACGGCTCGCTGTGTGACCATGGCAACCACAGAAACCACACAGAGGAAAACAATGCAGAAGCTTATTTGTACTGGTACCTTCACCAGCAGTGAACGGACAGATCAATCAGCAAAAACGGTCTCGGAGTGACATCAGCGTCCAAGTTTGATTATCTAGTCTGGGTCTAGATGATCTGCCGGATTATACTGGTTTAGAAACTGCATCTTTCTCTGGACAAGAGCCACTCCAGAGAAAAAACTGTGAAAATTGTCATTGTTGTTTTCTTTTTTTATTACAGATTGGATGGGACGCTTTATAGACGCCTGTTACCTCAGCCTCAGGCTAGATGCCATTTCAGGGTAGATAGCTTATCGTGTGTTGAGGTGGGAACCAGACCAACAGAGAAAGAGGGGAGGGGGGCAGGACTAAAAATACACCTCCTGTCTCAAGGCGAAAAGTATTACAGCTTTAAAGGTTTCATTGTGACTGGAGCCACCCATGGTGAAAATGACTGCAGTTATGGCACTGCAAGGTACAGTGCAGAAAGTATTTACCAAATGACACATTATGTTCCCATGTTAAATACAGAGCGTCATGTTGAGAAGTGATATTAAAGGTTTGCCTGATGCTAAAAGACCAGAAACAAACAGAGGATTTGAATGAACAAATACAATACAGGAATATGAAATGGCATATACAGAAAAAAAAAACCAATAAATAATTTAGTGTGGGTACATGTTGACAACAAAAGGCAGATTCCTGGCTGCGTCTAAACTTCACAAGTCCTTGCAGTGGGTTTAACAATCACACGTTTCCTCTGGTTTCAAGCTGTAACTGAAATTTGTCATGCTGGATTCTTTTCACAGAGAATCGCCGCTGTTCAGAAGTACTCAGTAAAAGTCCCTGCATGAAAAATTCATACAAAGCCTGTCTATTTTCAGTGAGAAAGCTCAAGGTTAGCACAGACAAAACCGAGTGGTTTTCAAGTATTGTGGATGAAATCCCCTCCGTGACAGAATGATCAGCAGCTACATAAAAAGAAGATTTGTGGAGTGTCCCATGGCAACAACCAAGATACACATACCTAGGCCGAGTTTTCAGCCAAACCACACTGAGGAAAATATCACAAAGAGATCAGATTATTGTCAGCTTTCCTTGGTAACCTGATTTCCTTAACATCTTATAAACTAGAAACCCTCTTCCTTATTTGAGGAGAGGGATTAGGAGGAACCAGGTTTTTGCAAGAGTGCGTGTGCATGACAAAGACTTCAGACAGGGAAAGCTTTGCTGTGACAGCAGCACGGCCGGATGAAAGGAAAGATCATTACTAGTAGCGGCGCATCTTTGTAACCAAAAAATGTAATCTTAAATCCAGCAAAAAGGGAAATCTGACACTGAAGTTAATGAGTCTAAAAAAAAAGTAGGTTTTCACAGACGAACCTGTGACATTAAGACACAGTAAATTGTGTGCTTTCTTACTACAGAGAAAAAAGAGAGAAGGAAAAATCAGGCTTCATATATCACTAATACATTTCAAACATGCCACCCTTGTGTCAAAAATATGATAGGGGGGTGAGGGAGAAATTGGATTAGTGAACAGCTGCAGCTACATGCAGGTTTTATCAGTTACAAGGTTTGTACAGTGCATGTAAATGTGTTTTCCAGTCTTAACCTGATTGCTCCCAGTAACCCTGGTGTCTGGTGTGCATGTTGGTTACTGGAGAGAGTGGTATCAATCTTCCCATCTAACTCGATGGCAATAATGCAAATAAGCCTATTTCGCAAAATGTCGATTATTCCTTCAAAGGCAAATTGATAAAATATTACGTCAGATAATGATGAAATGTAGTAAAATATTGCTTTTTTTAAATTAATTTTTCAAAATCTTCAGTTAAACATGCTTTGTGTGCAGGAAAGTTGGGAAGATTTTTACACAAATTCCTAATTTTCAGTGTTTGAGCGTTTCAAAGTCCCTCTCACCTGTTTTAGCTGGATCTCTGAGTTGACGTGCACGTCACACGTCTCGCAGTAAAACGTTTTGTTCTGCAGGCCCGTGGATGATTTGGGGGATGTGGCCAGTTTGCTTTTGACTCCCGGCCGAGGGAAGGACTTGATAGAGCCCACGCCGGTCCTGGCCTCCAGCATCGTCTTGTGCTTCGTACCTGCAGGTTCAAACAAGAAGCACATGAACTTCACCCAACAGATTCTGCCTGAAGGAAAGGTGCGATCAGACGTTATCTCGTCTGTTATCCCTTTTCTGATCTGGGAATTATGGGTGTCAGTGTGAAAGGGTCGACTTGTAAATTATTTTAAAACATCCCTGATCAAAGTTGAGGACCTTGTTAAACTCATTCATGCAAATGTTACACATTTGACCTGAGTTGTGTTTGTCTGGAGGGAAGGGATGGACTGGACTTTTGACTCAGAACGCCAAAACCAATTCCTAACCCTCCTAACAAATTCAAATTAAAGTTTTCTTGTTTGTTTGTTTTTTGACAAAGTTGTCCCCCTCATCTTCCTCTCAGAATGGGAACTGCTCTATTCTATATATATACTTTGGACATGTCCAGAACTTCAGGATTGGTAAATATCCAACAGGCTATTTTCTATATTATTTGCTAAAGAAGCAGTTCCAAGTCTCTGCAAAACTGTCATTCTTGGACTCAACCACTGAACCCAAAGACTGACTTTTCCTCCATTGAAAGGAAATGGAATATTTTGGCTATTACAGCAGCTAAAAGGATGCTGCTGAGACACTGGAGGAAAAGGTGTTCACCCACTCATCAAGAATGGCTCAGCTGGACTGGTTATGAAAGGGTCACATACTCTCGTTGAATAAGCTTGGTCAGTATGAGTTGACATGGGGCCCCTCACTGCCTGGCTGTCTGTAACTTTGTCAGTGGGTGTTTTTTTCTTGTATGTAAAGAAAAGGTGTATAACTAACGATTGCTTTCTACTAGCCAAGAGCGATGCAAGGCAGAGGCGGCCAACCAGCTAACTGTAACCCAAGCTAAGATAAGGTTAGCCAGCTAGCTGTAACTTAGCTACTGGTGATGGATCTGGTGTTGGTTGCTCCGTAACGTTAGCTGATAAAGACATTTGCAAAGAGTAAGTTAGTTAGTATCATGGAGCCAATCGTTTAAATAAAATATAAGAACATTACAGGTAGTAACGTTATTCTAAATATGATTGTAAATCACGTTCAGTCTCGTGTAGTCCAATCGTTGTTTTGGCAGATGTCCAGGATGCTTGCTAGCGCGAACAACAGGATGCCAAATGCAATTCACTTAACGGCCACCAGTGTCATTAATAACAAGGACTGTCTAAAAACTCCACATAGAACCTTTTATGTATACAATACATGCAGTACTCTTTTGTCTTCTGTACAAATACTTCTGTCATAATTGCTACAAACACTCAAGTGACGTTTACATTTGCAGCAAATGTCGGCACACGTCTCTTACCGCTGTTGTGAGCCTCCAGCTGCGACGCCGAGTTGACCGCCACTTTGCACAGCGAGCAGTACAGGAGACGTCGAGCTTTCTCCTCCTCTGTTTCCGTGTCTGTCTCCACCTCGGGTTCGGTCTCAGGCTCCAGGTCCGGTTCTGAGGACGAGTTGAGCTTCGACGGCCTCTCGTCCCCTCCAGCAGCTGAGGTAGTCTCTGGGGCTGTGGTTGCCGTGGTGCTCGGGACTATCGGCGAGGCCACAGGTGCCAGCGTTGGCGTCGTAAGGGTCGTCAGGGATGCCAAGGGTTGTGCCAGTCTGAGCACAGGGGATAGCGGTAGGGGCGCTGCTCCAGGAACGACATCTGCAGAGAGAAAATAGATAATTTGTTTTGAATCATATGACTCCATCCATCATTTAGGGGCAAATATGTTTTATACATGTGATGTTCAACCAACAGGTGGCTGAACATGTTTCTTTTTTCAGACTTTAGAGAATCATTCCTATTTTATTTGTTTGTTTTTCTTTAAAAATATAAGATGAAATAGTAAAGAACAGAAAGAAAGAAAGAAAAATGCAAGATAATTACCATA
The DNA here is from genome assembly GCA_008360985.2 of Macquaria ambigua. NCBI lineage: Eukaryota > Metazoa > Chordata > Actinopteri > Centrarchiformes > Percichthyidae > Macquaria > Macquaria ambigua. Next base: position 1,286,433 of record VMKM01000003.1, on the reverse strand, counting down.
TAGTTGAATCTGAGTGAGGACCAAGATGAGTTTTGTGAGGATTATGTGAGAATAAGATTAAGATAAAGTTAGATATTCTGTTGATTTGCTCATGTTGGTGATGGATGGATGAGTGAACATTTTACTTTAAGCCACTGCCAAAACCAGGTTCAAAGACTTTGAGAACAAATGAAAAAGACCAGGACATGGGGCATAGCGAAAATTGAGTGAAGATCAACAAGACCAGAGACAAGTAGCACTGATTTATATTTATGATGATTAAATTATATGCCACGGTATGTACATATAAAACAAATGCAATCTATATTACTGAAACAGACGATTCTGCGAGACGAGTCAGCACGTGAGATCACATTAACATGTTGCTGTTCTGAAAGAAATGTCTGATATTTTCAGGGATAAAGACAACAGTGGATCAATATATTTGACTCGTAAAACAACACCACATGTCAGTGTATGGAATACAGACGACTGCTGCCAAATTTACAAAAATGAAATTTTGCCTTAGCAGCAACACCTGATCGATGGCAATGCCTCTGAGTTCTCCGCACTCCAGTGTCACGAAATGAAGATCAGCCAGCCAGCAGAGCAAATCAATAGTGAATTATGTCATGCTATTTTTGTGAGCCATTATATATGGTTCTTATTTATCCCAGCGGCGGTGTTGGCGGTTGGCACCGCAAAACTGCTCGAAGTTACATCGTCGCCAGGTTCACTTCTGCCAAAGGTTAAAAAATACATCAGAGGTTGGAGCAGCAGGCGTGTTTCTGTTATGACATCCTTTACATAAGAAGAATCAGAAAGAGCTTCTGGTGAAGGCTGTCTATTTATTCAAGCCGAGGCATCCAGGGATTGCAGCTTATTTCACTGTTGCACTGACACTCTGCATGAAAGCTTCACCTAAATGCTTCAAATGTATGTAAATGTATGCACTGTGGGTTCTTTTACCATTTCAGTGTTTGTGAGCATCCAATCCATTAACCTTTGAAATGGGTTTGAGGCACATTTATACTTGTTGTAATACTCTCCTCTTATAGTTGACTGACTCCAACTATGAAATTTTGCTGCACTTTCATGAAACTCGCTGCAAGCTCTGAATGCAGATCTTTAAGGTAATGAACGGGAGCAGGTGGTTGATAAATGTACAAAACATAGGACATCTGCATCGAAATGAAGTCAGGGAAAGCTATAAGAGGGTGTGTTCTACCAATATGTAACAAAATCCTAAAACATATAATAACAAAAATGCTCTTTGGTATAATATTTTACACCTGAACAATCTGGTTTATTATTAAAGACAACAGGAACAGTAAATATAACCGTAAGTTTCAAACAGTGAACTTCGCCGAGTCTGTCAGTGTATTGGTCAGGCACCACACTCATTTTACATTTACGCATGCTCTGAACCAGCAACAAAAAGACATCCAACAGCCAAAACAGACACCATCCTGTGACTCTCCTTCTCACAACTGCACAGACTTTAAACCATGAAACCCAACATGTATCTTCTGCTTTGTTAAGATACTCCATCTAACCATTTTCTGCTGCTTTATCAGTGGCAGCCAGCTGAACAAAGTAGCCCATACGTCCTTCCCCCTAGTCACATCCTCCATCCTCCAGCTCTTCCTGGGAGATCCTGAGGCAGTCCCAGGCCAGATGGGATATATAATCCCTCTAGTGGTCATCCCTGGGGTCTCCTCCCACTTGTCTGGAGTACCTCCACAGGAGGGTTCCTAATCCTGAACCATCTCAACTGACCCCTTTCAACGCGAGGGAGCAGCAGTTCTACTCGGATCTCCTTCCGGATGTCTGAGCTCCTCAACTTACCTTTAACGGGGCTTTCACAACAAGGCAAGACAGCTTTATTTATATAGCACAGAGGCAATTCAAAAGCATTAGAATGACATTCAAAACAATAAGAATAAAATCAACATGAAATTTAAAATGAGATCAAATGAAATAAAATACAGTTACAGTGCAGCAATAAGTTGTAAGTTGCCTATGCACAAAGTAAATTTGGCCTTTATATTTTAAATTATAAACTGGATTACATGGTGTGGTCAATGATACTACGTACAGCAGCTTGTGCCATTTACAGACTGCCGCCGACAGGATCTGTCCATCACATGACCAGGTGACCTTAAGCAAGGGCGTCTATCGATTACTGTTGTCAGCAGGGAACTGAGCGTTGGTGATGCGGTGAGGTGCACGTATGACTGATTGACCTCTACCTGTATATCTGTAGACGCTGCAGATGCCTGTGGACTGATGTAAAGAAGAACATCTGGCATGAAACGGCCATTATTCCAGGCTGTTACTCTCAATACCATGACTGGAACCTTTATTTAAAGGCTGTGGACGCACTATAAAAAGGGGACCAGTGACTTCACTTATTAGTTGTGCGTAATTTATGTTCTGTTTAATTCGAGTTGAGGCTGAATTCGCTGCAGGCAAGAGCCAGAAAATCAGTTCTTCCAATCGACATGCTCTAACACCGCCATGCTTAGATTTAACAAGATCACAGTAATCTGAATACAAAAAAAAGAAGACATGAGTACTCTTACATTTGAACCATAAAAAATATATATATATATATATATATATATATATATGAAATATGTTTTTTTTCATATTACAGACGTTCAGCTAAAGCAATACACCTTTTCAGGTATGTTGACAATCATCAGTTTTGATCAAACCCTAATGGTTTGACAGCCATCAACGACCTAAGTGTAACTTTACATTTCCATGTCCCATCAAGCCCAAGCCATTACCACAAGAACAATAATTAATCTGTGAACTATTTATGAAGTGTCTGACCTTGTCACTCCTGATGAATAATGTTTATGCCACAAGCAGAGCGGCAGCGACCTCTCTGCTCCCTGCAATTAACGACCACCTACTCCCAGTCGGCTCCAGTGTGCCAGGCATCAAAACAACCTGAAATCACAGCGATTAACTCACTCGCTCTCGCCGTGCTCAGCAGTTACCAAAAAGCTGCCATCACACCTGCTTCTCTGGGCAGCTTTTCAATGGCACGGTCATCAGACTGAGTGTGATTCCAGGAAAAGTGCAAGTAAAGGTTTGGTGTTCATGTGAGCCCGCGGGTTTTGGCTTGTGAGTTGTCATTTAACTACTTTTGGCACCATGAGTGAGCTAAAATACATGCACCATCAGAATAATCTTAAAGTGGTAATAAGAGATTCTCTGGTTGTTGTTAGGGGCTATTTTTTGTGCTGAACGTCACAGATTGCTTTTGTTTTGTTTTTTTGTAGATGGCCCTCATTTTTCGTCTTTCATTTATCAACAGCTGGGAAGTATAGTCTGCATCATTTTCTCACCAAGAGTATTTTTTGAACAGCCTTCATGAACTGCTTTATATTCAGTCACTAGTTTGGAACAACAGTTGGGGAGAGTAAATTGCTCGGGTGCTATTATTAAGCAATACTCCAGTACATTTTGGCAGTCTGCTTGTTTGCTCTGATACCTGGAGTGTGAAGATCGATATCAATTTCATCTTTATGAATTCAGTGGAGATGGCTCCATGATTTGTTTAGCCTAACTTAGCAGACTGGCAGTGGGAAATAGTTAAAAAGAGGGAAAATACACCTTCCAACGCTTCTAAAATTGAGCATGAAAGTTCATTCTTTGCCCTGGAAACAGTAGTTTGACGTTGTACCATAATCTGATCTCAGGGTCCACTTATTAGCTTTTTAAATGTATCTGACAGTCACAGTCTTCATCAGTGGATGGAGTCTGCTCAGTTTGTTAAAATCAGTCAACGATATACCAAAGAATCACATAAGTGTTGGTCAAAAATGTGCAAAGCTGGCAACAATGAGGCCAGGATGCCTCGTGCAGCCACTGTGCCTAGCTGCTGGACAGCAAGGAGCTCCAATGACGAGTCCTCGTTAAACCGTAATGTCTCATTTTCTATTTCTACGTGTGTTAAAGAAATAGAAATAAGACATTTTTGGAAATAGACTTTATCTTGAAGATATAACAAGTCAGCTATAGAGATGTTGCTAGGCATATGTTTCTAACTTTGGACAGAGACGGGCTAGCTGCTTCCCCTCTGCTTCCAGTCTTTTTGCTAAGCTAGGCTAATCGCCTCCTTCCTCTAGCTCCACACTTAACGCACAGACATGAGAGTGATATAGATCTGCTCATCTAACTCTCAGCAATAAAGCGAATAATTTTATTTCTTTCTTTTCTAATGTATTTATCTGTCTACTTATTACAACACCTGGTTGGTGAGGCTATCCCATGTTAAGCCATGCATGTATTTGCCCTTGTGTTGGGGTGAACCCATCTACCACGGTGTCATTAAAGAGCCATTTGCTGTTGGAAGGGCAGGTGATTAAAGTGTACTTTGGCTGGCCTAGGACGACGTGCACTCCGGGAAGCCTCTAGTAATCCATATCCCCAGTCAGTGTGACCTAACTGGCTCTGCGAAGCCCAGTTAAGAACTCAATCCCCTCTCATTAATGGAGGTAATGACTGTGATCAATCTAAAGTTGGTATGGGTGAGCTGGGCCCGACAGCAAAGTCGGGGGAGGGAGAGAAAGAAAGAGATAGAGAGATTGAGGCCAGGTAAAAGAAGGGAGAGGATAAGAAACAAGAACAAAAGAGGATGGATTTGGGAGACAGAGAACAATGGAGCTGATAAAAAAGAAAAGTTAAATGAAAGTGAAACTGGAAAAGTAAGCAAACTTTGAGGCAAAACAACAGGGGAAGGAAAGAAAGAAAAAGGGGAAGAGAGGAGAGGAGGGGAGGGAGGTAAGGGATGTGAGAAGGTGAGAGGAAAGAGATAACATTAAAAGAGAGTAATCGAGTATGGGACACAACTAAAGAGAGAAATCGAGAGGGTGGGAGTGGTGAAGGCAACAAAGGCAGAGAGAATCAAGAGAAAGGAAGATCAGGACAGGTGCTGCGACCCTTTCGAGACAGGACACTGCCTCTTCTCTTTCCTCCATTTGTACCTCAGCCTCTCCCAACTCTCCCCTGAGATCTGTTGGCAATAGAGGAGAAACGCCACTCTGAAATCCTTCCACTCTACTTAAGCTTTCAGGCAATCACAAGACTCCCCAGAGATCTGATTACCTTTCTCAATGAAGCTGGATTAAGCTCTTTAATTAAAATGATTGGGCCTTATTATATGCTGTCACAACTTAAAGGACAGAAATCCCTCGTGGCTCTTGAGTTCTGTCAAATTTCATCTGACGTCTATGATTTTTTTCCCCTCACCTCTTGTCAGTATTCAAAGTGAATAAATGAGAAAAGAGTCACGGTTGAATTTTCCGAGAATAAAAGATTGATAAGGTGAAACATTTGCATTCACAAATAAGTGTGCATCGACGCTTGCTATCATCTGTTTTTTGTTGAAGGGGGGAAAAAAAGCGACGTTATCTCAGATATTTAACAGCAGCAGGAGACGGTTTGAATTCACTCTGATTTATCTCTTTCCAATTTCATTCGAAAGCAAATGATCCGCACCTAATTTCTGTTGGGAAGTTTCTGCAGTTACACATCGCCATCCAAAATCCCCACAAATGAGAACATTTGCAGCACAGCACAGGTATGGAGCCAATCTAATCACACAGTCATCAGGTTTGCTGCTGTCTCTGACGTCTGTGTGTAAGGGCTTTTTCCAACCCAGCGCGTACGTACGGAGAGACTTTGGCACAAAGGCAGTTTTTTTGGGGTGGAGGATGGTGGGGTGGGAGGGTGGCGGAGGGCGTCGGCAGCTGATGTGGACCTGAGGAAGAAGACTGTGGGAGGAAAAAAACCTTAGCTAGCCTCCTGCCTCCCTGCAGCCTGCTCCATTGTACAGCTGCTGTCAGTGCTGGCATGGCTCCCCTGACAATCTGCTCTTTAATAGCTAATATCAGGGTACATTTCCTCAGGCACTGGACTGGAACTGAGAGATGGCGGGCTGTGCTGTGGGCATTTCTCTCTTTCTCTCTCTCTCTCCCTCTTTGCCTTTCTTGCTCTACTCTCTCTGGCGATGGTGTAAGGACACACAAACGCACACACATACACACAAACTTGACAGGCGGCCGCTGAGTCATCCGGCTAATCTATACTATCTCGCTGTGTCCAGCTGTCCATCCATCTCAGAACACACAGAAGTTCAACGATGAAGTGAAGAGCACGGACGCTCGGTGCATTTTATAAAATCTACCCTGATATTACACACTTTCACTCAGTGTTTGCATCAACTTAAACCACCCTGAGCAGAAGGAGTTATGAAATGGCAGTTTGCTTTTTGCTTGCATTTGTTGTTGCAGCGATTTCCCAAAGATATTGATAATATGATGCCGATACCATTTCAGAACTTATAAACATGAGCTTAAGGACTTTTGAGTTCACTCAACTCATTAAATTAAAGAGGGAAGTCCACCGATTTTACACATCATCATCTGATAATAAAGAAAACTGTGCTAACCACGATGAAGGTTAGTATTGAATTCACCCGTACCACCACACACTTCCAATTTATCAAGGTCACTGGGAGCAGCCTAACATGTTGTCTTTGTTGCAACTGAAGAACTGACTCAAACTAAAAAAATATAAATGGCAAACAAATCTGACAGTGTCTCTCACACTCACATGTGTCAGTGCAACCGAACAGCTGTTGATTAAACGTAATATCTTAAGTTCGTTGAACTTGTTTTTTTCAGTTGGTTTCACGTTTTAAAAACTCATGAGACGACTTTGAATTAATTAGTTCAGTTGACTCACATTTTTCACATTTTTTTAAGTTGAACCAGCTTAAAATGTTTTACACTGTGTTCTTACAAAATAACAGCTACCACAACAAAAAAATACTCACTATTAAGTAAGTAGTTACACCTCACGTTACAAAACAGCGCTTGAATGACACAATCAGGTGTATTTTTGAAACAAAAATAGGCCTAAGCCACCGCCTTACATTGTTCCCAGCATGGATATGTTGTGCTTTGAAATAAAATTATTACAGACCAAATACGTTTTCCCCTGGTAATTTTAGAGCAAAACAAATCCATTGAAAGCCCACTCTGCAAAGGCAAACAGAGCTCTGCCTCCCTGTTGTTTCTGCCTACTCTCACTACGGCCATTACTCTTCCCTGAACTCTGCTTTTCATTAGAGCGAGTTTGGTGCCACTGATATACCGTCAAATGCTTCAGCCTTGCAGATAATGCAGCATTTACCCGCCTCGACAATTAATTCTTCTGACATCTGAGCACATTAATATTCATTACCCAGTGCCACTTGTGACAAACCGCCGCCCCCGCACGCTGTAGATATGATAGTGAGATGGTGTAGAGATGTGCTCGTGTTTTTTTTTTAAGGGCACTGAAATGATTAATAGCCATTTGTCTGTTTGGTTATGACGACTTGTTGTTTAATGGTCTCTGAGGTCTCTGCCTATGTGTAATGTGTTTACCATACACCATGTTTGTATGTTTTGTTAAGTGTATGTTTAATGTCAAGGCTGAGTCCAATACAGATGGGTATCTCAGTGCAGGTAGAGTGGGAGGAGGTCAGTGTCTGAATCCCATCTAAACTGTTTAGTCCTCTAATTATAAATGTGTATTGGGAGGGACAGTGTATAAAAAAGGCTACAAATGCCAATGTTCAAGCAATATGGATGCAATATTAAATGAATGAAAGCTAAACATCCGCACTTTAAACACCCACATAACTTTAATTTCCCCTTTAAGTAGCTTTAAGATTGCAAAAATGATCTTATTCCTCACTTTCTGACGGTATCATATATATTATTCTTTATCAGCATGTTCCATCAAGACTATATGATGTTTATAGTCAAATATTCAAACCAAAGACTCTAGACATCGTCAACTAGAAATCACCCTGACATATTTGGTATCTCTGGAAACTTTAAGATCTCCTCTAGAATTTAAATAAAAATCTATGGGTTTGGTTTGTTGTTGTTCAGCTGCACAGCATGAGTTTGTCCAGTGCGCCAGAGTACAAATTTGGAGAACATCTGCGATGTGAGGTGTTCACTAGGAAAAATACAACTGCCTTGAATCATATCATACAGGGCATGTTATACACACTATACATCCTGGCATCATAATGGAGGTCGAACATCAAGCTGAATGTGCACACAACAAACAACAACTAAGCAAGAAAAGACACTGTTGTGGTGCACATGATCTTAAACCATAGTTAGAATGCTAGCTTGTTAATTCTGCTCAGCTAACCAACCCCTCCGTCTGTCTATGGCAACCCAAGGTGGTCAAAACTCAATGAATAAATAAGACATTATAAAATGAATAACTGTATGAATTATATAAAGACTAAATATAATCTGACCGTGAAATCGTGAAACAATCCAAAATAGTTTTAAAACTCAGGTCATTATTATGCAACATTATTTCATGTTGCTTCTTTTCACAATAACAGAATTTGATTTCATGAGGTCTGTTTTTATTTCACAACTTCATTCTTTTCCAATGACCATTTTATTTCATAAAGACACATTTCATTGTGACATTTCATCAACAGGGGAGTTATGTGACTGGATGTTGCCTTTGTCTGAATAAGCACACAGCCAATCACATAACTGGCTCTGCTTTGTTTGTCTTGATTGACTGACAGAGACTCTGTGATGACGAGAGTAATTATAAAATTAAATTGTCTTGTGGAATGAAAAGGGCAGAAATGGCATGCAATAAACTGAAAAGAAGAAGGATGAAATAACATTTCATAATAATGACCTGACAAACATTTATTTGATTATTTCGTGGTTATATATTTTGTCTGTATTTATTCATCAGAATATTTATTTTATGACATTTTATTTAATCATCTAATATTGAACACTTTGGGTCTCCATACATGGCTTCATGTTAGCTAGATACCCATGGAAACAAGATGATTAATTTAGCTACTTTTAGCTTCTATTAGATATATTAATTATTTAATGTGCAATCCAGATGTAAAAGCTGTCATTTTTTAAAAATTGTAAGGAAAACAAAACAAAAAAGTCAGTAAATGTTTGCAAGTAAGTTTTGTATGAACATTTTGCAACTTGTCAGATAAGTTCATCACATTTCCTTATTATGTTGATTGAAAACACAGTCATACGCTGCATTGTATTGCTTTCCAAACTATTAATTAGCAAATATGAGCGTCATAAAGAGGATATTGTGAAGCTTCTTTGATTGAAAATATGGCTGGTTGATTATTGGATACTCAAGGTTGTGAAGCCCTATAGTTTTAAATTTACATTTAAAAAAATGTTGTTTTGAAAGGGCCAAGTTGTAACAGGAGTACAGGAGTTATACTTTCAGAAATGCATCTAAGATTTCATAACCACTGTTGCTTGAGACCTAGAGACCTCCAAGATGGCAGCCAGAGGGTGCATTACGTCACCTGAAAGCTCTCTTACGGTAAATGTTGACAAACTGCAGCATGGATTAGCTCAGGGGTAGCGTGAGTGAAAATTGCTCCACTTAATGGTCTTACATTTGTATAGCAGCTTAGTAACTCTGCGGGATGCGAGACAGACTGCTGCCAGGTGTAAAGCTCTTAAAATAAGATAAAGACTAGCATATGTCCTATGTTAGGTTAAATACATAATCTAAAGTACTTGTTAATACTATTTTCTCACCTACTTTTGAACTCAACACAGGAACATTTTTAATATTTGTAGCATTTATGAGGCAAAATCACCAAACCTGAGCATCCCCTCTTAGACATGATATGAATACCTGGTTGGGCATCTCATCTGTTAAATGGCTGCGTTTTCACCTCAAGTATCCTTTAAACTTCAAGCGTGAATAGGTCAGACTCGACAAATAGGTCACGGTACATGATGAGCTCCAGAAATGTGCTCCTAATTTAAATACTTGTGGAACACTGGAAGACGACATGGGCAGAGGTGAAATTAATCCCAGAGCACAACGGCTCAATGTGTTTCCAATTCCTTTAAAAAACTTCTAGTGTTACAGTTAAAGGGGAAGACTTTCATTGGGCCAATTTCATGACATAATAACAGGCAGCTTAAAGAATATTACAGTGGAGGAGACAGAGAGGGCAGGGCTCCTCAGCAGTGCTTTCAGCTGCCAAAAACGTTATCCTCCACAGAACCAATATGAAACACAGCAGATAAAATCATTTAAAATAATCTGCATCTGGTTCCTATCAGGTGCTGGAAGTTGCAGTTAGTTTTTGTTTACTTTTTCAACATGTTTTTAAGCAGGAGTTCCACCGAAAATAAGAATCTTTTTTGGCAGACACCCAGCCGAGATAACCGGATTTAAACAGCCACCTGGCTGTGATGAATATTAAGTCAGCACACAACTATGTGCACCAGCGAAAATATAATTAAAAATGGGATAATAGGCAAATGCAAAGTACTAATTCAATACAGGAGGAGGTCTGGAGCACATGGCTATATGAGTTGCAACGTTTTCGCAAACTGCCATCAAATTGAAGAATTTAGTATGCATCAAACAAACTAGTTCGCTCAACATGTCTTCCAACCACATCTAAAGGCAAAAGTGTACTTGTTCGGAATGGCCTGCTATCATAGCCTCCTCCTGCTGCCTCTTAACTGCCTCCCAAGATCTCTCTCCGAGAACTCTGTGGCTTTTGCGTGTCTTTGTAGCGTCAACGCAATGAATTGTACGAATGGCGGCAATGGCGCACCCTTTCGGACAGTCTCTCCTCAAAGGCATTCACAGTGTCGCGCTCAGTTTTACAAACAGAAAGTGACAAAAGTAGTTGTGTGAAGAATGAAAAAAGAGAGCTTGAGAGAGAATTAAACTTCTCCCTCAATCCGGAGTAGTGCTTGGAAGTCCAAGGTGCATTGAGAAAGGAAAAAGTCTGAGAAGTTCGAAAGTCCAGCAGTACTAGCACACTTGTAGTATAACGAACAAGAAAAGAACTTGTGGCCTTCATCAGGGTCATCATACAATGCATTACGATGACCCTGATGAAGGCCACATGTCGATACGAGTTGGTCTCACAATAAAGTTGTTCTTTATACTACAAGTGTTGCTGGAGCTTTTACCTTTTCATGGAAGTTAAAATCCCCCTAAATTCCGATGTCAGAAAGGGGGTTTAAGACGCTTTAGTGGCATTCAGACTGAACACAGCCCTGCATTAAAAAAAAGCAAGCGACTGTGTTGGTGTTGCTTCAGGTACCAGTGAGACAACGAAATATGATCCAGGAGGAACAGTTTAACACCTGTGAAGGCTTATCAAACGCCAAAAACATCATTCTAATACAATTACAATACTATGAGACAGGATTCTACAACTCTGGAAAGTTAGCACAGTGTCAATCATTTTATCTGTTGTTGCGACGATTCGTGAGATAAACAGTAGAAATACGCCGCTACATGTTACAAATTTACCTGGACTGTGTGCTTGATCATATTTGATTGGCGAACACAGATCCTTGCCGGATGACGTCACATTGCGTTGTGTCAAAGGCAGGTTCAACTTTTTGGCAGGAAAACCCTTCGTTATTTTGCCAGAGCCTTCTGCGTTGGCGCCCCGCCGCTGCATCAACGCAGTGGTCCCATTCAAATAAATGAGGGAGCCATGTTTTTTCATACAGTGCTCTTGTCTGTCCTGTCTGAACGCAGCCTTGATGATCCGACAAGCACTTTGTTTGAAGCGTACTGAGGCCCTACCTCATCCTTCTTATGTCTAACCGTCCTGTGTGTCCTGCAGAGATCTCTACAACTCTACAAATTCAATACATGAGCACTGAGTTGGCAGCCAGCCATTGGCAGACCAGCCAACACAGGGTTGATATAATCAACAGAGAGTCCATCCAGCTCCTGAAGTGATTGCATGTTGTGTGCAGCAAATCTAAAATGCCAAAAAGGTGCATTTGTTGGGTCCAACATTCATTCTCAACAGAAGAACAGCAGCTACATAAAGAGAACAACAGAGAGCGTGTGTTGGGGAATGTGCGGCAGACAGGAAAACAAACCTTTCCTGTCGGTGCCGTTGGGGATCTGCAAGCTGTTGATGCCCTTGGCGATCTCGTGGTTGGCGGTTTCCTTGGTGACCACTGAGCCTTTGAGCTTACTCTTCGGAGCATCCAGGGCTTTTAGCTTCTTGGCATGTTTGGTCCCCTTGTAGTGGGCCAAGGCCTGGCTCTGTGAGGAGAACAAATAACAGGCTCAATTTAATGCTGGGAAAGCAGAGCCAGGATGAAATGAAATACAAAAACTAAAGGAGCACAGTCAGAGTCAATGAAGCAGACTAAACATAATTAGCAGGGGACAGTTGATACACCTTGCAGTCCAGAAAAAAGTGTCAACCTTTGATTGTGTTTTTGCCAGTTTTAGAAAAAAAAGTTCTTCTCTTACAAAATTATTAATACACCCTGGTTTTCTAAGTAATATATACTAATATATAATAACTTCAAGAGCAGTTTTTCATTTTTTCCCAAAAGGCTATATATAAGTAAATTAAGAATTTTGAAATTTAAAATATTTTTTTGTTCTACAGCAATGAGGCTTTGATCTCAAATATTTTATTTCATGTAAAAACAAAGAGTTTAGCAAAATCAGCCCTTTATATAAGTCACTTTTCTTTGGTTCCAGCCCCAGAATAGCTGTTGAGATTTGTCTGGCTGAACAAATTATACAGGGGTGGTAATGAAATTACGATTTGGTGTGAATATGAAGCTCATTTCTTTATTAATACAAAATATTACCTGGATGTCAGTGATTGAAAAATGTGTGTGACCCGTGATGTGTGATTTACGGTGTGGCTGTTTGGTTTAAAGTCCGAACACGTAGCTCCACCAAGATTCACCTTCACAACAGATTCACCCAGGCACACAGAAGTGGGACATATGCAAAGACTTTGAGCTGTCCTTGTTTACCTCTGCACACTTCCCTGCATGCTTTGCCTGTGGCAGGAAGGAAGGTATCAGGAGAGATGCAATTGCCTCTTGGAATAAATAAGTGCACCAACCACACATCCCCAGAAGACATATGTAAGCATCTTTATTTATGTGCCGCGGTGGGAACATTCACTAAAGACTGCTGGGACAAAGAGAGGTAGTATTCCCTGCATTATCACATAAGCAAAACATTGTTCCTGTTTCCTTTTGTTCCTCTTCAGTAAATAGTGTCAATTATTTTAGCAGTGGTCAGATTGTTTTAATTGTAAGAAAGCTCATGATATCATAGCATTATGTGGTTACAATATCGACTGTGAACTTACAAGTGTATGTGACAAGTAAATAGAAAGAGACAAGTAAAGAGCCTTCATTATATGAGGCGAATAAAGTTGCCAAAAATTCATAGTTCAGTCACTTTGTTGGCAAAGGTTGTGAAATTACTGAGGTGCCTTAAAGGTTTTCACTTCGTTCTAGAAACCATTTTTGGATGAGGCTTTTTCAAACAGAGTGCACATCTTGTTCTGGCATGAAACTATTCATTTTGACCCACATTCATCATTCTCCAGGCACCAAAGACATAACTTATTTTTTTGTCATGAGACTCAGGTGATATGGATGGGTGTTTAATGCGACTATGCCAATAATTCATCTTTCATTAGAGCAATGAAGTGGAAGAATTGCCTGAACTCCAAGTCTGACACATGCATGATTAAAACTGGGAGGGAAATCATTTGTTTTCCTTCCAGGTGCTCTGTGAGGGGGGAAAAGACATCAAACAAGCTACAGTCGGAGGGTTGTTGTAGGATTTAGAGAGGCTGTCTGGAAACCGAAAGGTCACAGTTTAAATCCCAGTTTATCCATCAACAGACATGCGCCCATGAGCAAGATGTGATGTGTGAGTTTAAGCTAAAATGTATGTTATGCTTTGTCCTTCCATTAAAGGCTTCCATTATCTGACAAAGCTAGAACAGTTATGGTCATTTTACATGAGAGATTTCTGTATTTGTGTTTTTCGGTTAGCTGAGTTTCTTAATTTAACAAATGATAAAAAAAAATACCTAAAATAAATATGTTTTTTATTTTAGTTCACACTGAAACGATTTCACGCTTGGATATGTATCTGTAGGTCTTTTGGACATGAACTTCACTCCGTAAATGTGCTGCTGATTTTACATATTGGTTTCCTTTTTGAATAGGCCCCAAAGTCACTTTTCCGTAAGAGTATCTAATATCGGCCTAAAAACATTTCAGTAATGCTTAAACGTGGCTCAATTAAATGTAATCATAGCTGAAAGTCTACAGTAGCACAAGGTTAATACGCAAAGAAACATAGCCTATTGAATGTGCGTCTTGTTCCACCCTTCTAAAGCTGCACTAATCAATATTTCTATGTTAACAATGGATTAAATGACCATGTGTAATGTGAAAGGTGCTGCTTGTAGTGACAAACCCCCTAGAAAATTATCACAAACGCTGCAGTTCCTCTCTCAGCTCTACAGACCATTTTAGTGGCAGCTAGCTGACACCAGCTAGCTAGCTAGCTAGTTAGCTCACTGTTTTGGTTTAACGGCTCTCAACTTTATTGTTTTGGTTCATTCTCACCGCTCTCATCTGCTTCGTTTCCAAGCGCAGCCCACAGCCGCTTTTAGCAAAAAAGCTCTGATAAACACACTGTACACTACCTGCCGAGCACCAAACGCCCGACAGACACAGTTAGCGACTAGCTGGTGAACGTAGTGGAGCATTTAGCATTTCCCTCAGGAGTCGGTGGAGTCCAAAACGAGCATGAATATTGGACTTAGATTCATCAGGTGACCAGAAATATGACTCCACATGAATGCTAATGTTGCTCTGTGTCTGTTGAATGTGTAAATAAGCAACTGTTTGCTAACACGTTAACTTATAAGGTGATAATGTGTCTGTGTTAACAAAAGCAATGAATGCAGCTAGACAGCACCGTAATGAATTAATCATTTAATTAACATGTCTCACACAAGGAAATTAAACCAGTTTAATTTATACTGCGAATTTACCAATATTGTTCTTCTCCTTTCAGGTAAGACTGTAAACATTTGTTTTCTGCGTTAACAGACAGATGAAGCCAGCAATGTTAACACTTGAGGAGGGAAGCTCAGAGGAGGATGTTCAACCAGGCCACTGAAAAATAAATAAATTCAACTGTAACCAAATTCAAATGTTTGCTGTTACATTAACAGTGTAGTTTATAGTTTTTGGGAATGTGAGCTAAATGCCATAATAATCTGCATGTGTGCAATAACTGATTGTCTTTTTTTGAGTTATGAGGTTTATCAATCATCCGCCCTTTTGTATTGAAGTAATGATATTTTCATTCCCTACGTCATGGTCAAAATAACCAGTATGTGGTTACGGTCTATTAAACAACACATTCAATTAAAGCCACTTGTGTAGTGAGGTTATCTTCTGTGGTTTGAGTCACTGCAGTCATCCCGAGAATCTGAGCAGACAGGAGAGGAGGCGGCATGGCAGAAAACAAAACAAACTGGAAATCTTCAGTTCAAATGAATGAAAGCTTTGTCCAGAAATATGGATATTCTGAGGAAAAAAATGACGTATGAAAATTGATTTACAACATCAAACTGGCCATTGTTTTGCTGAAAAAAGAGGGGAAATTTTAGGTATCAAGCCAGGTTGGGGGTTCAGGGGGACACGTTGTTCTGGCTCCATAATTCAATTAACTCAATGTGATTCAAATAAGACTATGACCAATTTCTTCCATAAACAACAGACCGTTTCAGGGTTATTCAGAACAGACCAAAAGCTCAACACGGAGGAAAGTGTTACAGCTGTTTATGTTTTCAGCTGCTCAGATTTATTGAATCCTGCTCTCATAAGACATCCAACAAATGCTTATTAATTTAATATTCAAATAAAATGATCTCCAAAGCCCAACACTGATGTAATGGAGGGTAAACCATCTTAAATCATTTTTATTTGTGGAATAGTTTTTTTTTAATCTGTGGATTTTACTCGTTTTTTATTTTTATTTTTTATTTATGGAGTCGTCTCCCACTTTTATTTTATTCAGTCTATGCACCATAAATTTTTATGACCTAGATTCACAGAGTATATATACCAAGTTGTGCCAGTAGTTTCATAAGTCGTGGAAGGAGAGTGTCTTCAAGAGCAACAGAGAATGTAAATTAAAGCCTAGAGTGATGCAGATTTTGGGGGGTTTCATCTTATATTGATAAGGAGCTGCAGGTCCTCCTAATTGTTACCACAACAATCACTGCTGCACACATTCAAAAACTCCCCCACCCACCCACATTCCTCTGGATAAGTAAACAATCCCAACTCATAAAAAAGAACCATTGGTCATGGTTTCAACCCATAACAGCCGCGTCTGTGGGGGAGCAAGATCAGGTATCACCGGAGGCGGCCACACCTCAGTTTGATTCATTGTGTGAGTCAAACATGGTGTGGCTGCATGTCTGAAACAAAAATGGAAATAAACACATTTTTTTAAATTGATTTTCCTCTGGCACCAGGCTGCAGACAGCAACTGGTTGTTGCAGAGTATATTTACATTTTCCTTCAATAAAGTTACATAAAAATCAAATGATTCACAAAAAGATCATTGCTGCTGGGGTTGTCTCAGAACTGAGAAGACGTTTAAGCATGAATTTGTGGTCCAAGAATAAACATTTGATAAATATTTGAAAGTAGAAACATTGCAATGTTTTTTCAGCGCATGTATGCCATTAAATCAAAATCTAAAAGTCACGTGTTCAAAATCCTACTTAAGTAAAAGTACGAAAGTATTATCAGTAAAACTTACTTAAAGTATGAAAAGTAAAAGTACTTGTGCAGAAAGTGGCCGCTGTGAGGGATAATATTATGTATACAGTTATTATATTTAACTCTGATGCATCAATGTGTAAACAGCATGTTACCAGCTGGACTTTTAAATTTATGTACAGTTCCCAACCTTGGGGTCGGGCCCCTCCAAAGGGTAACAAGATAAATCTGAGCGGTCATAAAATGATTAATGGGATAAGAAATAAGAAAAAACAAAAGTCCTGCTTCACAAATTTAAATTGACTCTTTGGATTGTTTTTTAAAGTGTAACTACACCCTCAGATTCAGCTAGAACCGTCTCTACCAGCATTTAAAAAAATGCAACGAGTGAGGGAACAACAACTATAGGAGGTGTGGCCTCGTGGCTATGCAGTGTGTGGGTCCGGAGACTGACTGACACTGATTAGAGTCTTTTTTTATATGAATTTCATGACGTAGACAGGTCCCAACCGGTTGACTCTATGTCAGCATTGGCCTTGCAAGGTTCAGGAGATGGCATGTTGAGCCATTTTAAACCCAAGAAATGTCAATATTAACAGCAGCATTGATGTGTTTCATCACAGTACAGTCATATCATTTAGTTTACAGCTCAAAAAACACATGTAAGTGTGCAGTACCTCTTTAAATATTTGCTTTTATTGTGAAATATTGGATAATTTGACCGCTTTGAATAGTTATTTAAATAAAACCACCTGAGAAGTTTAGAGGGTGAATGTGAATTTGGTGGAACATCTGAAATGTGACAAGACATACTTGACTAGACAATGCTTTTTTTGTGAAGGGATCACAGACAATGTATGACAATGTATTTTATTTTATAAGATCATCATATGTTTTTTATGATCATTCTTAATCTGTGAAGTAACTAGTAACCATATCAGCTAAATGTAGTGGTACAAAAATATTTCTCTCTGAATTGTAGTCGATTATAGAAGTAAAGAAGTGGCATAAAATGGAAATACCTGAGTCAAGTACAAGTACATCAAAATTGCACTCAAATACAGTACTTGATTCAATGTAAAAAATACGACAGATGGAGTTTTTTCATTCTCAAAGAAAGTGTAATTTGCACTTCACAGTTGCAATCTGTGAGGGAAAGCTCAGAAAAGATGCAGTGAAGACTAACATGAGGATCTGTCAACAGGTGCTCAATCAACACCTGTGAGCCTCAGGCCTTGTGATAAACATCTTAAATTATGCTGTTCTTACCACTCCTAATCTGACAAAGCAGGACTAATGAGAAAATCATGCCCAGAATCATCAAGATGCCAAATGCAAACGCAGTCCCCATGAGTGAGTTCGAAACTCTGTCCAACCATGTCATAAGGTACGTCATACACGGTGTCGAGTATATCTCACGGCCGTCCAAAACCGTGCAGTTTCTGGAGGTATCTGTGCAGTTGCATGAGTTGGGCACCACTGTTGAATTTCCCCAGTCGAGATGTCCAACAAAGAAACCACAACAGAACCCGTTCCTCTCCACCTCCTGAAACGACTCCTGAACTTCCTTCGGCTGTTTGCTCAGCGGAAGCAGCTGCTTCATGTGTTTCTTCACCAGCTCCTGGGCATCTGCGGTTCTTGACACGGCTCCCAACGCTCCCATGGCCAACAACACGAGGAACATTGCGAGCAGGCCCAGGAAGAACAGGGCCAGCAGGCAGCGGTTCTGTCGGATCGCTCCACAGCAGCCCAGGAAGCCAAAAATCAAATTCACAGCACCGATGAATATCAGGAGGTGTATGGCTGGGAGAAGTTCCTCAGTGATCTGGTAGTCTGCTTTGTTGTTCCTGATGTGTATGGATAAACCAAGAATAGTGATTCCACCCACAAAAAACAAAAAGTTGAAGGTGAAAAGCAGGTATTTGATGACCTTGCTGACCGTCATTGTTCAACCCCACCATCAAGCCAGACACCAAATGTGTGCTACTGCCTGAATATAAGGAGGCTGCTGTCAGAGTGGGCAGGAACCTTTAACTCCTTTAATATGTGGGGGGTGGGGGTGGGGCTTCAGAGGGTGAGGGATCACCTTGTTGAAGGCAGAGCACAATGAAAACTGACCTGAGGGGGTTAAGAAAAGTTGATCTCCCTTGTTCAAGCTATCCAATGGCACCACCTCCGGATGCTATCTCAAACAATGGGATGGCATGGCGGGGAAAAAGCTAAAGCTTGAGACTGTAAACCAAAATCATTAGAATATAACAAATTATTCCTCATTTTGACCAAATGATCCACATACTAGGAAGCAAATCAGAAACTAAAAGTCACTTTTGCACATTCCTGTTTGATGTGATATTTTAGCATTTTTTTTAAACGTCTCTGGAAGTCAAAGTACATATAATTTCAAGAAATGTCCACCCATAGTCCAATTACTGCTACCAGTGGCACCCAGTGCTTGCTTAAGCTGTCAGTATTCTTCTTCAGAACTGCTTCGTCAGATAGTCGTATATCTTTGGAAACCTCCCCCCCTTCCCTAATCCGACATCAGGGTTTGAACTTCTCTCTTAAACTCTCTTTTTTCATTCTTGACACAATTATTTTTGTGTGCAACACTATGAAAGCATTCCAGGAGAGACTGTCTGAAAAGGTACGTCATTATCCCCATATTTAAACCATATTGCATCTCCCCTCTTTCTATGACAGCCGGCTTTTCACTTCCACAACTATAAACACTTTTGATTTCTGACATGTCGGATAGCCCGTCATATGAACTCCTTCTGTTCAAGCACAACCTGACCCCACTGTGTGACAAAAGCTGTAAATTGAAAGTTGGACTAGTGAGCCCTGATAGTTCCTGGGCCATCAGAACGTACTGCCTCCAGAGCAGGGTCTTTTTGGGGCTTGGAACTATGGAACAGTTGAACTCCTGTCGAGTTAGGTAATGTTCTAGAGTTCCTAAAACAGTTCCTGGCCTCTTGGAAAAATCCCTGCGGTGGAAATTAGACTAAAATGAGAAGTAATATGAATGTTTCTTCATGTCTATGTCAAGAAAATGTACAGACCGAAACTCCCTTTAGATTACCAGCTTGTAAAAACTACAGGTCTGCAAAGTAAACAAGTTAAATTTACAAAAACACGAGTCAACGTAAAGAGATAAAGGAAGTCTTGTAAATGCATCACATGTAAACAGGTAATAAAGTGTTAAGGGAGTACTTGAGATCAGGTGACTCACACGCTGTCAACAAATTACAGACTTGAGTCCAGTTCATGATCTTGACTCATAAACAAGGCTGCACCCAGTAAAGCAGAAACATCTTAAAATCTTTTAAAACAGAGAGGCTCTTTTCTCTTTAAGATCTCAGGCCATTAACTGGTTTAGAAACAGACTTCCTGCTCTCCTGCAGAGCAGCTTGGATCAGTATTTATCAGAACACCTCATGCAGGTCCAGCTTCCTGCTCGGCATCATCTCTCAGTCCAAGCTGCAGTTTCACATTATGATAAACTGTCACTGGAGCAAATTAAGATACTCTTCTGCTGTTAGCGGTGGCTTAAATAAAAAGAAAAAAAACACCCTTGGGGTATTTCAGAGCTCCCAGCTCAACACAGTATCTGTTGATTGACAGGTAAACACACAGTCTATCTCTCTAATGAAGCGTTCAAATTAACAGCTGATGGACTGTAAATATATACCGAGATAGATTTCCCCCTGTAAAGCATAATAACCTTATCCTGAGTAATCACCGACACATTCAGTGTTAGAAATGAATTGATTACTCCTTTAATGAAAGGGCGATGACATTGCTATTTAGGGATGCTACTGATTTAACGACATGCAGCAGGAGCAGTGATTTTCTTTTAAAATGTTTTGATTACTTTCAAAATGGTATGGAAATTAGGTGCAAGGGAAATCGAAACCCATCTGCTAGTCCATCGGTTAGATTTAGCAAGCTGGTATTAATGCAGTGCATTTCATTAGATTGTATTGTACTGAGTGCACATATGAGCTAATGAATGTAGGAATACCTTATGGTGAACTCAGAGTTTGTAATACAATCTCATTCCTGTAATTTATTTTGCTGATATGATGCATTATATTGAAACCAAAGATAATGACAAGAGGTCCAATCATAATCAAGCTATCGTGAGCTTGGGTTAGGATTAAAAGCAAAGAGCCCGAACCAGTGGGGGAAGAAGTATTCAGAGCCTTTACTTGAGTAAAAGTACTAATACCACACTGTGAAAGTACTGCATTCAAAACCTTACTTTAATAAAAGTATTTACAGCTAAATTTACTTAAAGAATCAAAAGTAAAAGTACTCATTATGCAGGGAAATGCTCCCTGTCAGTGTTTTAGTCTGATGTTTCTGGATTAATATTACTGCTGCATTGATGTGTATGTTGCATTTTACTGTTGTAGATGTTTAAGGTTGAGCTCATTTTAACTACTTTATATATTGTTGGATAGTTTAATCTACAGCAATGCATCATATTCTATAAGATCAGCATATGTTTGTAGCGTCGCGGCCCTGTGAAAACCACGTATCTCTAAAAAGTCAACTTTTCATGAGCTCAGAAAAAAACAGCTGTTTTCAGCTTTGTGACGATGCATTTTCCAGCTAATCCAAGTTTTTTAAAAATAGTTTATTTAGCTTTAAGAAGTGGGAGAATTTTCTCAAGACATAAAGGATCCTTCAGTTTATCAGAGACATTCAAATTGAAAATGACCAAATATGGAGGTATTGTCATGGTTTTAACTGGACAGGAAGGGTTTGAAAATGTGAAAAGTAACTAAAGCTGTCAGACAAATGTAGTGGAGTACACGTATAAAGTCTCATAAAATGGAAATACGCCGAAATGGAAGTACCTCAAATTTGAAGAGGCTTTGGCATTAACAGACCCCTTTTCAGACACCCAGATTACTTGACTCAACCCCTTCTGTTGTTTTAACATCGTAAAGCTTACAGCACATTATTTCAATTTGAATGGATCTCTACAGACAGGTCATTGATGTGTTGTTTTTCTTGCAAGTAGAGCAATCGGTCATTGAACACATCACTAGGTCCACAGTTGGGTGTAGCCACTGGAAGAGTACCTGGAACATTTTGAGAAACTCAGGAATTTTAAGGATGTTTGATTGTGGGAACCTAGCACCAGCTTTGGGTCCAGACCAATATCTCGGTCCATATGAACTTATTGCAGATATACTGGTATCGGTGTATATGTAAGCCGACAGGCAACAATAAATTGCAGTACAGAAATGTCAAAGATGTGTTTGAGGTCATTCAAAAACAGTCATTGTTACATAGTTAACACAATGTCCCACCCTGTACATACAGTATCTTGGTCACAATTCTATAAAAGGACAAATTTAAAGGATCGGTATCAAAAATGTTTGTAAATGCTATGTGTTTGTGTAAAAAAACGAGAGAGCGAGAAAGAAAGAGAGAGTATTGAGTGAGTGAATGAGATATTTGAGTGAATGAGAGAAACAAAACATAATTTAAACTTTTATGTGTCGTGGCCAAGATATCAACAGAAGGATCATTTAAAATCGATAGAATAACAGCAATAAATCTATGATAAGGGATATAAAAACTGAACTGAAACTAAAATTAAACTCACAAATATTGATATTGATATCAGCTTAAACAATCCAGCATCAATCACTGGTCCTCAGTATCAGTATAAAAACATATAAAGCACTTTTTCTAGCTACTCAAAGACACATGATAAATTAGGAAAGAAGACCATCTTTGTAAAGTTGGGGGAATTCATGCCCTCCAGAGGAGAGCTAATGTTTCTGACTTATGCTCGTTTAATACCAACATGGAAGTCTGCCAGAAATTCAAATAAGTTAAAACTAAAAATAAGTTAAAACTAAGTAAAAACCACAAATTTAAAAATACATTATGGCCTATAGGACATTTGGAAGATGAAGCTTGTCATGTTAGTTAAAATGTGTATGTTCTTTTAATATAATTTATCATTTATTTATTTTTGTGATTTTAATGATGATAATATAGGTATCAACTGTGTTGGATTGTTGGTAGCAGGATGTCGCCTGGTCACCAGGACTCCTGTACTCGGCCCACTTTGGGGGATTTGCTTTAACCTGACATTTTCTAACGCTGTCTGTCCCACAACTGGACTGCTCTTGCCCACCAAACAGCGCATAAAAACGATGACATTTGTTCTGGTATCCGAAGCGGTGTCGTCTTTTCAGCAACACATATGCAAAACGTTCTGGTTTGTAAAACACAGTGGAAAAAACAGGGCTGAACCTAGACCAAATACCTTACAGGTTCTTACATGTTCAAGTTAGGCAAGGCTCCAGGTTAAAGGTCATGGAATTCCTGTATTGGAAAACAGCTATTTATTACCTTTACATCAAGGACCACAGTGAAAAAAAGTATTGATTTGATGTCCTCCTTTTGTAATGTCAACTAAACTAAACAAACAAAAAAAAAAGATCTACAAAACTAAAACACAAAAAAGTAGAGGACATAAAATCAAACATTCAATTTACAAAAATGTGCAATATTAGAAATAGTTGTGGGGATTTTCCCATATTGTTACTGACACTTAAACAACAGTTATGTAGCCGACTTCCTGAATAGTGCTTAAAGAAGGAGAGTGTGCGAGTGAGAGGCCAAACACGAGAAATGAATCTATTATGTGTTAAACCAGAAAAAAAAAAAAACACTCCACAGACTTTGCTGACAAAATCCGAACTTCACGTTCGTCCTTTCCAATACAAACATCACAGTAAATTACAAAAAAAACTACATGAGGATTCAGACGTCTCAAACAAAACCATCTCCTAATTTTTGCCTAATTGTCATAAATCAAATCACATTAAAAGGTCCATTTAGCACATGATTCATTTAGATGCTGAGAGCTCAAAAAGTCCTACTTCTTATATCACTGAATGTATTGTATAAGTTGTTGTTTAGAGATGGTGTTATGGATGAGACTCCTCCACCATGTTATGTCTCCATGCTGGTTCTAACTTTACAAAGCCAATAAAACCCTCTGAACCTACTGAACTGTGACACAAACTCACTTCTGTTGGTCCATCTGACAAATCAAATCATCATTTAGCAAATTAGCAGCTAACAGTGTGTGATTTCTGTCAACCTTTTGTCTGATTCACACTCAACACCAACACCTACAGAAGACTGACTACATGTGTACTGTATTTCAGCTCTTTACTGGAGTTAAATCTTCCAGTGACTCACCTATTTTCTTTCCCCTCTCAGCTACAGAACAAATTAAATACTCCACAGCCTGTTGCCAATGAAGAAAAGAATTTAGAGTCTCTTCTCATGAACCTCGAAACCAACTTTTCTTTTTATTCATACTTGTACTGTGTTCATTTGAATACTCTGCATGAAAGCTTATTTCTTTTACCACTCATGTATTTTTACTATAATAATATACAGTATGTTAACGGCATATTGCAGTATAATATTCCTTGGTAACATGTTTGCTGCTGCCTACAAATCAGTTTCAATACCACGATTGATCTGACCTAATTTAAAAATGTATAGGTCAGACTAAAAGGTTAGAGAACGACTGGCAGCGACTGGATCTGATGTATGATTATCTGCCGCCTGTCAACACCAACTGACCCGGACTGGAACAGACCAGATCCAACTTGGACCAATCAGTCGTCACGCCCAAATCATATTTATAATGGGCTCAACAGGCGTAATGTGTGTCCCCCGCCCTAAAACAACAGAGAAGCTGTTCATCACACACTCACACTCACACGAGGACGTCTACAAACGTCTACTTTGTCATTCAAGAATATTTTCCCATTCGTGCAGTGCTGCTCCGTAGTGCAGAAGCTCCACTTGCACATAACTACTGATATAACATTGATGAAGAATTTAATTTTAGAATGCAATCGATTGATAATTTCGAACTCATGTGAACTGGTGAAGACATGCTAACATTTTATATGAAGTTTGTTCCTGCAAAAGACAGATTGGCTGCAGAGAAAGTACAACAGGGCAGTAAATGTTTGTATTAATACACGCATAGATATTCTTTTTTAATGTCATTATTACCTGATGCTTTGGCAATATTGTCTTGTTACATTAATGCCAATAAAGCATATTGAATTGAATTGAATTGGTAGCACATATTGACAAGAGTCTACAACCCTGTTTGCGGCTCTGTGAGGCTTACGCACAGTTGCATGCTAACATGCTCACAGTGACAATGCTAAGGCTAAGAAGGTAGCCTACAGTATAATGTGTACCAGATTCACCATTAGGTTAGCCTGTTAGCATGCTAACATTTGCTAATTAGCACTAAACTAAGTAGAGCTCAGGCTGATGAGAATATCATTAGCTTTGCAGGTATTTAGTCATAAACCAAAGATACAGACAAATTGAAAATTTTGACCCGATGGTGGCGCTAGAGGAAAAGTCAGTGGATCAATCCAATCCAATAGCTGTCAAGACATGTCCCCAAATAACAAAATCTTGGATGAAAAGTCGTGGGAACACCAAATCATTAGAATTTATACTCTAAGGATCTTATATATCTGTCGCAAATTTCCCAGCAATCCATCAAATAGATATTTCACTCAAAACCCAAAATGTGAACCTCGTGGTGGCGCTAGAGGAAAAGTCAGGGAACCCCCAAAAGTTAGGAAGGGTGATCCTCTGAGGGCCACGAATTTCTGTATAAAATTTCATGGCAATCCATCCAACAGGTTTTGAGATATTTTAGTCCGGACCGACAAACAGACATCGCCATCCACAAAGCCACAATGCTAGCATGGCTAGAAGTATTCTTTATTACTTTATTATTGTTTATTTACTGTTACTTTTTAATAAAATATGTCCAGCCCTAACAGAACGATTCTTTGGAGGTTGTAATGTGGTTGGGGGTATTTCCTGTTTGTTTTCTTGTGTGTATCTCTGGCAGGAGCACTTGTGACTTTTCAACTTTTGCTCCTCCTCAGAAGAAAACTTGCTCACCTGTGAGTTGAACCTCAGCTGGCAAACACTGCAGGAGACGTGCTTCCTCTTTACAGCGGGAGGGAGGCCGAGGGTGTGATGGAGGACGGCTTTCTGCACCGGGTCCATCTGGAGGGCGGAGGGAGACACAGAGAGAGGCTAATTAAAACAGTGCTAAAGCTGACCTGTAAATCAGCTTCACTACTCCATCGCTCACTGGGCTGCAGAGAGAAAACAGGTTGCCTGGAGCTTTTTAGAAAGCCAGCCATCCATCTTTTGCTTCAACTAGTGGTTCCTGGCTCAGACATTAACACAGACACATCAAGAATTAATTCACATGCCGTCAGTGTTTGAATGTAGGGATCTTACTGTAATGGCGGTAGGCAAGATCCATAACTGGCATTATTGGGTCTTTTTATCATCAACAATTCCCCAGAAGAGACTAAAACCAGCAATGAATTTAACCTCGCTTATGTCGCTTATGCCTTAATGCTATAGTATTTGATTGTCCAAAAATATAAAAAGCATATAAAAGAGCTATATTCCTCCATTTGGTGCAATACTCATTCTTTCATGAAGAGACAGTAGTGTCGAAACGTTAGTCTGTTTGCACAATTAAAGGCAACAAATCAATCAGTGTGCTCCAGAAGCACCTGATTCAGCTGTATATTGTTGGAGATGTGTGGAGTTGTTTAGATGTAATATTTTACTGGCATGTTTTGGCAATTTATACAGCTCTCAGTAGTTGCTAGGAATGGTAATCATCCTCTGTTGCACCCGACAGTGTAACATCACCATCATAATAATAATAGTGATTATAATAAACTTTACTTATACAGCCCCTTTCATACAGGGGATGTACCTCAAAGGCTGTTCTATTTACAATAGAAGTGAAGAAACAAGACGGCAAATTAAAATAAGTGCACATACTGCGCAATAAAACCAAGCAAACAAATGAATAAAATGAATGAACAAATGAAAGAGGCAGCAAACAGCAGGAATAAGTATGCTAAGAACAATAAAATATGTCAAAGATAAAAACAAAACAAACAAAAGAAGAGTGACAGTTAGTTAAAAGCAATGCTGAATAAATAGGTTTTCAATTGTCGTTTATAAAAGTTCACAGAGCTTGCATCTTATAGCCTTGGGGAGGGAATTCCACAGTTTTGGTGCAGAGTTAATAAAAAGGCTGAGCTGCAGATTTTCTTATTTGTGTGAAAGTTTGAATTTAAAAAATCGGCAGCAGAGGATCTAAGAGGCCGTGAAGGATTATAAAATGTCAAAGAGTTAGTAATGTAGGCAGGTCCCAAACCATTAAGAGCCTTGTAAACAAGTAAAAGAACTTTAAAATCAATCCTAAAAGACACTGTGAGCCGGTGCAGGTTAGCTAAAACTGGGATAATATACCACAATAGCACAATATTCTGTTGTCCACAGCTTTACTGTGCTTTACAGCATTTTTCAGCACTTCAGATTTGACTTTTCGTCGTTATGTCACATTACAGTGCTGCTCTGATGCCAAATTGTTGGCCCACTGCCTGTAACACGACCACTCACACTGCTACATTTGTTATGTATTTGTCTGCTGATTTACGACAGCAGATACAGGAAGCTCTGCAGGGTGTGAAATTCGTCTTTTTTTTACTCTTGGGTAACATTTTTTGTGAAGGAGACTTGCCCACAAATGAGAAACGAGCAATTTACAATCGTGCAGTTAAGAGAGTTTGTTGAATCTGACGACAACCACAACAACAACAGCACTTGGAACTCGTACAAGCAAGCCTCACAGAAAAAAAAGGAAGATGATTGTTTGCTTGAGAAAAGATGAAACAATGTCATAATTACTGCAAATGTACCTGGAGATGATAATCAAAAGAGCCTCTGCCACAAGAGAAGCACATAGATTCTCATCAGCTAGGAGTGGTCATGCTACCGCCTTGCTGCACGCTGCTTGTCTGTTTGGTATGCGCGTCCCTCTGTGTGGTGACAGGGCTTTGGGGAATGAACAAACACATCTGCCTCGCTGAGAAAGTGTCTCAATAGGCACCACTTGGCTTGGGAAGGAGGAAAGGTGCCGGAGCTGTGTGGGAGGATTAATCCACCTTGACAAATGTGCTGCAGAAGGTAGGCGCAATGATGTTACACTGTCGCTCTCTGTGGACACTGTTTGGCTGAACTGAGGCTGTTTTTTTTTCTTTTAAAAGTATTTGTGTGCAGAGGTAGAAAACGTTTCCAGAGATATTCACCACTGGAACAAAAGTGGAAAAAGTGGAAGTATAACTACACAGTAATCATCTGTGATAGTTTCATATATGTTGTGTATGAGGCCTATTTACACAACTATGTTATTAATAAAAACACTGAATCCAAACTTAACACAACACATACAGATCAATACACGCCTAGCGCCTAATACGGCATGCAATGACATGTTACTAAAACATAAGTAGTCCCTTATTATAACGTAGGCTATACAGTACAATATACATAAATGTCTTTTCCTATTCTCTGTTGATTCATGGCTTGTTGTTGATTGAAATGATAACTTGACATGATATATTATTTGACTTTTTAAAATGTGTTTTTATTATTCTTAATTGATTTTGATTTGATTGATGTTTTGTGATTTCTGCCTCACATTCACTTTTTTATACCAAATAAACCTATAAATACATAAAACTGCCTTTCTTCTCATGAAATAATCACAGAGTTACAAGTTTATGAGATACACCTGTACAGTCTAATGCAATGCAGTAGCCCTGCAACAAATCCTATTTTTATTGAGCTTATAATGTTTAGTTTATGTCAGAGAGAAGTACATTGAACTCTTTGGTCATTTTTGAGGTTGTGTACTGAAAGGTATTTCTGATATTTTGATTGACACCCACATTGGCCACAGGCAGTAAAATCAGGATTCAAAAGGACTGACGCAGGAAGGCAACTAATAAGGTGCAGGTGACAGCAACGGCTGGAATGCTACAGCAGCTTGGCAACACAGATAATGGCTGAAAACTGGTCTCTGTATTTACACTGTGACTGGTCTGACTCACAGGAAGTGAGCCGTTGGCCGACTATTTCAGTCAGAATTATCCTCCCCTTCTGCTGTCTGCGTGTTACCGTTTACACTATTTTGCAAGCATCCTGGGCTTAGCGCCGCCCAAGACGATGGTGATTGGTTTAAAGAAATACAAACAAGCCAGAGTGTTTCTTCCCCCCCATACCAGAATGATAATGGGTTCAGCCAGACCTTTCTCCAGTGCTGGCACAGCGCTAAAACGAAGTGCGGAGATAGGTCTGGCTATGCAAGACTACACTGTGACTGACTGAATGAGGAGGTAGGTGACGGTGGTCAGATGATCTAAAAAAGGAGGTCAACTCCCTGTGGACGACTAAAAGGCACACAACGCAAAACATGGAATGGAAAATTCCAGGAAAGACACAGTTTGAGAAGGAGAAGGAAGCAGCTGAAGAGAGGGAAGAGGGAGGCAGTGCAGTCATGACAGAAACCCCAAATCCCTCCAGGCCGGTCAGGGTGCCACCAAGAACTTGGACACAGGATGCCTTGGCTCAGAGGGTCTTGATGGTGGAGGACTGGTTCCAGAGGAGAATAAGGAATAACAGACTGAGGCAGAGAGCTGGGGCAAACAGACTTGGGCCTGATGGAGACAGAGTGGAAGTGAAGCTCAGAAAAGGCTAAACAGATTCAGACTCTTAAAGAGAAATAGAAGCAAGTTCTGGTAATGAAACATGACACGGGTCTGAAAGAGGAGACTGGTGCACACTCTGAAAGAGGGACAGGTACCGGCTTAGATAACACAGCCTGAGAAGCAGCTATGAAGAAAGAGGCACTGAATGAAAAGCAAAAACTGGTTCTAACTGAGGAGACAGAGGTTCAGACATAGGAGCAGAAACAGTCTGACAGGGAACAATTGGCTCAGGTTGAGAAGCAGAAACCGGTTCAGGTTCAGGCAGAAGATAAAGGTTCTGGACTCAGACAGACTCAGGCTCAAATAGAGAGAGATTTCACAGAGGTGAAAGGTGAAGGTTTCACAGAGGTGAAAGGTGAAGGTCAAGGAAGGCATTCATTGTGTTGCGCTACACGAAAAGTGACAGCAAATAGTTGTGTAACAAATAAAAAGAGAGCTTGAGAGAGGAGTTCAAACCCTTTTTACTTCCTCACCTCCGCACAGCTGGTTTGTGTCAGATCGTCGGTTTCGGAAAGTTACAGAAACTGTCGGACAAGGTGTGGAAAAGCGTGGGGGAGGGGGTTTCCGAAGAAGTTCAAGCAGTTCTGATGAAGTATACTGGTGCCTTTAGACACGGAGACAGGTTCAGGCTCAGCCAGAAGAGACAAGTTCAGACTCAGCCACAGAAACAGAATCAGGCTCAGACAAGAAGACAGATTCTGATTAGGACAGAGAGATCGATTCAGGCTCAGATAGAGAGAAAGTATCAGGTTCAGGCTCAGAAAGTGGGGCAGCAAGGACATATTGCTGATTTATTCCAGGGAAATTGTCACGGGTTGCTGGAGTTATGGGCTCCCAATATGGTTCTGGCTTTGGCATCAGATTTAATGCCAAAACACAAATTTTTCTTCCTGTTTTTTAAGCACCACATGTCTCAAATAAAGTGAGTTGTAATTTTAAATGGTTCGAATTTTAATAGATTGGATCCAGTCAATACTTTCTGCCAAAATGCATACACTTGGTTTTATAATCAAAATCATGCTACAATAAAATGTTCCTCTCGCAGCAAAACAATGATGGCAATTGAGCTGTCAACGAAGTGAGGGAGTCTCACATGAATCACTCACAGCGCTTATGTTCACAGACAATACTCGGTGTCACAAAGTAGTCCTTGGTGGGTGTTTTCAGACACTTATGATCCAGTGTGGCACTCAACGTGAAAGGTTTTGAGGAATGGTGTTGCGTTTCAGCACAAAATAAGTGGAATGTTTCTGATAGGAAATGTCTCCACAGAGCGTGTTGACACAGAATATGTGTAACCCTAAACAAGGTGTCGGTCTGCAGGGAGATTATATGTGGTTTTCAGTGCCAAGGTATGGCCCAGCATCAAACACAAACTGCCAAAACCAGGGCTGATGCTACATGCTAATGCAATTAGTCATCAGCAAAATACACACAGGATGTTGTGGGAGAAAATAGGAAACAAATGCCAACTGTTCCAAACATTAAAGCTGCATTAAACAATATTTTATATTAACATTAACAAATGACCATCTGTAATGTGAAAGCAGTCACTTGTAGTGACGAACCCACTGACTCTGCAGTTCCTCTCAGCTCTACGGAGCTTTTTAGAGTCTTTCAGCTCATTGTTTTGGTTTTACTGCCTTGATTTTGATTGACTCTCATGGCTCTCATCAACCCAGCAGGCAACAGTTGTCAGCAAAAAAGTGTAACACAAAGCGTAAACACTTACAAATGTTCTTATATCTGCACACAACCACATTATAGTGTGTTATAAACCATTTATTCAGTGTTTATGTACTGCTTATAAATGCTAAATGTGGGGGGTTAAAGTAAAGTTTTACCCAAAAAAGCTCAGATAAACCCTCTGTACGCTACCTGCTCAGCACCAAACAGCAAACAGACACAGTTAGTGATCAGCTGATGAACATAGTGGAGCATTTAGCAGCTAAAGAGACAGATATTTCCCTCAGGAGTTGGTGGAGATTAAACCAGAGCTAAAAAGAGAGTGACTATTGGACTTACACAAACACGAATCCAAATAAATGCTAATGTTGCACCGTGCTGTGTGTTGCCTTTACCTTTGTGTGGCCAAAAAACTCAATTAAAGTAGCTTTAAGGTAGAAATGATTACTTGAGAGTTGGTTTGGTTAGTGTAGTTTTGCTCGTGAGGTGCATTCAGATAAAACTGAAAAATGAAAGTTAGAGACAGCATAAAGTCAACTGAAAGACGGAAACTAACACAGATGTGCTTCAGGCGGAGAAAACTGTGGCAAAGTCATGTCTTCTTATGTTGAAACCTTTTACACTTGCAGTTATTCTGAACTGTATGGCTCATAAATGCCCAGAGACAGGAGTGGAGAAGCTACCAGGCTAATAAAAGCTTTTACAGCTTTAGCAGTGTTCAAAGGTAGGATGACCTAACACACCTACTCAACAAGTTAGAAAAAAAATTGGGATACATTATCGGCTTTTAATGGAGAATACATTTACCGAAAGTGTCCCAGAAAAATGAAATGTTTGAAATATACAAGCAGCTAATGTCAGGAAGGAACCTCTAGAATATCAGAGGGGACCGGGTGCTATTAGATACCAGAGTTCATATCACTTTCATATCAACTACATCTGTTCTTTTGTTCTATTGATTGCTATGCTGTGCACAATCGACATTATGAAACACGCTGCACCAAAAGTGTAGGCAATGTCAAAGAGGTAGAAGCAAATAATGCCCACGTCTTCAATTGATGATATACAGTGAAATGTGCAGCCTGGCAGAGAGAAAACACTGAAAACTCTGCATTACGTTGCCAGAGCAGGGACTCTCCTCTGCCTTAGCCCTGACACACTTTGTTGCTGAATTGGAGAGAAAGAAAGTGTTATGCAACAGTCTACCTTTGTACTGTAAATCTCACACAAGTTTTTTTGGGAGGAGAGAAGAGGATGACACATGGAGCTGGCGAGGCTCACTGGCATGGGAAACACTACAGCAGAGAACCAGACGCGCTGCAGCCTGCTGGGAAACTCGGGGCCTGAGCTCTGGAAAGCTAACGCCAGTTAAAAACATCTGGGCCACGAGAGAATGGATGACCTCTTACTAGAAACACGCACTGGGCTAGAAACATGTTATTTCTCCTTCACTCTGGTGCAGATGCTGTGAAATGAATCTGTAGTGACGAGGCCACAAGAACTGGCACAATTCTGCAAAATGATCAGGAGAGATTTTAGTATGGATTCGTGGCAATGTCATTAATCACTGGGTATAAAACGCTGAAAAGGGGATTAAAAAGTTCTCTCTCTGAATTTATTCCACTGTGCTATTCTTGGCGGCGTTGCTGATTTACCCACAATTCAGCGCCGAAATTCCACCACCTCCCGTGCATCTTTCCATGTGTCTTTTTAAGAAATCCCCCCATGTCATGTAGCATTTCACTCCCTCCCTGCACTGAAACACGATGTGTTCAGGCCTCGTCTGCAGAGAGCAGCTGCAGTGCCAGAGACATGTTATTCCCTGAGCTCCGCTCCCATCAGCCACCCACTGAGCCACACACTCCACATGGGCCACGCCTGCCAGGGACGGAAACGTTGCCGGAGCAAATGTACTGCGACACACATATAACCCACGCACAAACACACAGTACAAACACCCACACACGCCAAAGCATATCATATATGCCCATTTGCAAGCCTGCAGCAGTGTACAGTCCAGCAATTTCAGTGTCATTTTTCAAATCACTTCTTAAAGCTCTGATATGCAATTTTTCCTCAGTTGGTCGAGTTTCAGCACCAACACTTGTCAATCATCCTGATGAGCTGTCTGCCTTGAAACAGCCTCTCGCCTGAGGCTGAGGTAACCGTAAAGCCACCACAGACAATCAGAGAGCAGATGGCGAACACAGCCTATCTGCAATTAAAAAAGAAGAAATGTTTGCAGTGCTTTTGAACAGGTCTTGTACTCACATAAACATCCTTAACATAATTGAAAAGGCAATTTCAGGTAAACATGGAGGGTTTAGGATGTTACATACAGAGTCAAAGGCTCAACCAGTAATATGTGGTTTAGCTTATTTATTATTTTAATGTAAAAATGTTGCATAATTCAGGTTTAAATAGCTTTCTTCTTTTCTAATTCTTGTTGATCTTGCCCTCGATAGAGTCTAAAATAAAGCAGATTTTAAAGCTTGCATTTTAATAGTTGATTTTATTTGTTAGCTTTTTGAGAAAATGTATCACGGTTAAGGTATCGTAACAACAGAAGTACATCTATTTCACCCTGTTCTCGGACTGCGGGTGTCTCCTTTCATTCGTCTGTCTGTCTGTGATTTGCAGTGATGTGTCTCTGTCAGGGGAGACGTCGGCGGCGTGTCGAAAGCGAGGGAGAATAAGCAGGTCATTTGCCGGATACTATCTGACAGCCCACAGAAGGCCTGTCCGTCTCAAAGTTCAGCACCGCAGCCGCCGCTGACGCTCCCCCCCACTCGGTGCTGCCAGATAATGTGACAGGACAAGACAGTGATGAGCTGAGATGGCGGTCGAGAGTGGCTGACTTTTACAGCAGACGACTGATAAAAGGGACAAAAACACACTCTGAGTGCTATCTGCTTTGGCTGCACAAGGCTTTGCATGCCAACCTCCTCTGATATGGGTTTGTGTGTGACAGAAGGAGTTAGCGTCAAACAAACAAGCTGGCCTTAAAATACACACCAAAGCATCAAATAATCAATTACGTGACATTTTAGTTAAATTCAGCTGTCTGAACTCTTTCCGAGGAGATTATAATCGCTGTAGCAGTAAGTCACATTTTAACAGCCCTACAGCATAAAAAGACCATAACATACCTGCAGGGGGTTGATCAATACCAATAACTTGATGATTACCTGGCTTTTTTAGGGGGGACCAAAAACATTCCTGTGAACAACAACGACCAGTTATTTATTTAACTAAAAGTTGTTTTTTTCAGTGTGATGTAAATTTGTAAAAGCATGATTTTGCTTTTTACAAAAAGTCACAATCCATAGTAGGAATACAAACAAAACGATTTCTCTACTACCAAAAGGATCTCCAAGTTATTAATGTTTATTGATGCTATTATGGTTTGTTTACATGAGTAAAGCAATAAAACAGGTGTGTATTTCATCTAATATGCAACACAGAAAATGGTGGTTTGCCATCTACAGTATAACTCAAACTCTTTCATTATGCATGTGAACGTATATACATAATTTATGTGGTCAAACAAATTACAGATGAGAAGATGTTGGAGGTGTAAATCTGCTCTCTATGTCTGCTCTGTACGGTTAGTACGGTTCGTTTGGGCTGGCGTGAAAGCTGTCAGTTGAACCCTGGTGCGGACCAAACAACCGGATCGAGACCACTTGGAAAGGAGGGACTCGGTCTGATTCCAAGCAGACTCTGGTGTGGTTCGTTTGTGGTCTGAAAGCAAAAGGACTAACTTTAGCATGATTTCAGTGCTGATCGTCAACTGATCTGGAAGCGCTCTTATAATCGATCTGTACAAGCCAGAGGTGTGGACTCGAGTCACATGACTTGGACTCGAGTCAGAAATTTGATGACTTTAGACTCGACTTAACAAAATCAAAGACAACTTGCAACTCGACTTGGACTTTAACACCAATGACTCGTGACTTCACTTGGACCCCCTGAGCCCAAAGATTAAAAAGTACATTATTCAAATACAACAAGACAGAAACATACACAATTCATTCTGTTGTGGTTAATAGTGCTATATGCTATGAAAGTGTAATGTCAGCACTACTTTTTTATGATTAAGTCCAGTTGCACTTGTTTTAACAAATAAATACAAATTTTAAAAAGCATTCATGGTTTGCTTAAATTTAATATATTATTACTCTGTTGTTGAAATGGCATTACATTTGCTGAAGAGCACATAATGACTTGTTTAGGACTCGAAACTCAAAGTTTAGGACCCTTTGGAATAACATGACGCCTCCATCTTTTTTGTCGTGTATCTACATGTTAGTTATTATTCAGTCAATTATTCATAGCATGCGGTCGATTTGCAGTCTAATAATACTCAGGAGCCATGAGGACTTTGATTCCCCCACCTGGATCCTGGTGATGAGACAAAAGATAAGGCTGAACACAGTTTTTTTAAAGGTGCAGATGAGTTTAAACTGAATTTCACCTGGATTTTCCAAAATGTGTTGTGTTTTCTGCTGCAGTGAGGAATTGTTCACACAGTTTCCAGTAAACAATGTCATCTTGCAGCAACCACAGCTCAGAGTGTGCTTCAAGTAACAGAAAGAGAAGAGAAAAATATCAGATTTTTTGGAGGCTTTATAATGATGTCTATGAAGGTGTATGTCGTGCTATTCTGAGTGAGTGTGTAGAGCCGCTGGATACACATACCTGTCCAACAGATGCCTGTGTTATAATCTATTATATACAACGTTGGCCATATTTGACATATGTGTATGACTGAGGCATGTAGTGTTTATACTGGGTGTTCTCTTCACATGCTCCGGAAGTACTGAGGAATCTTTTCTGTAATGGCAACGGGGTATTTAAAATATACATTCATATCTATCAAAGTACATATAGAGAAAGAGAGAATGACTGGTCAATGAGGGCTCCACTGGTGAGGTCTAAATGCTCTATTCACAGCCGCCAGCCTCGCTTACTATTAACTAAAGTGGGATGAATGACCTGTCAAATGTAATCCTCCCCCCTATGTGTCTCCCAATTACCTCCGCCGCCTGACCCAGTCCGTTAGTTCATCATCAGCCGACGTCGCAGATTGTTGCCACTAGGGAAGGACTTCAGAAATTAGCTAGTCAAATCCGAAAGGGGGGGTTTTTTCATTGGCTTATAAAGAGCGAGAACAGGGCTTCCAGGTGGTGAGACAAAAACACAGAACATCATGATACAGGAGGAAGGTGAGCGGGGAAACTGAGTGACCACCAAAACATTAAGGCAGTGGCTTCATCAGGTAGAAAACGCAGCGACGGGTCCAGCTGTGAGGTTTCAAAAGTAAAAACCCAGCGATGACTATGGAGCCCCAAAACTGACAAAAATATAACTACATCAATAAATAATATTGTTAGTTAAATAATTAAGTGTAAAAAAAAATCACTGCTCTGGACACGCCCATCACATTATATATACATAAGGAAAAGGAAATGTTTGGAGTTTAAGTTTTAGTTTACCTTTTCCACTGATCGGTGGTATACGACGGCGTATTAGGTAGTGTGTAGGTATAAAAAAAAGAATTACAGAGCCGTGGAGGGGGGTAAGATGACGAGAAAAAACTCTGAGATTCTGAGATGAAAGCCGTAAATTTTACGAGCAGAAACTCACAAATTTACGAGAGGCTTTGTAATTTTTTTTTAAAAACTACAATGACCCTAATACGCCGTCTAGGTGGTGTTTACCAACTGACCAACTTTTTACTACATTTTGTCAGTGTCGAGGCTCCATACCAAATGCGTGGGGTTAGTTGGGCCTGGATGTGTCATGATCAGTTCTGTTAATCAGTGTCTTGTGTTACTTCCTGTTTTATTTTGGTAGTGTTCTGTCTTATCCTCTTGTTCCTGTCAAGTTTCCCGCCAGTCCTAATCAGCCTTATGTGTTTCACCTGTGTCTCATTGTCTACTTACCGGGCCCTATATATACACCCAGTGTTTTCCCCTTCCCTTTGCCAAGTAATCTTCGCCCCTTGTGTGTTGTTATCCTGCGTTACTTGTGTATGACCAGTTTTTGCTACTACGACTTGTTTTGCCTTACCCTTTGAACACCTTCGCTCTGTGTACTTGTACTTTGCTTTTGGGACAGTAAAAGCTCTGAACTGTTTACGCGTGTCGAGTCTGCTCTGTGGGTCCAATCTCTCGGTGTGCCTGATAGGATGAGCCTGTGTCACCCATTTGAAAATAAAATGCATGAATGAAATGAAGAATTAGCTCAGAGCATGCTGAATGCTACAGTTATTTGGAAATTATATTCTTAAGCGTGCAATTATGTGCAGTATAATGGGTGTAATGACTCCAACAGACGCACATACACATAAGGAAGGAAAGACTGATAGATAGGAAGGCAAAAGCGAGAGATTTCACTGTTGAGTGCTTCACTGGATAGGAAAATTTACACTGTCTGTGCTTTGAATGAAATTCATAAAATCTGCCTTCTGTCTTCAAACCCTTCTTTCATATTCTACTGGTTTTCACAGAGTTACTAAAGATCTGTTTGATCTTCCTCAAACTTGGAGAAAAAGTTTCCACTTGATAATTATACTTGTTTATCTGCTTTTCTTTTGGGTGGAGGCTTTCCAGACACTCTGGTAAGAGTATTTTGCTGTTTGCTAAAATGTAGTTTTTCTGTCCAGTTAGATAACACAGAATGAGGGGGAGCTACGAACAATGTGAAATAGACTGTTCATTTCACTTAATGCTTAATTTGTATGAACACGTCTCATTGTTTTTTTTAAAAGCCAGGTTTCTTAGTGATGAGAATTAAGAAATAAAACTGCAAAATGAAGGCAAAGAGACACAGAAATAAAAAGACAGGTGCTGTATGCAACAAATGGATGCGTTCCATTGTGAGGAAGGTCAAACATTGCACTCTACTCGCTTTCACTGTCTTTCTTTCTCTGTCTTTATGTCTCCATGAATATGTTACCACTCAACCATCTCCCTGCTGCAGACACCACTTCTTGTTTGTCTCCTCCTTTCGGTTTCTTTCTCCATCTTTCGGTAACCCCGACCCTTTTTTTTTCCTGCGCTCCCTTTCCTGTCTCCTGCTGCTCTCTTTGCACTTCTCTCTTACAGAGAAGGTGTTTTGCACCAGGTATGAATGTTTCCTCCGTGTCTTCCCATTGCTCTTCACCGCTGACCCCTCTCACACCACTGGACCCCATTAAGATGAAATATTGAACTGGGAGAGCTCCCTCAAGGCGTTTGGCAGCCTCACAGTCTGTCCCCCGTCCAGCTGAGATGAAAGATAAAAATGTAACACCATGACCCCCCCCCCTCTGCACCAGGTCCTCCCGTAACCTTAAAGCCCCACACTCCATTCAGCACCAACTTAGTGTTCTAACTGTCAGCTCTTATGGTGCTAAAAGTGGCTGCTTCCACGGAGACTACTCAAAGTAATTATTCATTACATGTCTCTGCCTTCCATCAGTCTTGCCTTTCCAGTGAATCAAAGTCTTTACATCTGCCATTGTAAAAAATCCAGGGTCAGATGAAACCAGGTAAAATACTTAGTGTAACTACAATGTTACTTAAGTTCAAGAAAGTTCTCCGTTTTTTCTCCTGTTTTTGGTTTTACTGACTGACAAATAAAAATACCAAACACAGAGTGCAGCTTTCTCATGAGGCGTTTTGAGCAGTCACTGCTAACTTCCTATTTGATTAAAATTCCAGTCTCTCGATTCTCTAATCAAACAAGGGGCTACTTTAATCTGTGCATGTGTTTTTAATTGTGTGTTCTTTTAGGGACGCATTTTTGTATTGCATGGTCCCACACACTTCTTAGCAATGCCCGCGGCGTGGCTCCAGGGGTGGCAGTTTCATATTCAGACGGAAATTTCTCAACAACTATTGAATAGAAATTTGGTGCACACATTCATGGTGCCCAGAATGATGATTCCTAATGCTTTTGGTGCTTTTGGCTGTAGACTCTTAGTCAATGTTTTGGAAAGACTGTGACCTTCATGGAGACCAGTTTGGTAGCCAAACAGTCATATTTTATACAGCAGGGGAGTAAAAACATGACTACGTACAGCCTGTACTGGCTCAGAGACCTACAGTAAGCACCCGTAAAAGTTGCATGTCAATCTCAACCAATCAAAATGCTTGACTTCATTGAAGATGGGGCTTTTGAATACATTTGTCCCACTCCATAGGAGTAAATATATTTTTTCCCACTATGTCTACCTGCAGACTACTGGCAGCCTATTAAAAACGAACACAGCCGTGTCATCTGTAAAAGTGTAGATTTAAAAGTGGGAGGAGCCCTTGTAAAATCAAACTGAAAAGCATGCATCACTGAGACTGCAGCTGTACAGAAAAAGGAAAGAGCGCCACCTACAGAAACCTAAACTTCAACAGCAGATTCCCGAAAAAAGCTGTTACAATCTCGTTCACATTTTTTGATTGACAGGTGATCTCTCAGACATGCAGTGACGAAAACATCACAGCCGAAACAGAGTAGCGCTGAAGATGTCAGCAAAACAAACAACATTGAAAAACCTGCTTTTATGGAGTCAAAATATATTCATTATGCACGTGGAATATTTAGATTTTGATAAGGTACAGGTGCTTAAAAAACAATGTATTTGGCTTTTACCATATACCGTAATAAACTGGAATAGTGCAACGTCAGGACATTAAAAGTCTTTTTGCATATAAATCACCATCCGTCCAACTCAAACGGATGGAGTTCGATCGTGGTTTTTGCTAAATTCCCTCGCAAGTTAATTTCTAATCCATCATTCTATCAAACTGCTTCAGCTACACCCACAGGATGGAGGGGAGTGTCTCACTCATGACAGGGTTCAATAAAAACTAAGATTAAATGATTTATCTTCTCACAATATTCCACCATGAATATCAAGCAAGGCTGATACCGTGGTAATGAGAGAGGAGCCCGAGGAGTGTGGCCATCTATTGGATTTCCAAAATCAATGCCCTCGGATAGAAAAATGCATGAGCCACCTGCAAACACTGAATCTTAACAATGCAACGTGCGCGCCGTATTCCCTGTAACTTTCCTCACAGGCCCTGCGGGGCATCAACTTTCTAATCTTGCTTTCACTGATGTTGGTATTCTTTAGCTTCACTTAATGCAGTAAAAGTTTGCTGAGCTAGCAGGCTCTTTATCCACACTCTCTGCTTCTCATTTATTCAGTTCTACATATTTACACATATTCTCCACTATAGTAATGCCTCTCTCTGTTAAATGCTGAGGACTTGCACTCATGAGCTGCATGTGGGGGGCTTCCCTTGTGGTTCTGTGGTCTCCTCAAACTACAACACAATGACAGTTATTGCATTTTCTCTGCAAAGACTTTCCCAGGCAAAGCTAGGAATTCAAACCACTGGACTTTCAGCCCAGTTTCTTCAACCCCAAGGCGACTGCCACCTTCTTACGGGGGCTTTGCGGCATGAATGATTTACGGTTTACCCTTGTTTGAGTTCTCTGGACACACAGGGGACACATTTATGTAAGCTCACGAAGAGAAAAACACTGCTCATGAGAACATTACATATGACAAAGCTTCAAAGAGGGGAAGTATCACTGCAGACGAACAGGATGTGTCCGAAGACCTCGTACCACTGGCACGCAGCTGTGCCAGCCCCAGGCTGCCTCATCAAAATGATGATTTAGTCCTGGGAGTCTGTCACTTTCGTAAATCCCCGGGTCAACCTTGTCTCCGTGCAAAAAGACACCGTTGAGTTCTCCCACTGGGACTGGTGTGTTTTTCATTATGGGAACAATGGCGTTGCAGGTGCAAACTGCTCGCACTTGCGTTCCAGCTGGTTCTGATTTGACAGTGAAACATGGTACAGCACCAGGCCAGCCTTAACACACGCACGCACAGTGGAGGAGATTACTGAGGGACGGATGTCGGAGACAGAGCATGTTCAGCTCTGGGAAACTCAGAAACAGCTGTCTTTAAGGGTAATAGTGGTTAGTTTACCAGTTTTAATAAGTTTGCAATGTGCAGATTGTTATACTTTTAGTGATATAAACATTACTTGGAGGCAGAAACAATCTCCGGTTGAGTTAAACCTCAATGGGAAAAGACAAACCACAACTTTTCTGGCTAAGTAACATCAGCCTGAGGCCTCCAGTGAGACAGGCTGTTAACGTGAGAGAGAAAGAAGATAATACTACGAACCCAGTGCTCTTCTTATAAGCTTATGAAATATAATCTGGCTGCATAAAGTAATTTATGAACTTCCAAATTCAACCCAGAGGTACTATCACATAGTAATCTATGGAAATACTTCCCAACCTTTTTGGCTTGTGACCCTTTTATGGAAAACAATGTTGACTCACAACCTTTTCTCACAGGTTGTACATGTCTATAATTTACGAGCAAGCAAAAAGTGATTGTTTAATCTGAGTACTTTGCAGAAGCCTGAAGACGTTAAACTATCCAGTAATTCACATTAAAGAAACAAGCTCCTGTGTGCTGAGGGGGTTTGTTTTCTTTTATGCAAAACATAGTATGTATGTGACTACACTGCACAGCATAATATAATATATTCTAACTTCTATTTTAATTACATCCTCACAGCAGGGGTGTGACCACTCTGATATGTAACAATGGGCCCAATCAGAGAGCATCCCCACCTCAACCAAGCTTTGTCAGCATCGTGATAATGTGTTCAACATTTGTGGTAATGTGTGCAACAACTGAAAAGACAGCATTTTTAACAGACTCTGGCTTTTTCAGGCTCTTGTTTGCCAGCAGATCCGTTTTAAATGATCTAGTCCCACGATGAGGTGACAGTTTTGATGAACCTCAAACTCTGTACACGTCTTCAAGATCCAGTGCTTTTACTGTCACTTACAGAAATCTACTGAAGTCACGCTATGTGACCGTGCACAATCCTCTCACAAACCTAAACTTTAATCCAAAACACACTCTACAGTTTTTAACTGCTACATACCTTCTTAAATTCTCAAATTGAGTAGTATTCCCTGTTTTAAGATGACCAGATGGGCAGTTAAAGCTGACATATTTTTGTTATCGCCTCAAAGAACCCCAAGCACATGGCAACGCCATCAAATAAGCAAAAACAGATTGCTTCTGTCTTTTATTTCTCTCCTGCATCCAAGTCTCTGATGTGCAGAGAGTGTGCGCTGAAACACAGGAGGGAAACAAATATATATCACTGTCTTTCGATTCAAACCCTATGTTCATCAATTATCACGCTGACATTTCGCAGAATTTAAACACCCAGAGGAGCTTTGAGAGTTGTTAGCCTGACTTCGGTGTACAGTACAAGCAGGTTACTCAGACGAGGAGGAGACACTGGACTACAGCATCAGCTCGGCTTCGCCTGGGAAGCTGGCACTAAGCACCTCCATAAAAAATCGTCTTGAGCTCCCCACTATTATCTCTGCATTCCACCGGAGAGAGAGCAGTGAGCTGGCTGCTACCCAGAGAGAGTGAAATATTATCGTGGGAGAACACATCAAGACGAGCTCCGCCAACATAAAGCTTCCACTCAGTTCAGGGGGTTAAAAAGCCCCAGAGCACGAGCTAAATGATAAGGGCCGCTGCGCCGCACATTAGACAGATATGCACTCCACTCCACTCCAGCAGGTGTGACTCACTGGAAGGAAGGCGGCCGGCACCGTAGTGGTCCCACTCGCTCTCTTAGCTTTGATCATTCCCCGCCGTTTTGTGGGCTCGCGTGCTTCCCCCGGGAATATAATTTATAGAGTCCATTAGATGTTTATAGGACGTGTGTAAATCAAATGAGAGTCTGCAAAAACAGCCCTGACTCACCCTTTGTTCTTTTCATTATATCATCATACAGAGCATGCTTTGAGCAATCATTTGTCATTTGAAAGTCAACAGTAAAAACTAAAATAAAAAAAGGACAAAGCCGTAGACTGGGAGGAGACGCTGGTTCTGGAAGTACTTTTTACCGCCGTAAATCCCTTTTTGAAGTTTTCTTTCAATGATATCCTAAATGTCCCAAAATAGAATAAGAGTCTCCCAGATAAAGGTAGGCTTAGATTAGATCTAGCTTTATCATATACATACATATCATATGTCAAATAAATGACAGTGTCTCTGAAATCATGTTATTGCCACCAGTTTTAATTAATTCAAACTTAAAGCAGAATTAACTC
The DNA here is from genome assembly GCA_008360985.2 of Macquaria ambigua. Classification (NCBI taxonomy): domain Eukaryota; kingdom Metazoa; phylum Chordata; class Actinopteri; order Centrarchiformes; family Percichthyidae; genus Macquaria; species Macquaria ambigua. The sequence continues at coordinate 1,243,241 of VMKM01000003.1, read as the reverse complement.
TTTTTTTGGTCACTTGGGGACAAATGTGACACAACGCTGACATGTTAGCACCTTTTAAGTAATGGCTAACTTGTTAGCAAACAGCCTATTTACACACCCAGCAGACACATATCAACCTTAGCGTTCATTTGGAGTCAGAATTAGAGGGTGACACGGGAGTGGATTTTCACTCCTGTCCCCTCCCACTCCCACAAAAATACTCCTGTCCCGTCGAAATCCCGGAAGAAATGACTCCCGTCCCGTTCTGTTCCCGTGTTGTGTGGCTGCAACCAACCAGCCACCAGAGCAGACAGCAAAGAATAAAAAAGAATTAAAAAAGACAACAGAACGACTAGAACTATGTTCAAAATAAAGAAAATAGCATTTATTCATATTAGAACTGCATATTTACATATAAAAAAGGACCTATTGTTATTATGATTCCCGTCACACACACCGTTTTGTTAAACTCTTCTCTCCAACTCTTTCTGCAACAACTCAACCTCTCGCGAGATTTCAGAACGAGACTTTCTGTTCCTGGTTAAACAAAAGAGATACTTACTCTTTAACAAAAAGGTCTGTCTCTGTAGGGATCCTCACCATAATGTTGTCACTTAAAATAACAGTCTGAGCCAGAGTCAGTGGCAAAAACAGGCATTTTTAGTGGATATACTTTTCACAGGCGCAATTGCCCCAAAGGATTACGTAGCAGCCATTGCAGCCCGTTCGCGGATGCAGGGCGGAGGTGATCTACTGGACCAATTCCAAAACTTTTGGTAACTATTAGTCATTTAGACCCAAAATAAGTAAAAAAAATAGAGCTCAAATTAGTTTCCCTTTAATCTCGCCTACAAAGCTCGATTGTTTCTCCCACCAGAGGAACACCAGACTTATACGAAACAGAAACAAATCTGAGATGTGATTCAGAGGTCAGGCTAGCTTGGCAGTGCTACAACAGTCACCTAACGTCGCCTATACACAAAATAAATGAGATTTTACCTCCAGAACCCTGAGAGCACTTCTCTGACTTCACTGTGTTACGTGCTGTCAAAGAGCACATTTCCATTACAGCCATTGATGCTAACATTGACTTAGCGAGGGCGTGTACACATTGAAATGGACTGCGATGCTGTCGTGAGAGCAGACTGAGGCCTGTGTGTCTCTGCTGCTGCAGGACTACAAAGCAATTTCCCAGCGTGCAGATCTGCGCACAGAATCGATAAATCACATTCCTGATTACTCTGCAGGGGGAAATGGAGTTTGTATTGTTTCTCCAAGACAAATGTAGGCTCCGGGCAAGATAGATCTTATTTTTAGGGCCAAAGAAAGACAACCCAAACACACGCACGCACCTCCTCGTCCACGCGGCCCCCCACTCTGTTAAAACGAAAACTACTTTTCCCCCTTTTCACTTTTCTCTTTCATTACACTCCAAAACTCACTCGTCCCTCTTGAGCTCTCCCTCTGTTTTTCCCCTACTTTTCTTCTCTGGTTTGCTCCATTTCTTTCAAGGTGGCACTTTCAATAACTCCTCCACGATTGAATCAATTGAAAGTTGCAGAGCAATCCCAAAAGTTCTCCAAAGCCCACTTTCTGTGTCTTTTACTGTGAACTGGCCTCTTCGCTGCCATCCTCAACACATCCATGTGTCTACAGTTTCAAAACAGCAGCACATCCTGACACACACAAGTGGAAGTTGTTGTGAAAGAAAACAATTATTCAGTTAAAGGATTAAATTGCTGCTTTAATGGTTGAGAAAATTCTTTCACCCAACAGCAATAAGAGGACACAGTGTTCATCGTTGTTTCAGGGTTCCCACACATTTCTACCAATGAATGTTCAACACTTTTCCATAACTTCTCCGTAATATTTGACCCCATTTCCACGACTTTATTTAAGTAGTTTAAAATAGGTAGCGATCATAGGGCGCGATAATGAGGCTCTTACTCCAGTGTGCTATGCCCTAAGACAGGCATTGTAGCAAAAATGTAGTATGGAATAATATTATGGTAACCATATTCTTTTATTTTTATTAATTTTCCATTGGCTTAAGTGAATGTCTGCATTTGCAGCATTTATTCATTTAAAAGTAATGATGCATAAAAGTTTTAAATTACAGGGTTTTTTGTTGTTTTGTTGGTTTGCCTATTTAAAAGTTCATTTCCTACATACCGGGTTTTCACCTGACCCCCATCCCAAATCCAGTGTAGGTACCAGATCTGCTCGGGGTCCTGCGTTTACAGATGATGCAACACATTCACACATTATGATTGGCTGTACGTTAGAAAGCGTACAGATACCGTGTGTTCGCGCCGCAGACCACCACATTTTGCATCTCTCTTGAGCCACGTATTATATTTATCGTTTGAAGGCCAAACATTATTAAACACGTACTTTACAGGCATGTGCAGATAAGCAAGCTAGCGCTTGCTAAGTTTACTCGCTCGTTAGACATTCCCGCCGCCAACTAGCTGCATACGCCAATGTGTATCACGTGATACTTGTGACGTTTCAACGGTCACACAGCACGAGATTTTAAATTTGTGACACAAGGAACTTATTTTGCGTGACGTTAGACATGTTTTGGGATTTTTATGAACACATTTTAAACAATAGCCAAAACAAGGTATATTCAAAACTTTTCCAAAACATTCTTTTAATTCCAAACCATTTCCAGGCCTGGAAAACAGTTTTTCTAATTTCATAACTTTTCCAGGAATTTCATGACCGTGGTAACCCTGTTGTTTTCGCCTTCATTTTAGCTGCTTTAAATCCAAACTCTGGCCCTGGAGTGAAACAAGCCAAACGCTGAATCTCTTCCCTAATGATGAGGAATGTTGTGTTGGACAAAGCCAAAAAGGCTGATTGCACCAGATACGTTTTCATTAATTTAGATGTGTCACTGATATATTTATCTACAGGACAAGCCGAGGGGCTGCTTACTGTAAGAAAAAGCTCCTTGACATGTTGAAACAGTTCACTGACTCTGATGGGTCTAACTAGGTTGAAAATATTGATTAAATTGTCCATAATGGAATATTATATTGCAATTTTGATACATAAATAAACATAAATATATATCATAATACAGTGAATCGCCCACAAATTGAATTGAGAGACTGTTGCTATATTAAATGACCATATGGGAATGTTTGCTTGTTACAGAGCCTGGAATTTGTCATGGAGAGAAATAAAAACCAAATTAGTGCAAAATAAATGCTAATTTAAAATGCAGTACAATAAACTGTGAAAAGTGTCAGGCCATGGACAATCTAATGTAAACGAGCTGCTTGGATTCAATGTATTATAGTTTCAATTTTTGACATCAACATAACATACGCAAAAATCTTAATATTATTCAATTTCTGCACACAAATTAATAATTCAAGAGCACAATCAGTCATCTGTGAGCACAAATTTGTTGTTTTTTTCTCAAAAAAAAAAAGCAAAAATATAGATACTTTATCATATGGATGCAAAATTCATGTAAATTCAATATAACCAGAGAGAAGTCCTGTTTATTGATGTGCAGCATTGCCCAAAAAGGCCAAATACAGCCACAGGTGTTGGGATAGCTATCTCGGTAGAAATAGTATAGTGAAATATTAGATAACTGACAAATCATATAAGGTATATCATTTAGATAGATAGATAGATAGATAGATAGATAGATAGATAGATAGATAGATAGATAGATAGATAGATAGATAGATAGTGTTGTTGGGAGCGAAGAATAAGAAGTAGATATAAAGTGGCTCGTAAACTGCTCAACACCTGGTAATAAAAAAACAAGACAACATGTTCCTGATCTTCTTCCCCTCCCTGCTCTGAACTGCAACGTCACCTTGTTTGTCTGAAAGCTCCTTTCTAACTGGAGCCTCCAGAAAGACCTTTTCACCTCCCCCGTGTCTCTGAGCACAAGTATTTACATGCAGGCAAGACTTTGTTTTATGTCTCGAAGCCACATTTTGTCTGTTACATTTCCTTGTATTAAGGGGCCCACCAAGGATAAAAAAAAAGAGAGAAAGAACGAAAGAAAATGTAGTGGGATAACAAACATCTTTTCTTTCCCTCCGGCTAAGGACTTCCTGATTGTGTCAGTCACTCAGCCCAGAACAAGATTGCACAAAGGCTCAACAAGAGACTTTGGTATTATTCCCATTTCATGCAGGTGTGAACATGCACACACTTTAACTATTTTCTATTTTTTTTTTGTACCACATTTGAAAAATACTTCCAATCATGTGAATGTTCCCAGGATGAAGTGCGTTCCTACTGCTGCAGTGTGTTAATGGAAGAACTGTCATCATCGTCTATAGGATCATATGTTTTTTTTTTTTTTTTTTTTGAATAAGGGAGCGTAAATGTTTATTGAGCCCTGGAGGCACGTAAGCAAATCTGACCTCATCGCAGCAGATAAAAAAGTGTGTGCGTTCAGTGGGAGCGCGCAGATGGAAACTAGCTTCGACTCGATCTGTAAATCACAGAATCTGCTGCACTCGACTGAACAGCTGTTTGGTTTCTGTGCACAATTATAATCAGAGATCTGCATCTTCTAATAAACTGCTTGACTGAAGCCATATCGCCCATATGTGGCGGTGGAAAGTAACTTTTTAGTTAAAGTTCATAAAGTTATTTACGTACATATTTTAGTGTTTCCATTTGTGCAGCTTAATACCTAATCTCTGCTGCATTTCAGAGGGAAATATTGTCCTTTTTAAGTCATATTTTACATTTAACATGAGATAAACCCATAAAATATCACTTATATCCTTATTTATCTCTCATATAAGTTTCTTTTTTATCCTTTGATCCTTTTTTCTTATTCCTTTCCCTCTGTCCTTCCTACTTTCCTTTCCTACTTCCTTCAACCTGTGCGTCATTTTATCCTTGTCGCCTTCTTCTCTTATTTCTTTCATTCTTTCCTTCTGTTTGTCCTCATTTCTTTTCTTCTTCTGCTAATCTGAACGCAAAAAAAATAATCGCCTGAGATTCAAGGTTTTCACTTTCTTCAAGGAGAGTACTTATACATCAGACACTTAAGGACAATTTACTGCCAGTTTTTGTTCCAGCACATTTCCTCTGTGACACTGATTTGACATTGCAGTTCTTTTCAGCACTGTTTATATGATTTGTAAAACATCTTTTCCCACCCAGCGAGCGAGCTCTTGTGTGTGACACAAAGAAACCCGATCAGACCTACAAGCTGGCAAACAGGCTCCTTTGTTGCACCCTTGAACCCAAACTAACACTGGTGTTGAAAGCGCTGAAAAAGGGGGCTTGTGTAGGCAGGACTACAGAATGTAGAACAGTAACTTGTGTATGAACTCCTTCACAAAAAGCTTCGGGTATCATCTCCTGCTTTTACAACTGCACCACACTCTGCTGATGATTAGGAAATCAGGAGCTCGGAGGAAAGTTTGAGAGACTAGGCGACAAAAAGGGAAACAGAAAGAGGCTGAGAAAGAGAGAAGCGAAGGGTTGAAAGAGCAAGAATGGTGTGTGTTTGTGTGTCTGCGTGACGGAGAGAGCGAGAGGTGATTACTTTGTGTTAATCTAGTATCAGCTTTCCACCACTTGGAGGCTTCCCAGTGTATTACTCATTATCTGCAGACAAGTCTGTTAAATACAGATTAGACGTGTCAAGAAAAGGGACGCAGTATTCCTGAACTTTCTCATGAAACTCTCCTGTCTTCCCATGGGTTATCTGGGCTTTTCTCCATGATGCCCCCCACTTTCTTTTTCCCCCCTTCTTCATGTGCGTGTTTTTTCTCACTCTTATCCAGCTGCGCTCCATATTTCAACCTCTTCGTTCCAGCAGATTTTAAATTGAGCTATCCCCGTAATTCAAAAGAAGACACTGAAAAAAAAAAAAACCTTTTAGACTTTTATCTGTCAGTGTTTTTCTTTTTTTCCAGGAGTCATCATATTTTTTTATTTTTTGATGACCTCGCTGATTCGAGCGAGGCCACATATTTCCTCATAATTACTTTCTGCTTTCAAAAAGAAAATCAATAGATCCATACGAGTGTACACACAGGGTCCTGCTACAGTAAGTGCACATCGGGTGAGTGCTCCATTTAAAAGGTAGCGCCTCACCGATCACAAATCCAATAAGGTCTTTGTAGCCACATGCTACCGTTGCATTTCAGAAAGCTGTTTACACCACTTATCGATACTGGAGAAATGGTCAGTTAAAGGGTTTGTCTCTGAAATGCGACTTTTACAACGACAATGAGTTCTAAAGGAATTACTTCAAGTTTTAAAATGCAATGGAACCTTTTCCCCATCAAAATAACGACAGATAAATAATATGTAAAAACCGTGGGAGGGATCAAAGTCAGCAACCAGGAGTCAGTGGACACCCAGAGAAAGACCAAGGAGGACTTTCACGTCTGACGCCAGCAACCCTGTCTCCTAGAAAAACACTTACTGTATATAATACTAATGTGTCTTCCCAGTTATACTGTGATGGGAAACTTAAGGCAACGCTTTTTCGAGTGTAAGAAATGCTACATTTTTGTACCACATGCAGGCCATAGAGAGGTGGTCGGGGGAGCTGGTGGACGTACAGATCTCAGGACTTTCTCAGGACTCAGGAGACCGGGAGTCCCACATGTGGTTTACGTTTAGGCAACAGAAGCACTTTGGTTAAGGTTAGGAAAAGATGGTGGTTTTGGTTAAATGTTAGCAAAGTAAACACGTCGTTTCGTGCTACAGTAGAAGAAACCCAGGCGACAATCTTTCGTCAACCTTAACCTTAAACGTGCTTCAGCTGCTATGAGCGAGTACTGAATTCAGGGCTGCAGCTAATGGTTATTTTCATTATTGATTAATCTGCTGATTATTTTTTCAATGAATCCATCAATCGCTTGGTCTGTAAAATGTCAGAAAATACTGAAAGATGGCCATCACGATTTCCAAAAGCCCAAATGCACGTCTTCAAATGGCTTGTTTTACAAAAGAACGTTGTGTGCAGAGACAGTGGAGTAGAGAGGCTGATCCATTCGTTTTTTTGCATTGATCCTATTGATGCCAGTTGAGATAAGATTTGTTCCGTTTATTATACATTAGCAGCCTGCGTCTGAAATTAGCTTCCATTGATGTCGGGGTCATTTTGGAGAGTTGTTGTGAGCCTGATCCATGATGTAAGGCTGTGACCGACATCAGGACAGACGCAAACACAAAGAAAACACAATGAAGGTTGGTGTTTCTTTTTCAACAACAGACCTGAGAAGGAACGAATAGCTGGGGTGCATTCAATGTAAAAACTACTGTTGCCACTTTATTTTACAGGTCTGTAATTTACTAATGATGTTTAATGTCTAACTGTGGAGAAAATAGGAATGTCATTGAAAGAAAGAAAACTAAGTAAGTATTCATTTTGGAATCTGTATTCTTCATATATGTTGAATTGTCTGCATTACTGTACAAATGTTTCAGTGTTCAGCTGACCTTCTGTGTACTGAATCTTTAGGTTAAACAAGCTTTCAATTGGAATTAGTTAATTAAAGTGTAACACTGTCTCTATTTTCCCAAATAATTAGTACCAACATCGATCGTTCTCTCCAGGAAACGTTTTGAAAATTGTTAGTAAATTACATCAGAAATTACAGACCAGTAAAATAAAGTGTTACCAAATTTTTTGCGCTGCTTGGCAACATTTCTGCAGTTGAACTTTTGCTTCGTCCAGATGGTGCGCACCATATTGCAATCTCAGGAATGGGTGACATAAATTAACGATATAGTATTCCAAACTGCCATTTGTGCAACATGTTTTTGCAAACTTTCAACGCTCTGAGAATTTCTCACAAAAAAAAGGCATTAAAAGGCATTCTTAGCTGTTACTGTGAGGAAGTGAGGACACTCGAAGCCCCAGCACTAATTGTACATTTAAAATAAATGTTTGTCATGTTTTGGACAAAGCTGTTGTGTACTGCAGCGAGACAACTAGGATGCCAACTGGTTTTCAACATTTTCTATGATAAATGTTTCTGTGTTTGAGTTGAAAATAAAAACAGATGTGGTTGTTAACAAGGAGAAGAGTTGTACTCGGCAGCCAAATTCCTCAAAGAGAAATAACCTCTCACTTTATGAACTTTGGTCTTAGAGCCAAGTGAGAGTTGAATATGCAGACTATCTGGAGAGTAACTATCACATTAAGCCATGAATGCTCAACATTTTTGCATTACTAAAAAAGAGAAATTATTTGGTTTCAATAATAGAAATACACAGAAACGGTCAGAGATCAACTTGCACAGTTTCTATCTTTTAAACATTGAATAAATGTTTGCAGAACAAAACAGAAAGATGTACTTCTCTTAATAGGAGTGTCAATACCATTAATCTTGTTGCTTCTTGCATTAATCATCATTTTAATGAGATGAATCATGGGTATCTATGAAAGACCATTTTATAATAAAAGGACTAGATGCATGAACTTGACCAATAATGAGGTTGAGGATGGTCAGACCTCGCTGCCTCAAAGCTAAAAGCTGCTTATTGCATGTAGCTCTGAGTCAGCGATAACAGCTTCAAATAAAGATGTCTCCAAATATGAATATCTTAGAGATATGCAGAGATTAGAAATAGAGATATGGCATCCTGGACGTATGGAAAAAACACCTTGGGAATACAAAATCAGCCATGTCTCCGACTCAAAACACTGGTATCCATCAGAACGACCTCAGTGGGGGTCAAACAGCATCCGAAAGCCCGTGAGCAGATCACACGACACACGCAAGAGACTCACCGTGTTGAATCCTGGGAAGAGGCGGACCGCTGAGGCCGTATCCAATGGAAACGGGAGGAACTGCTTCATGCCCAGTGAGGTTTGGACGGCAGGCAGGGTGGGACGCACCAGGGCAGGCATGAGGCCATTTTGACATGTGTTACCTGTGGGAGGGAGAGCAAAGGCAACATGTTGAACTGCAGACATCGACAGAGCCAAAATCTTTCAGTTTACATCCAAGCGAACCTTCAGTGGATGTTTGTTTGGTCTGTGTCGACTGTATCACAATGTCTTTCTGCACCATGTTACATCTTATCCGTGTTAGTCATCTATTTAACTATGAAGCACCAAGGCCGCCAAAGCCGACATCCCTTCCTTTAGTTCCAGGGCTTGATTTGATTCATTGATTTGATTTAAATTCATGCCAGGAGTGAAAACTGCTTTTCTGATTCTGTAGAGTGGGTTGTGACTCATGTGATAGCATGGAAATCCCCAAAAATCTCCAACATCATTTCAAAGTTAAAAAAAACGTTTTTGTTTTTTCATTACAAACTCCTCATAACTTCATTTTCTACCTCAAATTTTGGAGATTTCCAGGCTTTTACATGAGCTGCAACCAACTCTATAAAATTGGAAAAGTTGTTTTTACTTAGTAATGTATAATGTTTAATGTTTGTGACGAAATAATTTTAATTTTCAAGCTTTTTCTGATGAAGATCCAAAGCTGCAAAGAGCTGGTTGAAAGCTCCAAAATAGCTAGTAAGTGGACGTTTAGTTAAGATTAGTTTGTTGCACATACTGATCCTCTGAGATCAAGAATGAACTTCTAATCTCAAATAAATAAATAAATAAGTGATTTTCTTTCTTTTGTTGCAATGTTTGTATAATTTGATTACAAAATTGTCATTTCATCATTACATCATTTTTTATATTTTATTACAAACTCCTCATAACTTCATTTTCTATCTCCAGTTTTGGGGATTTCCATGCTTCCACACTGAATGTCCAATGTATGTAAAGCAATAACAACTCAAGGTCCACTTACAAGCTTTTTCAGAGCTTTTCAATTGCATCTCAGCTGATGATGAAGGCCGCAAGATGTGGTTGAAAGCTAAAAAAAACGGAAAAAAAAACAAACAGTAAGTATAAAAGCAGTAAGTGGACCTTTAGTTGAGATTATTTTGTCACACATATTGAGCCCGAGGTCAGGAATTAACTTCCACTTTCAAAAAAACCTTCAGCGAAAAAACTTGAATCTCACATTTTCACCAAATTTCCTTTCATATCAGCAATTGTGGGGGTTTTCATTATCAATGCAACATGTACCAGGTATGTTAAGGCACTGATAATCGCAGGGCCCGTTCTTCACAATGAGACATTTACTCCTGATATATAAGCACACACCAACTTTTACTTGTACTTAATTAAAGTATTTCAACACTTGAACCACCACCAGCACCACGGTTAAATGAATGGTCTCCATTACTGAGAACTGGCTCAAAGATCGTGTCTGGGATAAATTGGCTGCAGTCTCGTGAATTCTCTGAATTCATTTTCTTCTTGTAATCACAATCAGACCCAAATTATGTACAGAGAACAAGTTGCACATGCAGATGACCACTGTGTGATGCTGCGATGATGTATATCTCTCCGAAACAGATGTTCCCGTTCTGAAACTGTCCCCGCAAATAGCTGATGTGGAATGACTGCAGCAGACACAGTGTGTCTTCTTATGAGATGATTCAATGGCAAGAGAGGCCTGGCCCACACATCTCTAGGAAAAACAAAAGTAAATACTTCACTTTTATTGTCATGTGAGTGCGCCACGCCAGCAGAGCGATTTATAAACCACCAATTGGAAACAGCACAGGGCTGATTTCAACACGGCGGGATCAAAAAAAAAAAAAAAAAGGCAGAGAAAACCGTCACAGCCTTCCAAAACATTAGGAATTAAAGAAGCCATTTCACAAACTGTAATGAGAACCAGAGGGGTGATTTTTTTTTTTTTTTATCGCTGCACATTTAACAACAGTGGAACTCTGAGCCAGCATGGCTCTAAAGCGCTGGCAGATACAGTATCAAACCACCGTCTTGAGACAAATAAAAACAAGGTTTGCCACGTTTCGGTCCCCAGGCAGTGGTAAGGGGTAAATAGAAAGCAAAAGTCATAAAGACGAGAAGAGAAGAGGGGAAAACCACAGACTGTCCCCCCTTCTCTCACTCTGTCTTCTGTCTTCTCCCTCCAGTCGCCGGAGCGCTGCCATCTGTTGGAAAAAGAACACATGCCGTCTCTCATGCGGAGGCACGTCCTAGTCCCAACTTTAGCAAAGCATGTCCTTCTGTAGGGATCATCCAACCGTGCCATCTCTCGACATGCCGGCCTGACGTCAGCCCGCAGGCACGCCTCACCTCGCCTCGCCTCGCGCCCCGCGAAATCCACCATTCACAGCTCCGACGTGCGCAGTCAAAACAGCCCGTTCAAACACACCAGGGCTGATGTGCGGGATTAGTCTGCAGCAGGATGAAGAGTGACACACTGAAATGGGAATTAGTTTGATAGGGTCGTGTTTGGTTTGCTGAGTGATAGGAGATGAAATCTGACGTGTCACCACGGCTGAAGTCTGTGAGTTTTCTATTCTGTAACATCAGAGGTGATTAGTTCCACCACTGAGCAAAAAATCACAATAAAGTCATTAAAGTTTTTCTATTGATACAGTCACTGGTGGAAGAAGTATTCAGACCCTTTACTTAAGTTACAACAGCAATACAATAATTTAAAAACACTCCATAACAAGTATAAGTCCTGCATTCAAAACTTTACTTCTGTTAAAGTACATGGGTAGACGTACTTTTGTATGTTCTATCATATAATACTATTGTGTTATTATTACTTACTATTGTGTTGCAGTTGAGAAAAGAAGAGCTAACTTTAACTACGTTTCATATTGTGGGTAGTTAAATCTATAACAACGCATCAAATTTTATATGCTGATCATATGTTTTGAATAAACCAGAGTCTACAGCCATGCTAGGGCTCTGTGAGGCTGTAATAAGCATTCAAATGCTAATGTCAGCAATGCTAACATGCTCACGATGACAATGCTAACATGCTAATGTTTAGCAGGTATGATGTGTACCATGTTCACCATCTTAGGGCGTGTTTGAACAGGAGGAGTTTCATCTGCATTTTTCAGTTGTCTGTCTCACGCGCGTCTGATGGAGCAGATAAGCTTCAATTTTAACCTTTGACCTACACTCAGTACTGTGCCTGAAGGTGTCGTTTGTAGACACAGATGGAGCGCACTGAAGCTGCTGCATGCTAACATTTGCTAATTAGCACTAAGTGTAAAGTACAGCTGAGGCTGATGGGAATGGCATTAGTTTTACAGGCATTTGGTCATAAACCAAAGTATTGGACAAGGGGACATGAATGTCTGTTCCAAATTTCATGACAATCCATCCAATAGCTGTTGAGATATTTCACTCTGGACCAAAGTGGTGGACCGACCAACAGGCCTGTAAATCATCCATAGAGCCACACCGCTAGCATGGCTAAAAATCCAAATTTGTAAAGAAACTAATAACTAAAGCTGTCAAATAAGTATTGTTGAGTAGACTTATACTATAGTCTACTATAGGCAGATTTATTTTCTTTTGTCTCCTGTTTTGAAGGGGTAACGCAAAAATCGCAATCCAGCCAAACATGCCCAAACACAAAAGCACATTCCTGCCTGCAGCAGAGGTTAGTGTTTCAACTCTCAAGCCTGATCATCTGTCACCACCAGCAAACGTGCAAAATATAAGGAGGAGCAGAAAAATGAGCCCATGGCTGCTAATCTGAACTTCACCCCGGACCTTTGAGCACCGCACTGAATTCAAGACACTCCACCTGCGCTCAGACAGAAAAAGCCTGTAACAGCAGGCTCTGGCAGAAAAGCCCAGATGGCATCCGTAATTATCACTTTGTTAGATGTGTCAATATTTAATAATAGAGTTTGGCTAAAAAAATGTTAATATTTGAAATCTGTCGACAGATTCTGTATTTTGACTCCGTGGGCAGAGTGCAGGGCCCAGGTGGACTGAGTCTCTCCAGCTGACACCGTCATCTACTTTGCATCGAGAGTCGCTCAGGAGAGTCGCTCCATGCTGAAAGGTCAGCGGGTGACACTCATTAAAAAAACTAGTAGAAGACTGTCTGAGCCGCCTGGGAGTTATGCTGCAAAAGCCGTGGAAAAAAAGAAGAATTTAAGGTTTTGTCTTCAGCCTGGTCTTATATTCTATTTTTCTGTCAGGAGCATTTATTGAGATGATCAAAACGAAACAAGTCAAAGACAAACAAATAGAATACAAAACGTCAGTCGAATGAAAAGCCTGGTTATATGTCAATATCGCCCCCTCTACATAATCTCCCCAGTGCTGATCTGTTTACATAGTGAATGAAGTCTTGTAGCTGAGTGAAGACTTCTCACTGTGAGCTTCTCATGCAGCCGCTGACGGCAAATATGTGATGGTTAAATGTGAGATTTAGTGTTTGAGGTTGTAAAAATGTTTGTCTATGTAAAATGTGGCCACAGATTTGTATTTTAGGCCGCACAGAAAGCTGCAAAGAGAGGCTACTTTCTGCCTGCAGCTTCATGGGACAACAAACCCGAAACCAGCTGACACCAAATATTCAAATCAAATATAAATCATAAAATGGGATGTGGTCATGGCCTGATTTACCTGCAAGTTGGGCCTCAGAAAAAAATCAGCTGCTAGGTGCCTGTTAACCGCACATTCCCCTCCTCTATGTGCTTTTTGTACAGTATCCCAGTATGCTGCATGATAATTTGATTAGACGTGAATTAATTCCAGACTATGCAACATATAAGTACATTGCTGAAAAGTGAAATGAAAGTCTTAAAACTAGATTTTCACACAGGCGGGACACTCTATAGGACAGGGCCTCAAAACCAGGTGATAAATCAGGACCTTAAAGCTGCAATCTTCTATCTTAGTGACTTTTAAAGCCGCACTAATCAATATTTTTATATTAACAATGGATCCAATTTCTACGTGTGATTTTAAAGGTGTTGCTCATTGTGACAAACCCACAGAAAATCATCACCCAACTCTGCAGGTCCCCCTAGAAATACGGAGTGTTTTAGCATCGTTCAGCTTGTTGTTTTGGTTTTTTACAGCCCACAACTTTACTGTTTTGGTTCACTCTCACCGCTCTCATTCTGCGTCATTTCCAGATGCAGCTGTTTTTTTAGCACCACTCTATGCCACCTGCCCAGCACCGAATGTCAGACAGACTAAGTTAGCAACTAGCTTGTGAATATTTAGCATCTAAACAGCCAGATATTTGGTTAGAAGGAAAGTGAATTGCACTTACGTTCGTCACATCACCAGAAACATGACTCCTAATGAATGCAGTTTGCTAACACATTAGCAACATCAAATTTAAAATGTAAGTGTGTGATTTTCAGTTCAGAGTTCTTCCTCCAAGTGGCCAAACAAAACAAATTAATGCAGCTTTAAAGACCTCATCATGTCAGTTGATATTATGCTTTAGGGGTGCATATTATTAAACATCATTTTAATTATTCAAATTACCACAAACCAGTTGACACACATTGAACCTGGGGCTTTTTGAGATGCTTTTTCTTTTGCCTGCTTTGCCCAGAAGTGTAATGATGTAGAACTGAGATGAGATCTGACTTCTGGAAATATTTGAAACAGATCGGAATTGATCAAAGTTTTTTACCCACTGGCCTTTGTTTATCCATTCTCTTTGAGGCTGTGTTTAATGATGCAGCACATACAGTATGAGACATTAAGAGCAGCTCGTTGGACAGGATGTGTATGGATACTGTAACATGGCGTGCCTCAGACTCTGACTGTCCTCTGCATTGCCCTTCCTGAAAGATTCACTTATCTGGGCTCAAGCGTTTTTACTCCTGCGGCAGTATGTCGAGAGAGGGAGAGTAAAAATGATGTCTGGAGGACGCCCGACTGGCATTAATAATTAATCACCTCGTGCCGCTCTCCTCCACCTTCCGCCTCCTCTTAGTGTCCTGAACTTGGCTGCTCCTCCGATAAGATCTGTCCAGAGAGGCTGAGAGTCCGCGCAGCCGGAGAGCCTCAAAATAAAAAGACTGCTCTTGCACACGCTTCCTTTTCCCTCAGCAAACATAAATCCAATTATTAGATAAATCTGAATTCCACTGAAAGTCATTCGTATGCTGATGACGCTCCGGATGTGATTAACACCTTTGTGTTTTCATGGAGTTTGCTGATTGTATTCTGTGACCCTTAACATGCTCTGCGATCAGTACTTTCCTTCAAGCGAGGAGGATAAAATCATTTCACCCCCATTAAATTGAACAAAGTGACTACAAAGGGTAGATTTAAAACATTCTTCTTTTTTTTTTTGAAAACTACACTCTCACCGATTTTCCAATTAACCTTTACAGGATAAGATCTGTACTCTTGTGAAATATCATAAATCTCACCAGCGTGTGGCATACAGCAAGCATTTGGCTCCCAGCTACACAACACACGCCGCCTCCCTCCCTCCATTCCCCTTCAGATTAGCATACTGTAGCTCTTGCCGCTGTCATGAGTGTAGCTCACTAATAAACACAGCTGCCTCTGAATCACATCCAACAATCACTTCCCATGTGCTCTGTAATCTGAGGTTAACCAAAAAGACGTTTACGTGCTGCTAAACGCAGACCGCAAAGCCAGACACACCGGATAGATTTCCTCCGGGCCTTCGACTCAACAACACTAATAGCTCGTATGATTGCAGCACACATTCAAGACCTATTAGCCTTCTGGGTTACGGCCCTTTTCGGACAGCTTTTAATGCAAGAGGGACATGTCCTTTTGATCTGTTTGTTGTTTTTTTTTACCATTTCGGTATCTTGTTTCGAAGAGGTCAGGAGTCTCGCAGGCTCTTCTCATGATAAGTCACCTGACATTAATCACTTTAACAGAAAACATGTTCCAGTTTAATAGCAGCATTGCAGAGCTGGTGAACAAACAGCGTTATTAATCTTTTAAGAGATACCATCTGTTTTCTCTGTGCAGTGCTGTTGTGCACTCATAAATGTTAAAGCGATGCGCATCCTGTACGCAAACAGTGACCTTTACTCCTCTTGTGTTTTTGTTTTACCCTGAGCGGTGGAGATAAGATGGCTCACAGTACTGATAAAAACAAAGCAACAGCAACCACAGAAACCTGCCTGAGCTGTTGTTTGGTCGAGGGCCGGCAAGCGTCACCGCTTTCACTCCTCATGATTTTGGTTTAAACGGGGTCAAATCCCAAACTCATCCATCCAACCAGACCTGCATCACCTTTATTTTCTCTTTGCTTTCCAGAAGATGCACACCTGACCGACATCAGCGGTGGATCTCAAAGCTGAAGCTGTCTCTGCAACTGACAGCTTATTCATTTATAAGCTCCCAGCACTCTTTTCTATCTCCCACCCTCCCCTCCTCTGTGTACGGCATAACAAGAGAAAATCCTTCCCGCTCTTACAAGCCACGGCCTGTAACTTCAGATCGCTTTAATCCCTGGGATTAAAAAAAAAAAGTCTTTCATTTAACAAATCACCCCCTCAGAACTCCGGATCCCTGTGTAATTATTCCTCCTATGTGACTGTAAGCCAGCCGTGAGAAGAGCACTTGACGAGAAGCCACTCGCGCATTAAGTCTTTCCTAAGCCTCCTCCAGTCTCTTCCATAAAAACTAATGGAGGGGGCCTTTCTCTAAATGTCTCTAAACATCCTACGCAGAATATCAAGTGGCTCTCGAGGCTAGCAACTCCGATCTTATTTGGATTCCTACGGACAGTCAGCTGGTCAAACAGCCACAATGAAATCAAAAGCATGGATTTCCCAGCAGCCTCAACAGCTGGGATTTAGTCCAGTAAACCAGAGCATGAGCACGAGGAAGGGGGTTACCTGGTGAGCAGGTTCATTCAGCATTTTTAGGAGCCCTCAGTGTGCAACTTCACGCTTTCTTTCTTTTCCTTTTTTTTTTTTTGTAAGAGCAACCAGCTCTCCTATCCATCTTTTTTAGTTTCCAGAACAAGTAGCAGGCAGGCTGGAACACATTTACATTCAGGAGAAGAGGAGTGTGCACTTATACTCTGCATTTAACTGTGATAAAGCACATGCAGTGAACGCACACACACACACACACATAAAAAAACAGGTCTCCTAGGTGTGTAACTTCACGCTCTTTTCCTTTAATGGAAACCAGCACTTCTTCTGTTTCAGTATCCAGAACAAGTAAGAACACACACATTTACGCTTATATGAAAGAATCTGCACAGATACACACACACACACACACACACACACACACGAGGATGAGATTATGCATTTAAACACTAAACAAACAAACATAAATATACAAACTCACCAAAGAACATGCTGCTCTCCATGGCTCCTCAGGCTCGGGGGTCTGCTGTATTTCCTCTCTGGTGCCCTGCCAGTGTGTGTGTGTCCATGGACAGCAGCCTGGGCATGTCTCATACACTCCTCAGGGGTGTGTGTGTCTGTGCATGTGTGTTCAATCCAACAGCAGCGTCAATGGCCAGTCTGCATGCTGCACGCCGCTGCTGTCTGTGGACCTCCGAATCTCTCTCTCTCTCTCTCTCTCTCTCTCTCTCTCTCTCTCCTCGTACTGGTCCTCCCTTGCCTGTCTCGTCCCCTCCCCTCCTCTTTGGCTCTTCCCCTCCCTTCTCCTCCTCTGTCTTCCTCCTCCTCCTCCTCCTCCTCCTCTCTGGCCCCTCCACACGCTGGATCCCTTCGCTTCTTTCTTTTTCTCTCCGAGGTGTCTATCTACATTTTCCAGCAACAGCCTCTTCTCCACAAATGCCTCTCTCTCTCTCTCTCTCTTAAGGTGTCTCATCTTTGTTTTATGTGTCAACCAAGCCTCTCTCTCTCACTCTCAATCTATGCTTTCCCCCCGCTGTCTCTCCTTTATTTGATCTTATTCCCCTTTCTCTGCTTCCATCTCCAGCTCGCTCCTTTTTTTTTTTTTGTCCTTTATTCTGACTGTTCCCTCGCTCTCCCCTGGTTCTTTCTCTTCCTTATCTCTCTCTCTCTGTTTCCACATCGGTAAATATCTTTGCAGTGTGTTTTTTTCTCTCTCTCTCTCTCTTGCTGCCTTTCTTCACTTACACTCTGTCTCTTATCGTTTTCTCCCTTTCACTCAGCACGTTTACATGCAGGTTGCAGGGAGAAAAGAAAGTTATGTTGGAAATTGGGCAACACATAGGGGTTCATAAAATCTGTTATGTTGAAAATACAAACTAACTACGTGGTAGGCAATCTTCTCAGTTACTTTTAAAGATGCACTAATCAATATCTTTATATTAACAATGGATCAAATGACTGTGTGTAATGTGAAAGGTGTCGCTTGAAGTGACGAACCCACAGAGAATCATGACCCGACTCTGCAGCTCTACGGAGCTTTTTAGCATCTTTCAGCTCATTGTTTTGGTTTTACGGCCCACAGCGTTAAGCAGGGTTTATGCTTGACGCAGCGTCCCTCGTGCCAGGGTCCGTGCTCCAAAAATGAAGTCATCACGTAACTTGCGTGAAGCGCGAAGGCTCCTCAAGTTCTCACCACGCTTAGTCGTGCACCTCCGAATTTTTGGAGCATTTCATTTCAACATGGACGCCTTCGAAGCTGGACTGGCCGAGCAGGTCCATGAGAGACCACAGGGACAGCCATAAGATTCTGAACTCATGTAGAGAGATTGCCACCACATTAGATAAAGACTGTTAAATTCTTCCTCAGCAACAACAATCTCTTCTTGCTTATTCACAGAATGTTTTCTTTTGTTCGCCCTCTGGTGTTTCGGAGAATAGTGCAACGGATAGCGCATTAAGCATCGTAGCTCACGCGACATCTGCAGAGGCCTGTGTCACGGTGTCTCACGCGAGCATAAACAAGGCTTTGCTGTTTTTGGTTCACTCTCACTGCTCTCATCAACTATATATTCAGCCGCAGCAGGCTGCTGTATTCAGCGAAAACACTCTAAAACGCCACTGTACTCTACCTGCCCAGCACCAAAAAGTTAGCAACTAGCAAAAAATAAAAATAGTGGAGTATTTAGCTGCTAAAGATACAGATATTTCCACCAGTAGTTGGTGGAGACCAAAACAGAGCTAAAAGGAGAGCAAATGTCAGACGTACATTTGCCAGGGTGCCAGAAACATGACTCCAATTGAATGCTAATGCTGCTCCATATCTCTGTATCTGCTAAAAGTGTAACTAGTTCACCATAACAACTTAATATGGTGATAATATGTCAGTGTTTACAGCTTGTTGTGCTGCCCGTAAGTGGCAAAAAAAAAAAAGAATTAGAAAAACTTCAAGCTGGTGTAAAAGAAACAACAAACATTATATATTCAGACAGACGGAAGTATCTTCCATTAGCGTCCACACCTTGTCAAATCACATATGTGCAGGTTTTCTTTCTCGCTCACCAACTGGAGAACTGCTCAGCAGCAGAGCGCTCAGTGCTGCCACCGCTGGCCGAATTGTTTTAATCATTTGCTGTAATGCAGCCTATGCACTGAGCACTCCAGTTAGAAATTGAGAACAAACTCTTAAAAAATAGTTTGTATTGACGTTAATGGAACAGACCTTTTTCTTTCTTTTTCATCATGTTTTTTGTGTCCACGTTTGTAGGAAGATTGTGTACCACCTGGGAGTTTGTATTTTTGTAAAAGTTCTGTATTTATTTGCAGTTTGCATTTTCAACTTTAACACATTTTATGAATGCTTCAGCATTCTGTGAGGTGGCTCTGGGGTTATCAAGTGTTTACTGTGTCCAGCTGTAAAAACATGTACAGTATACATGCAGCAAGTCAGTAATCAGATTTCTCCCCTATCCCCAACCTTATTTTGGAACCATGGCTTTTTTATTTTAAGTGTTTTTGTTATGCAAGATGTTTCATAATGTTTAATTTATTTTATTGTGTGTGTTGGAACATTTGAACTGACGGTGCATTAAGAGGACAGGCTCTGTAGTGAGAGAGCACTCAGTTTTTCCTGTTTTACAAATAGTCAACTGTTAAACCGACTTATTCATATGTATGGAGGCTACGTTGTGTTTTAGTCAGACCCGCCGCTCTGCTGTCACAGTGATACGTTCCCTGTCTGAAGTCTGTTCTCCAGCAGAAATATAGCGGGGTAATCAGGTTTCTCTAATCGCCTACCCCAATTATGGAAACCGGGTTTCTTGTTTACACAATGTTAAAGAAATCAGATTACTGCAGAAAGCTGACAGTAACACAGTTACTTAAGTGCATGTAAGTGCACTGAATGATTCTGTCTTTTTTGTCTTTCTCTCCCTCCTCTTTTACACTTCCCTTTCACCCTTTGTTGATGACACTCACTCTTCAGTTTTCTCTCTGATGCTCACATGCATTCTCAGACTCCCTTCTGTCTTGTTTTGCCTTCACTTAGTCACTCTCTCTCCCTCTCTCTCTTTCTCTTCATGATTCATTTTTTTTCCTCTCTGGCTGGTTGTAATCAGACTCAACAGGAGCTGATATCAGGCTGCTTCTGCAGCCATGAGACACTGCCGCTGCTTCCCACTATCTGTAGCCTTTCACACACACACACACACACACACGCAGAATTTTTAGAAACCTATTACGGGCACAAAACCACTACACACACTCACAGATCCAGATGCACACATGAAGACAAGCTCAGCAAGAGATATGTGTACAGGCTGCTGTAAAGCCCACACACTGACACAGACTTATAGAAACACACTCTTAAATATTAAATTATATGCACAAAACACTGAACGAAAAACACACAACCAAAAGATGCTCAAAACACTTGCAGACTCGGGCACATAGACCCAAAAACACAGACAATATGCAAGCAAGCTCATGCACCCACACAGCCCCTGACACACACGCACACACACACACACACACACACACACACACTCTTACAAAACATACATACATATACTCTGCTAAACATTAACAGCTGCAAAGCACACACAAAAAATTATACAGTCGCACTCACACAGGCCCCCTCATCTTGTGCAATGCACGAAAAATATTAATTATATGAAAATTATATATAACTTATAACATAAATTAACCTGATAAGAACATTGTCAGTTTTGGCAATGATTCATAGCTGCAGGGTGAGAAAGGAAATACATTTACAATCACATTTCCAACTGCCATCTCTGTTTGGTTGAAGGAAAAGAGTCACAAAAGAATCTTCTTTACTGTGATATTTTTCTTTCTAAAGAATGTTTTAGGTCTTCTAACAACAGTTAAGTGTTGTCAAACGACATGCCAGGGTTTTTTCCAGTTTGGCCTTGTATTATTTTGTGGTTTATATTGTGACTCAAACGTAATCATCAATGCAAAATGATGATTACATAACGGGGATACACTGAGAGCTGGGTAAATCGCAGCATGTCATCACTGCTTCCCACCTGGTATGATATTCACTGTATGTTATTGTAAAGAATGGATTTGTCTGCTTTGTCCACACGAACTGTGTGGGCTTTTTCTACAGCAGCCCTTCGTATTATCACTTCTTTTTTTGGGGGGGTCTTTCTGGTGGAGTCGAGGCATCAGGGAAGGCTCCCTTGGCTCACACTGGCTCTCCCTGTTCACACATACAGACTCTTACAGTTATTTACAGCCACCTCCAGAAGTCGTCTGGCCAATCTGATCCCACTCCGACCACAATGCCAGAACTTACACCTTGCATTAACATGTGTTTTTCCTTGCGCTCTTTATCTGGATACGTCACTAAGTTTAGTTTGAGCAGAAAACAAAACTGTACTTCTGTTTCTAGAGGGAATCAAAACGATCAGAATTGGTTGTCAATCCCGCGTGTCAGGGGGCATTTGCATGAAGTTGAATCTTTCTCAACTTCCCCAGAGTCATGCCGCTGGGGCCAGGTTGTTATTTCGAGGTTCAGTTCACATGAACGGCATCTTATCACGCCTCCAGAGTTTGAGTGCATATGTGTGAACGTGATGCTAAAAAGAACAAGGAGCAGAACGAGGTCATACAACATCATAATCTAATTTTAAAAAATCGGTTTCCACCATCCTTTATTGCATTGCCTCCTAATTGATACACAAACACTTTGTGAGATGTTTTTCTGGGGTAAAAACATGCTCACAGGTGCAAACAACGAGTGCATGCATGTGTATTTTTGTACACGTGTATGTGTGTGTTGCAACATGTATACAAGAAGCATAACAGTGCACATATTTGCACCTGTGTTTCCGTACAGATGTGTTGTGTTTGTACAGCATTGATAACAGAAGTTCAAACGAGGATTTGTCCCTGTGTGTATCTGTGTGTTTTGGATGGTATTCCTGCACATGCTTAACCTATGCCTGGCTCGATCTCTCTCTCTCTCTCTCACACACACACACACACACACACACATACACACACACTCTGTCTGATTGGCCCACTGTAACGCTGCTGCTGAAGGTCAGACAGAATTGACCGCTCCTGAGCTCTGGTCCGCCAGTATCGACTGCGAATGAGACGCTTTCTTGATCAAAGCGATGTCGGCCTGTGCGCGCACACACACACACACACACTAAGATATCCAGCCAGACAGCCAGTCGGTTGGTGACATCATCAGCTGTCTCCTCAAAAGTGAAAAAAATAAATAAATAAATAATACAGAATCAAATGTAATAAATATTCTCAAGCGCTGTGTGTGATTCCCCTCTGCTATCATCCCCTTCAGGCTCCTCTGCTGTGGCCATTTTGCACAGCACAGATGTTTTCAATTAATCCTGAATTTCCATTCTCCCTGTCCACCCCCCACCATCTCCCCCGACCCCCCCACAGAGTCCAGCTCCAGTAAATAAGTTTATTCTATAGCTGGACTGGCAGCTCTCCCTTTCTCCTCTCCTTCCTCTTTGTCCTCCCTCCTCCCTTCCATCTTCCATTCCTTTATCCCCGCTCCCGTCCTCTGCCGTGCACCGGCTGTGGCAAATATGTTTTTTAACCTTGACTCGCAGGTGTCAGTGGCAGAATGGGGCATTATTTGTCACCATAAATAGCAGTTAAGCAGCGGTGGCAGCCCTGCAGGAAAAGCCCCAGTGCTCCGCGTGCGAGTGCAGCCCAGGATACTTCATTAATCTTGCTGTCACTTCCATGACGCTTTTCATTAGTTATAGGGCTATCTGATCAACAGGCAGACTCTCGGCTTTTCAAAGCCGTCCACCAGCAGCCGGAGAGACGAGAGAAGAGGAGCTGGAGGATTGTAAAGAGACAGCGAAAGGAGAGGAATGAGACTCAAAGAGAATCAAAGGAGGACTTCTGATTGTCTTGGCCTGCAACAAATCACAATCAAAGTCATGTGGGAGGTCGACTCATGTGGCGCCGCCGAGAAACCAGCTGACCCTTTAACAGAAACATTATGTGATACACAAATTCAGTAAGTGAATAATTATATCAGAGGACTGTAATCCATGTGTCTGTTATTTGTTATGATTCGTTTGCTTGGAACCTTCAATCTAAAACTCTCTATTTAATCGATCCCCAATCAGATTAAAAACAAGCAAAAACAATCTGTCAGTGGGTTGAAATAATTACACCTAGTTTAAATGAAAATAAACGTACTTAAACAGTTTTGCAAAGTTATAATCATTGAGACCTTGTTCTTCCTTCATTGTGATTACCTGTATATATAGTAGTTTTCATTGTTAGCGGCTGCGTTAGCCACTCCTGGCCTGGGTTCAAGTTGCCTTCACATGCACCCGATTCACAGGAAACAATGCATGCATGTAATTCATTGTTACTGTTTGTAACTCTACCTCACTTCTCACTGTTACACTCTCCTGCAGCCGTGTCAGAGCTGTATTAAGTTACTGTTAATGCAAACTCAACATTTCCTACTGCTGCTGCTTCACATTAAAAGCATACAATTGGCAAAAAAAAAAAACGGGGTGGTTTTTGTGGTGAAGCAGCCACTAGAAACGCAATGTACCACTGATAGCGATCGTTCATTGTAAAAAAAAAAAAAAAAAAAGGGGGTCCTCAAAACAAAACATGATAATTTTTTGGCATTTTTTTAACAACAGATCAGTTTTAAATATCGCAGGGAGTAATGGAACAAGAAGAAGCAGCCACAGTGAGCAGCAGGCTGAGCAAACAACATTAGTTTGTTTGGCTGCACTGTAAAGAAATACACCATTTGCTCTTCTGTTGTATTTCCGAAGAGGTAGCTGCTGAACGAGTGTTTGCTCTTGTATGAAACTGCACTTGCTGTTACCACGGTAACCACGGGTGTGGCCAAATAAAGCAGAACTGAAATCTTAAGAATTACAACTTTAATGGGTACTTTACTTGATACTTGTGCTATTACCTGCCTTATTTTGTTTTATTTTGATCCTTATTCCACAAAAAAAAATACATTGAGAACAAGAGCTGGCATTTTCTTGCACTGTATTTGTGTCCAGGTCCAGTTCTTATTCTCATGCAGCAGTTGTAAGATGAATATTTATGTACGCTTGTCCTCACTGACAAGTCGGTGTAATGCAAGATGTTGTAATACTCTGTAACATCTATTACCGCCACACCTCTCTGTAGAGCACCGAACTGAAATGTCATGACAACAGAGAGAAGAAAAAAAAATTAAACTTGAATTAATAAGCTGAAGCATTTCAGTTTTATTTGCTTGGGATCGAGGAGCGATTATGAGTCATTCACGGAGAGAAATATCTGCACAAGTGGAAACTCGACACCAGATGAGAACGCTCTGGCCCACGTCGACTCAACCACAAGCTGTTTTTTCTAAGTAGACCGAGCATTACACTGATGACCGATGACTTTGATGGAGGGTTTATGAACTGCACTGCTACATAAAACTGAGCCATGTCAAATGTGGCTTGTGTGTAACCCACCTACATGTGTGCCGACGGCCCTGCGGCCTGCGTCCCTCCCACTAAGCCTTCTGGGATTGAATCTGGTTTCC
The DNA here is from genome assembly GCA_008360985.2 of Macquaria ambigua. Classification (NCBI taxonomy): domain Eukaryota; kingdom Metazoa; phylum Chordata; class Actinopteri; order Centrarchiformes; family Percichthyidae; genus Macquaria; species Macquaria ambigua. The sequence continues at coordinate 1,218,529 of VMKM01000003.1, read as the reverse complement.
CACCATTTCCTCTCCATGTGTTTCACATCACTGGGTGAATAGCGAACAGGTGGGAGATAACCGCTCATACCTGTAGGGCAGATCACTGGTTAAACAAAGTAGTTGGAAGAGCTTTTATTCTGAAATTCGATATACACCAACTTAAAGTGGCAGTATTTCGAAGCAAACCTGGCCTGCGAGTAAAGCTCGTAACTGTTTCCAGTTACGACGATGACTCATCCAAAGACCTCTGTGTTGAGAGTAGTTTCATTTTTTAAGGGATATCATCAATGTTATTGAGATATAGACTGATGGTATGAGCCTTTTTCTTCTCTGTGAGTTTCAGGCCGAGTTAGATGGCAGCCTGCAGCAGTTAAGAAATAAAATGACACGTAAAAAAAGCCACTGCAGTTACACTTCCAGTTGCTGTTAGATTGAAAATGGAATAGAAATGGGATTTCAGGTAATCAGCCTGAAAATGCTGCGGCTGCATACTCTGCAACGCTCGACCACTCGCCAAACTGTTGATCCGTCTCTCATCCTGTTTTTTTTTGCCTTGGAGTTTCTCAGCAGAGAGGATCAAAGCATCCTCGCTTTTCAACATCCACCATCACCCCCCTTTAACCCAATGAGGTAATTGGAAACAGATAGTGTGCGGCACGGATAAGTTACGGCACCCTGCATGGGTACTGTGATTATTAGCAGGGAGGTTTCAGAGCAGGAACAAGAGACTAAAAGAACAATGATTGCAAAGCAGTTTAAATGAGTTCGACTGCTGAATAGTTTGTCTGAGACACTTGACATTAACATCCTGAACATCCTATTCAGAAGAGAAAAGTACTAAGCACATTTACTCTAAGTATGGTACAACGGGTACTTAAGTATTAACATCACATTTCAGAAGGAAGTGCGTGTGAATGTTTGTCTTCACTACATTTTATCAGACAGCTGTAGATACCAGTTAGTTTTCAGATTTTCAAGATTTTAACTTCAACATAAGATTAATATCACTGTCGTCTGATAAAAATCTTGTTATCTCCAAAATGTGGACTTTTCGGTAACACTGGAAAACAGCCTTGTTTCATCTCGATGACACAAGGACTTTTCGACATTAAAGATCCAATCCTCCTTCCCTTCTCTTTCACCTCCTTTCCTTCTCTTTCACCTCCTTCTCTTTCACCTCCTTTCCTTCTCTTTCTCCTCCTTTCCTTCTCTTTCTCCTCCTTTCCTTCTCTTTCACATCCTTTCCTTCTCTTTCTCCTCCTTTCCTTCTCTTTCACATCCTTTCTTTCCTTCTTTGACTCCTTTGCATCGTCAGCTGATCTAAACACATGAAACAAAAAACAAACAAAACAAAACCCCCACAAAAAACCTGGAAAATCCCCAAACATGGCAACCCAAAGCACAGGGCTTTGCCACCTGAGACCAGGGTTGTGGATCCCACGTGTGGTTAGGTTTAGGCTACAAAAAAACTTTGATTAATCTTAGGGACAGATGGTGGTTCTGGTTAAAGTAAACTCGTCCTGTCTCGTGCCACCATTGACGTTTTCAATATTTAATGATCCCTAGCTTTAACCAAGTGCTTTGATTTGCCTTAAAAGAACCATGGGGATTTTACAGCTGCCACCCTCCGAGAAGGAACAAACTTTTCCGTGGCATCTTTCAAACTTATTGTCAGTTCACGCCTATGTATGATCTCTGTCAGCCCGGCTCATGTTACTGACAGCACAGACCAGAATAAAGAATCAATATCAGCCTTTTATCAGAAGGATGGAGGTTCCACTCTGTAACTCTGTAATGAAATCTCATTTTCTGCACACGTTTCATTTGTTCGTTTAATTGTTCAATTATATCAGGAAGAATGACGCAGTGTCCGCAGCGATGAAACAGAGCTTAAATGGAGTAAAATAGTTGAGAGGATGCTCTGAATACATAAATGAAGAAGGAGGAACTGAGGCGCTCTTCCCTCCGTTTCAACTGAATGCCTTTATCAGACTGTGGGAGACTTCGATTATACTGAATGTTTCGTAAGTGAATCCTTCTTTTAAGAGGCCTAATCTGTTCCAGAGACTCCTTCCATACAATATATGGGTCGCCCTGCTTTGACAAGCTGCTAATCTTTGAAAAATTTGATTAGTCTGACTTTCGAAGAAGAGTTGTCAAATCACGAGTTTCAGTGATGTTTCAGAGGTTTTTTTTTGACCCAAAACACTGAATATTTCCAGTGTTTTTCAAAGATAAAGCAGGTATTAGGCTTCAGAAATCCCTATTAGTCAGAAACATTTGTTTCATGGAATTACAGTAGTGCCAAAGGTCCGGTAACCTCGATCCGAAAACATCGCACTGGCCAAGCAGAAAACATCAAGGAAGTCATGCTCTAGCAATAAAACCAATTCCAGATTTACTCAGCAGCTTGGCTGTTGTGATTCCCTCCACCTCTATTTCCCTCTCTCTTTTCAATCTCCCTCTCCCTCTTTCTTTCCACTTTATCTGTCTTTACAGCTTGTAAAGCCGAACAGCCTGAAAGAGACGAGCCGAGGTATTGATGTCAGGGGGAGGGAGAATTGCTGCAGTCTAACAAACACAAATTGGTGTCAAAAGCTCATCACTCGACTAAAAGACAAGTTTGCCTCAGATAAATGTTTACCACCGCTCAAAGACATCTGACGGAAAAGACGAGATTAACCAAAGTGCTTAGACAAAAGAGGCATCAAAGTTTAAATATTATTAAAAGGAAAGAGCTTTCTGAGCTCAACGGAGCTGAGATCTAAACGTCAGCTCTGGTGCTTTTATCTAACCTATTAGATATTAGACTATTTTACTCCTTCCCAATGTGTTTAGACATAATATGGACATACAATGCCGTAATGAAGATCTGGCTTGGTGCAGGCCTCTGGCTAAAAAGTCAAAACAAGAGCTCTGCAATTTCTTCAAAACATGGGAAGGCTGGTGGACACAGGAATGATGTGATCTAAGGCAACAGGCGTCCAAAATTAAATTTGTTCGTCTGCACTTCGACCGCCAGCGGCTGTCACTCCCCAAACTAGAGCGGGGATTATTCACTCTCCACTCCCCTTTTGACACGAGAGCAGAAAAAAAAACGGTTGAACCTCTACCTCTGCCAAACTCTACACACGAGGTTCCCAGTTTTAACAGCGTTTAATTGGATACTGATGTGTTCCTGACGACCTCTTCCTTCATGCAGTCCCCTTTCAAACTAAAATCAGGAAAGAAGCAACGTGTGCAAGAGACGGCAACTATCTAAACATCTGTTTTTACAAGGAACAGAAAGAGTAAACTGTGGTTTTTGCAGCGTGGCCCGCTGTTCGTAACCCCTGGAGATGCAAACAGAAACGATTACAAACAAGGACATTGACACATACCGTTACAATAATTAAGACAAAGTGCAGGCGTCGAGACTTATTGAATTGGATGAGATCTCTGCTGTGGCTGTACATGATGAAATATTACTGGCCGGCTGCGTGGCCAATCATCTGACTCCTGTTATCTTGAAAGCCGAGGAGGTATTAACGTGGAATGTCATTAGCTACACACCGGAGACGGCTTTACGAGCGCTCGTGACAAACTGTGTCGTTGTCGTGACATTGTCAAGCCTGATGACTAAAACTCCAAGAATTGTCCAAGAGGCTACACTTAATCCTGCTTGATCTCTGACTGGGACTCTCTCGCCTGTTGTTGTTGTTGGCCATCTCAGGGCTTAATTAAACCTGCCAGGAACAGGGCGTTTCTCTGGGAATAAATCAGAGTGCTCACTGAGTAACACACAGACCCGTGGCACTAAAGCCGATCTGGTGCGGTAGTATCGATTGCAGCCCGTGAGGCTCAACTGAGCCTTCAGGATGCCGGGTCAATGCGGATCTGATTTGCATCACCATCTCAGAAAACTGAGTTGGAAGTTTCCCCCTGAAATCTCCAGATGCACGCTTGGTGTAGCTGCTGAGTGTGTATGGAGGTCATTATGGAGGCTAGAGGAAGTGACAGCTGAGACAAACCAAGACTTATCTTTACTGCACTTACTGTTTGATTGTGTTTCCATCCGGATCAAAACGGAGTGCCGAAGCAGCAGCCAGATATTTTGAAATTCAGCTTGTTTGTTTGGTTGCTTGGTTGTTTATATTGTGAGTAAATGTCTCGCCAAAAAACAGTTTCTTTTTATGTTTTTTTGGAAAAAGTTGCTCAGAACCATCTACCCAATGAACTCGACATAACCTTTTACACTCCTATAAACTTCATAATTATGTAAATATTTCATTCTAATTTTTGTTTTTCATTTTATTCTCTTTATTTTGTTCATGCATCTATTTCAATATTCTCTTCCAGTTGTTTAAATATAAAAACAAACACTTTAAACTGTATGTGGAGAGACATAGCTGCTTATTATTATTAGCAGGAGTAATATAAGAAACTAATTAGAAGTAGCATTAGAAACACAATGAGAACATCCTCTACCCTATTAATAATAAGTGACTAAAGGTCTTAGGTTGCCTATAAATTAATGTTGGATACAGACTTATTTTCTCAGAGTAAGTGTCCCATTTTTCAAACTGTGGAAATCTCATTGCGGAACAAAATCCAGTGGATATTTTCCTCACAAGTAGTGCAGATCCAGGGCTTTAAAAGATCAATTTTCCTATCAAATCTGTCTTCATTAGCTTTGTCGAGAAACCGAGAATTTCCTTGACATCAGGAATGCACAGGCCTGAGCAAGCACTTCACTGCCTATACAAGCATGTCATACATCCACTTGCCGTGCTTAAAATGCATTTGTGATCCGATCCAAAATTTTCTTGGCTGGTCAACAAAGGCTGCCTTTGTAAACCATCTGAGAAAATGTTTGCTGTATTTTCCAGCATCACCGGATTAGTGGGCAGAGAGGAGAGAAGAGGAGCTGCAGAAAATGAATGCAGCAGGTCGGCACTACAGCGCGCTCAGCCGACGTATCAATGAGGCTTCTGCTCCAGTCATCTATTTCACGGCAGAAGGGACACGTGTAAAAGATCTCATCAGTGCATTGGACTGAACGGCCCCAGATCTTGTTGTCAAGTGTGTCGTTTTATTTACAACCAGCGTGAATCTGCAGCTTGTGAACAGGCAAGGCAGGCAACTGCTTGGGGCCCTAGGCCGTTAGGGGGCCCCCGAGGGCTGACAAACTTTACTCCACAGCAAATGTCTCAAAATGTGGCAACGGCAGTGACCACAACCTGCTCCCACTTAAACAACCAATGGATGATTTGCAACAACATCTCAGTAGGAAACCTCCCTAAAGGGGCCCCATGTCATTCCTGTCGAACTTGCATGATTTTTTTTTTTGTTCGTTTTTTATATTTCTATTTTGAAAATTCTACTAATGTGAACATTTTAAATAAAAAACATTTTAGATTTCGTACATTTTTCGTTGGTGTCAGATTATTTATAACATAATGGTGATGAACGCTGGTTGGACGGGGCCCCCTGGGAATTTTTGCTTAGGGCCCCCAACAGACTCTAGAATCGCCACTGACTGTATTACCTCTGGTTCATTGTGTAATTAACATGAAAAGAGATCGTGTGATTTCTATTTTTCTGATGAGTCCAGGACGTGTCAGGACATGCGCAGTTAATAATCAAAACAACATTAATTCAATTTCCTTAATTTACAGTGTCAAGTTATTGTAGTACTGTAGTAACCGTGGTTACTCTGGTCAGTTAAAGACTGAATGTTAATGGCTGGGTAGCAGCTGTGTTTTAGGCTGCGTCCTGTTGTCCAAATTTCTAGTGAGTCATTTTACCCTTCACAGTGGACTAAAATTATCCTGCAATGCAAAGTAAGGAGTTAATAATTGATGTTAGATGAGGTTAGATTTAGGCAACAAAAGCACTTTGGTTAAAGTCAGAGAAAGACTGTGGTTTGGGTTAAATGTTAATAACGTACACATGCGGTGTTGTGCTTCAAGTCGCTGTTGATTTTTTCAGTATTAAACCCAGACCACGATCTTTCCCTGACCTTAAAGTCCTCCTCCACTCAAAAACATGTTTTTATTATTGCTCCCTGACTGTAATGTTTGAGCTTCACTGTGCAGGACGTACAATTTTGTGACACCCCAACTGGTTTGGAAGGCAATCGTGGTCCAAGTGCGATGTGGAAACCTGAAGCCTCCAGTGCACATACACTGCGAACGGGCTTTTCAGTGAATTTGGAGATGTTTTGAAATGAAACACTTGCATATTCATAGATTCAGGATTTTTCAAAGAGCGAGAAGCAATAGATGCAATTTTAAGAAATTCTTAAGAGACTGTTTCTGTGGGAAAACCACATCAGACACAAATTATTATTCAAAGCAGGGTATTTTTATATGTTTTCAAATGTTTCTGGAGGGGATCTTTAACTTTTAAGTGCAGTGAGTGCCCAATAAAAAAGTTTATGCTTTAGTTACTGTAAGCAAATACTGCATTGCAAGAGCGTATATTGTAGGAAACCAATGAAATACATTGTCAGTTAACGTTTTGCAGATACGTTCAGTATCAACATTTTTAATTAACAGCGTTTCCTCATTATGTTTACTAAAATACAGGGCGTTACATTTTCTTCAACATGTAGGTGCTATTGCAAATTAGTCGTATATAAACATCATTTCTAGACAGATTAAAAGAGGTAACAACCAGCACTGTGCAGGCAGATTATAGAGGAAGTTTTTTGGATTTTGCCATCTGACACAATGTACCGTCCTCTACATACAGTATGATGTCCTACAATATGAGCATATGGTGAATCATTTAATGATTTCGGACACAGCTTTAGTGTAGACGTGCCCAGAAATGACTCAATCCATTTCCTCATTCGATTTATTTGTCCTGTCTCATAGTTCTGGTGGTACTTTGGACATTGTTTCAGCTCTCTTTGTTTACTTTTTGCTGTCCAATGTGACCACGTAATTACGCTCAAAATAACCACTGAGAGTTGTCAAGTCGTGGACAATCTAAACGAGCAGGTAGGAATCAATAAAACTCTGAATTTGGTCTGAAATAAGTGGATGTACTCTTGGTTTTGGCAATATTTCACTTCTTCTTTATTTCACAATATTTCATTTCTGTTCTGCTGATCTGTGCTAATTAATTCACACATTAAGAACAAATGAAGTCATTTTTATGTGAGGGAATTATGAGAGAATTGTACCCCGTGGGCCTCCGTACCTTTTTTGTAGCCGAACATTTGCCTCGGCATCATTGTTTTCACATTATCACCCGTAAAGCAGGCCGAATGTGTTTCCTCTACCTCTGTTCATGCTTCACTGGGAATTCTACTTGTATATTCTTTTATATTTTCTTCCATAGGGCTTCAGTCATAAATTTAACAGAATGTATAACTCAATAAAAGACACAACCTTGAGGTTATTTACAGGGAGCTCCCAACTACTATCATCTGGGCCCATAATGCACGGAAAGAATGTGCACCTTGTCACAGGATGACACCCAAAGCCCAATAAATCCTGCTGCCGCCACTGCACCACAAGATAAATGGAAACCTCCTCCACCCGAACTACCTGCAACCCCCCCACCCCACCCCACCCCCCGTCCACCAGCAGTCACTGTCAAGGTTACCCAGAGCAAAGCACTTTGTGAGGGATCAGCACTCTTTATTTTCCATCATCACAGTCCTAAGCCCCATACAGCTGGAGTTGAAGATGTCCCGTCTTGAGGAGTGGGGGATCAGCGCATGATGTCTGGGTGACAGCCGAGCGAACCCACTCGGCTGCCCGGCGGGAAAGCATTTATTTATTCAGGTTCCAGTTTAATTAATGTCATGCCAGAGGTTAAAAACAGGCAGTTTTAGAAAAACAATGAAATTATTTTTCATGTCTCCCACCTCCTCCCTCTGCAGTCAAGTCTGTGCTCATGCCATGATATGAGCCAACTTCCCTGGTTATTTAATCTCTGCTCTTTCCATTGTTTCACCTTATTGTAAACTAAATATTTAAAACCAGGGGGATGACAATAAATCAGCTTTCTTTCTTTCATTCATTTGTTTTTCATTCCCTCGTCACGCACAATATCTCAGACACAGATTGGAGTTTTCGTTATACAAACACAGCTGCATTTGGGAGCACAAATAATCATATTGGTTGGTTAAACCTCAACAGACAGAGTCAACAAATCCATTTTTTTTTCAGAGCCCAAGAGAGCTAAATCGTCAACTGGCGGAAGAGGAACATTGATTAAATTTCAAATAAGAATATGAATAGTAAACACTGGGTATGTACGGTGGCCGACAAGGGCAAACGCACTACAACGGCCCAAAACATTTCCATTAGGAGAAACGTGCTTCAGAAACGATGCAAAGTCAAAAACACACACTTCTTTCCCCCAGAGTCCTGGAGAACTTCCGGTGTGTTGACTGGATATGCAGCGTTTTTCTGTTGTATTTGTTTTCGGGGTTTGTGTGTTTTTGACTTTGCATCGTTTCTGTATTTGCAGCGTGTTTGCTGTTAACGTATTTAGAAGACTTGTAAAGAATTGCTATTCCTTCACACCTACCAAATGATACAAAAACGTTCTGCAAGGCAATTTATAATCCACCTGCATAATACCTACAGGATTTCTGCACAACTGAAACATATTCCTAAAGGACTTTATTGTAAGGCATTGGTTTAGCAGAAAGTTACTGCTAAAACTACTGTTTACTAAGACAGCTGTAAGCTAATAACCTAGCCAGTGAGCTAGCAAGCTAAGTCAGACAGGTAGGCCAAGTTAGCAGACCACAGTTTACAGTTAAACTGTAACAGCACTTCATAACAGTGTCTCCATTCTTATTTTTACTCTTTCACTTTGCTTCAGTATGTTGCTTTACCTAAAAATATTAACATTATTTTGGCGCCATGAAATATCTGAAGAAATTCAGCACCAATCTGCAGCTAATTGTGATTTGATAAAACGTTGCTCTTTTCTAAACGTTTCAAAATGACAACTTGTCGTAGTGCATCACAAGCAAACATACTAGGTAATACTTTGTAGTGCACCTGGCTTGTAGCTTGTGATAATTTGCTGATTACCTTTGTAGCATGGAGAAAAGAATCATTGCTGCCATGTACAGGAGTTGTACAGTTGTACATGTAATTTGCATTGTCTTGCCATTCGATAAGCCTGAAACTGGACTTGCAGGTATGTTTTTCATCTTCTTTCCTTGCAGCCTCAATCTACACTACACCCACACGAATACAACTGCGTGTGTTGTTTTGCTGCTTTCATCGCCCCTAACATGTCAAAACCTGTTAATGTATTTGTTACTAAATGTTTTTGATTGTTCATGGTAGAATATGTTTACAGCTGTCTTACTTTAATATTTTATTTTAAGAGTTTTAATTAAAAACATTGAAGAAAAGTAAAAGAAATGAAAATACAACAAACACAAAACAGGTTTCATCACTTGTTTCGTATGATGTATAATGTAGCGCTTTATATAATAGCAGAAAAAGAACAAAAGGGCTTTAAGTAAGATATTACCAAAAATTGGTGCCATATGGATCTTGTTAAGCCAACAAAATCGACATTGTGTATTCAGCAGACATTTTAAGCTCTGAGTAGTAAGATGGGTGAAGGATGAGAGGCTGAAGAGAGGCTGCAATATTTGAATAATAACATAACAATGATTTGACATTTATTTTTAATTCTGTCACACTTTTCTCACCATAGTTACAACTTTCTGTTAACTACGAGGAACACTACAAAGCTCTCACCACGATCGGCTTCAATGAAAGGAAAGTTGTTCGCCGCTGGCTCCGTCAACACCACAACCTGCCAAAGGCCGACTCAGCACTACTCAGAAACCACACCGGACTCAGCAGGCAAATTACCAAGGGCGCAACAACTTAATGAAGGAGAAAACAAATTAGCAGCAAGTTCATTAAAATTTTCAGTTGTTCAATAGCCCCTAAAGTTTGTGGTTAGCTCTTGTTCGGCCAACACAACCGCTAAATAAAGTCCACGTCATGCTGAGCAGTGGTGGAAGAAGTGTTCAACTCTTTAACTTAAGTAGCAATATAACAATATAAAAATACCCCAAAACAAGTAAAAGTCCTGCATTCAAAAATACACCTAATCATTACTCAAGCATTCATGTTAAGTACATTTTAATGTCTTAAAAGGCATTCACACCTAAAGTTCGACTAACTTGAACTTGGAAAGTATGCTGACCTCCACAATGGGTGTCCAAAGGGATTCTGGCACTGACGGGATGCAGACAGTATGGCGGCGACAATTTTACTGTAGAGAAGAATGGTAGAAAAGGTTATTTTGTGCATCTCCAAATTCACGGATTTACGTTACTCACTATATCTCAAGCATGGCAGAAAATATCATAGACAATGAGGGTGGAAAATTATTATTGCAATATTTTTACATTACGGGAGTATAACAACTTAATGTGGTTAGATGAGAAGATCAACACCTCTCACGTGTGTGTTCAACACAGTCAGGAGCCAGTTAGTTTAGCTTAGCTTAGCACAAAGACTGGAAACAACGATAATAAAAGCACCTACCAGCACATCTAAAGCTCATTAATAAACACATTATAGCTCGCTTATTTAATCTGCACAAAAACTGAAGCGTAAAAACAACTATTTGGCGTATTACAGGGGGTTATGTGTCAGTGTCGGACTATTTCTTGCCTCTGAGCAGTTGCCAGGCAACCAGGGGAGACTCCAGTAAGGTTGCAGGTCCCAGCCAAGAAGTAGACCGGCGCATAACACCTTGTAAAATTGTCCTTTTTAAACTTTTGTAACCTTTGGACAGAGCCAGGCTAGCTGTTTCCCTCTGTTTCCAGTCTTAATGCTAAGCTAAGCTAACCGGCTGTGTTGAACGGACAGAAAAGCAAATAAGCGTATTTCCTAATATGTTGAATTCTTCCTTTCTTTTCTATAGCTATACAGCTATAGTTACTATAGCTGTCAGACAAATGTAGTGGTGTAGAAGTATAAAGTAGCATACAGTAAAATGGAAAAAACTCAAATGAAGTACCTCAAAATTGTACTAAAGTACACTACCTGAGCAAATTATAGTCACTTTCCACCCACGGACATCGAGTAGGAAAATATTCTCATGTTAAACATATTAAACAAAAACATTTTTCACAGCCTTGAACCGTCTCTATTGGTAATGTGAAACTATAACCTTTCAACCAAGAGCCATTAATATTTATTGTGTGTGCTGTGAATTGTAATTTACTTTCTTGACAAATATAGCAGCAACAACAACGGCTTAAAAACTGTTAGACGTACAAAACACATTTTCTGACATAAAAAAAAAACAAAATAAAAACTTAGTAACCAAGTAGCTTTGTCATATTTCATTTGCATTTAAATTTCTACCATTTTTAGGACAATCATTTGGACATGTTTGGATTATGGTAATCTGGGGAAGAATATTGCAGCTGTACTGGAAATATGTGTCCTCATCTTGCCGTCACCAATTAATCCACAGAAATAAGAAAAATACACTTTCAAATAACTAAATAGACCCAGAAATACAAAGTACATCTCATCAAGCAGCTGCTTCACACAGCGCTCCAGGGTATTTGAGAGAGGATTCTTCCATGAATGTGATTATCTTCACATCACGTATGCATTCATGTGGCTCCCTGTGAACTCTGTTAGGGTGGTTTGCAGGTGAAAATATGTCTGTGCATCTTCGCTAAAAAAATTAAAATCCAAAAAAGCTTCTACATTTCAACCGAACGTTTGGCCTTGAGGCTTAGACTTCTTTTCACCTGCAAATCATCAAAACATTTTTCACTTGGTTGCAGGCAGCTGTGGGCAAGAGTCCAGCAGAGCAAAGAAACAAGATAGATGGAGAAGAGGAGGGCCAATGCAATCAAATTAAATAGAACAAAATATGATGCAGACTCTATGCAGCCTGGGAGCAAGGGCACTAAAAGAAGCACTGTATGTAAAAAACAAAGACCTCTTGTTGTGGTCCTTGGAGAAGCTGCAGCGTCTGACTTATCAATGAGGCTTGAAGTCTGTGGAGTATCATTAGTACAAAATGCTGGGCTGACAAGAGGAGCCCTGCTGCTTCATGCTCTCACATCATCAGAACAAGTTAGAAAAAGAAAGAGAGAACAAGAGAGGTAGACGAGAAAAGAAAAACTCACAGAGGGACAAAACACCAAGGTGAATTTACAGACACGTGAAGCCTGAACGAGGCTGCCACCAACGTGGAGGTGAGACAAACTGAAGCGGCGAGACTGGCACTTTTTTAAGATCCTTTTTCCAGACGGACCCTTTTTGCTTTGATGAGATCTGCACTTGCCAGCAGGGCGACAGCGAGACACCATCTTATTTCACCCTCCTGTAAAGTGATGAACACAGCATTTCCCTGAAGCCTTATCTGCAGCAACACGGTAACACGCAGAGCGCCGCTCCACTTCCATATCTGCGAACGTATAACCAGAGAAATGTGACAGCACTCGTAGGCGCGACTGCATCTCAGCCGTTATCACACAAACAGGAGGTAATGTGTTTAAACACTGCCGCTGCTTTTGTGTTGAATCCTTCCTGCTCGATCAGATGAATATGTCATCAGAAACCTGATGAGTTAAACTCTCATATGAATCACGCAACAATACAAATGTGCTCCATTTTTACATACAGGAGGCCTGGTAACCCCTCACCTGACAAATAGGAGCTGACAACAGAGAGGCTTGTTCATTTATCAACTGAGGGAAAATGAAAAAAAAAAAACTGATATCCTTTTGCATACAGATTGCAAAGCCTTATGGGAAAGTAACTCTCCAAAGAGGCACATCTGTGATAATCTAAATCAAATCTTAGTCCTGCAAGTCAACAAGTTTCAAGCTTGGTTTATTTTTACATCATATCAAGCAGATGTAGAAGTAAGCTTTCGGCTCTTAACAGATTTTAAATTCTTTATATCTTTAAAAGACAATCTGACAAACGGCTGTCGGGCATGGACTGAGAGGAGAAAACAGAGAGAGGAAAAGAAGACCTGGTCTGTTCCACATCAGCACTATTTTTGGTAAAATGCCACTCCATTCTGGGAGCTGTATTTCATTCTCCTGATAGGTGTAACATAATCTCAGAGAACATCTCTCTGAGTTTGTTTCGAGTTTGTTTCAGTGTCAGCTGAGCACAGCGTTCCCCCCTGTTCACTCATTTACCCACTTCCACTGTTTCCCAGCACAGCCACAGCCTGCTTTTTGCTGCTCACTGAGCAGCTCTGATGGAGCTCTTATGAGGACGCTGCTTGTTGAGGGAGCGGGAAACATTATTAATTTATTTTCCCCTAACCACATTTTCCCAGTCAGTTCGGGAACTGGTGACTCTCCAATCACAAACCTGATCTCTAACCCTCTGCAGATGGTTGTTCGCTCCATACGTGCACTGAATCGCATTTAGCATAAAATAGCTCATAAATATTTTTAGCTCACCATGCATTTCTGAAAAATGACTCCCCCTGTGCAGTATCCTTTCCCTTCAGGCTAAGTACCTATTCAGACTTTTATGTAATAGCATTTTCAAAGTTGCAGTAAAATTTGCAAAAGCTGGGAAGGACTCGCCTCCATTTGCTGAGACAATATAGTTAGCGGTTAGAAATTAAACATTAAATTGATTAATTCATGATTATTAATATCTGATGATGATGTTTTAATTATAAATTAGAAGTGCTGCGTTAATGGAGGATGTTGTTTAATATCGCCGGCACTGCAGAGATAAAGTTTGATTAACCAAAAGGAGCTTTCTTTTTCTTCTTCTTCTTCTTCTTCTTTTCTTTGTGCAGCTTCAGAGCACTGGAGCAGAGTGCGCTGCCTGTCTGGCCCAGATTTTAGGGAGGACAAAAGGAGGCAACAACAAGCTCATTTCACCGCATTGCTTCAGCGCTGGCACGCGGTGTAGACGCGCTGTATCGCCCGCTGAGGTGGATATTGAAAAGACAATACAAAAAAGTAGACAGCCCAATCCATTACAAGGCCTCTAGAATTACATTTTCCTCAGATACAGTGGAGCCCTGTGAGACCCAATACACTGTGTTCCTGGAGATGGAAACAATTTGGCCCAGGTTGGCTAATTCTCTGAGACTGTGTACCCACTGACAGCAAAGATGGTGTAACACTAAAAAAAAAAGAAAAAAGAAGGCTCTCTTGGAGGGATTTTTTGCGACTGAAATGTATTGGACATAACTCAGGAGCGATGCGCTCCCCCTGTAACAGCGCAAACTTGAAACATCTGGCTGCATAACCTCTAGCACAGCCGATGAGTGAGCTTTAACCTAAAGGGTTTTTTTCTTACGCTGACATAGTGCTGCAATTTTTGTATCAGCGGATTGAGCAACTAAAGCAAGAGCTGTACGCCTTTTGTTTGGCTTTTCAGTTACACAGAGAAAACTGAGGAGAGAGAAAAAAATGAATTTGGGAACAGATGGCTCCCCTTGAGAATGGCCGAAGGGTGTGAATCAAATTAAAACAAAATGAATTATATGGTGTGTTTTTTTGATTGAATTGTGCCCTAGCGACTATTACCAAGGGACGGAAGTAAAAGCGCTGTGAAATAAAGAGCTGCGTTGTCCATGTGGAAATGTTTTCTTTTAATTTATGATGCTGTGGGACTTGGGGGCCGGTATCCTCCTCAGCGTTTCAGAGGTGAAGACAGCATTACAAAGCACACATTGGGGTCATCACAGCAGCTATTTGGTTCTGATGACATCAGCAGGACTTGGGGTCCGGAGCCGTGATGTAATCCATCCACGAATCGCAACACGCTCAGGACCACCACTAATCTGTACCTCTGCAGGCAAGATAATCCAAATGCATTTTTTATGTAATCAAAAAGAACAGAATAGCATTGAGCAAGAAAGCTGCTTTTGCAAATCAATGGTCTGGAGGGAGACATTATACTGTGTGTGCACAAACTAATGCAATTTCCTCATTCATTTCCTGTTGCAAGATTTGGTTATATGTATACGCTTTAAAGTCCCTCAAGAACACCTTATAAAAATCTATTACCCCAACTGTGTCATTTTATCAGATTGAAAAACAGCACACCTCATTGTGCTGTCAGGCAAAGGAACATAGTTGAAACAAGACTTTTTATCACCATTTCAGATATGATCTCCGTCCATACTACATATCACGTGATCATTCACATGCACTGGGCATGCACGTGCCGATATAAACAGGAAGCAGATTGTCTACTCTGTGGTTGGTTGCTTAGTTAGTTGCAAATAATACTCCAAACAAAGAACAGCAATGGTGAAAATTAAGACCAGGGATTTCTCTCCTTGGACCGACGACGAGGTGGAACTGTTACTGAATGTGTTGTAATTTGTTCCATGTTGAATTAACCGCTGGTTGTCAAGGCTGATGTTTGTTTTTTGTCTGGGAAAGGGTCCTTTGATAGGGGCCTGACGAATCAGGGAAGGACACGTCGTGGCTGATAAGACCCAATCAGGAAGCGAACGTGGGCGTCTGCGTCATCGTTTTCAAAAGTCTCCCATTTCCGCCCGCCCTCACTAAAACGCAATCTGGAGTTTTCAAACTAAAACGGGGTCAGCTTCATTTTCAAAAGTCTCCGTTTTAGGGTTTATAAAACGCCGCAGTAGTGTGGACGCTAGGTGTAAATGTAGCACAAGTTATGCGTTTTCAAAGAAAAACATATTAGTGTGGATGTAGCCTAAGATTCTACAGTCATGCTAGCTGCTCTGTGAGGCTGAGGTAAATGCTAATGTTAGCATGCTAACTATCTTAGAATCAGAATCAGAAATCCTTTATTAGTCTCACAAAGGAGAAATTTACATTGTTACAGTGCAGGTAAGAGGTAGAATAAAAGATAAATAGGAATATAAATAGAAAAATAATTAAAATTATTAAATAATAAGTAAGTAAGAGCACGGTAGGTACATCCATAAAGTGTATGTTTAGCATGTTAGCATATAGCATATGCTAATTAGCACACAAAGTAGAACCGAGGCTGATGGGAATTTCATTGTTTTGTAGGTATTTGGTCATAAACGAAAGTCTTAGACAAATGTGACCTGATGGTGCTGGACGAAAAGTTAAAGGATCAACAAAGTTATTTATTCATTATTCATCCTGAGGGGAACATGAACGTGTGTACCAAATGTCAGGGCAAATCATCCAAAAGTTGGAGACATTTCACTCAAAACCACAAATGTCAATCTCATGCTGGCGCTAGAAGAAAACTAACGGGATAACTATAGCCTGGAGAATGCATCATCTGGGGACCATGAATGTCAAAGTTTTGTACCTAGGAGATGTAGAGATATTTCACTGGATTATTGAAAACTTTGACCTGCTGGTGGTGCTAGATAAAAAGTCAGGGGATCACCAAAGTCATTAGGATTCGTCCTCTGGGTACCATGAATGTCTGTACTAAATTTCATGGTAATCCATCCAATAGTTGTTGAGATATTTCAGTCTGGACCAAAGTGGTGGACCGACAAACTGACCTTGCCACCTTAGAGCCTCTGTATGAGGAGCATCTCCATCTATTCTCCTTTTTCACTTATTTTTATTTACACGCTAACATCACATTTTCTTCCAAATTAAATACGTTTAAATGGCTTATTAAGCTTGTTACAGGACTTAAGTACATTTATGACCAAGCACAGTCTGTAATCCACTCATTAATTCACTCAGTAAACCTCTGTCATCCTTCGTCTCAGCCATCGTTTGTTGGTGTTGTTTTATGGCCGGTAATTGGTCACTGCTGTTTCTGGTTTCCTAAATGGTTATGGTAACAAAACCGCAGGTGCCCCCCGATTGTCACGGAGTGTTTAATACTCAAACAACAAGACGCAGCAGCAAGTATTAACAGATTTGGAGCATAACAAATGAACATGATGCCTGAAAATATGTATTCCCTGCACATCCAAAAGGTTTTCCCACCAGGGGAGAAGTAGAGTGGAGGTTTCGCATTCCCAAAAATAAAATGTGATCTGCTGGCCGCTAAGTTTCAAATGTTTGGCTGGTTCCATATTGATTTCTGACCGCTAGAGGACAGAAAGTGGCTTCCAAAACAAATGTATTGAGTTTTTTTGTGGCCAAACAATTATTCTTAGACAACAAGCACACACACAGAAACATGATAATCCCACTGGACTCCTGTTTCTTGCCACCTGTTGAATGTTAGTCCAATGTTCACTGGTGTTGACGTGGCTGCGGTTCGGTCCACCAACTTCAGAGAAAAATAACTGGGTTGGGGTTTCCACCACTTTCATATCATGCTGGGAAAACATCTGTGGTTTTACAGAAAATCAGTGTTTTTAAAACAGAGGGACTCAATCATAGGGAACAATGAGCTGGAAGCCAGAAGATGCAAAAAGCTGCAGATTGGGGTGTTGATTCTGGCACATTTTTTATATTACAGGGAGCCATTTGTTTCAGTGTTATTATCAAAAGTTTCATAAAATGGAGCTTTCACTCCTCTTACCAAATTGTTTCAGTAGCTTGAATGTTTTGCTTACCGATGTTTTCATTGCCTAAAATTAGCTGTTAGCTAATAAACACATAATAAACACAAGAAAACTGCAGGTTCAATTCATGCAATTATCACAAGCTCATAGAGAAATGCAATGTTTGTATTATTCCATCTGTGTTGAGACTTTATATTAATTCCACATTAATTTTATTAGGTTGTGTTGCAGATTTGTATACAATAAAAACTTCATTGTAAACCATCCCACTGCTTTAGCCTGCACATGCTAATTCTTTTCATACTAATATTAGTGTGTTTTCAGTCACTTCTGTGTCTCCCGTGACAAATCTCATGACATCTGAGAAGGGAAAAAAAAGTGACAAATTAATGCAATTTCCTGTCAAACTCGTGAAAGCAGCGTGACTCCACTCTAGCATTCCTCTAAAATTAGAGATTCCAACCACTTAACCAAATCAAGACACATGAAGCCACTCAGCAAGACAAATATACTGTGTGATCCCAATAATTCAATCATCTTATAATCCCTTCCCGAAGTATGGAGAAGTGGTACGAGCACGTAAAAGTGAAGCTGGAATAAAATATTGTATGTTTTCGGCTTTAAAAGAAAGATTTCCATCGCTTGTCACAACGCTGGCAGTTTTCTTTGATTTAGTCCAGATCTTCATTTTTGGTTTCACAAAGAGTTTGTCCCAAATTTGAGACATGAGTGTAACAAAAGGTAACATAAAAACCCTTTACAGGTCTCTTCAAAGGAGAAGCATTAAATCTTTAACAGTTTATATTGTTGGAACGTTTTTGTTTTCTTTATTTCAAAATAGCATTTTTGAAACAAACCTCTTAAAAGACAAATAATAAAACACATACACACCAACTGCGCTCGTGGTTAAAAGTGTGTAACTGGTGGTCGAGCATCATGCTGTGTGTGGAGCTGGGAAGCTTCCCAAAGCCAGCGGAGCTCACATGTTCAGAATTGAAGTGGTGGTGGTGAGAGGGGGGCGGGAATATGAGAGACTCTATTTCCTGTGTTTCTAACCAGCACTCCATTCACCAAAGCCCCGAGCTCGTCAAAGTGACAGCTCCATTGACAGCACACCACTGACACATTGAACCGGGGCGAATAATAACAGAGACTCAAACTGAAAAATAGGCTACCCCAGTTGTCCTTTGTCAGCGATGCCATTAAAATTCAGAGGAAAATAGCTGGGTGAGAGACTTGTGAGCAATTACTTGTGTGGATGCTGTAACTGCAAGAGACATGCGAGCGCTAACCTGACCTAAATCGGTGCAGCTCAACAGATCCATTCGTTTCTTGTAATTTTTTTAAATTAAAAGTTGTATGTTTCTTAATGTCAGGGTGCAGATGACACCTGCTAAAAAACAAGACCCAGGAGGAATAAAATCTCTCTGCCCATTTATCTTTCTAGTGTAAGTTATATATATTTTCCTCCCTCTCTCACCGGGGTCGTATCATCTCACTACTTGAATTCCAGCAGACTCGGGCCGCAGGTTATTTGTCATCCCTCATTTCTTCTTTGATCCCACTGCTTTCCGAGGCTCAGGCAACTCAAGCCATCCCCGTCACCCTTTTGTAATTAATAACAGGCTTCTTTCTGGGGAATTCTACTCATTTGTTTGTCTTTTTTTCCCCCATAACCATCCAGCTGCGTCTGTGCGAGTCCCACAGTAATCGTTTTTTGGCCATTGTTGGTGCAGACTAGCAAGGAAATACACTTAATTTCAGTTTGAGAGAGAAAGAGGGGGGATGGAGTGGCTGCTTACAGTGCGTGCCAGTGGGCAGGGGAGGATTGTTCTGTTGCTTTACTGGCCCACCTTGGACCTCAGATGATGTCATTTCCTATTAAAATAATTGGTCTTGATAGGAAACACAAGGGCTTTGATATTCTCTACATCCAAAAGTATGAAACTAATTATTATTTGGGATCAGGTAGTTGCTTGTTGGAAAAAAGCAAAAGCATATTGCTTTCTTCAGGGATAAATTCTCTGTTCATGTATCTCCTCTGCTTATTAAGCAGAAACAAGGTTTTAATCAGGAAGGAGGTATTAATCAGAAAAGAAACAGAGCTCAAAGAACACCAGGAGCAAGAAAACATTAGCAGCAAATGGTGTGTTTTGCCTGGGAAGCGTGCCAGCGCGTGTAAACTAGGACTTTAGTTCTCTGCACCGCATGTGGTGTCCAAGCCTCTTACCAGCTTTTGCTTCACAAGGGAAAAAAAAAAGAAAAGGAAGGCAGGAAAATTAAAACTAAGCTGTAGCATACTTGAGTTAATCACTGAAGGCTATCAGTTGATGAAGACAAAGGTCAAAGTAAATGATTTATGAACCAATTTTCAGCCGACCTGCACTGTGTCAAGATGATCTTAAAGTGTGAATAGGTTAAACACTGGAGACCTCAAATCATACGGGGCTTGAAAAGGCCTGGACTAAACATTTCAGACACGGATTTGGAGGCTACTGTATGTCCCAGTAGCCCTAACTGTTCACAGTCATTCAACTACAAACAAACTGGGGCATGGTATAAGTCTGATAGAAGTTCATGCATTTAATGGATATAAATAGTAATAACCAAAGCCAATATGTGAGCAAGGATTGAGCAGTTTTGTCCAATGGAGGAGCATAATGTGGGGGTCTATAGAGGGATTTGTAGTTGTACGTTACAGGGTTACGGCGTAGCTTTGTAGCTGCTGCACGTAGTCACTGTAGATCCGCCAGAGGCTACATCCACACTACTACCTTTTTGTTTTAAAACATAACTTTTTCTACATTTACACCAAGCGTCCACACTACTCCGGCTTTTTCAAACCCCTAAAACGGAGACTTTTGAAAATGCTGCTGACGCTGTTTTAGTTTGAAAACTCTGGGATTACGTTTTAGTGAGGACGGGCGGAAACGGAGACGTTTTAAAACGATGACTCAGACGCCCATGTTCGCTTCCTGATTGGGTCTTATCAGTCACGACGTGTCCTTCCCTTATTTGTCACGTTACTATCACATGACCCATTTCCGGAAGAAAACAAACTACATCAGCCTTAACTACCAGCGGTTATTTCAACATGGATAACAAATTACAACACTTACTTTCAGTAACAGTTCCACCTCGTTGTTGGTCCAAGCAGAGAAATCTCTGGTCTTACTTTTCACCATTGCTGTTCTTCGTTTGTAGTATTTTCTGCAAATAAAGCAACCAACCGCAGAGTAGACGATCTGCTTCCTGTTTACACTGGCACGTGCATGCCCAGTGCACGTGAATGGTCATGTGATGTGTTTTCAGGTGTGTAGTATGGAAGGAGATTATTTCTGAAACTGTGATAAAAAGCTCGTGTGGACGGAGATCGTTTTCATTTTATAACGGTTTTAAAATGAAAATGTATTAGTGTGGCTGTAGCCTAAGTTTCTGATGCCTGCGGAGATTTGTGCTTGCAAAGACGACACATAAGGTGAAATAGCCCGCCATCAGTCTATGTCACAAAGTAAATGAAAGAATGTAAACAATTAATGTGGAGAATATAATTAAATACGTCCTGATCACGTACAAAACATCTATCTAGTGTTGTGGTGTTGCTGTAGAGGTGGTGCTATCAATGGGTGAAATCTAATGCTGAACTAGAAATTAAAACTTGCTCTGTAAGTATCTACAGTGGGACTGTGAACCTTGCGTTACCTAGCTTAAAGATACAGTCATATTACACTTCCACCCTGTGAAAATTCACTCCATCTCCCATTCGTAATCTCCTGGCTGGCTCACGGGTCACACAGCTGTTAAACGTTGCCCTTTAAGAAGAGCGAGACATGATGAATTGTACAAATGTGTGCACATTTTTGGACAATCTCTCCTCAAAATGTCTCGAAAAGTGACTAAAGTTGTTGTGTGAAGAGCTTCAGGTCAAACCCTGCCTACTTTCTCACACCCGCACATCTGGGGCCGATCGCTGCGTGAAGTGGACATGCGTGTTGGATTGTTGGTTTCAATTCTGTTGTCATTTGAAGCATACCGATGCCTTAACTGGAGGGGTCTGATCAACTTTAACTGATGCATTGATACATTTTCAACTGTAAAAACTGGTAACTATTTTGAATCCAATACAGCTGAGGCTGAATGCAGCCACTGTTCTCCACAACGAATAAAACCACACATTTTTTACAGCCACCATTCAAGCCTAAGGGGATTCATGTTTTAAATTCAAAAGATTTTGAGCATCAGTTCAAATGTTGGCCGATGAACAACATTACATTTACAAGCTTTGATATAAAAATCAAGCCCAGAAGTCAAACAATAACCAAACAGCATGAAAAGGATTACATGAATTCAGGCCTCTCTTATAATAAAAAGGCTGTTGATCATCAGTGTCGAGAGGTTGGAGGTTCCCACAGCACTGAACGCACCACAGCACAAAAACAAATGTCAG
The DNA here is from genome assembly GCA_008360985.2 of Macquaria ambigua. NCBI lineage: Eukaryota > Metazoa > Chordata > Actinopteri > Centrarchiformes > Percichthyidae > Macquaria > Macquaria ambigua. The sequence continues at coordinate 1,196,664 of VMKM01000003.1, read as the reverse complement.
CAGCTACACAATCCCAGAGCAGCCTGCAGCAGACTTTTCAAATCAAATAACGAGCGAAAGCATTTGGGAAAAAAACCCTGTTATAGTTCTTGAACATCATTATAAAAGATGCATAAATGTAGAAGGGTAAACAATGAATACTTCATTCTTCAGCCTAGATGACTGAAGGAGGGGAGTTACAAAAATGTGATGTGGCAAATATTCACTCTGGCATATGTGTTTCTCAGACTGCAGTATTGGCTTGTTATATTTGGACTGCAGTAACTGTATCTGCACAGACCTTAAGGTGGATCAACATCCAATAAGTTGCCATATATTTGGACACATACACGTCATATATAGTGCCAATGCAGGAAGGAGTGCACCCTAAATACAGTGAGGCAGAAGGCAGTGACCACGATCTTAACCCTAACCCTAGCCAAGTGTTTTGATTGCCTAAATCTAGAAACACCCTCACCATATTTTATTAGCCACAACCATGATCCTTCCCTTACTTAGTCAACTAGATGTAAAGCAACCCTCGTCACACAGGACCCTCCACACCCCCTTCATAACTCATTCCACCTCCTCATATGCTGTTATAAAACGTCTCTGGACAGGACAAATATGAAACACTTGGTCCGGACTGGTGCAACACATTCAATCACAGGAGTTACACACAGCAACACTGTTCAGCTCTGCTCTCACACAACCTCAGCTTACAGTTCTACTATGAACTTCTCATGATACTTCACTTTAAACATACTAACAGAAAACATGTGCACTTTGCGCCTCAATCAAACAACAGTTTCTCTTTACAAAAGAGCACATTTAACACATACAACAATAAACATATTTTCACACCCGTATGAGTAAAACGTTCTATGTTTAACACAATTCTCTTATTAGCGGTTTTACAGGTTGAACACCACCTATTACACCTTTAACTGCAAAGTCTGAGACTGTGGGCCTCCCCTCAGACAAAGCTTGGACAATTGAGCCAAGATAGCCTAATATTGCTGTTTGACACAACTTCAGACTACACCAAATACATATAAAAGGTCTGTCCTGAGGCATTAATTAGTTTCTGACTCTGGGAAACAACTGTATCTCTGAACTATCTCTTTAACCAAATCACACACGTAGGCTCTTCTATGTGATCTCCTTTTGATAACTAATGTAATATTTTTTCACTTCCATTCACTGAGCCTCCCCTGAAACAGTTTGGAGCCCCCCTGGGGAGGCCCGCCTCCCACTTTTGAAAACCACTGACCTAGGCAGTTAAGCTGGCCCTGTTACCTGCTTATATCTGCTGTCTGGGTAATACAATAAACCTAGGCTGACAGATATAACTCTGTTAGCAAACTGCCTGTCTACTACTAATATTATTTAACTTGGACTCATTCTAAATACACAAAACACTGTAAATAAGTCACAGTAAAAACTATAAAATAACACTGAACAAACTACAACTAAAAATGTGCCCGACTTTATTCTAAATGACCATTAATGTTAACTGTTAACAGTTAACTGAAAGTAAATGTGCTTTGTAAACCAGAGCAAGAAGCGATGATACACCTATTTGGCATACAGTGAACAAACAGGAAAATATTAATGGGTGTGTGATTCCTAATGTGTGTCGAATGCCCATATTTGCCCCACTGCAAATCGTGACAGTAAACAAGTCTCCTCATCCACAAAACTTTGTGAAATGAAAGTTCAAGTGTTAAAATCCAAAAAAATGAAAATGAAAAAAACCTGCACTTCCCAAACACAGAGGCTGGAACAGAGACGACGACATGACTGGAAACACAGCGGTTTGACCTTGAAGTAGGTGGCGGTGGAAAATCAGCGTGTGGAGGTTTTTGGACGGATGGGTGTGTACATTTACCGTCAACTCTGACGACTCCAGTACAGCTCATATTTTCTCTCTGCTGCGAGTGAAGTCATTCCCATTCAACTACCATAACCTTTAGATTCGTTTTTCGGGGAGACTGTGCGCTGCCAGATTGGTAGCGTGTCACCTTGTCTTAAGCAGAAGTGGAGTGCTTGTTGAGAGGGCATGATGAAGTATATGGCAGCGATTCAGAAACCTCCATCGTGATGTGCTATTATCACTCTCCCCAGTGACGCCCTATTTCATTTCCACCTTACCACTGACCTTCATTGAAGAATGGATCCTGCTGACTTAAAGGTTCCTCTGTCCTTTCTACATGGATGATGGACGCCCCACCTGTCCTCCTTCACCCAGCATGAGCGCTGCAACGAGGCAGATGTCTGTGTCTGGGGTGGAGACCCACGCCGCCGCCGATAAGGATAGTCACCGCCACAGTCTTCCTCTTCTTTTTCCGGAAAACTGACTGCAGGCTCTTCAATTATTCACACTGTTGAATAATGTCGTCCTCCATCTTTATCTGCGCTTATCCTGACTGGTGATCCTTATCTGAAGGTTGAGTAATGGCAGAGTCAATGGGCGGTGGCAGGATTTCAATAGACAGTCTTTGTCGTCGTCGTTGGATGTTTAAGTTGAATAACACAGCAATTTAGGGCAAGAATGAAGATGAGAGTTGATAATGTTTTTTGTTTTTTTTTATGTAATGAGCTGCACAGGCAGGGCTTGAGATGGCAACACATCAAGATTTCCAATCGCCTAAACATGTACGTGCTGGACCGGACAGCTCAAAGCTCCACAGATCAAATTACGACGTATAATGTTGGTCACAGTGATGAAGCTGCAGAGAATCATCACCCACCTCTGTTGCTTTTTAGCCTTTTTTTAGCTCATTGTTTTGGTTTTTATGGCAGCTAAAAAGCTCCAATAAATAAACCACCAAATGTCAGTGGTCTCACGTTCATCAGGTGGACAGAAACACGACTCCAAATGAATGAATAATGCTGAATGTTTAGGCCATTACAACTTTATATGTTGGGGATGTGTGTCTGTGATCTGCTCCAAGTAGGTCCAAATGATAATATAACTTTAAGCATTTTGTATCCATCCATCCATTCATCCATCCTTTTCCTGCCACTCATTTGGGTCTGGATCGCAGTAGCAGGACCTTCACCACGTCTGCTAGCTTCTTCCCAAAGTGTTCCAGGCCAGATTGAACAATATCCCTCCAGTGCGCTCTGGGTCTACGCCGGGATCATGCCCAGAAAACCTCCAGAAAGAGGCATCCTAATCAGATGCCCAAAATACCTCAACTGACCCCTTTCAATGTGAAGGAGCAGCTCATTTCGACAGCTTCTATCTGTTATCTCATTCTTTTGATCGCAATCCAAATCTCACGACCATGGCTGAAGGATGGATCTTAGATCAACTGGTTAACTGAGAGCTTCGCCTGCTCCTTCTTCACCAGACCCTGAGACAGTTACATGCCCGTAACCCTTGTCGAGCCCTCTGATATCCTTGCAAGAGTAAAGAGCTGTATGTACTCGTGAAAACATTCATTAAGACAAATTTCTTACTAGGCTAAATCCCTCAGAATTGGCGAAGCATTGGAGTCTCCATCTTTGAGTGGTTCTGTTACTTGATACTTAAAATAGGCTAATGTCAAAATTCAGGGGACATCCAAGCTGGTCCAAGAGACCCTAAAAAACAAACTATCCATTTTCATTATAATTTTTACTTTTGCTCCACCAGTCCCAGCTCCTGTAGACCACAGTGACAGTTTTAAACAGGAACTTAAAGGAAGTAAACTTGGATTAAAACTATGTCCTACTGTAGCAAAGAAGCTCCATACAAATAAACTGTATATAGTCATCAGCAATCTTTTGACTCATCACTTAATGCTATAAATAACCTAATCATTCTTTTCTCATACTAACAGTATATTTTGTCACATAATTATGAGATAATTGTCTTGTAATTACAAGCTAGTGATCTTGATTTTTATTTATTTATTGTTGAATGCAATGTGCTTCCATAATTAGTCCACAGGTCTAATGAAATCTATGTATGAGCCTCATGACTTTTGCTTTTTAAATACAACATTGGGGTTTACTTTGTCTAGTGAGTGCAAAACAACAGTGATCTCTGTCACTTTGTCAACGAGATTAATCACTGAGATAATCAGAAAAAAGGCGTTCACGCGATTCTCTTAGCTGTTAGAAAATTGCTTTAATCGGGCTAACGTTATTTCTAGTGTACAAGGAAAGGCTGAAAATCATTTTTATGAGTGTATCAGCTCAGGTCGACAGTGTGGAACTCAGTTTCACATAAAGCACACCTACTTGACTCCACTGAAAGGTGAAAACTCAGTGATTTATAAAGATTTGGAAGGCGCATTATCAACCAAAAATGAGAGCCATTCTTCAATATGACAAGACAAGAAAGTGCTCGCTCTCCTTTTCGCCCTGTTCAGAAAGAATGTTGACAAGAAAGAGCAATGCCTGAGTCTCATAACAGACAGCACATCCCCGAGCTGTCAGCACCGCAAGCACTGACATATAAACAAATCATTATGTTGCAGGGACGGATGCAAGAGTACACACAATCGAGAACAAAATCGAATATATTATCCCTTCAAAACTTTCAATGTCTGCATGCATATTTTCCACCAAGTCTGTCATTTTTCAGTCTGACGAGATTAAATCACAGATAAAATTAAAAAGTAAACACATTTTATTAGACTACAGCCTGTAATAAATAAATCCTGACTCTCTTGCGCAGAGGAAGGGACAGCAATCAGGCAACAGTAACTCGCCCAAATGGGTGATATGACTCATGGCACAATAATTTAATTTTGAACGGGCATTTATGAGGACAAAAACAATCAAAGACTTGAAGACTTCCCAGAAGCTGGAGCAAGTATCCGTTAGATTGGATAGATTCCGCTCTTTGATACTGGCAATGCCCCGAGACAAAGAGAGGGAGGCAGAGACCCGGCGATCCCATCTCAGGCCTCATGACTAATCTCTGACAATGATCTGTTCTTTATAAGGATTACATAATGTGCCATTATTAGTCATGTTCCATGAGCCATATGTTGAGCTAATTGACAATAATGGCAACAATCAGGATGAAGTGGAAAAGCTGTGGAAAGTAGCACGCCGACCAGACCAGATGGTTTTATTTTGCCTCTGTTCTTGGTATCTTTTTCCTCCTTAAAAAAAATAAAATCACCCTGACTTTCTCTGGACGTTTTCCACTTCAGACAGACACTTACGGCACCTCTGGGTGAAGCAGACTCATCCAGGGTTTGAATCCAGTCCTCTTTCCTCTCATTCACCATTGTATGCAATCTAAAGAAGCAGAAATGTGAAAAGAGTTAAGGGAAATATTCTCTAAGAATTTCTCAAAGAAACAGCCCCAGTAGAAACTGTACACAGCGAGGTCTATGGATTATCCTGAGTAATTGATTGTTGGGGTAGTAGCAGAACTCTCAGTGGCAGATCCCTCTAAACCTTGGCACATAGAAGCTATCAGCATTTATACAGACCAGTATGGGTAAGTGGGAGATCATGTTCCGACACCAGGATGTGACAGAGGTGACCTTTGAGGGAATGGAGAGCCAGAGGGTCCAAAATGGAGGAAGCTATCGCAGCTGATTAGCTGTGTACCGTCCACTTTTATTTAATCTCCTGTTGGAGTATAAACTGCTCCACAGAAGAGGCATGGACTGCAAACAGTTATGAGACAGGTGTCTGTCCCTCCCTCCAGCCACATCCCCTCTTCCCCAGACCCCTGCATTTTCCATTCGCTACCTGTCACCTGACTGCTCCACCCACCTGCTCACCTGTTCCCACTTCCCTCATCAGCCTTGCAGCTTATATACCGGCCCATTTCCACTCACCCCCTGCCAGACTGTCATTGTTGGATCTGCCATTGATGCCTTATGCCTTTGCTTTCAAGCCTCTGAAACCTGAATCCTGAATCTTGTAATCTGTACCTACAAATCTGAACCCTGTACCTGGATCTGTACCTGCTTGCTGCACTTTTTCCCTCCCCCATTCGTGCCATCCTGTGGATTCTGTTTGGACATGCCAGTAAGCTTTTATATTTTCATTTTTGTCAAATCACTGAACCCTTCCTGTCTGCCTGGACTATCTGCATTTGGGTCCTTCCCTTGTTGCCTTGTACTCACCCGCGTGACAACAGGAGTCAATGGTACAAATGCAAATTAACCGTATTAACTTCTTTTCCTGTTAGCGACCAAGCTTATTAGCTAGCTTGCTTTGAGAGCTTTATCCCCTTCATCAATAACTTGTTATTGTCTAAGACAAAAATGAATGTGACTTTTACTTCCGGAAGCAGGTGTACCCAAAATAGCTCCTCCCAATTTGCAACCCTATACTATTTAGCGTATGTTGGTGGGGTTTTTTTGTTTTAATAATTGTTCTAGCTAAATACACAGCTCTCGTTCTTATATCTGAAGCTCACAAGCCTTTCATTTACAAACAGCCTTTAGAAATAATTAAGAAAAAAGAAAAAAAGAAACCACAAGCTGGGAAAAGTCTATTAGGGGATTTCGTGATCAGAATCAAACACCAAAACAAGATGGTTTTTTTATTTTTTTTCCCTCGTAGGAAAATACACATCAGCATTGTTTTGGAGCATATCTCTGATCTGAGATCGGAACATAAAGCATGAAAGTGAAAAAAGAAATTTGAATGATGGAGGTAAAAACTAATCGGCGCAGATGTACCTTCCCCCGAGGAAAATGCCTCCCCTCCGCCCCGCGATCCCTCACCATCCACAGATGAATGTTTCCAAGGCTGCTGGTTGGAAAGCACTCAGCACACTATCTGTTTTGATCATCAGATTTCTGACAGCACCACTGATTGTAGATCACATTGCATGTTTGCAGCTTGAGTACCCCACCCCCACTCTTGATTTGCCTTGCTTGCAGATTTTCCTCCATATACAGCACTTTGTTGGATGGCATGCATCTCCTGATGAATGGGGAGAGGGGGACCTTTGGCCCCTGCAGCAGCGTCTGAAAACAAGTGGAAGCCATGAAAGTCGAGTCAAGCTGCAGGCTAAAACTGGCATGCAATAATTCACCACTGACATCAAATACATTTTAATAAAAAAAAATAATAATTTTTTAAAAAACTGCCTTACATAGAAATAATAAATGTGATAAATATCAGCATCTCTACGTCAGCTGTTTTGCACTTTAGAAAAATTCACTGCCTTTAAAATAAAAGAACAAAACATCATGAAACAAAAAAATAAATCCCTGCAGTCACTCTGCTCATTTTCCCAGGTTTTTGCCCCGAGGCTATAAAAATCATCTTGGACCATTTTCTCTTTGTATTGTTCCAAGCTAGAAACACTATGCCAGATTTGCTCAACCTGAACAATTAGAGCTGACCCGTAGTCAGAGCATTACTCGTGGTTTGGCTCCATGTTTCAGCCTGGCTTTGTCACAGCGGGTCAGTGAGAGAGAGAGTTTTCAAGTGCTGGTACAGTGAGGCTTTCCATCACCTCAGCTAGTTACAGCCCGAGAGAATGACCCATATGGAATCTATATACATCGCCAGTGTTACCCTGAATGGGTTAATGCTGGTCACGGCCAGGTCGTGATGCTTCAGGGGCACGAAGGCTTTGATGGACCACCTCTTGGTTTAGCACCGGAGCCACCGGGAATCAGTCAGGCGAGCGCTTTCCTGGAACATCTGAGGTATGTCGAGTGAGTTCAAGCTGTGTTTTTGGAGCTGAGTGTTTGATTTGAGGCATTGTGTTTATGTTGTGTTCTTGGCTTTATGAGAAAATCTCCATGTATGCTAACAAGAGACTAAACGACAGACTGCCAAACGTTCAGGTAATATTTGGTTTGTTATACACTTGCATAGAAATTCAGACTTATACTGATGTCATGCTCCTCTGCGACCATTTGTTTGGCGTAGAGAACACAGTTTGCTTTCCACCTCGTAGCCTTGCGGCGCTATAACTCTTCAAAAGAGCTCATGCGCGGCAGAATGGGCTAATTGGGTGGAAATGTGTTGACATTTCACCAACACGTCTCTCTCAAAGTAGCATGAGATGTATCCGATCAATTATTCAGATGATCTAAGCATGAATAAGGCGGGCATGCACCAGGCCACCACCAGACATGCACTGGCCTGCATCTTTCACCTGGAAAATAAGAATTTGATTTCGGTGACTGGCCGCTTTCGTATTCAAACATCTGTGCAGCTGTTTGTGCTTCGCTGTGCAGAAGAAGAGTCATTCTTATCCAGCTGCAAAGAGATTCCTTCTTAGAGCGATTTCAGTAAAATGATGTGGGACAAAATCCACACTTTGGTTTCTGTGCAAAAATGAATTCCAAAGTTCAGCCAAAGATAATGCGAGTTAGACAAATCAAATCCAAAGTTACAATCCTTTTCGTACGGAGTTCCCTCATTGTGTTGCTATGCCTCTGCCGCAGCTGAGAAAACAGTCTGTGGAAAGAGAGAGATTTTGTTCAAAAAAGACTTCAACTTTGGAAGATCCCCACTAGATAAAACTAAGTCCGACTGAAGCCTCATATTAGCTTTGGCCAATGGATTTTTGCACAGAACGAGGACTGTGGATTTGTACTCCTTACCTCTTACAATAAAATTGCCTTAGAAAAGGATTTATTTGCAGCCAGTATGAACAGGAGGAACAATTACAGCAACCAATAACGCTCCCAATATGGGCATGTAAGCATTGTTTTAAAACAGGAACTATCCTTTAACTTCCTGCGTAAGTGGAAGATTTCATTCATAGTGTAGCAGCAAATTCCACAGTTACAGACGTGTTTACTCCGATCCTGATGATGGTGATGATGAGGAAGGTTTGACACTTAAAAAAGGTACATCAAGATCAAGAATCAGAAATCCAAGGATGTAGGTTTGGTTTCAGAAGTGAAGTCAGAGGTTCTTAAAGGAAAAAAAATGTAAATATGTGAATGGGATTTTCTGCGTTTATATATTCATATCGGTCTAGCAAATAACATATTATGGACTTATCAGGCTTTCTAAATGAACCGTAGTCTAACAAAAAATGTGTGTAAATTGTGGTATTATTAATACACTAACAACACTTAAACATATTACTTACAATATTTATCCGTCATAGAGTATCAGGTATTTGTTTCTGTGCTTTATTGCCTTATCTTTGACTGATGCTCAACAGCGTCTTTTTAGGAGGGCACTGACTATAGATAATAACATACATGAAATTATTTTTGTATCTGAAAAACGTGCGGAGGAGTTTTGAAGTGTTTTTTACAGCCCTGATGATAATAATAATTAATTAAAAAAATAATAACAACAACAACAACAACAACAACAACTTCTTCTTTTAGGGGGGGAGCGGGAGAGAGAGAGCAGTAGGAAAGAGAACATACAGCAGCACAGTACAGTTCCACACAGGGATGCAAAGCAATAGCTGTGGCAATGGTACTGATGATAACGCCAACAGAAATAATACTAAGAGCAATATTATAGTAGTAATACTAATAATAAGAGCAATAACAGTAATAGCAGCAGTGGGTGTAGAGCAGGAGCACGGGGGCAGCAGGTGGCTCAAAAAAGAAAGAAAATAGTGATTTGAAAGAAGTCATTGTGGTTGCAAGATGGATTTCAACAGGAACAGGATGAGTACAATATGACATGAACGCAGCCACAAAGACGCTTTCTTTCAAGTCATCCACTGATTTCACTCCGCTCATGTAAAACCCACCATGATCACGGATGCCCTCTCCTCTCTGCACCATTTCCTGCACTTAAAAGCATCTTAGATTTCAAACCCTGATATGAATCCCACATTTCTGTTCCACTTGCCCGCCGCCACATCTCCACTCCGTCCCACATCTGTTCCTGATCCCTTCCCTCTTTTACAGCACACTGTCCTTGGATAGACTGATAGGTCCTTCAAAATCCAATTTATCATTATTATGTATTTCTGCGAACGGCCTCCAGCCATTATTCAAATGGCTGTGGGTTCAAACCCAGCGAGCCGGCGGAGAAACCGGAACTGATCTTCCTGGATGTGATTGTGATTAGGAGCAAATACTGTAAACGGCGACTGTTTGTGTGTGTGTGTGTGTGTGTGTGGTTGAGTGTTGCTGATGGGAGTGGTCATGTACAGGATGCAGTGTGGTAGGCTGGGGGATTGGGGGGAGGGGGAGGAGAAAGGGGAGAGTCGGGCTGACGGTGACGTTCATTACACGCACCGGTGCACACACATAACCCCGGCTCAGACACACAGCCATCACTCACACACTCACACACACAGACACACACTTTCCTGCAGGCAGAGAGGACAAACCGCCTTAATTCACCTTCCTGCCTGTCACACACCTCACACAGACGAACATGAATACAGTTACCTGCTTTTCTTTGCCTTCTTTCTTTCACAGAACTGCACATCTGTTACATCCATCTCTCTCTTTTATCTTTCCCTCCCTCTCTCCTCCTCCTCTCATCCCTTCAGTAACATCATCTGAGCTAAAAAACAAGATCAACACAATCCAAACAGACAAAATAATTACTAATGTTCCCACCAAAAAATAAACTAAACTTTGAGTGCAATTAGCTCTCTCAGTTGCTTTTAGCAGCTTGTAAAAACTTGTGAAAGGCATTAAAAAACACAAACGTCTCTATAACTGCCGGTTTTTACAGAGAGGGGTCTGGTGGTTTTCACTTACAGTTATAAAAGTCTCCAAAAACAAACAAAACTAGAGTAGCAAATCGATTCAAGTGCATGAACACGTCTCAAAGGATGACCATTTCTTTCCCTGTTAAAAATTTCCTCATTCAAATCGGGGGTCCAAGGAGAGTGTTGTATTCTGTACAGAGTGTAAAGCCTCTTGAGACAAATTGTGATTTGTGATATTGGGCTATGTAAATAAAATTGACTTGACCAGCATGAAATGTCTGAAGAACACAAATTAATCACACACACAAAATTGTTTTGAAATGTGATGTCTTACACTTCACATGTGAAATATCTGAAAATCACATGCCCGCATCATGTAAATTTATCACATGAAATGTATGAAAACCAAATGTGTTTCACACGTCATAAAGTCACATTTCACTTTTTTTTTTTATGCAAATGGTTCGGTGTTTATTTTGATTATTTTTATATTATATATATTATATATATATTATATATTTTATTTTTAAAACTGACTTTTTTAAACTTGCATTTCTACTACAGATCTAGAGGAAAATTAGGACTTATTTTGTGTTATTATTAAAAATAAATAGATCAATAATTTGTTTGATTATTTATAAAAATGTTTTATTTAAACATCTTTCAAATGTAATAATCCATAAAACAAATACATTTCATATTGAAAATACTATTTGCACCACACAAACTGTAGTTTATTGCTCTTTTATATTATTATTTAGTGGACTATGGTGCATAATCAGCAGCCCAATTGCATTTTCTCCCTGTTTTTCAGCATTTTTTGAGCAATCAATGATGCAAGAAGACTTTGTTTACTGCAGAATACACTGATAACAGAGACGTCTCGCAGCAGGAAACAACATTCATGGAGACTTAAAAATTCATTTTAAAACAAATCTGCGAAAAACGACTCTGATGATCATTAAGGATAATCCATCCTCTAAAGGCCCGGAGCTCGCCGCCATCTTGAAGCTATTGACTGTGGAAGGTGGAGGGAATTTTGTTGGTTTCCATCACTGCTCGTCTCCATCCCATTACAACAGATTCAGGTCAGAGAACTTGACAAACGATTGGCTGTGTCTCGGTGACCCGCGGGCCCAATCAGCGCAGGACGTGTGGATGAAATTGCGGGGCAGATAATGTTGCTGGCAGACGCATCATTAATTACTGCCCTTCTATCAATATCTAATTATACTGGCTGTCTGGCTGAGCGAGAAGGAAGATGAACCTAGTACTGGAAGTCTTTATATTGGCAATATAGCCACCAAGCCGTGATGCCGTCCCTCTTAAAGCAGCCGTTTTCCAGCCAGGTCATCACTACCCAGAGCTCTGCTGGATTTCATTTTAGCTGTTTAATCAGACACTATTTTACTCTCGGGATGCAAAGTGAATGCAATTAATTTTCATTAACCACCTGGCAGGAAAGATAAAACAGCAGCAGTGTGAGTCTGAGAACCTTAAAATAAAGCCTCTCACTCACACCTCGTATGCGCTCTGTCTATATTAAGTCAATTAAAGTTGGATTTGTTTTCATGGGATATTTTTTTTTTACACCGTGACAACTTTGAGAAATTGCTTGTACCATTACAGCCGTTACATCATTCACTCTGAAAAAATACCCAAATGAGCACATCACTTTTAAATGATTTTCACCTGGATGTTATTTTTCTCCACGTACAGTATGTTTGTTTCCTGCTGCAAGAAGACGCTGACCACAGTTTACAGTGAACAAGGTCCTCTTGTGATAAGCAGAGCTCAAAAAGAAGAAGAAAAGGGGAGAAAAAGCTGCTGAATAAGCACCAGAGGCAGAGTCGTAGACAGGATTTTAGAAATACTGAGGTCCCAATTCCCCGAAGAGAACATCTAAGACGGTTTTGACCAGTTACCAACCAAACTCTTTACAGTTTTTTTGAGTATTTAAGAAAATCACAAAATTCCACGTTTTATCAGTTTATTGTCAGTGTTTAATTATGTTTTCTGTAAATGTTATTTCCCTACATTGTGGTCTGGTGCTATGTATAAGATTCTGGTGGAAAATACTACATTTATTTAGGTTTCTGCTTAAAAAAAGTCTGATTTTGTCTTTGAGTCTTCAAAAACCTGGTAAGTGTAATATGTGTGAAATCTTATATTAAACTCCTCTTGATCATAAACTCCCGAAATTTGCCGAAAGTATTACTGGGGGCATGACCTCTATGTAGCCCTGAAGTAAAACAAAACAGATTAAGTGGTTGCGTTTTAAATTACTGTTCTCACCTGGATTTTTTTTCTTAGTGATATTTTTCATACGGTTTAATCCGGTTAATTAAAAAATGAACTTTTTAGCCTTACATACATGCTTGCATACTGCAGACATGTACACTATGTTTTTCTCTTGCAGAAAATGTTCTTCTGTTATTTAATGTTGAATTTTCTGCGGGATTTTGTCTTAGGAGTGTAGAAAATCTCTTCTAAATCTCCATCATTTGTGAATCATTTGAAAATTAAACCTGCTCTCTCAAACGGCGCCACGAAGTCTACATAAGTACTAATAATGATGAACTTCAGGTACTTATTTCTATCAAAAGGGATATTTATAGGGTATATAATGTCTCAGAAATAAACCTCTCTGTGTATTACGTCAATAAAATAGCTGAGAAGGAAAGCAACGGCAGATAAAACTTTGGACCTGTAACAAAAACACCATTAAGGTTTTAATCAGCGTGCAGTAGGAAGAGACACAGTGCATTAGCTGAGGAACGTAGCAGGGAGCAGGCTGGTTATTTTGGCAGTTAGATCATTGTTGCATTAATGTGTTTCCCTCAAGAGGACAGTGCAGATGTCCTTGAGTAAAGCACTTAAATGCTATTGCCTCAGTAAACACTCGGCTGCCGAGCGGTCGAACAAGGGAAAGGACTGCGGATGGATTAGCCTGCTGTTGTGTAGTGGAGGTGAAAGTCGGGCTGAAGAACGGAGCAGCGTTTTAATAATGTGCAATACACCTGAATCCAGATCGTAGGAATGTGCAAACAGACTGAAAAACCTCATATCATATCCACTTTCTCAGGAAAAAGGGAAATAAGCCAGTAAGCTTTAATAAATCATATCATAAATCATATTAAAAATGGCTTTGAAGACTATGTAAAACTTATATCGAAAGATATTTTGGTCTCAGCTTCATAAAATGACGCTGGAGGACAACACATAATTTCATTTTAGTGCTTTATCCACAGGATTTCAGAATTTTGTCAGTCAGATTTGGCTGTTCAATACAAATATTCAACTAATCGTTCCTTTTTTTTTTCATATAAACTATCAAGCAACGCTTTATTGAACTGCCAGATTTTCAGTTCGGCGGGACGTTCAGGGTGACGGCAACATTCACATAATATAGTAAACAAGCCAAGTTAGCCCTCTGAACTAACGCGTGCTAACTATGCTAACGACGGATCGGAAATGTGCAACAACATTTTGTGCCGACACTAGATATCAAACAAAAGCCAGAGACTTTATCGTATTAAGTTTCTGTGAGATGTAAACTCACCACTTCTAAGCAGAAAGCAGAACGTTATCTCGGGGGCCTGACCCAACGAGGCCTCTCTTCCTGCCTCAGACTCACCCCGGGTCCGGGTCTGGAACTGCCTGGACCCATCGCAGACATCTTCACCAAGCGGACGGGACAACTTGACATAGAGGAATGATTTTACTCCGGAAAGCAGCGTAAAAGCGAGGAGCGCTCACTCTGCAGCTACTTCTGGGGACCAAAATGACACTGACAAAAAAACGACTTCTCGACTTTAAGAATCTCAGGCGACTGAGGGATCTCCGACTGATGATTCGCATCTTTGACTATCAGGGAGCTGCCCTACAGACTACATGATATTTTTGTCTTTCCAGATGTCTTTGTGTCAGATTAGGAGATCAAAAAGTCGTCACTCATCCGGTGCCCAGGATGCCTTCACCGTTCCACCTGACAGCACCAACAACATATGTTTCCGTATGTAATCAGGGTTTGATTAATTCAATTCAATTCAGTTTTATTTATATAGCGCCATATCATAACAAAGTTCTCAGGGCACTTTTTTTAGTAGAGCAAGTCTAGACCGACTCTTTATACTTACAGAGACCCAACATTTCCCACCATGAGCAAGCACTATGCGACAGTGGCAAGGAAAAACTCCCTTTTAATAGGTAGAAACCTCGAGCAGAACCAGGCTCTAGGTGGGCGGTCATCTGCCTCGACCGGTTGGGTTGAAGGGGGAGGGGGGGAGCAGGAGAGAGAGAGCAGGAAGAAAGAGAACATACAGCAGCACAACACAGTTTCACACAGAGATGTAACGCAATGGCCGCGGCAATGGCATGGCTGTCAACACCAACAGAAACAATACTAAGAGCAATATTACAGCAGCAGTACTAATAATAATAGCAATTCCTTAATGAAAGGAAAGCTGGAAACATTATCACTCACTCACTCGATGGTGTAGGTGGGCTGTGTCTTTTTCCCTTCCCAGTCAGTAGAAAGAGGTGAAATGGGCCCGACTTTAAACCTACTTCATTACATTTACTTTCAAAAAAGAGAGGCTCGAAGAGAGACCGGAGTACAGTCCGACCCGAACAGGATAATCGGACCGGATCCAAAATGCGGTCAACCCGAACAGGCCCTATATACAGTTGAGAGAGAACACCAACGACGTACAGTACCTACCATGCGATCCCTGCTGATACTGAGTGTGTTTAGACATATTGGCAGTAAAACGAGAGTCTACCAGACCTGATTAGACTGAGTACCTGGTCCAACTCAGGTGGATTGACATGCTAGACTTTAGCTCCTACATGCTACATTAGTTGTTTTCCACTATGACACACGTCACGGGATAAAACGAGCAATTCTCACGCTACTTTTCTTCGACATCCAACATCTGTCGAGGCATCATCCAGCTGATCGTGTAGTCTGAGTTCGGCATTAGAGTGATGTGATGTCATGTTGGTATTTCCAGCAGCTACAGTGGAGTGAAACAGCAGGGCAGGTGTCAACTGTCTGAAATATCAACATAAATATCAGGGCTTGGTGTCAGTTGCTTACAGTCAAATGGCTTCTCTTTTTATACTCACAATTTTGCACCAATATTCAATGACCATGAAGGCAGAAATCCGTCACAGAAGAAGAGAAGACGGCAGTTTCCCCTCTGACAGCAGCCTCAATAAACCAAGTAAAGCGTGGAGCTAGACTATCACTATCGTCTGTTTTTGTTTTCTGAACTTGCACGTGAAACCGAAAATGGGGTTCAAAGAGTTTCTTCCTTGGAAATCCACCAGCTGATGTGCAGGTGGATTAGAGAGGTTGACTGGAAAAAGAAAAGAAGAAAAAATGTTTCTGTAACATTTCTGCCAAAGAGCCGTGATGATATCTGAGTGTGTTGAGAGACAGACAGCCAGTCGTCCAGCAGCACCTGTGAATCAGATCCTTCACCTCCCTGCTGTCTTACCTTCCAGCTTCACTTAAAAGAACGTAAAAACCTCAGGCACCTGCAGGTCAATTATCGCCAGTAAACCCCTGAGTGCAGATTATTTCACAGACGACTTCTGGGATTAATGCTCTCGGAGCTACCTCGAATTATTAAAAAGACCATTAAAAAGTCCTGGGTCTTTGTTAGGAGAAAGGAAATGTTTTGTAATTTCTTGCACTGTTCAAACGCGTCTCCTTAGACTGCCACATCGAATTATCTCCCTCCTGTGTGCACCAGTCTTCAGATCTTCCAGGGAGGCTTATAGGGAGGAAAACTGTCAATATTCTTGTGAGCAGGGGATGTCTGCTGTTATTTTCTTACAGAGACAAGTTTATGTGGCGTTCTTGTAAGGACACGTTTGCACAGACCTGTATAAACCACGTTAAGGTAACATGCACTATAATAAGATTCACTTAATTGACTCCCGTGGGGGGAGAACTGGGTCATGGTGGCAGCAGAGAACAGAGAGCTAAAGAAAATGAATGAAAAGGCAATCGAGGATATAAATATTTATAAGCCTCTGTGATGCAGATAAAAGTTCCCTGTTTAAAAGAAACCTCACAATGATGGAATATGACAGACTGCAGTTTAAACATTTACATAAAATGAAAAAGCGAGGAGAAATTCGTACGGACTGTTTTCATAAAGAAAACCATCTATTAAATCTGAGCAGTGTTCCTTATATGAACGGGTTTACTGTACATAAAACTCTGCAGTTACAGACTAGAGGATTATATATTATATTATTATCTCTGCATAAACATACTGACATAGGCCTCTGCTGATGTTATTGTAATTTCATGGTTATTTCAGATGTCCTTCGGTATTCGTGTTCTCACAAGCTGGAAAGAAGGCAAAGCAGTGAAGTGAAATCCAATGCCAGCATTTTGTAATTTCTTTGCTTTCTACAATATCTGCACATGGCAACTACAGTGTGGTCAAGATTAGGGAAATAAACTGGTTTATTTATTTTTAAAAGGTTTAAAGTATGGTGTTACATTTAGGGCAACTTACAACTTTATATATTCTATTTGTATTTTACTTCATTTTATGTGTTTTATTATTGATTTTTTTTTTTTGCCTTGCCTATTTTCATGGCGGTGCAACAACCAGCACAAGCAGCGCTCCGACAGTTTGCTATTTTCCTGAACTTGAACTTTGCCCGGCTGTGTGGTATTTTGGTGCCCAGTGCAGGTGGGAGGAGAGGCGCAAACAGGTGGGAAGTTCATTCAAATGAGGCAGTTGTTGGTATTTTGGCAATAAAAATGGCTGTCACAGAACCACGTCTATTTCTGGTGCAACGTCACTCTGCTGCCACTTTGGAGATTTTGCGCAGCAATAACAAAATAAACTTAAAATGCTAATTAACCAATTTAATTAAACAACCTCCAACCAGTAGATGCGTTTAAATCTGCATTTAAAAATAAAATTGAATATGTTTGAAGCAGGAACGTTGGTGAAGCAGTCTGCAAATTTCCCAGAGCCCAATAGCTTGTGTTGAATGATTAACAGTCCAAAACCCAAAGAAATTACATTTAAAATAAATTTACAACAGAGAATTGCCATGTCAAGAAGTACTTTGTTAAGGTTTGGGAAAGATCGTGGTAATAGTTAAGTCTAATTACATTTATATCCTACTAATTTGTAACGGCAAATATGTTTTGAAGAGAAACATAATGTCCCCTGAAGTAAATTTTTATCAAACATTTTAAGGAAACGTTTTCAGTGAACCAAGTTGCAAAACGTTCATACCGAGTATCTCAAAAGCATTCATTCAAGGTATTTCATGTGTTTTCCCTAAAAGATCCCCTCTACAGCATTATTAAACTCTTTTGTTATTATGTTCAGGAACTCACAGCATTTGGTTATGGTTAAATATTGAAAAAGTCAGCCGTGACTTGAAGCACAAGTCATGGCATGTTTACTCTATTTATATTCAATTCAGTTTTATTTATATAGCGCCAAATCATAACAGAAGTTATCTCAGGGCTCTTTTCATACAGAGCAGGTCTAGACCGTACTCTTTATAATATTATTTACCGAGACCCAACAATTCCCAACATGAGCAAGCACTAGGCCACAATGGCAAGGAAAAACTCCCTTATGTAACCAAAACCACAATAGCATGTGAACCCTGGTCTCCGGTAGCAATGTTTCACACTTTGTAGACCCTGCATCCACCCCAACCACCACCCTACAAACTTGGGTTTGTACAGAATCGACGTAGCACTTCCTACATTGGGGAAAAAAACGTTGCCACTGAACATAATTCTGGCAGCAAGTATGTTTCCCTCAAAACGTAAGTGTTGTAACAATTTAGTAGCATATAAATGTAATTTCTAGGAGACAGGCATGCAAAGTCACATGCTTTGTTGACCCGACCTCCATAATTCGCACCACCACTAGAGGTCCTTGTCAGGTGCAAGTCAATGTAAATTTGTATCAGGAATTTGAGCAAACTACAAAAGCTGTCATTTCTTGTGAGGACGGTTTTCAAAAAGGTTGTGTCATTTTGGAAGGCAGTGACAAGCCACCTGTTTCGTTTGGAGGACTTGAGAAGCTAGAACCAGCAAATGTTTGGCATTCTTGCTGGATAAAACTGGAATGACTAATCAATCATCAAAACCTTCCATTGATTGACTCATTGATTAAGCTGTTTTGGCACTACAAGTGTACAAGTCTGCTTTTTTTTCTGTACTCATCCATACTGCTTAAGCTGCTCTTTCCTTCAGTCCAGTCCAGATGAGCTGAAGTCCACGTGTGAAGACGATTAGCTGACCTCACAGCCAACAAAATAAATAAACTCTTTCAGGGATTTAAAAATGCTGGTGGTGATTCTGAGTGGCGGGGAATCTGTGATGTGCAACAGCATGTTTTAAATTCGACTTAAATCCTCTACATCCACACTTACCAGTAATCAATGCTGCCGATTTCTTTTCTCCAATTATCAAAATGTGAAGGAGGGAATTTGAGAGCTGTAGCTGCCGGCGACTGAGCAGGAGGATTAAGGTTCATTGTATTCCACTTGCTGTACTGAGGAAAATGTGAGAAATGAGAAGCAAAAGAGCAGCGTTTCCTCGTCTGCAGGATTATCTCAGCCGGCCGTGCTGTATGAGGCACTCAGACATGGTGTTCCTCGTGTTACTGCAGACACTTGACCTTAGGGGGAAAGGACACACTTGACACCTCAAATTCATGTCTTTGTCGGCTGTGTGGCCGATCTGAAAGGAATTAAACTAGTTCCGCATATGCAGCGTATCTCTGTCACTGCACACTTGTACAGTGTAGTCTGATGAGTTGTAGCTCCAGTGAGCAGGGTGAGTTCATGAGGAGATCACTGTAATTAGTGCTTGTGAGACCTAAATACAATAAGGATTTTCAGTTTCCCAGCAGAGTGTTGAATGCCCTACTCAAATGGATGTACAATTGTAAGGATACAAAGGATACATTTTACTGGAGGAAATTATATAACTGGGGTAAAAAAATAAAATAAAAAGTAAATGTACAAAGTAGGTCATTTAAAATGTGCAAGTAGTTAATGAATTCCACTTTGTATGACCTGTTTTTAATATTTGTGGTTTGGCCATAAGATTTTAGTCCAACAGGAACATGAACAGTCAGACGATCAAACTCAAATAAGTTCAAACTCATTTGGAAGAGAACACAATATGTTGTATATGCCACATCAGACCAACTGCCAGGTTCAACTTTGACCTACTGTACTTTATACTTACACAGCAACCCTGACTTTTAGAAGTCACATTTATCTACTAGCTAGCTTTTTCTGAATCAAAACAAAGATGGCAACCTGCCAGCTACCTGGATAGATACAGGACACCTTTTTTTTTTTTTTTATCATTCAGCATCACATTCAGGTGGTTAGAAGAGTCTTTTGGGATTCTGGAAATACCTTCAGAACAACGGTAAGTGACGTTAAACGACCTTCTGGGGTTTTCAAACATCACCAGTTAATTATCTTTTAGAGAAAGCGATGCTTACCTTTGTCAACTGAATGTATGCTAATACGTGAGAGGCACAAACTGGGGCTAGGTTTAAGCTGCAAAAGCAAAGGGAAAGATCGTGACTTTTCTCTTCCTTAAAAAAACCTTTAAAAGAAACGTGCTCTAGTTGCCATGAGTGCATAATAAAACATAATTCAGCAAATATGTTTAGAAAGAAATGTGATACCACCATTACTTTAAAAACATATTTGCTTATGCAAATTAAAGTAAATAAAAACTATCTTTAAGAGATTTAAAGAGAGTTGTACACAGACAGTGTTTTCTATTAAATAAGCCATTATAACCTCCATTATGGGTGTGCTAACTTCAGCTTTCACCTCCAAATAAGTGGCTGAGATAACTTGTTAAACATTGTGACCCCCTCAGATTTATCTTGTGACCGCTTGGAGGGTTTCCAACCCGTAGGTTGGGAACCACTGGTTTAGATAATACGTCTCAACTTGGCATCTTGTTTACACTCTGTGTGATTGTCTGACTCATATTTCTTGTCCAGTTGAACTGTGTTGTAGTCGTGTTAGATATTTTAGGATAAATTCCAAGTGATTCTGGTGAAAAGATCAACATCTATGTATTTCCAGGTGTTCACTATGTCAGATTAGGCGATCACAGAATACATGTTGAACCTCCTTCTGAATGGCAGGAGGGGCCAGAGACAGGCAACAACCGTGGTGTCGCCAGTATAGGCAAAAACATTCTCACACAACTCTCACAGTCATGGCTTCAGGAGGCGTCCTTGTTCACAGCGACACAAAACATGGAATAAAATGACAAACTGTCGTGCCTGCTGCTCATTTTTGTTCCCGGCACCTTTATGTCTGTCAGATCAGGTCATTATTAGGATGATATCATTTAGTCATTAGGCTGAGAGGACAAACTTCATACAATATTAGTTTAAATGAAAAGAATGATATCCACTCTTTCATGATATAGCCTATAATATAAGAAATGCAAGGACAACATATCTATTCTTCTACAGTATCAAGAGTTCCTTTCTTGCTGTTTTGGTATCGGCTTTATTTTCTGCTGCTTCAAATTCTACTTTAACGAGTTTAATATGTAAAGTTACTGTATGTTATCACAGTGACATGATTGCTTATTTACTGTCACATTCACACACTCATTACTTCCCTTTCTGCATCACTTCACCAATTACTCACAGTCGCTGCAGCCGCTTTTAATACGATTATTTATGTCTGGTGCTGAAGAAATGTTTGGTCCATCAGTCGACGTCCCCTGAATGTAAAGCCGCTCTGGAGGTCTGACGTACGGCAGTGTGCGCCGCCACGCCAGAAACCTGGACTCTCAGTGCCCCGAGTCAACACGCCCCAAGGACGAACCAGCAGGACACATAAAGCCTGAAGCATTAATTATTCAGAGTGGAGACGGTCGTCTGAGGCAGATAAATGTGTTTTACAATTCTGCTCTCGCTTTTCGCATCAATTTAAGTTGGGGGGGGAAGAAGCGCAGTTGTCCATTAATATGCACTTTATCCCCTCAAATGAACAAACCCCCCCAAAACAAATGCAGTTCAGTAAATTGAATGGGAACAAATGCAAAGAGGAGAGAGAGAGAGAGGCCTTTGAAAATCTGTGTTAGCATGCACGTGTGAACATTATTGTCGGGAGAAAACCTTGTAACCCTTATTTTGGTGATTTTCATAACTGCACTGAAGACAATTTTGGGAACTTTATCGTTTTGGTGAACTAAAAGACACACAGTGAACTGAGAGGCTGCAAAAGAAGAAAGTCATATTGCAATTACTTTACTTTTATTCTAAAATCAAATTAAATTTCTCTATGATTTAGCATGTGTTTTAATGTGCAGCCAATATTGATCTTATTGTGTTTACACTTGACAGTCACCTAAGATTCATCTATTCATTTTATGTCTGAATTTAAGTTTTTATTTAAATTCCCCCTCCACTCAAAAATATGTTTTTCTTCTTGTTCCTGCAGTTGAATGTTTGAGCTTCACTGTGCAGAGGATGTTTTCACGTTCATCTGCTGAGAGTGGAAAGTTTAATGTGCTCACCAAAAATCCCATTTTCAGGGGCGGGCCTACAAGCATGATTTGTGACATCACAAATAGTTCAGAAGCCAATCGTGGTTCAATATTCAGCTTGTGAAAGTGTGATGAGGAAACTTGAAGCCTTAAGCACACACACACTGAGAACGGACTTTACAGTGAAGCAGGAAACGCCTGTCGCTCAGCAGTTCGACTATTTTTAACGATTCCTTCTGCTGCCGGTCGGAGTTGTGGGTTTGGTGGGAGGGGCTTAGCGGAGTGATACGAGGCAGCAGAGAGAGAGGCGGAAGGTTTTGCTTAGGTTGCGCAGATTTTGCCAACGCCAGCTTTAAAGCTGTTTTTTTGTTTTTGTGCAGTTGGCAAAGTCATTATTTGAGGTCAGAAATACCATCAATGTGGGTTGTTTTCTGTGTTGGGCAGTAATCCATTACAGTAATGTGATTACTTTTCCAAGGAACGAGTAGAGTAAGGGATTGCAATTAGAAATTCAGTAATCACATTACAGTTACTAAACCCGGCAATTCTCCGGTACTTCGACAAACTGGGAGTCAGCTTGTTTGCTGTCTTATCAGTTTGGTCTCTGTGCGCTCAGTGGACAAACTGCTGCAGAACGTGTTAGCTTAGCGCAGGAGCTAGAGGCAGCTAGCCTCTGCCAAAAGAGGAGACATGTGACTCCCGGACTCCAGAGTTCATGCTCAGGTCCCCAAAAAGGGTCATGCACTGGCCCCTTGTGAAGATGCTAAAAACAAGGCGGTGGTTTTCCCACTCCATAAAACATTTCGTAGATACAAGTTTTCCCCTCTGACAGCAGTGATGTGTAAATTATTCAAGTGTGCTTTTGAATGTGTGTGCAAACGTGTGTATGCCCCTGAGTGTCTGAATGTTTGTGTGTGTGTGTGTGTGTGTGTGTGTGTGTGTGTGTGTGTTCGCCGTCAGTGCTGCATCTACGAGCCGCTTCAGTTCTTGCGTGGGCAGGAAGATCTCAGCATCGCCGCACGCTCTGTGACAAAATGCTCCACCTAAACGCCTCTACTACTTATCTCCCTCTGGGGATTACAAAGCATTGCAAATAAATGCCGAGCGACGTAACTGACAACAGACACATTATTGTAGCACGACTGGCGATAAGGCGGCGTGTGCACCGCAGGGTACTCTGTGTGGCCTTTCTGCAGCTATCTGAAAGTGGAACACACACAGCAAGATGAGAGTTTTGTAGGAGAATCTCGGCTGTATGAAATCTCTGTGATCTGCCTATTACCGCTCCTCTCAGAACAAACTCACCCTGAGCTTCTTTGCCAGAATATCGCTGGACCTGAACAGGTTTCTCTGCCAGCTGCTCCTCTCTTCACATAATACAATTCACTCACGTCTCTCCCTCTTAATTTCGCCACCACCACCTCATTGCTTTCTCCCAAAACACAGAAGCCCGCCTCCACCCCCTTCGCTGCCCAGGAAACGACTCCGCCTCCGGCCAGGAGGAGGAGGGAGGAGGGATGTCCTTACTAAAGGTTATTACGGCACGTTTTCTGTGTCATCCAGCAGAAGACAAACCTGCACTCCCATCCTCAGCAGCAGGGAGTGTATCCACAGAGGATTTTACATGAGGTTAAATCTAATACATGGGCGTGTGCTTAGGTGATGATTTGCATTTTTGCACAGCCGAAGGCCCTTTATTCTCTTCGTGGGAGGCTTTCTTATAAGGGCAGCTGAGGTTTTTTCCAAATCTTAGACCTCCTCTCTAACTCCTGAGTGCTTTCAATCCATATAAAATGACTTTATGAGATGGCTACTACTTCCAAGACAGCCCAATAAAAGCAAACTAAAACGGGTGATCTATGTGGCCTTTGGCTTTTCAAAGGATCTTCAACGCCTCTTAGCTGAAAATGGAAACTGCTGTAAATAATCCTTTTGTCTGCTGAGTTACCTTATGTGGCCGCTGCTGTTGCTGTGGAGAGATGCAAATAACAGCCAGCTGCTCCAGAGGTGGAGCTGGGCAGCTTCCAGCTGAGAATGTGTGCAATTGTATGAATGTGAAGCAGGCCGTCACTGAAAACAACATGCACGCTCAGCAAAAGCCTTGGCTGGGAGAATTAAGGTTAATAAAACCTCACAGCTTCCCAGAGCAAAGTCATGAAGGAAACCGTGTTCTGTGCTGAAGGTTTCTACCAATTATATCAGATTATCTGCCCTTGAATGCTGCGCTTTCTGAAAACTACTCTCCCAAACGTCGGAAAACTGCCTCGGAGCAGTTACCATGGCATCCTAGTTAACTCAATGCAAAGCGTAGATGTGATATGCTTTTTATTTATTTATTTTTTGAGCCAATGAACCTGCCATAAAAAGGGTCAAATGTGTTCAAAGAGTACAAAGAAAACCTAATTTTATTTGTCATCGCTTTAAACCCAAGGGGAAGGTCAGCAGTTCCACTGATTTCCTTCAGTGGGCAAAGTGGGAAAAACACAGCTGGAGTCTGGTGAGAACAGCAGCAGTCAGGGTTTGGGTTGCTCCCCTCAGCACTTCAAATCTCAAAAGATGTTATTGAAAGTGTGCACAACTGTGAAAGAAATGTCCCCTTCTTTGATTGAAATGGATTGTTTTTCTGCTGTATTATTTCTACACAAGTACAGATCTGCTGATAGTTTGTTTTTTTCTTGTGGCGACGCTCATTCGGACAAAAAGGGCACAGAGCAAACCACAGAGAGACATGAGCTGGCTGAAGTAGTGACAGAGGAAAAGCTGAGTGTTGGTTTCTGGGAAAGAATTAATCCCAAAAGGAGCCGATCAAAGATCTGTTTGTATAAGGAAATGCACTAAAACTGGAATATCTCATTCACAAGATGTTAAAATAATGAGGATTTGATTCCCCTTCTTCATGTACACGTGTGCTCATGCTATATGTGTCTGTGTGCACGTATATGTTTGCATTTTAAATATGCTGCTGCTGTCACCTGCAGGGCAAACACAGCACTGCATGCCATCCTCACTGCGTCCTGATTTGTTTTTCTTCGCCTGGAAAAGTCAACATCATTAAAAATAGATGTGGCTGGAACGGAGCAAACAGCTTCTCCTCTGTCATGAATTTATGCTTGCATGGATTTCTTTCCCACAAATAACATCCAATGGGTTGTTAATGACAAGTCAGCAAAATCCAAGTAAACCCTGCTGGGCCTCCCAGAAAACAAATTGATAGCAGAAGACAGAAAGTACAGCTTCAGTCAAGATTCAAAATGCAAAAAAAAGACAGTTAAGAAACGTGTGGGAATGAACCGAAGATTTGACTGTGATCAGAATCGATCAATATGATGCAAAGAAAATGGAGTCCCGGTGGAATATGGAAACATTTAGATTCCACTTCCAGCTTCTCCTCTTGTATTACAGTAATAATAATAATCACTTTTCAAAATCCACATGCTCCAAGTGCTTCACTAAGACAGCAAAATAAAACAGACAACTCATAAAATCATCAGGTTTTAAAAGAAAACAGATACCAAAACAAAGTAGTAAAAGGCAGGAACAGGAAAAGAAAAACATTTTTAAAGAAAATAAAAGACAGTTCAAGAAAATTAAAACTCAAGTAAAATCAGGAAAGGCTCTCTGATAAAAGATTGTTTTAAGAAGGGACTTAAAGGAGATCACTGACTCAGCCGACCTGATTTCCTCAGGCAGATCGTTCCAGAGCCTCGGGGACCCTGACTGCAAACGCTCTGTCCCCTTTAGGCAGCGTTTTATAACCCCTAAAACTGAGACCTTTGAAAACGCTGCTGACACTGTTTTAGTTTGAAAACTCCAGATTACGTTTTAGTGAGGACGGCCGGAAACGGAGACGTTTCAAAACGATGACTCAGACGCCCACGTTCGCTTCCTGATTGGGTCTTATCAGCCACAACGTCTCCTTCCCTGATTCGTCACGCCCCATCACAAGACCCCTTCCCAGATGAGAACAAACATCAGCCTTGACAACCAGCAGTTAATTCAACATGGATAACGAACAACACTTACTTTCAGTAACAGTTCAACCTGGTCGTCGGTCCAAGCAGAGAAATCTCTGGTCTTACTTTTCACCATTGCTGTTCTTTGTTTGTAGTATTTTCTGCATCTAAGCAACCAACCACAGAGTAGACAATCTGCTTCCTGTTGACACCAACACGTGCATGCCCAGTGCACGTGAATGGTCATGTGATCTGCATTTCCAGGCGTGTAGTATGGAAGGAGATTATTTCTGAAACGGTGATAAAACGCTTGTGTGTACGGAGATCGTTTTCGGTTTAAAAAGCCGTTTTAAAACAAAAACGTATTAGTGTGGACGTAGCCAGAGTTTTCAGCCAGGTCTCTGGAACAGATGAAAGACCTCTGCCCGAGGATCTCAAAGTACGTAGTGGCGCAAACGGTACTAAAAGCTCAGAGACGTAGCAGGGAGAGATGCTATGAAGAGCCTTAAAAGTAATCAGATAGATTTTAAGATTTTACTATCTATCTATCTAAAACATACTGGGAGCCGGTGTATGGAGGCTAAAACAGTTTCTTGGTTCTGGTTAAAAGCCTGGCAGCTGAGTTCTGTACAGTCTGGAGTCGATCAATAGATTTTTGGTTCAGGCAAGTAAAAAGTAGATGTTGAGCCGCTCCAACATTTTAAAGATCTGTAACTGACTGGATTGGAAGCAGACAGCTGCTTCTGCTTCTGCTGCTGCTGCCGATTGTGATGATGATGAAACGTCCACCGTCCTGACAAAAGCACGTTTTCTTGACAGTGAATTCAAAACACCACTTTGTTTAGTATTCAGATAATATTCTTATAACTTGATAAGAATAAAGTCTGTCAGGCAGCAAGATGGAGAAGCTTTGATTGCACCTGATTGTATCACATTGTTTTTTAGTTTTGTTCCAAACTTTTATATCCACTGTATTCAAACCACGCTGTGACTGTTCTTCTGCTGCTTGAAAGCAGATTATGAATTACAAGTGATCATCTTCTTCAGACCTTTGCTTCCAATTAAATCATGTTTTGATGACGATATAATTATTTCCCTTTGAAATGCTGACTGATAAATTCTAGATTGCAGGACTGAAACCTTTCACTTTTTCAAACACATTTATTCAGTGATCTGCCATTTCATTACACAGATAAGCCGAATAATTAACATGTAAAGCTACACCAAGACCTGTCTTTTTTTTTTCATTCATCGCCTCCTTTCAACAACTGATACCAATTATGTTTGAGTTCAAAAGGGGATTATGATCATGTTGTTGGACTTCAAAGGCTGACGTCAATCTGTCCTCGAGGGATTAATGTGCGAACCCACCAGCTTTCAGAGATGAATAAACAAACATTTTTCCACATTTTCTCCTGCCAAACATCTTGCTTGGCTACAAAAATAACATAATTTAAGATGCTGAAACAGCTTCTGCTCACCTACCAGGGCCAGAACCAGCCGCTGTGGGCCCTGAGCAGGATTCAACACAAATCCCAAATTTGGAATAGCATCGCCAAAGTCTTGTTATAACATAATGTTTCAGTGCCGCTAAATCTCAAAGTTTGGTATAGTACCCCAAATCTGCCATTAGTTCTAATCCCAAATTTGTCACAGGTTCTGCTTTAGC
Organism: Macquaria ambigua; assembly: GCA_008360985.2. Lineage (NCBI taxonomy): Eukaryota > Metazoa > Chordata > Actinopteri > Centrarchiformes > Percichthyidae > Macquaria > Macquaria ambigua. The sequence goes on along the minus strand of VMKM01000003.1, from coordinate 1,168,942 downwards.
GTCTCCAAAATGTATATTATATGCAAACCTCATAATTTAGTGAAACATCCCCAAAAGTATCCCAAAAATGTGTTATAATTCAGTGTGTTACTGTACCCCTAAATCCCGAGGTTTGGTATACCACCCCAAAACTTAAGTGTAGCATCCCCAAAATGTATTTTACAATAATTTGTGTACAGCACCACTAAATTCCAAGGCTCTGTATAATATCTGCAAAATCTTTTATTTGTTATGACCTACAAATATGTCATTGATTCTCAAAATTTCATAATTTTTTGTATGCCATTCCTGAAAGCATCCAAAAAATCTGTTAAAATTTGCAAAATTTGATACAATGCCCTTAAATCCAAAGGTCTGGTATAGCATCCCAAATATGTTCTTTGCTGTAATCTAAAATTTGTTATCGCCCTGTGACCATGGCAACCACAGAAACCACAATGAAGGAAACAATACAGGAGCTGATTTTACTGTATCTGAGTTCCCCCAACATCAGGTTCAAAGTCTCAATAAACAAAATCCATGAAGCTAGTTAGCAAAACTTGCTATATTAATCATGTCATATTGCTAACCATTTCCTTTATTTTAAGCTACTACCTGCCCTATTAGCTGCGTGATGATATTAGAGCAGGTGGAGTCTGCAGCAGCAGTCTGTGAAGGATCGGAGGAACCGGGAACCAGCCACTACAGGAACCGCATGCTGTCTGTAAGAACCTTAACAGTGTCCCAGAAACATTTTTACAGCTCCCCAAAACCCTCAAGGTTTCACTGATGTTATTAAATCTCAATATTTAGCATAGCGCCCACCAAATTTGTTAGTCATTTAAATCTCATAATTATAATTATATCATCATCATTATGTCTTTCCAGCTTATGATATTTTGGGATTTGGGGGCTCAAATGACCACTGAATTCTGACAGAGTTCACATTTTCAGTTAACATGGGGGCCTCCATGGTGGCTGAGGGGCCTTAAGGGCCAGGTTAAACTATACGACGTGCTGTCCGACCCCATCGGAAATCAAAAGTTGGTCTGAACGGCTATACTCGAAGGTGGACTAAAAAGAGGTGGGAGACACAATATCGTTTAAATACGGGGATAATGGCACATTTTCAGACAGTTCCTCCTGGAAGTCATTCATAGTGTTGCACTTGGTTGTTCACATGAAAAGTGACAGAAATAGTTGTGAGAAGAATGAAGAGCTAAAGAGAGAAATTAAAACCCTGTCTCCTTTCTCACCGGCGCACACAGCTGGCCAATCACAGTGCGAAGTGGGTGTGAATGTCGGATCATTGGTTTTGCAAAGTTACAGACACAAACCGCACCGATCCAACGCCGGAAAGGTGTTGGGTGAGGGGGTTTCCGGAGCTATGTTGGAGCATGCTGGCCCCTTAAGCAGCCACTTAATTTGCTTCTACACATTACAACATCACAGTTTGTTTAGTGATGACAAGTCTCCACTACTGTCCAGAGGTCAGGAGCTAAACGCACAGAAAGAAAACAGTCTGTAAAATGAACATAAACTACATCTTAGTGACCTGACATCTCATCTGTTAATGCTAAAGTCCTCTTACACTGTTTCCTATCCGCACAGCGATCCCCCAGGAAGGGTTTTTCTCCTCCTGCCACATTTATCTTCCATTATATGTCCTGTATGTATACAGCAGTGTGTTGCTTGGGACAGCACAACGATGAACAGCACGCAGGGAATGCAAACAAACCATTAATCTCCTCCTGCCGAGCAGAAAAACAACCCACACTGCGAGCATTTTCTAAATACTTTCTCCTGCATATTTAGACTATGCTGCTCAGGCTGTGAGGATGATGCAAACGATAAGGCCGCAGTGTATTTGCTTTAAAATGGAGCCACAAACAAAACAGTTTATTAATATTTTACTGTGGGGAACAGAGAGAGACAGGGAGGACGTCTGGAGTCTGAATGTTAAGTGGTTTAAAACCCATGTATTTGTGTGGAATATGAATAAATAACTAGAAATGGCAGCAGCGCTCCGTCTCGCTCGCTCTCAATTACGGTCACAGTTGCAGCTTTTATTATTGGCCTGTAAACGCACCTGTGCTGCCAAATTGTAAAGAGGGAAAAAGTAATAAATAAATGAGGGAAAAGAGAAACATCTGGTTGTAACCGTGGAACAATAACCTGTAAAAAAGATTAGATTTTGCTAAAAGAAAATACACAAGCGCCTTACAGTACGGCACAATGTATTTGTGTTTGTTTAAATACATCAGATCTCTTTCCCGAGGAGTAGAAATCCGGCTCCAACACAGTCAGCGAGCACCGGGACCTTCTGGAAACTGACCAACACACACATGATGAGCAATCAGATGTGATTGTGTTGGTAATTGGAGAGGAGTTTTTGTGTGGCTCCGTGGCACAACATGGTTGATTGTGTTTGAATAGCCGCTGATTGATTGTAGCCTTGCTGCAGCCAAGCTGTGCACGCCGTGGGTCCTGCAAGAAAGACATGGTCTAACAATTGGTTCCCAGAAATAAAGAGTTATACACTTCTACACTCGCAACGCTCTTCAGGCTGTAAGTTTAGCCCGACTGCAGGGCTGAAATGACTCTATTGAAGAGTCACCGCTGGAAATACATTTCAAGTGTGGATTTATAATGAAACTTGGGCAAGCTGGGTAAGGCAAAGCACCATGCTGTGTCAGAAATAACACACTCTCCACCTTTACTGGTCATTTGAGCTGTACAATAGGCTTTTGTTAAACAAGTAAAGAAAATTCTGCCTATAAGGGGAGATATTTATTTGTCTTTGTTACAAACTTGCTTTAAGAATTTCAAAATCATTTTCTTGCTTCAAGTGCTTTATTCAACCTTTTTCTAGAAACTTCCTGAAACATTAGGAACAATTGTAATAATAATAACTTTATTTATATAGCACCTTTAAAAACACTTTACAAAGTGCTTCGATAAACAAAGCAAAAACAGGATACTCAGTTCAGTTTCAGCTTATTCACAAAACGAAATGGGACACCCTGATAAGCTATCTGCAGCTTGAGAATAGGGGCTCAGACACTAAACAGATAGTATTTAAAATATATGTTTACTAACACATTTTCTCAAATTTAACCCTAACCTAAAAAACTACTAAATGGTCCCAAGACATTTATTCCATCAGTCTAGACATTGGTTAAATAGGTAAGATGCAATAAATAGAGACATATGGCAACTCAGAAATAATGGTACAATTTAAATGGATTTCAGAGTAGAATAATTAGCTTAGTCCCCAGCCATTTAAGGTATTGAAGCTTTAACATATTTTAGTAGTAACTGCTGCCTCAAGTGCCTTTTGAAAACAGACACAGATAGTGACATTTTTATTAATCAGTCTCATTCAACACCTGTGGACCTCTGCAAACCACACTAAGGCTTGTACATTTAAGTTTACGTTTCTTTACCCTTTATAAGATGTTTTTTCCTCGTCTTGTATGTACGTGAGGGAAAGTAAATCAGAATAAGGTCACAAAGTCTGTCCTGGAGCATATATACAGCATTGTACATTATATAAGGATTGCGAAAGATGTTACATTCAGTGAGCTTCAGAAGACTGTAGTTGTAGAAAAGAGGGTCAGTGGGAGCATTTACCTTGGACCATGATATGGCACGTATGACTTTCTTCTGTCGTACAGAAAGCAATATAACACAGAAACCTAAACATTAAGGCAAAACAAAAGCAAGACAAATGAATGATGAATAAATACAAAAAATAAATACAATAATAATAAATATTGTAATAATACAATAATTCAAAAATTGCCTTTGCAAATGTTTTATGAAGAAGAAAGCTCGTCAAGGATACTCTCAGTGCTTTTTGGTGAGTAACGCTGAATATTAACAAGAAAAAAAATGTGTTAAAAATGTTTACAAGACAACTCCACAGGGCATCTTTACCAAACTAATGACAAAAAACGATACAATGACCTCTCTCTCTGAAGATAACTGCATGGATGTGAACTGGAGCGGGATTCCTGAGGAGCGGACTGAGACAAGACTTTGAGCTGAGTCACATTTTGGGACCGGCTCTGAGGAAAACCGGCCGCAGAGAAGTAGAGTGTGTTAAGGAAGCAGTGAAATGACAGCTGGAAGCAGTAAAGAGCGGTTTTAAAGTCTGATAGCGACAGCATAATGGTAAAATCAGATGGGTTAGAGTAGTGGGAACACAAGAAGCTGATCCTTGGATGACAGCACAGGAAATAAGCATAAATATGTTAAGAGCATGCATATGAAAAGTATTCTTTCTGGATGAACTTTCACTGAGCTTTTAAACTTCTACTTGTTTGAAGAAAACTCCATTTTGAAGGCTGAATATGAGACTAAATTGCTGTGACGTGACACGACAGATGTTTTTGCTGGGCTGGGACGTGGTGGACAGGATCACTGGTTTGAATCCAACACCCAGCTGCACCAGTACAAATACTGACTGGCCACAAGTGCTGGGGAACTCCCAGTTGTGGTTGCGTGTTGAGTACATGAATAAAACTCAGGTTGCTGATGAAAAAACAGCACGCACGCTCCATAAATCTGCTCCCTGGATGCATTAAGGTGAAGAAACACAGAAAAGGCATCATTTATTCTGCTAATAGAGCTGCAGGGAACAGAAGAAAAGTTAAAAACCATATGTCTAAGTTGCAATAATGGCAACACAAACCCCTTAATTCCAATAAAGGAAGTATTTTCTCATTTTCGCACTGCAACAAGGTCTTCAGCTCTGACTCTGCTGTTGTGGAAAAAAACTCACGTCTCCAGTTTTTTGATGATTTGAATGTTTTATTCTAAAGGGACTAATCAACATTTAAGTCCATTTTTGGGCCCAGAAATGTCCAAACTGGGGATAAAAAGTGGAACAGGCAGAGTTGTTGCTATGGTTTAACCTCCAGCAAACTTGATTTGTTTTTGTTTTTTTGCCAATACAAGGTTTTCATCTGACAGCAGAGGCCATTACCTGAGAAGTGTAACCTCTCTTCACTCCCAGCCAAAATCCACTTTCATACCAACTTATAGCTGATTTTAGGGACTTTAGAAAAGCTATAAAAGTCCCTTAAGACCAAATGCCTTTCTGTGACATTTGAGGAGGGCGATTACACCTGGTAAAACAATTTAAAGCTTTGAAGGATCATTGAGCATCAAACGATTCTGGGCTCGGGAGTTCATTTTTCCATGCTTAAGGGACTATAAGGGAAGCCTGTCCTCCCCATGCTTCACTGCAGAGCCCGTCCTACTTTGAATAGCAAATGGGTAGATAGCAGATGGGTTTGAGTGACTTCGGCGTGCTGTGGTTTGTCTCGTCACAGAGCGGCAGTCCCGTCCAAATCAATGTCTCCCAGACTACTCAAGTGCTGCCATCCCTGAGCAGGAGAGGGAAAACAAGACCCCCAGGAATACACACACACACACACACACACACACACACACACACACACACACCATCTTCACCGCCGTGACATTAAGATGGCAGCAGCACCAGCATGGTGAAAAGGTATATAGAGAGATGAGGAACATGAGAAAGGAAGGTCTGGTGATTAGCACAGGTCTCACAGCCCCACCTTGTGTTCAAAGGCGGGAAGTGACACACACACACACACACACACACACACACACACACACACACACACACACACACACACACACCAGGGTGGAGAGAGCCTGACATGCACACACAAAACTGGAACAGATGCTTATTATTGAGTCCAAGCGATTTATTTCTATGCAATTTAGATTTGTGGGGGATAATCTTTCATCATTCATGCCAGTAAAACATATTGAATTGAACTGAATTGAATTGAGCTGAAAGTTAGAGTGTGTAAAGTGATTGTCATGCCTTGTTTTCACTCTGAGCCACATGACAGGTGCCACTGTCATGCAGCTGACGACTGTTTTATACTTTTATACTTTCATTTTTTATTTTTCTAGGGATGGAAATGTTAGTCGCTTTGGTCCAGACTGAAATATCTAATACAAATATTTATATATAACAAATATTGGATGGATTGAAATTTTGCAAAGGCATTCATGTCCCCCAGAGGATGACTCCTACTCATTTTGGTGATCACCTAACTTTTCCTCTGGCAGCACCACGAGGTTAACAGTTGTCGTTGTTGTTGTTTTGAGTGAAGTATCGGATGGATTGCCATGAAATTTGGTACAAACATCTATGTTTCCCTCATGTAGAATTGTATTCGCATTGGTGATCCATCACCTTTTCATCTAGCGCCAACATCAGGTCAAAGTTTTAATTTGTCCAATACTCCGGTTTGCGACCAAATGCCTGCAAAAAATGACACTGCCATCAGCCTCAGCTGTACTTTGTGATTAGTGCCAATTACCAAATGTTAGCATGCTAACACGGTAAACCAAAATGGTGAACATGGTCAATATTACCTGCTAAACATCACTATGTTAAAAGAGTACTCCACAGATTTAACATTGCACTCCTGTAACATTGTCAAACTCACAATGGACAGCTCTTGTATGTCACGCAGTTTTCGTCCTTGTCAAAACCTGGCGCCTACATTACCCACAATGCAGCTTGACAGTTCAGTTGGAGATTTTGGTGCAGCAATCAACCGACGCTGACTCAAGTGACTTCACGCAGCTCCGTCTGAAACCACACAAGGCTTTATACAACTTTTTTCACATATGCAGTAGTACTCCCCAAGACCTGTAAACAGACTTTGATGTGTAAAATCGATGGAGGTCCCCTTTAACATTGTCATTGTGAACATGTTAGCATGCTGACGATAGCATTTTGTACAGCCTCACAGAGCCGCTAACATGGCTGTAAGACTCTTAGTCTCGTTTTCGGCTGCCTGCTTCTAAAGCAGATCCTGTCCTCAGTTTTTAAATGTGCCATTAAACAGTAAACGGTCAGTTTCACAGATCACAGCCTGGAAATCTGATCGCACGCTGCGGTGCAGAACAGAGGATGAGATCGTGGTGAATCAGTAGTACAGCAGAACAGATGAATCGTGCTCTTGGCATGAAAAACATTACAGCCAGCCAACTGACGCGGAACAGATTTACTTTTATATGAATAGTGAGGATGTATTGAGTGTTAATACTTGGTGTCTGTACTGATTTTATGCTGCCTGTGAGCATAAAACAAGCTGAGCTCAGAGGAGATTGGGGAGTGACGACATTTAACTTTCTCCTCCCAGGGGAACTTCTTAAAAAAATTTAACTTTCTTTCTATGTGCCACTGTGGGACAGTATGAGACTGGTTTTAGCCTGTATCCACATTCCCAAGTTTCACTCCTAAGTGAGTCATCTTGGCACCAAGAAGATTTCATTTTATCACGAATTACATACTTGTTTTTTCTTATTGTTGCCTAAATTTCACAAAAGTCAACTGCATATGAATCGATCATTCATGCACATTATTACAGATGGATTTCATTCTCCTCTCCACCCCCTTCTCTTTCCCTGCAACATCTGTGTCAAATCTAAAGAATGTCACCCCACTCAAGCATACTTAACACTTATCCATCCAATCTGCAGGCAGGTCCAATAACAAGGATCTTCCACGGGCCTCACAGCCTATTGCTTTTGGATTGGAGCAGGGGTGACTGGGGGGGGGGGGCTAGCGAACATGGAGGACCAGGTTTTGGATTGTTCTAGGGGTTAAACTTTATCCACAGGATTTCCATCACAAAAGCCTCCTCAGCAGCGAGCAGACGTGACCTTGGGGCCTGCCAGGGACAAACAGAGGAAGTGAATTTACTGAAGCGTCCCCCATTCACGTGCAGGCCTTATAGGTTGCTGTCTATCACACCAAGTACCCGACCCTCGCCCCACCTCCTCCTCCTCTTACACTGGCCAGAGTCCCTTTATTATGCTGATCTAATGACTGTGGAGGGTAATCCAAAAGACCTTCATTAGAATGAGGTGGCATGTTACGCACTCAGCCAGATCTGAACTGACACTGGGCGCCATACCTGCCAACTTGGGTGAGCTTCAAAGGCAGCACTAGTAGCAGAACCTTTTTTCTTTCTTTTTATAATTTATCAATTGATTCATTTTGATCTCACAGTGGGAAATTCCTGTATAACTGAAACACCTCCAGAGATACAAAGAGCAACCAGTGCGCTGCCCACACAGACAGAAAGCAGTAGTGCCACACAGGAAACATGCGCCACACTAAGAGAACATGTTGCTGGAAGGCCACTTTGCAGAAGATGTCTTTTCTGATAGGTTGGGTAATATTGCAGAGAAAATAAATATCTCAGTGGGAGCAGTGTTGTGGTTGTACAAATATTTGATTATAAATTAGATAGCACTGGAATGCCATAAAGTCATTCAAAAACATTGTATTTGTGGTCTTGGATGCTTTGCCAACTGGCTGTAAGAGGCTCAGTATGCTTTGAAGCATACTTAAAGAGAGTACAGTATATCTCACTTTAAGGCCGGTGTATGCTTGAAACAAATTTGTACAATTTGTCATTCAAGTCTGAGGGCAAAAGTGTTCTGAACGACCACAATCAAAGGCAAAAAACTTTAGTTGCACACACAAACAGTGGCAGTGACTTTTTGTCAAGAATGAAAAGAAGAGCTTGAGATGGAAGTTCAAATCCTGCCAACCTTCACACCTCCACACAGCTGGCCAACCATTTCGTGACGTGGCTGTGATTATTAGATTGTCGAGCTTGGAAAGTTACAAAAATTATCTGAAAGGTGTAGATCTAGGGGGGTTTCCAGATGCTCTTTGATCGTCCAACAAGCACTTTGTCTGAAACACACTGATCCCTTTACGCAGTGATTGGCACCATGAACCACCATCGAGGAGAGACTGTCTGAAAGTGTGCACCTTTTTCCCTGTTTGTGCACTGAATCGCATCAAGCTTTCATAACTTAGTGTTCTCTCAGTGTTGCAGTTAAACCTCTTCAGCCCAGCAGACCATTTGGTGGGTCCATTATTACAAACTCATGTTGTGCAGACGAGGATTGTGCAAACCCAGAGCATAATTGTTAATTCTAGTCTAGAGCCCAAGGTTTCCCAGAATACCAAATATGTTAGTCTGAATTACAGGGAAATGTGCCTGTAATGATGCAGTAGACATCTGAAAGATTTCATGTAATATAATGCTGCAGCCATAAAAAATAATTCCCCAAAATTTGCAGTAAGTGTAATATAGCATCATTAAAGAATAGGAGCAAATAAATACAGAATATACATATATGTGATGTTTCTAACAGTGAGGATAAAATGTTATGTCTGAGTTTTAATTTATTTACAGATACATTTATGGGATATTAGGTAACATAAATTTGGTCAGAAAATTGAGATTTACATTTCTCAGCCTCTGACAAATGTTCAGTCAGTGAAAAGTGGGGATAAAAGATACAATAGAGCTTTATGGACCCCAAAGGCCCCATATTCATTGTGTCAGCTGGTTTTGATGAATTTGGTTATTTGACGAATTGCCAGTTAGTTTGGGAATATGACTCACAAAATCATGATATCAACTCAAATGATAAGTGTGTCAAAGCAGATCCTGCATTACTACTTTACCTGCATCAAAATGTACATGTTGCATATTCCTAAATTAATTTGTGTTTAACCAAATTACCACTAACAGGAGATCAGGGGGTTCCTGCAGCAAATGTTTGCTCCCTGGGGCCCCCTTATGGGTTAATCCAGCCATGTTTACGGGTCGAGCTAAATAAGTCAAGCTCATGATCGAGAGACGTTCTGTGGTGGAAAAGTCACAGTTCAGCAAACTGAAATGCAGATTTTATCCTCCTAATTCTAGAAACACTTGTAAGCTGTCTACATGATGCTGTTTCCATGATCATTTGCCACCTCCCTCAGTCACCGCTTGTGTGAATAAATGTATTTCTTGTGCTGGATCAAGAGATCTGTAGTGACAAACAACACAGCGACTCCAGAGAGGAGACTTTGACCCGGTGAGCGTCCACTCTAAACTCCTTCAAAGTTGTAAAGGAGATTCAAGGCTTGAAAACTTATCTCTTCAAGAAACCATTCATGTTACTTTTTCTACACTATCACCTCTCGTTACCCACACTTGATTGTTTTCTCTGCTGCCACCTGATCTTTTTCTGCTGGGCTTTTATTTAGTATGGCACTTCCATTATTCTGGCATCAGTTGTTCTGGCTACTGTGGGTTTTTTCTGTTACTGTTCAACAATGTACCAATATTAGATTTTTACTTATACTTTAAATGGTGTCATTAACTGTGTAAAAAGAAGTGAAATGTAAGGGCTAACGCACCACTCTCAGCACAGTCTGGACTTTATTTTACAAAAATATAAATCAAAATTGTGATTATTATGTTGAGTTTGACCCAACAAGGAGTACAGAGCCTTTTGTAAAAGTTATAAATGATGCCTCATTTAGACATTACAAATAAAAACACACCTTGGACAGCCTCAAACTACACTCAAGTAAAACCTGTTGTTGCCGCACACTGTCATATTCTCAGGCTATAAATTTCACAGTGAAAATAAACATCCTTGGTTCAATAAATCTCTATGTAAACAAAACAAGAATAGCATGCTGCAATCACACACTGAGCCTTTATGTGTTTTATTGATCCTTGAACAATAATCCCATGGGGAGGTGAGACTGTGAAGCATATTGGATGATCATGATTTATTATTTTTCTTTATTTGAGGAAATTGCACCAAAATATGCATAACTGTAATTAATTGGCATTTCACACAGGAGGAGTAAGTTTCACATCGAGTGCTGGTTTGGAGCCAGTTATTGAACAATTTATTCCTCCTAGTTTACGACTGAGCTTCCCCTCAGGGCGTTTCTACAGATGTCAGTGGATTGACGTCTTGAAAAGGCAGAAGAAAAGAACAGTGCTTCCAGTAAGCCATTACCTCTAACTATGGGGTTATTAATCCAGGCTTTAGCTCTCAGCAACCCATGTTTTACATTTACAGCGGGGGCTTTTAGCTGGCGCTCCAGAGAGAGTTACAGCGATTGTGCAGGAAAATAGTTTGGTGTTTTACTCAATGAAAATTTGAGTAACAATGAGGGGTAACAGTGTTAGCTAAGATAAGATAAGATAACACTTTATTGTCCATTCACACGGAAATGTGTCTTGCATCACATGCTCCAACAATCATCAGAATGACATAATACAACATATAAGGACATCTGCAAAAAACAGCACAGCCTTGTGCAAGGACCATGCACATAGTCACATTCATTCATGTATATATATATATATATATCTTATTAACCAGTGGAGGAAGTATTCAGATCCTTTATTTAAGTAAAAGTAGCAATACTGCAATACAAAATACACCATTACTAGTAAAAGGCCTGCATTGAAAATGTCACAATAAAAGTATTATAAGCTAAATGTACTGAAAGTATCAAAAGTAAAAGTACTCATAATTCAGAAAAATGGCTCCTGAGAGTGTTATACTATCATATATTATATTATGGGATTATTATTTCTGATGCATCAGTGTGTAAGTATCATTTGCTGTTTGTTGTAACTATTGTTTCATCACATTTTATGAGCTCATCATATGTTTTGTATGTAAAATCTTAATCTGTAAAGTAATTAAAGCTGTGAAATAAACGTAGTGGAGTAAAAAGTACAATATTTCTCTTTGAGTTGTAGTGAAGTAGAAGTGTCAGTTTGCATGAAATGGAAATACTTGAGTAACGTACAAGTACCTCAAATTTGTACACTGTCATTAACGCATCAAAGATTCACGAAAATGCAAGAAAATGTTATTTCATTTCATGAGTTATAATCTCAACAAAATTGTTATTATTTCAGATTATTTACATTGTACTTACTACTTTCAGTAATTATTTGTCATTAAGGGTGTCATCTTTTTTTTTTTTTTTTTTTACAAAATCTGAACTACATAATTTCTGAACAGTTTAAATGCTTTTGCACCCCCCCCGTCTTAGCACAGAGCACGCCCCTATAAGGAAGATGTAATGGGAATTGGCAGTCATATGGTTGCAGTTATCTTGCTTTAGCTGTTTTGTATTAAACATAATTAGGGCCATCAAATGCCGGTAAAAGCCAAAACACTGCTGGAGACCCTCCGCTGAGGACTTCTCACATGTGACACGATGACAATTACATGTAAATCAGGACAGCAGGAATGTAAAGAGTTGAAACAAATGTGCTGGATAAGATCGGATGAAACTTAGCAGCAGAACTTCGCATCAAAGACAAATACAAGACAGCAAGTAAACACCATTAGAGTGCAAGTTCAGGGTACTAGATCAGATAGATAAATGAAAACAGTAGATACGCAGAACTGAAGCAGATGTGCAAGTGTTTGTTGTTATCATTTCACACTTTCTGGTTCCAATTGAAGCCTTTTTTTTATTTTTATTTTTTGCATTTACACATTAATGCTAATGTTTATTAATGTGCGCTGTCCTTGTAAATAAACCAGAGATAGTGGTCTCGGTTAAATATCGTGGTTCAAGTGACTTTTTCCAACCAAAACCACAATCTTCTCTTAACCTTTAAGTCTGAGTGCCTAAACATAGGGTATTTTGGGCGATTAAAAGTCAGCTAATGGCAAGTGATATGGCTGCAAACTGGATCCATTTCTGTTTTTATTTGACCATTTGGCAGACATTTGACCTGAAACCAGTGTGGACTGAAACATGGTCTGCCTTGTGGCTGCCAAAGTGTGGATGGGAACTGGTGTTAGAGATAGAACAAGTGTTTTAGTGCTTTGCGGGCGCTTTGGCTGAATGGATAGGAGAGTTTGCACAGTTTCACAGCGAGTGGGATTACACTGCACAGTGCTGTTTGAACTAAGCGAATCATTGAACAAAGTGTTTAATTCATGCATTGACTTTTCCACTGCAGTTAGAAAAATCACAGAGCTATTTCTTTGGTTTGTAGTCGTCCAGCTCACCAGCCTCTAGTTGGTCGATAATATTGTTCTGCCTGGTGTAGAGCCTCAGGCCCTGTTCACATTTGTTACACCAAAACAGACAATGTTATTTTGTTTCAGTGCTGCAGTTATTGGTGGATAACGTGGATTAAATGGAGTGAAAATATCACAAACCACTCTGTCAAAAAATTGCAGATAAATGTCATCCACTGCCAGACTTCATTGTGTATTATTAAAATGTGTACAGACTGGTTCAAATTGGAGAGTTGCATGTGAATAATTCCCTCTGGAAGGTTGATTGTTGTGCTTCTCATGAAAACTATGAGGCTGATGATTACAGCATATCACTGGCACTGCAGGAAAATCCAGCTCCCCACATCCCCTCAAAAGAACTTTCTTAAAAAACCTCACCTCAATGAACCAGGAGTTTCACTTCCTCTGTTTACGGCAATACTGGCACTGTCATTTACAGATTTTAGGTTCTGCACGACCTTGTATGTGACTCCACTGTGCATAGTTGTACACTGAGTTGGCCTCGCTCACATTTAACACAAAACAAATTGTCATACCAATTTTGAAAGAAATTACAACATCTCAACTCAACGCCCACTTACTAGCTTTTTCCAGAGCTTACATTTCCTGTAGCTAACAACTACATGTGTATGTGTGACAGGTCAGACTGACTAAACCTAAACTCCAGTTTTAAGCATGGAGGTTCATTCTTGACCTTTGGCAACTGTATGTGTAACCAAATAATCTAAGCTCAAAGATTCACTTTCTAGCTTTTCTGAGCTTGCTGCATCATGGTCTTCTTCGCTGAATCATGCAAGTGAAAGCCAGTGAGTGGACTCCAGTGCTCCAGACTCTCTTGTGCAGCCATAGTGCTTGCAATAAAGCGATAATTCTTAGTACCACTTGAGATATTTTCAACTCCAGCGGACACGTCTTCACCTAAATTGGCACCATGAAGGGATAAATCTGTTATTGTTTGGTTGCATGCATCCTCAGAGCTTATGATCTTCACTTCATGTTGTGCCTGAAAGCACACTCAGGGCTCTGTGCGCATACTACAGCCCACTTCCAACGTCCCCCCTTAGCCCTAAGAACTGAAACCTCACAGACTTTTAATCGATATCACCTGTGCCATCATTATTATGCCGCGGTCCTGGCATATCAAAGTTACCGTAATTACCAGTTTCCGATATAGCCCAGTTGGTAATTATTAATATGGAAGTGCCTGAAAACCAATGTAATTAAACCTAAATGTAATGGATATAGTGTTATATTGTCGATTCACAGCATTTCTAACCCTCACACGCCCAACTCTGCAATTTTACAACCTTCTTGAGTTGTCCGATGACGTGAACGCAGCAGTGCCTGAGTGCAGGGGGGTGAGAGGGCTTCAAACACTGTATAAGGAAAGGGACTGCATTTTGTGAAATCATGTTACCTGAACAGAGGCCTTTTTGTGGACAGTACAGTGTGAGGCTGATATTTCAAACTGTATGTACCTTAATGAGCTGGAGTGTTTATTGCTCGCTGTCTGTTTATGAGCAAAACAGCACTGTTGGACCAAATAAGAAGTACATAGTCACCATCATGCTATCATACGTTTTTTGTGATGTGTTTTTACGTACCAGGAAAAATTCTTCTTGCCAACTCCTTTTTTATGAATTACACTGTCATCACTGTTTTAACGTCACAGTGCTGTGCAGTGTGGGTTATTCCCTTGAGCACAGTCTGCAGATTTAATGGAAAGTGTGTATACAGAGCTCAAACACTTGCTGGTTTTGCAGTGGGACAGCCCCGGGGCCCTCACAGACTTAGCGAGACCGTGCGTCAAAGTCTTAACAGGGTACACTGGAGCCAGGCCCCTGAGTGCAGATTTCAGCCGGTGACCCCACTCAACCCACGTTCCTCTCATGGTAATATCTCATTCTGATTTACACAAAATTAATGATGTGATATTGTTAAAAAAGTTGGTCTGTCAAACAAAGTTATCGTGATGAACTAACTTGTATATTCATGTGCAAAACAACACTTATGTGGTTTAACTGTCTGGTGTGTTGTACTGCAGTAAATATTTTGGCTTTATTCAGACAAAAGAAAACAATTTAAACTTTTTTTTCCACAACTAAAAGTTTAATTATCATTATCAGGGGTTCATGATCACATACACACTTGACATTCTCCATTGTTGGACCATTTCACTAAAATCATGAGAACCAACCTTTGCATTTTGGTCATGATAACTGTCTGCTGTTGGGTCCTAAAGGCGGGGATACCCAGATACAGCAAGGACTATGGCTTTTCTTCCATGGTGGTCCAATTCTGTCAAGCAAAGAGCTCTGCTGTGCTGCTCTAGAGGCGGGGATTGTGTCAATAATCCGCCAAAATATTGGAGCAAGTCGTGCATTAAGGGGACCATGCGTCAAACTCTGTGTGTGCATATGGGTGGATATTGGAACTGGGCCCATAGTACCCCTATGCTGTGTGCATTGCATTGCATTGGAGAAGAAAATGCAGAGGGCCAACACTTCCTGCACATGGGGGCCCATCTAGCTGCACCCTGCTTACACACAGGAGATAGTGATAGAGACATTTTATGTCAGTTTACATGCAACAGGACCAACATTGTTGTCTTTAATTTTTAGTATTTTAATCGATTCCATTAGTCTATATATACCGTGTCCTCGCGCAGGCTACTTCTCTCGCCGATGCAGCCCACGTGCACGAGCAGTGCGCGCAGGTCGGGAGCGCGCGTGGAGGCGGTCCGGGGCTGCCTCAGTTTTCTGTAATCGCTTTTCTGCTGCTGCTACCTCCAGTTAAATAGCTAGGACACGGGAGCGAGCAGACGGCCGTGTGAGGATATACTTTTTTCGGTACCTTGGGATTACGACGCGGAATTGCAGCATCGACGGCCAGCCGCCAGGTAATATCGACACACGCATTTAACCGCCCCTCGTAGATACGCGAAAAGTAAGTAAATGTCCCGTGAAAAGTGTCGTTTTCCAGTGAAGAAGGGGGAGGAGGAGGAGGAGGAGGAGGAGGAAAGGAGAGAGGGGGGGTGGATGTGTGGGACGAGCCTCCCTTTGTGCCCAGGCAGGGTCACTGCTCTTCAACGCACAATGTGGACACTCCAGAAACGGCGAGGATCCGCACATTTTCCCCCCGCTGCTCCGCTGGCCCTGCCGTTGACCGTCCTCCATCAGCCCCGCCGTCGGCTGTTTCGGACGAGTCCGACAGAAACGCCTTCTTCTATGCGTATTTTCTTTGAGTTTAAAACACCGAGGCCTGTTCTGCTTTTCCTTTTTTTTGTCTCTCCTCCTTTTTAAAATACCCCTCAGCGGTAACGTAACGCACCCTACTTTCCGCCTCCTCCCCCCGGCCTTGTAACGTTAGCTAGCTCCCTATAATGTTTATGATCGCTTTTGTAGGACGGCTCGCTTTCAGTCCCCCAGACGACCCCTATTGTGTTATTCACCCCCACAAATGTGGACCTAACAAGCAATTAAGTGATGTCTGATACCACAAAAACATCATAACTTATCTCCGTTGTTATTTTGGGGGTCTATAATCGACCCTGGCATCTCATACTGCTATTGAACCGGGTACATTTTAGCCGTTGATGTCCCTATCATTACCGTGAAACGCCCCCCCGGGAAAGGCGAGCTGTCCGCCACTTCACTTCATCGTTTTGATTAACTTCTCACCTATCATATAGCTTATCTGTCTGTTTTTAAGTACAACATATGTATGTCAAACGTGTCTTTGTCGTCTGTAAAGGGGGCTTGAATTAATGTTAAACAAAAAACCGGGGCAATGCTCGTCCTCACGGATGGTCTCTTCGTTTTCAAGTGTCTTTTTCTGATCTGTCTGATGACATGTGTATTACTTTTTGACAAAATCAGCCTGCAAGGCTATGAAGAGCTATTTTATCCATCTATTAGGTCACATCATTGACCCCATAAACCACAATATTATCCAGTATTTGTTTAAAGACAAGGGAAAACCACGACACAGGGCAGCAATAAGGTCTTTAGTCTGCTTTATGAATCTAGGCCAGTAAAGCTACTCATATAAAGTCTTCCAAACAATTAGCCTTTTATATATAACCCCTAGTAGATCATTAGGTGAGTGGCTTATTATATTCTTTTTAACAAGGGCCCTTTACATCTGTAATTCGCAGCACTGTAGCCTTTGACAAATGTCTTTTAATCAGCTCACACTTTGCACACCCCTGCTCTGTTTAACTCTCGTCCACGTCCAGCTGTACATTGATTAAATTAAACCCATCTTACTGTGGCTTCCCTCAAATCCACCCATTTTGCTGAGATGGCATAGGCAAGCAATTTGACATTATATCATCTTTATTGCCCTCCTGAGTGGAAGCTTGCTTTGCCTTGCTCACCGTACATTTCTTTTCCAGGGCCCACAATGTCCAGCGAAGTGCAGAGACCGGACGACAGCCCCAGCACCAGCGGGGGAAGCTCGGATATCGAACAAAGGGAATCGGTACCACCTGAACAGGAGCGAGAGCAAGCACAGCCCAAAAAGAAGGAGACCAAGATCTCGAGTAAAACCGCTGCTAAACTTTCAACTAGTGCCAAGAGGTAAGAAAAGACTTTTGAGAAAAAATCTGGCTCTGGAGAGCAGCATTTACACAGGGGTTGTTTGTTAAACTAAAGGCCTCTCCCCTTGTGCCCCGAGGGTGTGAAGTTACATAAAAAGACTATAGTCCCACAGGCATTGTCATTTCAAACATCCACCCTATTCAGTGTGACACTAAACCCACAGAAAGGAGGTAACTCGCACAGCTCGGCATTCGAGTGTCATTGCTGTCATTTGAAAGAGATATTCCCATTCCAACCTGTTTGTTTGAGTAGACGTGCCTCATGCTCTGCAGCACTCTTGTCTCTCCTACACCACCAACACCAACACTCACCTCCACCAGTCTTTGCACTTACTCCCAAAAAAAGACAGGCAATGGCAGAATTATGCAACCGCATGAGCAAAGGGTTGGCTGAGGCCGATGAGTCTTTTTATAACAGCGACTAATATTATGAGCATCTCACTTTTTTTACGTCCGCGCCTCACCTAAAAGCAGTCTCTGCGAGGGCCTTCAGCACAACAAGGGGCTGCAACACGGAGAGGCTTCACTGTTGTCTTAAGTGCTGTGTTTATATTAACACGAGTTTAGCAGCAGCGCTTGCACTCAGTTGCCCTTCACCATCTGAATCATCATTTTGCATTTTGGTTATCTGAAATCCTCAAAGCAGTAGACGCGTTTATCCTCATGCTTGATGTTCCTTTTAATTTTGTCTATGCACCACAGACACATGGCCACAATGAGAAGGATAACAAGACATACAACCTTTAATCATTTATATTATATTTAAGCTGGAATGATAAACTGAGATCTCTGGCTTGCCCTTTATATGGACAGCAAATAAAGTCATTTACAACCTGCATGCAGCTATGGATACTGTGTTGTTAACAGCTGTAGGTCCACATGGTTGACATTGGAATTAAAAGCAGCATTTACCTCATCACAAAGCTTGAAACACTGACTTCATGTGCTGCAGAGTTGTCCGTTCCTTCAGCATTGACTTTAACAACAAACTCTTTCTCTTCCAGGATTCAGAAAGAGCTTGCAGAAATAACACTAGACCCACCTCCAAACTGCAGGTAAGAAGATGATATCTTTTCAAAGCATTTCTCCCATGACTCATAAGCCTGATACGTACAGATGCTCAAGCTGTAATGGATGCAGACGGCAGAAATGTGCTTCTTTCAAGGCTTCTTGTCTCTTAAAAGGGAAAGGCCACGCTGCAATGCACTCTCTTTTGTCTCCGGTGTTTGTGTTTTTTGTTTGACATGGTAATCTCAGGTGAATTAGAGTGACTCTAGTCCATTCTGGCGCTGTTGTTGCTGCATAATGCACGCTGCAACCCATGTTGGAAAACACAGCCTTTTAGATTGCAGCATTATGGTTGCACTGAAATGGTGGAAAATGAGCGGCAGACAGTGTGACTTTAAAACCTGTTTCGATTCTCGTGTGGTTCCCCCCTGTCGCTCTGCTGGGGATTTACCACAGACAATGGTTATTGTGTGCTACAGCCGCGGCTCTCAGCCCTTTGAGGAAGAGATATGGTCGCTAGTGAGTGGCAGACCACATGTGCATTAGTCTCTCTTGACATGACAAGGGGGAAAAAAAGGAATGCCTTTTGGGATGTAGCGCAGGAGCCGGCTTTTATTAACTTAAACAACACAAAGTGACGCTGATTATGGCTCTGTTTATTACAGCACAATAATTACTCTCTGAATCAGCACTCCACTGCAAATTAAGAAAGAAAATGGAAGCCGCTCCTCGCAAGATTGAGGACACTTGTGGGAGATGCTGATGTTTTCGGACCATTTCGGATTGGCCGTATTCGTTCATGGGCACCTGCTTAAAATGATTAAGGAAAACAGCTTTGCATGACTCATCTGGCGATCTGGAATTACTACACCCAAGACGGATTTGTTTATTGCATGAATTAATCACCCCTGCTGGGTCTCATCAGAACCCCACCATCATTAACGATAAACATTGAGCTAACCTTTTCATTCCAGCTCACAGCCCAGTTTTGTTATTGTACCGGAGGCTAAAAGAGATGTTGTTTTCCTCGAGGACTCTAATCTATTTCAACCCCCCACCCCACCCCACCCCACCCCCCTCTCACCCCCCTCTCACCCCCCAAAAAAACTAGGTTGGCTCACATGAAGGATTTAGCTGGAGGACACGAGTAAGTCATTTGAAAGTAAAATAATCGCTAGCGGAAATTTCACAGTCACCATCTTAGTGGGGAACTAGTTGCCGGGGAAACAATTAAGCTTCTTCAAGATAATCCTTTTTCTGTGTGTGTGTGTTCCCTTTCTGTACACTCAAAAATGATACCAACATCTAATAATGTGTTTTCTGTGATGCACCCAAATAGATTAGCCCTCTGTTAACAATGACGAGGGGGGGGTTCAGATGCATCAAACGCCAGATTTCTCATGCAAACAATCACGGCACCATTTACATTCTCGCATGAATGAGTGCACACTGTGGGGCCAGTGTCGTCATTTGTATGCCACTCGCTCCCCGCTCTCAGCCAGGTTAGCCTGAAAGGTTATTCATTTCATTCCCCACGACAAATGGAGTCTGCCCCCACACACACACACACACACACACACACACACACACACACACACACACACACACACACACACACACACACACTCACTCCCCTCCCTTCAGGAGGCAGACAGACAGTTGTGTTAAAGACATTCACTTCAGTACATTCAACAAACGCGGTGCTTGGGGGCCAGTTGATGTGTGTCACCTCATCTGTTTCTCGGTTGAGGAGCATATTCTCTGGCTCCCTCGCCACTCTGTCCTGGTCGGAGAGAATTTGCCGCCCTCATCGTGTAGTTAAAATCTGCAGTCTCCTTCGCATCACCTACAATCTCTCCTCAGTATCGCCTTCAGGGATGTGTGAAAGGGATCACGCTGCGTTTCCCTCTGCAAAATGGAGAGCTCTGCTTCGTTGTCTTTCAGTGTAGATGTGTGCTTTAACGCCTTGGAAGTGTTGAGGATCTAATTTAGTGAAACATCTGTGACAGGAGGTGCCCATTTGATAAGTCTAATAAAACGCCCACGCCTTTTCTTCTATTATCCATCTAAGCCTACTGTGTTAACCCTCGGCTGTATTTAATATCACAAACTGTTGTTACAATAACCCGTCTGTGTTGATAAATCGCATGCTTTCTAATGTTTCCTGGCTTTCTGTGACTGTGAAGTGTCTGTAATATTAATGCTTAAGTTATTTTAAAAAAATCAGTTTCCATACAGTGTGAACAAAACTGTCACACCTTTTTAGTGCTATGTCACTACTTGGGAAAATGATAGCTAGTATTTAAATTAGTCTCCGAGCTTTATCTCACTCTCGGCATTGTGACAGCTCGCTCGTCACCTTGGCAGTTGTCATGCATCAAACAAACAGGAACACGTTGAAGCCCAAGAGGATTTGACGTGGCAATTATTCTCACTGTCACACACTCCATGTTTATTGTACATGCAGCTTGTGCGTTTACACCTATATTGTTGCCAATGAAGCAGCGTCTGAAAGGAATAGTGTTTTCCTGTCTGCAAGTTGCACAAACGTTGCAGTAATCTTACTGGGAATAAAACTTTGATTAGATTAGAGAAACATGACAGGCTCATTGCTGTTACTGAATTTCCAATGCCATAAAGATTCAAATTCATGTTGTCGTCATATAAAAGTGTTGTGGCGCTCCGTAGATAAAGAATACGGTGACTGAGGTTGTTTGCTTTGATAAGCAAGTGTAGTCTCTGTAGTCTAATATCTAGTAAATTCACCTGGGAGCTTTTTCTTTTGCTCACCGTTTACTATTTTTTCTCCAAGTACATCCTATGTGGAAAAGCTTTACATTGAATGCCTGACATTAGGGCTGCAACTAACAAAAAAATACTAAAAGAAAAAAGGCCAAAGTGACGTCCTCAAAATCCTTGTTTTGTCCAACAGTCCAAAACCCAAAGATATTAAATATACAATGATACAAAACACATAACACGCAGAGAATCCTTACAATTTCAGAAGCTGGAACCAGTGATTCTTTTTTTTTTTTGCTAGATTAAATGACTAAACGATGATGAAAATAGTTGCAGATTATTTTTTTCAGCTCTACCTGACATTATCACAAGTTTGAGCTTTAGCTGAATTGGTTAAAATAGTTTGTCTGTCAATTGACTGTAGGAACAATGTGGCATTTCTTAAACTGAATCACTCTGCTTTATCTCACATTCCCGCCTGAAATACATTCCATCTCTCCCACATCCGATATGCCCCTGTCATAAAAACACTTCTTTCTGCTTCTCAGTTTATATTTCCCTTCCTCTCACATCTATCTTGTGCATTTGCATTGCTGCTGTATCACAGGAATAATTGTTTGAGCTGCATTTGTTATTGCGGTGCCGTGTCTGTGACTATTGTGACTTGTCACTATTCCTCCCCTGTGATGTTGATCCACCGACGCCGAGATTTCAAGCAGAAATCCAAACAAAGACACTTTGACATTGTTAAAATCACAGCTACTGGTGATAAACCTTGCAGCTCCAGACCACTGTGCTGTTTGATGTGTTTATCCTCTCCTCACAGATGGCCAAACAGATACTTTCATTGCAGCTACAATGGAGTGATGGCAGAACAATGTTCAGCAGCCTAAAACATAATGGTAAATGTCAGGTTTTGGTGTCAGCCCTTCCAGATTCAAAGATGTCGTTTTTTAAAGCTGCTATTGTACACTGACGTTCAGCAATCACAGCAGAATAATCCATCGCAGAAGAGGCAGAGAGACCAATTTCTCTTCCGAGGCAGCTCAAATAGATTTTTATACAATGCAACTGCAACCCATGGTGCATTTTGAGTAACAGGTTTACCCCCTTTCTTTTCTTCTGTCAGGTTGTCACAAGTCATTCTGGGAAATGCAAAAACCACTAACTGAAGTGGAAGTAGATAAGAAGAGAGGGAGAGTTGATACAGCAAAAAAACTAAAACTTAATCACAGAATAGCTCCTGTAATGCTTTGAACTTTACAAACTGAGAACACTTTAAATGTGTATAAACATACAGAATTTGATCTTTATTTAAGCCAACTTGAAATTCTGAGAAACGTTGTCAATGTTTGTCAGCTGAAATGACAGATATTACCAGCTGTAGCTAGCTAGCTATCTAATTAAGCTAACATTAGCTCCATGAGTTGGTTGAAAACGCCACCTCTGATTGATGTTTCCAGCTGACTCTTTTTCAAAACAAGAATGTGGTGGAGGGCTCTTCAATGCACTTAATAGCTAAATACATGATAGAGTGCTCAAAGACTGAAGCTAAAGCTAGCAGGGCCTCACCAGTTGATGTTGGTGGTGTAGAAGACATTGAAGTAAAGAAACGGCACTGTTTTTGTATTGCAATGTAGAGCTAGTTAGTCCTTTTTATAAGTATGATATGGAAAAATGTAAGATATCTCGCATTTTAAGGTAGTCAACTAGTTAGCGGACATGCTAATGTTCGCAGCGTACGTTAGTGCAAACAAACACACTGTTTAATCCATTCCGCACACATTTTGTTCTTGTATTATTGGTTTTGGCGGACTACAGAAATGGACACCACCCTCCAAACTCTTTATATCCAGAGTATTGCTCTTACCACAGCCCTCTTGCACACTGTTTCAGCATGTGGCGAAATCCAAAGCTTGACAGGCCTATTTGCGGTTGCCAAGCTATGATTGGACAATCGCTGTTCGGGGGAGGGGTTTAGCAAACTGTCAGTTCTTATTTTGCATTGTTAGCGTATTGTTTGTCTCTTGCTTAGAGCGTCAGCTGACGCAGTTGTAATATATGGCTGGTCTTTGGAACAAATAGCCTTCTTTGGTCCCTGAATTTTCCTGGTGTGACGTAATGCCCCCACGATGCCCAAAACAGAGCTGTCACTCCCTGATGACATCATGCAAGCTGCAGGGAACAGGTCTTTTTCACAGAACACACACAGCTGGCCACTGCATCACGTGCTCGCTGGCTTAAAGCCTTGACATGAATATGTATCTCCATCACCATCAAGTCTCCCCAAGAAATAAGGCTCTCTTTATTGCAGGTTCTGACCTCTAATTCTCTTCTGGCTGATGGGATCATCTTCATGTCTGTGAAAGCTGCATATTAGTTTTGTGCCATGCCTCTGGGGGATTATGTGCGAGTGACACACCCAGCATCATTTTTCACAGTGTTACCATTAAGCACAGCAGGGAGGGTTATCAATATTCATGAGGGGGTGGAGGGGTACGGACCGGAGGCAGGGGGCGGTGGAGGGCTTTCAGGACTACCTCCTGGGTATTTGAGATCGCTGTGTTGTGCATGGCAACTTCAATGAATTATTATGGGTAGGATCTTTGCAATGTAAAACGCACGAATGCTTTTAGACGACAGCTACATTTGACCTTGGATGAATCAGCCCTAATCGATGTCTTGTTCCATAATCACCGCCTTTATAAATATTGATGAACTACAGGCACCCATCTGTGTCTGACGCCGACATGTTCCTGACCTTTCAGTGAAGGTCTTGTCCATTGACTGCAAAACCTTAAGAACCTTCATGAAGGCGCCGCTTCAGAATCGGAATCGCTTTGTTCACCAAGCAGAATAAATAAAAAAGGGGTCTTCTTGGAGATGTTTGTGCTAAAGCGTAGCAAACATTTGCATAGGCGGCACAAGGCAGGGTCAGAGACTAATGAGGGGCAAAATTGACCTTTTTAAAGTTGATGAAATGCTTGTGAAATAAAGAATGAGGGAGCAAATACAAATGGGAAACAAATTGTTATAGACTTTACCTCAGTCACATTTTTCCTGTTCACTTGTCATGTATATGGAAGCAATTTTAAAAGCAGCTGAATACCTAATTACCAAAGTGAACCACTGCTGAATACTTAAGGTTGACATTGAAATACCATTCAATTTAGAGCATTCAAATATTTTACTCTTAATACAGGGTAAATGTATTCTATCTTGGATAAATAAAAGGACCAGAAGACAGGGAGAGATGTGCAATCCAGAAAAAACAGTCTTACCTAAAGATAAGTAAAGATGTCATAGGGCTGGTACAAGAGCAGAAGGATGTTATAACATACAGATGGACAGTGCCAGGCTGGGTTCTGCTGATTTGTTATGGCCACCATTCTCCTTGTGCACCTATGAAACATCTGCTGAAAATAATTTTCTTCCCGAGCAACCCAATCTGCCCTCATCATTTTTCTCCTAACACGGAGTTTTGAGTGGAAGAGAAATAAATTTGCTCCTATAGAACGATGGCAACATATGCTCTCCCTCCGACACTGGCCTGTGTTGAATTTATCCTTAATGCTTTCCACTGCGGCACTTGTTTGACAGCGAACACGGCCTGCCTTGATTCATGCGTGTCATTGAATTCTCAATGTCCTCATTTGTGAGGTAGTTTTCTGGCAAACATTTGTCCAGAATGTTATTAATGGGTTCGCGGGGAAGCCGAGCGTGAAGCAGCGGCGTGTGGACATTTTGTGGAGGAGTTTTGCCACATTACACCGCCGGTTTCACAGGAGCAGTTTAGGTCATTGAGAATGACTGAATGGTAATCTGAGGCTGACACGAAAGCAAACAGAAGAATCTTTTGGCAAGCGAACAAATGCAGAAACTCTGAAGTAAACAATTGCTCTGAGATCCCATTACCGCTGTGACTGGGATCTAAGACCTAATAGATTTCCCCCTGAAGTCACAAACCATAGCTCCTGCCAAGAAGATTTTAAAGTGTCTTAATGAAATATTTGCAGTCTGTGGGATTAAACGTTAACACTCAACATTCTGTTGTAAATGTTGAAATGAGTAATTACCAGTGAATAACATCCCAATTGAATGCTCTTTTTCCTCTGTGCTGATTTGTTTAACCCGCAGCTTAAAATTCTTGTTAGATTTCTCTACCTGCAAACCCGGGAGGCTAATATGGTGTCAAGGGAATACACCAATCAGGCTCCGCAGCAGATCTGGCAGCTCAGCTCATCCTGATCACTGACCTTTTGGTAATAAGTCCATTCCCTCGGCCACAGGGCCAAATGGCTGCCCAGAGTGCTTTTGTGGAGGGAGCAGAGAGGCTGAAGAAGACTCTGTCTGTCTTTAATTATGACTGAACAGGCTTTTGGTGCAGGGCTATGAAATTAAAAATATTAACATCGTACTCCTGGCTAATTTAGTTCATAAATTGCAAGAGGCTGCAGTTTTGTCTCGGA
Source organism: Macquaria ambigua (assembly GCA_008360985.2). Taxonomy (NCBI): domain Eukaryota; kingdom Metazoa; phylum Chordata; class Actinopteri; order Centrarchiformes; family Percichthyidae; genus Macquaria; species Macquaria ambigua. Next base: position 1,143,217 of record VMKM01000003.1, on the reverse strand, counting down.
GGCAAATCTGTTTTTTTTTAGGCAGTTTACTTTCCTGAAGCAGTGTTCCTGTGAATCCCTGGCCAGCGCGCCGATTTGCATGTCAGCACAAATTCAAACTTGTTTTATTCAAGCAAAGCAAATGTTTATAATTACCCCTCAACAAGACACACACACACATTTTGCTTTTATGTTCTTACAGAAATGATTTAGAAAAAGCTGCTGTCCACATCAGTTGTGATTAATATCTCATACAAAGTGCTCTTCAAATGTTTTTATTTTCTGCCAAATTGCGCAACTTCAGTTTGAGTCATGAGTTCCTCATTTATGGCACTAAAGCTTTTTCTTTCTTTTTTTTACTATTGGTTGTTGTGTCATACTTCACCCGGGATACACAGCAAGGCTTTGTTGGCTAAGTGATATTTATATGACTCATGATGTTGTGCAGCTTCCTTTATGCAAAGCCTGTGTATTATGGTAATAATATATGCTCTGCATTATTCATTTTTAGCCAGAGGCAAACATTTGCACTGCATCAGACGCTGGGTGCATGTAGCAGCTCAGATGCGGAGAAAAAAAATGCTTACCGCACCAAAATCTGTTTAACCTCAGAAGCATCTTGCTGAATTAAAAAGGAAGGCTGAGGATAATAAACAGATCCCCTGCTTTATTTACAGCTTTCTTCACATGACTTTAAACCCCAGTGAGGACAAACTTCCTGAGTGAAAGGCCAGTTCTTCAAACCTCTCTTTCGAAGTATGCTTCCTCAGTTCAATACTGACTGCTGTTTAGATTGATTCAGCCCAGCATGCGAACTTGCCCTACTGTGGGAATAAAATTGTTATTATTATTTTTATTATTATTCCCTTTGACTTGAAAAGCATGCAACCACCTACTCAACCATTTCCCTTGTTGCTGGATAAACCGTCCGGTCAGTAATTGCAGTATTCATTGTGCAGATGAACAATAAAAGGCTTGATTAAAAAACAAACCATGTCATTTGAGACAATAAAGACAAGAGAACAGAGGAAGGAGGTGTCACCTCGGCCGTTGAGCTGCACAGTAATTGGTCTTGGGGCTCTTTCACGGTTGGAGGGAAAGAAGATTGCTTCATTAAAGTTCCTCTTCTGATAACCACAGCAGCCACGCTGATAGAAAAGAAGATCTTAACTGAATGACGCTGCCATTAGGGGAAAAAAAGTGCCCACGGGGAATGAACTGGAATGGCGAATAATGCAGATAATGGCTTTATTTGTGCATGGCGGTATTCACAAGCTCCAAAACATACTGATTCACATTCAATTACTGGTTTACTTTCCTGTTTTATTCATCAGCCCCTTGGTGCAGTTCTCGGCTCAGACGGCTATTTACCTGCTACCGTAAACAGCTCGCTGTGTGACAGGCTGCTTTAAGAACACACTGGCTTTGTGCTTGCTGCTATCGCTATGTTTAGTGTTTTCACTATGCGTAGTAACATGTTTGATGATTATGCATGCTTCGTTTTCTGACCTTTTTTTATGTCATGTTATAGGGATATTTCACCTATCTGATCTTTTAAATGTAACCTAATCTACACTCACCCCCTTTAGACCAGCTGTGGTCAGCTTGGATTCATGGGGACCGGTTTGTGCAGTGGTAAAAGTTAAAATAATACAATTCCTGCAGCACTTTGCCACTGTCCATCCACATGCTCAGTATGTTCCAAACAGTCATTTGCACTGAAATATGACTAAATACACCACTTTCAACTAGGTGCATCTGTTACAGCTGTCTTTGGAGATATTTGTCATAGGAGCTAAATCCACCCAAACATTCTTGTGTTTGTGAAATCAATATCAGTATCAGCTGCAAAAGATGGAGAACAAAAACATTTCTTTGAAAGGGTGTGAATGTTTCTCGACAGTTTTCTGAGGAAAGAGGTGGAAGAACATCATTTTACAGCATTTTTACTTTGTGGTCGCCTTATAAGGCCAGACATTTCACAGATTACCCAACTCTACTAGAACTTCTCCCATGCCTGTGAGTTACGTGGTTAGTTTTATATAACTGGACAGTGAGTTTAAAAAAAAAAAAACATCCTCTGCATGTTCTTGATGAAGCCTACTGTGAATTGACTGCTGCCAGTGTATACAGTCTGGCACTAAAATAGCAGATAACCAGAGAGTCAAGACTAGTCTTTGAAGCCTTAGCAGTGCACTCTTTGGAGCTGTTTCTCTGACAGTGGACAGACGACTGTATATTGTTTGTCTAAATGACTTTCTGCAACCACACACAGTCATTTTAGGTACACAAGACTGTTTGTTCCTGCGGTTTCTCAGCAAATGTGGTTTTAACTCTTGCCTTCTTTAATAGTGGTTGCTTGCAGTTCCGTCTTTGATGTAAGAACTGAAGTTTATTCTGGTCTGTCATTGCAGTCTGCTCTGGAGTGTCAGCTAAATTCCCAAAATGAAATCAGTTTGGACGTCTGAGATATTGTTTAACTATTTCCTGATAAAGAAATCTTTTTTTTTTCCCTCCCTGTAAATGTGATCAGAGTAGATGAATTTACCTCACCTTATGAATTCACAGGCCTATCTCATGACTACATCTCTTTCATCAACTTAACCTGAGCCCTGATGTCTGTGGGAATTGGCTCTGGGCGACAAGATAGGTTAGCGATTTGGCGGAGATTAGCCCAGCTCTCATGCCACAAGATAAAGGTTATCTGTTGGCGCTGGCACCCATCTGCAGATTGCCTCTGTCTATGGAGTAAGGCAATGTGGATGATTAAATGGGCAAAAGACATTAAATGGGCAGAAGACACTCTGGTCTCACATACTGCACTGTATCACGGGGAGGAAAGGTCATTCAATATATATGGAAATTATTACTGCTGTCTGTGATTATGGGGGACAGCTTGGATAGTTTTCAGGAACTAAGAATGAAAGGTAAAAATGACGAAGGAGGTCTGTGGTAAAGTGTTTCTTTATATTCTGTGAAGAAACAGTTTTCTTAATCCCCCTCCTCTGAAAACTGCCTTTGTGCAGTCTCTTGGCTTCAAAGTGTCCAATCTTTCTCAGCCTTGTGTGCACTGATGAGTCTTTGTTGAGGTGAAGCTCTGAACAAGGTCAGTGTGAGATGCAATTACTCGCTCCCTCACAGGTGCCACAAACACTACCTTATGACTGAATCATGCTGACGATACAACAAGCTGGTGTAGATACTGGTGTCGAAATCTGTTGTTTCTATTAAAAATAAGAATATCCACAAAGAGGTGAACTGTAAGGAAAAAATGACAAACCTCAAAAGAAAGAGAGCAGTGTGAATCTGTGGTTAAACACTATTTTGGTGCACTGTTGCAGAGGAAGCAGCCCAGCTGTCAAAGTGGGTTTTTACATGAGTGTAATCTCAGAGGACAGAGCAGTGGCATGATTCTCACGGACACCCGCACCCTAATGTATCCCAGACCCTTGAAACAAATGACCCAAATACTCACTGAATCAAGGCATTTGGCTGACAGTGCACTGCAGATGTAGTGTTACTTACACAGAGAGGTTATTATTAGTGCAGCCTACAACAAGGCCCATAAGCAGCACTGTTACACACCAGTTAACGTCATGTGTTTGTGCTGAGCAGATCTGTCTGCTTGAAGAGGAGATTGTTTTTCCGTAGAGAGAGAGAGGGGGAGAGAGAGAGAGAGAGGCAAAAAAAAGAAGACAGGAGGGACACATAATATTTATCTGACTGTCGCTCTCAGTTTCAGGGCTTGGTGTTTCATTATTGTGGGTTTGTTCTTCTTAATGTCTTCATTGACTTCACATTGATTCACTGATACTGATTTTTCAAAGCACCAATGAGCTCTTGGCAGCCGTGCATGATAATACAGAACCCTGGCGTATGAAGAAATGAGCCTGTTGGTTTGAAGTTGCACTTGCAGTATTGAAATTTATATAATCCCTTGATTACCCAGTAACTATTGTGAATTGAATAGGTCAGTTGCAGAGCCTAATATTCTGCATAGCTATGAACAGGGTTCAAAATTAACACAGTTTTCCGTTTGGTGAGTTAATCTCGGAAGGCTACCCGGCACACTGGCAGGTAAATGTTTGTACCAAAATAGTCATGTAATAAAAAAACTATGCTGAGAATCTCTACTGCGTTTTGGTGTCATTTACGGGCGCAGTGCTTCTGTACTCTGCTGTCTGTGTCAGAGTTTGACACACACACACTACCATATGTGTTTTTACGCCACAAAACTGAACGTCTGGAGCGCTCCCAGTTTTGCGGCACTGTTTACCGTACGGGGCATCAGCTACTCTGCTAAACTATGATTTGCCACCGGTCTGCTGCTAGCGACCATTAGGCTAATTAAATAGCTATTATGTGGTGATAATTACAAGGAGGGTGATTGCGGTAGAGAGTGAGGAGTCTGGTGAAGAGGTTTAAGTTGAAAATGATTAAGCATCTGATAGGCAATTTAATATTTTGGCCAGTAAAAAAAATATGCTTTGCCGGTGGATTTTTGCATCTACTAGTCCCCTTGGCCGGTAAGTCAAAAAGTTAATTTCAGACACTGGCTATTAACCAGGGTGAATGAGCCATCAGCCATTTAACTCCTGACATTAACCGCACATTAATTAAAGCCTGGCGAATGCGATCTCATGCAAACACTCACTGATGCTACGAATCTGCGGATGACGACGGCCACGCCGCTCACCTCTCCCAAAACTAATGGCCAAGTGAGAGACTGTCAGATCCTGAAAGAGCTGGCCCTCAACCAGCTGCAACAAAGCACCACAGGAACGCCCGAGCCGGTGGGGGGAGGAGGTCTCCAAGCAACAGCCAGCGGTGGCATGCACATTCAGCTATTGACTTAGCCTTTATCCACAGCCCTTGTGTGGTTGTCAGATCCCCTACAGCAATCTCGCTGCTGAGCGAGGACCTCTGCCATGCCCGCTCATCTCTATCTTTCTATCATGTCTAAGTTATTATCACAGCTACAAACTCATCAGCCTCGAAGGAAGTGAGCGTCTGCCTCTATTGGAGATGCTTGGAAATAGAATAGTCGGCTGTCTCTTTCACCGTGGTGTCAGGGAAGCTTTTGAATAGTTGTAGCCGTAATGAAAGTGTTACCCTGAGGTGTGTGTAGCAAAAAAATGCAAGCGCAAGTTTCACAGAGGGAAGATTGCCTAGAGCAGGGAAAATAAGCTGTCTATGTGGTTCTGTCAACAGCAGTAAATGTAGAAAGCAACGTTTGGAGAGTTGGGAGATTGGTTCAATCTTCAGCCACATTTTGAAAAGATGTTTCTGTCAATCAATCAAGCAGGTTCACACTGCCTAATTACAAGCCAAACAGGACTTGCAATCAAGGCGGGTGTATGCTTGAAATGAACTAGTTTGTACAACGTGTCGTCCGACCACGTTTGAGGTGTTAGACAGAGACAGAGTGAAAGGCCTCAAACTTTTAGACAGTCTTTCTTTGGAGGCATTCATGAAACGATTGGTTATTTCTACAGTAATAAAATCACCTTTCCCACGTTTTGTAGGAAATGGGTTGTTGAGGCAGTTTTCATGTCAGTCTTGGACTACGGTGATGTGATTTAAAGGCACGCATCCTCTTCAACTCTTAAACTTCTGGACTCTGTCTATCACTCTGACTTGAGATTAATTACCGGTGATGTCTATGGTACACATTATTGTATTTTATATGATAGGGTTGGGTGGTCTTCTCTCCAAGGGAGATGTGATACTCACTGGTATCTTTTTATCTATAAAGCCCTTACTGGAAAATTACCATATTACCTTTCAGACTTGCTTCGTCACTCACATGGGCTTTATCAGACCTCCTCTACTGACTGGCACGTGCTTCATGTTCCACGAGTTAGGTCTGAACTTGGAGAGACTGCTTTTAATTTTAGTGCACCTGACTCATGGAACAAAATACAGCACCTCCTTGAAATCAATACTGGTGAGACATGTTTAGTTAAAGTAACAGATCCATGAATTTGAGGGTTTATCAGATGTCAAAACGCTGCACAGCACTTTATAGTACTCACAGACAGGACTTTCCAGTAAAGTTAGCTGCTTTTTTATCTTTGGTCTCAACAATTGCAAGGTAAACCCTAGAAATGCAGCATTCACGTTACAAAGTAATCCATCAGGAATGTTAGCTTGCACGCATGTGATTGGCCACTGCAGCATCTTGCTGGATGATGTTGGATTGAGGCAAAAGTTTAGCCAGGGTAATTTTTTTTGCCGGGGAACCCTGCATATTTTTTTGCCGGTACCCTCTGTGTTTTCACCTCCACCGAGTCACCGGATTGGTCACATTCAAATTAATGGGCTGCGTTTTTTTTCAAGCAGGGCTGAAGTCATTCTGAATGCGGCCTTCAACAATTGGTCAACTGATTGGCCGATGGGATCTTGATTGACTAAAGATTCTTAAGTTGTTTTTTTTTATGCAGATTCGGGTATTAGAAATTACATGACGAGTAGTCACATGTATGGCTCTTTGATAGGCATCAGATCTCCAGAGATCCTTCTGCATGACTGCATTCATCTGCAGAGAAACAATAAATACTGAAGAAACAATTAGACAGATGAATCACTTAGTTCGAGAACTCCTGTGACTATTTGAATTAGAATTTCATAAGTCAAGGACAGCCCTACAAGTAGGCCATTTATTGAACAGAGTTTTGGCAACCTGATATCTTTAAATCTGATGGAAATATGGAATTCCTCTGCTCTAATTTCACTTCTGTTAAACAACACAACAGAAGAATGTAGGAACAGCTGAATATGACCAGCAGTTCGTACTGCGGTTTGCCCTCACTTTATATTGTTATGACAGGCTTTCCAAGCACAAGTAACTGCTGGCTATCAGATGTCAACATCTGTCTCTGTGTGCCTATAACTCCCTGTGTTTTGAGATCATTTCCTGTAGTTGATTCAGAAATTGCTCTCTGTCTGACCAAAATGCAACACAGTTTGTTTGGAAGAGAAACAAAACCTGTAATTTCTGGATATTTGGTGCCATTTGGTCATATAGAGGTAGCGTCGCTTGTGCCTGCCAAAACAAATGAAACCAATACTGTTAATACTCCATAAATAAACCTCCCTAACATGTTTAATGTGTTAATGTTCTTTAACACCATTTGACAGCTATGTCCTTTGTACAGCAAGCTTATACGTGGTGGAAGTTATCAATGACTGCAGTATTATGTTTACAAAGACAAATGGCCAGTATGTGTCCCCTTCTTATGCACCAACAATGTCCAGCATGGTCGCTGTACATTCTTTGCTTTTGTTATTTTATTTTCACTCTTTCACAAAAAAAATCCAAGATTTTCTTTGTGCAGAGTCCAGATTGGCGAAGTCCTTATCGACAGTGTATTTTGAAATAATTCCCCAGAGAAGAAGTAATCATAATTAGCTAATTAAAGAAGGCTTAGGAGAGGGGCAGAGTGAAAGAATGGCAAAGTAGATTAGTGTAAATTTGCATGTGTTGACACTGAAGGAGGAAGGAAATGTCTAATTTCTATTTACGGAGAACGATCTATTTTCAAGGGCATGCTTGGAGCCAGATGCTGCTTTTAACAGTTTGCTGTTTGAGGCTGTTACACAGTTGCGTTCAGGAAATCTCTGTCTAAGATTATTGGTTTATGTCTAAATATACGTGAACGGCGATACAACAGCCTTGAGTGAAAGTGAAACCCTGTGTGACGGGCAGTTCCCGTACACACATTTGTAAGCACATCTGCCAGCAGCTAAGGGTTGGCATTAAACACCATCCCTGGTAATTACATGAAATCGGAAGGGATTGTTCATTGTCCCGGGCTTTGTGATCTGGACATTGTCCCGGTCTCTTCCTGGCTCTGTGCCAGCTCAGGGTCTTACCACAAACAACAGTGGGGGAGGGAGCCCTTAATATGGAAATGGCATTAATTACTGGGCCTATACAACAGATGTGACCTTCAGCCTCCACTCAGCATAAATACTCATCTCATGAAAAAAAAAAACTGGCTTGAGTATGAAATCATTTTGCACATGGTTGGCCTATAAATAATACTGTTTTTATACAGTATCTATTTTCTTATGTAAAAGACTTTTGTTTCAATCTTTGGTTTACTGAACACTCAGTTAAATGCTTAAACTGGTTTAACTGGTGTGTGTCAGTGTCATGTGTGCTCAACTCCCAATAGCAGGTGATTTAATCTTCTAATCAAAATGTTGAAAGATAATCTAAATCCTACTAAAATAGCCTTGAAGCAAAAACCCTAAAACCTCCACGGCTTCGGCATTCCCCAAATCTCCATCATTAACTTGTCAGAAGCTAGCATTTACCGCCTGGGCTGCTCTTTCCCCCCAAATCTCTGTCAGCCCGCTGGCAGTTAGAACACCAGGCTGCCGATTCCAATGCGCCGAGCTGATTAACATATTAACACGTCCTTTGTTTCAATTTTCTAGCGCTGGCCCCAAAGGAGACAACATCTACGAGTGGAGGTCGACCATCCTGGGACCCCCAGGCTCCGTGTACGAGGGAGGCGTCTTCTTCCTGGACATCGCCTTCACGCCAGACTACCCATTCAAACCCCCCAAGGTCAGCAGCCAGTAGACATAACTGTTAAAATATTTGGATGTTTGAGTAGCTGACCAAGTGTCAACTTCCTGGAAAAGTGTGGAGAATATATCTGGGACATTTAATGATTTGGAAAAGTAAAGAGATTGGCCTGCAGTGATACACATGCTGTATGACCACACATTTTCTTCTACCACTTTATATTTTATATTTTTTGTGCAGAATAATTTGCAGTTAGATATGGCCATGCAGACTGTCATTACTAACCGATTCAGAGCAACATTAGCGTTCATTTGGAGTCACGTCTCTGGCCACCGGAGGAATTAGCTGCTAACTGCTCCGCTGTGTTCACCAGCTAGTCGCTAACTTTGTAGCCTGCCGTTTGGTGCTGGGCAGATTAGTGTAAAGTATGTTCATCTGAACTTTCTTGCTGAAAACAGCTGCCTGCTGTGAATGAAAATGATGCAGATGAGAGCAGTGACAGTGAACCAAAGCAGTAAAGTTAAGCGGGCCTGGGAAAAAAACAAACAGTGAGCTGAAAGATGCTGAAAAACTCTGTAGAGCAGTAGAGTCAGGGGATTACTCTCTGTAGGTTCAAGTAGTCGTGATCCATTGTTAAGATAAAAATATAAATTATAGCTGCTTTAACTTAATTTTATTTTTTTACATTTAAAAAAACTTCATAGTTTTGAGGAGGGGTAGCTGAAACTACAAAATGGCACACATTTTTCAGATGTCCACAGTCTGTGTGCTTTCCCATGAAAATGAGGGTTGTCAGAACAGACTCTCATTATCTTACATTATATGGGTCATGGTTTTTCAAGTAGCCCTGTGATAGACTGGCAACCTGTCCAGGGTTTCCCCTGCTTCATGCCCTGCATCTTACTGGATTAGGCTCCAGCCATGGCTGGCTGCTTGGGGTGTGGCAAGGGAGCTGAATTGTTATAACACATGGGCTTTCGTTAGTTTGTTTACAGGTTCACGCACTTGTTCATAAATCATGTAAGTCCTGGTCCAGGCATGACCAGGCATCGCTCTAATTATCCTCCTTATCAGAGAGAGAATAAACAAGCATAAAAATAAAACTTTACTTTATTTGTTCCATGTTTCATTGTGGTTACTAGATAAAAGACATCAACAGAGATTTATGATTTGTAGTGCTGAAAGGTGGTGATGACTGACTGGCTTTCTTGCGTACTGATGACCTGCTTTAGTTCAAAATAAGTATATGGTTGTTGGGGGTGTGACAGGGAGTGATGAGGAAAATGCAGTGCAGACAAGTTCAAGGCAAGTTCAAGGTAATTCCCACAAAATAGCCTATAATAGCCAGTAAAGTTATGTAATTATTCTTCAGCTCAAATCATAATTTCATCGCAGCCCGGTAGCAAATGTTTGGGGATTGGGAACCCGCTGTACCAGATAAGCAGGTATGGAAGATGAATGGATAGACGGACTGATGCAGTGTGACTTTTATGCATGTTGACGACAGCATAATGTGAGAAAAATGAAGTGGCAGTCGAGCACACTATATCACACTGGTGTAATACTGCAGCTTCTTGACACAGCTTCTTTGCAGCTCGGTTTGCACTTTTCCACACTTCTGTTTCATGAAGAATCGTCGTGATTGGAGCTCAGAATCTGTGTCATGCCAAATCCTGACCTGCTCGGTGCTCAGCTTCTGCAGAACTCCTTGTCTTGTTTTATGCGGTGTCGTCTGCAGAGTACTTTTAAGGATGTTGAGTGGATGTCATTATTGAACACGCAGACCGTCAGGGCCAATCTCCCCTTTAGTTTGCAGTGCGCCCCATTACCCTCTCACTTGGCCTTCATTTTCTCTCCTCTCTCTGTTAACGCACACCCCCTCCCCATGCTCGCTCGCCCTCTCCTCTCCCTCTTTCTCGCTCTTTGTGCTGTGTAACCACCAGCTCTGTGTTTGACAGCAGACTCAAACAAATCCACAGGCTCCAGCCCAGCTTTCTGTTGCCAGAGGGACTTGAGTGTTTCCGCCCCCTCCAATACCTCCTACCCCTCCGACACACACTGTGATCTGCAGCCAGCCAAACCCCCCCTGCACACACACACACACACACACACCAAACCCTTTGGCCTGTAGCTGCCATACACCTCCCTCACTATAGAAACGCTCCAGTGAAGCTCAGTTGCTGAGTGCACTCAGACCTCAGACTTAGGGATTTTGGACCCAGAACCAGACTCTCTTTTAAAATCTCAAGACTCTAAAAGAGAAACGAGCTGACAAGTTCGCCAGGTGGATGCGTTTCAGTCTCTGGACTCAGGCCAGGAGAGGAGCACTATGTCTGCAGAGGGGGTCAGGGTGGTGGGGTTGGTTATTTATAACATCCTGCCCTGTGTGATTTTTCTTTTTTGGGGTGGGGGGATGCCAAGGCTCATTAGAGGTTTCCTCTGGAGGGTCAGGGTCAGGAGGGCCAGATGTTGGCGATTGGTCCTGACACTTGACACCACTGTTTGCCCCACTGCTCCAAACAGATGTCAAGCTCAAATCCAAGCCGAGACAAGGCTACATCAACAGTGGCAGGTTGCTGGTTTGCTTGCTGAGGGTGTCTGAGATGAGCACAGGTAACATTAGTCAGCATGTTACGGGGCTGTTTACTGTGACACACAAAACTGTTAGTGCTGTGGTGCTTTGATTTTACACCATGCTGCCCTCTGTTGGTCAGTGTGATTCAGTAAAATATCACGAGGGTGCTACAGGAGGTGTTCCTCTCTGACTAGATGGAGTAAATGCTGTCAAAAAACCCAAAAATCCAAATAACCTATGGTTCACTGACTGCAATAAAAGATGTATTGTGTATTTGAGGCTGCATGCTCATCCAGCAGCAGTGACAAATGGCGCTCAGTGGAGCAATCAAACAGGCCCATTATACTGGTACTGATGCTGATACATCAGTGTTAATGTGAGTAAAAGCGAAAAAACAGGTGAAAGGCGCACAGCAGCTTTTAACTGTCCCCCACGTCTCACCTGTTATTACTCCCAGCTATAACAAGCTTCTCAGCCTGGCAGACTACACTGCAAATCATCTCTCTTTAAGGGTTTAAAACTAATTTCCTGGAGACATCACTTAGTGACAAATGATCTGCTGCTGACACGCTCTTATTTGAGGTTTTAACAGATCACGTGTTGTCCTCTTGACTCTTCCTTTTCGCTGCAGGTTTCTGGTTTCTGTGGTCATATTAGTGTAACGGGAGTGTTGCTATACATCTGTAGAGGAGTGCTTCTGCCTGTTAAACTTAATTAATATTGGTTGCTTAAAGTGGTGGCAGTTATGGAATTAATTAAAGCCCATTTCATTGTTCTGTTTATTGTAAGTTGCTCTGAAAAAGAATGTCAGCAAATTACCAAAATAGTAACTGGAAGCCACTGGAATTGGTGGCTTAAGTAAGTTGCTTTAAAAGGCGAGTTAAACAATTCATTGTTTAACAGAAATTGAATTTTCTGGCGATTATATGTTTCAGCTCTAAATCATGATCACTTTTAATCACGTTATACTTTCTGCTACTGAGCTGCAGCTCTGTGTCTGTTTGATGGAGAATCTGTGTTAGAAAATGGGAAGCTGACTGTGTTGAATGTTTTTAATTTCATCATTTAACCCTGAATAAATATTATTTTGTGGTAATACAATGACTGCATCCTTTGCAGTGTCATACAATGTGATTGACTGTTTCATTGTAATACACTGAAACAATGAAACAATGGTCTATTATTGAAGGTCAATAAAGCAAATATGGGGCATTTAATGCTTTCCACATTCTTGACTTAAGAGGTCTTCGGGGTCACGTTAGCAATTTCGTGGTCATTTTGAGTAAACTGTGACGTCAAAGGTAGTGTTGCCTTTGATTGCGGAGATGTCCAACAGCAGCTTCCGTTAGAAGATCAATACCACTCTTGTATTTGTCTGTTAAATATTAAGCTACAGCCAGAAGACGGTTAGCTTAGCTTAGCATAAAGGCTGTAAGCAGGGGGAAGCAGCTAGCCGGGCTATCTCCTAAGGTAACAATCCACCTACCAGCACCTCTAAAGCTCACTAATTTAACACGTTATGTCTTGTTCTTTTAATCCGTACAAAAGCTAAAGTGTGAAAATGACAAAAAAGTGGTTATTTGTCTGACGATTTTTGTCAGTGAGCAGTGACTTTCTCACCAATCTACTTACAATTAATAATTTAGCTCTAGAGGTGCTGGTGGGCATATATTTTAACTTTAGACAGAGCCAGGCTAGCTGTTTCCCCCTGCTTTCAGTCTTCAAGCTAAGCTATGCTAATCGCCTGCTGACTTTCGCTTCATATTTAAGGGACAGATATGAAAGTGGTATCAATCTTCTGATCCAACTTTCGTCAAGAAAGCGAGCAAGCATCATTTCCAAAATGTCAAAATATGCCTAATAGCTCAGAATGAATTTAATAAAGGTAAGGGTTTTGTGTTAAATGGCCACATCCTTTTATTTTAGTTGTTTCCTGGTGATTTTGTGGAGTATTTATCCTGTACAGTATTCTCTTTCTTAGGTTTCTGTAAGGTTTACAGGTTTTACAGTTCCAGTAAAGTGCCGACTAAACAACAGTAATTACATATTCACATCTTTTCATCTGCATTTTCTATTCACGCAGTTCCTATATGTTGTTGACTTTTCTTCGCACCACCAGTGTCACTGTCATAAAGTCCTGTTTTCTTGTATTTGGCAAATGAGATCACTCTGTGTCTAAACTCCTATATGTCTAAACTGCAGTATTTTTGTGTCTGCAGGTAACTTTTCGTACGAGGATCTATCACTGCAACATCAACAGTCAGGGGGTGATCTGTCTGGACATCCTGAAGGACAACTGGAGCCCCGCCCTCACCATATCCAAGGTGCTGCTGTCCATCTGCTCCCTGCTCACAGACTGTAACCCAGGTAAGATCAACATCTTAATTCATGTTTGCTGAATGCTATTTATTATGAGACTTTTGTGCGAGGTAAGCAGGTGCTGGAGTGGCAGGAAGCGCTCTCTTTATCCACCTTAGTAAGACGTAACTGATCCGTTACACAGAACAACTGCTCTCCAATCGCCATTTCTTTTTCTTCTTCTTTGAATGTAATGTTTATTTTTACTCGAGGCCAAATTTCAAGTTGACCCGCAGTCAAAATTATGTTTCCAGGCTATTAACGGCGTATTAAGTAAGCCATGACCAATTCAAACCCTCATTGTTTCCCAAGGCCGTCTAACACTGACAGATCTCTGGCACAGTCGGTGGCCTGAAGTTGTAAATAATAAAAACACATTTTCACGGCAAGCGAGCTGCTTAGAGAGGAGAGTGTTAAATGAAAAACTAATATTATCATGTAAGACACTATAAAAATAACACTACTGATGATTTGTCATTAACTTTTTTGGCTTGAGAACAAAATGTCGTGCATCACTGCTCACACTCGTAAAGCACCGTCTTCCATCATAAAGTGGTTGAAAGTGTGAAGAGGTGGGAGGGGAGTGAGTGCAGGCAGGAAAATGAGTGTAAAAGGCAAGAAAACTCTGGTCCACCATTGAAGACTGTGTGCCGTCTTAAATGTAGCAATTTTGAGTTCAGTATGATTATATGTGAGCATAATGGAAGCCGGCCAAGTTAGAAAAAAAATGCTATTATAAAATGCTTGAATTTGCAAATGATAATTCTTGGGTGATAACTGTAAATTTTAAGAAACTTTCAAAAGAAAATAATTAGGGGAAAGTTCGTCCGAACGCTGAGCTGCAGATTTACTAAGAGTGCCTTTTGAATGCAACGATTGTGCTTGCAGTGTGATCAGATCTTAATAAACAAATTAGTTAGGCGGGGCTGTCAGACAACAAACATGGCATGTCCATGCCAAGCTACGGCTACAGCTGGTAGTTTTTGCTGTTTTTTTTTAAAGCTAACAGGAAGAGGTTACCATACTTGCTGAGCATATTTTTTTTTTTTATTTATAAGAATGGGGTCATGCTGTACAGGTTGCATTTACACCTGACTGAGATCAGATCACAGTGACCCGACCACCTCCACATGTGGTCTGGCTAGTCCGATTGCATTCCCACCACAATGCGTGTAGTTACAACTCGCATTAACGTGCGTTTTTGTCCTTTCAGATACAGATTGCATGTTGATGCCAGGTGCAAATGGGCCCTTAGTGTAATTACAACACCCATTCTGAATGCCAGCCATTCAAACAGCCAGCCAAAAACTTTGACCCCATTTACACTTGGCATTAACATGCAATCTGTATGTGGATACGTTTTTAATGCACAGTGTGAATGCACACAGAATGCATTGTGATCAGATGTCAGACCAAACCACTGTTACATATTGAGATCTAATCACAATGCAGCAGAATGTGGCTAACGAGAGAACGCTTATTAATACCAGGTGTAAACACAAAGGCCTTTCCTTCTGAATGTGCTCTTGGTCCCAGGGGAGGTAGGGTACAATGCAGGGTATTGTCTGTGCGAGTTCATTATGTTTGTACATGTGTGTATATGTTCTTATAAATGCACAACTACTTAACCCTCTTAAACCTACATAGACAAAGAAACGCCTGGACATAGTCAACCTGGGAATTTTTATTTTTTCAATGTGAAAAGTTGTATTTAGGTGTTTTGGAACTCCATGTGAAATTTGGTGCAAATACACCTTTTCCTCAGTGAAATACAGCCATTTATTGGATATTGTCCTGGGCGTTTACAGTAGACAGTGTGACAATATACAGGATAGCCTACATTTTGGTGCTGTCTTTATATTTTGGACAATATCACCTCTGAGAGTCAATATCAAAGTGTTATATATCATTGGGAAATAGACAACCTGTTGATCTGTTGATATATGGATAACAGTAGTTGTTTACTTTTTCAAATATAACATTTTTATTCCTCACAGAAAACACTACAAACACACACAAAAACTGTACCGAACTTGAACTTTCACATTGTAAACTATTTTTGGATCAAGGCGTTCCTTGTAGGCTACTCCTCATCCGTGTAGGCTACCAGCAGTCAAGATCTGAATCGTTGTCATTTACATCCTCTTGATTTTCATGAAAGATCATGTCTAAAATCTTTTTCATCGTGTATTTTTGTTTTTCTTTGTGCTTTGCCAGCGCAAACTGCAATGCTCAAGTGAGCCAGAAAGTTTGCGTTCCCGTATCACGTGATCGCACGCACCGTACATCAGGTCTTGTCGTAAATGCTCCATTCAAATTAGCATCGATGCTACGCTCGGTTCTAAAGGGTTAAGGGCCTGTGAATCAGATCTCATTATCCAGATCACGTTAATACCAGTAAATGTAAATGAGGCACAATCAGTCTTACATCTACATATGGTAAGAAAATTACAGATTGGGCCTTTTTATTTAAGTTTTCAAGGATCTGATATGGACTGGATATGGATATGGATTATGTTGGTAAAACGATGAGATTTGCACACATAACTAAAAACACTGCTTGTTGGCATGTTCCAATAGAAATAATTTTTGTGATATAACCCATCCTGTTTATAGAAGTTACACGGTTTGTGATTCCTGCCCAGCTGAGGCGAGTGATTATACTTAACAGTGATTTACATATTCTGTCTCTCTCTCTGTGTCTTTGTACCTTTCAGCCGACCCTCTGGTGGGAAGCATCGCCACACAGTACCTGACCAACAGAACAGAGCATGACAGAATAGCCAAACAATGGACGAAGAGATACGCCACATAGAGTCCCCGCCGCGAACCATCCCCTCCTTTACCTCCCTCACCCTTGACTGTACCTCTCTCTACCTCTCGCTCTCACCCTTAGTCTGTCAAAGCACACTCACTAAGTGCAACGGTATACCTGCCCTCCTATCACCCTCCTCCTCTTCCTCCTCCTCCTCCACCCCAACATTTTATCTACCTTTTCTGTGTAAAAAAAAAAAAAAAAAAAATTCAAACAAGACAAAAAAATGTCCTTTGTTCCTTGTTGACTTGAAAGCTTCTTTTTTATACAAAGAGTAGATTGGGATTTTTATTTTCCAATATCTGAATGTTGGAAGTATTGTATTGGAGAAAAACACAGAATATTATAATTATCATACGCATTGTCCTCCAGCTATACAGTATGTATTCTCATTTTCTTAGTGGCACCTGGAACAAACATGCAGAATATATGCTTTTACTTTGTTTTCCTTGTTTTGTTTTGTTGTTGGTTTTATTTTATTTTTTTTGTATTTGTCATCAATATGTTATCTGCATGGAACAGGAAGGTTTGCGTCAATGGATCCTTCATGCTTTTTAACTTCCTCTGATTTTGTTTGTACTGTATGTATTTTTTCAAAGGCTTTTGAGGCAGACCACAAAAGTATAGGTCTGCCTGTGAAAGAGGCAGGACTTGTATATTTACTGGCTACCCGCCACCTCTGCAATTGCAGAGTGGTTTGTTGTGCACTTGTATTACTGAAGCACCCAATAAAACACACTGTGGTTGGCTTGTGAGAAAAAACGCTCGGCTCTGTCTGGGATTTGTGTTTGACTACAGCCTCTACAAATATTTACATCTATTCCGTGACCTTCCATTCACTCAGTCCAACTCTCAACTCCTGCCTGCTTTTATGTCTCTCACACACACACACACACACACACACACACCTGATTTATAAAACTTTACAGTCGGAAACATCAGCTCAAATAAAATAAAAGTTCTTATCAGATATCTGCTTTAGTTGGGTGTGGCTAATTATGACTCCTGCCATATCTTGCAGCTTTTATTACCTCTATCAAGGAGGTGTGATGTTTTCATCTGCTAGTCCCTCGGTCTGCAGGATATCTCAAACACATGAATGGATCTCCGTGAAATTCTGTGAATAGACTTTTTGGGCCAAGTAAAAAGTGATTGTATTTTGGCAATGATCCAGATCAGGGATGTCTTTTGTTATTTGAGCTTAATCACAATTCTGAGGGCGTGTTTACAGGATAAAAGTCAAATTAGCGAGTAGGAATTAACTAATTGAAGTACTCGTCACTGTATTTAAATAGGTTTTGATGTGTGTTCAAGTACATTTTAAATTGGTAATTCTCTTTTTTTAGTCGGTCCGCCCACCACTTTGTTCCAGACTGAAATATCTCAACAACTATTGAAAGGATTGGTACAAACTTTGGTGCAGATATTCATGGTACCCAGACGATGAACCCTAATGACTTTAAACGTTTCTTCTAGCGCCACCATGAGGTCGACATTAGCGGTTTTGAGTGAAATGTCTCAACAGCAATTGGATGTACTGCCTTGAAATTTAGTACAGATGTTCATCTTCCTCTCACAATGAATTATAATAATTTTTGGTGATCCCTTTCACCGCCACCATCAGGTCTGTACTTTGTGTTTAGTGCTAATTAGCAAATGTTAGCATGCTAACACACTAAACTAAGATGGTGTACATGGTATAAATATTATTACTGCTTAGTATCACCATGTCAGCATTGTCATTTTGAGCATGTGAGCATGCTGAGGTTAGCATTTAGCTCAAAGCACCGCTGTGCCTTAGTACAGCCTCACAGAGCCGCAAACATGGCTGGAGACTCTTAAGTCTTTTTAAAAAATGTACTAACAAGCAACGCAAGACATAAACAAACAGAATACACAAAGACCGAAGACAAAATCCTTCCCTGGGTTACAAGGTAATGGCTGCACTATAGTGCCTACAGTACATGCATATCTAGACATTTCAGATACTTGACAAAATTAAACTTTCAGTTTTTCCACCACTTCACACCAAATTTCAACATTTTCTGCCTTCACCCCATCTGATCTGGCCGCCCCTTGTTCTAAATAAACAACACCCAACCAAGAAATTAGCCAATGTCTTTGAGATAACATGAGGGTTTTTCCGGCAAACAGCAAGCAGTTATTTTTGCTGCTTTGTAAACCATAATAAATAGTAATGTATATTCAGAACAGGGTGATATGGACCGCTGGAGGTAGTACGGTACACTTGACAAACCCAAAGTAGTTGTCAATTGAATCAAAATCTTTGAATATGATTTGGGGATGACCTACAGGATTACGACCTGTGAGACTGTACTGTGGGATAGAGAAATATAAAATCAGACATTTTTTCACCATCCTCTGTTTTATGGTACAGCTTAATTGCGTTTGTCTTTCCACCAAACAGGGTATTTCAAGGGGTTAAGAAGTGTTGGTGCCTTGTAGCTTTCCAAACATTGCTGCACATCTGTTTGTCTTTTTCTGTGTTTGCCAGTCTCACTTCCACATGACCTCTGCATGAAGATCGTAGCCTCTTTTTAGGGATTTTTTTTGGATTGAACTTTTCTGTATAACACACCGTATGTGATCATACTGACGGGGTTCTTGTGGCCTTGGTTATGACACCTCTCACGACCATGAAAAAAAACACCCTGCAAATTCGTAGGCAGTGTGTGTATTTGGGTCACAGCTGTCTGTGGAAAAAAAGGACCTCATGGTTGAGTGCATGAAAAATCTCTGTGCCATACTTGTGTGAAAGAAACTCAGCTGAATGGAGGCGTTAAGAGTATGTTTTGTGTTGGTCTATGTAACTACCCTCATGTGTCACTTGGCAAGAAATGTGTTTTGTAGATGCCCATACAGCACGGCTCCAGAGTTGTACATCTGAAGGGCTCTAAGCCAGAGCGCTCAATGATTGTTTGGCGGTAGACCATGCAACACAACAACATCGTTGACCCCACAGCGTCTCGACTCCTTTTGAAACCTGGTGGCGCACACTGCATGAAAGCAGCCTTTTCACTTTAAGTAATAGTGTCATGACTCATAAAGAGAAGGGTCGGGGTAGGGACCTCTGTAAAACTCATTATCCCTGGTGTTGAATTTGTGAGAGAAATATCCTTTTTGCACATCATCAAACCCTAGAGCTGCAGGGGTCTTTGCTAAATGCACAGGGAGAAAGCCTCTGCTTGTATGCCGGATCATAGATGATCTTTGGTAACGTAATATCAAACCTTTGTTGCATGACTTGTTCATACTCAAATCATCGCACACAACATGTTTTGGCAGTATGCCATTTTGGCATTATAAATTAATCATACAACAAAAGCTTTTAGGAGTCAGCTCTTAACTTTACAGATTTGGTATTCCAGTTAGGATCCTGGTGCAAATTGCATTACAAAAAACCTAGTTTACATTTTAACGAATGTTCTGATTGGCCAGTGGTGTGCATAAATAATAAGATGGCCATTATAGGCTGCAAGACAGTAGCCAGCAGGCTGCTTGCCAAACTGGCTAAAGCTTCCAAGCCTGCATTAATGGGTGATGAAATAACAACACCAGATATATATTTCACAAAGATTAAAGGAGAGGAATCAGAATCAGATTCAGCTTTATTATGTGTACACATACAAGGAATTTGACTGTTTTTTTCATTGCTCTCAATGTACATACACAGGAATAGACATAACAGCTAAGGACAACAAAGCTGAACAAATAAAGGTCAGGAATAGACAGGACTATTGTGTTCACAAGTATGTGGAAAAAAATAGGTGTATATATATATATACATATATACAGTATATATATAAAGCACCAGTGACCAGCAACACAAATAAAATGTCTATACACAAGTCAAGTGTTTCTGTGAGTTGTAAACAATACAATACAAATAGTGCAAGAAATAAATAGTGAATGGATATACACGGAGTGGATGATTATGTACAGTATACATGCCTTTATACAGTATATACAGTGTGCAGGATTTATATTGACAGTGACAGAGCATGATGATATGTACATGTTAAAGGCAACGCATTTTAAACTTTACAAATATAATCTATAATGGAAGTAAGTGGATGTTTTGGTAGTCTGTTCCTGTCCTGTTTGATGGCCGATTCAAACCAGAAGGTGATGGATCTGCAGAGAACAGACTGGATTGTTGCAGTGTAGAACTGGATCAGCAGCTCCTGAGGCCAGTTGAACTTCCTGAGCTGGCACAGAAAGTATCCTCTACTGCACGTTTTTGATAATTGTGTCAATGTTGGATGCCCACTTTAGGTCCTGGGAGAATGTGGATCCGAAAAACCTGAAGGTTTCCACAGCAGACACAGTGCTGGTGAGTATGGTGATGGGGGGCAGTGTTGTGGGGCTCCTCCTGAAGTCCACTGTCATCTCCACAGTTTTGAGCATGCTCAGTTCCAGGTTGTTCTAGAGGGCCAGCTGTTCAGCTCCCTGTCCTCGTTACCATCCCCAATGAGGCTGATGACCGTTGTGCTGTCAGCAAACTTCAGGAGTTTAACAGAGCAGTGGGGAGAGTACACACCCCTGGGGGGCGTCAGTGCTGATTGTCCAGGTGCTGGATATAATTTTCCCCAGCCTCCCCTCCTACCTCCTGGCTGTCTGGCAGGAAGTTTGTGATGCCCTGACAGGTGGGGGCTGGCACAGTGAGCTGTGTGAGTTTGGAGCAGAGGACTTAAGGGATGATGGTGTTGAACACCAAGCTAAGTCCAGAAACAGGGTCCTTGTGTATGTCCCTGGGGGGTCAAGGTGTTGCAGGATATGGTGCAGCCCCATGTTGAATGCATCATCCACTGACATGTTTGCCCAGTAGTCAAAATGCAGGAGGTTAGCAGGGTCAGGGCAACAGGTCTATAGTCATTTGATCCTGTGATAGAGGGTTTCCCGGGGACCGGGATGATTGTGGAGCATTTGAAGCAGGAGGGGGCTTCACACAGCTCCAGTGATCTGTTGAAGATCTGCGTGAGGATGGGGGCCAGCTGGTCAGCACAGACTTTCAGGCAGGACGGTGACACGCCGTCTGGGCCTGGTGCCTTCCTGATCGTCTTTCGTTGAAAGAGCTGACACACATCCTCTTCATAGATCCTGAGTGCAGGTGGGGGGTCAGTGGGGAGGGGTGAGGGGGTACAGATGGTTGTTTGATTAGCTTAATGTGTTGCAGTAATAAAACTTGTCTGAATTAATTAGCGTTTTGCTGCATCTTAAAAGTATATCAAGTTGTTCTTCCATTACTTCTTCCGGTATGTGCAAGGTAATGGTGGTTGAATATTTCACTCTGTGTGCAAATACAGCTTCAATCAAGTGTTGAAACAGACAGATGAAGTGTGAAAATGTTTATTCTGTCTTTAAATTTAAAGAAACTGGATCGGAAATGTATAAAGCAAGACTTAAAATGGGTAAAAGATGAGCACATGCTACTGTCAAAATATTGACACACAGCGGTGTTCACAATTCAACAAGATTACCCCATTAACCTTTTAAACTCACGCATCCACCAGCAGGTAAAAGTACATAATGTACTTCATGGCTCATTTAACTGCTGTAAGGCACTCTTTCCACCTTACAAATCTCTTAATATGTAATTTATTAGTAATTGCACCAGATGCAGTCCAAATAAGAAGGTTTTGAAATGTTGGTTGCACATGATGGATGCAGAAAGGGCAGAGAATTGATGCTCTTTAATGCAAAAATACGAACTATCCATCATTATCCCCTTGAAACTGTGAAAATGTGCTCTTAGGCTGCTGCATGCAATGAATATTTTCAACTCACTGGCCCTGTAATAATACCTTGTTAGTCATGAGTAATTCTAGATGTGGTAAGTTTAAGTGGTTTTTCAGTTTCTGTGGCCAGTGATGCAGCAGTGTAGTCATTGCTGAAGTTCTATTAGATTTACCCCATGAATATAGTGGACAACACATCTTTTTAGATCATTCAGATTATCTTCTTTAAATTATGAAAATTAACTGGCATTGCATGTGTGGCCACATATTCATTCTCATCTCATACATTGGGATACTTTTCATGGTTGTCTGTCAAATGCAGAGCCACTGTCTGTAAAATCTATGAATGTATTTATTACATTTTGGTTATTATTTAGAATTTCATCAGGTAAATGCTCAGATGAGATATTTAAGTCAATGTCCCGTAACTCAAAGTTCGACCTCCTGTTGCAACCACATGTGCTGTCAAATTGTCATCGGAGCAAGAATCCCAAAGGTAACGTTAAATCAGTCGGATTAAATGTACACAGTGTTTATAAAACTCATATGATGTAGGCTGTCCTCTTTCCAGAGTAGGGCCGGTGCCGTACAGCCCACTGCAGCCGCGGTAGGCTACTTCCGTTCCGCAGAGGGCGACAGGCACCAGCCAGCCAAGACTGTGGCGGAGGTCCAGACACAATAGACTGGGTAAGTTTTATTAGCGAGCAAAATAGATGGTTTAATGGCGATGTTTTACCGCGAGGTCAAACTATACGAATCGGTCTGCTGTCTGTGTGTGTTTTCAGGTGGAGTCGAAGGTCAGTTTGTCGGTACACACGCTGAAAAGACAAACAAACAACACGGTCGTGGTTAGTTGGTCGCACGGAAAAGGGGCTCCGGCTATGTGCTGGAACGGAGTTGTTCCTGGCTGCTGTCTGACGCGTTTAATGTTTCGTTGTCACATTAGCCTTGAAATACATGTATGTACGCTCGGTTGTAATATACACAGCCACAACGTTATGTGTAATAACCAAGACAACCGACGTTTAACTAAATTTATATTACGGTTGCCCGGTTGTCAGTTCACTTGTTAAGGATGCTTAGCAAGCAGCTTTCCCCCACGCCGTTCCAAGAAGTAGTCTAATCCCCGAAGTCGTTGGGCCTGAGTGTTCGTTGCCAGTTGGAGTTGGATGGGGGGGGGGGCACCGTTTGCAGGTAGCACTAGCTTGTGGAGGGGGGCAACACCACGATAAACTAAGTAAACATCTACATTTATTAGAATTTAATTACTATATAGCAGTCTTAAATGGAGTTTACGGATGTGAAATGGTTAAGTTCAGCGCGTGCGCGGGTGTGAACTGTGCACTTAGCTAGCTCGTCGGCCTAACGGCAGTTCGTTGACCGTCACGGAAACGTTAGCTAACGTTAAATATGTGGAAATTAAAGCGCAGGAGCTAACAGCTTTGTTTGCGCCCCCCCCCCATACACACACACACACACACACACGTTGGTGCGACCAGTTGAACAGATGATTATGACTATAATTTCCCAGGTGATATAAATAGTGGCTTTAAATATACATCTAATGTTGACAGAACATGTTTTCCTCGAGTTCCTAATAATACTCTTCATCACAATAAAATACAATATTTCTGAGTCTGTTATCACAACAACAGGGTAGTTTAAATACCCCAGTATAAAGAAGTATGTCTACCAGCTACTGTGGCAGGCAACCAGCAGTTGCTTATGAAAACATGCAAGTGGCTGTTTATAAATAGTGAAAGTGGCTTGTGAATTATGAAACCTATCAGCTATTGTGGCCACTCTGAGGGCAAATTAGCATCTGCTTTGGTTGGAGGTCACTCTGAAACTGCGCCACCTCCTGCGGCTGTTGTGTCACTTGGCTTATTTTGTTGTGTTGCTCTCTGCCTCAGGTCCCGGCTCTTTCTCCAATCCAAACCGGTATGTCGGATGAGGATTCCCGTGCCAGCACCAGCTCTTCCTCATCGCCGCCTTCCTCCAGCCAAACCAGACAGAGAGACACGCTTTGCAAAAAGAAACGGGAGAGCAAAGCCAGCATGAGCAAGACCTCCAAGCTGCTTTCTACCAGCGCCAAAAGGTAAAAATAAAACCCCAGATTGTATATTCATGAATCAGTTATTATAGTCCATAGCAGCTCAGGATATATCTCACAATCAGTCAGTTTGTTTCTCCCAATATTCTTCACTTTAATCTGATTTCTTTCTGGTAGTAATTTGGGATTTGGGAAATGACAAAAGACTACTTACAACTATGGTTGCATTTAGCTGATTTCTCGCGTGGATAAAATGACAAAAGTTGGCAAATGTGACACAGCATTGAGATACTTCCAGTGCAGCTACAATGTTGCATAGCAGAAGAAATTCACAGGCATCAACGGTAAATTTCAGAAGAACAAGAAGTGTTTTCTAGTACTTCCACCTTTTCATCATCGTCGTTCAGCAGTCATATAGGAAGAAATCCATCACAGAAGAGGAACACATGCTAATTTCTCCTGCGACGGCAGCTTCAACAGACCATAATGTACACAGTCACAATATATTCTGTGTTTGGAGTGAGCGGCTTAAAGCTTCCTTGTTCTCCTCTGAAAACAAAACCAAACCTCTCACTCTCTTGGTCTGACTTGCACAATCATTTTTGCTCCCTGTTTACACAAGAAACTGATATCAGGAATTACATTACTCACAAACTGATCAAAGAGATGAGGTTGATTTGAGTAAGTAATCCAAAATGTTAATCACATTTCATAATAATCAGAGAGAGATGTATTCTGTATAAGTGACAGAATTTGTGTCTTTGGAAGTTTCATTATATTATTGTTCTTATGGCGTCTTTGTAATGATCAGTGGCTGATTTTTAATTCCTCTTGTGTGCAGGATTCAGAAAGAGCTGGCCGATATCACACTGGACCCTCCGCCAAACTGCAGGTGGGTTTCTTTCTTTGCTTCTGTTAGTTAGTCTTAGTTGTCTTGTTATGTTTTCAAGGTTAGGAATATGCTTGAATTTGAATATACGCCTTGAAAAATGCTTGATTTTCAGCATCATCTCATGTTTCATCATCTACACAATCACTCACATAAACCAAAAATCTGTTCATATTTGAAATGAAGTGATACCGTCGTCATATTTGTTTGTTGTCTCCTGGCATTTATAGTAACAATGTACATGTAATGATAAAGGCTTTGAGAGTCTGGACATTTTTGATTTAGGTATCGTGAAAGTGCTTAAAAAGTGGTTGAATTTTACTCTTAAAAAACTGCATGAACCCTGTCATTAGGAGTACGCTGATCCCACTATTTCTCCCCTGATACCAATTGTAGTAATACCCAAGCTGCGACACTAAGTACTCATCCGAATCCCACTATGCTATTTTACTGACTGGGATCATTTTTCAGTGTGTAATGTAACATGAAACTGTAACTACACATTATTTCCCAACTGTGTGTGGAGGCGTTTGTACACCAAAATTATTTGTCTTGTGCAAATTTGAATGTGTCTGTTCAAAAATTTCTATAATCATGTTATTCTAATTTTCTGTTGACATTGACTAAAAAACAGATACTTGGCAGATTCATTGATAATGAAAATAATATTTAGTTGCAGCCCTAAATTCATATGGTCATGGTATTTAGCATGAGGACCTGGGTGACCCCTCTGCAGCTGGGTTTACTGTAGTGTTGTGATTTGAAAGAGTATGCTTAAAACTGGATGGTCCGGGTTCAAGCTCCCATCGCAGCAGGCATCCTCCCTCCTGCGGTGTCCTGAGGCAAATCACTGGAGCCCTCCCTGCTCCAGGCTGCTGTTCTGCAGCTGAGCCTGACCTCTGACCTCCCTGTGAAAGGATAAAAGAATAACAGAGGAATCGGTCCCATCATGGCTCAGTAGATCAAACGAGCTACCTCAGGCCAAAGACCATCCCAAAAATGAACACTGTCTTGATATTCTCTGCTAGCTGGAAGAAAACCATTTATTCACAGTCATAAAAGCGTGCTGTTTTTTTGCCATTTATCTGTATAAAACAACAGCTTCTCAGGCTGATTCTGGGTGGGAAAACTAGCTATTCTCTTCTCTCTTACCTGCCATCTTACAGGCAACCAGCCTTCATTTGAAAGTCAGCCTGTTTATAAAATCAAACTACAGGGAAGCACATGGCATGTATGAATGTTTTACTTTACCACATAGCAAAGAAGTTTAGAAGTGTGTGTTTTAAGTAGTGGTATCATTTAAGCCATAGAAATTTGGAAAATTGCAGCGATCTGAAAGAAATCTGTTTTTTTTTTTATTAGACAGCAGTTACTTAATACCATGTTTTTATATCATTTCTGTTGGCATTCAACATTTTCATTACTCTGAAATAGCTATATTTATTGATAACTTCACTTGCATCTTCAAGATTTCAAGATCTTCAAGATTGCATCACAGAGTTTTAGTAAGCCCTGTTAAAAGCTTAGTAAAGTTCCTGCTTAAATCCTGAGAAGTATCAATGAAGCATTGACTTGTGTCTCTGACTATATCATGACTGCAGCGTGATGATGTTCTTGGTTAAATTAATGTCTTAAATCGTGGATTAAGGACGGATGACTGCAGCTGGAAGTTCTGTCACTGAAGCAGTAGCAGGTTTCAGCAACAGGCTTGTGCCATTTAGGCCAGTTCATAATGGACTGCCTAATTACAACAATGAAGTGTGACAGCTTAAAATACAACCTGTCCACAGCACATGATGGATTAAAAGCCATGTTTAATCAAGCACCTCGTATTGTATGATAATGTATTTTGTAATTACTTGAATGTTCAATGTGAAAATACACTCAAGCTGAACTTGTTATTGAAGGGGAAGTTAGCACGTCTGCATGTTAGTGATATTAATGAAAGGAGTTCTCCATTTGTTTCTGGTTTAGCATCATGTAGTTATAACTT
The DNA here is from genome assembly GCA_008360985.2 of Macquaria ambigua. Taxonomy (NCBI): domain Eukaryota; kingdom Metazoa; phylum Chordata; class Actinopteri; order Centrarchiformes; family Percichthyidae; genus Macquaria; species Macquaria ambigua. The sequence goes on along the minus strand of VMKM01000003.1, from coordinate 1,116,257 downwards.
TATTTTATTGTTCAAATCAACAGGTAATTGTTGAGAGTCCCAGCAATACTGTTGGTACTGCAAAGATATAGTATTTATTTATTTATTGGTTGATTTATCTGGTCTATAAAATTAGGGCCGAAACTAACAATTATTTGCATTATTGATTAATCTGCAGAGTATTTTCTCAATTAATTGATTAGGAAAGTCCCATAGCCCATAGTGACATCTTCAAATTTGTTGTTTTGTCTGACCAACGGTCCAAAACCCAAAGTTATTCAGTTTACAATAATATAAAAACAGAGAAAAGCAGCAAACGCTCACATTGGAGAAGCTGCAGTCAGAGGATGTTTGGTATTTTTAATCAATCTCATTAAAGAAAAACACTTTATTTTGAGTTACTATCATTAGGAGCTTGTTGTGCTTTGAGTTTTTATCTGAAGTTGTATTGTAATTAGTTCTGCTGCTGCCACTCTGGAGAACTCTTGAAGTTCAAAATGTTTGACTGTTTAAAGTCTCCATCTTGAATACATTTCATAGAGCAGCTGCGTTGTAAATATGCACCACACTGCTTTGACTTAGAGAAAAGGCTTGTTTGCGCCAGTTTTCATAACTGAATCTGATGTAGTACAAACAACATGTATCTTATATGATATCAAAACTTAATTGATCCTGTATCGGATTCTTGCATCACTTAATGGCTTACCATGAACGCAGATAAGAGTAAAATGGTGTTTTGACGCTGATTGGGAGTGTGTGTGTGTTTTGAAGGAATGTGTTCATATCATTAAAATCAACCACTTTGGAAGTCAAAGCCATTCATGTGGTGGAAGTTTTCATCTGTCATATCTGTTAACACCCAGTTAATTAGCCCAAACTGAGCTCTCTGGAACAATTTTCTCTGCCGTAGCTGGTACTGAAAAACTCTGTTAACGTTGCTCAAAAAAGCACAGCAGAGCCACCCCCCACGCCCAAAGACATCTGGATCAATACTATTATGTCTTGTACTCATGACCCCAAGGGGTTCAAGACCACATGTTCTGCATGTAAGAGGGATAAAGCTTTGAGGAAAAATCAATACAGATTACAGATCATGACGCATAGAGACGTCACTGGGGATTTGCTTTGAACTGAGGCATCTTCTGAATGATGCACGAGGGAAAAGCAACTTTCATCTCTCCACATTTAAAGGGAAAATATACTGAAATTTTTATGATAGTTAATCTGCAAAAGTCACTTTGCAGAAATGTGTTAGTCTCACTGCATTTTATATCCACATTGTTGTAATAATTAGTTTGGGCCACAGGAAATGTGACACGTTACATTTTCACGTGTTACATTCGCTTTCATCAAAGGCAGTGCAGTTCGAAGATTTCCCATGATGCTTTTACCTTGATCCTTAGAGCTTCAGAAAAAATGGAAATGATTCACACAGCATCTACTCCTCCAGAATGAGTGTTAATTTTGTTGGTGTCCAGCAGATCTTGAATTGAAGGTGCCATTTATAGTCCGTTTTAGTTCAACACCCACATACTCCAGTGTGCTGCCAGTCAGCCATTCACCAGGTTATATACACATTACATGAATGAATGTGTGACTTTCATACTGTAGTACACACTTTATTGATTACTCCATTGATGGAAGCATCAGAAGCAGATAATCAATATATCGACACTGTTGCTCAGTGTGAGGGTGTCTTTATTTATTTATTACGCTGTATTTGCTGTGTGTATTTATTTCCGTTTGAAGACGAGATTTACTTTGTAATGGCCGAGTGTTTGTTTAATCATGGTGTGCAGTAGCAGATTAACCCAGTGTGTTTTTGGAAAATGGAAATTTATAAAGTTTATATTGACATCGAAGATGATTTGAAGGTTATGACGCGAGCACCAGAAAACATTCCTCCTGTATGGATGTTGCATTACCCAGTGCTTAGATTTTTGTATGTTTGCCGATGTAAATGAAAGTGTTTTTTTCCTGCCTACAGTGCTGGCCCAAAAGGAGACAACATCTATGAGTGGAGGTCGACCATCCTGGGACCACCAGGCTCCGTGTACGAGGGAGGCGTCTTCTTCCTGGACATCGCCTTCACACCCGACTACCCCTTCAAACCCCCCAAGGTACTGATATTAGTACAACATGTTTGTTAGCACTCATACTGATCAAAACTTGTACAGATCCCAACCGTAGTATCCTGACGTGGTTCTAAAACAATAATGACACTAAATGCGGTTCGATCCCGAGTTCCTCCTGTGAGAGACTCAACCCCAAATTGCTCTCAATGGTCAGACAAGTGCCTAACATGGTAGCTCACTGCCATCAGTGTGTGTGTGTGTGTGTGGGTGGGTGAATGAGAGGCAAAATCTGTAAAGCGCTATACAAATACAGCCACTTACCGTTTACAACATGATCTGATTACTTAATGAAAATCTGAACACTTGTTGACACTAGAGATTTATATTCAGAAGAAAATTGAACTATATTACACAGAAATCCTTTAACTGCACAAAGCTGACTGATTTTCTGACTCATGATACTGAATATGAAAGTTGAAAACTGACATGGGGGCGTTTTTACTCTGCTGCCACAGATGTTTTTTGCTATTTTGCCTTTAAGTTTAGTTTTGTAAATGTTGGATTAGTCAACAATGTGTTAGCTTGTCTCCCTTGTCTCTGTATCCTTAAGACTTTCTGACTTCCCTGCCTTGTCTTTGGCACTCAGACGTAAATCTCTTTAGAGAAGTGTAACAAATATATAGTTTAACGGAAGCCCCCTCCCTTGGGTCAGCTCAGGGGGAAAAAAAAGAGCCATGTGTAAATCTGTACTCTCGGTTTACAAATCCACACCCACTGAGGTTGGTTTTGGAGTGAAAAGCCCAATAAATACAACGTTACACAATCAAAGCTGTGAAACGTCCAATGCAAAACACAATATAGCATTAAATCTACCCTGAAATCTAGATCAACTGGATTTAGCCTACTGTGGTCGCTGTCAAAATCCTCCATTCTTTGTTCTGTGAAAAAATAAGTAGCTTGCAAATCCATATAATTTAATTTTTTTTTAATGGCTAAATCATTTCTTTAAACAGTCACCGGGCACTGTAGTTTTAGTGAATGTTACTCAAACAGTAGTCAAGTGTAGTGTATTTGTTGGGGACTATTTTAAGCCACAGATTTGGTGTGTGTGTGTGTGTGTGTGTGTGTGTGTGTGTGTGTGTGTGTGTGTGATCGACTCAAATAAACTACAGTGCTTGTGTTTATGGTGATAAAGCAACATGTCACCCAGTCCAACAGTGTGTAGTGATGTGTTTTTAATAGTTTTTGGACAATGGAGCTCTATAGCAAAGAGGAATAACAGTTCCTCTGTGGTTTTGGTCTTTCAATGGGTTTTGCTGACAACTGGAAAAAATATAGAATATCAGCAAAGTTTCAAACGGAAAGAAATAATGCACCAAGTTCCTTTTAAGTCAAATTAAGCTTCTGTCACACTAAACTATTATCTATAGAAAGTGCTTTTGAGCAGAAACAAAGTGCTTACTGTCTCTGGTATACTAGCAACACAGCAGCACATACACAAGCAGAGCCCATGATGGTCACATCAACAAGACGCCATTTTCTGGGAAACCTACTCTCTGTAGTTTATACACCGATTTACATTCTTGAGTGGGATCGAAACTATGTGAACAAAGGTGAAAAGTGTAGAATGATGTTGGTCTGGATTTTTGGAAAAACTAGTTCTGTTTCACAAAAGTCCTGATGAACATTTTTAGCATCTGTTCTCTCTCGAACACTTGTATGTATGTATGTATGCATCCACTGTAGGCATGTTGACAACGCCACATAAAGTCACTCATCAGACATCAGTATAGTCTGTTTTATTTGCTAATTGATGTCTGTGATTTTTTAGTTCATAATATAATATTGCTGCTTTGCCTGTACACTGTGGACCTGCTGTGGTACTGGATTCAATGGACTGTATTTTCCACAGTCTGTACAAATGAATAGATGGATAGTGGTTCATTTGTTTGTCCCCACAGGATTATTTGGACCAATTAAACTACTTTGTGTAACAAATATGGTCATTATGATAGCAATAAAAATGTCATTCCCGATGGTAAAAACCCAGTTTTGTTTGTTTTTGCTAATTTCCAGTGGGATAAAACAAATTATGTCATTTAAAAAAAGGTGATGTTACCCTAAACAACAATAAAAAATAAACAGGAGGATGAGAAAACAACCTGTTCTGGAGATTAAAATAATACAAAACAAGGAACCACTCCACAATATTTTTTGTATCGGGGTATTTGTGTCTGTTTTTGAGCTAAAGCAAACTCTTATAGATGTAATATATATTTCTCAGCTCTCGATGTATTATAGATTTCTGTGTGCGTGTGTGAATGGAAAGTTTGGTTTACTGTATAAACCTCAGCAGGAAATCACCTTGTGACGTTAGAAAGGCAAAGGTTGAACCTGAGATTTAAAAACACCCATACAAGCCACTTTTGTGTGAGAGTCGGAAGCTGCAAGTGAAATGTTGTCTTCAGTTAATGCATCTTCTCCTTTTTGATGCTACATGTACTGCAGACCTACACCGACACGTTAAAAACATCAAAACTCCAGCTGAGATTTCCCACAGCTCACTTGTTCCAGAATAATTTTGTCTTCAGTGTTTCATCAGAACATTTTACTGTAAATAATTCACTTGCTTTCACTTCTCGTCAGTATACTGACATCTTAATGAGAAGTTTCTAGTTATTTGTATACTTTTGGGGAAGCAAGTGTCACAGCTCAGTGATTTTCTTTTCAAGATAGTATTTCCTGCCATTTAGAAGTACCTCTTTTCAGCCACCAGAGGGCTTTCATCCCCTGCAGATCAAAAATAAGTGTTTTTGTAAAACAGTGACAGTAGGTTAAATACTGCTGGTCTAAGTTTAGAACTACAGTTCAGCCTTGACTTAAGTCCCGTCTTAATATAACACTTAATTTTATCATTTATCAAAAACTTATCAAAAATTTCTACATTTAATAAACCTTTTTTAGTTGGAATGTGTGACTACTTGAATCATCAAATTGCTTAGACAAAAGAAAATTAATATTTAAAGTTTACAAACATACATATCCTCCTTAAAACATGACTGTCAAGTACTTTATACTTTTAGGATCATTGACTGTTTTTGCACCCTGACTGTCAACTGCACTGTTTGTGTGTCTGCAGGTAACCTTTCGTACGAGGATCTATCACTGCAACATCAACAGTCAGGGGGTGATCTGTCTGGACATCCTGAAGGACAACTGGAGCCCCGCCCTCACCATCTCCAAGGTGCTGCTGTCCATCTGCTCCCTGCTCACAGACTGTAACCCAGGTAAGACCGAGACCGTGTCAGTGGACGCTTGGTAGTTAGAGAACCATCACAGTGCAGATAGTGCAATATAGTCCACCTCAGACCGTTAACAGCTTGTTAAAGTGGACTATACAAGTTAACATTTGGATTTTATGTGGTCAGCATGCAATAGGCAGCTAACATAAAAGTTTCACTATGTTATTCTGACCCATTTATTTAAATGCACAGCCTGTTTGCAGCCGGGTAATTTTATACCCCGGACGTCGAACTTTTTTGGCTTCATGTGCCACTGAGCAACTTCCATATTTCATAGGAGTGAAGGGGGCCCTGCCTCTGATGCTGTTGTCTTTACACATCCATAGTTTGCAGCAGGAGATAGAGGCGGCCATGTTCTAGAGGGAAGCTTTTTTCATTTGTTGTCTTGCTGGCTCTCTTCACATCTTGCCGATTTCTGCTCTACTGTCACATCAACTATATCCATGAGGAGAGACAGGAGGAGGAAAAACAAATCATGCTGTTCAGGCTGACGTGAATTTTCAGAAATGTGATTTGAATCACCTTTCAAGCTCAGTAAATGCCACAAACTGTTTTTCCACGGTTTTACAGAACAACAGGAATCTGAAACGCGTGTGTGTAAATGCTGGTAAATTTAGTCAGTGCTGCCACCTTGACAGGAAACCCGGCGTCATCTGGACATCCTATTCAGTTTTATAAATGCACTCTGCTCGTAAGAGTGAAAGCAGACAGGGAGCTTTTGCATTTTACCTCGACTTGGGGCCACAGACAAAAGTTAGTTTTGTGCCGCAGATGACACACTTCATTTGTTCTGATGTCTGAATGCTTTATTAAAAGATTGTGGCAGGAGCCAACTGTCTGATCCGGCTCATGTACAAATAATTTATTCTCTAATGTAAAAACTTTCCAGTCCGTAAAAGGCAGTCTTAAAAGACTGATTCTGAAACCGGTAAGTTGAGGAAGTGGAATCAGTACAGTAAAAATATACTGGCCTAACAGGACAAAAATATGCACCTATAATTATTTCTTGTTTACAAATACAGAGAGATGTCTGATGAAGAAACCGTTGACACGCCCTTTGAGTGTCTTCTGCCTGTTGTTTATGCGTGTTTATCATTTCTACGTGCAGATAAACTTAACTTGAAATGTATTTTTTCCGTTCAGCCGATCCCCTGGTGGGAAGCATCGCCACCCAGTACACGACTAACAGAGCGGAACATGACCGAACAGCCAAACAGTGGACGAAGCGATACGCCACATAAACCCACAGAGGACGACAGTAGGGGGAGGAGGAGGAGGAGGAGGAGGAGGAGGGGTGGGGGGGCTTGGGGTGGTTTGTGTTGGGGGGTTATTTGTATCTCAGATTTTTAGTACTTTATTGTCTGGTATATTTTTTGCTTCCTGATTAAGTTATCTCCGCAAATATGGTAATAAAGGAACACAATGGACAGGAAGTCTGGTCTCCCTCTTGTGTTTTTTTAGGTTATTTTTTTTTACATTGTTAATTGAAGGGTGGATTCCACATGCAAACCTGCCAAAATTACCAGTAATCCCTCAAACTAATGCTGAGAACACTCGTCAGCCACATTTCAGAGTGAATATTAGAACTTTGAAGTCTGTAATAATGTTTTTAATCATCATCATCTTGATGACATTTTGAGGGTAATTTTGAGTGCATTTGGGGTTTTATTTGATAATTTGGTTACACTTTACTTGAACCCCCCTATTAAGCATTCATAAGCAGTATATAAACATTTAATAAATGGCTTATAACTAGACTATAATGTAGTTGTTTGCAGATATAAGTATTTATTAATGTATTTGCCAACTACTACTGTATAACTAACCTCTGTCGGCCCGCATAAGTGGAGGCTGGTGTAAAATCAGATCATAAATGACAATATAGTAAAACAGTTGTAATATAAAATATTTCTTCATAGAATAAGTTAAAATTGTTGACAAATACTGTTCATTATATACACAAACAGGAAAGTAGTGAGAGATGGACTAAAGCAAGAAAAATATAGAATATCGCTAGCAATATCCTTCAAAAAATGGTAGCATTTGGGTATTTTTCATTTCATTTTCCTTTATTTAACCAGGTAAAAGTCTCTTTTTTAAGAGAAACAATAACACAAACTGAGACAACTGTCACACTACAAAAGAGATATTTAAGCAAAGCAGAACGTGACCAGACCTACGATATAATGTATAAGTTTCATTTCCCGCAGTGTGCTTTCTGTTAAACATTTTCCAAAACAAAAAGGAATAAATTTAATATTCAGCATCTGTCAAGTTTAGGCTTTTGTTTTGCACAGAGTTTAAATATTAATACTAAAACTGCAGCGTTCAGCTCCTGAAATGCTTCTGATGATCTCGTCCTGAATCATTCCACAGAGGCCTGAACTCTGGCCAAACAGCTGAATCTGGTAAATAAATACGCTCCTGACTCTGTACAAGTGTTAGTAGTACACGTGGGTTTTTCAACTGACAAAAGGGATTTTTGGCTCTCTTTTTCTGTTAATAATCTTCTTATGAACGGCTCTTTTCCAAGAACCCAGTTTATTCTTTTTGGAAAAGAGAAAGCGGCCAAAGTTAATAGTTTACTAATTTTCAAAACACAGCTGGGTTTGTACACGTGCAATATCACACACATGATTAAGCAAATGCATCTAGGCAACCATTGTAAATGTTAATCATTTACATTCACATTGTAGGTGCAGTGTTTAGGTGATCCTGTCAGATTTACAATAGCCCAGAGAGTAGAGTGGTTTATGATACACGTAAGCATAATAAAACATCACGTTATTCAAGCAGTTAAAATGAAGGAGAGTTGATGTGAAGGACATAGTGTTCAAACCTCTTTATTAATAGATCAGAGTTCATTACCTGAGCCTTGTTTTGATAGTATTCTGATTGAGTACTCTGTGGTTTCCTAAGTGATCCACTAAGTGCAGTTTTGGTAATTGGCAAGTCAAAAGGTGTCGAGGTTAAAATAGGGCTATCTTTGGTCTAAAAATAAACGTTTATTTTAGACATGTGGGTTAAATATAACCGATGTTCCAGTAACTATATTTCAGAGAATTATTAGGATCAGACAGAAATTTTAAAAAAAGTTCTAATCCTGTGTGCCTGTGGCAATTCTTCCATTATCTCTTGGTATATGTCAAATATATGTTAAAAATAATATATTTGTGTTTTTATATCAACCATGTTAACCATGTTCACCATCTTAGTTTAGCGTGCAAGCATGCTAACATTTGCTATTTAGCACTAAACACACAGAACAGATGAGGCTCATGGGAATGTCTTTAGTTTTGCAGGTATTTGGTTATAAACCAGAGTACTGGGCTGTAAGTGCTGTTAAAACTTGGTATATATAATCTAGATGTCTAAAAAACTAACTTCTCAACTCAATTTAGCCTAGTTTTTCACCCTGACACCTGTGCTACTTTTGAATCATCAGATCTTTGATTACTGGGGGAGTTCGGGGACTTCCATGGGGCTCGACAAAATGACAAACCGCGCAATTTCAGTTTCACTTCCCTTCTTAGAAGTCAGCCTAACGACTACATGAACAAAGAGGACTGGTTTTTGTACAGATTAGTGTCTTCAGTTTAAGTCCTATAATAGACCCTTTTCACGGCAGACATTTTGACTTGTCAATGCCGGAAAAGCACAGGTGTAAGTAATAACATGAACGATGGCTCCATTCCATTAAGTGTCTCAGTAAGCCATGTCAGTGAGTGAGCATACACAATACCAGAGCCCTGGAACTGGATCTCCTAAATGGAATGCAGCCACCATTGATGTTATTAATTCCAACTGTGCTTTTCCTGCCTAAGTCAAAATGTCTGCTGTGGAAAGGGTCTATTCTGTGCAGGTGTCATATATAGACTCCTGTCAGCCCACAAGAGACCTATCATTAAAGCACAATGAGATGTGCTTTAATGATAGGTAATAAAAAATGTCATCAGCCCAAGATAATAAAACTCTGCACTAGGGGTGTACTGATAAGGTCTTTCAAAGCCATCACCAGCATCTTATATTTACCCACCCACATCACGTGATAATGACATGCATGTTTTTGTACAAATGCAGGTGACAAGCAGCTTAAGATTTCCAAACTTGCCTATTATGGCACGTGTTTTTCTAAGTCCGTGATCATTTCATGTTGTTGCGAGTTTGGCAGTTATTTTAACATATAACAATAAAACATATCACAAAAAGCTGATGTAGGCTGATATGAGTATTGCTGCATCCCTATTCTGACACTTTAAAGGGCATAAACAATTATATGGACATAGTCTAATACAAATCCCTGTGAGTCTTAAAATACAGTTTTTGTGAAAACTGTGATCTAAGAGAGGTGTTGCCTGAAGTCTATTTTGACGCCTTGTATATTGTATTAAGTAAAACTGCTTTATACAGGGACCCAAAACATGAACACGTAAGTAAAAATTGCAATACATATTGTAAAAATACTCCATTACAAGTAAAGTAAAATTATCTTTATTTTGGTCTTAGCTTAAAATAAGTTAGAGAATATACACACGTATACCGACATATACATGTATACATGTACAGCACATATATATATATATGTACATGCATGCATATGTGAACATACATGTATACATACACATACAGTATATACATACACACACATTGATACACATACTGCTACGGTGTAGTACATTATATCAACAGAATAAACATAACTAAAACCGTACACAAAGAATCATACAGTATTAAACTGTTATTTTATATTTGTTTATTGCATTTTTACTTTCTTTTGAATTTCTGAATTGTATTACACATTTTAAATCATCCTCACCTTTCATTCTTTAAACATGAATACTTATTTAAGACAATACTTGCTCTCCCTTTTTACATGTACTTCAACATGTTTTGAAGTACTAGTATTATCAGCAAGATGTAATAATAATAGTATCAAAAGTAAAAGTAGTCATTATGCAGAATGGCCCCTGTCAGTGTAAGATAAAATATTGTAATGGTCTATTGGAATACAATTACTGATGCATTAAGCATTAACCTTTAATGTTGCAACTGGTCAAGGTGGCGCTAATTTAAGTATTTTATAGATATTTTAATCTACAACATCAGTGTGTCATTTTATAAACAGATGATACAGAAAATATTAATCTGTAATGTAACTATAAATGTAATATGTAGGCTAGTAGAGTAAAAAGTACATTTTCTTCTGAAATAGTGGAGTACCTGTATAAAGTAGCATAAAATGGAAACAAGTACAGGTACCACAAACCTGTACTTGAGTAAATGTACTTACTTTAAAGTCTTCTTCTTTTCTTATCTCATTATGTCAAATTGTAAATTATAGAGGTGAGGTTTTTGCTATAAGGCCTTTGGGGTTTCTTACCTCTCCTGCACAATCCCTGCTGTTTCTCTTTTTTTTTTTTTTTTTGCTTTTATCACCTCCTTTGTGCTAATATAAAAAACCCAAACTAAACTAAACTCAATGTGTCCTTAAAAGGCGAGTAGGGACCTGCTGCAGCTTGTTAGAAAAAAAAAGAATGTAATTGACTAAAAACGCGAATGATTTGATCGCCCACTGATAGGACATGAACGCACGCGGCATGACTGTACTGTGTACCGTTCAGGCTTCACCCTTCACGGTGCTCTGCAACGTGAGCGCTATGTTACCAGTCCACGTTACGTCGACGAAACGCGCTTGGCTCCGCCCCTCCGGTGTCCTGAAAGTGTGTCACTGGGTTAAAGGCTCGAGCGGTCGGGCGGAGGGGCGTGGCCGACAAATGGGTCACATGGGCGAGCCCACAATTGAGAACATTCAGTTCTCTTGACTAACCCGCAGTCACTCACAACAAGGAAGGAGTTCCTCCGATTCAGACGTACGTTTTTCGACTTGTCCTCTTTCAGAGACTCGGACCTGCAGATTATTTCCCGAAATAGAGCCCTGATATGAGCTTCAGCACCATCTTTCAACTCGTTGTACTTGCACACGGTCGGCAAGTTTAGTCTCCGTCGTTTTCGTGACAGTGGCAGAAGTCGTGACAGACAGCTGAGTTTAGTTGAATATCTGTTGGGAGATTTTCCTTTTCCTCGAACGGAGATGCCTGAGGACATTGGAACAGCCAAGCCTGGTAAGAGAACAATGTTTGATATATTGCCGCAATAAAATGCAAGGTTGTAATGTTTTCATTGCATGCACTGAGCAGAGACTTGGACTTTGCTGCAGTGATGGTGTTGACAGTTAGGGAAATTATGTGTCCTCTATGGATCTCTAATTCATGCTTAATATTGATTTCACACATAGTACATAAAGTTCTATTATGTCATCTCTCGCTATTTATGGTACTGTTGGAGAGCTACAGTCATTTGTGGCAAAGAGTTGTAAAAATGTTATAAAAATTTATTTGTGGCTTGAATTCACTGAATTTATTATAATGAGTATAATTAAATAGATCCAGACAATAAGAAAGTCATTTTTAGGAGGTCAGCACACAAATGAATGGTGTCCTGAATTTTTTTTTCTTGCTGTAGTGGAGCATCATAATCGTCGACTTGGTGTCATGTTGACATATTTTTAGAAATTACGTTATTACATTGTCGTGTACTTCACCTGTATTAAAAACACTATTCTAATCCAGCCCTGTTGCCGTGTTGTTAAAACGGGGTTAGGAGTGCCAGTGCGGCGCTGCGTCCGTGCTACATTTACATTTGACACAACAACAGTGTTTATCTTCCCCGGTCCTGCTCACATGGACAGCGTAGCCTAGCCATGTGCCTATGTGTGTACACGCGTTCTGGAACACTTCTCTGATTGGTCGAGGGGCGTTCCTCACCGCCAGCACGCTTCAGCGGACCTCTTCTCTGATTGGCCGCAGCGGAATCCGTGACGCAGAACATTGCATAATCCACGATGTACAGAGCACTCCCAGCGCGAGGCTGGACTGCAAGATCCACGTGAGGCGGAGAGACAGAGATGCAGCCGCTGACCTACATTTAGTTTCTCCTCCTCGCGCTCCGCTTTCACAGAAATTCATGACAGGTCCACGTGTGGGTGGGCCGTGAAAGAGAACAGTCATGGTTGTGGTTAGGTAATCATGTGTTGTTGCCTTTAAATTGAGAGGGGGTTTAGAGTTAATGAAGAAAAACACACTTTAGCTTTTACACAAATATTCCAGTAAAGACGTACAGATGCGTATTTTCCTGCGTACATTTTAATTTTAAATGGAAATTGAGTAAGTATGTTTGGTATTTTAAAAATAGCACCGCCCTACTTCAAATGACTTACTGTCACACTGGGTAGTCACTGGAGCAGTTTAGTGTTAAATTCTAGTGCCTTGCCCAAGGGCACGTAGATAGCAGCAGTTAAAGTATTGTTGAATTAATTTGGAAGGATTAAATAATGAATAACTCGTTACTCTGTTATCACTTGGTATGTCCCATCTCATGTTAAACGTTTTTTGAAGCAGTTCCCCATTTCGTAACATGGCTGCAGGCTCGCTGTGGATCCACCAAACTTTAAATTCCGAATTCTTGTTACACCAGAGCTGTTTTCTGGCCAAACATGTCATTACACCACCCAATGGTGGATGTTTTCCCTTTTGCATTCTTTTTGTTCCTTCCTACAACTGTTATGTTGCTCTAGTGCTTCAGTGACCCTGTCTGGTCACCAGTCAGCAGCACACACTCCCATAGCATAGAGTCCCAGCCAGGCATGTTATGTAACGTGTTATCCAACCAGCAAGCAATGGAGGTGATAAAGCAGGTCAATCACAGCAGTGAATAAACCAACCAGGAAACACAAACATAGGCGTGTCAGGCGCACCTGTTTTTCATGTACTGCCAAGAGTTTATTTGGTACACAAAGCTTTTTTTTATTATTATTACTGCGGTTTATACTACTCCTGTTATCATCTCTGGCTCATATTAAATTTGGCAAGCCTGATGTGTAGTAAAAAACATTAGATATCCAGATGTGCTTGTTGATATGGTGTACCTTCTTTCTCAGAAATAGATTTACATGAAAACAAGTTGTCACATGTCCCAAGATAGCAAATCTTGCATTCTGTGTTTGCTTAATGCAAATTTTCATATTAAAATAACAGCAGCAGGATGAGTCTAAATGTTGTCTTTGGCACCATTATATATAATTAAGAACAAAGCCTAAATATAGGGATATGGGATGTTGCAAATACTATGTATGTAATTACATTTAAAGAGCCTTTAAAGAAAAGGGAAAAACAATTTTCTTCTTGGAAGTGATTTACCTGCTTTAACATGTCACCGTCTCTCCCTCTCCACAGGAGGAGTCATTGCCTATATTTCCTCCGGCTCTGCCTCCAGCCCGGAGTCATGTATGAGCACCAGCCCCAGCAGCGGCTACCTGTCGACATCACCGACTCTGTCCCGCCCCTCGCTGCCCAGCAGGGCCGTGGGCATGGTGGTGGATATCTCTCCGCCGGGCAAGAATGGCCACCAGCGTAGCCACGGCATGGAGAAGGCTGGGCGCTCCTCCACATCTGCCAAGAGCAGCATCACCAGTAAGTACAACATCAAAGTCTTGCCATTATTGAAGTGCCATGCTATTGAGAAAAATGTTGCATATCTGATCTGGTGCACATGAATCACCGCTTATCTTTGTTTTTGCAGAAATCAATGGCATGGTGCTGTTGTGCAAGGTGTGTGGTGATGTGGCCTCAGGCTTCCACTATGGCGTCCATGCTTGCGAAGGCTGCAAGGTAAGACGAGTTCCTGCAATGAAGTGTTGCATCTCTGCAAGTTTGATTCATATCCTCTTGCTGGCTGTACACGCTTGCATGACTAACGCTCCTCACGGGGATCTTGTGCTTCCTTAGGGCTTCTTCAGGAGAAGCATTCAGCAGAACATCCAATACAAGAAGTGTCTTAAGATGGAGAACTGCACCATCATGAGAATCAACAGGAACCGCTGCCAGCAGTGTCGGTTCAAGAAGTGTCTGGCTGTCGGCATGTCCAGAGATGGTGAGCAGCACATTTAATTTAGTTTCAGTCAGCTGTATTCCTAGTTTATTATCATGCATTTAAAGCAAAAAGCAAAAAACACCTGTTGATTGCAATTCCATGCGATTCATTTACTCTAAAGCTTATTCTTTTTTTGGTGCCCCTTTATTATTAAAGTGTTGTTAAGCTTGACACAATCTAATGGCTGTCATTTTTTACTCTCAGCTGTCCGATTTGGCCGCATCCCAAAGCGGGAAAAGCAGAGGATGCTGCTGGAGATGCAGAACGCCATGAACAACATGATGAGTAACAACAGCCAGCTGCACAGCATGCTGCACGGCCACCAGAGCCCGTCACTGCCCATGGAGGCCATGACCAACGATGCCAGCTCCTCAGCCTCTTCTTCCTCCTCTGCTTCCGATTCCCCATCGTGCTCCAACCCCTCCTCCCCGCAGTGCCCCCAGGACTCCGAGTCTGTGGTTTCCATGGACACCAACTCCAGCTCCGCTTCCTCCTGTGCATCGGACAGTGGCGAGGACGAAGCCGTCGTTACGGTGAGCAGGCAGCACCAAGATGCCTTCGCATTCAGCCAGCAGAGGTCACCGAGACAGGGCCAGGCCTCGTCCTCGCCGGTCACGGTCCCCCTGGAGACGCAGTCCGACAGCTGCATGGAGGAGCAACAGGAGAGCTGGAACTGCTGGAACAGCAATGTGGTTGTGAGAGGATACCAGCACGGATCTTATAGTAACAGCGAACACGTCACCAACACTGCTTACAGGGAGGAGGGGAGAGTTTACCAGCAGCAGCCTCAGCAGCAGCCTCAGCAGCAGCAGCTCAACAGCAGCCCTAGCTGTGAACCATCAGAAGACAGCCAAAGACACCATGAATTTAACACACACACTGCCTCAAGTGGTTATAATGGACCAACCAACTGCGTTAACAATAGAGCACACTTGGTGAGTAATTTATTTTTTCCATTCTTAAAATTCATATTCTTCATATTCTTGAAAACTAAAACTGAAGTTAGGCTTTTGATCACCCTCTCTGATTGACCTTGTGTCTTCATGTTTTTCCAGGTCTGTCCGATGAACACATCCCCCTACGTGGACCCCCGCAAGCCGAGCCAGGAGGTCTGGGAGGAGTTCTCCATGAGCTTCACCCCCGCTGTGCGGGAGGTGGTCGACTTCGCCAAGAGGATCCCGGGCTTCCGCGACCTCCCAGAGCACGACCAAGTCAGCCTGCTGAAAGCTGGAACTTTCGAGGTAAGAGGGCAAACAAGCCAAACAAACACCTCGTGTTATTTTGTGCTCGCTTTGAAGTCAAACACGGCGGCCTCTTCAAACACTCTGAATGTAGGATCCACTGTGGCTTTCCCAAACAGAGCAGACTGTCAGCTGTGTGTGCTGACTAATATTTGCTCTGATAACAGTTGGAATGGACTTCACATATTCTCTATAGGTGCAATTGAGACTGTGTAACATTTTGTTCTTCTGTGGAAAGAAATAAACACATTGTAGCTGTTACTATTCAGGTTATTGTTATGTACGCAGGCCTGGGTGTGTTTTGCTTTATCCAAACCCTTGGTTTCTTTATCTTTTTGATCAGTGTGGTGCAAAAGTTGCCCATTCACGCTCCTCTCCTAAAGCACCGACTGCAGATACTGTGCACCTTTTTCATTTTTTGTCTTGCCTTGAATTGGCAACATGCCCTCCGGACATTTAGAAAATATTTATATCGATGGCTAAAAAAGACAAATGTATACAACATGTTTCTAAATGACTGTTGCTTTATTGTCATCTGTTAAAAAGTTTCATAAAACCAGTGTCCGATTTATTATACAGTAAACAAGACGTCTTTGAGTCCTTGTTTACTTGCGCAAATCAAACCATCAATTAAAAATACGCTCCCTCTCTTGACTCCCAGGTGCTGATGGTCCGATTCGCCTCTCTGTTCAACGTGGTCGAGCGGACGGTGACCTTCTTGAGTGGCAAGCGCTACAGCCTCGACACGCTGCGGTCGCTGGGCGCGGGCGAGCTGCTCAACTCCATGTGCGAGTTCAGCGAGAAGCTGGCAGCGCTGCGGCTCGACTCGGACGAAATGAGCCTCTTCACGGCCGTGGTGCTCGTCTCAGCCGGTAAGAACAACAGGCTCAAAATGAACCTTGGACCACCAAATATCTGATTCCATTCTATTTACATCAATGTGGCATTTAAAATAAGTAGTCTAATGTATTTAAAAGCAACATGTACGTTAGCGTTAACCCTTTCTCCCTTTTTGTTCTGGCTCAGATCGCTCAGGGATCCAGGACCTAAACTCAGTTGAGGCCCTGCAGGACAAACTGATCCGTGGACTGCGAAACCTGGTGATACAGAACCACGGCGACGAGGCTGCCACCACCTTCACCAAGCTGCTGCTCAAGCTTCCCGAGCTGCGTTCACTCAACAACATGCACTCAGAGGAACTGCTCTCCTTCAAAGTTCACCCTTGAAAGCTTCCTACGGGGGTACAGCTGTGCCCTCCACCTTATCCACACAGCTCCACCAGGACCTGCCTCTTACTGCCCCCTCACCCTCTGTATTTGACCAACCCAGTTGCGTGTTTGTTTCTAGAATGTATTAAAAGTTATTTTTTATTCTATTTTTGTGAAGTGGACCGGTGGGGTCTGAAGAGAGAAGAATATAAAACTGTACTGTATTTATAGAAGAGATAGCTTACGCTCGTTGCACACAAACACACGCAAGTGCTTGTGTGTCAGAGGTTCTTAGTTTTGCAAAGTTGGAGGCGCTTTTCTATTTTCGAGGAAAAAAAAAAAAAGAATACTTAACTGGCTTTGTGAAATGATAAGAGAGTAGAAACCAATTAGTCAATCCAAAAGCCATTTAATTCCAAAGTGTATTCTCTGATGAGCTGGTGAATGTGAGAGACAGTGTGTACCTTACATACCGCATGTTTGTTTGGTCCAATATTTTGACTGATACATTTCGGCTAGAAAGGCAAGCCTTCAGAAAATGTGTCGTAGAATGTGTGACGATCGCTGCTAATGCATGGCTGTACTTAATGCGAACAATTATTACTTGGATCTTCTCCCCTTGCCTCAGAAAGCATCAGTTCATTGTTTCACTCTGTATAGGGTTGTATATTTTCTTTTTATTTAAATTTTGTTTTTATGTGTTACGTGCCTGCACACTGCCTGGTGATTTCTGGGGGAGTCGATGACGCCATTTTCAGCAACACTACATTTGCACATGTTCTGGAGCAGAAAAACCAAGCAACCAACCACAACACAGCAATCATGTAAACGTAGTCACACACAAGTGTTTTTGCTGTTTTTCCAACTGTCGGGTTTTTATGACACGTTTTTTTGTCTTCATTTTTGTGTGCTTTCAGCATAGCACTGAATCTGACACTTGTTTTTGTTATCCATTATGTTGAAATATCTGTTTCTTCGACTGGCAATCCTGCCATATGTAAATAACTATATAAATATATATATAAATATATATATATATATATAAATATCTGATGGATGTAGAATATAAATGATATAGTATGAATAAATACAAGTGAAGAATACTCTGTGTACTTTGTGTTTTTATTGATAGTATATAAACAATTCAATTCAATTCAGTTTTATTTATATAGCGCCATATAAAGTTATCTCAGGGCACAAATTAACCTTTGGAGTAGCAGTGACTGCTGTTCTCCACTAGATGGAGCTATTTGCCTACAGCCTCTTGATTTCAAGTTGGAAACGTCACTTTCTCACTTGAAAACTTTGTTACAAGTGTGTCTTTGCAAATAGTTGCATAATATTAATGAGTTTAGAGTCCAATGATCCATGAGTAGCCTGCAGCACGACTTTCTAATTTATTTGCATAACTTTTAAATCAGCTGAGCTCCGACAAAATCCTTTTAAGAGGACACTATTTTCCTCAGAATATATGATCATCATATTCAAATGTAGCAGAATTAGATGTGTATTATATAGTGTAATAGTCACAGACTGCGTGACAGTTTACTTAATTTTACTTGATTACTGCTTTCTCCAAATCATCCCATATGAACTATAAACAGGTAAGTACGGACTGTGCTCGCTGTAAAGACTTAAAAACTGTAATGATTTTAAAAACTTTATCCATGACTCTATTCATTCTACATGCAGTAGAATGAGATGTGTGTGTTTATAGTACTTTGTAAAGGCAACAGAGCTTGATGTCTCGGGGTTAATTGCAATCATACACACTTTAAAGAAAAAGAAAAATCCTAAATCTTATAAATCACTAGAGATTAGGTACATGAACATGTGGCCATATTTCTGTCATGCTGCCAGTACACTGATTTAGGTCAGCACAGACTTCTTCTCCACACGTCGTTACATGACTACATCGTCTTTGTATTCAAATCTCTCTAAATGTATCATTCAAATCTAACTGACCACACAATATCAACAACCACTCAGTATGGAAATGTGGCAGTCAAAGAGAACAGTTCTGAAAAAATACTAGTAAACATGAATTTCCTGTATTAAAACATGCATACATAAAAGACATTTAATTTAACGAAACAATGTGCAAATACATTTTTATTAAATCGGCTCTCACCTCGTCTTAAGAGGCCTGATTTAGAAACTTGAATGTGGCACAAAATGACAACAGCAGCTGGAAAAAAAGGCAAATATCAGCATGTAGAAGACGGCCTTCATATGTTTAAATGACAGCAAACAACACAATAAATCCATCTGCTCTAACATCTGACTTCTCTAACAGATCTCTTTGTTCCCTTAAGGATCATGTATATTTTGCCTTTTATTCAGAGTTAAAGGTGCCCTGTGGAGTTTTGTTGTAAACAAAGTTTCTGTGTACATTCACAGAGTGTACCTTCTAATTATTTCTGATTTGTGTAATTGCTTCAGGAACATTTTCCTTGAACCGGATCACTGAAAAGACAATCAGATAAGTTGCAAACTTCAGATCATTTGCATTCAAAGCTTTCCAGATTATCCATTCAAATCTAACTGACCACATAATGTCAACTTCCACTCAGGACTGTAAATGACGATGTAAATGTGGTAATCACAGAGAAAAGCACAATTAAACATGAATCTCCAGTCTGATATTTTGTGTGGGAATTAAAATTAAAATTTCCACTGAGTATTAAAACATTCAGGTATTACAAGTTTAACTTAACACTGATGCCAGGTCAGCTGCAGCTTGTAAGTTTGACATTTGGAGATGCTTATGCTTATTCGCTCTCTTGCCAAGAGTTAGATGAGAAGAATGATTCCACTCTCATGTCTCTATGTTAAATATGAAGCTACATGTTAGCTTAGCTTAGCATAAAGACTGAAAGCAGGGGGAAACAGCTAACCTGGCTCTGTCCAAAGTTAAAAAATATGCCTACCAGCACCTCTAAATCTTACTAATTAACACGTTATATCTTGTTTGTTAAGCCATGAGAGTGGTATCGATCTTCTCATCAAACTCAGCAAGAAAGCAAATGAGTGTATTTCCCAAAATATTGAACTTTTCCTCTAAACATGTGGGGATAAAGACACTTTTGAGTCCCTTTTGAGGTTCATTTAGGCTCTTAAAATAACATTTTCAAAATCAAAAAATGTATTTTTACCACTATATGTAACATTCTCTCTTCTCAGTTACGTTTTTATTAAAGAATTCATAATTCTCAGAATTCATACAATTCTTTTTGGTCCTCAGGACTTGCAGGATATTTGGAATTAACTTTAACTGAACTTTGTTTTGGTCAGACATGTTGTTGATAACATTAAGGTTTGGAGGTCTACAGATATCATTTCATATCACATCTCATATATGCACATATAAAGATCAAACAAAGTTAAATTATCTCTAATCTGCAAGTGGTCACCTTCGGATGTTTAAGTTTTTATTAAGTAATAAGTCCAACTTTTGTTCAGACTTCTACAAAGGAAAATGTTGGGCTTTTTGCCAGCGAGGGCGTGTCACAGTTTTCTCCTCCAATCTGTCTCATTCTAAGTTAATCAGCATGATGCATGATCTTATAAACATAGCCTCAAACACAACAGTAGTAGTCAAACACTGGAGAGGACAGACAGCTGTTCATGTTCGGCTACTGAAGAAATTTAAAGTCTGGTAAGTTGATATCTTACTTTTTATTAGTGCATGAATATAACACTTAACAGAGTAGAAACAGCTTAAAACAAATGTTTTATTTTATGCAGAACATTTTTTTAACACCACAGGACACAAAACTGAGTAAAGGATTTCTTATTCTTTACTTCCCTCTGTTGAGAGCAACATAAATATTTAAATTTAAGTAGTACAAGTGTAAAGGTTTAAGCCAATTCACAGTAACAGGTTAGATAAAAATGGAAAAAGACAGTTACAGTTACACAGGGTACAAAAAGTTTTAGAAAAGATGCTCAGCCCAAAAACAACAGAACAAAAATGCAACACGAAGAGAAGTCAGGTCTAAAAACAGCTTAGTGTCTAATTAAAAGCAAAGGCAGTGAGTTTTTGATCCCTCAGTCTTGATCTTAATGAGCTAAAAGCAGCTTCACCAGGTTTGGATTAAATTCTGGGAACAATTAGGAGGCTGATGTTGGCCGACAGCAATGGGTAACTGTGATATTTTATTGCTAAGTAACAATATTCAAAGACAAATCTGTCAAAATAAAACCATGTCTGTTTAGGTCACCTGTTCAGCTGTTAGGAATATTAGCATCAGGCTAATAAAACAAAATGCATAGGATCTGTACGACTCAGCAAGTAAAGGATCTAATTAAAACGTATTTTAAATGTGTGAGCGTTAATTCAGCTCTCATGTCGGATCTTTATTTCGTCCACAGTTAATCAAAGTCAGCATGGACGAGACTGTGCTCATGGTACTCCTGCTTACAGGTGAGATGTGATTTATGTGATGATTGATTGCTGGATCACGCAGTCAGATTTTTCCAGCTGCGAGGTGTGTAGGTATTTACCTAGTAGAAGTCCAGCAAAGAAATAATTATGTATTATTTGTATGAATGCATTTTAAACCATAAAGAAGGTGGAAATATTCTTTATTGGAAATATTTTGTGTTAATAATAATGATCAAACATTTTATAGTAACCAATCATCATCTAGCACTCAAAACAAGGAACATCATGTTTATTTGGAAAGCAGTAGGAGGCAAACACAGCTTGCGCCGACTCTCTCCAACTGTGGTGGCAAGTGCATAGTTAGCATGACCCATAGAGCCACAACAGCCACATTCATGGGAAATATGAATATATAATATATAAAGGCATTTTCCCCACTATTTTAGGTAGAATACACAATGTGATCACGTCTCATTAATACTCCAAATAGTATAGTATGTGGCACATGGCTGGACATTCCCATTTCATTACCACCACCAAACAGACAAAAACACAAGCTCTAATGTACTTACAGTAATTGCTGAATAGCTTTCCTACCCATAAGTTATAGTACTAGCAGACTGTGAACTCTAGCCTATGCTGCACACATGCTGGTAGCAGGTCTACTAATTTAAATCTGTACAACACCCATGTGCAGTCATGTGCATGGCTGATAATGATAAAATGTCCTTTTTGCCTAACACGCTAATCTTGCTAATAACATTTAATCTCCAGCCTGTTTTCATATGTTAGCGAGTTAAATGTGTTTATTTGCTGGATGGTAAAGAGCTCAAATGCAGAAAAACACATTGCTAAGATGCTAAGAAGATGACCCTATCGCGGAGAACTCTAATTTAGGGCGCGCTATCACTCCAGAATTAAATAAAAACATTTTAATTTCTTTTTGGTAATTATAATTTAGTCAAAGAAAGTACACAATGTCAAAGATATATATATATATATATATATATATATATTTTCTTTTTTTTTTATTTATTTATTTTTTTTTTATTTATTTATTTATTAGTAAAAGCATATATTAGTAAAAGCACATTTTAATTTCAGTTGGATTTTAAGAAAGTCCTACATTCCAACAAAACCACTTTCCTCCAGGTTTCTTCGTGGCCTCCACTTCCTTTCCAAACGTCTACTTCTTTGTCAAAGAGAAGATGACCTGGAATCAAGCACGACAATACTGCAAGTCTACGTACACTGAACTGGCCCGTATACAAAGCATGGATATCCTGACCGCAATGTTGAACACTTCAACCGGGGGATACACAGACAAGGCCTGGATAGGACTGTACGAGAACGCTACAAAATGGTACTGGATGGATGCACAAATAGCCACTTATTTGAACTGGAAACCTGGCCAGCCAGACAACGTTAATGCCTCAGAGTTCTGTGTGGCCATGGATAACAATGCATTCTGGTATGATTACAACTGCTCTCAAGTGAAACCTTCTGTTTGTTTTAATGGTGGGTATATATATATATATATATATATATATAAGATTACTGTAATTAAGTACAGTTGTGAGGTTCTGGTACTTTAGGTTCTGGTTCTGCTTCTGGAAGACTTCCTAATTTACTAAATGTACTTTTTACTCCACTAGATTTATCTGACAGCTGTACTTACTTTGCAGATTAAGATGTTAAATTCAAAACATGCAAGAAGCTCACAAAATATCACTATAAATAATCAGTAGGGATGTCCCAGTTAAGTTTCTTTTGGCCCTGATTCCGAACCGAGTCCAATTTGATACGTATATTTACCTAAATCACACAGCTGCCCAGTGCACACTTAGCTACAACCAGAAAAGATATGTGTCAAAGATGCTCAGTATACATAGTAAAAATAATATACAGTACATAGCAGCAGAAGATGTTGATTAAATACTGAAAAACATGTGTGGCCTACTAAATTATGTGCAGCTTATTTTTTTACAAGCTACTTGCTCCAAATTTTGGAGGTCCTGGTTCAAAACAATTAAGTTGTTTATCTTAAATTATTGATATGAATGAAGAGTTTATGCAAAATTGACTGAAAATGTCATGACACGATCCACTGATGATTTAGACGTTTCACTCTGTTGGAGTACAAAAACACTCGGTCCACTTATGATTGTACAGTGCTACAGAGTGGAATATCTTCCCTCATAAATGATCTTTGACAACTACAGACCTCGGCTTGCAGAGACCACACAAACCTGATAACAGTCCATGGCTGCAGTCAAATACTCCAAATAAAATTACATCCTATGTCTTTTCCTAAACACTTTTCCTTGACCTTGATGGAAAACGTCATGAGGTCATGAGGTCAAGGAAAGATGTGAAGGAGAATTCATAGGAGAAGACAACCACGGCGCTAAGAGAATCCCACTGCTCTTACACTAGGCTGTGTAATTATGTTACTGACGTGGGTCTGCCGTGATTGCTTTAAATGTACGGGACGGCATTATCTCCTTTCTTTCATAAAGGATGGTCCAGTGTACCCTGTGCGAAAGGAGACAAGAAAGGAAGCACTGAAGCACCTTTCCTTAGCATTTAGAGAATTCGACCAGCTCTTATCATGGCTGCCACTTAGATACTTCTGGGTCATTTCACTCAGTTAGGAACCTTCCTATTTCACTGCAGCCATGTCATTTTGGCCTGTTGTCAAGTTACTCAGAATTAACATTAACTAGTGACAGCTGTTTGTTTTTTTTACCCGACTTTACTTTGGATGCTCATGTACATTGTACTGCTAATACTTGTTTAGTTTTGCTTACTTAATACTTATTACACCTGTGGTCTAAATGCATTTGCTCATGGTACATTGAAAACCTATGTTTCGTCCTATTTCTTCCACTTCTGTTTAGGTCCTTGGATATTCGCAAGCAATAATAAAGAAAGATTGACTTGGACAGCTGCCGAAACCTACTGTGAATTTTTACATTCAACTCTGGCCAATATCCATGATGAAAAAACAAATATTATAATCCAGACCTACCTTGAAGGTCTTCCAGATGTGTGGATTGGCCTCAGCAGACCTAAAATCTGGATGTGGTCAGACACCGGAGAAACCTACAAATTCATAAACTGGCAACCTGGACAACCTGACAACCTGCACGGAAATGAAAGTTGTGCAACCGTAGTGGTGAAAGATGGAACCTGGACTGATGAGCAGTGCACCACAGCATACCCTTTCTTCTGCTATGACAGTATGAATCACTCAAACATTTCCCTTAAAGCTCGAGTTAGATGCCAGAAGTGACATATGCAGAACAGCTTTATTACACACAGCATGGAGGGTGTATTGATCTGATTGAATGTTGAGTTAGCCTCAGTATGATAAAAACTGAAGTTGTAATTTTGCAGATCACGTGCTTCTTGCTTTTTATTCTGGATATAATTTTGCTGCTAGGCACTCATTGTTTCTGCAGCTGTCAATCAAACAGTGCAGGCAGTCCTGTGACATCTTTAATTTTGGATTTTCTCTTTAGGTAGTGTTTTCTACTTTTTCTGTTAAACCAAGGTGGCTCATGCTAACTACCAAGAAACAAACCAATACTGCTGCTGGCCGAGACTATGGCTGCTACTAACAATTATTTTCATTATAGATTCATTTGCAGGTTATTTTCTCAATTAATTATTTGCTTTATAAAATGACAGAAAACTGTAAAAAGAAATGTCAGTTTCCTAAAGCCCAATGTGATTTAATCAAACTGCCTGTCTTGTTTGACCAACAGCCCAAACTCCAAAGATACTGAATCTACTATCACATAAGACTAGCAGCAATTAGTTACAACAAGCTGGAACTGTTTGGCATTTTTTATTTAAAAATTACTTAAATGATGCAGTGAAAAAAGTTGCAGATTATTTTTCTGTTTTTTGTGACCTCGTGCAGTTTACAAATCAAGGACAACAGTGGTTAAGATGAAGATCCAGTCTAATGCAAACACAGAAGATCCAGCCTACAGCGCCAACCTGCAGCAGCAGGTATAGTGTGTGTGTGGACATGTATTACTCTTGTTGTGGGGACATAAATGTGTTTGCACAGTCACATTGTGGGGACTCGCCTTCCTTTTGGGGACAAACGCAAGTCCCCATAATGTAAATCATTAAATTTTATGATGAAGACTTGGTTTAAGGTTAGGGAAAGGTTAGAAAAGAGATGGGTCTACATCCCAAGGATGAAGTCTGTGGTGCATGGGTACAAGTAAAAATAAAAAAAGTCCTCTAATGATAAAACATCTTATTAAAAGAAAAAAAATACAATTAAATCTTTAAAAGGTGCTGGTGGTGTTGACTTAGAAACATTTAGAATTCATGGTAAATGATTTTGAGAATATAAATAAATATAAAATTAGAATAGTTTTTATAATTAGATTTAGAAGGCCCTGACAGTTCACCACTGGTGTGGGTGTGTGTGCACGGGTGTGTGTATGTGGACATAATCATGTTGTGGGGACATAAATGTGTTTACACAGTCACATTGTAGGGACTCGCCTTCCTTTTGGGGACAAATGCAAGTCCCCATAATGTAAATCATAAAATATTAGGTTGAAGACTTGGTTTAACGTTAGGGAAAGGTTAGGTTTAGGGTTAGGGGTAGGTTAGAAGAGAGATGGGTCTACATCCCAAGGTTGAAGTCAGTGGTGCATGGGTACAAATAACAATAAAAAAAATTAAAAGAAAAATATATAATTAAATATTTAAAAGAAACGTGGTGAATGATTTTGAGAATATAAATAAATATAAAATTAGAATAGGTTTTACAATTAGATTTAGAGATGTGTGTGTGTAAGAAAGAGTTAAAGAGAAAGACAAGGGATAAAACAAAATACTTTAAAATATCTTTCTCCTTTAGTTACATGCAGCATTTGCTAATAAGGGATTCACCGACTTAAAACTGACCTGGAAGAAACTGCCAGTGAAGCCACAAGAGAACAGTGACGATTAAAGGTACCCACACTGATACTTGCACATACACACACACAAACACACATAATGAATCTTCTCTAAATACCAAAATGCTTTTATCTTTCCGTTTAGGTTCTTGTTGACCCTGTGAGAGCAACTCCCAGAAAGATGCACCACGGCATTGTTCATACAAAGAAGGTTTACTGTACGTAGTTCAGTAAGTTACTCTGTGAACACAGAGAATACATTAATGTTTGAGTCCTTTTAAGTTAAAGACTGGACTCAGAAAAGCTGAATAAATCCAGCACAAAGTGTTGCATCAGCAGTATAAAGATGCAGCTTTTCGTTTCTTGCGAGTATGACACATCATGTGTGACTTAGAGGTAATGTTTAGTGATAGAGTGACTTTGAACCAATATATAAACGTATAAACATGTATTATTTATTATTTGTCCCTGATAATACTGAATGTTGTTGTCATTAAATTGTAAAATCATCTGGTAACCACGGTTACGGCTTGCAATATTGCACCACAAGACGACTCTTTTTTGTCCCACTTCTACCTGTTTTTCACCATTTATGACATATGAAGTCCAGTTGCAGTTTAAACTATAAAAGCTCATTATCAGTTACTTCTTCATGAGCTCTTTGGCATCAGAGAAAACGTACCACATGCAGAGATGCACTCAAATTTGATTTCCCCACCTGGGCTGATGTAGC
This sequence comes from Macquaria ambigua, assembly GCA_008360985.2. NCBI lineage: Eukaryota > Metazoa > Chordata > Actinopteri > Centrarchiformes > Percichthyidae > Macquaria > Macquaria ambigua. The sequence goes on along the minus strand of VMKM01000003.1, from coordinate 1,089,413 downwards.
GCTGATGATGCAGGATGACAGTCGGAAAAACTCCAACCTCACTTTTCACTGCGTTATAAGGACGTCACACTACTTCCTACATTGGCACTGAACTTTAGCGTCAGGTATGGTTAAAATTTCTCCTGCAGAATCGTCCACCTTCCAGAGATATTGAGCCGTGGTTACACTGGAAATATAAGAGATTACTTTTTCAATTTGCGTTTCCATTTACCAGTGGGGTCATGGTTAAACGTACACTCCCATTGGTTACCACCCTGCATGACACGGCAGAAATGGGATGACCCAAAACAAATTGCGAACCTGGGAGGTTTCATTTGCAACATGCAAAGTTAAGCAGGAACCCAGAGGTTCTTATGTGTAATAATTTGGTTGGTAAAAGTAATATTATGGATTAAGGTGATCATTTCAGTCTTTTATCAATTAATTAAGTGCTTTATTTGCAAGACCTCTAAGGTCCTCCACATAGAATATTTGAGAGTCTGAACTACACTTCCTCACCTCATGTCCCAAATAACAGGCTCTGAAAAATGAACACTTTCCCAATATAATAAAAATACAACCTGAATTTGAAAACTTAACAGGCATAAAGTCCCACATTTACTTGGCAAAATGCCCAAAAATGAGATGATTGCAGCAAAATGTATCACCTCATGTCATGACCTGAGGACAGCCAGTGAAACCTGAGAAACACAACTGTATATTGACTTCTTTTTAATTTTTAATTTTTTTCTTTGTACATACTGTATGAATCAACAAAACACACACACACACACCAACAACAACACACACAAACACACTAACAACTTCAACACACACTTCCAGTCTTTCACAAACACACACGTGTGTATACTGTTATCTGCTGTTTTCATTATTTTATGAATTGTACCCTTTTTCTTTTTTAATGTCTTTATTACCTGACACTTTGGCAATATTGTCTTGTTACATTTGAATACAATTGAATTGATATTTATTCTATTTTGACTTGTAGTGTTTATTTGCTTATGTACTAAATAAACATAACAGAATTAGCATGTCACAACGTTGTGTTGTACTGTGTTCTTATTGGTGCTCTTGAGGTTTTGAACCATTTTAAAAAGGTAACAAAATGACACTTTATAATGTGAGAAAAGGCACACTGACAGCGGGGTAACAATTCTAAAGGTGCTACATGTGACTGCAGTCAGCATCATGGTGTTTACAGTGAACATTTTTTTCAGTACTACTGAAATATATAATAATATAATATATTAAAAAAATTCCTAATGATATAATCAATTAAAATGAATGTGACCAGATGGAAAAGCGGCAAATGGATGGATTAATCAATGAAAAATTATTAATTCATTTAAGTTCTTTAGTTTTTGCTAAAATTGACACCTAGTTACTGTAGCTAGCAGTAGTGACAGTGTTTGCTGTACATCTGACGGTGCTGACTGAAACTCCACTAAAAAGGATTGAACAGCCTCCTGCAACACAATCCAACTGACAATCCCACTTTTAGTTTGTAAGAGTATAACGGGCAAGAGAAACTTTTATAAATTAAGACTTTTTTAAGACTTTTTAAAACCTTCAAAGGCCTTTTTTTGAGGAAACTGAATTCAATGTTTCAATTCAAGACAATAAAATCTGTTTGATTCAGTGAAAATGCGGCACATGAAATACAAAACCGTTTTAAAACTAATGTTTTAAAATGACAAATTGCTAATTGTTGTTTGCGGTGTTGGTAATGTAGTTTGCTCTGCAGCACTGAAGTTTGTGTGCATCATTTACATTCAAAGGCCATCTTTGATATTACAACTAACCTGAACAGGGAGCTTAAGGCAAATACAGCAACGTCAGAGATGATACCAAGCTCTTTACATGTAATTGTACTGGTTTGAATAAGAAATCACATTCTAAAGATTTGCTTGTCTACTTCCTTTCTTATGTCTTCAGTAAACAGGATGGTATCTATGCTCCCAGGGTCCTATGTTTCTGACCTCAATATCCTCTTAATATGACACATTAAGGAGACTTTCAAAGGGTTTTATGTTCTCAGCTATGCATGTTTCCCTGGGTCAACATGTTGAAATCAACCACTTACAGCTTATAGCCTACTGATGTTATACTCCTTGAAACTTACGCCCTCAAAAGGCAAGACAGTTTTCTTGACTTAAGACAATGATATCTTCACAATGGCTGAACAGATTTTTACCATTCAAACTGCATTTGAAAATAATACATTTATTTTTATTTATTAATACATACAAAATACATTTCTGATCTCCTGCTACGTTATGAACCATCCAGACCTCTCAGATCGTGAGACAAGCAGCATTCAGTTTTTATGCACTGGTTACATATCTGGAACAAACTCCCAGAAAACTTGAGGTCTTTTAAATCAGGGCTATATGGAGGACTGAAGCCACCCCTTGACACACTTTGAATGACAGCCCCCTCACTTGCATAATGAAGCAGAAATGCATAAAGAAATGTAACAAGAAAATACAAAGGGAAAACAATACATAAATAAATAGGTTTGGGGAAATAAATAGGGGGAAAATGCAAAGGGGAAATAATACGTAAATACATCTATAAATTAGTAAATGGAAAATTAATTCTATTTAACCTTATTTTTATCTTCTATTTTATTTTACTCTTTTAAATCCTTTTTAAATGTGTCTTTTTATATTGCTTTGTGTTTCTTTTCCTGATGCCTTTTATGTCTTATGTAAAGCACTTTGAATTGCCTTGTTGTTGAAAGGTGCTATACAAATAAACCTGCCTTGCCGAGTGGCCAATGACTTTTTTAAAAAACTATTTCCTTTTTTCAACTATGCTAAATGAATGGTCTGCAAGGGGTAGGATACTTATGAAGCAACCAACCCCCTAAGGGTGACTGCACTATATATTTCTCAAAGGAGTTATAGTTGATCAACTGCAAAGACTTCAGAGCTCAACCAGCAGGATTTTAAACTCGTGAGTATACTTTTATATTTCCAGGGAATTTGTGAGATGGTTGGAATACATTTACAATAAACATAATAACTGTTTATTAAAGAGCTGGGAGAGGGTGACAGCTACACATTGAAATGCATTGATAACTCATCAACAATTTAAAAAAACAAAAAACTCATGTTTTTTCAGATTTTTTTTTAAATTTAAACAAAATTGTTGGAATCTGAAACTTTCCTATCTGCCTCTTCACTGTCATTGTCTAATAAACGTTAAAAAAAAAGCCCCCCCCCCCAAAAAAAAGAGAAAATCCTAAGCATTGCTTTGACAATTTGCAGGTCAAAAGGTGTATAGACATCAAAACAGAATCTGGGATAACTTTGTTTATACAACTTGTTTACATATGAATGTTATTTTAACAGCATTTCAGTGACTTTAATTCAATATGAGGAAGGTCCTTTAAAATTTAATTTTATGTCATCTTTTCAAACTAATTTAACCCAGTTTTAACCGGAACCTCTAGACTTCTTTAGACCTGTAAATAACCAAAACCATCATCACTGGGCATCAACAAATACAGTAAAATGGTCCCACAAATACAAAGTACACCAGCAATACATCTTTGTATTCACTTTGATGTGTTTTAATGTGCCTCTGTACACAACTTGTAAAAGTACACAGGTGTTTTCACTTATTTTCTAATTAGACCTTTTCTCAGGAGTGTGACATCTCCCACTTTCTTCTACTTATTTTGTTGCACATTTTGTTTTTATCATACCTATTCATTCATGACCGTACCTAATGTCCAGCCTCTCCCAGTGTCAACCAGAGCAGAGGTCCAAATCAGCCAGTAAGTGGGAACACCTGTGTGGTCATGAATGTTTTACTCACCTATTTTGTTCTTGTTCGCAGTAAAATCAGAAATGGATTGTTACATGACTCTGATTCTCCTCTTCTTTGGTAAGCTCAAGAGTGTCATTTACATACGTTCATGGATGAAATGTGTGTTTTAGTTTTCACATGCACCACGCCACAGTATTGTAAGCTTGTTGAGTCTAAGAGAGGCCTAAAGGTAAAATTAGAGAGAATAGAGAATTCACAGCTGTAATTGTGAATGAACCGCCTGTAAAAGTTAGCAAACCCCAAAAAGTGTTGTAGCTGTTTGCGTGTGGTAGGTTGTGGCCATTCTGCCACTGCACTGACCTTGGCTGGATCCATCTGGATGTTTCCCAAAGCTACAATGAATGCAAGAAAAGAAACTTTCTTGACGTGAAACTCATATTTTTCTGCCTTGACAAAGAGTTGGTTATCCAGAAGCCTCTGCAACACCCGCCGTACCTGTTGAACATGTTCTTGCTTATCCTTGGAAAAAATCAAAATATCATCTAGATAGACGAAAACAAACTGGTTAATCATACCCCGAAGGACATCGTTAACAAGAGCTTGAAAAACAGCGGGGGCATTGGTTAATCCAAAAGGCATTACCAAATATTCATAATGTCCATTGGGGGTGTTGAAAGCAGTCTTCCACTCATCCCCCTCCCTTATCCTCACCAGATGGTAGGCGTTGCGTAGGTCCAGCTTGGTGAAGATGGTGGCCTCCTGTAATAGTTCAAAAGCAGTCGAGATAAGACGGAGGGGGTACCTGTTCTTGATAGTGATGTTGCTGAGCCCCCGGTAGTCAATGCAGGGACGCAGGGTCTTATCCTTCTTGTCCACAAAGAAAAACCCGGCTCCGGTCGGTGAGGAGGATGGACGAATAATCCCAGATGCCAGGGACTCCTGAATGTACTTCTCCTTGGGGACCCTTGAGTGGAGCAGTGCCTGGAAGGAGGTCAATGGCACAGTCATGAGACCTATGCGGAGGTAGCGAGGTGGCCCTGGCCTGTTGAACACCTCCTTGAGATTGTGGTATTCACTGGGAACTTTGGAGATGTCTGGAAACTCAGGTGACAAGACAGGAGGGTCAACAGGAGTAGAGGAGGAGACAGTGGTGGACAAACAGGAAGAAAGACTTCCTGGCTTCAAGTCCAGAATGTAATGAACAACAACACGCTCCCCCCACAGGAAAAACCTGTTAATGATTAAATTTAGGGAAATAAAGAAACGCTATAAAATGTTATTTCAAGTGCATTTTCTCAAAACATTAAAGAAAGCGAATTGCGAGTGCGTTTTCAACACATACATTTTTATATCCATTACATATACACACACACTGTGGGGAATAAAAGTATGTTAACACTGGAAATAATAATACCAATAATATAACAATAATAATGAGAATAATTGTTTAATGAATCACTGGAAGTCTGATGAAATATACAACTGTATGGTGCATGTATTCAGACAGTTTTAATGAGCACAAATAGCATAAAAACAGATGAAGCATCAGAGCCTGACTAGATGCAACAGATGCTGTAGATCTCACATACATGTCAGCCTAAGTAGGAACATGGAAACCACCTAGGATACTGAAGCATGTGTTTACACAAGAAGTAATGATCATGGAAAACACCTAGGATACTGTGGCAGCCTGTTTTTAAAAAAATAGACTCGACACACTCAAAGAATATAATGGTGTCTCAATGGGAAAAAAGCTCAAGGTCAAAAGGAGGTGCTAAAGTTATGAAACCACAGTAGGAGGGGGTACCAGAAAGAATATAAAAGGCAGGGTTTGTTCACTGTATAGTCAGTCGTTCCATGGAAGGACTCATGTTTGCTGTACTGCTTGCTTGAACAGTAAAATCTGCTCACATCTGAATCAGTTGGACTCAGTGTTTTTCTTACTAACAGGTAAACTAACAGTCTTCTTATTAGTGACTGTTAGTTTTAAAGTGTGGTGAAGATCCTGAAGACATCTGGCCCATCTTCGAGATTTTTCTTCCACAACACACACACACACATATATGGTAAAATTACGTCATGGTCACATTGTGGTCAGTGCCACAAAAGGTATCCTTACTAAGGTCGTGCTTTGCATATGAAAATAGTGGCATGGCATTAGCAGACGTCTATGTTTGGAGGATTAACTTCGAAGAGTTCAGACCTCAACAGTCAACAGCTGTGTTTTAAACATGTGAGTATGCCTTTATATTTCTTATATAAGTAAGATGGTGAAATACCACTGCAAGTTTACAATACTCTCAGCAAGCCAAGAAATGAAATCCTGATCCAAGATTTACGAATTCTGTAAAGAGGTGGGAAAGAGTTATGCTGCTATGAATTACTTCTTAAAGTCAAACTGAACTTTTCAGTAGTATTTAGTGTGTTTCTAAAATAATATGTGTATTAAAGCTTAATGATATTTAATCTATAATGATGTACAGTATCAGCTAACAGCCAGTACAAATATGAGACATGTTTTGTGTCTCTGTCTGAAGAGTGTTAAATCAGGCTACGTGCAGACTGCAGGCAAAAGTGGGCCAAATCAGATTTGTTTTATAACAGTGTGAACAGCACAAATCACATGGAATCTGATCTTTTCAATTAATATTCATTCTCAAGAAGAACATTTGAGACTTTTTGTGTTCATATCTGTACCCTTTTCTCTGCATGTTAAATGTTGTTTATTTACGCTACATGCCCTATTGAAGCTTCTGTCAGTGGAGAAAGTTGCATCGTTCCCTCATCTAGGATCTATCTCCCCCTGGACTGATTGATGAACATTGGCAGAAAAAGGTGGAACATCACCAAAGACACCCAGTAAGCACTGATAAGGGGACCTCTAGACGCGCTGGTAAAACCTTTTGTTTGGTTAAAAAAATGTGATTTCTTTAGACAACTATTACATATGACCATTGTTTCAACAGCATTTACATGACTACATTTCAATATGTAGCCCAGACATCTTTCACATCTTTTGACTTGCAAATGATGATTACTGGAAGGGAACTATCAAATAAATAGTTCCCAGTAATGCAAAGTATAATTTCGATATCTTTGTATTGTTTTTCAGGTTGGAATTTCATTTTGACACAGGGTTTTTCACTTATTTTGCCTAATCAGACCTCCAGTTATTGTCAGTTAGATGTGGTTTCCTCTCCAATTCAATTCAGCATGCACAACTGCATATGCCACTTGAGTCAACCTGAATCTATGTCTCTGTGCGGCACATAGCATTGTTAACAATGCAGACTACAAAACACATTTAAGTTACATAACGTAACATACGTGACTTACGGCAAAACATGATCTTTTCTTAAATCCAACCAAGTCGTTTTGTAGCCTAAACCTAACAGCAGCGTTGGTATTTGACGTTAAAGGGTACCTTGTGCGTCTGTTTGAGACACAGAGTGGCGTGACAAAGCGTCGGTATTTGACGACCTGGGATGAGAACGTGTTGCGTGTTGACGTGGCTTGTAGTGGCTGTGAAAACATCAAATTAAAGACTACCACAGCATCTCCACCTTGCTGTTTGATTATCAGCTGATAAAGATTCAATATCATACCTGCCACCTTAAATGCCACCTGCACTCCAGCACAGCCATACTTCCCTCCCTCTCTCCCGTATTGGTTTTGTTGCACATGTCAGGATTTGCACCTTTATATTCGTGTTATTTCGTGATGTTTGGCAACCTTAGGTAATTCCCAGAATAGCTTTACCCATTGTCAACCAGAGCAACCGGTCTATACAACTAGAGTAACTGAAAACACCTGTGTGATTGTGCAGGGTCTTTAAAGTTTGTGATATATATATTATACCTATTTTCTCCTTGTTTGCAGTTAAGTCGTAAATGGATCGTAACGTGATTCTGATTCTCTTCGTCTTTGGTAAGATCAGGAGTGTTATTTACATAATTTTACAGATAAAATGTGATTTGTTTTTTGGTTTGGGGGTGTCAACAAATACACACATATCTGCAATATTATTGGTCAATATATCTGCCTGGCCAATTAAACAGTCAAGCTCTAAAGAAATATATATTTTTTAAATTTTTTCAGAAAAAATGCACAAATTGTAGATACATAACTTACAAATGTTTCTTATGTATCTTCTTAACATACAAAATATATGCAGCCAAGGCCAGGGTAACGTCTTCAACTGTCTTGTTTTCTGTCTAAAACCAAAAGATAATTATTGCTTGCTAGCTCCCACTTTCTAAGTGAAATCCAAACTTAATATCATGATAGGTCCTCTCAAATGTTGTAAAGGGACAGATGTCTTAAATTGGTATACAGCTAAGATATGTGGGCTTGTTGAAAAAGTGAAAAAGTGTTTGTAGGCTATAAGGAATGGGAATCGCGGAACATTCTGGGGCGGTGCTGCCATTTTTGGAGGATAGCGTACGTTGCTCCGGTAACTTAGCTGTCATTATCTGTTACTGTCACCGGTCATTTGTCATCTGTCAATCGTTCACCGATTGTTCATCATCAGAGATGTATAAAGTACGTGCAAAAGACAAATGCCCCTATAAAGAGAAGCTATCGCAAGAGGCAAAGAAGTGATATATTACAAAATTGAAGTTAGTTAATGATATCCATCCTTACGAAATGGGAGACATAGAATGGACCTTGACAGTTTGCTGCCAATTACAGACTATTGTTGGCGCCTATCTGGTGTCTGGCATTCAAAAATTTTAAATCTTTGGACCTTCAGATCTACACGCCAAATGCCAACTACACGATCATCCCATAGACTGTATATGAAGATGGACGACATAACAGCCCCCCAAAAGTGAACCAAAACATCTGGATCGTCCCCTGGTGGCTGGCTGCAGCATAGGTCACAAACTCTGCCCCCTTCCATGTTAGCGGATAGGACATGGGCCAAACTGAAAAATCAAAGTACACGTACAATTAAATTTTTCCCAAAGATGGTTTCTGTCATTTTAGGTAGTTCTTATCACACTGATGTATGTTCAAGTGTTCATTGCTTGTTCGATGCTATAAAAAGCTAATGTTATGTTAACTGAATGCTAACAAAACATCGTAAACAATGGGAAACAATTTTTAGCCTTTTAGTAACTAACATGTTCATTAATTTTTAGTGTCCCTGGCAATTTCTGTTGTGTTGTTACTAACTTCCATTGGGTTGTGCACAACTTGAAGCATTCTGGTATTTGTGGTGTGTTTCTGTACGCCGCACACATTAGCTGTGTCTCAAATTGTATGTGCATTCACACTGACAAGTATGGCAAAATGCAGTATGCTGTAAGTACCCAGATGGTGTACACAAAACGGTCAGAAAATTGAGTGTGGAACGCTGCACACTTCTCACCCTCAACGGTCACCATCTTGGCTACGTAGCGGAAGGGGAGGACACAAACGTATGGCAATGGCGGCTGCGGTTGCGATTGTTACGGCTAAAAGTAAAGCATGTTCATTTTTTATTCATTTTTAATATAACTGAATTGAAGTCAAGTGAGCAAACGTGTTGGCAGATATTTCGGCGTGCGGCAATCGCGGTAAAATGAAGAAGAAGAAAAAGACGCGGTCAAAGGTTGCGATTGTCATTTCCACAACAGCAGTATTCATTTTGAGACAACACTACCCTGTCAAAATTAACGCACTACACAAGTCATTACATAGTGTACACAGTATACTGCATGTAAGTGTACTAATGGAAGTACGCGATTTGAGACACAGCAGTTCTCTCGTTGGTGAATATGTTTTCTTCATTAGCTTGTGTTCTCTTAAAGAGTAACTTAATACTAGACTGATGTTTCACTGCCCTCTCTGGCTGAAAGTTTGATGTCTGTTGCACATCTGACCACACCCAGCGTCACTGAAGGGTGTGGTCAGAAGAGTGCAGTGATGTCACGGTGCACCCTGGAGTACACCTCTACATCACTGCAGCTAGCTGAGAAGCCAGTGGAGGTCTTTAAAAAACTAGATTTTCTGCTGCTGTTAATTCGTTCTTTAGGTCTGTTGTGTTCTCTTTTGGCCAATGTATTATTTATGATAAATATACCAGTCTAAACATTTACACGCCCTCTATCATCAATCCCCAGGATTCTGCATCCCCTCGTCTCACTCTCTCCGTCAGTTTCACTATGTCAACTTGAAAATGAACTGGGCTGACGCTCAACATTACTGTAGAGTGAAATACACCGACCTGGCTACCATCGAAAGCATGGAGCACATAAGCAGGTTGAACAGACCTACTTTGGTCACCGCAGTGGCATGGATCGGACTGGCGGATGATCCAAAAGCCTGGCAGGGAGCGTGGGGCAATGATGGCAACTCCTGGAGATGGTCAGCAACTGGTGAAACAAGCACAACTGGTTATAAAAACTGGCAGTCTGGTGAACCAAATGATAATCGTATAGAGTATTGTGGAGTGATGAACTCTGTTGGTCAATGGAATGATTTGTTCTGTGGAACTGCGTGCAGTTTTGTTTGTTATACTGGTAAGAAAATATTTGTTTAATGTTTTTTTTCCACTGACTTAACCTGTCAGGGACAGACTGACTGCAAGACACACACCTGTCCATTAATGAATTTCAAACAAAATGTCACAGCCACAGTATAGGAGCTTTGCAGGTGCATCTTAGTTCTACTAGCAATCTCGTCTGGCGCCATCTAAGGCTGTTTTCACACTGGGTTGATTTGCTTTGCTCTGAACTAGGTCTGCAACTAACAAATATCTTTGTTACTTATTTTAACCCCCAACGATGATCTTTCCCTAACCCTGACCAATTGTGTTTGTGCCTAAACCTAACCTTCACCATAGCATTGTCAGATCATAAAACAGATTTTATTTTTCCAACAGTGATTTGTAAAGGTGGTTTTGAAACGTTCGTTCAATATAAAGCTGGAGCCAGCAGCCAGTTAGCTTAGCTTAGTATTGGAACTTAACACGTTTGTTTAATCTGTACAAAAATGACGAGTTGTGGTTTTACTGAGGTTATGCGCCGGACTATTTCTAGACTTCCTGGAGTCTCCGTTGGTTGACTGACAACCTCACAAATGACAAGACTTCAGTTTCCCGTCTTTATGCTGAGCGAAGCTAACCGACTGGCTCCAGGTTTATAATAATGGTATCGACCTTCTCATCCAGCTCTCAGCAACAAAGCAAAAGACGCATTTTCCCAAAATGTCAAACTATTCCTTTAATTTTAGAAGAATAAACTAATACCGTGGCAAAGCTTATCATCCACCATGGCCGCCCAGCAGTGTATTGGCTGAAAATGGCTGAAATAATTTAATTTATTTCATTAATTGTTACACTGGCTTCACTTCTATCTATTGCAGAGATGGACATAAATCAGAACATCTATACGTTCATCTCAACTCAGATGATGTGGACTGATGCCCGCGATTACTGCAGACAACACTACACAGACTTGCCTACGATCGAGAGCTCTGTAGATAACACAAATGTCTTTAACACAGCCAGTGGTCAGCCAGTATGGATTGGTCTGTACCGAGTGGCATGGACTTGGTCCGATAACAGCAACAGCTTATTCAGAAACTGGCTAAGTGGAGAGCCAAATAACTATAACATTGTCCAGTACTGTACGACTGAGAATGCTCTACATCTATGGGATGACAATGAATGTGCGAACCAGTATGCTTTCATCTGCCACGAAGGTGATTGTTCACTACAACACAAAAAAATGTTTTTTTAAATTTTCTTCTAATATATTCTAATTCACAGCATGTGTCTCTTTGTTTTGTGATTATGTGTTTATTTGATTGTCCAGATCCAAAATTGATGACAGCCGTGGTGAGGATGAAGATTCAGACTGACGCTGACCTGACAGATCCAGCTACAAACACTGAGCTCCTCCAACAGGTAAAACCACTTTCTCGGGGCGCCCCGGTAGCTCACCTGGTAGAGCACATACCATTAAGGCTGAGTCCTTACCACAGTGACCTGGGTTTGATTCTGACCTGGGCCCTTTGCAGCATGTCATCCCCTCTCTCTCTCCTGCCTTTCCTCTCTCTCTTCAGCCCTCACCAACCAAACAAAATGTCCAAAAATATCTTTAAAAAATTCTTTGTTTCTTTGAGTAGGAAAATTACAGATGATGAGAAAAATGACATGAGGCTATACGTACATTGTAGAAAACGGTACAGAAAAGACAGAAAAGGTCTGTATATTTCTTTTATTCCTCTTCAGCTTGGTGCAGGGCTACAAAGTCAGGGACTGACTGACGTCAAGCTGCAATGGAGGATTCAGCCCAAACAGGAGAAAGAAAAACCTGCAGAACCTCAATGCAGTTGATAAATTAAGATGTTAGATGACACATTTCACCAATAATACTGACTTTGTTGTGTTGTTAATGAAGAAGTTTGTGTATTTAATTAAGCTTCAGCTAATAGAAGACTACAATAATATAATAATGTGAGATAGGCTTTTTGTTGTGTGCTGTGTATACTGTATGTATAAAGAGGAAATGTTAATAACGTGTGTGGCAATTCACATAATGTTGGTACTTAACAATAAAATGTTCAGTGACAATGTATTTCATTTTTTTTCCGCCACCCTCTGGGATTTTTGCAATACATTGTCTTCTTGTAGTGACCACAGCATTATTAAGCTTTTATCAAGGTTATGTTAAGGCATTCGCAGTATGGAAGCCCAAAATCATATTCAAAATCTTCACCGCCATTGCGGTGTGTTTCTGTAGTTGCAGTGTGTTTTTGTATTTGTGGTGTGTTTCTGTATGTGTGTCATACATAGTAGTCGTGTGTCCTTGTCTTTGACTGGGGAGTATTTCTGATTTCAAAACACAAAACTCTGAGTCTATGTCATGATATTTGACGTTCTGTACATGACCACAGATAACGTAGTCGTAAGCATCTAGTGACTTGTATGCTCATAGTTTCTCGCTGGTGAAAATGCTAGGTTTCTCCATCAAATACGTGTATATATCTGGCTACTGAACATTGGGCCACTTGCTAATGTCTTCTACCCACACAGTAATAGCACATGGATCTGGAAGTCGGTCACCATTTGCCAAAGTCAGTTTGTTTAGGTAGCATTCGCGATCTTTATGTTTATTTCATGTATTAATTTGAGGAACGTTACCATCTCCTCATCGCTCCACACAGATCTTTCGTCTGCCGCTATTTTACGAGGGACGTTTAAGTCACATGCATCATGTGCGTCCTGAATATTTGCTAAATCTGATTCCATTGCACTTGGTCGCATTTTGTTTTTATCAGTACACCAACTTTTTCACCTCAGTCGAGCTTAAAAACGAATATCTGGTGTTTCCACTCAGATTTTGCAAATTGAAAATGCACATAAAAACAGGTGGATGGAAACGCACATAGTGATTTATATGTGTCAGAAATGTTTTCAGGTAAGTAGCTCTAGTCCTACCTTTTTTTCTGCATGGCAAGTTTTTTGATAAATGTACACAAATCCAGTGGCAGATTGTGCCATTACTGTGGTGGCAGGAACTGAACATATTTACACTGACAGTGGAAGCACTGATGTTTGGGTTAATCGCAGTCAGCAGTCACCCCCTCCAACAAATAAACGTAGTCTGTGTGAATGTGGACGTTATTCAGTCTCTAAACACTAGTCTGAAGTTGGTTTTGACGCAGGCTTTGGGAGAAAATGACATTAACGGACTGCTTCTGTCTGACCTAATTCAGCTAATCCAACCCAACAGGAATTACTTGTTAGTTTTTGATTTAAATCATCAAACTCCATGATTCCTTGCATTGTAATCAGAAAAAATGCATAATTTAATACAAATTGGAAACGTGTTACTGTTACGATACCTGCTCGTCCCTTTGTTGGCAAGCCTCTCAGAATCCGATCAAAACAATAATAATGGAGATTTAGGAAATTAAAATTGACTTCCTATTTCATGGAGTAGAGGATTATGGCTTTTACTTTCTGTGTTTTTTTCCTAAAGTCTCAGTTTGTTGTTGGAGCGGCTGATAACATCACAGAAAGAAAAAGACGCTGAACTGTCTGTTAAAATGGGGTCAAATTTCGTTGGAAAATACAAGTTTTGTAGATTATACCTTTTTTTTTTAATGCCGTTTGATGAATATATTTTTAACATATAACCGGTTCAACGGGATCTGCCGGACGGATTTCTTGGCAAAAGCGCTTAGAAAGTGAAATCTTTTACATACATTATAGTGGGTTTACAAGTGAACTGCCACCACAGCAATGGCAACTTGTCTGCCTCTGCCTACAACCCGCAGCTATGGGCAATGACAGCAACTCCTGGAGATGGTCAGCTACTGGTACAACAAGCATAACTGGTTACCAAAACTGGAAACCAGGTCAGCCAGATTATTATGGTGGAAAAGAGACCTGTGTGCAGGTGGACGTATGGATGTATGGATTCTGGTATGAGAAAGACTGTACTCTTGGAACAGCTTTTGTTTGTTTCACAGGTAAGCTAAGATTTGCTTTAGGAGATTCAGTTTATTCACTCAGCCTGTCAGGGACAGATAGACAGCAAGCTGCACAAACACATACACTTTGTTTTTGCAGTTTTAAGGTAAAGTAAAATCAACTGGTGCCATCTTGGACTGCAAATGAAGAATTAGCTTAATGCCATAATGGCTACAAAATTAAATCTTACACTGTTTTGTTTACCCATAGCTTGTTTGATCCTATCAGCTCCAGAGTATTAGGGCCTTTGTTTTTAGATGTCTTTTAAGACAAGATTTTAGTTTTTTTAGTTTCAAATTAGTCCATTTTAAATATTAATCAACAACAAGACGAGGGAATGAAAGATGTCTGAAAACCAAGCCACTTATTCTTGGTGAGATACGTTCCCAGCATATTCATGCCTAACGACATCTACTCACCTCTACGTAGCCAAGTTTGAATTGAATGTTTAGCAACACTACCATCTCCTTACAGCTAATGCTGTGGTGCTTCCAACACTAGCTTTATCTTTTTTTCTATTGTAGCTACAAATCCTCAAGGCCAGAATACATATACTCTAATTGACAGCACAATGACATGGAAGGCTGCCCAGACTTACTGCAGAACACACTACACAGACCTGGCTATGATCAAGAACGCTCAGGAAAACACAGAGCTGTTTTCAATGATGTCAGCAGGTTCTGTGTGGATTGGCTTGTACCGAGTACCATGGAAGTGGGCCGACAAGAGCAACAGTTCCTTCAAAAACTGGGCAAGTGGACATCCTATAGGTAACCAGTACTGTGTGGGTGAGGCATCAAACCAACTTTGGTATGACAGCACGTGTAGCATCAAGATCCCATTCTTCTGCAATGCAGGTAAAAGAAACTACAATGCACATAAACACTTTTCTGTTTATTCTAGCAATGTTAAACTATTTCTCTCCTTGGTTTGTGGTCATATGTTTTCCCTAAAAGTGAAGAGTACCGTAGTGAAGATGAAGATTCAGACTGATGCTGACTTTTCGGATGCAGCCACTAACGCCCAGATCGTACAACAGGTAAAACTCTCACCAATGTTATCTCTTTCTATCAGTTCTCTTGGAGGAACTATTATACTATAATATGACAATTTTACACATCAAAGTCTGTTTACAAGTCTTGGGAGTTCTACTGTAGGTGTGAAAAGAAAGTTGTATGAAATCAGATAAATCGCCTGAAGTGATGTCACTTGAGTCAGCATCGGTTAGGGCTGAAGACTAAAAGTTCTAAAATGTAAAAATCTGGGGTTGTGGTGTTTAAACAAATAAGATACAATGTGTTAGCCTAATTAGCGAGCTTTAGAAATGTTTGAACTTTGGACAGAGCCAGGCTAGTTGTTTCCCTCTGCTTCCAGTCTTTATGCTAAGCTAAGCAAATGGCCTCCTAGCTCTAGCTCCATACCTACTTGGGAAGTGTGCCGATTTTACACATCAATGTCTGTTTATGGGTCTTGGGGAGTACTACTGCATATGTAAAGGTCAGACAGAGCCAGATGTTCTGCTTTTATTTTAAAAGGCTGATGCCCAAAGCACAATTGTCATTATTGAAAATGGTCCTTGTGGATTCCTTCTTAACTGGGTGCAGTGCTGTCAAACAGTGGACTAACTAACGTCAAACTGAAGTGGAGCATCCTGTCAAGATAACAGGAGGAAGAGTAAGATGAAGCCCAAGACAAAGACATCACTTATGATTGCTTATGGTTTTCTGGTGTTTCCTATTTATTATTAGTAGATAAGGCAATAGCTAACGTTTCAGGTAACTGTTACTACTATATATTGTACACATCTTTATATACTTACTATGTAGCTAGCTAAACAGCATGATTACATTAAAGTAAATAAAACTAGTAAGCAGAATATTCAGTGTATCAAATTAAAATGATCATCAACTAAAATGATCATCGACTATTCCTTGTAAATGTGAATTCAAATGATCAATGTAGTCCTCAAAACTATGTTCTATATGTGCAAATTGTCATATATAAATATCATAGAATTGTGGGAAATGCACTTAAAAAATTTGGACCAATGTCTATACCATGGTTACGCCCTTGGTCTTAACCACTGTTCTAAACTAAGATGACCACAAGAAACTTAAACAAAAATAGATGATAATCTTTTTGCCTGTGGTGAGTTGTCACAGTATAGGTTGTCACAGAGATGAAATAAAACGGTATGATACACTACATGAAAATAACCTTCTCAGTGAAAGAAATGCCATTCATTCCCTTTGTGCAATATCACTTATATTTTCTTTGGAATAAAAGTTATCTTACTTTAACAATCATGTACACTGTAAACAGTGTGTAGAGTGCTTTTTCTGGTATTTTGTGTGTTGGTTTTGTGTGTTAAATCATTATTAGCCATTAGGCAGCATGGTACTGTGGATGGCAATGTCTTTTGGTCTGTCGCTCCGTCGACCACTTTGGCCCAGACTGAAGTATCTCATCAGCAAATAAATGCATTGCCATGAAATAGTACAGATATTCAAGGTGCCCAGAGGATGGATCCAAATGACATTAGTGATGCCCTCAGTTTTCCTCTAGCGCTACCATTGACATTTGTGGTTTTGAGTGAAATGTCTCAAACTATTAGATGGATTGCTGTGAAATTTTGTACAGACATTCTTGTTCCCCTCAGGATGAACTGTAACGGCTTTCATTTTAATTCGTCCAATCAAGACTAAATACCTGCAAAACTAATGACATTCCCATCAGCCTCAGCTGTACTTTGTGTTTAGTGCTAATTAGCAAATGTTAGCATGCTAACATGCTAAACTAAGATGGTGAAGATGATAAACATTATACCCTCTGTACATCAGCACGTCATTGTGAGCATGTTAGCCTGCTGATGTTAGCACTTAACCCAAAGCAAGTACAGCCTCACAGAGATGCTAGCATAGCTGTAGTCTCACTGTGTTCAGACAGAACGCAAACCGAATTTTAGAGGCGGCGCGATTGAAAACAAAGTCAATGGAAAGACACAATTAGATGTAAGTTCACATGTGGTGGTGCGAATCGATGACGCCTCCAAACGAATTGAAAATGTTTCAACTTGAGTGAAAAGTTTGCAAAGTTTCCAAACAGAAAAGGCCAGTGGGTGTTTTTTCCCTTTCCTCTTTTGGCCGTGGCTGTTATGATTATCAAGGATGTGATATATTGTTTTTAATGGGTGTAACATCAACTACTTACAGGTGTTGCGCTGGTGCAGTGATTTGACATGGCTAAGTTGGTTCAGAATTGTGGTGAAGCTATTCCTGAACTTGTGTGGTGTATGTTGTTAACACATCTTTCATCTGGTAGAAGCAACAGGTTCAAATGCTGACAGGAGTCTCTGGTTTTACAGTAGTATCCGTGAAAGTAGAGGATTCTTTCATTCAGTTCAAATTCAATGAACTGTTTGGCATCAAACTCAATATTTAATCAATATGGCCAAAGCAAGGGCACGCAAGACAGATTAATATCAAACATTGTAAAATGCAGTGCATACAAAGACAATTAGACTGCCAAGTACGTCTAACAATGGTTGACAAAGGTCATCGGAGAGCATTTGTTTATATAAGGAGCTCATCTCAGTAAAATCACTTTCTTTGGTTAGTCTCCGGCCACCAAATCCTCACAAAGTGCCGCGTGCCATAAAGGTAAATTAGACATTTGCCTTGCACATCTTGTGTGACTGTACTGAAGCATCCTGGCCAGGCAGGAAAATCACTTATTGGTTTTGCATTTTAACTTGAATTTGAAGGGACAGTGTTTTGGGAAAGACATTTGAAACTCACACTTGAACATTTGCGTTGCTCAAAGTGAGAAATGCCAGGGGTGTTTACCTGGGCAGCATAATGACATTGGTCAGTCCATTGGGCGCTGGAACAAAAGTTAAAGAAAATCACATCTTTCAAGGCTTTTTGACAAAAAATTATATTGAAATGGGTTTTAATGTTTTTATTCTTTACATTGGCAAACTAAATATGTATCAAGCTAATGCTATTTTGTGAGTAGAAAGCAGTGTAGATGTTTTCTGCCATATGTTACACAGTGTGGATTTAATGTTTAGGTCTACAGTAAGCATATATTAATGAACACAATAGGTGTGAATGTAGATAACTTAATCTATCCAAGGATGACCTCTGAGTGTGAGTTGAAATCTGCTAATTTAGTTTGTTAAACTTTTTTAGGATCAATATTATAAAAACTAATCAAAGGGTTATCAGTTTGACTAGTGTCATTGTAGTGTGTCAGTGTTGTAAAGTTTGGGCAGTCATAAATGTAAAACCTCTCTTAATCCCCCAAAGTTTGGTTGCAGGACACATAATACAGCTGCCATGTCCCAAATATCTTACTGACCCCAGCTGTTCCAAATTAAAAAATCATGGCAACATCGTTCTGCAAGAACTGTCTTATTTTTCAGCTGTATATGAGTCCAGACGTGATCCTTCAGAAAAAAAAAATCAAATACAACTTCAAAGAGGAGTTTGATTTACAGAGAGCCCTTTTAAACCTGCTCAGTCCCTGTCACTCTGTTGCTGCTTGTGTGACAGTGAAAATAAAGAGATATATTGCACTAATAAATAACCCCTCAATGGTGCCAGGCTCCAAGTAAAGGTTTACAACTGGTTGTAAAGAAGCAAAAGGAAGGCTGAGTGCTCTTACGTACCATTTGGTGGAACGCCATCTTTGGACAAAATGCCGGTGAAATGCACAAAATGACGAGCAGATAAAAAGGATTTTACAGCTTTAACAAACCCAATGTGCGTGCGTGCGTGCGTGCGTGCGTGCGTGCGTGCGTGCGTGCGTGCGTGCGTGTGTGTGTGTGTGTGTGCGTGTGTGGTTTTGTATTTTTAAGGTAGATTTCCTTGATTGCTTTAACCAAATTAAGACAAAAACCTAAATTGTGATGGTCTTGGTGTGCGTTGTCTTGTGTGTCTCCTGTGTTTGTGTGTTTTCTCCTGTGTCCCTTCCCCCTTTGTGTCTCCTTATATTGAGTGTTTATGTGCCACAAAAAAAATCTCATTTGAAATTGAAACCAGATGGCATTGCCATGAAATCTTGTGAAAATACACAAGATAGTTTTCTTATAGTCACAGATACAGTAATGCAAAGACAAATTATTTTTTGGTACAGACATTCTGGTCCTCATTGAATAAATCCTAGTAACTTTGGTGATTCTCTGACGGTTCATCTAGCGCCACATATAGGTTAAACTTTGCACTTGTCCAACACAAAAAAAAGGTCTATTATGACTAATCACCAAACTCCCGGTAACCTCAACTGTACTTTACAGTTAGTGTCAGTGCTGACATTAGTATACAAGTGTGCTAACAAGCATCTAGCCCCCTGAGGCAAATTGTGATTTGTGATATTGGGCTATATAAATAGAATTGACTTGACAAGCCAGCATGTAAATGTTACATGTGAATGTCAGGATAACATCCAGTAGTTGTGTCATGCATGCTAGCTGTATGCTAATGTTAGCATTCAACTCAAAGCACAGCTACGGATGATGAATGATGGATGTTTTTTTTATCCACTGTGTGGGAGACAGTCCCAGATGCTTCCCATTGAAAAGTTTAGGGAAGCAGTTGCGCAGGTGAAGTTAACAAAGACGTACATTTGCCAAACCAACCAGTAAGTCTTCATCTTTGAAGCCTTTTCTCTTGTAAAACCAAAACATGGTAAGAGAAAACATTTTCAGTAAAACATAAATCTTATCTTTGTGTTGCTTGTCCAAGTTTGTTCCAAGTGTGGAATGGGCTCGTTGCTGCCCCGTGTGGCTGATGGGGGTAAAAACACCCACTACAATCAGTTCTCACCAGCTGTAGCTGCAGTGGTTGTTTTCTTCTCTCTGGCCACAGGGGGCAGTAATGAGCCAATTACGTCTTGATGCTTCAGAATGATGTGAAGAAGATGTTAAACTTGAAAACTTACTTGGACAAGCTGCATAAAGGTGGGATTTATGCTTTGTTGAGATTGTTTTGTTAACTGAAACATATTGTTTTTTAACAATATGTTTCAGTTTTACAAGGGAATAGGCTTCAAGGCTGAGGACTCACTGGCTGGTTTGGCAAATGTATGTCTGGTTAACTTCTTCCCCACCTCCCAGTAAAAAGCAGCGCACAAACGCTTCCTGGAGCTTTTCTATGTCCAGGACTGTCATCTGCAGGAATGACATTCCCATCAGCCTCAGTTGTACGCTGTGTTTAGTGCTATTTAGCAAACGTTAATATGATAACAAACTAAACTAAGATGGTGAACATGGTAAACATTACACATACTGAACATGAGCATGTTAGCATGCTGACATTAGCATTACTTCAAAGCATAGCTGTGCCTAAGTACAGCCTCACAGAGCTGTACAATAGCTGTACTCTTAGACTTGTTTAATGAGAACAAGTCTTTATATCCCAATCCCCTCCGCCCTGACACAAAAAAAATATTGATGAATGGCTGAATAGATGCACTCCTACCACAGAATGAAAACTAATGACTGAATGAATATGAAAGAGCAATCAACATGGAGAGCAAGAAAAAAATGTGAGCGATGCTAAATGGGACAGAGGGAGGAGGAGGAAGATGAGGAGCTGGGGGAGGATGGATGAAGGAGGAGAAAGGAGGGCAGGGGAAGACTGAGCAGGGAGGGAGGTCCAGCAGCAGCAGCAGGCTGCAGGAATGTTTCACATGCCTGTCCTCTGGATGACCTCGCCTCCCTGGAGTGTGGGAGATACTGGGAGTAATTAGCCTCCTTTAAC
Organism: Macquaria ambigua; assembly: GCA_008360985.2. Classification (NCBI taxonomy): domain Eukaryota; kingdom Metazoa; phylum Chordata; class Actinopteri; order Centrarchiformes; family Percichthyidae; genus Macquaria; species Macquaria ambigua. The sequence continues at coordinate 1,068,404 of VMKM01000003.1, read as the reverse complement.
ATTGGATCTGTGCTGCCTCTACGCCTCAATGGGGTTAGCAGTGGCATTGAAGGAGACCAAGTGTATTTATATTTTCAAACAAAATAGCTTTAGCATTCTTCTTTGGCACCACCCGCCTGTATCACTCTGTCTCTCTCTTAAAGATGCATTTAAATCCTTTTCTATGTATTTTTTGTTTTGTTTTGTTTGAGGTTTTTAGGGCAGGGGAGTTGTTTTCAGTCATTTGCAGTTGATGAATGCTATAAATTAGGTCCATTATTTTAAAGTGGAACAGATTTCCTTCCCCCCCACCCACCAACCCATCTTGCAGCTGACCTACTTTATCTTCCGGTAGATTTAATTATGGATCCTCCTAACTGCAAATATTTCTCACTTAAAGTCAAGGATCAAGAATTGAAGTGGACGTGAATGAAGAGAAACAGAGCCTAAAAAGTATTGATTTTGTAAAAGGCCACATGGTTTCAGTCATGAAATGCCAATACTGGAACATCAGTATTATCTGCTTTGCTTTGAATGCCCTTTATTTAAAACAGACGAGTGTCTGGCAAACCATAAATCCAGAGCTAAAAACCTGAATGTTCTCCAGCATGCTCAAACTAAGCTTACTGCACTTTTTGGGGGGCAGCAGGAAGAATATTTCACTTAAATTTAGGAATAATTAGAATATCATCAACGTTCAGTGAAAACATTTGTTTCACAACCATTGACACGACCATGTTTACTCAATGGCTGTGAAATTTCCACTTCTTATACTCATAAAATCATTTTGAAAGCCATCAGAGTATTTAAAAAATGCATGATCTCGTAGTTTAAAACAAGGTACATAGTTTTCTTTAGTTCCATTAAAAAAAAGATTTCAAGCTACATTGTTCTCACAGTGACAATATATAAGTATCTGGTTTAGGTTAAATTAAAGCATGTAGAGTACACCAAATATGTAAATACAAAAATATATAATTTTGAAAAGTAAGAGTCAGGTGTGTTACTGACAGCCCGATGGCAGACTAATAAATTAGTTGCACAATAGCAATGATGAAACTTAACATTAGGACAAAAAAGGACATATAAATAAATACATTTGCTGAAATAAATCCATAAATATGGATGGTGGATGATGTGTGCTTTGGATGCACTGGTTTGTCTTAAATAGTTAAAAAGGGCTTTTAAATATTCTCCCACTGTATTTAATATCATGCAAAAGGCTTATGAGTTTCCATTTAACATACACTCATACACTTTATTGTTTGGTAAAAATCCTGTAACCTCCAAAATGTAAATTTCTCAAAAACATACTTGTGTGACGATGGTTTTACTATGGTACAGAAAGGAAATATTTATAGTTTAGGATTTTCTCAACCTGTAGAGGTGCATGTAATCACAAGAAACCATCATTGATGTATTAGCATGTACCAGCTGTTAATTAACACTCTGCCCTTGTTCCCAATAATGAGTTTTTCTTTTGATACTTCAAAACAGTTTATGGCAATGTTTGTTTGAGCTACTATCAGTTTAAAGGAATAGTTTAATATTTTGGGAAATACAGTTATTCACTTTCTAGTGGAGAGTTATGTGAGAAGATAAATACCACTCTAATGTCTGTGCGCTAAACAGGAAGCTGGAGCCACGAGGCAATTAGCTTAGCATAAAGACCAAAAGCTAACCTGGTTCTATCCAAAGTTCAAAAATATGTCTACCAACAACTCTAAACCTCACTCATTAAAACCCCCATTTGTCAGTTACAAATCTTGTTTTTCAGTTACAAATCATGGAATACACATTTACAAATAATATTGAGACTATTTTCACTCCATATGTTTCCTGTAGCGCCGCCCCTCTGTGGTTAGGGGTAGGTCTCAAAATCTGAAAGCGAAAGTAACCTGATCCGTGCGTAACACCAGACATTTGTATGCGCAGGAAGCTTTTTGAAAGCGAAAAGGATCAGATCTGAGAAGCTGAAGTTAAAAGTCTGTAAGTGAAATATTTTCAAATCGGTTTTTTTTTTCAGTTACAAATCTTGTTTTTCAGTTACAAATCATGGAATACACATTTACAAATAATATTGAGACTATTTTCACTCCATAGAAGAGTGCGTGGGATAAAGAATATGATAGCTCTGGTGCTGTTGCATTCATTTTCACACTTTGATTGAGGTAGTCTACATTTTCGTGTGTGTCCACCACAGTATTGATATTTTTTACTTGAGAGAAGGACTTCAGTTTCCACCGCTGCTGCCTGGTGATGTCAGACAGCGGCTGGGTCATGTGAAGGTCAGCAGCGGAGGAGGTTCACGGAGAGTTCACTCGCATACATTAGGTAACACCATCGGTCGCTGTGACATAACTAGTATGAAGCAGGTTGAGTTGAGACATTCGTCAATAAAGAAGCGATAAGAAGAAGAAGAAGTCCCAAACTTTGTTATGCAAAACAGCCTCCAGATCTGGAGACGTTTAACCGCTGTCTCTTTACTGGAGGACTAACAGTCCGATGGCAACATGCAAACATTTTCTGACCGTCTGTGGGGTCTATAGGTCTGTTCCTGTTCCCGTGCTTTGAATGTATTACAGGCATGTTTTACTGTTAAAACAACGTTTGCATCAAGTGTAATCTATTGCAACAGAAAGGGAGTGCCTATGCGGACTACCTCTCTAGACGGACTTTGCCGAGACTGAAACCAGATCATGTTTGACTATCTGGAATTTCAAGCTTTCGGTCCCGGAGAAATCATGGACTTCTACACAACATCCAGCCCTGCCTGCATGCTGCAGGAGCAGGACCAGGACCAGGATTTGGCAGCCTTCTTCCCCGAGCTGATCGAGCCGGACTGGCAGCAGCACCGGTGCTCGCAATGTAGGTGGAAACTGATGTTTTGCTTCAAAATTTGAATCAGTGGTGTTTTGGTGAATCTGTGGCCTCCATGAGGACAATATCAGCTTATTATCAAAACAGAAATCAATTATGTTAAGTCAGTTTAATTTGAGTTATGTGGGCCAAAATCAGAAACCACAGATTTGCCTCAAAGGGCTTTACAATCTGTGCTGGACCCTCCACCCCTCCATCCCTAGACCCTCAAAAAGAAAATGAATTCATTAAAACGAATAGAATATTTTAAAAAACAGTAAAACAGACGACAACAAATGAAATAGATACGAGGGAGTGAAAACATTTTAGAGCATGAATACAATAAAATAAATAGTTAATTTTACTTTTAAAAATATCAACTCTTTCAGCTGACAAATAGGCCATGAAGTGCTTCAAAAACAAGTGAAAGAATATTAAAATCAATATAAAAATCTGTCATGAAACCATGAAAATGTAAGGACTTTAAAAAAAGGTGTAATACAGTATGTTCTTGGTTCAAGACCTTTTATATTGTATCTGTAAATTTGAGTTTTCCTCTAAACATGTCTGGAGGACTTTACCCTCTACAGTAACACTTTACTTTAAACCCCCTATGTGTGTTTATATTATATTTATCAACAACAAAAACTCATGTGGGCACCCATACTGTAAGTGGAGGCTGGTGTATAAACACATAATGGATCACAGTGTAGTAAAGACACAGTTGTAATAATATAAAATATGTCTTCATGGGAGAAGTGACAAATACTGCACGTTAAAAATGTCCTCATAGCTGCGTACAACCACATTATCATGTGTTATAACCAGCATTTATTAATTGGTTATATACTGCTTATAAATGCCAAATAGAGGGGGGATTTAAGTAAAGTGTTATCCATTCTACTTTCATGCACTGTGATGCTTTCCATGATGAGTTTCCTCTTGCAGGAGCTTTTGTTTTAACAGAAAAGGGGACATGGAGAGCAGCAGAAAACAGGGTACTGTATCTGAGCACAGAGCAGTTCATGACAGTGTGGTGGTCTGTGTTTGGGCCGGTCAGTTTGGGGTCACCGCGGGTTCACCGGACGGTCACCAGCTCAGGAGGTCAGAGGAGAGCCAGACTGTTTCTACTCAGATATTGTACATTGCCAATGTTAAAATACTCCATTACAAGTAAAAGTCCTGCATAAACATCCATACCGAAGTATTATTAGCAAGATGTGCTTAAAGTATTAAAAGTAAAAGTACTTGTTCTGCAGAAAAATGACCCCTGCAATTGTTTGATTTATTGAAAGGAGAAAAAAGTTCTGCTACAGACGTGTGCATTCATTTATTTCGACTTTTCTCTATAAGTAATGGATAATTTGACCTCTTTGGGCCTCAAACAGTTTTTTAAATAAAACCATGTGAGAAGTTTAGAGGAGGAACTGCTAACAACTCAAGGGGTCCCCGCTACACGCTGCTTTTTTGTAAGGGGTCACAAGCCAAACAGGTTGGTTTTATGTACAATCTTAATCTGAAACGTCACTACAGCTGTCACATAAATGTAGTAAGAAGCACAATATTTCCCTCTGAAATGTAGTCAAGTATAAAGTAGCATAAAATAGGAATACTCAAGTAAAGTACAAGTACCTCCGAATTGTATTTAAGTACAGTACTTGAGTAAATGTACTTGGTTACATTCAACCACTGACTGTTGCAGCTTTTACGTCTCAGACTCCAAAACACAAAACTTTCCAGGGAAGAAAATCCACATAAACCAGATTTTCTTTGCAGTTTTTTGACTCACTGAAAGTATTTTTTTTTTTTTTACCAGGAAGACATAAAACAAACTTTATTTATAATTTTAAAGTTTCAACAGTAGAACATACAGTAATGCCAGTATAGGTTACACGTAACAAATTACATAAAATAAATGAATAAATAACCCAGAGTTGCTACAATTTGTAGATTCAATCGACTTAATCTGCAACTATTTTGATAATTAATCATTTTGTGTTTTTTCTTTTCAAAGAAAATTGCCCAAACTTTGCTGGTTCCAGCTTCTCAAATGTGAGGATTTGCTGCTTTTCTTTGTCATATATGACAGTAAATGAAGAGTCTTTGGGTTTTGGACTGTTTGTTGGACAAAACAAGCAATTTGAAGATGTCACTTTGTGCTCTGGGATGTTATGATGAGCATGTTTCACTATTTTTTTTTTACATTTTACACAATAAACGAATAACTAATAGAGAAAATAATCAGCAGATTAAATAATCGTTAGTTGCTAGGGCCACAACAGAAAATGCTTCTACTTAATTTTGATTTATGGATGAGTTTAATCACAAAAACAAAAGAGCCCGGGTCCTCTTCCTTAATATCAGTATAACCATTTAACATTTAGCAGCATGTAGCATCTATGAATAAGCTTATACACAACTTCTTTCACTAGCAAGTTGAGTTGGTTTTTGTTATTTTACTCGACCACATCATTCCTGCAAAACAAAATCCCTGAAGTTGCTTTTTAAACTTATCTCCTTATCTTTTTTTTGTGGATTTAAACGTTTGACTCACACAATTGCATTGTCAGATACATCAAATGACACCACCTAAATTGGGGTGAGGGCAACCTCTTTCCCCCTTCCCCCGACCAAATCACTTACACCGCCCCACCACACACACTCTCTGTTTCTTCTCTCTCCCTCTCATCAGTCAGCTGGGCTTGTGGCATGCTCCTGCATTGTTTTCTGTTGGGGGCTAATGGGGGTGTCCTCGTTTGACCCGCTGATGCCAGGTTCAACCGGAGGCCACGGGTTCAAGGGGATGCAGATGAGCAATTTTTCTCGATTTGTCCCCTTTTCAAAACGTCTTTCTTCGTTTTCTGTCAGCGTTGGAGCGGTGGAGGTGATCAGAGAGCTGGCGGGGAGGCTGAGCGAGCCCCGCAGACCGGAGCAATTCCCCTCTCAAAAGTGGTTCTTTGTGGGAGGGGTTGACTGTTGGAGTGAAATGATACATTCGACTGGAAAAATGGAGGGTAACACTGTGCTACAATAGGTGCAGCTGTATATATTAGGGAGAGGGAAATGGTCTGTGATGTTTCAAGGAAATCAAAGACTGATCCAGCTTTCTGTGGACAGAGCGCCCACTCTCCTATTTATAAAACAGTTTGGGTCTCACACTATAGTTTGGGTTTCTTAGTTCCTGAAGGACAAGTGCCGATATGTAACTCCACATTTTTATTTGGGCAAACTGAGCAGTATATATGAAGTAGTGTGGGATGGGATGCTTTTCTCATTTGCAGCCTCAGAGTCTGATAAAGGCTGATAAGATCGTGAAGTGAAGTAATGCTCTTAGATCATTACTTGACTTACGCTGAAATCACATAGCAGCTTTATGAAACACAGTGAGTATTTAGCTGATGATTTTATTCCAATTTTCCCATTTGTTTATGTCTATATATCAGAGGTGTGGACTCGAGTCACATGACTTGGACTCGAGTCACAAATTTGATGACTTTAGACTCGACTTAGTACTGTACTTAAATAAAATTGGTACTTGAACTTTACTTAAGTATATCCAGTTTATGCTACTTTATACTTGTACTCCACTACATTTCAGAGGGAAATATTATACTTTTTACTCCGCTACATTTATTTAAAGTGTAACTACGCCTTCAAATTCTGCTAGAACCGTCTCTCCCAGCAAATTAAAAAATGCAACGAGTGAGGGAAACATCGACTGTAGGAGGCGTGGCCTCGCAGTTATGTAGTGTGTGGGTCTGACACTGATTAGAGGGCGTTATCGTTATTTTGTATCGTGTTTTATTATTTTAAAAGTTAAAATTTAAGATATATTCAAATTTCTAAACAGTCCAAAACCCAAAGATATTGTATTTCCTATCATACTATCATGCCACCGTCATGAAATCGTGTGCTCAGTCAGATTTGCCTTTGATCAGTAAAACCCGAAAAATTTAGACTTGTGAATTACAGTATGTTATATTCTCCGTGCTGTGCTTGTTTACATGTGTGATATTGTGTGTTTGCAGCAGTTGGAAGCCAGAGCTCCAGCTCCAGCTCCAGCTCAGACGACCTGTTCGCCAGCCCCCCCTCCCCGCTGCCCCCTCCTCGCACTTACAAGCCCTGTTTTGTGTGTCAAGACAAGTCCTCAGGCTACCACTATGGCGTCAGCGCCTGCGAGGGCTGCAAGGTAATGTCAGGCCCTTCGTCCGCTTCACAGCACGCTCTTCACTAAAAGTCACCTCTGTCATGCTCCAATAAACAATAAAGTCAGCAAAGAACAATATTCTCTCAGACGCTCTGCTTTTATGCAGGCAGTCATTTTGTAAATGTGTGTCATGCTGTAAAAAAAGGAAGATGTCTCAATTTGGGATGATTTTAATTGACTCCAAAGCTCAGAAGAAAAGTAAAAGAATGTGTCATGTATAACACAGCTTTATTATGTCACATTTGTCAGATATTGATTGCTGTATTTACTCAGAGATAATATCACTACAGGGCCTGAACTTTGTCCTGATAAACCGTGTGTGTGTTCAGTCAATATTACAGTAACAGAGACATCCTACTAGACAACATAAACACATTCAGTTTCCTCTTGTAAATAATCTGATTTGTGTAATTCCACACAGATTTGTATTTTTATTGGTTGTAGATGTTTTTACCCTACAGTTTCTTTCCTGTTTTCTTTTTTTCTTTTTTGCAAACTAAATTCAAGTGTTAGTCTGCAACATTTTTGGAGAATCAAACTGAGTTTCTGCTGAAAATCAAGCTATTTAAAGGCAGAATGCCTGATCCAAAAGTATAGTACACAGATTATTGGACCCTGATATTATTCCCAATTTGAGTGACAGACAAGAAAAGACAACTAAGTCTAACTTCTTGATGTTTTCTGGTGCTGTTAAAGGTTTCTTTACATCAGTAATTTTTGTAAACATCAAAATAAAGAAGGCCTATATTTTAATGTATACTATAATGATGATTTTTCAACAACAGTATAAGTCAATATCTCAACATCTACTTGAAGGATTGGCACAAAATCTCGTACAAACATTCATGGTTCCCACATGATGTATCCTAATGACTTTGGTGATCCCCGGACCATTCCTCTAGCGCCACCAGCAGGTGTTCCAGTGAAAAAGCTGAACATCTAATGGATGGATTGATGTTATTTTAATGACTGAAGTAAATATCAATATGCGTAATACATGTATACAGGATGTTTTATTGTGTTCTGTCACATTAGTCAGTTATTGATTGCTGTATTTGCACAGATAAAACACCATTATCATTAAAGACTCTCCAAGTATACGGTTAAATATGGCTGTTTACATTGTCAAAATGGTTCCAGATTGGGCCTTGAAGTTTAGATTATTTTCATTCTCTGGGGACTTTAATCATTAATATCTTCTCTTTACTCTCCCGTTGCCTCTGCAGGGCTTCTTCCGCCGCAGCGTGCAGAAAAACATGGTGTACACCTGCCACCGGGACAGAAACTGCATCATCAACAAGATCACCAGGAACCGCTGTCAGTACTGTCGGCTGCAGAGGTGCTTCGCTGTGGGAATGTCGAAGGAGTGTAAGTGTCTGATCCACTCTGATTCAGCAGGACGCCTCATGAGACTCATCGCCTAAAGCATCCTCCTTGACTCCCTCTCTTTTTGAACATGTGTGGCGCCCTTAGCAGCATTTTGTTAGATTACAAACTAACACATTCGCTATCCACAAAAATCTTTTCATACAAAATGTAAATACATTTAGAGGAAATTATCAATCAGTCAATTAATTATATAGCACCTTTCATACAAATCAAATGCAATTCAAAGTGCTTTACAAGCGACTGACAAAACGTAGGATGTTAAAAATGGATTTAGAGACTAAAACACACCAAAACAACCAAAAAGCATACAAGCAATAAAAATAACAATAAAAAATTAAATTATGAGATAACTACACAAAATAAATAGATTATAGTAAAATGTTAACAAAATAAAATAGAATAAAATAAAATAAATAAGAACAATCAGCAGTAAAACGTTGATAAAACAAAATTAGAATAAAATAAATAATAATGACAATAGTGAATAAAATAAGTATAAATAATACAACCATACAATTATAAAACACTACATAAAGGCCAGACTAAATAGATGGGTTTTTACTTTACGTTTAGAAATATCAATATTTAAATTATGACACCTTCAAGAACAAGGTAGATAGTAGATTGTGGACAATTGATCGTAGATGTCATTGATCAGAGAGAGGAAGATGAAAGGTCAGTGTCGTAAATGTGAATTATCAACTCAGGAGGACTGAAGCTGCTGCTGTGTAGACACGGTGTTAAGAAGTAGGACAATCTTCTAAAACCACAAAGGAGCACTTAATCCGTCAGTTTGAGTGAGAAAATCAAAATTCGGGCACATTTGGAGATACATGGTTTTCTTTGGACAGTGAATAAGATTCGATAATCTCTGTTTTCAGTGTGTGTGTGTTGTTTTTATTAATCTTATAAAGACACATTTCTTTTTAGACCTATACAGTTTCAGTTTGATTTACCCACTAAAATCTCTCTAAACAGCGTCCTCTGATTGTCCAGCTGCCAAAATCCAGATGAGAGAAATTCTGTGTTGATAAAAATGTTGAAATTCTGTGATTACCATGTGCACTCACAGCAAAAAGCTTAAAGAGCAGCAGTGAGTTGCCCTGTGAACATCAGTCAAAATCAGGCAGCAAAGATGGAAATGAATCAAACTAGATGGGATTTTTTAAGTAGGAATTTTGCATTAATAATATGGCAATTATGAATGAATTTCACGTTTTATTTAAAGAATTTCACGATAATATATCATTTGTTAAATTTATCTAAATGTACATAGATGAAACCATGAATGAGAGACAGCTAAAAGTAACAAAAAATTATATCTAGTGGGAATCACTGCTAATGTTAGCAAGCTAGGCTAACTAGCTTCCACCTTTTGAGTGAAAAACAAACTTAACAGCACGACGGGTCCTCCCAAATGTTTAAAGAGGTACTGCACACTTAAACATGTTTTTTGAGCTGTAAACTAAATGATATGACTGTACTGTGATGAAACACATCAATAGATAGATAGATAGATAGATGTACTTTATTGATCCTGTGAGGGAAATTGTTTTGTTACAGCAGCAGCACAATCAACAATACAGTAAGAATAAATATAAATTAAAAGCACAATTGCAGATCTGCAGAATATCAATAAAAGAGGAATAAAAAATATAAATATAAAATAAAGAGCAGAATTGCAGATCTGCAAAACAAGTCTCTGAATATAATAATAATAAGAGGAAATAAAAGTAAAAGAAAACAAGAAAAGAGCAAAAAATAACAGGTGTGCAAAAGTGGCAGTAAATAATATACAATGTATGTATGATATAAACAGTTTGTACAGATGATAGTGCAACAGTGTGTTCACCTGTCACACAGAGGTGAGCTGTACAGAGTTATGGTGAATGGTAGAAATGATTTCCTAAAACGTTCTTTATGCTTAAGCTGAATGAGTCTTTTGGAAAATGAGCTCTGCTGCCTTTGTAGTGTGTCATGGAGGGGGAGGAATGGATTGTCCATAATGGAGAGCAGTTTGTTCAGTGACCTCCTGCTCCTCACTGACTCAAACATCTCCAGGTTTTGACCAATGATAGTCCCAACCTTGTGAATGAGTTTATTGATCCTGCTGGCATCTCTGGCACTGATGCTGCTCCCCCAGCAGACCACAGCACAGTAGATGGCACTTGCGACCACAGACTGGTAGAAGATCTCCAGCATCTTGTTGCATACATTGAAAGATCTGAGTTTTCAGAAAATCAATGCTGGTGTTAATATTGACATTTCTTGGGTTTGAAATGGCTCAACACGCCATCTACTGTTTTAAATCAGCCCTGAAACTGCGAGGCCAATCCTGACATAGAGTCAACCAGTTGGGACCTGTCCACATCATGAAATTTATATTAAAAAAGTGTCAGTCAGCCTCCTCCGTGTCCCCTGACTCACACATTATGAAGCCACGAGGCCACGCCTCCTACAGGTATTGTTCCCTCACTCGTTGCATTTTTTTAATTTGCTGGGAGAGACGGTTCTAGCTGATTTGGAGGGTGAAACTGACAGCGTGTCCCCTAACAATGCCTGCTCTCAGATGTCAGTCAAACGTTGGGAAACGCCCACTAAGAGGACTTCCAAACTCCCAAAACGTCCTCCTTACTCAGTATATTCCACAGACCTTACTGTGGACACATTTAAGCATTTTATAGATTTGCTAATGAAAAGTGTTTTATTATTCAGGTTAACTGAGCTTCTGGAAAGACATGCTGCCGTTGAGTTGTTAAAATGTCATTTTTAAATGCTTTCAGCATTTTACCACCTCAGAAAATCAAACAGAAACTATCTGCATGTTAAGACGAAACTGGAGGTAAGAGGGAGTCAAATAACCCTTTAAAATATAAATGTTCAAATGACTCATTGAGTCTCAGTTTTCAGTGAACTCCAGCACAAGTTCGATTGTACAACAGAAACAAAGTCAAACTCTGTGTTACCCACAAGTGCACTGACCTAGATAACGGGGTGTGTGTTATGTGGGGGGAGCCGAGGGCAGCGATAGGGCAGCGAAGGCTCCACTCATCCACATGTTCTCATTGTTGCTGCTCCGCACTCAGACACACACATTACATAAATACATCACATGTAACAGACAGATGGATGCTATGTAACTGCTTGCTAACCGCTCCAGTCAGTCAGTGTGTAATATGATCTCACTCGGAGTGTTTACACAATGACGACTGGATGTAGGGCATCCAGAGAGAGGAGGAGGAGGAGCAGGGGGGTGTTGGTGGTGAGGAAGGCATAGACGGAGGTGTTGCATAATCCTGAGCTCCTCTGACATGTGTGGAGCTGCCTGAGCCAAGTCAGTGGGACGCATTGAAACGTGTTGACACCGTTACCGAAGTGATTATGAAAGGCTAACCCAGTTAGGCTGCGTTAGCCCGTTTCACGTGCTCCCTGGAGTGACAGATCATCCGCACAGCTCACTGCTGACTGTCCTCATTGGAAACTATTTTCTACCAGAGAAAGAGTTCCACTGAAAACCGCTGACAGTGAGTTTTTTCAAAAGTCGTCTTTTAGATGCTTTTAGAACCACAATTTAAATTCCAATCACCTCCGTTGTATTTTGATGGAGGCAGTTGTCCGAGTGACTGGTCTCTAAACCTCAGTAATAAAAACAAAACTGCACTACATGCCCATAAATAAATAAATAAATATGTGCAAACACATACTTTTGTGTGCTTTTGGTCTGGAGCTTGTTTGTCATAGTTCAGGCACTTTAATAAGGCTGCTAAGGTGTGTACTGACACAGTTAATTCTTTAGTCTGCAGACTTATTTTGCTGTAACATTTAGCAGCAGAAAGGTCTAAAATATAACTTACAGAAACCATATATACTCTTCCATAAAAGAGTATAGTGTGGACTTGAAAGTTGAACTAGCCTTTGAATTCTCCTCTCTTTTTATGTAAGAAAATATAAATTCTGATGATACTGCAGCTGTTGTGAATATTTTTACATTTTTCAGAGGAGGATGAAACCATTTTTGGACATATTTGTGGAAACAGCATCTAAGATTCAGGCCTCGGGGTGGGAGTTTCATTTCACATCTGAGAGCATTGCTAGGAGACGGAGTGTAATTTTCCGTGGTGCGCTACCGGCTGCAGAACACGTTGGTACAAGATGTTCCCCCCCCTTTTTCAAAAAGTCCACATAGTGTTGTTTATGTACCATTAGCAATTTAAGCCGTCTGTCCCTTTACAACATTAAATATTAGATTATATTAGATTAGATTCAACTTTATTGTCATTGCACAGAGTACAGGTACTGACACAACAAAATGCAGTTTAGTGCAAAAAGCAGTAAAGTGCAGAGTAATGAACATATGCATAGAATAAACAGTAATGGGTAGATGTGAATACGCTAAGATATATACAGTATGAACTAAAAGATATACAGTGCAGGAATAAGTACAAGTAATGGCAATAGTGAGGCATTAGTGGGCATACAATGTATACTCTATAGATATACGCACAGTATATAGACAGTAGTATAAATATGTATGGGTATGTGAAAGCATATACAGTACAGGTAAGTGTAAGTTTGTTTTCCACTTGCAGAGTGGAAGCTAGTTAGCCAATCTTGCTCACGTTAGCACTGATGATTTGTTAGCCGTCTCTCTTTCATAGGTCCAGATGTGGAGGTGGCAAGAACTCACAGCGACGTGTAATCCTATGACCTCAGCACTCTGTGGCACAGAGTTACATGTGGAGCCGAGTAACATACAGTAGTGAGTGCTCAAATCACAGACGGGACTATGAAGCAACAGCTAACAACATCGCCCACCCACAGCGAGTAAACTGTCCGTGTGGCCGCTGGAACTGACAGTCTAAACAAATACCACGGACATATATGTATACATACAGTATATATCTATCTCTCTCTATATATATACAGTATACAAACACACACACACACACACACACACCTGGGTTATATAGACAGATTTCTAAGCAAAAATGTAGTTAAGTTGGTTCTCAGATCCTGTCGCTGTTGCACTTGTAAAAACCTTCAAAATCAAAGACTGGGTGTCATGGAAAGGCCTGTGAAGCCCACTGACAATGTCAATGACCATTTACAATTTAAACTAGAAAATAGCATTTCCTGCAGAAAATGCGTGTGAATGCTGAAAGCTGAAATTGCTATTGCTGGAAATGAAAATGAACTGCTCTGCAATGCAGAACAGTCACAGTTCGAACTGCCAACCTTGGGGTTTAAACAAGATGTAGACAGATCTTGTAAAAGCTGCCGTAGTAGTGGTAGCAGTAGTAGTAGCAATCGCAGTTGCAGCTTTCAGCATTCACACTAATTTAAAAAAAGAATAACATCAAAATGCTTTCTGAGTTTTAAATCCAGTACCATCGTTTGAACTGTTTGAAGTTATTTCCTAAATGTCTTAAAAGCTGCGTCATCCTTTTCCTCAGCAGTGAGAAACGACAGAAACAGGAGGAAGGGGAAGAAAGAGGAGGTGAAGATGACTATCATGGAGACGTACGAGCTGACGGCGGAGCTCGGCTTGATAGTGGAGAAGATCTGCAGGGCTCACAGAGAGACCTTCCCCTCTCTTTGCCAGCTGGGAAAATACACCACAGTGAGTCACGACTTGAGACCTGACGTCCTCTACAGAGAGAAAATAATCTGCAGAGAGGAAGAAATCAAAGCTGTCCTCTCAGTCCAGTGGTTAATTTCATTTAGATACGCATTTTATGGGTAATAGTTGAAGGACAGCATTGTGGCTGCCAATAGAAGATAATACATAACATATATATATATATATATATAAGTGGTTAAATTGTCACAAAACATACTTATTTTTAAACATTGCTGTGTAAAGCGAGTTATTAATCTACAAAGAGGACTTTTCCACAAACCAGCACTGTAGAAGCAAAACAAGTATAAAGTTGCAGAGCTGTTCCCCGTGAGGCTTAAATCCTGGGATAACATTTAATATTGATGTATTGGTTATTATTCAAATTGTAAACAGTATATGTACTCAGCCGATCAATATGCAAATATGGGCACGTTCTCTTACTGTAGTTTTTGTTTGTGCCAGAGGAAATCAATATATTAGTCACAACTAAACACGAGAAACATTAGTCATTAACACTTTTTTCTGTGGGTCTGTAGGTTTCCTGAAAAGAACAATGTAAGTTGGTACTAACTGTAGGGAAAACACAGACACATTTCTGAGTCTAACTGTTATTTTAGTTATATAAGCAGTTGATTTCCAGAGGAGCTGCTCCATTTAGGAAATATTTAATTTATTTATAATTATTATAATTTCTTCATATGTTGAATTGTACAGTAGACAAATTTGACATTTTGGCATGTTCAGCTGCACTGACTTAATGAATTAAGTGGAAATGTACTAATGAACACTGCAGGGGATATTTACTAATTTGTGGCCCGTTTTTAGTCACTTAACAGTCAAATTGTGTTTGTCCTTATTTACTAAAGGACGTTTTTGGTCTCATGCAATATGTATTGTAAAGCGTGTCAGAAGTTGATGGAGACAAAACAGAGCTAAAAAACAAACAAACTGAATATTGGACTCACATTCATCAGGTCTCCAGAAACACGGCTCCAAATGAATGCTAATTTTGTTGCATGTGTAAATAGGCAATTGTTTGCTAACATGTTCAACATATCATAGAACTTGTTGCGCTGCCCCCAAGTGGCCAAAAAGTATATTAATGCAGGTGAAAGTAAACATCATGGCTGCTTATATTGTAGAAATTCTGCTTTTAAAGTTAGATTATCATTGTGTGGTTATTTAGTCAAGTGCAGATGGATTTGAAATATCTGCACACCATTATCCCACAATGAAAACAACATGTTTTGGTGGTTAATTTGGATTTATATTTATAATCCCATCATGTCTTTTTAGCGTCTTTAATGTGGCTTTATGAATCCTGCGTCTTCCCTGACACATGAAAATAAACATCTCTTTAACAATGAACAACAAACAGACATATTCTTTTCTCCTCCATCCAGAACTCCAGCTCAGACCACAGGATCCAGCTGGACCTCGGGCTGTGGGACAAGTTCAGCGAGCTCGCCACCAAGTGCATCATCAAGGTGGTGGAGTTCGCCAAGCGAGTGCCTGGTTTCACCGGCCTGACCATCGCTGACCAGATCACTCTGCTCAAAACTGCCTGCCTCGACATCCTGGTACATCTGCGTGTTTCCTAAAATAACTTTGAGATTTGAGATTTGCAGTTGAGCCCTTCAAAAATAGAAACAAACTGTAGTAGAATCTTTGTGATGATGACTGAAATAAGTTCGTGAGCTGTACAGTTGTATTTTACCTGCACCCACACAAGATTTTCCTGAACTGAATGACCCGAATGACACTTAAACGCACATGTACATGTACACACATGCACAGCTCCCACTGCGATTCACACCTTCTGTGGATCTTGACTCACGCTGTCAACCGACAGTCCTGCCAAAGACAAACTGGCAGACAGAGAGCAGCCCTCAGGCAGAGCGTGTCACATGTTTTAATCTCCTCCCTCCGTCTCCACCGTCATTCACTGCCAAGTCTGTCTGTCATTGTCACCGTCAGGGCCTGATCATTCACTCTGATGCTCTCTGATAGCACCAGGGGAGTGCCATGTACTGTCAAAAAGCTCTGTCGCGTTTCATTTTTTACACATTTTTCTCTGACTTTTGTTTGCCAAGTTCTCCTCGTTTGGTCGTCATAGCACTTACACTGCAACAAAAACACAAGTCAAGTGGACCATGCATGCTTTCCTGATTTTTGTTTAAAATGTGTATTAACATTATTCATCTGGGACAGTGTCCTGTAACCAACATTTATTAAAGTGTAAATGAGGCACTTGGGAACAAATATGACGTCCAGCTTGATTATAAAAGAGGCAACACAGGAGGTCATTTGAACATTTTTCAGAGCTTTCCTGCAGCTGCTTCTGTCCCATATTATAAACTGTGTCATGTGCCACGGTTTGATGATGGGAATCAGTGCATCATGACCTGATACTTGTTCCCCTATTAAACACATTTATCAGATCGTTCTACTTCTATCCGTCTCTTCATCGTGTTGTTAATTTTCCATCCAGATCCTGAGGATTTGCACTCGCTACACTCCTGACCAGGACACCATGACCTTCTCCGACGGGTTGACCCTGACCCGCACTCAGATCCACAACGCCGGATTCGGACCACTGACAGATCAGGTTTTCACATTTGCCGGCCAGCTGCTGCCACTGCAGATGGACGACACAGAGAGCGGCCTCCTCAGCGCCATCTGCCTCGTCTCTGGAGGTACTGAAGCTCAGCAGAAAATACTACCTGAGAACAGGTTTTACATAAACTAGTGAACTTCTACATATTTTTATAGATATGAAAAAAAAACGTGATACATTTAAGCTATCAACTATTCCTTTAACATGCTAAATATTCCCTTCCGGAAAGGAAAACGTCTGAAATGTTGAAATTAGATGTTTATGATCTGCCTTTCCTGTTCGTCTGAACAGACCGACAGGACCTGGAGGAGCCGTCTAAGGTGGAGGTGCTGCAGGAGCCGCTGCTGGAGGCGCTGAAGATTTACTCCCGCAAACGGCGGCCCAGCATGCCCCTCATGTTCCCCAAGGCTCTCATGAAGATCACTGACCTGCGCAGCATCAGCGCCAAAGGTCAGAAAGCAATGCCCGTCTAGTAGATCGTTCTCCATAAAGTTCTCTAACTACTTACATAATCATCTGTTACGTGAAGGAAACTTAAATTAATCCTGTTTGTGCAGGAAGGAAATTAAATGTATTATCTTACAAATGAAACGTTGAATTAATAAGCAATAAAACACATCCCTGTCAGTTCAATACACTCAGAGGTTTTGCTATGACCAGTAGCATATGGTGGCTAATGTTAGCAAACTGTAGCTAGATGTTGCTGTGCTGTGTGTGACATTTACTGAGCCACTTATCTGACTTAATATCTCTTCTCTAGTCGTGCTACTGTTTCACTACATTTTAGCATTTACCACCATCCTGTAATTACCACTTGTGACCACAGTAGCTTCAGTTTAGCAAAAGTTACTTGGCTTGCTTTAATGGAAAACCTTTCCACAACCTGAGTCTTGTTTTTGTAGTTTTTGGCCATTATCACTATTGGCTGTAATAACATTTTACTTAAAAACCTGGAGATCTGGAGGACACGGCAGAAGACAATATGGAATTAGATTTGTGTCAATATAGTCAAATAAAAATAAGATTTTGAGAGAGAATAAAACTCACAGATGCAAAAAAAAAGTAATCTCAAAAGTAAAATGTATAACTTGCAAACAAATTATTTGTGCAATTGTGTAAACTATTGGTCTTTTGGTCTATTGGACTTTTTTGAACATATGTCCTTTTGTTTACAGTTTTGTTTGATTACGCTGACACAAATCTGATCCTATAAAGACAATGCCTACAAATTTACAGGAGAGCAACAATAAAACAGGCAGCAGCATCAGCAGCCTCAACATGTCCATTTTCCACAGGAGCTGAGAGGGTGGTGACACTGAAGATGGAGATCCCGGGCTCCATGCCCCCTCTGATCGAGGAGATGCTGGAGGAGGATCTGCAGAACCTGGAGAAACACCAGAAGAAACACACAGAGGAGAGCAAAGCGGAGCAAAACACCAGCCAGCACACACACACACACACACACACCGTCTCCTCACAGCACATGAACTCCTCTGACTTCTCACTCTGAAGCCACTCGATGAACACTGGCTGCCGTCTTCACTCCCAGAGAAAACGCTAACAGTATAAACTACACATGCAGTCCAGAGGGTTACTAGTGTCTTACCTCAGTTTTTGGTTGGAGAGCTGTCGGTGAGTATTCACAGACTGGTTGGCAAAGACACCGTGTGTTTAAAGAAGAGTTTCAGTTGTTACACTAACGACTACGCTGATGAAAGAAGAGCTAATTTCTGAGTTCAAATTCTGCTTCAAAGGGGGGAAAAGAAAATGATGCAGTAATGTTTTAACCTATCACAATTTCATTTTTTTAACCTGTTAATCTGTGTCAGGTTTCAACTGTATTTATAATTGCATGAGATATCACATGGATTCATTTTTACCTCATTAGATAACAATGCCTTTAGCATTAGTGTAGCAAATATAGCAAACATGGACTTAAAAGCAAGCTTTTTACATACTATGTGAATTTCTTTTTCACTTCTCAAAGTTCTGTTTGTACACGCAATTTATTGATTTCCATACGTGTAATAAGTAAGCTCTGGACTAACTGTTTGAACATATTTGGAGAAATAAGCAGATGTATCTGTACAAAAGGGAAATGTAAACTTGATTTAAGTTTTTACTCGTAAAGGTGAATGTTCATAGCTGGCATTAACGAAGTTCACAAGCGTATATAGAATAGTTTATACAGGAAAATGGGAATGTAAGTACAGAAAACAAAACTTACAACAAATAAGCACATAAAATGCAGTTTAAAAGAATAGTTTGACATTTTGGGAAAAAATGCTTATTGCTTAGAGAGTTGGATAAGAACATTGATACCACGCTACGCTAGATATGAAGGTAGAGACAGCAGCTGATTAGCTTAGCTTAGCCGAAAGACTAAAGCTGTGTCTTGTTCACTCCTCCCTATGTATCAGATACTCAGGTTGTTAGCAGTAAGTAGTGTACATGCACATTTTTCAGAGCACTATATAATGCGTTAATTTCACACTCAGAATTCGGACACTCAAATAAAAATGGCGGAGGGTAAATATAGAGCACTGTATAGTAAATACGGAGTGATTTCCTTACCTAGCAACCTCACGGTATTTAAATAGTCCTGCAAGTAACCCCCCACGTAAAACCACAAATTGTTGTTTTTACAATTCAGTTTTGTACGGATTAAACAAACAAAGACCAAACAAGATATATCATGTTAATTAGGGAGCTTTAGAGGTGCTGGTAGGTGGATCTTGTTACCTTCGGACAGAAACATGCCAACTGTTTCCCCCCGTTTCCAGTCTTTGTGCTAAGCTAAGCTAACTGGTTGCGAGTTAGCACATTTCCCAAAATGTCTTAACTATTCCTTTAAGAGCTCGTTGCTCATCTGCGTTAGGGTTCAGAGTCAAACTCTTTCTGGAGCAGTCGCGGTACGTTTTGCTGGAAATGTGCTCGATCTGTTTTGCAGTATCAAATGTAAAGAGTTTGTACGCTGTAAGTTAGCTAATACACAACTTTATTCTTTCACACTTATTCTAAAAGTTTTAATGCCAGATGGCGTATTTGCAGTTATTGTTAGGCCTGGACATTGTTCGAAATGTTCGACTTTCAGTATTGATACTGAAAATATACTTCTTTTTTTTTTATGCCTTACTTTGATAAGTTCTGTATAAACATGTTTCCTACAACAACTTTTTGAAATTCATCAGTGTTTGATATCATGTTATCACAGATAGCCATAGAAATAATACTAATAATAAAAGAAACAAACAAATGAAATGTAAACCAGACAATGTGATTAGAAATGTATCCGTACTTGCACCAGGAGGGGAAAGGATTGTGGGAAAAGTGGTCTAATGTTAAAGCAGCATTGGGAATAAATATATAAAATCAGAAACTTAAATAACATTTGTGCTTAAAGAAATGTACATTCCATGAAACAGAAGGATGTTGTTTAAGTGTGTGAAATATCAACAGCAAGCGGCCTGTGTACTGTAAGAACTCATGTGCCTACTCTAAATGTGCCGACATCTTCCTATCGGGGGAATTTAACATATTTTGCAAATGTATCACCCAGGGACGGATCACGTCACATGATTTCCGTTGGTCTATTAAAGTCTTGAGTACTGGATTTCATTTGGCTGTGTCATGTTTCCACTGAAGCTGTTAGGTTTTGTTATTTCTGAGGTGACGCAGCTGTACGTGTTTGATGTTGTGGAGCTGTGAGGTTGTTTAGGGTCAACAGCTCGTCTTCTCTCAAAAGCAAGGCTCGTACTGCCCCCTGTGGTTCCTGTAGGGAATTACACTGCAGCACAGTTCATCAGCTCAGTGGTAAATAAATTCCACATTTATAGAATAAGAAGCTAATTTTAATACTGCTGTGTTCGTGGATTGCTTAAGGCCTATCACATATTTCATAATTCACGTTGCTAAGATCTTTTTTCAGTAAACATTAGGCTACACATGCAGCTTCTGCTCCCAAATGAGGAAAAACAACAAGACAGATGTTAACACACATGTAGCCACTCGATGATTTATTATCAGAATGTGTAATTAACACATAACCAAGAGACACTGACTCCTGACTCTTCTTGAGCTTCTTGGAATTGAGGAATACACTTTTTGCAGTTGAACCTCCCTCACTACCAGTGGTGGAAAGTAGGTACATTTACTCAAGTACAGTACTTAAGTGCAATTTTGAAGTACTTTACTTGAGTATTTCCATTTTATCCTACTTTCTACTTCTACTCCATTACACTTCAGAAGGATATATTGTACTTCAACTTTCAGATTAAGATATTACATAAGAAACATATGATAAGCTTAAACCAGTGGCTCCCAACCATTTTGGATTGTATCCCCTTACAAAAAAGCAGCGTCTAGTTGGGGTCCTTTGAGTTGTTTGCAGTTCGACCAAAGAAACATTCTCCATATAAACTTCTCAGATGGCTTCATTTAAATAACTCTTTAAGGCCCAAAGAGGTCAAATTATCCAACATTTCACACACAAAAAATATCAGAATAAAGTCCAAAAAATGAAATTTCCTTCTTTCCTCTCCCATTAATCATCTCAGACGCCCTCAGATTGCTCTTATGACCCTTTGGAGGGGCCCGACCCCTGGGGTTGGGAACCACTGGACTAAACTACCTAATTCGAGCAGCTACAACAGTAAAGTGCCACTTATGTATTGATCCAACAGTATTAACAATCTAATAATGTCATATATAAAAATCAGCCACAGGGGACATTTTTCTGCAGAACGAGTACTTTTCCTTTTGATACTTTAAGGACATTGACCTTATGAATGGAGGACATTTACTTGCAATAGAGTATTGTTTACATTGTTGTATTGATACTTTTAAGTAAATGATCTGAAATAATCTTGCACCACTGCTCAACATCAAACCTGCACATTTTAGTTCAAGGTGGACTTTCCTCACAGTTATCATTAACATGACAAATGATCACAACTGGACATTGTCTGCATTAAATAGTGTTTATTTAATATACCATTTGAAAATAGCTATTCCTTATACAGATTATACTGACTAATCCCTTTTGGATCAAAGTGCATAAGAAAGTGTCCCTTCAGCTGCCCTCCACTCTTCAAAATGACAATGAAAATGTGCAGCGAATTACATACAAAAAGTATATTTCAGATGTTAATTACATTGAAAATGATAACAGTACAGCTAAAAGTGGATACATTTAAACATTTGACCTGGTTTTCACCATCTGTCAGACATTGCGATATGTTTGATAACTGGTGTTGAATCAAGGTGAAGGTTGGGTTTCTTATCAGCTCTTTGAAAGTGAGGCGAACGAGGAGATTTGGCTTTGCAGCTTTTGGCTCGCAGCCATTGGAAACACACGCTGTGATGTGCGTTCCTGCAGTGAGGAGTTAAAAACAGTCAAACCGCTGGAGCTGGTTCTGAGAAATTTACAGTGCCAAACTCGGACAAACCTGAATCAACAAAACGGAAAGCTTCACATGAGCGGAGCTGCTGAACCCCGCAGATAAAAAGCTGTGGATGGTGTTGGAGGTTGTTTCTGTGTGTTTGCATGCACCACCTCACTTTGATATGAGAAGCTTCTCGTGGGCTAAACTGTCAGAAAATGACAGAAATAAATATAAATCAGCTTCAACCTTCATCACAAGCACATGCATATACAGTATAATATACATAAATTATTTTTGGAGTTTCACGCATTCACATCAAATTTGCACAAACAATCAATTCCTGAGAACCAAAGATGCGTGTGGTGTAGAGCTGCGACTGTTAATTGATTAATAATAATCAGCATCTATTTTGATAATCAGTTAATTATTCTCAAATCAAAAATGCCAAATATTCCCCAGTTCCAGCTTGTCATTTGTGAGGATTTGCTGCTGTGTGATCGTTGAACGTTCAATATCTGTGCAACAAGACGGTCAATTTGATCACGTCACGTTGGGCTGTTTCACTGTTTTCTGGCATTTTATAGACCAAACGATCAATCGACTAATTGAGAAAATAATAGCCAGATTAATCAATAATGACAATAGTTGTTAGTAGCGGCCCCACATGTCAGCTTTGGTAACATGTTACTGCAGCCTTATCACAACAATAGCTAACAAACAGCAGTAAGCTGTCGGTAGTTTAAGGACAAACAAATACATGTTTACTTAGCAATTTCATTGTTTTGTATGTTAAATAATTATAAATAAGATTTTAATTAAGGTTATTTACATTTCAAGTGCATATACAGTATGTTTGTGAACTCAGGCTGATGTAAATGTTTCCACGCTGGAATAAATTTGTGTTTCTCCAGCTGCTTCTGTGACATCTGAGGATGAATATATGGACGATGGTCACTTGTTGTCTTGGTCATTTCTTTTCTCTGCGATCCTAAAATGAACACAAAACACGTAAAAGATTATAATTATCTGAACCACAGCAGGTCATTTTCAATTAAGTGAATTCAGGACTTTTTTTTTTACTATGGAAATTGAAAAAAATGTATGTTTTTTAAGGAAATCTATGCATTGTGAAGCGCAGGTCTGGGAGAGGAGCAGGAAGTAGGAGGAGCCTGTATAAACAGGATTGAGTTCAGGTGTGAGCCCTTTTGCAGTACCTGCAGCAGAACCCTGGACTCTCTCGTTTGTCTGAGTGAAAATGTGAGTTTCTTTGCTCTTAGTACACTTATGTTTGCAGTATCTTGATGCTTGAGTTATTTATGTTAAGTTAGAATGAAATTCTTGTCAGTTACAGGGTAGCCAGATATTTGCTCCCTATGTATTTAATTTATTATATGGTGATAATACATGGTGCATATTTTGTGTTTAGATACAAAACCAGCCCTCGGTTGGTGCCAGCTCCCTCTGCCCACCACCTGTCTGTCTACAATAAACCACAACTGAACCGGACTCTTCTGGTGTCTGACCGCACATCTATAGTGTTAATCTATAGTCCCTGTTAATCAATCAGCATACCCCTCACACAGACCGGATTAGCAAATATTTTCCACTGAGTTTGACCATTTGACCACCACATTTGTTCACAGCAGTCAGTCCAAATCAGTTTCTAACCCTTTAACAGCTCATACCACAGTTCAGAAACCAACAGGGCAATTAAAATCTTTAAATTATCTCTGTTACATTTTGACAGTAAACCGACCCTGAACTCAGTAGAGAAACTACAGTGACAGAAGTACTCAGACTGATTTCTGCCATTAAAATAAAACACATTATGGTTTTACTATGAAAATTGACCACAAAACAGTTAGGCTTTTAATAATGACTGAATTTTAGGTGTCTGTTGTTTGTCAGAATGGTAAAATGTACAATTTTCCAGGTCACCTGCTGTGTGTTGCTTCATAGTAGCTGTTCTCCTCCAGCAGCTCCTCTATGATCCCCTGAAAGGGAACATTTGTACAGGAAATCACTCCACCGTCAGCAGACAGGACGCTCAATATGACCAGGAGGCGGAAATTAAAGATTTCTTTATTCCAAAATGAGATCCAGCAGAAGAAAAACAAACGTGACACCTACTCTTACAGAGTAATACATATCCATAGGATTGAAAGAATTAGTATATATTAAAGAAAATATTTATTCTTCCTTGATTACATTAAAGGAATATTTCGACATTTTGGAAATATTCTGTACATTAAATATATGATGCTATAGCCAGCAGTCAGATAGCTTAGCTTAGCATAAAGACTGGAAATGGAGGGAAACAGCTAGCCTGGCTCTGTCCAAATGTAACAATCTGAATCTAAAGCTCACTAATTATCACTTCATATCTTGTTTGTTTAATCCGTACAAAAACCAAAGTGTAAAAATGACAAGTTGTGGTTTTACGTGGGTTATGTGATGGAACCATTTCGGGTCTGGATGCAGTGGCTAGCTGTTCCCCCCTGCTTCCAGTCTTTGAGCTAAGCTAAGCTAACGTCTCCTGGCTGTAGCTTTCTCAGAGAAACTGACCTGCATCTGCTGATAGGTGACTCCATCTTTGAGATTCCCATCACCTGTCAGAAGCAGAAAGAAAATCAGATGCACATTCTTGGCATCAAAATTTAAACATCCAGCTGTTAACTTGCAACGTTTGAGGTCAGGGGTCACTACTCTTGATTTTCTTAAGGTTTGCTCACCAACCAGAATCGGCCTGATGACAATCTAAGAGTGCACCAGATTACATCAATAATTTCCTTTGAATTTGAGCAGTGTTTTGTGTCTTTTACTGGACGTATAGGGTGAAGCTGTGGTAACAGTAACTCTTACCTGTGCTGTCAGCAGCATGGGGGTCTCCTGTGAAGTGGTGGACCAGAGGCCACCAGTCTGAGCTGGCTGAGCCCGACTCCATCAGCTCTGGAGAAGCCTGGAGGAGCTACAGGGAAACAGGAAGGAGATTCTCATTTCACTTCGGGACTGTAGAAAAGTGATTGGGGTGGAGGAGGGGTTTAACTTTATGTAATGATTCTTTTAAAAACAAGACCCTCCCCAGTGTCACTAATATTTTCTTTAGACCCTTTAGAACCAATGATGTGCTATGTTGCGATAAATCAATTAAAAAAAAAATATATATATATATATATACATATATATATTTTTTTTTTTTTGTTGTTGTTTTTAGTGTGTTACTTGTTTTTGGTTTGGAGTTCATGTCTCGTAGTTATTTTCTGTTATTTATTCATTTAATTGAACTTGTATAGAAAGTTCAAAAAATGTGCATTGGACTTTTGAAGTAAACTATTCTCTGGAAGATGAAGGAAACAATGCAATAAAGCATTAAAAAAAACGTTGCGATAAATCTCACATGGGAAGGGTAACAAAAGATAGAGAAAAATAAATCCCTCCCCTGTTCTCCACCCAAAAAAGTCAGACTAAATTTGTGACCACATTACTTAATTTATGTATGGTTTAGAGCTAAAACGATTAGCCGATTAATCGATTAGTCGATTGAAAGAAAAATAACATTGTTTATGTCATTTTTCAAGCAAACGTCCCCTTGTTCCAGCTTCTCACTTGTGAGGATTTGCTGCTTATCTTTCTTATGTCACAATATATCTTTGGATATATCTGACAAAACAAGTCGACCGTTCAGACCTTGCTGAGCTCCACCTTCAGGTTGTATGGATCACTCCCATAGTGGAACAGAGACTTTTTAAATCTTTCAATGATCCGTCGTTTGATGTTGTGGTGCGGAGCTGGTGGAAGCTGGAGATGGAAGAGAAAAAAAAAAAAAAAAAGAAAATCAAAGTTAATATCAACATTTCATATTCGCACTGTGTAATCACTGCTGTCAGTCACAAATCAGTGAGTCAGCTTTATGTGAGGAGGAAAAACGGCCTGTTTTGCAGGTTGATGTCATGAAACCCTCTTTACATATGATCGACTTGGTGAAAATTCAAGTTTATAGAACCAGAACCACTAGATTTGGACCGATGAGACGTGTCTGCAGCGTTAAACTCTTTGATGCTTTGATGAGATCTAACAAAAAGTGTTGCACTGCTGTACCTGAGTGATGTAGATAATTTTGTGCAGCTGCACGAGGAGCCGCTGAATGGGATCGTCAATCTGCCGAACCTTCTTCTGGGAGACGCAGATCCCTGCTGACACTGAGGTAAGAGCAGAACCAAAACACAGACAGGAAGATAAACAGGACAGACACTTTTTATAAGAGACTTTTATATCTTCCAACTTTTACAGCTTCTGCTCTTTGGGTTGTTTTGTTTGTGTAATCGACTCATATTCAGTGATATTAGGTTGAAAAGGTACCTGGTCGTGGTTTAATCTTTGCAGCGGCATAATCCCCACTGAAAAGAAAGGCAGATCAATAAATTGCTTCAGATATGAATAGATGGTGGTAAACTGGGTGCATCAACAAACAGCCTCCATTTACAGATAACTGTTTTTTGCATTACTAAATGATACTGTGCCCAATAAATATACATTTCCCACTGACCACACAGAAATAGGTAATATAGGGACTTTTCACTTACCCAGATGGAGTTTGGTCAGGAATATCACAGACACTGGACTTTAATCCTTTGATCAAAGCAAAAAAAAGCCATAAGATCAAATCCACAACACAGTGAATTAACCGAAAAACTTAAACATGAGCAGCCATGTTACTGAAAGACTGCCGGTTCAAATGCCAGACTGCTTCCACTTTTGAATTAACAGGTTGACTTATTTATGGAAAAATAGGATACTTGTTATGTGAACATTCCTGAAGTAAAAACTAAAAACTGCTACCAAACCTCCTGATGAATATTCTCACAACTGACAGAAAACTGACCGTAGTGTTTTCCTGTAAAGGCAGCGGTGTCGATTTTTGTATCGCATGCTTCAACATCACCGTCTGAGGCATCGTCTAAAAACACACACATATTTATTAACAACACGTAATCATTTTCACTTCAAATCTCAAATCTCAAAAACAGAGTCACCTTGACTGATATTCTGCTCACTGTGGTTTGAACTGCAGGCTGCAGAGGAGCGTGGAGTCTCAGTATTCATTAAGGATTTTTCCTGCAAAAAGTGCAGCACTTATTTTAACATTTGCAACAACAAACTATTACAGAAGTTACTTTGTCGTAAAACAACAAATATAATCTAAATAGTCAATAATACTCAAAGACGTCCATTTGATTTTCAAAATCCGATTTACCTGAGACAGGTGTGAGTGACAGCAGTTCGTCCTGCTTTCGTGCCTTTGCAGGAAGTATTTCTGCGCTCGTTTCCTGTCTCTCTCTGCTCTTCTTTCCAGTGCATTCTGGGAAGTGTAGAGGCCGTCCATCAGCCTCATCATGAGGTCAGAGATCCTGGAGCTGACGGCCACAATGCTAGGCCGCTGGTCTGCATCTGGACTCAAACACCTGACAGGGCGACCCATAACAGAACAGAGTACTGTATGAGTATGTTAGGGGAATATATGACTTTGATATTAAGTTACTTTTAATCTATAACAATAAAACCACAAAAATAATACTATAAATGTGGTAAAATGTATGTAATAGACAAAGTCAAGTTAGTTATTTTAAGTGGATTTTAATAGCCTTAATAGTTATCTTAAACTTGATAAACTTTATCACCATGTATCAAAATGATTGCCAGTAATGTGAAATGATAGTGAGGCTACTGTCCAACTTACACTTAAGGATTCAGTATAACTAATGGACTTTTTTCTATTTTTAAAGACACCCTCTGCAGGTGCAACGATACATCAATATCAATAGTTTCAAAACAAAAGTCTCACCATCTGATCATGTCTGTGACTCTCTCCGAGAAAGCTCCCTCTTCAATCGGCTCATAGACGGCCTCGACGATCTACCAGCACAGAATAAGAAGCAAAGAACGATAACAGGCGACACAGAGAAAAACATTTTATGTCCAGAGAGTGTGTGTGTGGGTGTGTGTGTGTGGGGGTGTGTGTGTTCATGTAACCTTGCTGGCCAGCGACAGCATGTTACTGCTGTTGAACGGAGGCTGTAAAGTGGCCATCTGGTAGAGGATACAGCCCAAAGCCCAGACGTCGGCTTTCTCTCCATATGGCTCGTTCTTCACCACCTCTGGACTGACACACACACACACACACACACACACACACACACACACACACACACACACACACACACACACACACAAATGTTTGTACATGTTAACTTACGAGGAACCCTCATAATAATGAATTCCCATGTATCCAACCCCACCTAACCTAAACTTAATCTCAGCCAACCCTAAAAACAGCTCGTTGACAAAGTGAGGACTGGAAAAAATGTCCTCGCACACAGATGTTGTCAGGACTATAAACACACTTGAACTGCAGTATATGCTGTTTTGCTAAGCTGCTGACAGGCTGTAACATAAACCCAGCTCTGCCATACTGAAGGGTTGTTTCACCCAAAGCACATTTTCTGCGGGATAGTTTTGGTTTTATTTGCCCACCAATACAGTGGATATAGTTATATTTCAGAAATTCTCTAGAAACAGTCATTGTTATTCTGGAAAATCCACAGACGTCACCATGAGCAGATTTGATTGGAACTACTTTCCACCAAAGAAATAGTCCTGATGAAAACTCCTTAAACAAGCAGCTGGATGCTCAGAATGAATTTCCTCACCAGGAGTAAAGGATGGTGCCGACCACTGACGTCAGCTTGCTGTTCTCCTGTTTCTGCTTAGCTAGGCCGAAGTCAGCTGCAAGTGGAAGAAAGACACAGGTTCAACTGTTATAATAAGACAAGACAGGGAGAGTGATATAAATGGAGATGATGTGGTGTGGAAAACTGTAAATCGACACTCACTGATGGTGACTTTGTCCTTTTCCCCCAGCATGATGTTGTTTGGTGTGAGGTCGCGGTGAACTATTCTCTTTTCCTTGTGCAGGTACCTCAATGCCAAACACATCTGAGGGAACATGGAGAAGATATATCAATTAGTAATTAAGATATTAAAAGGATGTATTTCCATTCAGCCAAAATGTCTCTCCTTTGCCAGTAGAAATTATAATTATTTACATTTATATTTAAGGTTACTAAAACTAAGATTGTACATTAAAAAACATATAAGCTTATAAAATACAATGCTTTGTTAAAGATTAAATCTGTGGCTCCCAACCTTTGCGGCTTGTGACCACTTACAAAAACAACTGTCTAATTCTGTCAGATGTTTATGAGTTGTTAGCAGCTCCATCAGAGAGACATTTCCCCTCTAAACTTCTCACATGGATTAGAGAAAAATCCAAAAAATCAATACAGATTGGGTTTCAGAAATTTGTTTTATCCTCTTCCAACCCCATTAATCATCTCACGAGCCCTCAGATTTATCTTGTGACCCTTTGGAGGGGCCCAACCCCCAGGTTGGGAACCACTGGACTAAACTAGCTAACTGTATATAAAGTAGTTAAAGCTACCGTAGCTCCACCTCGACCAGCTACAACAGTAAAATGCTACTTATGCACTGATGCATCAGTATTAGCAATCTACTAATTCAGCATACATATATAATATTTCAGCCAGATAGGCAATATTTCTGCAAAACTAGTACTTTTGATACCTTAAGTACAATTAGCTGATAATACTTTGGTACTTTTACTTAAGTAGAATTTTGACTGCAGACTACTTTTACTGTATTTTTACTGTATACTGTATTAATGAGATATTCTTTATATTATGGTATTGGTACTTTTACTTAAGTGAAGGATCTAAATACGTCTTCCACCACTGTCCATAAATGTAAATGTAAATGTAGAAGTACCCCCCCGGAGTACATGTACCCCTGATTGGGAATCACTGTTCTACTGATACTTGACTTACTATCAAGTGTCAATAATATGTCAGTCAAAAGTCTGTTTAGCTTCATTCCCACAATGATTGATTAAATTCAATCTGGATGAACAGTTGCTTGGTTACATAGTTGAGATAATGCAAATAGGCAGGCGACACTCTGTTGAACATCTACTATTCTTCACGTGACAGTTGAACTACCCAAATGAAATGCAACCGACCTTTCTCAAGACATGTCTTGGGAAATCAACATTCATATAATACCAATCATTCACCAACTGGAGATTTACTTCCCAAAGAAGTCCAAGTGTTGTTACCTGTATGAATATATTCCAGATTCTGTCTTCTGTGAACTGCTGCTGCTTCTCCTTCAGAGAGTTAAAATGTTCAGCCAGCGGCACTCCCTCGATCAGCTCCATCACGATGTACAGCTTGTCGCCTAAAAAGATCAGTATGATTGGGGTTTTCGGCTTTGAATTTTTGTCATATTCCTTTCTTACAATGACTGGGAGCTAAAACAGACTATCCTCTAAAATAACTATCCTCACCTTCCAAAAATGTCTTGTAATATTTAACAATGTTTGGGTGTGTCATCTAGAGAAGAAGAACCAAGGAACATATAAACAACACAAAATAAGGCCGTGCTTGTTCAGATAGCATGTTATTAAATTGACTTTGAATGATAAAAATCTGAAACTCTGTACTTGTTCTTTGACAATCGTGAGCTCAGAGATGATTTTCTCCACGTTACTGTCTCTGGACTTCTTGTCTTTGCCAAACGCCGGGTTATGGAGGTTCACCTCCTTCAGAGCCAGGAGGTTCTGGCCACTCTGCTTTCGGACCTATCATCGAGTACATTTATTGGAACCAGTGACACTTGATGTGAACCACCTGAAGCACGAGGCCACAATAAAGAAAAAATGACCCGAACAAACACTGCTGACTGCAGATGCTGTCAGTTTTGAGGACGTTCCTCGTACCTTGAAGACACTTCCAAAGGCCCCGGTGCCCAGATGGTCCAGTATGGAGTAACCGTTGATGACTTTAAGGGGAGGTCGGTTCTGGTCCACAGCCTCGATGCTCTCTCTCAGACTGTCCAGTTCCTCTTCCTGCATTACAAAACACACAGCACTCCACCCATTTGCAAGGTAAAGAATCCTCCTCGTCAATCTACATACATTTATTTTATTCATTAATATTTCTTTTTATTTTACAGCCCAAAACCAGCTGAACAAACAGATGAATCCATTTAGAAGCTGTTTTCTTACAGTGTAGAGTGAAACTTTGGTTTGCAGTCCCTCATAGGCCGCGAGGTCCCGTACATAATGTCCAACATCAATAAACAACTCAAAGAGGTCTGTGGGAAAGAGTCTGAAATGGATAAAAAGATTACATAACAGCACTGGAGAACATTGGATGAGATTTTTTCCAAAACAGATATCCAACAGTAGCCAAACTGAAACGATTTATGCATGACATGAACTTAAGGTTATATATTCTTCTTCTCTCTGAAATATATATGTTGTAACATCACCTCTTAAACAGATGTCTGTTTCTTTCCACGCTGAAGAGAAACCGGAGGGCCCGAAATGCGTAGCACTGCCAATATGCAAACAAATTCGCAAATATGTTACTTTCTGGTAGTTACAACATCTTCATTTACATTATAATGTAATGTATTACATATATGGAGCCATATACCTGTAAAGATGTGACCTTTGGTTCAGAGTTTTGGGGTAAAATCAACTTTGCGATTATATAGACCCCATTTTCCTACAAACAGAATGTCAGAATTAATTGACACAATGTTATAAAATGTTTTACAAATAGTAATTTGATTTAAAGGTGGACTTTGCACTTATTCATTCCTCAACTGT
This sequence comes from Macquaria ambigua, assembly GCA_008360985.2. Taxonomy (NCBI): domain Eukaryota; kingdom Metazoa; phylum Chordata; class Actinopteri; order Centrarchiformes; family Percichthyidae; genus Macquaria; species Macquaria ambigua. The sequence continues at coordinate 1,036,601 of VMKM01000003.1, read as the reverse complement.
CCTGCTTTTTGAGTAAGGACTTTTCCTTACCTGCACAATGTGGTGAGCAGATGTGTCATCCAGACTAAGCTCAGTCAGAACTGTACAGCAGGCTGGAAAAGGGATTAAAGGGGATATGACTTAATTTAAGATCTCATATATGCAACCTTTTAGTCTTAGGCAGCCCAATGAACAGCTGGGAACATTAACAACTCACTTCCCAAACCACAGGAAGAACAAAGACTGGAAACACTGATGCCTTTAGACTGTAAGATTCAAAGTCTGTCTGCAGATTCAGAAACAGAAATTTTACAACCATTTCCTCCAAAATCATAGATACAGTAAGTCAAGTCTCAGTGGTCTGGGTTCTCACTTCAGGAAAAAACTGTTTACATTCTAAGCAGCTGATAAGACTGCCACAGACTGATAAGTTGTGTAGTCCCTGACCTGACTGCAGGGCCGTGGTGTTGTCCACCTCCTCCTGCGGGCTGAGCTCCTCTCTGATGTGCTCTCTCTGGATGCGGCCGGCTGCATTGGCGCTGGAGAGCGTCTCGATGGACGAGCGGTCAGAGACGTACTGTCTGTCACTGTAAGAGTTATTTTGTATGTCACCATACTAAATAATGTAAATAACGGAACTTCTTTGTCATTTATTTTTCCCTGAGAACTAAGCTTTATAACTGAAATGTCTTGTGATGCTGGTTACTCAGCTGTAGTTGCACCCTCCATCATTACCTGTTAAAATACTGGGAGGTAAAACTGGGGGGAGCTTTTGTTTCAAAAGAGAAAAAAGCCAGGAAGCTAGTTTTGAAGGCCAGAAATCTCAGCACCTAGTAGTCAACATCCTGCAGACATATGTGGGTTAGGGTCAAGCTCCAAAATCACTGGATCCTACAATTCCCATAATGCCACCAACAGCATATGTTAGACCTTCCCTCCACAAGTCCTTCCAGTTACTGCCATCAGGTCGACGCTACAAAGTCCTACAAAAAATCTCTTATTCCCTCTGCGATCATCACCCTGAACAGATTAAAATAGGCACGGTACTCTGACCTGTTTAAACACTGTCCTTGTCAGTTGTAGTTTTAACAGTAACAGTTTTAGTCCTGTTCTACATGTGTGTATGTTTGTAACTGTGTTTTAAATGTGCCTTGTCAAAGGAAATCTTCTGTTACTTTGTGACAGACAATAAAGTTATCTTATCTTCAATGCTGATGTCTTTCAAATCCCATGCCCCAGTTTGTAATGCAGGCTTTCTGTCTCCCAAGATGAGATAACTCTGATGACATCAGGGTCTAATGAAAGATGCTATCAAGTTGCATTGTGGGAAATGTAGGATTCATTGTCTTTGAAGCCTGACCAATATATATATATAAAATATCTTGGCCAGTGTTGGTTCGATTTTGATCATAATTTTTTTTTATCTGTCTCGTGTGAGTGCACCAACTTTATGGAAGTGCAATACTAAATCTCTGGAGTGACCCTTTGAAATCATAAATCACTTCAATGTGGACAGAAATGTACCTGCTGTAGCTTTGACCAGTGAGGGAAAGAAAAGTGTAGATTGGTGATGTTAACAGAAGTAAAAGGTTTTGGTTGAAACAGATTGTAAGTCAGTGAATAGAAAGGCTGTTTTAACTTTGACTACAGTCGTGAAAAAAAGAATTGAATCCATATGATGTAATATAAATATAAAATACGCTTTAATTGCTCAGTGTCACAAACCTGCTGAGCAGCCGGAGAAGCTGCTGCACCCCACCCCAGCTCCGGATCTCCGTCCTGGTGTCGGGATCCTCGCAGAGCTGGACCAGGACCCAGGCGACGCTCCACAGCAGCTTCAGGTGCTGGCCGTAAAGCAGGCTCAGCAGCACCGGCAGACCCTCCAGTTCCCTCACCTGGTCCCTCACCTGCCACACCGGGGACAGGAGCCTCAGCAGCTCTGCGCTCATTCTGGAGGAAACATCAGGTTCAGTCTCGCCTTGCTTGTTTCCATGTGTTTATTGTGTATTTATTTGTTTTAAATCTTATGAATTGCTTTCTAGCTGCACTTAAAAAAGCGCTGTGAAAATTAAGATTATTAGTTTATTATTATTCGGTATCCAAAGGGTCATATATTCAATCCCTGCAACAGCAAGAGTAATGTGTCTGTGTACTTTCAGATAAGAAGACATGAGAAGAGACGAGATGAGGTACGACGAGACGGGATGCAGCAACTTGATTTGTTTGTCTATTTTTTGGTATTTTATCAGCACTAATGAATGAAGGAAGGTTTCCACAAGAAAAGACGCAACATTTTATCTGCCAGTGATGAATACATCAACAAAGAAGTGATTTCTAACCTCTTTGACAGCAGGTCATATTCCTGCAGTATTACAAGTAGGTTCTCCACTATCAACAGCTCGCCGATCTCCTTCTTGCATTCTGGGCTGCAGAAAAAAATGGCTTGCAACAGATTAAATCACAAGTGTATTTAACGTGTTAACTTCAGTATTTTCTTACCTCTCAGCCAAAGTGGTGAGTGCCAGCAGAGCTCCCAGCAGCACACTGCTATCTGTTGTAGAGAGGAGCTTCACCAGGGTCTAGAAACGATTTACTTTGTTAGAGACCCAAAATCTTTTCCCACAAAGTACAATACTTATAGGAGAATTTGTGATGATAACCTTACAGCAGTGACACACTCACTGACCATCATGCTATAAGAAAAGCATGACTAAATATTGTCATGTCACTGGAAGCTGCAATGCTCACTATCATAAAGTTTGTCATGTGGGTGACACTACAAGAGAGATTGTTAATATCTATCCTCTGTGACGAATTTGATTGTAACCTGTCAGTTACATTACGAGATATTTTGTACGTAAATTTCACATTTCAGTCTGTTGGTAGTCATGAATAAGAAAGGTCATAACGTGTCTAAAATGAAAAAGGTCAATCCTCTGGGGAGCAGGAATGTTCTTAATAAATTGCATAAGAATCTGTGCATTAAATTGTAATATTTCTTGTATAATTTTATGCCTGATGTTGGTGCTAGAGGAAAGGTCAGAGGGTCACTAAAAACATTAAGATTCGTTAGCTGGGGTGATGGATGGACAGACTGACCAAAATGTCCCCTGTGCTAAATAAAACAATGACTAAAATGGAATATAATAACTAGACAGTGAAACAAAAAATATTCCCATTTTGAAATTTAAAAAATCCAACTAATGATATAAACAATTTAACGACCCTGTTGTAGTCCACACAAATAAATTGAATATTGTCTATAAAACATGTAGTGAGTGACCAGTAGTGGATTACTCCAGCTAAGCTTAATGCCATAACAGGAACGACTTACTGTTATGGCATTAAGCTTAGCTCTGACATGAATGTGATTTGAAAACTAACAGCACATAATCACAGATAACCTTATCACAACTTATCACTTACCCTGTGAGCGCCGCTCTCGATGACCCAGACCCTTTGATTTTCAACGGCAGACAGCTTCTGAAACATGTCTGCAGAGCAGAGCAATCAGCAAAGGCAGCGTTGATGAGGACGTACAGAAGACTCATATTATCAGCGTCTGGATATTGCCCTCAGATTACTCACAGGTCATCGTGACCAGCTTCTGCACAGCAAACGCCTGCTCACCACAAGATATGTACATGGCAGTGACAGACTCCATATACTAAAAGAGAAATAGAGCAGCAATGAGGATGACAGGAGATATATGAGGATAAATCACAAAACACAGCCTGTTTAGGCATGTGAGAAAAAGCTTAGAGAGCATTTACCTTGGCAAGTAAATTGATGCCTTGGAGCTGATGGAGTATTTTCTAAAAGAAAGCAGTTAAAAGAGGCACTTACTGTTTTTATACAGTGGAAGTAATTATATAGTACATAATAAACATAAAAAATGAAGGGCTTTTTCAAGTTGTACCTGATGGTGGGGATCTCTGATCAATAATCGTAGGCAGATCAGAACTCTAAGTGTAGACTCAGGTGGTGCATGATCAATCCATTCACTATAAAAAGATGAAATATTGTCAGTAACATAAGCCAAGTCAGACTTATTTAGCCCAATATCACAAATTACAAATTTGACTCAGGAGACTTTACAATCTGTACAGCATAAAACACCCTCTACCCTTAGACTCACAATTTGGATAAGAAAAATCTCCCCAGCCTTGTGTGAGAGGAGAAGAAACGCTTCAGTATTTCAAGGATATTTTACCTGCAGAGTCGGTTCTTGACCAAAGACGCGAGGATGTCAGAGAACAGTTTATGCAATGGGTGGCTGCTGAAACATCTTTGGTCTCTGTATGTGATGCTGAAAAATGAACGTATACTATAATTAGGTCCAAATGATTCTTAAAAGAAACAGTTAATCTCATTATAAATGTTCAGCCACCAAAACACAATTTATTAACTTCTCTTAACAACTTCAAAATACAAAAAAATGTCCATAATTTATCTCAAACTTCTACATCATGGGCGTTGAGAGATCAATGTTTTCCTCACTCATGCCTATGTTTTCTACCCTACCATGTTGTGGTCACATAAAAGGCTGTATATCGGACCAAAATCTGTCTATAGCACAGAGTATCGAAAACGGTCAAGAACAGAAAGCCGGAATCTGTCTGTCCACATTCATGATCTTGTTCTTCTCTGATCACATAGTTCCTGATTTTTTTTTTTTTTTTTTTTTTTGCCAATTTCAGGCTATTTTACTTGCAGAGTTCCTACATATTTAACATTTGAGACATTTGCCGTCTTTTGTTAAATGAAAAAAACGATTTAAGATTTATATTTCTCAAAGTAAGGTATAGAATTTTTTTTTTTTTTTTGTCAGACACCAATGTTGAAATATTTCACACAAAATCCAGCCCTAGTTACGTATACACTCTTGTGTGCACTCAACAAAATCAGCTTGCTACTACAGGAAGCCCAGTTGATTATTAGTGCGGGAAATATGAGAGGTAATGGGGGAAATATCGATCTTTTGGATACATGGTACAATTATTCAGTTACATACAAATGGATAGGAGAAATTTGGACATGGACATGTAAACTTAAATCAAACTGTAGCAGCCTATTCCAGAATTCTTTATTGAAAACCTGAATTTTTCCAGTTCAGAGGCTTCACTGGTGATGTCGCTCTCACTCCTGTGTTTGGTGGTGTCTTTTGGGGGATGCAGGCCTTGTGATCTGCTGGCTCCACTGCTGCGCGCTTTACTGTGACTCAACGCTGCCACCTGCAACACAGAGAGTCTCATACTACAATGTATACACAGACCTGAAAAAAAAATATGAGCTGGTTTGTATCGTTATCAAAAATGTCTAGACACACTGTCTCAGTGTGGCGTCATTTGTTGTTGTTCACCTCTTGTCTGGGGCCGCTTTTGGCAAGCAGGGACTGAAGCCTCCTGAGATCATGAGATGCCCTAAAAAAAACACAGGCTTATCAGTTGATTTGTTTTTTTGATATCAGATAAATTCTGTAACAGACTATTAAATAACTGTGAGGAGGTATGACCCAGCTTACTTGCTCTGGATTCCTCTGGATTTCAGGGGCAATTGTTCTCCTTGTCTCACTTTTTTAACTGGATTGGACATTTTCAGTATTCCCCTTTGTTTCCATGAGTTAACCTGTGGTTCACCTTCAGACATTTATGGCACACAGTGACATTTAGCTTGCTTAATCCAGACATTTAAAAATCCTACAAGAAACATATCTAGCTTCTGTGATAAGAGGGCTAGCTAGACTATTTATGTTTGGCTAAAGTTAGCAGTTGAACTGAGCTGGTCTTGTTTGTTTGCCAGGTGAACTGGCAGTTTAAAAAAGACAAGTCAAAGGTCTCTTACCCTTCCTCCAGCATCGCAAACTAGCAGTAGACAGTTGGTTTGGACTGCTAAATACGATTTTTGCTTCATTAAATATCCTAAATCGGGGTTATAGGCGACATAGTTTTTATTCTTGAAACAGCAGACGCCCCTTCATTAGCGAATAAGAAAAAACAATGCTCAGTTTCACTGCATTTTTAACCAATCAAAGTAAGCAGTATTGGAGAGTCTTGGTTGCCATGGGTACAACAGACGCTATTCGCATTCCGTCACCAGAGTATTTTGAAACTGGAATGTCGTTGAGCAACTTGACACTACCACGAACACAAACTGACACATACATACTGTTAATTGACTGCCACTAATAATGTAAAATGGCAACACATAAGCAAATTAGTTATTTACTTATTCAACTAATGCTACGTGAACAAATCAGGGCCCATCCTTATTTAATTAAACCGTATTACCATGGAGACAGTGGAAGGTGTAATTAGTTTAGCATGTTAAAAAAGAAAAAATTGCTCCACATAAAAAAAAAAGTCTTCTTTTTGCTAGTGATTAGTTATCGCGAGAACACACCAAGACTCAAAGGAATTAGAAGTTATCGCGAGGCTGGAGTGTTCCTCCCTTTGTGATTCACGTAGAATTTACGTCAGTCTTTCGGCGTAGATTCGTTGAGAACGGCAGGCGCTACGTGCCTCATAGTGCGTAGCTCCAGCAAAAGTAGCGAGAAGGGGGAATGTCGGCTTGTGAATGATCGGTTTTTGAGGCGGCAGGGAGCGTCAACGTTATGGGTGAGATTGCTGCAGTCAGCTACTGTCACGAATTATTCAGAAACCCGTGTTGTAAACTCTAACTGTTATTATTTATGTTGGGTTCGAATCGTTATTTGAACAATTCGGCGTTGCCGCTATTTAGCTTCTGCAGTTGTCTGAGCAACCAACGCCCAGTCGTCCGCCTCCAGTTGGATGGGTTGCTAGCTAGCTAGCTAGTTGTTAGCCTGGGCTTCGCTAGCAGACTGCATAACCTAACGGGAGTGTCATTTCCTGTCTTTAGCTCTTTAGCAAAGTATTTCAGTAAACGTTTGTGTGTGTGTGTATATGAGCTAACATAATAAACCACTCTAACGCTCATGTTAGGGTGACATGCAATTGTTTTTAAAGATTGTCTACAAATACTAGCAATTTGGCTAACTTAGTGTCGTATGTTGGATTAAACGGCTCACGTTAATGCTAACTTGTTTGAACCTAGTGGGAAATGACATGTTAACGTTACTGCATAGTGGCTTTGTATTTGACTGTTAGACCTTTCTTTACGTGAGATAACGTTTAATAGTCTCATAGTATGCAGAATACAGTCACTGTAGTCTAGCATTACATTTGTCCATGAAGACCTTTTTCAAAATGCTTCTTTAAACAGCGAGAACGATGGGGGTGGGGGCTGCATTAGTGTGTGATCAAAAATTGTATTAAATTGCCATGTTTGGAGTATCTAGGTTAGGCAGTCAAAGCCAAACCAGGAAGATGTGTCACGGTTATGTATAAGGAGGCTATGGCTGCCATCTAATCTGGATTACAGTGGATCCAGTACCTCAGAGTTCATGTTTTGACTTTTTAAAGTTCATTGGCTTCAGACTGTGACCTTTAAGTCAGAATACTGAACCTGATGTTTCCATCAAACTGAAGCAGCAAAATGTGTTCTTTTGAGGAGAGCCTTTTTAAAATCTGCACAAGCAAACTGTAGCTTAGTTCTCCACCTGCCACCACTTCCTTTAGCAGACCTACTGTCAGACAAAGCCGGAAAGGAAACAGACAGCTGTCATTTTAAAACGACAGTTCTCACATTTTCTCCGCTTTTTAGATTTAAAAATTCAGCTGTGATAAAAGATGACTGGTGATGGTTTGCTAGGTAACCTATTTGCAAAAATCCAATACATAATCATTCACAAACTGAAGCAGTAGGATGCTGCCATAAGATTAAACTGCACATCCTGTAGGCAAATCAGCATATTAAGTCATAGCGTCACACAGAAGACATGTGGGCTGCTGTTAGTAGGCAGGAGATGCTCTGGCGTAAAATGCAGAAATCCTGTCCTAGCCACAGGCGAAAACAAAAGGCTGTGAATGGACCTTACTTTATGGTGCTACTGACATTAAAGGAGCAAGTGGAGTGGAATATGTTACACACTGGCCAACTGTCTGTGTTGTTACAGTAGCCCAGATCATGAATTTTGCCCCAGGCGTCTCAGCTTGGGAAACTGATTCTGGAGACAGAATGGTTTGTTTGTCAGATGGTTTCTCTGTTGATTGATTCTCTGTTGATTTTTTTGGTTTTGTGCTCTGTCCCTTTGCTTTCTGACCCTGGAAACCCTGGCCTTTCCTGCACATTGCGACCGCACTGCATTGATCTTCACAAAACAGCTGTAAGTATAGAAATTATCTCTATGCTTTAAATAACTGGACAGTTTTTTTTTTCAACCATTACGTAAGAAGAAGCTGTGTTCAGCTCTGCAGAACATAATCCTAAAAAAGTATGACATGATGCACAACACATCTAGAATATTTCCAATTGATTTAATGGTGGCATCTTGTATTTGAATATTTCCCTCAATGTAAATGTGATTAATCTTGTAAAGTAAGTCTGTGAAGTTGTCAAACTGTTGAAAAATGTGTTGTCTAACTTTGAATCTATGTAAGGGAATATTATATAAGGATTCCGGTGGTTAGAAGATTGGGAGTGTATTTCAGTTTTGGCAGCGTGGGAACAGGGCGATTAAAAGCACAATTCTTTTAGGCTTTGCAGCTAAAGCGGGGGTGCAAGATTAGATTTCTTTATCGTTTTGATGTGTGTATTTTTTACTGTTTTACAGCAGCAAAAGAATCTGGAAGGATATGTTGGCTTTGCAAGCCTCCCAAACCAAGTGTACAGGAAGTCTGTCAAGAGGGGCTTTGAGTTCACCCTGATGGTCGTTGGTAAGAACACACGCTGCTCAGCCCTCTGTTTGCCCTTGTTTCATATGAATCATTTCATTGTATTTATTGTGGTTGTGCATTTTTTAAAGTCCTTCACTGTGGTTTGTTTCTGAGAGCGAGATTGTGTGTGTGTGTGCCGCCATATTTATACACAAGGGACATGCCCCCAGCTTTGTAGTGTTAATTGCTGAGTCAGAGAGGAGGGGGCCATTGCATTGCTGTTATTGGAATTAATCTTGTCTCCCAAAACAGAAACATTTGGGATGGGTTTATCTGGAGCTGCACACAGCAAATCAAAAATGCAGACATTCTTTCAAAAAGCTTGGATGTGGTGGTTGACACCGGGCCAAGATCCTCCTCGGCTGATCAGTCCCCGTTTGGAGGGAAAATGTTTCCTCGGGTCAAAACCATTTCCTGTGGTGGGACCAACAGAATTTGTACCCACCATGCCTCTAAGAATAGCACATCTCCTATTGCGTTCACAACGCTTGGTTTCTACAGGCTTTTTCTTACAATACATTAAGTACAGTACATTTCAGTTAGTGTGCAGTATTTTCATTGCTAAACTTACATTAGAACATCCTCATAACAAGGCACTTGGATTTTGCTTGCTCCTGTTCTCTGCAGTGTCTTCTGTAAAAGCTGCTGGATGGTGACCAAGTGGTCCTCTGGGAACTGTGAATGCTTCAATGTGTTTGCGACTAATAGCTCCATTTTGGGAATAATTTCAGAAAAGATACAAATGGCGTCGCATCTAGCAACAAGAGATGTAGAGGAGGTCCTCTGGGCTTGTTGGAAGCTAAATGCTTGCCATTGTTTTTATGGTATAACCCTCTTGCATGGAGACACACACACACACAATATTCAGCTTTTCTTGGCTCTGATGAGCTGTGAACCCACATGTCCCCGCTGCGCAACGCAATGCGTCACCAGTGTGGTGTGAAAGAGGAAAGGAGGATGAAAGATAGAGGAAGGGAAGGAGAGAGATGGGACTGGTATCACCAGCAGTGACTGGCACGTCTGCCCATGCCTCATGAAACACATGACCCAACAACCTGTTCAGTTCGCACATTGCAGAGCAGCTCATTTCACAGGCCTGCCTGTCACTTCATGTTGCAGTAAATTTAACAAGCAAGCGCATACCCATAGCAACTTGTTACATGATTTCATGCATAAAATGTACGACAAACAAATGCTACAGTACAAGCTCCACACATTACCCTTTGACTGTAGCTCTGGTGTAAATGGTGGCTCGTTAAATATTGACTTGTGGCCAACAGCCAATGCAGGCAGTGGCATTGGTCATTTCCACTAACGATCCTTTTCATTGGGAGCTTGGAAACTGGGCACACAAAGGCCAACCAAGCTTGAAAAACCTCCCAGACCACGCAGCCAGTCAGCGGCACATAACAAGAGCCATTGTCTGTGTTGTTTCCTTAGCCTTTTAACTGTTAACCCAAATGGATTAATGTCTTGGGCAAATGTCAGTCTCATCCTTGGATAGACACACGGCCTTTGATTGTCTTTAGGATGTCAGCAGTGATCTTTGTGTGGATATAAAACAGGGGGGTGGGTTTTTGTAATATACATTGTCAATATTTTGCAATGCTTTACAGTCCGGGTAACTTTCTAACTATAACATGGAGTACAGGCCACAGTGTTCCTGAAATACTGATTTGTCTTCTGCTTTTGCTTTCTTCCAGGTGAGTCAGGGTTGGGCAAATCCACGTTGATCAACTCTCTGTTCCTAACAGACCTGTATTCAGCAGAGTATCCTGGACCTTCACATCGAATCAAAAAGACTGTGCAGGTACATTTTGGCAAATAAATATGATCTATGAGCTGAGATGTTGCATACAGTGTTAAAACCACTGTTGTGTGGGGCAAAAATAAACCAACCAGATACACAGAGGTGAAAGTGACACAGTGTTTTTGGTTAAACACAGCACTAAGTAGACCAAATGGCACAGTTAAATAAACAACATTGAAATGCTGTTACACTTTGGCTGGTAAGATTCTGTAAACCACCAACAGCTTTGGCAGCTATCCAAACCATCATTTTGATGTGTTATTTGAAAATGTGGCCAGAGAACCAACAAATACAGATTATGTAGTGTCTCATAGCACATCTGTGTTAATGACATAAATGCCTACTTAGCTTTCAATGTGTTCTGTTGTTCTGTTCTAAGATGACTACTGTTGACTTAAACTTCTTGGCTTGCTAGTTAACAGTTACAGCAGCAACTGGACCATGAAAACATACATGAATGCACTGTTTATAAAATATTATGATTCCAGATACCCTGCTCTGTTAAAAAAAAAGAGAAAGTCTCTGTTACTTTTAGATTTATTTTTATATGACTTTCTTAAATTAGATACAGCTCTGTTAACAGCTGACTTGATTTGTAAAAAATACTTTTCACCCCACAGTGAGGAGGTTTGATTGACTCTTTTAAGGCACGCAGTAAAACCTTAGTTTGACTTGATGGTTTAAACAAGTCAAACTCAGCTCCTGCCATAAATGCCATCTTCCTTAATTACACAGCATTGTCCTGAATCTTGAGTGCCTCAAGTGCTGCACTTCATCTGTCTGGCTCCTGACTGACAGCACTGCTGTCTCCAGATGCTTGTGTGCTTCTCTGGTTTCTCAGCATAGTTAGGTAATAGCACAGTGTGCGATGGCATGTTGCTACATGCTGCTAGCTTAAAGTGTTTTCTATTGTGAAATATTTGATCTGTGATGTGATTAGCTTACAGTGATGATGATTTCACACCCCTCCGTCCATATTGTGGTTCCATTTTTATTATTAATTAAATGGTTTGGTTTCAAAGGCACAGTTTTTGGCAGATGTAAAAACAACGTGCCCTTCATTCTTTCTCCTGTGTCAGGTGGAGCAGTCCAAAGTTTTAATAAAGGAAGGCGGCGTCCAGCTGCTGCTCACAATAGTTGACACCCCAGGGTTTGGAGATGCCGTCGACAACAGCAACTGGTAAAGATCGCCACAACTTCCAGCTCAGCACAGATAATATCCCTTCATTTAAAATCATTTTGAAATGCCAAAGCTACTCTCTGCCATTTGTAATTCAGGGGGTACTTCTGGATCTTTGTGGGGATTTGTTTCTTAACGGACGCTGTCATTTGTATCATGCAGCTGGCAGCCAATCATCGACCACATAGACAGCAAGTTTGAAGACTACCTGAACTCTGAATCCCGAGTGAATAGACGACAGATGCCCGATAGCCGAATCCACTGCTGCCTGTACTTCATCGCCCCCTCAGGACATGGGTGAGTCTGGGAGGCAAATTCATAAGACAATGAGTGCCTTTTTTTGCAGATACTTTTATTCAGAGCGCCCTACACCACCCATGTTGTTAGTATGGGCAGATCCAGTGAGAATCAACCTCTTGAACTGCCACTTTCTTGCTCAATACAAAGAACGGGGATGGAGGTAAGGAACAAATAGGGCTGGGGAAAGGAAAAGGTTGGAATAGGAAGGGGGAACAGAGAGAGGAAATGAGTAAAAAATAGTGTAAGGAGGGAAATGAGAGGTCACGAGTACCCCAAAGGTCAGAGGAGCAGGTTTGTGACTGGAAGTGGAGGTTGCTGGTTCAGATCCCTGTGCAGTCTGGAAAATCCAGGGAAGGGCAGCTGATAAAGCTTTCCTCCTCCTTTATTTATGGACTCCCCACTGTTTCTAGAGCAGCTCGGTGGCCAACAGCATGAACCTGTGGTCATGCCGAGCAGCTCCTGAGTGTGTGTGCAGTAAATGTGTGTGTGTGTGTGTGTGTTGTCTTACTCTATCTTCTGTCTAACAACTACTCCCGCAGGCCATTGCTGTAAATGATCCTGTGAGTCAGCTTGTCTTGCAAAATAAGGGTTAAAATTTGAAGCTTGTTAAAGGGGGCAAAATGCCCAGCAGATGATACTGATCGCCAAATGTTTTATAAATAGATGACTGTGTGGAATTTTAATTATAATGTTTATTATTCACAGTATAGTTGATAGCTCAGATGTGCTCATCTTGTCTTTCTTTTTAGGCGTGTACGTGTCTTGTGTGATGCACAGTTCAGTCAAAGAGCAGAAAGTGTGGGAGTAGTGAAATTGAGAAACTGCAAAGGTTATTTCCTGCCCTGAAAAAAAGCTGATAACCCATTTAAATGCATGTATGGGTTTAAAATAATGCTACTATGAAAGCTTGCCCTTAGTCAAGGCTCTAGACCTAATAATAAACCTAATAAATCCAAAAGGAGCTTTTGCTGTGTGCCATTGTAAAGCAGGGTAGTGTTGTGTTTGTGTCTGCTGTGTGGAGCTACCTGATTTGTGTATATGCAAATCTCCACTGTCTGTTGACCGTGACTGAGTGTAAACAATGAAGAAGCCTCTGTCCTCCGTTCTCCCCGTGTTTTCGTCCTTCCTCTGTGAGACATTGTGTTTGTACAAGCCTGTCCTCTGTACCCACACAAGCAGTACTTTAGCCTTGAGGATGGGCAGCGTATGTTCACACACACACACACACACACACACACACAGACAAACACACGCACATGCCCACACACACACACACACAGAGCATCCCCTCATAACACCAGCTGACTGCTCTCACACAGCAGCACAATGACCTCCAGCACTGAGAGACAATCTGGACATTGAGCCCCCAGCTGAACTCTGGTTTTCTTAAAGGTTTGAGGATGTTGACTCATTAAGGAAAAGATCAGCCACATCAGTCTCTGTTATATCTTAAAATGTGGCCTTCCCCAAACTGTGGTTGAACCCAATTATGAGAGGTGTTTTCTGACATTGTGATTGTGTTTTCATTGAAACAATGAATTGATTAGTCGATCGACAGAAAAATAATCGGCAACTATTTTGGCTACAGTCATTCATTAAGCAAAAATGATAAATGGTGAGGGAAAAAAAATAGACCAAACGATTAATCGAACAAAGATTTTGGCAGGTTAATGGATAATGAAAATAAGTTATTTTGAGTGTAAACTCACAGTGTCTCAATACACTTTACACAAAAAGGAAGAAGACAATTGCAGAAAAAGGATATAAAAACTAAAATACATGTCCACATAACAATTCAGTTTTTTATTGCCTATTTATAGAGAAGGCTGTGAGCTGCAAGCAATCAGCATCACTGATTAGGAATACACTGATTCTGGATTTAACCTCTGATACATGGTATTAAGAATTTCAGCCTTTGATAATAATGTTTGTCCCCTGATGTATATTATGTAGAGCTGCAACGATTAATCGATTAGTTGATCGACTCAACTCCAGACCTTCAGGGCTTATTGTAATTTATACATAATGTATTGACTTTGATATTGCGAATACAATACAGCTATGAAATATTGACATCAGCCAACATTAAGCAATGAACTGTTAGTCAGTCTACTCATATTTCTGTTAGTGATATGGTGTTTGTTAATGTGTACTGTAACAATGGGCATGCTGGTGTGTATGTGTCATTATTTGCAGGTGTCATTATTTGCAGTTTACTATAAAACTTTATCATATCCATTGTGTATGCAACAGCATCGGATTACGTCACCTGTTAATGATGTTAGTAGAATCTTCAGTACATTTTTTAATCTGACAAATGGAGAGCCAGTGAAATGCTTTTTATTGTTGCTCTTCCTTCAGATAATAACAGTTGTTATCAGCTGTTGCATTCTGGTTTTTCTAACTGTGTCAATGCAGCACTGGGCTGCATGCTGGCAACGTGACAAACACACATCCCACTCTTATTACCAACAGCATCTGATTCTGCTTCAGGGCAGATTTTGACTCAGAGGGATATTTCCACTGTGCCCTCAAAGAATCCAATAAAGATTAAATGATATTTTATAACAAAATACAAAGTGAAATGCAAGGCTATAACTCAGTAATTCAATGACGTCAAATGTCAGAACCAGCCAAGAATAGCAACGCTTTCTCACGACTACAAGGTCATTTTTTTTTAGACATTACAAACATCAGTCAGGCGTCACTGATACTTTTCTATATTTGGTTTAGCTCCACCACTTCTTGTGCTGTCTAAGGAAGAGCTAACCTAGATACAGGGATCATATATAAATCTAAAAGCCAGTCAGCCCCAAAATATCCTGTTTACTCCACAACAGTTTGATTAATTATTTTCTTCTTAAATGTGCTAAACCGGCTAGAAAATGTAAGATATCAATACTAAGTACAAGATACAGAGTGATTCCAAATGATTTGACACTACATGTAAAGCTGTATCTTTATCTCCGTGCAGACTGAAGCCCTTGGACATCGAATTCATGAAGCGGTTGCACGAGAAAGTCAATGTCATCCCGCTGATCGCCAAAGCAGACACCCTCACCCCAGAGGAATGCCAACAGTTCAAGAAACAGGTCAGTGGTTTCCACAGCAGCATACTGCTGCAGAAAAACTATCCTAGAGCGTTTCTTTTCTACTGTGGTCATCGCTACGTTGGAGAAAATGTGCATCAGGAAGCAAACCCAAATAAAGTCAACCCTAATTGGTGTTTGTACGACGACGTCCTGCATGTCTTGCACTGTGTGGAAGGTTGTCTGTAAATTACATGTACATACAAATACAAAAAGACTGATAAGTAGTTCCTTTAAGAAGAACCATTGCAAACGGTTCCATTTTGCAGTGTGCTTTTGTGTGTACACATCAACATCTTTTAACCAGTCTTATTAAGTTTGAGTTGAGTTTGAATTCATTTAAATTAGGAACATATCGGGCAACATTAGAACCTTCAGCTTTAACACTGTCGACAAAAACATCAAGCTAGGCTATAACTGACTGTATGAACTCACTATAGTAAGTTAATATATGTTGCGTCTAGTGTCACATTTACGTTGTTTTACTGAAGTAGTGATGTTAGAAATTTGCAGTGTCAAGAAGACAGGTGTGACCCAAAAAAACAACTCAACATTTCTCAACAGCAGAGTGTGGAGACAATGTGACCACAAAAAAAGATTATCATACATATTCATATTATAATGTTGTATCAACTGAAAACATTATGTACTGCAGCCTTTACATGAGATAATTTGATATGCCTTTATAAAAATATTGGCTTAACATTAGACTGTAAGGTGATACGTGTTTTGTTTAGCCATTTCCAGTTAGCTCTGCCAGAAGTTGCTAAACAATCGTCTCTTTTCCCGTTAGATCATGCGGGAAATCCAAGAGCACAAAATCAAGATCTACGAGTTCCCTGAGACAGACGATGAAGAAGAGAACAGGGTTGTTAAGACAATAAAGGTACAGTCTGTCACCTGACGCGTCATATCACATAAATGCACTAGCTATCTTGTATAAATAATTTCAAATATTGTTCTTTTGCCAGGGCAAGTTGCCGCTGGCTGTAGTAGGAAGCAACACCATCATCGAGGTGAACAGCAAGAGGGTCAGAGGGAGACAGTACCCCTGGGGGGTTGCAGAAGGTATGAATGTTTAGTTAGTTCTATATTACCACAGTGAAAAATGCTGAAATGCAGTTAAAGAAATGGAAATAAGCAATGCATCCAAATTAATTTGGGCAATCAATAAAAACCGTAAGAGACTTAAAATTGTATCACATCAAATATAAAATAACTGTGTATTTATCCAACATGTAAGAAAAGTTCTTGTGTAAGATTTCTAAGCATCATGACAGGGCAGCATTCCTGAAAACAGGAAGTGAACTTGTGTTCCCATGTTGCCCTGCATTGTTCAGTGCATCAGACCCAAGATGTCATTTGGTGTCTGAGGTACAAACGGTTAGTTTTTTTTCTTCTTCTGATAATTGGCTGACTGACTTCTTGTTTTCCCTTCTAGTTGAAAACAGCGACCACTGCGACTTCACCATCCTCAGGGATATGCTCATCAGGTACTGAACAAAACCAAAAAGGATAAGGAGCCTGTATTTACCGTTAAAAAACACTTCAATCAGCCAGGCAGATAATAAACAGAGGCTCTGAAAGAGCAGGTGAAACATTACTAATTTTAAACATTTTGAATTGTCGGCCGTCCCCAGAACTCACATGCAGGACCTGAAAGACGTG
Organism: Macquaria ambigua; assembly: GCA_008360985.2. Taxonomy (NCBI): domain Eukaryota; kingdom Metazoa; phylum Chordata; class Actinopteri; order Centrarchiformes; family Percichthyidae; genus Macquaria; species Macquaria ambigua. The sequence goes on along the minus strand of VMKM01000003.1, from coordinate 1,019,780 downwards.
ACAAACAACGTCCACTATGAAAACTACCGCAGCAGGAAGCTGGCTGCCGTCACCTACAATGGAGTGGACAACAACAGGGCTAAAGGTCAACTGTCCACCAAGTAAGTCCTGGACAAAGTGCACTAGAGACAGCCATGATTGACATTTAGAAAGTGATTGCAGTTGGCTGAGTTGTTGTCACATCATTTACTCCTATCCTCATGTATTTAGGTATTTAGGTTCAAGGTAACTGGAAAGGTCTAAGTTGTGGGAATTCATTCATTGCCCATGTCTTCTGTGTTTGTGATGTTTGACAAACACTCAATGATTTTGCTTTTGCCGTAGCCTCCCACTGTACTACTTTGCATAAAATCATACCACTGATTTTCATTCAAAGCACCATGCTGCTCTCTCATTCATGTAGACACAAGCAAATGGCTAACTCACACAGCTAAAGATTCTAGCCTTAAAGCTGAATGGAGGCCTCACACTGCTGATGCTAACACACAGCTAAACATTTGACCAGCTGTTAATGTATTTCACACCCAGCTCACAAATTGTTATATTTTCCAAGCTTTCTTTTTTTCCCCATTTGCAGTGGAAAAAGTAGCTGAAATCACAAAACACGTCTCATAGTTTTATTTTAGTGCATGACCTCATTATCGCATGTTGTGTGTCTGTGCGTGTGTGTGTGTTTGGTTGTATGTGTTTTTGTTTTTTAGAAATGACACAGTTGAAGGAATGTAAGTGGTCATTTTTTTCTTATTTTTAAGACCCTTGTGTATGATGTTCACTTCCTTTTTTCTCCCCCTTTGCCTGCATTCGGGTCTTTCCTCCCTGTTGACTTAGGTCTGCTTTCCCCCCTGACTTCCCCCTGTCAGTAGATATTTCCAGGAACGGCAGGAGAAAAACTGAATTGCCACATTTATGAATGTAGTTTGACAGCTATGAATGTGATGCGTTCATTTTTTTTTTCCAACAACAAAGCCTTTCCTTCTTTCCACTGGTGTATTCATTGCTGCTTCCACCTGCCCTGCTTGGAGTAATAACAGAGACCTGTAGATGAGATGTATGGAGTGGTTCAGAATGATTATGAGATGCACGACACCAACATCATTTCATTATGTTTAAATTACTTAAAGCTACAACTTAGAACATTTTTCACTCAAGACAACAACATGCTTGTCAGTGCTGCGTTCTTCTCTTAGTTGTTCATCTTCTCGTGTCACTGTGAACAAGTGTCACTCATCTTGACACCATTTCACGGCATCTGGCCTGAGGTGGATGTTAACTGGCATCCATAAACCAACCACAGCCAATCTGTAATAATAAAGCAATAAGCCACAGTAAACCACGGCCTCGCGTGGCTTATTGCTTTTATAAAACAGTTACTACACATACCTGGCATGGTTTCATAAAATACACACACAGCAACAAAACATGCACACATTTATTGATAACAAATGATCATTCTTCCGCCAATAGCAGAATGGTTGCCAAGCAGCACACAGATGCAGTGAAAAACATGAGCAAAAATAGGGTGATTATTAAATTATTAGCCAGATCTTTTGGCGGGCGGCGATCGCGGTCAAATGTTGGCGATAATGCTCCGTCCGTTCGCAAGTAACCATTAAATTCACGCACTACGCAAGTACATGGTGTAACCAGAGAATGTAGAAATATGCTAAAAATGCTGTCTCAGACAAACGCAGACCCACAATTTATATATGTATTTATTTAGATTTTAAAACAGTATATTGCACCTTTAAGATATTATCGTTTTTAAAATGTTGCTGCACCAAAATTAAGGTAAATCAGGCTTCACTCCTGTTGTCATTCCTGAATATACTTTCCTCGTAATCAGCGGTAACCTCTCCACATGTCATGACCGGTCTCTGTGCACTAACATTTAACCCACCAACCGCACTAACAGTCAGTTTTTACAGGTTCCTTGCACTAGCTTTTGGGTCTTTGTTCCGGCTCTCAGAGGTGTCTCATGGTTGGTTTGGTTTCCTGTTCCTGTCACAGCCTTGTTGGATCCCGTCTTTCCTAAAACTTTACCTCTTCCTCTGTTTTCCCTCCTGAGCCCCGACATGTTGTATGTCATGATACAATTTTTAGATTTGTACAGAGCTACGGCAATCTTCTGCACAGATTTCAGTCAGTTTGTTGTCTTTCTGTCAGCTCTTGGAGAGAAAATGTTGCATATTTTACTTTCACCTGTTTACTGAAAACAGGTGAACGTAAAACATGCTCGTCCTTTTTCTTTAACATCTTCTGTGAAGATTTCTAATCTGCAGAGGAAATGCTAAAATAAGATTTCTGTTTGCAGAACAAATTGGGTCAAAGAGTTGAGTTTGTTAAATGCACTACATTAAGTTCAGTAAGTTCAGTTTTTAACAGTCACACTGTTGAAAGACTGAAATTCAAATTATTGTGACAACTCTAATAATGGGTGATGTTACTTTTCACAATGTATCAGCAAACATGATGAGTGGGCCGATGCTGCTGATGCTCTGTAGTGCTGCTCTAAATCTGTGTGTGTTTGTGCGTGTTTTCGTGTGTGTGTTGTGTTGTGTTGTGTTGTGTTGTGTGTGTGTGTGTGTGTGTGTGTGTGTGTGTGTGTGTCTCTCACGTGCTCCCCATGCAGGAGTCCCATGGCCCAGATGGAGGAGGAGAGGCGAGATCATGTGACCAAGATGAAGAAGATGGAGATGGAGATGGAGCAAGTCTTTGAGATGAAAGTTAAAGAAAAAGTGCAGAAGCTCAAAGATTCTGAAGCAGAGGTAAAACACACAAACACACACACACGGTTTAATGCATACTGTAGTTTGTGCCCTTGTGAGGTTATTCCTCACGGCCTGAGCTCCTTCCTTCCTTCCTCTTGTGCTGACGTGTTTCAGCGGTTGGAGGTGTGAGTGAGCTTTATGAGAGCGTGTTGCTGATTTGTGTGAATGGATGTTGTGTTTACTAGTTCCCCTTTTTGTTCGTGTGTTTTATTTATTTGTCTCTGAAATCAGGTCTTTAGATGAGGGCAATTTACATGTGTGTAATATGCAGACTGTAGGAATGTAAATGAGGGATTATAGATATATCGATAACTCCATTTGTTTTTTCTGCATAGAAAAAACATTCTGCATGCTAATCTGACACTGCAAATGAAACTGAATATGAAGTCAAAGCCAGAACAAAACATAAAGTTTACCTTCTCATGAATTCCATGATGACTTAAAGTGTTAAAGTTTGTTTATGCATTTTCCCATTTTTGTTTAATCAAGGTGAACATTTCTCTCCGGTTTTGTTCAACTGATGCCATATTGTTTGTTGTTAAGCTCATAAATATTACAGCACAACAAGGCTCTTTGGTTTCTCTCTGATTCAGTTTCAGTATTAATCTTGTCTCTCTGCATTCAGTATAACTGCTCTTGTATTGTGTGTAAAAAGCTCTGGAGTTCACATGTTTTGCAGTCTGTGTGCTGTGTTCAGCGTGACGATGCTTTTAGGTACAAAGTACTGACATCCTCCTCTGTCCTGTCTGTCCCTCTGTAGCTTCAGCGGCGTCATGAGCAGATGAAGAAGAACCTGGAGGCTCAGCACAAGGAGCTGGAGGAGAAGAGACGCGTGTTTGAGGAGGAGAGAGCAAACTGGGAGGTCCAGCAGCGCCTGGAGCAGCAGAAACTGGAGGCCTCCAGGTACCACCAACACTCACTGTCACACTTTTCATGGTTCTGCTGTCTATTTTAACAAACCCAAGCAGTTAAGCTCCTATATCATGCACAAATTCATGCACTGTGGGGTTGACATACATGGTAAGTTTCAGTGGAGGGTAAATGGCTTACAGTAATGGATTAGTGCCACCTTGTGGCCACCTGACCCTCCTGTAGGAGGACATATTGGATTTTCTCAACCTGCATCAAAATGGACTATCAGATAGTTGGTGGTTCACTCAGTGCAGGAGCTCCATTTAGCTTTCCATCTAAACAGCACCGTGCATTGGGATACATTCAGCTCTTGCTTGTTATTTATTCTGTAACATGTTATGTCTGCCTGTATTGTGCTGCTGCCACTGTGTACTGAGCGTTTTTCACCGCCTCTTGCCCGGTGGCTATTAAAGTGAAGTGTGAACTGACAGATGTGCATGCTCAGGTGCTGTTCCTGAAGCTACCTGCCCTCTAGATTCTTGATTGATCACAACCTTTAAAGCCCCTGAAAAGTTGTATTAAGTATTTTTCTATACTAAAGATATATAAATATTATTATATTAAATATTTGTGACTAAATATGCAACAATCAAAGTAAAACATTTTGTGGGAAGAAGAGTTTAATTCACAGAAACTCAGCTAATCTGCCTCATCATGACTGTATGGGTCACATGTTAGATTTTGATTCAAATGTTGCTAAATCCTAAGTATGTGACAACACCTTTTCCCAGCTGAGCCCATTAAGAAATCTCTCATGTGAAAAAAATCAATCTTTAGTAGATTGAGTAGATCTGAAAGTAAAAGAGCTGAAATGTTATTTAAACTATAGTTGCTGATTCTACAGTGTGTGTGTCTTTCCTCTTCTGCAGGACTCTGGAGAAAAACAAAAAGAAAGGCAAGATCTTTTAAAGGACAGTCGGCAGGACCACCCCAACTCAAGTTATTTTTGTTTGCCAACGTTGCCAGTCAGGACACCAGTGTGTGGCACTGACATCACCCACCTTCTCCCTTCTCCCTCCCCCCCTCTTTTCCGCCCCTCTTTGTCCCCCGTCCCTGCTCTGTCTGCCAGCACAGCTGTGCTCCTGCTCCCAGCCACTAGAGGAGGTATGTGAGGAGGTGGACCACCACAGAGCCCCCTCGCTGCCTCGGGACTGAATGTCTTAAAGGGTAATTCTGGTATTTTTAAACCTGGGCCCTATTTGTACATATTTGGGGGTCTAAATAACTAATAATTACCAAACGTTTTGGAATTGGTCCAGTAGATCGCCTCAGCCGGCATCTGCGAAACAGGCTGCAATAGCTGCTACGTAATCCTCTGGGGCAACTGCGCCCGTCAAAGTACGTCCACTAAAAGTGCTTGTTTTTGCCACTGACAGGCTCAGACTGTTATTCTGAGTGTCTGACAACATTATGGAAAGGATCCCTACAGAGATAGGGTACATCCCAAGTCTCTTATTTGATATCTCCTCGCTCCTCGATCCTCGCTCGAACCGGAAGTCGTTCTGGTCCGCCATCTTGAAGGCCGTCCCAAAGCTCTTATTTCTGCTCCGAGGACGGATCTCTGAGGAGCCATGAGCGAGGAAACACGAGAGCAGCCTTCATGGAAGACTTTTACCGGCTGACACGCCCCCTTTTTGGATATCAGTTATTGATTGGACGCTGCAGCTGATCGGACTGATCTGATACATCACAACAATCACTGGAGTTCTAGATGACAGATTAACAGATAACAGATTAAACACAAGTGTATCACTCCCAAGTTTTATGATAATTCCTGAGCGTCGGGTTCGATATGAGTTACATAATTTCAATTTTATGTGAAACATTTAGCATAATACATAATTTCATATGTTCAAAAGACGCCATAATCATACTCTGGATTATTCCATAATGTATTCACAATCAGAATATCAATAAATACAGAAGCAAATAATGAATAAGTAATATAAACGCAGGGCACAGTATAAATACAGAGTGCAGGTGTTTGTTAAACAGGTAACAGGCTACAGAGAGAAAACACCGCTGCTCTTTTATTAGTATTAGCGCAGTGCACATGTGTGCAGACACAAACTCCATCAAAACTCTCTACAGCTGTCAACCCGACTGACAGCTGATCCAGCTGTGATCAGAAATGTTGCTTCACGTGACACTTAAGAGGAAAGGACGTCTCATTTCTCTAAAAACAGATTTCCTTGTTTTTTCTCTCGCACGGTTTCCTTGCGTCTCTCCATGCTTCCCTGGTGGGAGGGACTAGGATGCAAGGAAAGGACGCAAGTGAGGGAAACGTGGATGCAATTTAAGAGACTTGGGATGTACACATAGACCTTTTTGTTGAACCAGAAACAGAAGTCTCGCTTTAAAATCTCGCGAGAGTTGAGTTGTTGCAGGAAGACGACAGCGTTTCTGGTTAAACAAAAAGGATGTTACTCTTTAACAAAACGGTCTGTCTCTGTAGGGATCCTTTCCATAATGTTGTCAGACACTTAGAGTAACAGTCTGAGCCTGTCAGTGGCAAAAACAAGCACTTTCAGTGGATGTGCTTTTCACAGGTGCAGTTGCCCACAAGGATTACACTGCAGCCATTGCAGCCTGTTCGTGGCTGCCAGCTGAGGCGATCTACTGGACCAATTCCAAAACTTTTTGTACTTATTAGACATTTACACCCCAAAATATGTACGAACAGGGCCCAGGTTTAAAAATACCGGGATTACCCTTTAACAACACAAAAAGAATAAACCCCTTTTTAGAAAGGCCAAACCCATATTATTATTTTAATTATTATTATTGATGTTATTATTATTGTTGTTGTTATAACTGAATACTGTCCCCGCCCCCGCTGGCTGCTCTCTATTTTTCATCCCAAGGTTGCTTTTAAATGACTGACGTGTACAGTTTTATGGAGAGCACTGCAGACAAAAACAAAAAAAAAAAAGAAGAAAAAATACCCGAGTCATGTCTGACTGTTGTACAATCAAGTTCTGGTGACTTTTATTTGTTTACAGGAAAAATGAGAGTAACAGTATACGAACGTTAACCTGATCTTCCGTCATGTATTAAAGTAAGAAGAGGACAAGGCATTAACTAATCCTTTTTGTTTTGTTTAGAGTGTACTATCCGGTAAACCTTTAACCCTCCTCCTATCAGTGCGACAGTCAACGGAAAAACCTGAAATCATGAAAAACAATAAAATGCACCTTGGGCCTTTTTTATAGATTTAAAAAAAAAATGGCTAAAGCTTCTTTTTTTTCTGAAATGTAACGCTTTCTTTTTCCTCTGTGTTTAGCTATTTTCATTAGCCTTGGACCACCATTTATAATGTCATAAGTGTTATATTTCACTTTAGTTTATTTTTATATATACCGAGCCAGCTGAAGTCATAACTTCTTTTGTATGTTTAGAAAATCCTCAGAGACTTGAGAGCAGCGTCCCACTGTTGAAAAGAAACACTTTCGCATATAACAGTGAGCCTGGACGCTTAAAAAAACAACAAAACAACAACAATATTTCAATCACTCTGCGGAAACGATCAGTGGGAAATGAAGAGTCAACACCGCAATTTGCTTTGGCTATGTACTCCATCTCTGTATTTTTAATTTTATTTTTCATTTGTATTGTACAAAGTCACTTAATAAACCTGTGATGATATTGAGGAGTGAAATGGGTTTATTATGAAAACTGGTGATACTTCTTTTTCCTTCATGACACTTGTTTTAATATCATTTAAATATCACTTTGTTTTAGTGATGCATTTGAGACAGTTTGTCACCATTTTATTTCAACACTAGATGGCGCTGTTTGCCTAAAGGTTCTCAGCATTGGCAACAGTGTCAAAGTCGACTGTTAAATGTGACTTCTTTTTTTATGAAACAAAATCTAACTTTCTGTTGTCAGTCTGAAATGAAACAAAGTAAAAAGACAGACGCAGATCCTCGATCTTCTGCGCAGCTCACAGGGCTCCTGCAGGGATGAAATCAGCTGTTACCAGGCAGATTTCCACAGAAATTATTCAGTACATTGAATGTCACTGTTGGAAGTATCATACCTCGATCCTCAAAGCTCCTTTTACCCATCAGACCCACAAAGGTTTGAAATTTATGCCCTGGGAATTAAAACATTAGATGCTACAGTGTCACTTCATATTTTATAAATATGCTGGAATTGATATTTGATGTTGAAAGCAAACAAAAGAATAACACTTACGTTTACGTGCTGTCTGCGGTCTTACTGTTTGGAGGAAAGAAATGAAATCAGACCTGAACGCAGCAGTTTTAAACATAAAAACAGTGTTAATTCGTGTGAAATGTCTTTAAAATTTCCTGTGCCCTACCGGAGTCTTTCTTCCCCATGAGTCCGAGATACTGGCGTGGTCCTGGTTTTCTGGTCATTCTCACTAATAAGTCTTGGATTACTTCAGAGTTTGGCCATTTGTTCTTGTATGAAACAGAAATAATGCAAAGAAAGAGATTCAGTATTGCAAGATGCTCTTTATCTCCGTGTACAAAATTATTCTTTTTTTTTCAGCTGCAATTGAGTCAAAGAAATCATCATACCGAGAGCTTCTAAGCCGAAAAGACAATTATTATAAGTTGGTTTGTGTTTCAGTGAAGATTTTTCCATCCCAAAACGCTTTTGGAAATATCTAAATATCTGTCGTTCTGATTCTTTTCATAAATGGCCAATTCTAATAGATTCAGAAATGCGAATAAGTTTGATAAGTCTTACCTCTTCGATGCCTTCTCTCCAGTTGTCAACATCCATTTCTTGGCAGAAAACATTTGTCAGAAGCAGCACAACTATTAGAACCAGTTTAACTAGCTCCATCATTGCAAACCGTGCGTAATTTAGCCTGGATCACAGCTAATAATAAATATGTGTGTGCAGGTAGTCTGCACCTCGCTGCTGGAGTATTTTAAATGCTCATAGCCTAGACAACAGCGCGTCTTCCCTGACAATGCGCCATGGCACCACGGGGTCCATTAACGCTCCATTTGCGCACAAGGGCTTTTACGCACAGCTGGAGTGGATGATTTCGGTCATCTCCGGCAATTATTCTGTGAGTCACAAGGCTTTATTTTGACATATGTTATAATTAGTATGTGTTTCATGCGCTGGGCTGAGAACATAGAGTGTCAACATTTCAACTCGAGACCAAAACTGACGTCCTGGCCGTAAGAATAGTGTCAGATTCAAGCGACAAGTGGGAAAAAGACTTCCAAAATAGCCAAAACTAGGAGGTATATTTATTCCTAAATTTAAAAAATTGGGAGTTTGAGGTGTTGTTGGATCACTCAAGGCTGCAGTCCAACAGGGACATCTTTATTGTGCCCAGTTATGGAAGAAGTATTCAATAATTTTACTCAAGTTAAATGCCACAATGTTCTCAATTAGAAACAAAAGTCCTGTATTTAAAAATTATCCTTCTCTAAAAAGTACAGAACTTAGTCAAACATTAATAAATCAATATGTTGAATGGCCCCTCTCAGAGTGTTGTAGTAGGCTATCATAGCTACAAAATATTATATTATTGGGTTATTATTACTGATGCATATTACAGTGTAAACAGCATTTTAATGTAGCTTGTCGAGGAGATAGCTGCTTTATTAATTGCTGGGTAGTTAACTCTATAACAAATAACCACATTTTATGAACTGTACATTTTCATTTATATTAGCCTATATTTATATGTTTCGTGCTTGTTGCTGTATTGTTGCCTATATACTGTAGCAGATGCAATGTGTAATATATAGTATTCTAGTTTGTTTGTACTTTCTTTTGCTGGTGTGACACTTTAATTTCCCCGTGTGGAATAAATAAAGTTTATTTTATATGTTTTTTGTATGTAACATCGGAATCTGTAAAGTAACAAAGAGACGGATGTATACCTGTCAAATAAATGTAGTTAAAATTACAATAGAGTGGATTAAATGCAGACATTAACATCAAATGAAAGTAAATTATACACACTGCATGTACTTAGTAGCCTTTTCAACAACAAAAAAAGAGTTGAGTTATTAATTTAGGCAAAAAATCATCAAGTCTCGCGAGAAATGGTGATATAGTTCCGTTAACTGTAAATTAGCATGTGGAGGTGCTAAATGCTTCTTTAATTATTTCATAATTTGGTTATTCTCCAGCATAGAGACCGTGATATAAACAAGATGATAACGATTTCCTGCCACTTCTTAGCACAATATATTTACTCATTGCACAAAAGGTCAGTGGAGTTAATCGCAGTTTTGAATAATCCGGATCAATTTGGCAACCAATGGAAATCCCCTTTTCGAGCTATCAGCTGTGCGGTTTACGCGTTTTAAAGCATTTAGTCCCCCTACGGCCGCCGTAGACAGCAGCACGGCACGCCTCCGACTCAAAAGTCTTTAGACGCAGATTAAGATCCATGAAAACGCCCTCAGAGAGAGCTCATCAGCATCTCGACCTTTTAATTTCTCTGTGAAAGAAATGCTCGGACTTGGCAGTTTGTGGTGAGTTCACGGTCACTCGCCATCAGCGGGAAACATGGCGTTGTTGTGTTCAAAGTTCTCGATGTTGTGGGTCCTCGTCGCTGTGACAGCTCATGTAACTGAAGCTGCAATGAAACCGAAACTGATCGGAGATGAGACGGACTGTGAGTCCCAAGACAACATGGTCAGCTTGAGGTCCAGTAAAGACTCCACGGCCGCCGGGCCGGAGCCTGGGGACCTCGCGGCCGCGTTTACCGTCCGAACTCTGGATGGGGAGTTCTCCTATCAGCCCGGTGCTGTGCGGGGACCCCTCATCATTCACGCCTTCACCAACAAGTCGGGGTTTCTGGAGTGCATGTGGAGCTCGGAGTCGTCCCTGACCAGCCTGGTGCAGGACCTGCCCAACAGTACCCAGGTGCTCTTTCTGTCCCTGGACGACTCTGCCGTCAGTGATGCTCTGTGGATGAGGGACCAGGTGCAACGGGTCGCCATGCACAGGTGACCGCACAGGAACCAGTGCTTTAAGGCACAAAGTGTTGAAACGCAGTCCAGTCCTGTGGTACAATGTTGAGCAACATGTGGCGTAGCTACTGCTCTGTCATCTCCACAGGGAGTATCAGTGGTGGAAGAAGTACTCAGATCATTTACTTAACGAAAAGTTGCAATATAACAATGTTAAAATACTTCATTACAAGTAAAAGCCCTGCATGGAAAATACAGAAGTATTATTAGCAAAATGCACTCAAAGTATCACAAGTAAAAGTACTCGTTCTGCAGAAAAAATGTCCTCTGTAACTGATATATCAGTATATTTTAAATGATTAGATTGTTAATACTGATGCATCAGTGTGTTGTAGCTGCTGGAGGGGGAGCTAGTTTTAACTACTTTATACACAGTTAGGTAGTTTAGATTAATGGGGTTGGAAGAGGAAAAAAAGTTCTGGTACTCAATCTATATAGATTTTTTGGACTTTTCTTTGCTTTTTGTGTGAACTATTGGATAATTTGACCTCTTTGAGACTCAAACAGTTATTTAAATGAGACAATCTGAGACATTTAGAGGGAACTGAATCTGCAACATGAGGAGGGGCCCCAACAAGACACTGCTTTTTATAAGAGGTCACAAGACACAAAGATTGGAAGCCGCTGGTTTAATCTTAAACAGTGCATTTTATTTTTTATTTAATAAGTGTGTCATATGTTGTTTTAATATAAAATCTTAATCTGCAAAGTAACTAGTAGCTGTTAGATACATGTAGTGGTGTAAAAAGTACATTTCATAAAGTAGCATAAAATGGAAACCCTCAAGTAAAGTACAAGTACCTTAAAATTAGACTTATGTACGGTATTTGAATAAATGTAATTATCTACTTTCCACCACTGAGGAGTAACTAGGGGGTAATGCAAGCAAACATTTGGAAAAGGACAACAATTAGAATCTCTGCTGCAAAGATGGATCATGTTAAGTTGAAAGGCAATTAGCTGTAAAACAGGGAAACATGGTAAATTTAAGAACAAGTTAAAAAAAAAGAAGGCAATAAAACAGGGGCTGTCTTGATGGATGCAAATCAGTTACTGGAGGGGAGCGCTGGAATAAGGGACTGCAGCTGAAAATGAGTCTGTATGGCTAAATCTGGCACATTTACATGATGGACCTATGTGCCCACGTCAATTAATGTGCATTGCCCCTTCTTAAATAAACAAACAAACAAACAAACAATATTAGTTTTTTAAAGCAACATAAAGAGGCCAAGTCACCCGGTGCCAAATTTGCAGGAGCAAAATCCTGCAAAAAATGACAAAGTTCCTGTGTACTGTACCAAACACAGACAAACCACACTGAAAAACAGGAAGTGCAGTCACGGGTGGAAACTATCCAGCAGGGATGCTAGGTGTTTATATACAAGGGGCTGACAAATACTAACATGTGACCTTTTCTTAAATAAAGTATTCACATTATTTTTATTCCCCCTTCTTTTGGGTCACCCTGTGTTTTAGCAGTTGTGTTTAAATCTCAAACAGTGTGATTGTCGTTGTCAGGGTGTTCAGGATCAATGTCATTTCCAGTAACATACAGTTCCAGACATTTCTTAATTTAACTGTTTGGTATATTTTGTAATTGTGGGGTATTTCCAATGAATTTGCTTGGGATTTAACCAAAAAACACTAAAACGCAGGTTGTTCTAAAACTGTTAATTCATTACCTATAAACTACTTTTTATGTTATTTTGAGAATCGAGGCTCTTTGTTGACACATTATACTGTAGTTTAATTCAGTAAGATTTTATATATAGAGAGCCAAAACATAACAGAAGTTATCTTAGGGCACTTTAAAATAAATTACTCTTTAAAATATTAAAATGAGTTGCTAATAGAACGCTGAGTATAAACCTTTGACTGTGTGAATAAATACAACCATTATGCTTAATATCAGTTCTGTGCTCTATGACTTTGACACATTTAACCTCCTCCACGTTTCTGCAGTAACAAGGAGGTTCTGTCCAGGCTCCACTTCTCTCCGGTGCCGGTTTTCGCTCTGGGTAACTGGATACCCAGCGTGTTGTACTACTGGGGCTGGGCGGCGCGCCTCTCCCAGGCCGTTTTCACCTCCGAGGGTAAGAGCGCTGTCTCTTCATGGGCCTGATGGCTGCGATTGTGTGACTGATTGTTGTCTGACTCACCTGTTCAGCCGGGACGCTGGCTGGGCAGATGTAAAGTATGAACTGTCTGTGTGTTGATTATTAGTAGAATTTGCTAAGTAATACTACTATTACCAAAACAATACTGTATAATGGTAGAATGAGTCGTCTTTAAGCTGTGTTAGATCTATTTTTTTATGAGTACATCACTCTTTTCTTCTTAGCATCAAATATACAAAAAAATAATTAAAAGTGCATTTTTTTGCTGTGTATTTTTATGACCAAGTTCTTCTCTTGTCCTGTAAAATGTATTTTTTTTGGGGGCGTGATACATTTTGCCTTCAAGAGAATCAGAATCAAGTTTATTGCCAAGTAGGTTTTCACATACAGGGGAGCCATTTAAACAACAGAGAAATAGTTGTAAATAATTTATATTTTGCTGTATTTACTAAGGATAAGCAGCTCTATGGTTTCATTGCAGTCTGCTTGATTAAGACCAATAATAACTGCTGCAGTCAGCGCTGGCTTCTGATTGGTCAAAATGTACAACAAGCTGCTGGTGAGTTAATTCAGTTGAAGCCAATGGAGCCTTGAGGGCACACTAGTCTTTGACCATGCTTTTTGTTTTTGTGTAGTATGTTCAAAGTATATTGCTACCATTTTTACCTTTTTGTATTTGAAAAAAAGAAAGTTTTTTCAGTAAACGGTTAAAACGAACAACATGAACTAGGAGTTTTGCTTGGACTCTGTAGCTTAAGTGGGCATTTTCAGGAAATAGAGGGAGCCACACTGACACCCAGCCAGGCTGTCTGAGCTGCAGGATGGGGAGTGAAACTATAGCTTAAACCCTGCAGGTGTGCCTTCGTCCTCAAGCTAACAGGCAGGAGCATCACAGGTTGAAGGCTCGATGGATCGAAGGTGTGATTTTGGGTTTAGTTTACGTCTTAAAGACATCACACCACAAAAGACAACATCGATCTCAAAGCCGCTTCATGAGATGAACAGAAACCCGTCTCCTGAACAAGCAGCGAGCGTTTTCTTTTGAACTGGTCGTCTCTCTCTCTCTCCTCGCAGGGTGGAACATGCCCGTGATCATCAAGAGGCTCGATGCCAGGTATGATTGGCTCACGACGCGCTGGGGTCAGAGTTCGTATGAGCTGATTGGTGCAGGTGACGGGTGCAATCCTTCCCCCTCGGTGGCGGGCGCTGTGGCCTGGGTTACCGAGGGCAACTGCTCTTACTTCACTAAGGTCTGTTAAACAAGACAAATATATTGAATATTTCTTTATAATTATTTTATATATAACAGAAAACACAACAGGCTGGTAACTGAATCTTTGTCATATTTGCTTGATACATGACTTGAATGAATAATCGATTATCAGAAATGTTGATTAATTTTCTGTAGATTGCCTAATTCATTAATAGACTAATTGTTAATCTCGCTCTATATAAGTTAAATAGCCTACTACACAGTAAGTTATTGTTACAAATAGAAGGATCATCAAGGCCTAAACACTTCCCTTTTTGCACACAGCCATACTTTCATAAGCCAACTGAAACAAGAAGAGGAAACATGAATTCTGCAATAACAATACTCTGTTTGGGTTTATGACTTGACAACACTGCTTTTTAGTCCTCACATGTGAGGATTTGCTGCTCATATAATTAAATATAATAATAATAATTGTATTATAGCAAGCAATTTATTTTCAAGCATACGCACAAAGTGCTTTCCAGATTAAAGGATTTACAGAACAATAATTAAAAATATATATATTAAAAATTCAAATATAAGAGATGATCTTATATAAGGCAGACATATAATGATCTCATATAAAGTAGGTAGAATGCCAAAAAAGAACAAATTATTGAATTTAAACAGATAAAAGTGCAAAATACATGGAAGCACATATAAAAATGCTAAAATGATGATGCTGCAACAAGCACAGTTAAAAAAAGTAAAGAGAAAGTTAAAATAACACACCATAAAATAGTCGTATATAAAGGAAATATAAAAGTGATGCGACAATGGAAAAAGAAAACAGTGGTAAGTGTAGCCTGTCTTGTAAAAGTGAGTTTCAAGGAGGCATTTAAAAGCTGCAGTGGAGTCTGCCGATCTCACACTGAGGGGAGGGCTGTTCCAGAGCCGGGGGGCCATGACTGAAGACACACGGCCGCCCTGGGTTTTCAGTCTGGTCGGTGGAACAGCTAAAAAGGCGACTTGAAGAGATCTCCTTTGACTCATGATCTGCATTTCTCACTATTTTCGTACATTTAATAGACTAAACTATTAATCATTTAATTGAAAGAATAAGTGAGTAAGTAAGTAAGCTTTATTTATATGGCACTTTTCAAAACGGCAGTTCCAAAGTGCTTCACAGTTAATACAATGCATAACAGTACACAGCATGAAAACAGCAAGTAAAAAATACAGTTAGTAAAACGGAAACAGACACTCAACAATACGAGCAGTTTACAGGGTTCGTACAAAGTCTTGAAAGTTTGGAAAATGTGTTTTCAAGGTTAGGAATATGCTTGAATTTAAATATACTCCTTGTAAAATACTTGATTTTCAACATAATCTGGTGTTTCATCATCGACACATCTCGTGTAAACCAAAAATCTTTTACTATTTGAAATGAAACGATCCCGTCGTCGTATTTATTTGTTGTCTCCTGGCATTTATAGTGACAATTTAGATGTGATGATAAAAGCTTTAAGAGTCTGGAAAGTTTTGGTTTAGGTACCTTGAAAGTGCTTGAAAAGTGCATGAATGTTACCCTTAAAAAGCTGTACGAACCCTGAATATAACAAGCAAAACAATGCATACTAGTACACAGAAATGCATAATAGTACACAGCTTGAAAAATAAAAAAGTAAAATACAATTTGTAAAACGGAAACAGATACTCAGCAATAAAAGCAGTATAACAAACAAAAGAAAATTGAAAGACAAATCAAACCAATAGGAATTTCAAGCAGCAAACTTATAAAAATGCCGGCCTGTACAAGTTTTTAATCAGCGGTAATGAAATAATCATTAGCTGCAACCCTGCTGCTTTTTCTAGCTTACGAAGCCCTCCATTCCTTTTGTTTTGAAACACACCGGCAGTATTGACTTTCACCCAACATCAACGCTGATCCTGGTCGCTGTACTTCCTTCCAGGTGCAGACCATGGCCAAATCCAACGCCTCCGGTGTCCTTGTCTACACTCTCCCCGGTAACCCGATCCAGGACATGAACTGCGTCGGGGATGAATGCGACTCGACGCTGGGCATCCCCGCCTCCATGGTGCACCTGGAGGCTTCGGTCGCTCAGGCGCTCCAGTAAGACCGACTTCACCTGAAGGATTAGAAGCCTTCTCACTTTGATGCTTTAACATCCTTGTACGCAGATTAACGGAGCACTTTAAAGGTCAAAGGAATGAGTCTCCCACGCCTGTTTGCTTCCTCTCTGATTAATCTGCTCACTTGGTCTGGTCACAACTTCGAATAATGTATCCAAAATATTACATAAGCTCTGATTTTAAAAGTATAATTACTGGTTAATTAAGAATTTAAGCTCATTAAAATGGTTGCTGTTGTTGTAAATTGTTCTAATTGTGTACCATCCTGTATAATACTTTTTTTCACATTTTCACAATACTTTTGAATTTGTATTGTAGGTTTGGACAGCTGGTGTACGTGTCCTTCCAGACCACCCCGTGCCCAAAATTCTTCTTCAGTATCGACCAGCAGGGGGCGCTGGCCGAGATGGGCTTGTTTCTTTACCCCTCGTTCAGCTTCGTCAACTGGCAGGCACAGTGGTGAGAAGCTCTACTGTAACTATCAAGCAAACTCAGCTTAGCTTAGGAAGAAGAAAACAGCTACTGTGAGTTTGGGAGCCAAGTCTGTATTTTGATTAACAGTTTATGTAAAAGCTTCAGCCCCCCAACAATAAGCTTTACTGCGTGATTGTTGTACAGTGTTGCATCAGATTGTTCAGGTCAAGGAATCCGATTTGTGTCAATATAATGAAACAAAACTTCTTAAATGTCAAACAAAAATAAGAATTTGAGAGAGAGTAAAACTCACTGAAGCAAAATAAAATAAATTGCAAACAAATTAATTGTGTAAACTATTGGTCTTTTACTTTTTTGAACACGTCTTTTTGTTTACAGTTCAGCTTTGCAGTTACGCTGCCAGCTCTCTCGTTTGCAGTGCCTGACCTTTTGTTTGCTGGCTTGAGATGACTTTTCTTTTTCTTTTTTTTTTGCTTCAGTGACTTTTATTCTCTCTCAAATTCTTATTTTTGTTTGATATTTAAGAAGTTTTGTTTGATTATATCGACACAAATCGGATTCCATACAAGTCAAGCCAATTTTATTTATATAGCTCAATATCACAAGTTTGCCTCAAGGGGCTTTAAAGGTTGGGTAGGCAGTATTGTTATGGCGTCTTTGGTCAAAAAATCCATAATAACCGTGCAGCATATTGTAATTCAAGTGGTCTGAGAGCAAACCTCTACTTCAGCCCCTCCTCTTGGCTCTGTTTTCAGGCTTCAGAAAATCTAGCACGTGACGGGAGACTTTAGCCAATCACAGGTCATTTCAGAGAGACGGTGCGTTTGTATTGGCTGTTCTCCAAATGCAGATGTGCGTACACGTCCCTTCAGATGGTGAAAGCCTGATTTAATGGCAGAATACTTCCTTTGCCTGCAGCAACACGTCCCTCCACACGGAGCTTCAGCTCATTAGCTCAAGTTGTGGGCTTGGTGGGAGGGGCTTAGCAGAGTGATACGAGGCAGCAGAGAGAGAGGCGGAAGGTTTTGCTTAGGTTACACTGATTTTGCCAACCCCAGCTTTAAATCTGTACAGCATACGACACCCTCTATTTTTAGACCCTCGATTCAGATGAGGAAAAACTCCTTTAACAGGGACAAAATGGAAGAAACCTCAGGAAGAGCAACAAAGGAGGGATCCCAAAATAGTAAAATGACAGTATGGACACTCAGAATAATAAAATAAATAGATAGATTGTAAATAAATACAAAGAATATGGATCCTGGAGGACGTCGAGCAACTTCAGGTGCCGCCAAACAGATCAGACCTGAGCCACACGACCTCCTGTCCAACGTGTGGAGACCTGGACCGAGGACAGACTACACAAACACACAAGAGGCAGAACTCCACAGCATTCACACAGACAGGAGAGAGGAAACAAACACACAGAGGGAGAGAGAGAGACACAAGGACAACATGCCCACAAGGGAGAGAGAGAGACAGGAGAGAGACGAGAGGAGAGGGTGAAGATCCAGATCCAAAACATGTGGACTTGGGCACCGACAGTCAGGGGAAAGAGAGATATAGGCGCACAGCTTGGACGCTCATGTGGTTGTGGGAGAGACTTTTAACTTCTTGAAAGAATCCCTAAACTGATAACTCTCACATTATCTGATTCTTCCAAATCTTAAATTAAATGTCCTTTTTTCTTCACAATTGGAAATGTAGACAGTTTTATGATTTGAGTTTGATGTGTATACCCACTGTAACAACCTCTCCACAGAGGCATTGCAACAGTTGTGTTTTTGGATTTATCTGTGACTTTGTCTCCAGGTTTGATTTCTACGCGGATCTGACGACCAGACTTCAAAGTCCTGCAAAGGTTGTTTCTGTTTTTGACAAAGTCCAGATGCAGGGGGAGAAAGGAGCGGTGGCCACCGTCAACCTGCCGTCAGGTAACTTTGTCAACAGTATGTGTGAGATGTGCAGGCTTCATACCACAAAGTGAAAAGTATTCTATGATTGTCATTATTGTTTTGATGTATAAATGTAAACTGGATTAAGACCGTCACGTGACACTAAAACTCTCCCGGACCAGTGATATTATTCTCTAGGTTTTCAGCTTTAAGACCAGGTTGTGTTCAGCAGTTGGGAAACTAATAAATGTGCAAAGAAACGTAAAGTTTATTGCAGGTTTTACAGACTCTTTCTGTGTAGCTGTGGTATGAGAGGACTAGCAAACAGATTTAGGGTCTAACCTTGATAATATAATCCATTTTATGAGACTCTTCTATCCAAAGCATCCATTAGAGACCTCTCACAACAACTAACCCTGCTCTGAACAACAACATTAGCATGGAGAGGTACGGGAGTTTTGCATTAGAGCATCAGTGTGAGCTTTTACTGCAGCCTGAGGGGAACAGTAGCACTATTAAGCATTTTAACGATACTAACATTTGTACCTCGTGTCTCTCTGCAGGCTTGTTGGACTTTGACATGCTGGAGCTCGACGCGTCCCTGTCGTGTCCCGACAAGAGAGACTGGTCCTGCGCTCACTGGGATCACACGGTGCAGCTGTTTGTCTGCTGTGACCGTCTCAGTCCGTACTGCAACATGGAGCTGGGCCGATGGATCACGGCCTTCCGCAGGTGAGATGTTGTTGTAAACAGGGTTCGTACAAAGTCTTGAAGTCTTGTTATGTTTTCAAGATTAGGAATATGCTTGAATTTGAATAAACTCCTTGAAAAATGCTTGATTTTGTATTGATGTCTGGATTGCAAATATTCTTACTAATATGATGATGAATATTGATTTCCACCATATCACCCAGCCCTTATTCCAGTTAGAATTAAAAAGGACTTAAATAGTCCAAAAGGTGTTTTTCGGAAACATGCAGACACCCTGTTTCATTATGAGCTGTGTGAAGTTATTTATCTGATATGTGTGAGATGATTGTGTTATTTTGGCAGAGGTATTGGGCGCTGGCTGACAGACGTGTCCCCTCTGCTCCCCCTGCTGGACAGCAACAAATGCACCCTCACCATGAAGACGGTGCCGTGGGCGATGCCGTGGATCGTCTCCCTCAACCTGAGATTCAGTGTCGGCAATCAGACAGGTATGAACTGCGACGACACCGGAGCTACATTCGATTTGCAGCTGGAAAACTGGGCAGAGTTGCGAGAGAGATGGGAGGCAAAGATACTGCTTTAGGTGAACGAGACAGGTGTGTGGCGTGTTCTGAAAACAGCGGAAGATTTGGCAGCAGCAGCCGCAGGGGCTGTGACACACAGTAATTAAGTATGTAGTGTACTTTAAAACACTTTGCGCCTGATTGCCACAATTTGCATTAAAATTCGTACTCCTTCTCAGTGTCATCACACAGACATGATCATATATTTTTAGATTCAGCGTGACTTACACTTTCTGATGACATTATTATTATCTCCAATGTACATTACGGATAAACGGCTATAAATCTGCTTAGAAATTATAGAAAAAAAGAACTTGCCTGAGAATCAACATGTTTTTAAGTTTTCTTCAGTATCAAACTGATCCAGTGATAGTTGTCTGTACATCCACGGGTACATTGCGAACAGGAACAGCTAATAGCTGATTCGGCATACTTTCAATGGTGACAATTTGCCAAAATGTGAACAAATACAGACCTAAAAAAAATGGAGCTCAAGTTGTAGCCCACAGCTGACTCACTTCCTGTTTCCAACCTCCAAATCCTCCAGTGTTTCTCAGTTTAATTTACAGAAAATTTACTATATAACAATATTACACTATGTATCAATATTTCATTATAAAATGACATATATCTTGATAGAAAATTTGATTTGATTGAGAACGTTTGATTCGACATGTTACAGTGGTGTCACAAACATTTCAATACAGCAATAATAAGCGCCTGAGAGTCTTGTTTGTTGCACCCTCCTTGTCAAAGCTAACTCCAGCTGTGTGTTGTTGGCTTTTTTATGCCACTCAGACAAACTCTGTGAAAATGTCATGCTCAAATCTCTCCCACTGTGAGAACGGGGAGCTGAGACTGAAATAACGTCATCCCAGAACATTTTCTGTCCATTTTCTCTGACTGGAGGATTATTTCAAAAAGCAGAGAGCAGGAATCTCTCGGCAGGAAGGAACAGTCTGTCTGTAAATAGGTTACTGGAAGATGTCGAGATAAAAATTACACTCGCAGCAAAGACGAAGCTTTTAGTTCCAGGAAACATTTTGACTCAGCTTCCTTATTAAAAAAAAAAAAAACACAGTCTGTATGACACAGAGGCTTATTAGGTAATTAACGGGAGCTTGATTAGAGACCGGATACAAGCCTTTTTTTTTCTTCAGATATGCCGTCATGTGCTTTAGATTAACTCATTTGGTCATGAAATTTGGCCATGTGCACATTTTTTGCCAATTAATATCAGAGTACTTGACTTGTTTTCACTGTTCACTCACACAAACACCAAGAAGCTTAACAAAACGTGCATATTTACTTACAAATGTAATTGCAACAGGGAGCAAATCTAACATAAAATGAAAGTTATAGAAGCCTGCATTTGACTAGAGGTTGTAAAGAAACCATCTCTTTAGCGACTGATCATGCGATTATTGCTGCACAATATAAATACTTGTAAAATGTCAGAAAATGAACCACAATCATTTCAAAATGTAAAGCCCCTTGAGATGCACAAGGGTGGACATTTTGAATTATTAGTGTGAACATTACCATGTGGGGCTTCAGATAATTATTATTTTCCTTATTGATTAAAATGTCAATTATTTCCCTGATAAATCGATTAATCGGTTCGGCCCATAAAATGTCTGAAAAAAAGCTGTGTCTTTCATTGTGAGGCGCTTGTCACCTCTTGAAAGGTGCTCTATAAATAAATTTACTTACTCACAGGTAATGGTGAAGAGAAGCTCCGCCCCTTCAGAGTGATGTCACTGTACAGCGGCGGAACCTTCGACAAAAACTACAACAAGAGATTCCAGCCAATCAAATTCCCCGTCCCGGCATCAACCAAAAAGGTGAGAGATCTGACGCTGATCACAAACGGTTTAAAGAGCTTCCTGTCTACCTGTCCCGTCTCAGCAGCTGTGCGTCTGATTTCAGGTAGAGCTGTACGCCGTCATCACAGCACACGGCAGCGATGAGAACAGCTGTGGAGAATTTTGTGTCACCTCCCACAACTTCCTGTTCAACAGTGTTTTTAACAACACCCTCGTATTCGATTCTGCAGGTGAGGAATGTAGGCTTTTTAAGGATCTTCATCAGCAGATGGAGTATGCCCACTTGTTGATGGGATTCTAGATGTTTAAATTTCCACAAACTTTGAAACTCAACATTTAGGCCATTAGAAGTTCTTTTAAATCTGAAAGACAAACACTCCATGTTGATCGATAACCTAATATCCACCGCCTTCAGATACATTAATAGTAAAAATGTTTTTTTTTGCCTGTTTAATGTTCAAACCATAGACTGTATATAAAGATGGACATGTGACAGCTCCCCAAAAGTGAAGCCAAAACATCTGGATCGCCCCCTGGTGGCTGGCTGCAGTATAGGTCATAAACCCCGCCTCCTCCATGTTAGCCGATGGGACATGGGCCAAACTGAAAAATCCAAGTACTCGTCAAATAAAATGTTCCCAAAGATGGTTTCTGTCATTTTAGGTAGTTCTCATCACGCTGATGTTTGTTCAAGTGTTCGTTTTTCTGATCAGTTTGGTTTTAATGATGATGCTATAAAAAGGGGGTGAGACGTCTTGATTGACAACATGTGGTCTGGTCGTGATTGGTTCGGGCGGGACCTTGATGCCACAGTGGATCAAAATGATGTCACCAGTGCAAGATGGCGGCACCCATATAAGGGATATTTTGGCTTAATTTTTGTACAGTGGGAGGAAGTGGAGATGCGTCGTCCATCTTTATATACAGTCTGTGTGTTCAAGTGACAAGTGAAACTTAAGTTTACTCATGAAATGTGTCAGTAAAATGTATTTGGCATCGGCCAACTTGTGCTCATGTTGATGCCCGTGCCTGTTGTTCTTGTTTTTAATTAACTTCAAATGTCTTGTTTTGTCCGACAAAACAGTCCAATGCCCAAAACATATTTTGTTTACGATGATCCTCAGATTTGAGAAGCTGGAACCAGCAAATGTTTTACATCTTATCAATTAATTTTCTCTTGATCAACTAATCGATAAATTGGCTTGAGGACCGGACATTGAGCCACTGATTAAAGGCTAATTTCTTGCTCTTTGGGGTCGTGGTTGGGAACCATCAGGAACACCTCTGGGCTGCACCACGCGGGTGAAAGAGGGCGCGGTACCAAACGAATACGGCACCTGGCTGTACGGGCGAGGAGGCTGGTGTGATGGACTACAGGTCAACCCCTGGAGGATCGATGTCACCAAACAGGTACAGCCCTTCACCCCGAACTTTATCATTTGATCTTCATTGCATTATCAACCTCAGACCTTTTCATTTTTATCTACAGTAGCTGTTGTTTAAAGCTGCATCAATCAGTAATTTTATATCAACAATGGATTAAATGCCTGCGTGTGATGTGAAAGTTTTCGTTCGTAGTGATGAACCCAGTGAGAATTATCACATGACTCTGCAGTTCAGCTCCACAGAGCATTTTAGCGTCTTTCAGCACATTGTTTTGGTTTTATGGCCCACAGCTGCTCACCACCTGCTCAGCACCAAACAGCAGGCAGTCAAAGTTAGCGACTAGCTGGTGAACATAGTGGAGCATTTAGCAGCTTAAGGCTACATCCACACTAATACGTTTTTATTTTTTAAAACGCATAACTTTTGCTACGTTTACGCCTAGCGTCCACACTACTCCGGCTTTTTCTAACCCCTAAAACGGAGACTTTTGCAAACGCTGCTGACCCCATTTTTGTTTGAAAGAGGGCCAGATATTTTTCTTAGGAGTTGGTAGAGACCAAAAACAGAGCTAGAAGAGGCGTTAATATTGGACTTACATTCATCAGGTGGCCAGAAACATGACTTCAAATGAATGCTAATGTCGCTTGTTATGCTGGATGTGTAAATAGGCAACTGTTTGCTCACACGTTCACCGTATCAGCTTTATAAGGTGATAATACGCCAGTGTTGCATTTTTTAAAATTCCGTAACTTTTAGATATATTTAACCATCAGATAACTGTGAGAAGCACACAGTCTGGATGGAATCTGTGCGAATTCACTTTTTATTCACCACACACATATTCAGGGTTATTGAGGACAAGTTTAAAGCCCGGTAAGCTTCTCTTCTCCAGCAGATTTACAGGAACCTTACACTAAAATCAAGGTCATTCTGAAGTAAAATATTTGAGTGAAGTAAGCCCATTAGAATTAAGGAGCGCTTAATTATTCTGAAGTGAGTTATTGACCATAAAGGCTCTTGATATAATGATGTAAACTCCTGACTTGTCCCCGCCTGGAGCGCTCTCATGTTCTCAGTCAGTCATGTGCAGCACAGACCTCAGGTCAGAGATTTTCTTCCAGGATTTAACTGTAAAGATACACGACTACATGTTGCACATAATGTCAGATTTGGGATTTTTAGTGTTTACTTGTCACTTTTAGTTCAGTAATGTCAAAGTTTCCTTCTCTAATTCGTCTTCTAATCTAATTCTTTTAAAATTAAATCAAATTTTCTAATTCTACACATAGTGGCTTTAAAGAAAGGTGTTTGTTGATCTGTAATACTTTTAACCATCAACCAGCTTAAAAGATCAAATTAAATGTGCACTTAATCATTTTATATAATTTATTCAAATGTGTATATTATCTAATTTACATGCAGGCATATTGTTGGCACAGTAGAGCTATAGATTTTGCTTTTGATATGACACATTTGTTATTTACATCTACATTTCTTTAGTAGATCACTGAGCATTTTCGGCAACAGAAGCTTAGACAAGCAGACTGGGTAATTAGTTGTGTATCGTGCACTCACATGCACACGTGCGAGCATATGGGCAACGCGATTCACATCCTGTTGTTGGTTTCGCACACTATTCATGGTGGTGGTAATGTGCAAAGAAGCGTAGCCATGCGCCCACAAAGGCAGTGAAGAAGAATACTGCTAGCAAGTAAAGGTGGATGCAAACGATGCACGATTTTGAAATTTACAAATGTTTTATGACGAAGGAAATGCATTCAACACGCGTGTTAGACCTCAAGGACACACACAGTGTGTTTTGGTGAGAAACACTGAATGTAAACATAACTTTGACGTAACTTTGCATGCTGTTACTGTGCATAATTAGGAACTCCTGGTCGACATGCCTTGTTAGATAAGGGTTTCAAAAACAAGCTCTCTCTCCTTTCATGTTTTGGGCAACACATGTATTAGTATTTTTTATTTATTTCTTATATTATTTGTATATTTACATTTACCACAGTTATCTTTTCTGTACTTTCTATTATAACACTTTTGAAAATGTGTCCAACTTAGGGAATTTTGGTAACGATGTAGATTTAATCTGGTCTCAAAACACTATTTTCTGGAGCTCCTCCGTAGCTGAACGGTTACAGCGGATGCCACATGGTTGCAACCTTCGCCGGTTCATCAACCCTTGTTGCATGTCATACCCCTCTCTCTCTCCTCCATTTCCTGTTTTTGTCAAACAAAAAAACCCCCACTATTTTCTCGTTGAAGTAATTAATAGAGGTACACTGTTTTCCTCAGCCAACTTCAGGTGTAGTTTAGACTTCCTGTTGACTGTGTTTTTTAGCGCTGTCCTGACAAACACCTGAGCAATGTGTGTTTGTGTGTATTTCCTGCTCTTTGTGTTGTTATTCATTGTTTGCCTGATGAAGATATCTGTTGCGTCTTTATTTATTTTATTAATACAGTGTGTGGGATCCTTTCTGTTTCCGTCCTCTTTCAGCTGAACATAAGCGTCCTTGAATCCAACATTGTAATCTACTTCGGCTTGTTCGACGGGCAGGATCCTAATCCATCCAAGCAGCCTGGATACATCATCATGTCTTCTTTCCTTGTCTTTTACAAATGATGCCCTGCTCTGTAAAACTCTACATTTTGAATATCTGATGATGTGAGTGAATGAATATGATTCTGAATGTACAATCAAGCCAAAGATTAAATTTCTATTTTCCTACTCATTTCTTTGACTGCATCCGTTACTCTTTCTCCTATTTCATTAACGTGCAAAGACAGGAGGTAACCGTTAGGCATGGAAATGATAAAAACAGTGCTGATGGCAGCGCTGATGCAAAATATCGCCTGCCACGCTCGCCCAGCACAACCAGCCATTTGCATTTTTCTCAAGATGTTACCCTGAAGTCAACAAGAAGAAGCCTTACAGCTAAATAGGCACTCCATATGCTTTTTATGCCTCAAGCTGAAGATGCATTGTTCTGAGAGCAGCCTCTCGTCACTAATTACATGTAATCATGTCCAACTTGAAACTTTGGGGTAAAGAAAGTGTTTCTCAGTGAGTCATCTTCCTGTTGGGAGGTGATTCCTCTTCACTTCAACAACAGAAGAACTGCTTCTCACTGGCTTTTTGTTCCTTTCTTTAATTCAGCACTGCCAAACTAATTTGTTTAGCGAGGATGGGCCAACTGCAGATGTGGGAAATTATCAGGAGGTTTAAATTGCTGTTGCAAACGTAACGACAACACCAGCTATTTCCTCTGTTGAAGCTCTTAGATTATGTGTTTAGAGAAAAACATTACATTTTTTAGGCACATGGCCAAATACAACCAGCACCATATTTCTTTTTTGTGAAAACCTTGTGTTTTCTGTACATGAGGACATCTTGCATTACCTTACGTTACATTCATTTAGCAGACGCTTTGGTCCAAAGCAAACCTCAGATGCCTGAAATTATAAGTTTATTTGCTTTGTTTTTTTCTTTAATGACATTTCACAGTATTAAAAAAACATAAACATTAAAAAAACTTAAGACATTAAGTAGAAAAATACATCATTGCATCATACAAAAAGGGTTACTTTTTCTGAATAGAAAGGTTAGTGGTTACAAAGTTTGTTTTATTTTTAGCAGAACTGTTCGACAGTGTAAGTAACATCACTTCTCTGCATTAGCTTGGCTTGGTTCACACAATTAATACACAAGTCCCTCTGGCCAACAGGAAACAAACACATTCAGTAGTACTTAGTCTACTGAACAATTTAAAACCTTAAACTCCACTTTAGGCTAATTTGGTTTAATGACGCCTCTTTTATAACATTTGCTGTTTATTTTCCCTATCCAAATCAAAGTAGCTACAAGTAAAATACTAAGGCTCTGAAGTTGAAGTGAACTTCATGGCAAAGTCACAGCTAAATGTTTTATGACCATTTACGAACGTGTATATTCGTGCCTACAGGCATGTGCATGTCAGACCTTGACGCAGGTTTCTCTGCAGCTCTTCTCGGTCTCAAACTGGTTGCTGTTTCCTAGACAGCCTCCGAACCAGAACTGAGCGCAGGAATTAGCTGTGGCGTCGTAGTACCACTTCACCACGTAGTCCCGGCAAGGTCCTGGATCCAGGGGGTGGCCGCAGCGCTCCGCTGGAGTCAACAACAAAAACAGGTTTACAGTCATGCTAGCAGCTCTGTGAGGCTGTACTCTTAGGCACATTCGTGCTTTAAGCTAAATGCTAACATGCTGATGCTGAGCAGGTATAATGTTTGCCACGTTCACCATCTAAGTTTAGCTTGTTAGCATGCTAACATTTGATAATTAGCACTAAATCCAAAGTACAGCAGAGCCCGATGACATTGTCATTAGTTTTACAGGTATTTGGACAAATTCAAATTTTGACCTGATGGTGGCGCTAGAAGGAAAGTCAGGGGATCACCAAAGTTATAACAGTTCATCCGGAGGGGGACATGAATGTGTGTACTACATTTCATGGCAGTCCATCCAATAGTTATTGAGATATTTTATTCAAAACCACAAAGGCTAATCTCATGGTGGCGCTAGAGGAAAAGTCAGGGGATCACCAACGTCTGTAGGATTCATCCTCTGGGGATCATGAATGTATGTACAAAATTTTGTGCCAATCAATCGAGTAGAAGTTGAAATATTTCAGTCTGGACTAAACCAACAGACCAACATTGCCATCCCTGGAGCCACGCTGCTAGCATGGCTAAAATAAAAGCTACAGAAACCATGTGAGTGGAAATTATTATAACATATATTACATGTTCTAAAGGCTTTAATTATGTGACAAGTCTTGCCATCCACAATATGTCTCATTATTGAAATCCTGTAAACTTATTGTAGTTGGTTTGATGGATTTAAAGGAAAAGTTTGATATTTTGGGAAATGTGCAGAATATCAAACTATTCCTTAAAATTTGGCTGAAACGTTTACCTTCATGCTTCAGATAAAAATGTCAGTAATGGTATAATATTTTGAGTTCATAGAGAGTAAGTTCATCTGAAATTTATTCATATTTTCACAGAAATAAGAATAGATGTGCTGAGGACTTAAAAATGTAAAAATCTTTAAATGTTACAAAACATTCAGTGCACATTTCTTTCTCCTTAATCAAGACTTGAGTTTTTAACATTTAAACCAGTCATTTTTCCATTCAACAATCTCTCCTGCAAACTCTTACCTGATACGTAGGTGTCAGAAGGCAGCAGTGGAGTCGGGGGCAACAGTAACGGTGTCTTCTCCTCAGGCGGGGCCCTCAGAGTGGGACCCGCCGGCCCGATGGCTCCCGTCATCACCATATGGTTTGTGGGGTCCTTCATGTCTAACTGTGGGAGGAACTCTGTTACAGGTCTGAAGGGCTCCCTGTCGAAGAGCGGAAATCTCTGAGTTTCTAAGGAGGATCTGTCTTGGGTCTTGGGTCTTGGTCTTGGAGTGATGGGCTCTCTGTCGGGCTGTGGTGCTGGAGGGCCGGGCTGTAACAGAGCAGAGAATGTTTTAATCTACTGTACCTTTATTTATCCAGGTAAAGTAATAGAAAGGTCATGGTATAACACCTGAGCCTGCTCCATTTGGTAGATGAAAACTACGAGATACTGTTCCCAAAGGTGAAGAATGAACTCCAGTGCTGAAATACATTTGCTGTTTCGGACTAAAACACATTTATTTTAGTAGGGAGCTTCCCACATCCAGTCTACTACCAGTGGTGGAATGTAACTATGTGCATCTACTCAAGTACTGTAAGTACAAATTTACTTGTATTTTACTTGAGTCTTTTCTTTTCATGACACTTTCTACTTCTACTCCACTACAATTCAGAGGGAAATATTGACCTTTTTACTTCTACTTACTTCTACTATTATTATTTGATTCACTTGGAATGTCATTATTTTTGCAGGTATTCAGTCATAAACCAAAGTATTAAACAACTTACATTTTTGACCAGATGATGGCGCTAGATTAAAAGTTAAGGGATCACCAAACTCATTACAATTCATTCTGAGCGGGACATGAACGTCTGAACCAAATTTCATGGCAATCCATCCAATAGTTGTGGAGACATTTCACTCAAAAGCACAAATGTGAACCTCAAGGTGGCGCTAGAGAAATCAGGGGATCGACAAAGTTATTAGGATTCATCCTCTGGGAACAATGAACGTCTTTACCAATTTTTGTGCCAATCCATTCAGAAGATGTTGAGATATTTCATTGGATAAATGAAAAGCTTGACATGCTTGTGACGCCAGAGAAAAAGTCACAAGCATGTCATTGGGATTTATCTTCTGGGCAGCGTGAATATCGACACAAAATTTCATAGCAATCCAAATAATAGTTGTTGAGATATTTCAGTCTGGACCAAAGTGGTGGACCGACGGACTGACATTGTACAAAATACAAAAGGTTTTTGGATGATTTCACTTAGTTGTCTCTGGATATTGACAGTGATACGTTAAACCGTTGTAACACAGCCTAAGTTGACAGAAGCAGGTAGAAAAATTACAGTTTTGTTCTCCTCACCACCATCTGAACTCTCCTGAAGTCTCCTGTGAAGGTGGGTGTGTCTGTATCGGTCTTGTACGGGGGCTCTCGGACGTTACTGGACACCTCAGGGACTCCTGGAGGCAGTCTGGAGCTCGGGATGGAGCTGAACAAATGTCTTTCTCCGTCCTCACAGATACGACCCAGCAGTTTTCTCTCCAGAGCTGCAAGACCAGAAGACCATAACAGTAAATATATAGTTACTATATAGTTACAACACTGCTCTGTACAGTTTAATCTCCATTTAGCCAGGGGAGTTTTTCTGAGCACCAGTGCATTTATACAGCACCTTCTCCAGCTTCACTGTCACGTTAGTAGCTTCCCAGTGCAGCCACAGATCAAATGTGAGCAGTTTGGGGTGTCTTGCTCAAGAGCACCATGGTAGTAGATGTTCTGGAAGACTGATTTTCCCAGATTCACATCCAAGCTATGTGTTTTCCCCCCTCATTGATGAGCGTGTATAGGACGAAGCAGTGCAGTATCTTTCTGTTGCTCTTCGTTGCCACCAAGTGTCAGCAGAAGAAATTGTTTAAAATATTCTACTTGCTTAGTGGAGGTGGAAGTAGAGGAGGTGAAACGTGTTTTCTGTGGAGGTTTACACATCATGTACGAGTCCAGATTTCTCCCTCAATGCTGTTTAGGAAGTTTTGGGTTTTAGTTCGATTTCTGTGCACACAATTTCCTGCCAGTGGTCATATTAGAAACATGAAATTAATTTTTGGGCACATGGAGTGAAACTGTAGTTAGTGGAAAAGCAGTGTCTTTCAGTATTTTACATTAATACCTAACTTAGTGCAACTTTAAAGGGTTGGTTCACCAAATTACAAAAAAATAAGTTCTTCTTAGGATTATCTTTCAATGCAGACAGTAAATATGCCTCCACCCTAATATAATGTTTGTGGTGCTCAGCATTGACAAATCTCCAGTGTCCCCATTACGCTGTGGACTGTTTTCATTGGAACTACTTTCTGCTTAAAGAAATAGTCCCTATAACAACTTTTGGCAGTGTCCTCTTTGGATTACAGTGACCATGTTTCTGGAAAGAGATGTTTCAGTTAAATGTATATATTTTTCATTATTATTCAATGCTGCGAGCGCCAAAAAATGACTTCCATTCACCTTAATTGTATTGGGGTGAAGGCAGAAATCTCACCGATAGACAGTGGTGGAAGAAGTACTCAGATCTTTTACTTAAGTAAAAGTAGAAATACTTTGTTACAAGTAAAAGCATTCAAAATTTTACTTAAGATAAAGCACAAAAGTATCAGCATCAAAATATATTTGAAGTATCAAAAGTAAAAGTACTAATGTATATTATATTATCATTGCAGCTGGCAAAGGTGGAGCTAATTCTAACTACTTTATATACTCTTATATGCTCTTGAGCTAATGTTAGTTAATCATCATTTATTTTTATTTATATTTACATCATGTGATCCTGAAGCTCACCTGGAAGAGTTTTGAATTCATCAATCAGGTACACGTGGTCGCTGTCGGGGTCGGAGGCCATGAGATTGAGCTCCTTCTTGAACTCCTCATACAGAGGGTCGCTCTCATTCACCACCCCGATCACGAACGTCTCGATGTTACTCCCTTGAGCTTCGGACACGGCGCTCTCCAGACTGACCAAGTCCCTTTTATCGGCCTGCCCGTCCGTGATGATGATGGCCACCTTCCTCACACCTGCCCGCGCCGCCTTGAACACCTGGTTGGCCTGTTGGATGGCGCTGCCCGTGAACGTGCCCTCGCCCAGGTAGGTCATGGAGCGCACCTTGGACTTGATCTCATCAGGAGTGGCTTCCTGTCTGAGGCTGACCACCACCATGTTGATGTGGCTGTAAAGGACCACACCGACCCGCGTGGTGTCCCGGCTGACCGAGGCTCGGTCGATCAGGGCGTTTACAAAGTCTTTGATCACGTTGAGGTTGTCGGGTCCGACGCTCTCGGAGCTGTCGATCACAAAAACGAGCTCCAAGGGGGTTTGGCGGCATGTCACTGCACAACCTGGTCAAACAGAGCCAGGTTATAGACAGCAAGGATCAACAAAAACTCAGAACGCAAGTTTATAAGTTTCTGATTACTTACTGCATATGGATCTCACTATTTTGATGATTTCTTCCCTCTGTGAAAGATAGAAAGTACGATACTTATAGAACTGATTTGTCACTGAGTTACAGTATGAGGGCTTTAATTTGAGGGTGTTTAAATCCAAATCAGTTGGACAATCTAGGACTTTATACAGATTCCTCCAATTCTAGGATATAGTACGTGTCTGCACAAAGCCTCTATACACCCACAATGAATGTGAACACCCTTAAACCTGAAAGTCTGACTATAATAATCAGAATGATGACTATTCATTAGGTTCCCCAATTACTTTCTTTACCCTTAAATCGGGAAATTAAATATAAAAAGGGCTACATCGCCTGTACTGCTTATCTGATGTGGATGAGAACACCTTCAAATTAAACCTCACTGTTTCATTTCAGATCCAGCGTGCCGAAGTACAGGGCCTAAATAATGAAAAACACACCCAGTGTCCCAATATTGTTGACTTCACTGCATGATTTTCAGTGTAACGAGTGATGCATTATTCTTACTGTAAGTCCAGGGTCTCCCTTTTGTCCCACTCTACCCTGTGAGTTGAAAGAGATCATCGTTTATTAGCAGTTCACATGTTGTGAGATTTCCTTGAGAGCACTTAAATCTTTTTAAAAAAAAGCAAGATCCAGTACCAAAGGTCCGGTGGCTCCCAACTCTCCAGGTTCTCCTTTGTCTCCCCTTATGCCCTTTTCACCTCTGAACCCTCGATCCCCCTGCAGGAGGAAAGAAATGGTCGTCTTATCAGCCTCAATCAGCCAGTAGAGCTGCGATAGAAAGGGGTATCCTATTCCCCCCCAACAGGAGCCCCTGTAGATATGCACACATCTAGTGAGCCACCGACTCGTCCACATGAAACTGGACTGACAACATTAGATCTTTTGTATTTGTTGTTGCTTTGGTATCCTTTGGGCTAAGATGTCCACAGAGCAGATGGGCTGGTTAATATAAGCATGTTGTGTGCAGTTTACTGTCATGTTTCTCACTAACATTATTACATATTTTGTTGTAATTTCATGACTGTTCATAACACAGGTTCACACTGCTGATATTGTAGCGTTACCTTGTCCCCCTGCAGACCTTGTCCTGGAGGACCTCTGGGGCCGGGAATCCCCTGAAATCCGGACTCCCCCTGGAAACACAGAGCACAGTCCACGTCGAGGAGAACTTATACAACAAGATGGAGCTCAGAAAGTTTCTCTCGTCTGTCTTTTGGCACATGTGCCCGAAATTCTGAACTAAATGGGTTTCTACAACTAAACAGGACAGTTTGGTTACGAACTGTAGTTCAATGCTGACGTATTATTTTAACCCAAACCATGATCTTTTCCTAATCCTAACCAAGTAGTTTTAGTGCCTAAACCTAACCAAACTGCGACCGTAGTACTGCAAGAAAGACCTGGAAACACCTGGTTAACATTGTGAAACAGTCGCAGTTTGGTTACGTTTAGGCACTAAAACTACTTGGTTAGGATTAGGAAAAGATCATGGTACTTCAGTAGTTTCACACGGGACACTAACAGCGGTCTCCTGGGTGAAAGTCCAGTGGTTGACCCATTCATCCACCCCGACCTCCTCGCTACATGGACTTTGTCGCTCTTTATACTACGTCACGTAAAGGGTTTCTGGTAGAAAGCCTTTAGGAAGGCAGACTTCTCCTATGTGCAGTAAAGTTTGAATATCTCGTCATTTTCACAGAGAAACAAAAACAGTCTCAGCCACTGGCAGGTTCATGGGATGTGACTCAGGTAGCTTTAGTTGTTGAATGCTAAAAAAAAAAACACCGTCTTATCTTTGTTGAAATAAAAACATGCTGAAATTTGACTATCCAGTGCAACAGCAAATCATTTCAAAAACTTCCAGGAACACGTTTCAGGTTTTCTGAAAGAAACCACGACACAATGAAGGAACTGAGGCAAAATAAAATAAGGATCATTACATTTCAAAGACATTTGTCTTTAGGGCTGCTGCCATAATTTAGTATCACCTTATATTTGGGTCTTTAGTCTAGAACATTGAAAGGATTTTTTCACTTTAAAAAAATTGACTAATGACACTCAGATGCCCAGAAATTGGTGAGTCCAGTCAGGTGACATTTGCCATTCATAAACTGCATAATACAGCTGGTTATAGACTGTAGTTACTGATCAAACCTTTATAATATAATAACATGTCATATTTATATATTTCATTATATATTATACTATATATTATAGTATAGTCATGCTATGCTTTCTTATATTTTATATTGTATGCTATATCGCTGTACTATACTATATATTATGTTATATTCAATTCAATTCAAAGGCTTAATTGGCATGGGAAACAAAAGTTTACATTGCCAAAGCTAGGGTTAGAATTATTTATATATATATATATATATAATTACTTTTCACCTTATATTTTATATCCCAAACTATATTATGATATACTGTTTATTACATAATGTACCACATTATGTTTCTATACTAATAGAGACAAACACTAAGTATAATCACTTAACTCGTATTATACATTATTCTGGTGTAAGCTGTTATAGAGGATGGTATCATATTACTCTTACATGTACTTTACTGACTTTGCTGTAATCACACCACTATGTCACTTTACTTGAGACGTTACTGCACCATTAGTTTAAGTACAACACTGGTCGTAGATATGATGTGTATGTTTACTGCTTGCCTTGTAATTTTCTATTTTTATTTCTATTCTTATTTTTATTTTATATACTTCTAATTATTTCTTTTGTTCTTTCCTCTGTTTATCTGTACGTATTTCTGTCCTACTGAATTTCCCCTCTGGGGATCAATAAAGGCTTCTCTTATCTTTCAGAGTCTGCAGCCGACAGCTGACAGCGGTACCTTTTGTCCTTGGATGCCCTCTCCAGGTAACCCCTGTGGACCAGGTGGTCCCAGTCGGCCAGCTGAACCCTGCAGGAAAAGAAAACTGTGTGTCTTTCTGGATACCGACACAAATTTAAAAGCATTCACTGGCAATATATTTATAGTTTTAAAAAAGAAAATCACATACAAGCCATTGTTTTGAAGAGGACAGATTACCTTAGGACCAATTAGGCCAATCCCTGGTGGCCCAGCAGGTCCAGGAGGTCCAGGCAAACCCCTGTCTCCCTGAACAGGAAACAGCTTGTAATTATAAAACATTTATAGATATCTGTCAATAATCCCGGCAATCTAATCTCAGAGAGAAAAAAGGCACACAAACATGTAAAGCAACAATCAACACAGCAAGAAAAACCACCTGAAATACTGTAAATCAGGTAGTGATGGGAGTTAAACCAGAATTATTTTCTTTTTCCAGGTTTCTTTTTATATTATCCATCATAAATACATTAGTGTTTATTTATCTCACAAGAAATGGCATGTTTTGGAAAAAAACATTTTTTAGAGTAAAACTTTGATTTTTTCCTTTTTATTAATCATCTTATTTGCATAAAACAACAATATACAAAATATCCGGGAAAAAGCCAAACAAATCTACTACTACTGTTAAAGAAAATCACCGGAGAGGCGAAGGTAACTTCTACAACAGAGATGAACAATTTTGCCATTTCATTGATGACACTGTCCTCATTTTATGTTTTTTCCTGGGTGAACTTTTACCTTTGGTCCAGGTAAACCGACACCATCTGCTCCGGGCTCTCCTGTCAGACCAGGAGGCCCCGGAAGTCCCTAAGACACAGGGTGAAAACATTACATCGTGCTGGGTGTAACATGATGAAGGAGGCTGTAATGCAGGTTGATACTCACTGGAAGGCCGGGGTAACCTTCACCTTTCAGTCCAGGTGTCCCAGCGGGGCCTGGTGACCCTCTGTCTCCCTACAAACCAAAACACTTCTATCAGAACTGTTCACGGGAGGATCGGTGAAGAGTAAACCTGAGCTGAACTCACCTTGGGTCCGGTTAAACCGATCCCTGCCTCTCCCACAGCTCCAGCTGGACCTCGTGGACCTGGTTCTCCCTAAAAAAAACAAACAAAAAAAACAGGTAGGACAATGAACCAACCGTGTTGCTGTTGACAGTTACAGCAGCTGTTTGTTTGCACCACATGGGCTTACCTTGGCACCAGGCACACCCCTCCCCGGTGGTCCAGTTGCCCCTGGTGGCCCCATATTTCCTGGATCCCCCTGAAAATAAAACACTTATCAGACTAATTCTAGACAAGGCAACATCAGACATCTGCAGTTTATAATTTAAAAAGAATTTTAGGTTAAAAATTAATACTTATAGTATAGAATAGTATGAAAATAACTAATTATGGACTGTTAGAGTATGTTTTTTTTAGGGCTTGATCAATAAAAAGGACAACCAGTAGAATTATTGGTAAATCTGTGATATGCATAAAGAAATTCTATGACATAAGTCTTTTAAAGACATAATTTTAATGCAAATTTGACCCTTAATTTAATATATTTTGGTGTATCTTTCATAGTTATAGTTATTTATTAATAATTTCATTTCCAGCTACGTTTACTGTTCAAAATGCTACTGTTACATTCACTGTTACTGTCACCTTTGTTAATAACATTTATTCATTCATTCATTTACAATCGTAAAATGTCTTGGTGTCACATATCTTTGTCACAACTCTTTAATAACCAATTTTGAGGGATCTTTCTCTAAAGTGTTCGAACATCAGCCAATATATCGTTATTAGCTTCTTTTTTTTTACGCTCAAATATCAATATTGGCCTCAAAAATGTGGTTTTCAGTTGGGCTCTAGTATTAATTTGTTGATATATTTTAGAGCTAAAATGATTAATCAAAAAAATAATCGGTATTGTTGATAGATATGGTGAAGTTGGAACAGATAGATCCGCACAAAAAGTACCTCCCGTTAAAAGGATTTATTTAACTGTGACGTTTCGAGCACAAGGCTCTTCCTCAGACTTCTGATAAATACAGAGAGTCGCCATCTGAAATACCCATAATCCATATTACAAACACATGTGACATACCACACCTGTTGCAAATTGCCATCAGTCAAATAGTAATAAGAAATACATTTCATATTAAACATATATACAGATTAATATATCTAGGTTACATATATACAAAAGCTACATGAAGAAAAATCACAGTATATACAAATAATGCAGCCCCAATAGTTAGACTCATATATATATATATATATATATATATATATACTACCTATTAAAGATATGGTAAAAGCATTTTTTGGCTGTTGTCTTTCTTCTGTCCATTATGTAAATTTGTATCTTCAGTTTGTTTCTTGTCTGTTTTGTCTTTGTTGATTTGTAAAGCACTCTTTTTTTTAAAAAAAAGAGAGAAAACAATTGGTAGATTAATCGATAATTAAGATAACCCAATTTTAATCCAATCAAATTGAATTTTCTTCACCCTCAGCCAGATTTGGTGGCGCCCCCTGAAGAGGATGGACGATAAAATGGTGCCTAAAGGCAAATTCCTGTATTTTACAACCTTATTTTCCTAGTTTTTACTCATCACTTCACTGCTAAGATCTAGAGATGTGGCAGCATCATTTGACGTTAAAACTACTGCGGAACATTGTTATATGACATTTTCATATAAACTGCTTCTGTTTTGTATACACATACCTTTGACCCCATTGGCCCCACAGGACCCACTGCACCTGGCTGGCCCCTGGTCCCCCGGTCCCCTCTGTCTCCCTGCCAAAACAACACAAAACTGTTGCTCATATTCTTCCAAACAATCTGCTGAATAATCAACTTTGAGTTAAGCTTTTAGATGAAGATCAGTGTTTCTGGAAACTCACATATTACAGTACATTTACACACATCAACTGTGAAAAATGTCTCTTACCCTCTCTCCAGGTGCGCCTTTACCAGGAGCACCGTCAGGTCCCCTGGGCCCCGGTAACCCAATGTCGCCCTGCCATCATTTGAAAACAAGTCAATGAAGCAGCAGAACGGTAAGAAATATTAGAAATAAATTCTAAAAGAGCTAAAAGAACTGGTTTTATATCATGAAGATACCTTTTGTCCCGAGGCTCCATCCTCTCCTGGCTGACCTGGTATACCTGGTAACCCCTCGGACCCCGGGTCACCCTGAGAGAGGAAAATAACGTGCAAAAAATAATGACTGATGGAGAATGAAGTAAACCACTGAAGTATAAAAGCAATATTGAAATTACCCAAAGTCACTCTAGCATCTCACTGGACTGTTATTCAGGCAGTGACCTTTAACCGTCAATTATTTATGGATTAAGGCTTGTTTATTGTAATTTATGTCACTAATCAACTAAATCATCAGTTGTTGATATTTCTTTTACTATTTAACTTAAAAGATACAGTTTGACATTTTTGGGAAATACGCTTATTTGCTTGATAGCCAAGAGTTAGACAAGAAGATTGATACCACTCTCATTTCTGGACTAGGGCCAGGAGGTGGTTAGCTTAGCTTAGCTTAGCATAAAGACTGGAAACCGGGGGAAAAGCTAGCATGGCTCTGTCCAAAGGTAAAAAAAACACAATACACCTACCAGCACCTCTACAGCTCACTAATTAATTAACACGTTATATCTTGTTTGTTTGATCTGTAGAAAAACCAAAATAACAAAAAGTGTTTATGCTAAGCTAAGCTAAGCTAATTGTCTGCTGGCTGTAGCATGAGAGTCTTGAGATCTTCTTGTCTCACTCTTGGGGAAAAAAAGCAAATAAGCATATTTCCTAAAATGTCAAACTTTTCCATTTCTTTAAAGGGAACTATACTGTAGAGAAATAAGTGAGTAGCACAGGAGTGTTTAGAGAGGAACAGCCCACTTACTTTGGGTCCTGGTTCTCCCACTCCTCTCTCACCTGGCAGTCCAATTTCACCTGGGAGTCCCTGATCCCCCTAAAGGTGACGTTCACACAGTCAGTAGAATATTCAGTGTTTTTACTGTGTGGAGCTTGACTTTGAAAGTAACCGTCAACAAGAAACAGGTGAAATTAAAGCAAATATGATACTGAATTAAAAAAATAGAGTAGTCTGTTTTTGGAAATGAAATGGAGGATAATTTTGCCTAGAAAAAAACTTATAAGACTTGCATTATTCTTTATTTTTCTTATTGTTAACAAATCCATGAAAAGACCAAAACCAACAATATGTTAGGCCCCAAGTCCATTGCTTCCTACTGAAGATGTAAATGTTTTTTAAAAACAAGGCTCAGTAATTTCCTAAAACACTGTAGCACACTGGGCACTATAGTTTGTCGCAAACATAACTCAAACAGAGGTAAATAGTCTATTTGTTGGGGACTATTTTCAGCCGCGGATTAATACACATTTGATGTGGTAGAGTATTTATGGCAGCAGGAAGGTGTATGTGGGATTGACTCAAAATAAACAAGTGTGGCTCATTGATATGTTTTTAATAAATTAATTAATTGAACAACAATTGAGCTCTATTAGCCTGATATCGCCAGACCAATTCGCAAATGCAAATTAGTCTGGAACCTCTCAGTTCATTTTTCAGTTTCCAAGGGGCGTTATCAACGGGCGCAGACCAAAATGCCTCTGGATGCAACTGGATAGATCTCCAACCATTTAGAGCAACGAAACATGTGACGTAGCGCCGAGCGAATCCTGTAGGAAGTACGGCAAACACATCTTTTTTTATCAACAAAAGCTTTGAGTGCAGTTGTTTGTTCTTCTTTTAGATTAAATATACCATCCAGTTCATTTAATACTGACGCGATAGCAGATTCAGAACGTTCCACATCAGCGGCAGCCATCTTGGTTGTTTAGGTTAATGCCTCGACACCGCTCCTCTGTACAGTCATCGTATCAAACCCGCCCCATATTAGATAAATGGTTGTGATTGGTCGGCTGGAAATCCGTCTGAACGGGAGGGGGACCAGACGCATCTGCCAGAGCAAATAAAACCTCACGGATTCGTCTGGTTCCCAGGCTAGAGCTCTATGGCACAGAGCAATAAGAGACCAGGTTTTTCATACACAGTCAAAACTCATTTAGGATCAACTCGTTGTTGGTTTTGTTGACAAGTAAGAAAAATATAGAACATCAGCAGCTTTATATGCCTTTAAATGTGATGATGGGAAATTCATGATTTTTACTTCAGATCAAAGGATAATCAGGTCATGATTAAATGTTAAAAAGAAATTGGGAAATTAAAAATTAAAGAAGTCAATTTGATATTGAAATGACATACGGATTTACATGAAAATGTAAAGTTGAAAAACTTAAATAGAGCTTAGGACGTAAATGGAAATGACAAAATTGAAAGCTTATGATGGCAATGGAACAATTTCTTTTTGTTTTTGTTTCTTTTTTTTTCTTTTTGGGTGAAACTTAGGACATTAGAAAATGCTATAAAAGAATATCTTAAATGAACCTGAACCGAATGTGAACTCAGTGTGTCTCAGATTATAAACCATCCACCAACAGCAGCTTCTCTGTTGCCTCCATTCGCTGAGAGGGAGACTGATTCCAACTCAAACAGGCATTTGATTGACGAGCCAGCTGTGTTTCACGGGTGTGTTTGTGTGATAAAATATGCAAAACAAGTGTAGATGCAATCAGACAGAGAATCAGCTGACTGTCAATCACAATTAGTATCTTGAGTTTCAGTTTCTGAGACAAACATCCTGTTTAGTTAATGGACGTCTCCCTCCTGTCTTACCTTTGGTCCTGTTATTCCAATACCTGCAGCTCCTCTGGGGCCTGTAGGTCCGACTGGGCCTTGATCCCCCTGTGAGAAAGAAGATTAAGTTGAAAACAGATCAAACGAGAGCAGGTACGATAAGTTTATTCTGTGGTCGTTCTTTTCTAACCTGATCTGTCTGGCAGAAAAGTGAAAGTAACAGTTTCTTCCCTTCAGTTTGAGCTGAGGACTTCCATCATGAACAACAGTCTGACATACTGTATGTTAATGCAGCTTTTACCTTTTCTCCTTGAAGTCCTAAACCAGGAGCACCAACTGGACCTGGAATCCCAGGCGGCCCGGGACTGCCCTGAGAAAAGATTCTTACTGTATCTTAATTTCACAAAGGCATACAAGAAATACAGCAATCAAAGACGCAGCTCTGTATCAGAGTAGGGTTAGTGAGTAGGAGGAGGAGTATTAAGATATGTATAAATTTCGAGTCTGTTTACCTTGTCACCTTTGACCCCAACACCGGCAAGTCCACGATTGCCCCTGGGACCCTCGTGTCCTCTATCCCCCTAAAACAAAGGTGGAAAGTGTGACAAACTTCAAGCAAGATTCTCATAATATAATTACAGAAGCTTCACACGTGTCCAGCATGTTTCAAATGTGATGTTTTTAGGCCAGTAATGTAAATCCCTGAGTAAACACACACACACACACACACACACACACACACACGTTTTGTAGCATTTTCTGGTTGTGATTTCTCTGAATGAGTCTGTTCTGATTTGCACCTGCAGTGAACATTATTACAAAAGTTCAAATGCTACGTTTTCTCCATCGCATGCAGAAATGCAACACTAAGGACTGGAGTCTTCAGGGTTCAATGCCCTGCTCAAGGGCACTGAACCCTGAAGACTACCACTGGGTTTTTCATGAATGCTGCATCATGTGTGGTTATAATTG
Source organism: Macquaria ambigua (assembly GCA_008360985.2). NCBI lineage: Eukaryota > Metazoa > Chordata > Actinopteri > Centrarchiformes > Percichthyidae > Macquaria > Macquaria ambigua. Next base: position 978,589 of record VMKM01000003.1, on the reverse strand, counting down.
GCCAGACTCTTCTCTCAATACAAAAACGTGACACCAATACATGTACTGTCTAGAAATGACTGTTGAGTTGATGTCATGATCAACCAATCAATTAGGAATCACACTTTGAATGAGCATGTGCACAGGGGTTATTCGTTGGTGTTGGCTCCATTATTTCCACTGTCGATATCCAGGACTGCTACTCTTCTGGCTATTTCAACCCTTCTTCTTTAAAATATTTATTTTAACAGCGACGAGTACATAACATGGACCAACGCCACATACCACAGCACTTAGAGCCTAAGCTTTATACTAGTACATCTTGAGAGGAACACGCAGAGCAATGATACAACAAAAATACCATTAAAAAAAACATAATGAAAATACGTAATTGAAAAGCAATTGCATGACACATATAAAGTATTGTATAATTGTGGGCTCCCTTGAGAAATCAGTGAATCAGACGCAATGTGACAATCTGCATACATTTCGGTTACTGCCAGCTCAAGATCAAGATATACGATATAAGATCATTTACTGTAGCACATTATTGAGAAGCACTCCTGTAGCCAACACATGGTTAAATGTTTGACACACCTTCGGCCCTGCAAGCCCCTCTCCCGGTGGTCCGGGGTTTCCTTGTGCTCCGGGTGGTCCTTGAGGACCCTGGAACAAAAAAAACAAAAACAACTTTTAATAAAAATCTACATATGTGAAGGCTCCAGTAAAACATAAAGTAATAAAGAGGAGAACTTTGTATATTGGTGCTCCAGGTGGCAGCAGGGGTTTGAAAATTGTTCAAAACTTCGATTCCCAGGAATCCTGGAATGGGATGTGAGTAAAGCGCACAGAACATGCTCATGTTTGACGACTTGGCCAGTGTGTAATGTGTAATAACCAGAAGGAAACCTGACGAAAGTGAAGAAAAACTCTCTAGATGCTCACTCACCGCTCTTTAGGGGGAAAACAATCTATTTGGATCTTTAATTCTCAACTCAAATCCTCCTAAAATCTTTTACCTGACAAGGTTCTTGATTTCAGCAAACTGATAAAATCTTGCCGTGTGTGGCTTTTAGTGTATTTAAGTACTGTATTTAAGTGCAATTTTGGCGTACTTGTACTTTACTTGAGTATTTCCATTTTATGCTACTTTATACTTCTACTTTACTACATTTGTCTGAAAACTATAGTTACTAGTAATTTTACATACAATACACATGATACATATATCAATATAAAACTCTCAAAGGGGCAACTCTGCCTAATAAGAACTTTTACTTTTGATACTTGAAGTACATTTAGCTGATAATATCTTTGTACTTAAGTAGAATTTTAAATGCAAAACCTTTACTTGTAAGAGTATTTTAACAGAGTGGTATTGCTACTTTTAGTCGTAAGTAAAAGATCTGAGTACTTACATTTATTGTTTTGACAGGATACTTTCATCAGTCACTTGCCCATTGAAACTAGTGTGCGGTTATGCTTTCAAGACACTGTCATGCAAAGACGGGAAATCAACACCAATGCAACATAAGACCATTTTCATACTCACTGGTAGTCCTGGTTCTCCTATCCCAACAGGACCTGTGGGACCTGGTCTCCCCTGAAGGCCCTTTTCACCCTGTAAGCATCACACAGCACCAGTCAACAACTTTTCATTAAAGAGTGATGATATTTATTCTATCTCTGGCACTTATTATGGGTTTGTTAGTTTCTCACTATCAGAGAAAACAACTTCATTGTTTTTAAAATGTTCTGTAACTCTTCAAATGAGCCAATGAGAGGGACAACAGATGATAAACAGATAGTATTCATGACTTATTTTGACTTCAAAAAACTTTCAGAAATGATATAAAATAGTTGAAATAGAGAAAAATTAAACCCATCTTCAATCCCTTGAGAACACATTTAAGCATGAATGTGATTTGAGGAGGATTATGTGACTATAGAGGATGTCTTTATGGTAATGTTAATATAAACGAGTCACCTTGGCTCCTGGGAATCCGACACCAATGTCCCCTGGTGGTCCAGAAGCACCACTGGGGCCTCTGTCCCCCTGTGACAAGGAAACAAGTTCAGAGGTTTGCATCATGTGATGGCAGTTCAACACTGCAAACAGGTTAACAAAATGTGAAATGCATCAAAAATGCATCTAGTCATCTTCCCATTTTATACAATCTTTTTAATCCATCTTATTCCCTTTGGCATCTTTTTTTGATTTTAAATTAATAAAAAGTCTTCATTCCTGCAGGCCGCCATGTATCGTCTCATAATTGATCAAACCTGCATCCACTAATTGAAGGACAGTCATAATAAAATGTTCACCTTCCTGGAAACTCCACGTTTGCTGATGACGCTGCCCTTACGTTGCAAGAGAGATTCAAAACTCAACCAAGATCACAAATATACACAAAATAACAACCATCCATGTCCGACCTATTCACATCCTTTAATATATAAATGTTAACTGCCACTTAAGTCAGTGCAGCAGACGTTTTACATGCAACATCCTCTGAAAGAAGAACCTCAGCCTCATGTTTGTGGGATTTTAACTGAAGTACATTTTTCCATGAGGAATTAAACAAACTATGCTCACCACAGTCTTTTAAAATGCTTACAAAATAAATTAAACTAAATGCTGTGTAACAAATAAATTGAGTTTGTGTCATTTACAGTAGTATCTTAGTGAAAATACACATTACACTCCTCTCTTCATCAGTGAAGCCTTTAGTCTTGTTTCAACCTTTTATGGCATTTAGGAAATTTAGAAAAAGACCAGTCCTTTGTTCCTTCTGCAGAACTTGCTCTTAATTAATGTCTGGACTTTTCCTGGATGTGCTATAAATCACATTACATTTCATCTGTATAAAGACATCTTTGTTAAAAGGCTGCGGCACAGCTCTGTGGTGCTGGAGGCATCAGCATCTTAATAGCCTTGGGAACACATTTTAAAGGTCATTTTGATGTTGTCCCTTTTTCGATACATTCTGAGGGAAAATAACCCCAAATTTTTTAATTATCTTAAATAACTAAATTCTTCTCCTGCTTTTACTGACAGAATAGTCTGTATCTTTGGGATGTTGATGGAGGGAATTTCACAACACAAAATTAAAAAAAATTAATTTCTTAAAAAAGCTTTTTAAACCTCAAATTTTTGGGAAATATCTTTACGAGGAGTTGCATGCTCGAACTGTTTCTTGGTGAACAACAGCCGGGCACAGTGACTTGAGGGGAGATGCTGCACAGAAGTGCTGGGTGGATGGATAAATCGCTGAAAACTAAGAAGTAGTTCCTACATCTAACTCCCCCTAAAACCACAAATTGTAAACAAAGAAAGGTACAACGTATTAATTAGTGAGTTTTAGAAGTGTTCCTACGTGTATTTTTGAACTTTGGGCATATCCAGGCTAGCTGTTTCCCCCTACCTCCAGTTTTTATGCTAAGCTAAGCTAAGCTAAGCTAAGGTGATTGCCTCCCGGCTTTAGCTCCAAACTTAACACACAGACAGGAGAGGGGCACCAGCAGCTTTCTCTTGGCAAGAAAGAGAATAACTGTATTTCCCAAAATCTCAAACTATTCCTTTAATATCTATCAGGGTGTCTGATGTGAAGGGAATGAGAAAAACAAAACAGGCTGACAAATCAGAATCTAGCATGAAGCAGGCTGTGATCAGCACAATGCAGTATTATTGGCTACACTTGGGTAACGTAAATCAGAGATTTCAAAAATCATAATCTCAGAAAAAGGTTCTGACGTGCTGAAGAAAACGTTGGTATGTTTTGAGAAACAATGGTCAATTGCCATGGTGTCTTTTTGGGGGGCAGCAAAGTTAGAAAATTTCAAATCCTAGTCCATAATGTGACGCTATATACGCCTGATAAGATTTCAATGTGCCAATCAAACTGTTTCTGCTGGAAACTTTCAGCACAGAAATGACAAAAGACAGAGGTGAAAATTCTTCAAATTTCAATGCATCTTGAGTTCTTGGGGAAACTTACTTTAGGTCCTGCTGGGCCCTCAGGACCCATGTCTCCTGGTGGTCCTATCGCACCCTGCAAAACAAATTTAAAATCTTATACAATTCCTCAATGCAACATACAAGTACTTTAATCACATTCATAATGTACTAAACATTATCTATTGTTTTTTACCCAAACAACTGAGGTCATTTTCTTTATTTTGCGACAAAACTTTTAAATCCAGCAGCACAAAACCATCATGTATGAATTTAAGATGACGGCCCCACGTTGTATGACCAAAGTGCAAGTCAAAACCAACCCACCACCACTGAATGAAAAATAGGACAGGATTTAAATAAACATTCACAGCTTTCATGTCCTTCGATTCTCAGGCCAAGCTCACAAAATAACAAAGTTATACTGACACCGTGCCAGTAGCACAGAGGAGGAAGAGCTGGGCGGCCAGGTCCCTGCACTAATCCCACCACACAAAGTCTGTTCCTGCAAAAGAATAATATCCTGCAAGCCTGGATTCACTGCTTTGGATAGCCACATTAGTATCAGGATTACCCATAATCCAATATTCACATTCCATTAGTGCAGAGATGAATAAGAGACAAATTCCACTTCCAATTTTCATATTGGAGAGTGAACAGACTGTCTGTCAATATGAGCAGCAGGCGGTAAACTGTATGTTCAGGGGCGTGAAGGATGGGGGACAAAAACTGTAATTATAACAATTCAAAATTTAAATAATAAAAAAATGAAATTGCTTCTGTGTTGAAAAACTGGTGTGGACTGGAATGACAACACGATTGAATGAATCTAATGATATGATCTTTAGCAAAGTTAAATTATTTAAACAAGACTAACAGTCTACCACGATTGTAAATGCTATTAGCATGCTAATATGCACTTTGACAATGCTAACATGCTGATGTTTAGCAGGTATAATGTTTACCATCTTAGTTTAAAGCATGCTAACATTTGGTAATTAGCAGCAAACACAAAGTACAGCTGAGGCCGATGAATGTCATTAGTTTTGCAGGTATTTTAAGTATTTGACAAATTAATATTTTGACCTGATGATGGCGCTACATGAATGTTATTAGACTTCATCCTGAGGGGGGACATGAACGTGTGAACCAAACTTCATGACTGTTGAGACGTTTCACTCAAACCACAAATGTGAACCTCATGGTGGCGTTAGAGAAAAAAAAGTCAGGGCCACAGTCAGTAGGATTCATCTTCTGCAGACCATGAATGTTTGTACAAACTTTCATGACAATCTATCCAATATTTTTTGAGATGTTTGAGTCTGGACCAAAGTGGTGGATTGCCATCCATAGAGCCAAGCTGCTAGCATGACTGTCACTATTTTAATTCAAAGTACTTTCCTGACATTTTTTTAATCATTTTGTTTTCATTACTTCTACTTCTCATTCATGAAATAGCAAGCTTGAGGAAATATACTTTTAATAGGCAGATAGCCCATACAATATGCTCTAAATATTAGAAACAAAAAGGCAGGAGGTGTTTTTTCCATATATGAAATTAAGCAGCAAAACTTCTGTTTGTTGGGTTTAAAATGATCAAACCAAGATTCACAATTGTTAGCGTTCAATTAAAAAAAAAAAAAAAAGATATCTGGCTGGGCTCTACCTGTTCTCCTTTCAGTCCTCGCTGGCCTGGAGGTCCCTCAGGTCCCTGCAAAATGACACTTAATTCATTATGACGACAAAGTCTGTGGTATTGATTAAAATAATGTACCTTATAATGTTCATACAATGTCACCCTTTTCCCCAGGCGTGCCACAGTCTCCTCTCTCCCCCTAAAAGACCAAACACAAGTTTAGACCCTCCGCTTTTTTTCTCAGGACATGTCAGTTTACCTGATGAGAATAAAACAACTGGTTAGCATGTCGCTAAAGCTAAATATCACCCACCTTGTTGCCCTTATAACCTGGACGGCCCTGTAAAAGGTGAAGCAGTTTTAAAATCTGCATTTCATTTGACAAGAAGAAGATGTTACTTGGTAGTCAAAGACTATTTATTTATTTTTTTATTTTATTTTATTTTTTTACCTCTGGACCGTCACTTCCAGGTTGACCGTTCGAGCCAGGCTCTCCCTTATAAAAAGAGACCAACTCACAGTGAGCTGCAGAAAAGTCAGACACTAAAATAATTTGCTTCTTTGTGTGTGTCATGACTTACCCTCGCTCCTTTTAGACCAGGTGCCCCTCTGAAACCTGTGTCCCCTTTTCTACCCTGGAATTAGTAATAGTTCACTTTTTAGATGCTAAAAGACAAGATGACGCAGTTTATGTTTGTGATGAAGAAATACAGAGTAGCCCAGACAAAGTGACTATCCTATAATTTTGGTAAAGGTGATAGTTTTTGTATGGAGTTCCTCCATTTTGAAGACAATGTTTTGCTGATTTCTAAATACTCACTGGGCTCCCTGGAGGGCCCCTCTCTCCTCTTTCACACAAACACAGTTGAGCCTGCGGACACTAACAGAGAGAGAAATACAAAGTCAGTGCTGCCATTTACACTAATCAACTATAGAAGTAAAATGCTGGATTGCATGGAAAGACTTACCCCTTCAAATGCGACTGCACTCTGCATGCAAAACACGAGACAAAAAATGTTAAAGGCAATTCACTCACAGAAATAAGATAAATTTATTAGGTTTATTGCAACCGTGGTACCTTTCATATTAGATATCGTCTTCCCTCAACACTATTTTGATATATGGTCTTTCTTGCAAGCTATAAATGTGAATGAATAATATCACACATTTCTGGAAATCAGAACAAGCCATGCCACTCTCTCAAGACAGCCAGGCCCTGACCCCGACATTTCTGTGTGTGTGGAAAAATGCAAAGCAGGCGGGAAAGCACCCCCAACCACCCCCCCACCCCCCCGTGCAGACACCAACTGTGTCACTGAGATGTGAACCCGCTGCGAGGACAGAAAGTGCAGAAATAGGGGGGAATAAAAACACTCTGGAAGAAAAGCTGCGTGCTGCTGACGTCACTGTGATAGGCTGCTGGATGATGTGCAGTAGATCATTTGTGCAGCTCAGCCATGTGGAGGTCCAAGAAGCAAGCATGGTTTCAATCCAAGCAAACACAACAGCAGCTGATGTCTTTGCTGATGTTTTTGCAGCTTCAACCAAACAAGTGGAGGAGAATAGGTGAAATCAGATGGTGTAATCTGGTTGTGATTAAAGGCTGCAGACTCTTGAGCATCAATGGCACATGGTTGAGAATCATTGAAGCATCTTCTAGCTGATGTCTGATGCTATGTCTACTTGTGACCCTTAAGTGGTTATGACCTGCTAAAAAAAATGAGTCATAAGAAACCAAAAAAAATGTATTTTCCTTTTCAGATTGCTTAATTTGGAGGGTGAAGAGGCCAGAAGAGGTGAACGTATCCAGTATTTATAAAAGTAAAAATAGAACATACATTTGTGTCAAAGAAATATATATGTATATATTTTTATTTTTTTATCACTTTAATAAACTCGCAGCCCCTGAGATTTATCTTGGGTCCCCATGGAGGGTCCCAACCCAGAGAGCCATTGGTCTACCAGATGTACTGTAGGTCAAACAGTATTTGCAAACACTGCTACCGCTTTCTTGTTAAAACCTTAGGACTCCATTTTTGATTGTTTGATTTTCATATCTTAAATTCAGCACAAAGATGGTATGTTTCACTGCGGGTTGAGCCCCAAAAAAAAGACATTTGGGACATATGGCTAATTCATAATAAGATAAGATAATAAGACAAAAAGTTATTTGTTAATAATTACTGCTCTGTGTTTGAGCTATTCAGAAGCATAAAGCCAAAGTGGTTGAAGAGTTTCAGAGTTTCAAATCGTACACATAGGTGCTTTAATAATATAGCCATTATTTAGGCGTACAACATTAGATTTGTTTTCCCACAGCACAAAATACATTAACCGACGTGTTTGTGAAGTTGTTAATACCAGTAACACAATGATTACATGACTTAATGCCAAGATTTCTTGCTTTTAAAACTCACTTTTGGGATAAAAAACACACCCTGTCCCTGTCGTTTCTCGCGTCAACACAGGTGCCATCTTAACTGAGGTCTTATCACCTGAAGCCAACACTCACCATCTCTTTGAGCAGCTTCTCCTCCAGCTGAGGATTAAGAAGACTTTGGACAAACTGCTGAGCAGGTGTGCTGGCAATGGCCCGGAGCTTGGCGATATTCTGACTCTGCTGGGCAATGTCTGATAAACCTACAGCGAAGAACTTTATGCCGTGACCTTTGGCCTCTGCTGCGGCTGAAATCACATCAGGGTTGCGGGGATGGTCGACCCCGTCAGTCATCAGCACTGCAACCCTGACGCTGTCCTCCGGCGTCTCCTGCACTAGCAGCTGCGAGGCGTTGGTGATTGCGTAGGTGGTGTAGGTGCCGTGGCCAATGTAGTTCATGGTGCTGACTTGACCGTGAAATGAATCCAGGTCTTTCCAGGCTGAGAATTGGTGCTCTATGGACACGGAGCTGCTGTACTGAAGCGCAGCCATTCGCACCTTCAGCGTCCAGCCGGCTACCTGCAGCATAGAGAGGCGGGTGCTGAAGCTCAACACGAAGGCCTTCTGCTTCTCAAACAGGAATATTTTCGCACTCTCCGAGCTGTCCAGGATGAAAGCCACCTCCAGTGAACACGTCAGACCTGCGAGAGAACGAAACCAACAAAAGAGATTCACAAAACTGTAGAGGAAGATAAGAGAATCTGGAGAAGGTTGCAACTGCATAGTCCTTCTGGTAGATAAGCCACACCTAACTATTAATAGAATTGCAAGAGTGGCATTAGTAGGGTGTTGCCATACACTGGTATGTCCCCTCTGTATAAAGTGCTTTACAATTTGCCTCTCATTCAGCCATTCACACACACACTCACCGATGGCAGCGAGCTACCATGTAAGGTGCTGTCCTGACCTTCAGGAGTAATTTGGGGTTCTGTGTCTTACCCAAAAGGACACTTTGACATGTGGACCAGAGGAGCTGCAGATCGAACCACCAACCCTGTGATCAGTGTACAACCTGGCTCTGTCTCCTGAGCCACAGCCGCCCTGTGATGGTCCCACTGTGACTTGTGAGCTCTTGTGGATTTTTGGGTTCATAGAAAGCTTAAAAGGTCTACAGTTTTAGACTTGAACTGCACACCAATGACGAGATTTCAAGTTTGACGACCTGACTACTGCACTGCTGGCCATCATCCCATATTTATCAAATATGGGTCTGGTTTGTGTATGTGCTGTAATACTCTGTCTCTTCACATATGCCACCAGCACAAACTCTTCTATAAATGTTGCACATAGCGATTGAAGTGATTCTTATTCTAATCCTACATATCTTGAGCTGTGGCTGTTGCTTGGTGAATGTCTGATCCTCCTACCTGGAGTCTTTTACGCTCACAGGATCCAGTGACTGACCTTTCCCGCCAACATGTGGATACCTCATATAAAGAGTTACCATTTCCTCCATCGTCATGCAGCCTGTAGTTGTTCCTGCGTCCTGTCTTTCTTTTCTGGGCTGTGGCCTCATGCATGAGAGCCAACAGCAGAAGGCAGAGCCCCACTCCTCTCCTCAGGTTTCCCCTCTGCAACATTTCCATCCTCGCAGAGAAAGCAGTTAAATAGCTTGTTACAAGACAATGTATTGAGGTGCATAAACGTACAGTATGTTAAGCACAAAATATTCTGCCAGTATCATATGATTCACCTGTTTTATATGTTACCATCATGCATCCTACTAACCACACCCAAACAGGGAGCTGTAAAGCTGCAGTTACTGACACTAATGATAATATCTTAATTAATTCAAATTATACTGTTCCTGATACTGATAATGTGTTTCATAAAATACCTGCAATATTAGAGTGTAAATGTTTGTAAAGCCAGAATAATCCATGCAAACACTAATTAGTCTAAACAAATTTCAAATACTAGAACCTTTAAATAATGTATAATGAAATTAAGTTCATGTACAGAAAATAAGCATCTCTAAATGTAAAGAACGTCCTGCCTTATTTGACTAACACGAACCTCCTGACTTGTCTAAGCTGTACACACATTAAAGTTGTCATTCAAACTGTAACATGGCACAACGAGTAACTAAATGAAAAGTGCATGCTGTTTTGGGCATGCAAAAACAATACAAGTATTAAATCTTTTACCTACAATCTCATTTAGCTGCAGTCGGTGCTTGTAGTCCAGTCAGTCAGCTGTGGCTCTTTGGGTGGCATTTCGCCGCGGAATCAAGTCCTATAAACCGGGCTGAGATAAACTGAGGACCATGAGATGAGCTGATGAGCTGATGTGCTGTGTGTGTAGCCGGGGGGCTCTGGGGCCGCTCCAACATTTCAGCGCGGGTCCACTTCAGAGCTTGATGATGACTCACCGAATTTACTTTATGTCCCCGACTATCCTGTTAACACACTAAAGTTCCTGCAGGAATATTCCTGGAATATTAGAGTTGTAAAAGTTCCCACTGAGAACCATAAACAAGAAATCTCTAAAATGATATCAACATAGCGAATTATCAAAATAAAGTCCCCTACAATAAACATACCGCAGACACACTACTCTGTAAGAATATTATAGGAGCATTAAGGCAAAGTCCATTGCTTATTATTCTCATGGACAGAGTACCTGTGTCACTTTTCACATAGAGTTAATAGTTTTGCCTCACTGCTTTGTGTTTTGGGCTGTTGCGCACGGAGATTGTTTGGATGCTGTGCGTAAAAGCCCCAAATGAGATTATTTTTACTTTTCCACTGACGCCCACTAATGTGAAAACCAGATGAGTTGTAGTATACTATGATTCCCATGTACTGCACAGATAGTAACCCTATTTGAAGTTGTAGTAGCGCGCTTGTAAACGCTGGTTACTTTTCGGAAACACAATTTCCAAATAATCTGTTACATTTTATTCGATTATCTAAAATATTCTGATGATCTGTGTGTCATTGCGATGGGATTTGAATTCAGTTCGTTGCTTCCCTTTCTAGGTTTTTTCATACAATTTGGTTACAGCACCCTCTGGTGGTAAACTGCAGGTATGTATTAAACATAACCGGAAGTTTGAGTAGCTGACATTTCTATCATCACGGACATGTTTTGGTGTAACACACAACATTCTGTGGGGCTCGAAGAAGTGTCCCTGCCCGACATGTGTATGCCAAATCGTAATTCACCAGCTAATTTAAACACTCTGTATGTTTGTAAGTAACACAGCATCGTTGATATTGTAAAGCGTTAGCAAATGTTTTCGACTGCTAGCTAGATCAGTGCTAGCTAAACGGTCATGGTTTAGCTCGTCCTTCACTCGTTAGCATTAGCTTAGTTAAGTTAGCATGTCAACAAACTTTGAACTTCAGTTTTAACGACTGTAACACTTTGGCATGTTGCAAAGTACCTACATCTTTCACGTCACACGCCTCTTCTATTTCAAACAAATAACATGCTAAATAGCTAGTTAGCAACAGATTGCTAACTTTCAGACATCATGTTAAAGCTGTGAAATCAACAGCAGTGACGCTCAGATTCACATTAACATTTTAACTCATTTACACGTTAACGTTGCTGTAACAGGTTTATGAGATTCCTCAGTGCTGTGTATTGGCCAACCTGCATCAATTTCAGTAAGGTGAGGTGAGTAATATCAATGTGGTGTCCCTATCATTTATCCATGTGCTAATTTCTGTCAATCTATCCAATTTTCCGGTTGTAGAAGGCAGATTCCCTTGAGATCCTTCTAGCTGCTTCTGAATCATGAGTGGCTCGAAGCCTGACATCCTGTGGTCTCCCCACCACCCGGACCGCTATGTCATCTGTGACTCTGAACTGGGACTGTACCGTATTGGACCTGTGGGCAGTGCAGAAACCAAGGCTGGTACTCTCCCGCTGTCTGAAGAAACTGCTGCTACTTTACTAGCCATCAACTCTGACACCCCTTATATGAAATGTGTGGCCTGGTACCCAAAGCATGAGCCTGAGTGTTTGCTCGCTGTGGGCCAAGCTAACGGCAGAGTGGTGCTCACCAGCCTTGGTCAGAGCCACAACTCCACATGTAAAGAGCTGGTGGGGAAAGAATTTGTGCCCAAGCACGCCCGTCAATGCAACACTTTAGCCTGGAACCCGGTGGACAGCAACTTGCTGGCTGCTGGGTTGGACAAGCACAGGGCAGACTTCTCTGTCCTCATATGGGACATTAGCACTAAGTTTTCCCCAGAGGCCAGTGTAGCCGCTGAGAAGATTCGTCTCTCATCTGTGGATTTGGACTCGAGCACAGTAGTGACCAAACCTTTGTATGAGTTAGGCCAGAACGATGCTTGCCTGTCCCTCTGCTGGCTGCTTCGTGACCCAAAGCTGCTGCTGGCTGGCATGCACCGGAACCTCGCAATATTTGACCTGAGAAACACAAGCCAGAAAACGTTTGTCAACACCAAGGCCATCCAGGGGGTGACAGTCGACCCACACTTCCATGACCGTGTGGCCTCTTTTTTTGAGGGCCAGGTGGCCATCTGGGATCTGAGGAAGTTTGAGAAGCCTGTGCTCACGCTCACTGAGCAGCCTAAGCCACTCACTAAGGTATGATGCAGTTTGTTTTTGAGGAGATGAGCTAAATGTTTAAACTCTGTCGTGTTAAATTGGGACAAGAATTGTGTTTTTAAGTTTTTTTTTTTTTTGGATTCTGAAGATGTAGTTTGTTGGTCAAATATTAAATATAGTAGATTTTATAGGCAGAAAGTTGGTGGTTAATAACAGGATGCTTTCCTTTGTCATTTTAGGTGGCTTGGTGTCCAACTCGTACCGGCCTCCTGGCCACACTGACACGTGACAGCAACATCATCCGCCTGTACGACATGCAACACACTCCTACACCCATCGGCGATGAGACGGAGCCCACTATCATCGAGCGAAGCGTGCAGCCCTGTGAAAGCCAGATTGGCAGCTTTGCCTGGCACCCGTCCTCTCAGAACCGCATGGTGGTGGTGTCAGCAGCTAACCGCGTCATGACTGACTTCACCGTGTTCGAACGCATCTCATTGGCCTGGAGCTCCACCACCTCGCTCATGTGGGCATGCGGCAGACACCTGTACGACTGCGTGGAGGATGGGGCTGAAGGAGTGGAGAGCGTGATTGAGAAAGACATCGCCACTAAGATGAGGCAGAGGGCTCAGTCCAGGTACGGGCACGATACCATCCAGGTGTGGAGGAACCACATACTGGCGGGAGGGAACGATCCCCAGCTCAAGTCTTTGTGGTATGATCTGTTCTATATCCTTCTTGATGATGAAGTGGTGGGGCAGTAATACTGTTTTTATATTAACAGTCATTGTAAAACTATTGTGATTTGGTACACCTGGGTTTCGATAAACAAAACTATTGATATGGCAACTCAGCTCCTTATCAAACAAATTCTGCAAAGATGCTGTGTTTAATAGTTGTGCTTTTTACCTCTCCTTTTACACAGCTAACTGGTCAGGTGTGAAAGACTAGATTTTATAGATTTTATTAATGTATATAATATCTATAGTAGATTATTAATACAGGTAATTAAAATTTCATTAAATAGATAATTATTACAGTCGCTGCCTAGATTTATGAGTATAGCATCTTTGAAATTATTTTGATTGTGTAGAATTTGTTTGCATAAAAATGAGACAATCCTGATGAGAATTGGTGGTGGTGAAAACATCCTTGTTTTCTCTGCCAAAATATGGTTTTGTTTTAAAAGGCAGAAAAAAAGTATGTAAGCTAGGAACCTACAGTAACCTACATCATACATCCTAGACCAGCAATTTAGTCTTCTATAGTCAGTATTAATTCTTGTTTGGTAAATAGTAAAAAAGTCTGAAGAATTTGTTGGATTCATCAGCAGTTGAACTGTTATCCTACTTTGGTCCAGCTTGAATTATGTAGTAATGTGATAAAGTTCTGTAGTAATTGTGCTTTTTGTGCACCTCGATCATTATGTTGTTTGAACTGCAATATCAGTTATAATTCCTATATAAGTATCACTTATGAAGCAGTGTGCAGAGGACATGGAGCTGAAACTGCTGGGGAACAAACAGTCTATGGTCTACTCTGGTATCAAGAACATTGTAAAGACCAGCTCAGGTAAGTCACTGACATGCTGATCGTCACCTGAAAATGTAATATGATAAAACTCACTTTGTGAAGAAGGGTAAGACCTTGGTTAAATAGTATTTGTAAACATTATTAAGATGTGTGTTATCCTGCATTGATCGTACATTGCAAAATTGAGAAAATTGACTTATTGAATGTTCTGTGTATGTCTTCCTGGTTCCTCCAGGCACAACAGAGAGCCGCAGGTGCTGGAGTGGTTCAGACCGCCAGACAGATGTACCGCGGTACCTCAGTGAGGAGCGCTGCCTCGCCCTGCGGCTCTGTGGCTGGATCAGCCGGGGTCCCGACATCGACGTGGAGATCTTCCTGCGATCCCTGGAGCAGGAGCGCGAGTGGGAGCGGGCGGCCGCCGTGGCTCTCTTCAACCTGGACATCCGCCGGGCCATCCAGATCCTCAACAAGGGAGCCACTGCTGAGAAGGGTGAGCGAGTGCAGCACTGTGGAGGGTGGTGGGGAGGAGGGGGATAGGAAGCAGGTGTGTCTTTGAAGCCAAGTGTTGACTGGAAGAAGGAATGTTTCAGACTAAACACACTGATGCACATTTAATGCTTTATATAAGCTAATTTATGTGCATTAGGGATGCAAAGAGCATTCATTTTCCTTATGGAGTAATCTGCTGATTATTTTCTTGATTAATCAGTTAATCACCTGGTGTCTAAAACATCAGGAAACAGTGAAACATGCCCATCACAATATCCTAGAGCCCAAGTTGACATCATCAAATGTCATGTTTTTGTCTGACCAACAGTCTAAAACCCAGATATATTCAATTCACCATAATGTAAGACCAAGTAAAGCAACAAATTCTCACATTTGACAACCTGGAACCATCAAATGTTTGGCATTTGTGCTTGAAAAATGACTTAAACGATTAATCAGTTATAGTCACTTGTCGTTGCAGCTGTAGTATGTTTGTATTTTACTCTTTTTTTGTCTAAATTAAATTATGTAGAGGTTCAAAATTAAGCAGAAGCAGTAAAAAATCTAACCAATTAAATAATCACAAACTTTTAAATCACCTTTTTTCTCTCTAACTGAGACCCTGTTGATTTACACTTGACAGTGATCTGCCTCTGTAAGCAATAATTATAAAGCGACCAAGGACTCAGGTTTAGAGCGTGTTTAAAAGCATGAAAAACCAGTCTCATCATTTGCAGGTTGTTCAGGTCAACAACTGCTCAGAAATGTGGTAAATATCTTATTGTACTATTCTGATAAACATAAAGTGCCTTTTCTTTTCTTCAGAGCTCTCTAAAAAATGAAATTAAGGTCTTAAAGAATTTGAAAAATGTAACAGCAGGATGACCTTGTTTTTCACACAACACTCATCCTCTATCAGCTGCAGTGCTTCTCACACTGAGGTTTAATGAAAATGGAGAGAGAAGGCTGTTGTTTACACACGTCTTGACTAAGAAAAATTCCACCAATGTAGGTCAAACGCTTTTCTGCTGTGTGTTCTAATGAGTTTCCTGAGCATGACTGATGGGGTGATTCATTAGATAAGGCTTGTCAATAGAGCCATCTCGACACTTTTCATTTCTCAAACAGCAGCTCTGATATAATGCTCTGATTCTCATCTACATTATTATACAAACATATCAACATTTTTGTGATAGCGGTTCCATTTAGTTTGACATGTTCCCAGCCTGTTTTTTAAAATATCTAGTGGGATATAATCTGCTGGACAACTGAAAACTGCCTTTGTTACTTTTGCAGAGAAAGCCATTAAAGTAAATGAAGTAATTAAGTATTTTAGGGTTGCAACTAACGATTATTTTCACCATCAATCGATCGTTCAGTCTACAAAATGTTAAAAAAAAAATGTAAAAATGCTCATCACAATTTCCCAGAGCCCAAAGTGACATCTTTAAATTGCTTCTTTTGTCCGACCAACAGTCCAAAACCCAAAGACGTCATAAATGACGAAGAAAAGCAGCAAATCCTCACATTTAAGAAGCTGGAACCAGCAGGTGTTTGACATTTTTGTTTGAAAAATGACTCAAACGATTAATCAATTATCAAAATAGTTGGCAATAATTTTCTTTTGATTGACTAATCGATTAATCGACTAATTGTTGCAGCTCTAAAGTATTTTATTTCATTTTGCTAAAATGTACAATTTAAATTTACCATTAGTTTAATGTTAAAGGAGTAGTTTGACAGAAGATTGAAATCACTTTTATATGTGTCCACCGAATAAGAAGCTACAGCCACGAGACGCTTAGCTTAGCATAACCTGGCTCTGTCCAAAATCCACCTACCAGCTCCTCTAAAGCTCACTAATTAACATGTTGTATCTCTTTTGTTTAATCTGTACAAAAATCCAACGTGTGAAAAACAACATTTTGTTTTTAAATGTTAATTAGTGAGCTTTAGGGGTGCTGGATCTGCTCATTTAACTCATGAGAAGAAAATGAATAAGCGTAGTAGTTCCACAATCTCAAACTTCTCCTGTAAATTATTGATGTGGAGTCAGTGATTGAATGAGTTTTATATCACTTTGGCCTTTTGAAACCCATCATAAACACATTTTATAATATAAACAAAAAATAAACAGTACATGACCATCAGTACCAACAAGCTGTCTATACCTCTGAAAAAAGGGATTTAAGGTGCTCTTCAAGGGTGCTTTAAATCCTTTTATTTAGTTTTGTTTTGAATGCTACTCCCTGATGAAGGCTGCAGCATGACCAAAGAGTAATGGAGTTTTAATGTGAGCTAACCATAAAACAAAGGGCTTTTTAAAGTATTTCCTGTGACTTGGAACTTGTTTTTCATTGAGCCACAAAGCTAGCTCACCTTGAACTATTGTTTCAGACGCTTCATCAAAAAACGTTGTGTTTTTTTTTTGTCCCATCACGGTGCTGCAATTACAGTAAAGACTTTGCCGACAGTAAACAAACCTGCTTGTCTGACTTCTTCTTATTCACAGGTGACCTGAATCTGAATGTGGTTGCCATGGCTCTGTCAGGCTACACCGACGAGAAGTCCTCCCTGTGGAGGGAGATGTGCAGCTCTCTGAGGCTGCAGCTGAAGAACCCCTACCTTTGCGTCATGTTTGCCTTTCTCACCAGTGAGCCTGGAGCCTATGATGGCGTGCTGGTATTGGATCTAATTACTGTCATGGAATTTCATGGCTCTATTGCAAACACAGGGAAAGTTAGTGAAAAGAAAAAAAAAACGTTTAAATTGGTACTCATTGTTTCCACTTCATGAAAACGTTTACCTATTCTCAACACGGTGATGAATAGGTAGTTAACACTCCCATGATCTTTATTGGGAAAATCCACAGGTGCACAGGAAGAGATGTGTATTACATTTCTTTCACCAGTACTGTAAATCACTTCACAGAAAATGAACCTGTTCCTAGAACAGAGTGTATGTTTCTGCTTTTTTCCTGCCTCAGTTGCATCAGATTCTGGCCGACCAGCTGCTGTCAAATTTATTATTCTCTTTAGACCTTTTCCTGGCCAGAAGTGATGACTCCACAATAAGAACATGTAGTCGGTTGCTTTGACTTTGTTTCGTGCCACCTTGGCTTTTAGAATTGATTGGGTTTTCCTGCAGAACTGTGTCACAGAGCAGAAAAAAAATTTTTAGAAAGAATTTTTAATGGCAATATAGAGACACATATTCTATGTACTGAATGTATGAAGCACATTGCAAATTGAGGCCAAATTGTGATCCAAAAATATTTATTTGAAATGACAATAGAAGATGAAAGTCTTTGTCTGTATTTCAGCATGAGAGCAGTGTTGCTGTGCGGGACCGAGTAGCCTTTGCCTGTATGTTTCTCAGCGATGCACAGGTAACAAAGCCAGTCTCTCACCAGCAGATTACGTCCTGATGATACCACACTGTAGCTATGCACATGTGGTTATGTTGCATTCTTCTCTGATTTGATGAGCTGAATATCTCTGGGGTGTTTGGCTGCAGTTGCCTCGATACATCGACAAGCTAACCAATGAGATGAAGGAGGCGGGCAACCTGGAGGGCATCCTGCTGACGGGTTTGACTAAAGATGGCGTAGACCTTATGGAGAGCTACGTGGACCGCACTGGAGATGTCCAGACTGCCAGCTTCTGCATGCTGAAGGTACACAAACAGACTAATTGTGCAAAGTTAGCCTTTTTGTTTTTGTAATTTAACACATTTACACCAAGTATGATTGGAAAGGAGGTGGAATTTAGCAGCTCGTTGACCAAATCCAGCAACAAAAATATTTGGCTAAGTGACGAAACTAAAATAAATACAAGGCTCGTGTAAATGCCAATGAACATGACCTAGCATGTGATAATAAATAATGGCCCTGTGTGATGAGAAGCATGCAAACTGAGGCTACTGTGGCTCATTCTGCGCATGGTGAAGTCTAATAAACTTGCTAGATACACAGATAAATAATATAATCCACTTAATTTAAATGAAACAAGTATCTCATAGCAACAAGAAGAGAGTAAAATGTTATCATTTGTATCTATAAAGGTTTCCTGCCACTTCTCTTCTCAAGTTTAAAACCACTGCTCACCAGACCGGATCTCAGGCCTGTTTAACTCTACTTCCCCCTCGGGTAAATAATGAATTTACTTATGTGAGTTATTTTTTGCCAAATGAGTTTTACAGTAACATAAGCTGCTGTAACTCTGTTAGAACAGCCCCAACAAACTACAGTAAGTGAGTTTTAAACAGCAACCTACTGTCGGTCTGAATGCTCAGAATGTCAGCTACGGGCTATGTTAGCCTTATGCACAACTTGCATAGTATTTGTTTATAAATGTATCTTTAATTGTATTTTATGTATCTTATCCACAGTGTCATTATTCTTGCACTGTTTTTAGTTTTTAATCACCTTACATTTGCATTTATTCCATTTAGCACATACTATATCATAGTGACAGCTCTCTGTAGTAGTTCTGGCGGTTAGACTATCACTTCACAGCTATATTCTTGTGTGTATTGGTGTTTCTGTATGTGTCGCTTAAGCTACTGGATGTCAATAAAGTATCTATCTATCTATCCATCCATCCATCCATCCATCCATCCATCCATCCATCCATCCATCCGATCGCACCCTTGGAGAGATCGAGGCACACATTCAAACTTGCCTGTTCATGTCTGAAAGCTGTTATTCTTAACACACTTGCCACATCCTAGAACAATATGAAGCAAGCCTCACTGGAGTTGTTTGCTCTCATGCACTTGTTACTATAAAGAAATACTAAAACAAATTATAGTTGTGGAACAGGTCTGTCATTTTTTAACATGCTGTAGAGCAACCTGTTCAACCCTTGGTTTGGTTTATTTTTTCCCTGTTCTAACCTGCTCCTGAATGGAGTACTGCAGTGTACAATGCATCCACCACCTATGCAGTAATTGTGTATACCTCACATATGTACATGTACACAAACCTGTATACATTCCACCAGAGGGTGCAGGGAGGGTGTCGAGTACACTGTGACTTTGTTTTCGCGACCTGCTTGTAAACTGAGGTGATGATATGAAACAAGGCTAACAAAAGAATTTCTCCCAATAGGGTTCCCCAGGTGAAGTGTTGAAAGACCCTCGAGTCCAGTGCTGGATCGAAAACTACCGCAACCTGTTGGATGCGTGGAGATTCTGGCACAAACGGGCCGAGTTTGACATCCACAGAGGCAAGCTGGACCCCAGCTCCAAGCCACTGGCCCAGGTAAAGATTATTTTAATAATTGTAGTGCTGAAACAAAATTGACTGACCAAAAATGACAACAATTTTTGATTTTGATTATCAATTAATCGTTTGAGTAATTTATCAACGGAAATTGTGAAAATGAAACTTTTGCTGGCTTCTCAAATGTGAGGATTTGCTGCTTTTCTATGATTTATGTTGTAATTTGAATGCCTTTGGGTTTTGGACTGTTGCTCGACCAAAACAAGGAATTTTAAGACATCTTCTATGACTCTGGGAAATTGTCATGAGCATTATTCACTATCTCCTGACATTTTACAGGGTGAAGAATTAATCAAAACATAATAAACTGATTAATTATTAATGAAAATAATCACAAGTTGCAGCCATAAACAATTGTATTTGATACTGTCAATCATTATAGGTTACTAGTTAGGTTTGATAACATTTTTGGAAATGCATGTTTACTATCTCAGTAAAACAGCATTACAGTGTCTTGACATAAAGTGACACACTACTGACTCTAATGTGATAGGGCACTGGTAAACCCAAAGCTGGACTTCCCTCATAACAAATTAAGACGCTTCTACTGTTTATTACAGCACAGGTAGTTTGTGCCAAGCAATCTGAAGCATGTCAGCCAGGCTCATAACACTCACAGCTCTGCTCTCCAGTTCTTGTCATAAAAGCTGTGTTGTGGTTAGTGATCTTTGTTGTTTTCTCCTTTTTACATTGGAGAAATCTGTTACAGGCGGAACACATACTGTCCTATAATAGACCCTTTTGTAAAGCCAAATACTAAAATGTTTTTACGTGTGATTATGAGTGCTGCAAGCCCAACTTGGCACTACCTAACTGCATCACTGGCATTCCAATATTCACAGTTAAGCTTGTTGGGATTATTGCTCTATTATCTAATGCTTTATCTCCCTCTCCCCTCAAAGTGTAAATCAGACAGCTGGTGAGCGTGTGCTTGTTGGTTTTACCTTCATGTTCACCGGCCCTTATCAACTGACCTTTATGTTTGTTCCTGGGCGACAGGTGTTTGTGAGCTGCAACTTCTGTGGGAAGTCCATCTCCTACAGCTGCTCGGCGATGCCTCACCAGGGCCGCGGCTTCAGCCAGTACGGTGTCAGCGGCTCACCCACCAAGTCAAAAGTGACCAGTTGCCCCGGCTGCAGGAAACCGCTGCCACGGTGTGCCCTCTGCCTCATGAACATGGGCACACCTGTTTCTAATTGCCCAGGTAAACTGGCCTGTGTGGAGTATGTAGACAGATGCTCAGCTGATATTTCCAGTAACAGGCAGGCATCTTAGAGCAGCTTAAGTGTCTATAATACTTAACTGAGCATTTGCAGGGGCGAATGTGTGGACTTTGATCAGCATTTAGGGGCAGTTTCACCTGGGAGTTCAGTGGCCAACCCAGTTTCGTTATGTCATGTCACTCATACCAACGTTGACAGACAGTCAAATTCTATTGATTGTTAATACTGACTAATGGATAAATCTTCTTTTGTTAGGAACAGGGAAGTCAGATGAGAAGGTGGACTTGACAAGGGAGAACAAACTTGCTCAGTTCAACAACTGGTTCACCTGGTGTCACAACTGTCGACACGGCGGCCATGCTGGCCACATGCTCAGCTGGTTCAGGTGGGACTCTCACTGGATGCTGCACATGTGTAGATCATTTTCAGACATACGTGAACATGGTTCCTGCTATGGTCCGTGTACCTTTGGTTCATTGGATTTTTCGATTCTGAAACAAACCAACAAAAAAAATTAATTTTTACATAACCAGTCAAATGCAAAAATCCAATATCCATCAGTACAAAATGCAAAATGGGACTATTTTCAAAGATATTAAGAGTTGATAGCAAAGAATTAGACATATGCTGCATATAGTTGGGCATACAAGAGGGGGTGTTTCTGAAAGTGTCTGCTGATTATGGTATGGTCAACGGTAATTCCTGTCGTTATTAGAGGTCCTGTTTTAAACCCAAAGTGGACAAAACGTTTCTTGTCTCTCTTTGATTATTGTGGAAGGAAAAGTGATTTTACTGATCTATAAAAAGTCACTTTTTCCACAATTTCCTGTCACTTAAATGTACAGGTAAATGTAAAGAATTGTCTATGTTGAGATCCTGCTACAGAAGGATGACTCCCTTTTCCAGTATAAACTGGTTGGAGGCCATCATGGCGTCCTCTTTGAGGGTAAAGCTTATCCCTTTTGTTTCCCTTAAACAGAAGCCTATAGTTATCTGTTACTGACAAAGGCACTTTATTTCTGGGTGACTAAAGCAAGAGCATAAAAATTGGAAATTACAAATGAAAATACCAATATTTGAGCCATATTCCATCATAGCCATTAGCCAACCCATTTTTTGCATCAGAAAATACTTAGATATTAATTTTTCTGGGCAGGCAATAAAACTATTTTCCAAGATATTCCCTAAATTATTTTGTTTGGTTTTTGATTCAGAATCGAAAACATTCAGTGAATGGAAGCTACACAGGCCTGCTTCTTGCCCTTCTGTCTTCTTGTGACCAGGATATACACTCTTCTGCATTATCTGTTGTTTACACATCTTGTGTACACGTCGTTTTTTTAACTGACCTTCATGTGTCCATTACAGAGACCACACAGAGTGCCCAGTGTCGGCTTGCACGTGTAAATGCATGCAGCTGGACACCACAGGTAACCTGGTGCCTTCAGACAGCAGCTAAACAGGAGACGCCTGTCGGAAACTGAAGCCAAACACCAGTGCAAAGCCAACCAGTGCAGGTTCACTGCTGCACTCGCCACACCGACAACTAGGCAAGGGACAAAGGGGTGCCAGCAGTGTCCTTCTCTGGAGTGGCTGCTTGAATAGAATGATGTACTGTTAAGTTATAGTCTAGTGAATGTAATGTTATAACAGAGCCCTATATGAAGAAGGGAGGCAGTGTGTGTTACTGATCTCACTAACTGAATCAATGACAGAAAGGGAGCAAATGCAAACTCACTGCTCTGCTAATGAAAATCCTACTCAGGAGAAATACAAGAGGCTCTGCTGTAATCAGCCTCTTCCAATCTAACCTGAATCAGGCTCCTTATGGTTTTATTGTGATCGGTTAAAAAATGTTCACTCGCACATCAGGTTTTAAAGATGTGATCACAGGTGCCAATATGTATGAGCTATATTTTGTGGCTTGTGTTTTAATACGTTATTTAACATCTGTGTTTGTCATATGAAATGATCTTCACATACCTCATGAAAGCATTGTTTGGGGGTGAAGGACGGTACCCCGGGTGACGGATCGGAGTGCAGCGCACAATAACAACACTCTCTTGCTCTCTTCATGTTCCTCTGTGCCACTCTTCATCTGGCATTGTGCGGGCGGGCTTCCAGTGTGAGGGGTGGTTTTGGGGGGAGAGGATGAGGAATTGGAGAAGGTAGGGGTGGTGGGTGATGAGGAGGAGAAGGGTGGGAGGGCACGTCTGTATTCACCAGCCCACTCCAGGCCTGTGGTCCATGAAAGAAGCTCGCCAGAAAACAGCAGCTGCTCGGCACTCTGACAAGACCCTCCAGATTGTTCCCCTCATAAAGAACCTCAGCTGCCGGAACACTATTGACTCAAAGAGAGGGCGAGAGAACAGACAGGCTGAGCCCCGTACCCCCCCTCCTACACCCTCCGACATACACAAACTTGTCCCCTCTTTCTTTCTTCCTCTCTCTGGTGCCCAAATTGCACCCAAAAACTATGCATACCACACATCAATCCAAGGATGGGCGCCGTCTGTGGGGGGACGGCCGTGTGTAAGCCGCATTGTAAATGGGTTTTCTCTCTTTCTCTGCCACCCTCCCCACTCTGTCACTAACCCAGGGAGGCATTGTAAGTGAGAGGCGGCCTGCACCAGAGCTGGCTAAATCACTTAGTCATGGAGTAGGGAGGAGGAGATGAGGAGGAGGAGGGGCACAGGAGCTACTGTATACCGCTTTCACCAGGAACTCTTCCCGGTGTGGGAGGTTTTATAGGCCTGCATGCCCTTTTGTGAACTATTTTGGAGTGGAGCTGACAAATTAGCGAGCCGTGTAGCGTCCCGAAAAACAGGGTCGCTGGAATTTCATCCTTTCAGAGTTTCTTGTGTTTTCCTTTTAAATAAATTCCGACTGACAAATTGGAGCACTGCTGAATGGGGTGTTTTTTTCCATAAGTTTACATGGTTTATTTTTACATTATCATGTTTCATAGACACAGATGGCGTGGGTTTTCTGTCGTGCATTCTTCTTTATCTTTGCTTAAAAGCATTGAGTCACACATTATTCTCCCATGGGAACTCCCACAGAATCACAGACCATCAATGCAGGCAGAAAGATGGACACCATGGAAAAACAACAGATTTTGGGCCTTAGAACTAGACAAGCAATAAATCTTATTAAGCTACATATTAGATTGAAAGTTAATTCTTGATCTTTGAAACAGCAGTTGACAACAATCTCACCACAAAGTCTATTTGTAGCTGTAAGGAGTTCTTGTCCATGTTGGCTTAAAGGTTGAGACTGAAAATTTGCTCTTGACCTTGAAAAACAGCCATGAATCAACAATCTCACCACAATCAGAATCAACTTTATTGGCCAAGTATGTTTAAGCATATGATTAGAGCATAGAACAAATGTTCAGGAAGAGCCTCAATAACGTACAGTTCAAACAAGACAACCAAAGATAAACAAAGACAATCATATAACTACAATGTACAGGTGAGTAGGTATGAAAATAAATATATAAACAATACATAAACAATAACAGTGCTTTCTATGTACAGGTCAAATGTTTAGTGTAAATGTGTATACGATGCTGGAATAAATATTGTACGGATAATTTACTTTACACTTTACAACTGGGCAAACACTATCTGTTGAGGAAGCTCGTGTGAAATCGAGCGAAAGCTACTAATGGACATTGTGGTGAGTTAGTGTCAACTACTCAATTGTAATATTTATTCGGTTTATACATTTATACTGTAATATATATTGAATATATATAGTATACAGGCGGAATTCATGAGCAATACTTTGGCTTAAGTTTAATTTTTTACATCTTAATTCTCTCAAAAAAAACCTTTACTCATACTAATAACCTGATTGGATGAAAGCACGATCCATACACAAGTTTGCACCAATCAGCGACGTTACTGTACGACGCCACTATCCAATCACAAGCTCGAAAGTGAGGAGCGTAGCCCGCCCACACGCATCAGCCAGTAGTCTGGCCGAAACAACTGTCATTTAAAGTGTGTGGACATGATGGGGAAGACAGAGCGAGAGCTGGAAAACACGAATTAAACGTTTCAAGAAGTATCAAAAACAACTTTTAAAGTTACTTGTATAATGGTTACAGCTTACGTCGGCATGTGTTAGTATCTTACAGGTAAGTTATCACCAAAAAAATGCGTGTTGGACCACCTTTTTTACCTCGAGCGCATGAGTTGAAATTTTAAAAAAGGAAGCTAACGTTTTTTTTTTGCTAACAAGCTAATGTTTATCTTACCGTCCCCCCACCCCACCACCTCCTCCTCTAGAGAAGCAGCAGCTTTGGCAGTACGTCTTTCTCACTGCGACAGGAATTACAGCCAGTTTCGAAGGATGTCAGCCCCCAGCAACTCGCTTCAGCAGCCGAGGGTGAGACGCAACAATGCGGGCTCCCCTGGGTCGTTCAACAACAGCAGCTGCCGTTTGCACCCCATCCGTGCCACCGTGCCCTACCAGCTCCTGCGTGGGGGTCAGAGCAGCCCGACGCGGGCGCAGACCCTCTACGGAGGAGCCACGAACAGCCGAGGCTCAAGTCCCCCCTCCAGCCCGACACTCAGTTCAGGAAGTGCAAACGCTAAGCAAAGACTGTCCCCCGAAAATAAGGACTCCTCCTGTCCCCCAGACTCTCCAGTTTCCAGAGGTAAAAACACTTATTTTAAACTGTTTTGCCTTACATAGGACACTAAATGCCATGTCACCACGTGCTGTTGTCCACTGATAACTTGTCATGCTAATTAGTTTGTTACTCTAACTGGTATACAGTTCTACAATTAATTTTTAATATTTTAATTCAGCAAAAAATGGGTCATATTATATTTGAGGGGGTAGTCTGTAAGTGTGGAACAAGGTTGGCACTTGATTTGCAGAAGTTTGATGCGTTAACTATTTAGCCTATCCTCCACTTACGCAATTAGGCACTCATAAAGAGAATAGAGTGCGCTGTTGGCTCTCTTATTTCCTATGGACTTTTGACAGGAGAGAGGGGGAGGAGAGAATTGGCAGAAAGACATGCTTTCAGTTGTAAAAGGGGCCACGTCAGTCCCAGTAGAAGCAGTGCTGAGCGAATGGTCAGGTGTTGCCTGTTCACTAATAACTCACTCCATACATGCAGCATCTAGTACTTGGCATATTCAGAAAATATGCTGAGCCTCAGCATGTTGCCTTGCACATGGCTAACAGAGGCAAGTGCTATGTCGTTTCATGTCACTCTCAGCTGCTCCTTGGAAGTCATATGGAGACAAACTGAAGGAGGACAAGAGAGTCCAGGCAGCCCTAAATCCGCATTTCCCAGTGTTTCACTAAATCTTATTTATGTGACAGCCTCTCCTGCCAAATATCGACACTGTGGCTGGTTTTTCAGACCGGTAGCAGTATCCTTTCATAGGCCAGAACTGCATTTTTTTAGCTGGAAGAATTCTGCTTTTTTTCTGTAAACCCTGTGTTTTATTTACAAAACACACACATAACCACACACTGTCTGGCAAGTGTTTGAGGCACATTGTGTTATGGTAGTGTCTGAATACAGCTTGCTTTTCCAGTATCTGGAGACAAAAGGAGACTCATTCTAGTTCTACTAACCTCAGTGGTATTTTGGACTCACACTTCCCATGAAAAGCACCAGGTATTCTTACCATGATAGTGTTCTGTACTTAATGAGATTAGGTCACATATCGCTACACAGCTGGATAAATGCTACCTTCATTAGTCACATTTACTAGCTTCTCCCTCTTACCTTTAACCAAAATGGCAGCCCTCTTGTCTCAGTGCAGCATGGTAGTTATTGTGGAGTTGTGTCTGGAATTTAATGTTTGTGACATGCTTCACATTCCTCAGTTCTTTGAATGAGATGACCTCCAACCTTGACCAGTGTACCATGCAAGGCAGGAAATGAAGTCTCTTCCACAACAACTGAGTAGGCAGACTTACCAGACACGACTAATTTCACCCATGTTTGGCTAGCGGTTGGTGTTGATTTCCCACTCTAGTGGCATGCCACGCATACCTCAGTCCTCTGAAAGAGACAACCTCTAACCCGGGCCAGTGTCCCATGTCAGTGGTGATGATGGAGACCTGACCCTCCTTCATCGCTGTGACCTCACAGTCCAAACACACATGAGAGGCCTCAGATGACGATTATGATCATATCAATGTGGGGTCGGTGGCTACTAGCTGTCAAAAATGCAGATTGTCATACATCTGTCAAGAAGCAAACAAGTATAACAATGTGAGCATGATTTAGTCATCTTCATCTTTCATCACAGCAGTCCAGCTTGATGTGATTGAAGCACATTATAATTTCTCATTCATTGTGGTACTTTGAACCCACTCACAGACATAATGCTTGCCATTTGGTGGGAAATTCAGTCCAAAGTACCATCAATGTTAGTACTAGACAATGTCACACTGTTAATGGACTGCACTGGTGTTCCAACAGTTCTGATCGTAGCCTGATGATGAAGGACAGAGTGAAGAGTATTATATTCCACATCGTGACCTTTTAGGTTCACCAGCATGACATCATTCTCTTACCACACTGTCCCAACAATGAATGTCCCGCTCCCTGTCAAAGTGCCAGCTGTGCTGAAACAGCCCTGCTTCATTGTCACCAATTCAAACTGCAGAGTAGGACCAAATGTGAAAATGAGTGTGTTGTCCAAATCAGTCGACTCTGGTGGAACTGTGCTGTGTTTTCTGTAGTTTTATTGGCCTGCACATAACTGACCTGTGTAGCATCTGGTTGATGGTCTTAACTTAAATGTTAAGTTTGCCCGTTCTTAACTTCTCAGTTATAAAAGTTGAAATTGTTAGCACTGTTAGCATACCTTCCTCATCCATTTGAGATACACTCAAACTAGTCCTAGCTAGCTTGTTGTGGGAGGTACCCAATGGACTCATTGAGTGATGCTAATAATGCTAACAAACCATTTCCTGACCAGCTGAGGGACAGATGCTGAAACTCATAAACTTTTAAAGATCACAGCCAAGATTAATATCATTGTTCATCATTTATATTGTATGAAAGAAAGTCACTGCTGAAATTACTGCTTGCAATTAACACACTTTTCAGCGTGAGCAACTGATGTAGAACATTACTGGAATATGATACTGCAGGGTGACCTAGTGGTTAAAGAGATTCACCCATAGTTGTATGATCAAGCCTTTGATTTGAAAAGCAATCATAATGATGTGTAATGTGTTTCATTTATATAATATAGTATATAAATTCACAGTATCATACGTATTTACAGAATCAATAATCATGCCAGTTGTATCAGTACTCAATATTCAAACGTTGGCAAATAAGTAGTAATTTCAGAATGAAGTATTAAGTAGTATCCATATAATCAGACACTGTATCCATTGTTTATATTTTCTCCTTACACCTCTTGAGTCATGAGAGTAGGCAATTCCATGTTTCATTATTCACTGTGTGGGTAATTTGAGCAGCTACAGTAAAGTTGAATTGAACTGAATTAAATATGTCCAAGACCATCTACAGCATTACGTCTATTAAAGTGACATATATTGTAAGCCCTACCAGGTTTAGTTTTAGCATTTCTGAGATACCAAACGTGATTTTGTTCCAACTGTGATCACGAGAAGAAGCTAAATTATTGTGATTTTTCCTTTCAACCAGTGTCATGCAACCTTGTGAAAACCTACAGGAAACCATTCTGCTATGGTTTACTGATTTGGACCATATGTTTGTTTTCACATTTGCCTCTGCTCTACAGTTGATAAAACACCCATTTATCCCTGGAAATGCTGAGACCTTTTCTCAGCTTGCCGAATGCCCGGTGAAGGAAAGTTCTTATTAAAATTCAACCTGAAAATATTCCTTTTAATGTCACATACGCCACTCACTCATCCCTGAAATCAGCAGATGGACTGCTTTGATGTCTTGGCTTCTTTCACACTGTTTCTTTTTTTCTCATCAGGAGATTATTCTAGTCTGGCAAGTGGGGAGACGATGGAAAATAACCACAATCCCGGTTCAGAGAGCACTGGCTTGGCCTATATCAATATTGATGGAAATTTAGCCTGCTTCCTTTGTCTACAATGCTTCAGGGAATTTTACTGTAGCCCAGTAAGCTTACTTAGGCAATACCTTTGGGTGGGTATGCCTGTGTATTCTATGGACAAAGAACAACAATGAATGGCTGTGTAGTTCTGCTAGGATATGGGTGCCTCAAGTAGATAGTTTAGTCTGTGTGTGTTCATGTTGGAAAGGCCTCTGCCAAGGAATAGAGTAACTGAGTATGTTTCCAATCCTGATTATCATGCTGTTCCTTTA
Source organism: Macquaria ambigua (assembly GCA_008360985.2). Lineage (NCBI taxonomy): Eukaryota > Metazoa > Chordata > Actinopteri > Centrarchiformes > Percichthyidae > Macquaria > Macquaria ambigua. Next base: position 949,209 of record VMKM01000003.1, on the reverse strand, counting down.
TGCTGTCTTCGTATGATTACTAAAAGTAAATGAAAGCTTCTTCATTTCAGTATCAAAGTGTAATTGAGGTGAATAAATTTAATCCAGCTCTCACTGCAGTCTCTTACTATTCTCAAGTTAATGTCTTTGTGTTTGCATGTTTTGTTTTTCTCTTTTTTTTTTTTCTTTACTGCGTGTCACTGCAGGAATGTTGAGTGGATGCAGGCAGTATTGATGTGCATTGTATTGTGGTTGTTTATGAGTTCTTATGTGGGTGGTGTGTGCTTAACTGCCCTTGCTCACAGCAGACTGCTCTCATAACATCAGATACTCCTGCTCAGCCATTTACATTTGCTTCAGGCCTCAGCTCTCAAGCCTGCTGTTTGCCCTGGACTAATACTTATGAGATTAGAATAATTGTCCACACTTTGACAACAAGAAGATATTGCAAGGCAAGGTGTCGTCTCAATAAAACACTGTTAATAGCAGTAGTTAACAAAGGTGAGGGTGAAGGGTTAATTATAATTGATTGTTTTTTGTTTTTTCAACCAGGGACCTGTGTAACAATTCATTCTGTAATTGACTGAAATATATTTCTCTTCTTGTAATGTGAAGATCTACCTACAATTCCTTTTGTGCGCCTAGTACAACTCATAGTTAAAGAAACCAGGCCAAGAAAACAAACTTATTTTGACAGTAAGACTTTGATTATGCAATTGCTTTTTGTTTCAGGTGAAAAAATGTAAACCATTAGAGTTGTCAAAATATGGCCCCCAGTCCTTGGCTACATGTTTGCACTGAGAGATTTATTACACAGTGACATTTTAGTGCTGTATGTTGAACTTAGTCTTATTGGCACAATTGAGAAAGTTAGCACATCAACTGTCAAAGATGCCTCAGGGTGTCGGGGAATATTGCTTACTTGTTACTGACGCCTTCGTGTGTGTGTGTGTGTGTGTGTGTGTGTGTGTGTGTGTGTGTGTGTGTGTGTGTGTGTGTGTGTGTGTGTGTGTGTGTGTGTGTGTGTGTGTGTGTGTGTGTGTGTGTGTGTGTGTGTGTGTGTGTGTGTGTGTGTGTGTGTGTGTGTGTGTGTGTGTGTGTGTGTGTGTGTGTGTGGTATTATTATTATTATTATTATTATTGTTATTATTATTATTAATGATCGTGTATGTTTTTATTCTTTCCCAATTCACAGCAGAAAGGTCCAAGTTACAGGTTCGGAGTTCCAGTGCCATCCGGCGGACATCTTCCCTGGACGCCATCACAGGGCCATACCTCACCGGCCAGTGGCCGCGGGACTCACATGGACCCTACCCTTCCTGCATGAAAGACAAAGCCACACAGGTACATACCATTCAGAACAAAAACCCACTATCTTGGCTATAGGCCTGAACGAGGGTGGGACATATATTATTCATGTTAATAGAGTTGCAAAGTGGGTTCTGGAGGAGTTTTCCCCATTCTGTATTCCCTTTTTCAAAATTGTCATATCCTGTTGGTTTTTTGTTATGACCAACACTTTGTTTCCGAGAAATCATATTTTGTCCGTCATTTTGGTATGGTGGATGGGTCTAAATACTACAATACCCATGAGCCTCGGCGGCCGTTGCCATGGAGAAGAAACCAGTCAGGAGCACAAGTCAGAGAGGTAGCAAATTCAAAACACGCTGTCGTTGAATTTATGAACAAAACAGAGCGCCATAGTTTGCTGAATTCATCCAAAACTAACCCAGAATATAAAAGTAAGTTGGTTTAAGCTACAGATAGTTTTGCCAGCTTTCTCAACACCGTAATCTTTAGCTTTTACCCACCATTAGTGGAGCACGTCACAGACTTTTAAGCCCGGTGACTGGATGTTTCTCGCCAAAATCCACCTTGGGAGTCGTAGTTAGCTTCTCCCACTGACATTGTTATGTACACGTCTTATACCTTCAACTTTTTATCAATGAACCACGCAGTACTTCATCTTTTGTACTGATGATTAAACCGAGAGAGTTTCATGCCGACCCAAGCTGTAGAAGTGCTCCAACTGTGAGCCTCATAACACCGCCCGTGGGGAAAAATGAAAGGGTCGTTTACTTCCGGAACCAGGGGCGCCCGAAATAGCTCCTCGCATTTCCCAACTCTATTTTGGTGTAAATCATTATGTGATTGAAACATATTCACGATTTTAACGAAATTGCGACTTGTTACATATTTACATGTACACCATGATTATGTACAGCAGCAACACATGGCTGAAAGTGAAAGTGGTTGGTTTCAAAAATACACCAAAACAACTTTGGTGGTATGTAGGTGGCTTGATAACACTAATCTTCAGAGACACGGGGTTCCCTGGTAGCCAAATGGTTGAGGTGCTACTACATGACCGCAGGGTCTACAGTTAAAAAAAACAAACAAACAAAAAACTCTCAGAGACAAAGAGAAGAGGTGCTACACCACACAACAAAGGCCACATATGTCGTCTTTTTGTAACCAAATTGATCTTGAGACGAGATGCGTCGAGATGCGTCATGATCCGTCTGATTCAGCTCAACAGGTGACGATGATTGATTGATCATTACATCGTACATTCGCTTTGAGGTAATTAATCAGAGAAGCAAGTTGCAACGTTGGGGGGAAAAAAAAGAAAACCTTCAGATTTTTATAAGTTTGTTTTTTACAAGTATAGTCGGTCATATTCAGGAGGGTGTGAGGAAAAAGCTCACTGCTCAAGAAGCACCAGGCTTTGTTTAATAATCATGAGCTTGAACTCCACATTGAGTTGAAGTTGGTTTAAAGTTTGACATCTTAAAATATCGTAATATTATTTTAAGGCCATATGGCCCATACTTAAGCCAGAGTGTCTGGTAAATCCCCAAATTTAACACCCACCTTCACCTTTCTCCTAGTAAATTATGGTAGTTAGGACTTCCAAATAATTGTTGGTTTCTGTCGTAGTGGCTGGTGAAGGAGACAGATCTACAAGCCATGGCCAAAGATTTTGTTATAGCAATCTGGTGGTGGAGTCTGCTGCCAATACAGGCCTAATAGACTTTGCTGTAAATATTCTGAAGTTCTCTCACAGCACTACATTTTAATACATTATAACACTTCATAAGGCCTATGTATGGATTTCACATTAAGCCTGACCACAGTATTCCTGGATAGCAGCCCACACATGATCACCCAGTAATCTTGCCATGTGACTGATGGCTAAATGCAGTTTTTCTCTAGGAGCTTAATTTTTGGATGGTGGGGGTTTGGGGTGGGTTTGTGTTAAGAAAGAATATTGACTATGTATGATCATGACAAGGGCTGCTCCCTCTTTACTAACAGAAGCCTTTCATGTTTCTGAATGAACACCGCCAAGCCTCATTTACATGGGCTTCGTCCCTTTAACCCCTCATTTGCCTCACATTTCTTTATGTGTAGGCTGAGGAAGTGGTGAGTGGGCTTTGCAAGATCTCTTGCAAGTGGCTGTATGCAGAGTAAACACCTCTAATTACAGGGTTCCTGGGCAGCCCTGGAAAGACTGGACAAGTATGGAAAATCAATTTGATAATTATCAGGTCTTGAAAAATGTTAGTGCACAGAAATGTCTGGGCACATATACACAGTGATCTTGTAGACCTACTGTTTTTGGCACATTGTGATATTTCCCTGTGCTATATAGTGACATGGCCTCGACCATATTTCCCAGCCGTTATAAGCAAAGATCTGATTGAAGGCTGACCAAAATGAAAATCCAGTTAAGAGATGTATGTCTGTGAAAGCTGTAGATATTTGAGATGGAAAACATTTGGCTATGTTGTAATGATGTGGGAGAGTGTGACGCACTTGACAGTCCTTCAGCGATTAAATGCACTCCCCAAGGATAGTCTGAGACCACTTCCTGTTAACAAGCTATGCCTGGGCCCAGCTCTTTTTAAAAGATAACAACAGCAGAAAGCAGCAGACAAAAGGTCCCTGGCTTCTTTTGTTGTGCATTGCACAAGTTCAAGACAGCCTCTCCTTTGAGCTGTAATGTAGCCTTGCATGGAGGTGAAGTTGTTTGCACCTGTCCCTCAGGCTACGGCTGAGGCGAGGAGAAATCCCACTGCTTACCACCTGGCCCTCGTGGCTGCACGGCCCGCCTGCCTTTTGTGTGGGAGTTGAGGAGCAGAGGGCCCATACATATGCTAATCACTGTTCCGGGATAGGTCTGTGTGCCCTGGGCCCTGTGGTTACAGAACACAGAGAATGTCTGTATGAAGATTAGGGCCCTGACACACCAAGCCGACCTCAAAGAACTAGCACCGACAAAGGCAGACTGATCAAACAGTTTGCGTCGCCTCACGTCTTCTGTTAAAAGTTGCACTTGAACACAATACAAAGACTGCAGCCGATGGCCAGCTGACCACTGACATGCATGCACATTCTGCGCCTGCGTGAGAGGAAATAACTAATCAGCAGTCTGTATTTGTAATCTGAAAAACATAACGGAAAGACAAACAAAAGAAATTAGCCATCTGTTTTTCACGCCACTGTGAATCAGTTTAAACTGCCTCATTATAGGCCTAGACTATGAATGGAGTATATGTCTGATAAACATTTGGAACTGACACACTGTAAAGTTTAGCTTTGCTGCTGGTAAAACCACTGGTGCCAAACACAAGTTACCCACAAATGCTTAATGACGTCCTGCTGTTGCCAGACATCCAACTTTGGGCTTGGTGTGTCAGGGTCTTTAAATGCATACGATTAATCCTACTTTAGTGCTGTATTACACCCATTTTTGCTTGATATGAACTTAATGTAAACTGATGTGTATGTTGTAGATTGTTCTTCAAACTCCATTCATCTATATTCAGATAAATATGCCGCCATTTATTGATTTTCTGGAAGGCTCAGTGAGTTTCAGACATGCACAAGATAACAGATGCACAAAGTCAACTCACCAAATCAGAATGCATGTTCTCCTCACCTCTAAACCCCACCAAATGATAGCAGTGGCACTCTGCTCGCATGTCTCGGCATGCAATCTAAACAAACCAGCACAAATTCCACTGCAGTTCTATTGAAGCTCAGTCATTATTTCCTGCTTTGGAACAGAGCTGGATTCTTGAGGATGTTGCCTGCATGTAACCCTTTGGGTGGGAATCATAATGGGAAGCAAGCTGCAGGCTATGGTAAAAGAGTTTTATCTTCACAGCAGTACATTATCAGTCACAACACCTGGCACACAAGTCTACAAAGCACACAGCTCAGTCCGGAAGTTCAAGAGCTAGCATGATAAAAGAGCCTCTGAGGTAAATAAAGGTGGGTGTTCTTGTTAACAGACAATTAGTTTGGGGGAACAGAGTCAATAAAGAAAGATAGCCTGGAGTATTTTTAACTGTCTTGTCTTACTATGGATACCTGGGGGAAAATTAGTAGTTTAATTACAAACTGAGATGTCCACCATAAAGAAAAACGTGACTCCTACGTGACACCTGTGGCCTGTCAACATCTTTAAAGTAATAGCACGGATGAAGAAAGTCCCTTTTTGTGTCTGAAACATGATGTTTGGGAATGAATTTATAAACTATTTGTTTAAATGTCGGCTAAAATGCAAACAACTAGGGTACTAGCTGCAGGCTAAATTCTCATATTAGCTGTTGAACTATTTCTTTTTTTTTGTGTACTGAAAGTTGCTGTCATCACTTTTAACATTCATTATTTAAATCAAATTTAAAAGGATTCATTTGATTTAAGGCTCATGATAATGAAGCAACACTTATAGATGAGGAAAATTATCACTTATAACTGAATTGAATGGTATTAAATTGAAATATGTCCAATAACTCCACTTGTGTCAAAGTGACAATAAACCCCTTCCTCGAACCCCTCCATTTTATCTTTTGATGCTCAAGCAAAGTGATTGTGAGTTTCGTTTTAACCAGTATTGTGCAGCACTATGAAAACCTATACATATCACTCACTGCCAAATAAAAGCATTTCACATTTCATTGAGTTTACAAGAACTCACAAGTTTCGAGTAGCATTCCCTGCTTGACGTCATAGAACATCTATGAGAGATGTTCACAATAAGTCCACAACTCCATAAAGCCTGTCTTGCCCTTCCATAGGCCATGCACAAAATGTTAATGCTAAAGGCTAGCTACACATCTGCCATCCAGCGTGGCCAAGCACAGTGGTCCCTTTTTATGAGAGCACAAGCACCCATTTAATTCGCTGTCCTTTTCTAGGGAAACCAACGCCAGCAATCCAGTGCAAACGGCTCCACGGGTGTTCCTCATTATTCACAGTGTGATATTCCATATCATAGGGCAAGGCTTGTGCGTTAGTTGGATAGCCATAGAGGTTTTTCTGTTTGTGTGGGGTCAGACATAAGGCAGTGTGAAGACACTGACATTTAAGATGTTTCGTACTACTGTGCTGACCATAAAACGTCAGATGTTTTGAGGATTTGTTTGAGGACCAGAGGCACTGTTGATATGCATAATCAGGGGGGAAGTATGTGGTTTCAGACAACCCTATGAAACATCCTTAGTCTGTTTCTGTTTTTGCATATATTTACATAACTTAACCGTTTCCTCATTTATGCAGTAGAGGTCTAAAAGACATGTTCAGTGAGACAGAACTGCCTCTGTGCTTTCTGGTAGGGGATGTTTTGTATATCAGATGTTTTCTTACTGGTGTACTAACAACACTAAATTTCTCTGTAGACTTGTTGACTTGGTATAAGCCTAGCGTTGTGCTGTACATATTCCAAATCACAGTAGTGCATATAGGCTATATAGTAATACTAATTTGTAGACTAATTGAAATGACTGGTGAAAAGGTGGAATCTGGGAAACTACAGTAGGTGGTGGGAAACTAACACCTGCTGCTAGTAAAGTCCCTGTAAATGTCACCTGTGGTTGACAAGGAGGTCTCCTTGGCAGGTAACCATATATTATTTGGTAGCCCTGTAATTATTTTCTGGAGCTATGTTTGGCTCATTAAATGGTAGATTTTGGAATGTTGGTTTAGCCTGTAGACAAAAAACAAGTTTTATACCCTGCCACAGATGTATTTATCTTAACCCGGCTTACTAATGGAAGCAATCAAACATGCTATGACTTTTGTTTTTCCTGTTGAATGTAGTTCTTTCCTCAGGGATGGTATCTCATGACTGTTTTCCTCATTTTCATTGATTCCAGATTTTCTTCTTTGCTTTTGAGCACACGGCACTCATTACTGCTTTCACCCACATCATTCTCAACTGCTTATCCAAACATTTAACATTTTAAGTATTTAGTCGGTGCTCACATCCTGAGTGACTTCACAATGAGGTGGCGCATCGACTGTTTAGCTTCCTACCTCTCCTGCACAAGCTTTTGTTTACTTTAAATTCATGGATATCTGAGTGTATATATAGGTAAAAGTGTATATATGTGAATGTCTTTGTGTACATATATCATTTATAATAACTATTTTTAATGTGCAAACAAATAAGACATTTCATGAGACACGTGGCTCTTGATGGGCATATATTCAACAAGACTCAACATGACTACATCTGTGACCTTTCAGTTATCTGATCTCTGTAAACATTAGGCCACCCTGCCACCTAAACAAATCTCAGAAGCTGCAGGTTCGTTAATCTTAGGCTTTAAGGGTGATGTAATGTATTCTATTTAGATATCTTTGGATACACACACACAATGAAAACTTGTGTTTATGCTCTTGTCCAGGAGTATATCATACTTGTCTTTGTCTGCCTACGAAACATAAGATATGCTATTTGGTCGCCACACTGTATTTGGAGAATGTATCAATAGCATGAGTTGTGTGTGTTAGAGGAAATGATATAAAATTGTGTAACGTGTGGTTATGTGTCAGCATGTATTTTTGTTTTTCAGACTCCAGGTCTCTGGATTGATGAGGGAGCAGAACAGGGAAGTCCTCACCAGCGGTCAGCCTCCTGGGGCAGCGCAGACCACCTTAAAGAGGTAGATTCACCTGTCACAGCTGCTTCTGGCAACAAACACCACAGACAGTGGATTAACACAGGGAGCAGTGTCAGCAGTCCTGTCTGACTCTAAGCTAGGTCAGACGGGCTTAAACCATTCACACAGCCAGTTCAAAGAGCATGTTTTTGCCATTTTTGAGGTTCATTCCATTTACTCAAAATGTGTTTTATTTGTCAGGGTCTGAGGTCAGCCTAAATATTATGCTCCTTAAGGTTGGTTTCCACTCGTGTCTATCTGCTGGGCTTGGTGGCCAACCAGCCGACCACATGGAGCTATTAGTTCTCCAACTCTCCAGACCGCAGTCTAAATTTAACCTCCTTCTCCCCTATGTTTCCCACTCAACTGCACCCTTGCATCTCATTATGGCCTGTTGTTTTTGAGAGACGGTGCAGGAGCTCCTCTCAAGGGTGAAACAGCCATATTGTTTCCTCTTTTGCTTGCACTGAGTGAACTTATTCAGAGTAACTCATGTTACTTAAAAACCTCATAGATTCCCCTGCAACACAAAAGACATCCATATTTTTCTGTTTCCCGCACAAGATATGACATCTGTGTGCCATCAATATATAGTTCCAAAATATAGCACACAGATGTCTTGGGTTTTTGTTAGTATTGACCAAAGAAACCTTTTTACAAACTCACAAGTACACTTTCAAGAATTTACTTCAACCAGGCGTAAAGACCAGCATGCAGAACTACATTCCATAAATACCTTAATTTTATGACCAAAATGCCAAAGATGGTGTTATTCAAGTTCAACCTCATAATACACAGGTATGGTAGGCCAATACTGTAATGTGTTTTTGATGGAACAGGTTTTACCTTTACTTTGTTGTGTCATGTGTCAGAACTGGATGCGCAAGAATTCGATTTTATTCACATTACTATTAAATTGTTATGTCGAGAAATTAAAGAGTTCAGGCTTTTATACTGAATAGAATTGGACATGGTCACATTGCACTGAAGCGATGCACAGCTGCACTAAACAGTTGTAAAGGGGAGACAGGAAGAGACACATTTTAATAAACACAGCCACAAGAGATGCACAAAACCTATTTCCTGACTATGGACTCACAGCAGTTTGATCTCATGAAATCTGATTGTCAGAATCAGATCTCATAAATCACATTCAAGTGTAAATGTAGCCATGCACTATAACTAGGCCCGCTAGAAAAATGTAGTGTTCAACTTTCTACAGACAATCCCAGGGCCTTTGCCTGTACAATCAATGGCCTAGCACAGTTAGGAAAACCTGTCTTTCCCATCCTCTGAGATTACATCGGGATTGCCTGGACTTGTCATTATCGACTGCTGCGGTCACTCAATGAATGTAGTGAACTGCACTCTAACTCTCTAACCTCTGCGATTACATGTGTGGGAGGACATCTATGAAAAAAGCAAGTCTCTTTGTTGACTGTGTTGCCAGGATTACAAGATCAGCATTGAAGACCACACCTTTGTCTGCATAGTACAACTGCGTCTGTTTGGCTCACAAAGGGTATCCTGTTTTTAGGCTGATACTGGGCCAGATGCAGAAACACCCATTGACCTAACTTGTTTCATCACCAGGCAGACATGACTGATTTATATGCACAATACTTGCCTGCAAATACTATTCACATCAAGTCAAATCTTTATAGGTGCACGCAGTAGTGCATATTTTTGTGAAAAAGCCCAATAGTGCCGTATTAGTGTTGTAAGCCTCGCAGCCTTCCTAAAAATGATTTAAAAAATATTAATTTGGCAATAGCACAATATTCTTATTAGTGTAGGTAGCCATTGTTCCATTACATAAATAAAAATATTCGATCAAACACTAAATATTTCAGATCTGTTAAATGATTTAAGTTTATTTGTAGCCAACAGCTGACTACATCGGAGTATAGCCGCAATGATTACTGACTAGTCGATCAACAGAAAATTAATCTGCAACTAATCTGATAATTGATCAATCGTTTAAGTGACTTTTTTTAAAGCAGAAATACCAAACATTTGATAGTTCCAGCTTCTCAAATGTGAGAATTTGCAGCTTTTTCTTGTCTTAACTTTATAGTAAACTGAATATTTTTGGGTTTTGGACTGTTGGTTGGAACAAAACAAGATATTTGAAGACATCGCCTTAGGCTTTAGGGAATTGTCTGCGTTTTTCACTGTTTCCTCATCTTTTAATACACCAAATGTTTAATTGAGAAAACAATTTACAGATTAATAGATTATGAAAATAATCGTTGGTTGCAGCCCTACATTCATTTCACTGATGGGAAAAGTTAAAATTCACATGTTGACAGAAATATTGCCTTCAATTGTGATCTGTCATTTGCTGAAGTGATGTTACTTTTCTTTCAGCAGATTGCTAAACTGAGACTGCAGCTGCAGCGCAGCAAACAGGTCAGCCGGCAAAGCAAAGACAGGGAGCAGAGCTCACTGCAGCTGCCACAACAGACACAGCATGGCATTGCATGCCAACCTCAGGTGAGTTATTCATGTCAGTATTCATGCCATGCCAAACGGAGTCACCGGCATGCTCTTTTCAGGTGAAAACATTAACTAACTCTGACTTTGCTGATGCACGATTTTACCCTAACAGTGATGATATGATAAGGTAGCTTAGCAGCCAAGTAAAAAACATACAAATGAAACAGATGGTGACCAAACCATATCACAGCTGTTAAAGATAAGGGAACTTCATATGAATATACCAGGGTTATAAGGTGGCTTTCTACATTACACAGAGTGGAAGTGCCTTTATATTTTTATAGCATGTTCTTTTAGGCTTGTGTGTAGGCCATATTTGATCATAATCCCAGTTTATGATGTTGTATGTTGCACTGCATTTGACTGAGGAGGTCTAGTTAATGAGTCCCCATTCTGACCAGTTGTGTCAAAGGAGGAGAGGAGAGAGGGAATGTGTCTGGGCATGCCCTGTTCTCTCCTTGTTTGCAGTTCATTCATTAACAGATGCCCAGCAACAGTACACATTCACCACTGTGGGAAAATTTAAATAAAGAGTGACATGCAATGCTCTATAAACCTGTGGTAGATCACAATCATGCCTGTGTTTTTGTTCCCTATGACATTTGATCCCACTTTAGCAACATGTATTTAAACACCTCCACCCATTAAATATGTCATGAAACTGGATCAGTGACAATTCAATACTGCATGCACATCTTGGTGCCAAAGAGACTGAGACATATGCAGTATTGTGTATTTAATGGCACAATTGATCAGAATGTCTTTCAGTGTGTGGTGAAAGGGGGGGGGGGGGGGGTTGTATTTGAGTATATATTATTTTGATGTGTATGTAATCTTTCACTTATTTTTGATTTTTGTCTGTCTTTCCAGTACAAAGGAACTTCATCAGCCTTGGTGGCAATGCCTGTACCAAAATCGTTAATATGCAGAGTGCCGAGCAGTGTGGAGGGCATCAACCACGAGCTAGAAAATGTCTTCATCAGAGAGGACTGGCAGCAGGGGTTACAGGTAGGGATGTGTACACACACCAGCAATGGGTCAAGCTGTAGTAAAAGTATTCAAAGTGCCCGTTGAACTGCATATGTGAGAGATTAGTATAAATCACATAGTACAAGTGTAGTTTGCTTGTATTATATCTGATGAACTCGCATGACACTACCTAATTTGTCCTTTTGCAGTCTTTTGTCCTAGTTGTTTTAAATGTCATGTCATATCATACAGACTGTAAATACGAGCAGCCAAGTGGGGAAAAATTTGTTCACAGCAGCTTCCTAGTTGTAATTGTGAGTAGGACATATAAGGAATTTCTGACAGCTAAAATATCTCTGTGTTGGCGAAAATAATTACATAATTGTCAACAAAATGGTTGCAAAGCCACCAGTGCTGACAGTTTTGTGTATAGCAATGCAGCTAATTAAAAAGGAGCCACATATATAGTCTACACAGTTTGTTATCTGTAGTAAGTTATCTAGTTAACATGTTGGCAAATTGCTACAAGTATGTAACGCAAATTTAAGATTTATTTCTATTTATCTGGTGTGAGTACAGGGCTGGCCTTGGGGGTAACCATCTTGCAACATTAGGTGTTTTCAGACCGGAGGAACTTTTTCATAGTTCTAATAACAGTTGGAGGACCCCTCCCCTGGCCCCCCCGGCCCTTTTTTATTGTGTTCGCACTACAATAACTGGGAACGATCGTAGTCTTTTAGCTCCTGCTTCAGAGTAGGTACTCTCCCAGCACAAGAGGAACCTTGAGTGACGCAAATATACATTGATTGGTTGGAACACGTGAGCCAATGCAGCACCAGCAACCGCCATCTTTAAAAAGCCTTAATAAATTTACCAAAATACGGACAAATGCACCGATAGTCTTTATTGAGCGTATATGCGACGGGGGAAATACAATGTGATTTTGACTTGTCAAAGCAAGATATGAAAATCTTGTGTGTGATGTTGTGAGTGACGTTGCTATACCAACTGCCGGCCGGCTTGCGTCACTTCAGCATTCCTATTGGCGGTGTAAATGAAAACAGGAAAAAAGTCCTTGAAGGTCTGTAGTTCTCGGGGGAGCTCTCCAGTGGGCAGTTCCTCTCAGGGAGTCCCCAGAACTGTTTGGTCCAAAAAAGCCTCATGTGTAAAGGCTCCCAAGTCATAACAATGGGAGGTTTTCACATTCTTCCATTCTGCTGATGCGGGGTAAATGCAGCAAAAGCCACAATCTGTGATCCAAATGTAAACAAAAGCGCATAACCATCAAAACCAAAACACCGGATTGGAACTTGCCATCACTCTTAAATTGATTCACTGTCTTTTTAATACAGTGACTAAAGGACAACACACATAGGCGGTGTATAACACATGCCAAACACCCACACCCAAATAGCTTTTTGGGCTCTCCTTAGAATTTATTACATACACGCAAACACAGTCTTGTAAAGTCACTTGCAGGATTGTGCACCAAGACAGCATATATTCTCACTCGCACTGAATTAAATTGCTTAGAGGCAAGGGGGCACTTAAATCTTGTCTGATGTGGGGTAGTAAACCTTGGCAGGTCTGTGAAGTTCACTTCTTAGAAAGTCTCACACACACACACACACACACACACACACACACACACACAGAGTTTAAACACACATACAAACATACAGTACGCACCACTACAGATTTACAGCCTGCTGTGCACCAAGCCTTTTTTTTCCCCCCTGCTCTCCCATTTGAATCAGCTGTGCCAAAGCATCACACTATTCATTCGCTGTCAAGTATTACCATCTGGTGTGGTGTTTGCTTCTCCAATTGCCCTTTAAACAGACAGACAAACACACCAGAGGCCCTTCAGTTCCAGTCATTGTTAGATTTAGGACATTTTTAGCTGATTCTCTTAACCCAGAGTGACATCGTCCAGTGAGTGAGCAGGTACGCAGGTAGTTGCACAGGAATACTTCATCAGAGGGTTTTTCAAGGACACATTGGCTGTTATGGGTGATTGAATGTGACCTTTGAGTTACGATTCTCTCTGAACGCTAAGCACCACCACTCTGCCATTTAAGGATCCATGTATGTTAACGCATGACCTCTCCCCACCTCTGACCTCACAGGCCATGGATGTGGTAGATGGCCGCCGCGCCCCCTTCCCTCCGCATCACTACAGCACATACAACAGTGGGGACACACGTGACACGGACACACAGGCCCCTTCAAGTGGTGACTCCAGCCCGTTGCCCCGCCCCCGCAGCTCTGACCACCTCCACTCCCCTGACGGAAGCCCCTGTTCTGCAGAGGAAATCGACAAAGGTGTGCCTTTGTTTGACAGATGCAGCTTTAGTGTTCGGTGCATTAAAGGGCAACTCCACCAGTTTTATACATCAAAGTCTTTTTACAGGTCTTGGGGAGTTTGGATATGTGTAAAAAGTTGTATGAAGCCTTTTGTGGCTCCAGCGGGAGCTGTGCAAAATCTGATAAATTCCCTCAAGTGTCACTTTTTTGTGTCTCATTATAACTACAAAAGCAGTATATTATAATAATGTTATATTCTTTACTGTATTTCCAGACAGTGTGTGCAGCTCTCCTCTCCCCAAGTTTGCCACATCTCCCAAACCGAACAACAGCTACATGTTCAAACGGGAACCTCCAGAGGGCTGTGAGAGGGTCAAAGTGTTTGAGGAGATGGTGTAAGTATTTTTTCTTGTTTCTCATTTTACAGTGTTTATGTTTTTAAAGGCACCCTCATATGTGACGTTTTGCTACCGCGCAGTTGTGCTTCTGTCTGCTGTGCGAGCAGTGAGTGCACTGATGATTAAAAGAATAGAAAAAAACACACTTACAGTTACTATTTCATGGACTCTGAGATCCTGTTAGTACAAGCTTATTTGCATTGTGGGTGGCAGGAATGAGGGAAAAAGGCTTTGTAGGGTAAACAACTTGCATTTAATCAAAACAGTCATATAAATAGAAAATAACAAGCAAAAATACTGAGCTCAACTTCTTTTGTCTTCAGGTCTGGCAAATCAAAAGGCTTCCCTCTCTTCTCGTGCCCTGACAAAAACAAGGTGAACTTCATTCCCAGGGGCTCTGCCTTCTGCCCTGTCAAACTCCTCTGCTCCTCCCTCTTCTCCCCCGTCTCTCCCTCGTCCTGCTCCTCCGCCAGCCTCGGTCTCCATGGCAACGACAGCCCCGGGCCTCAGGTGACTCCTACTCTGCCCACTGCACCACTAGCTACCTTTCCGGCCTCCGCTGACTGGAGCACCGACACAAGCACAGGCATAAACACAGACAACAGCACAGACAGCCAGAGCCCCGACGCAGATGTGGGGAAAGATGGCTCAGCACAAGTACTCCTCACCAGCTAGTCAGTCCTCAGGTATTCATGACCAAACCACCTACAGCTAAAACATTTCAGCTAGTCGGTGGAAGGGTTTTAAAACAAAGAAAAAAACACAAAAACAAAAAAAAAAATCCTTGCACTCCGTTAATCCTAATGTTAGCCAGCAGGGAGTGCCCAAGGTCTGGAAATGACAAACACATAGGAGGATAATGGTACCAGCATCCTGCTGCACAAGCATTTCTGCTCGGTCCCAGTGTTTGTCCCGCTGTCGGTGAACTTGATGGTTTAATTATCGTCGTCTAGACTTACGAGTGTGCTGACCTTGGGCACAGCTTCCCTTCACCCATCACTAACCTAGCCTTCTCCTCTGTAACGTGACAACACCCATAACAAAAATAGCTTTGCTTTCGATTGCAAAAAATAGAAATTACTACTCAAATGATTGTGTTATGTAGCGCCGGCTGTTTTATCAAGATTCAGCTTAAAAAGGAAACATCCTAAACTTTCACAAGAGACAACTATGAGGTATCGGAGAAACACATTCTCCTCATGTTGTCTAACCAGCTTATTAGCTGTTCAGTGTTCAGCGAGCTAACATCTAAAGTACATATACTTAAGCTTTTTTGACAGGATGGGAAATGCTCGATTCATATTTTAAACATCAGGATGTCTTACAGTCAGAATACATTGCCCCACATTAACCACAATGTTTGCACTTGTTAAGGCTCAGAATGATACAGGCCGTGGCCTATTTTTTCTTTGTTTATTTTAAAGTATTTGTAGCACAGTGTCTATGTGAAAACAGCAGTTGCTTGAATGCAGGCTCCACCCATCAGGCGTACAAGCCAAGACCTAGATCTGCATTTCTAGTCTGATCACTATTACTACTAAACTTGGTTAAGTCAACACAAAATGCAAATCAGCTATTTTTCAGTGACCAAATAACCAATCACAAAACACACAACTCCCCCATTGCCTTGTTTAATTGCCCCACACTACACAGAACAGTAACTCAGGTCATGTGGAATGTACTTGCTTGGACTATGTTGCTTTCCCCAGTGTTTATGACTTTCTTCTACAGAAAGACATTCCAGTCTTTTGCAGAAATGTTTTATTTTTTTTTCCCTGGAGAGGGAGATTATTACGGACTGAATCAACTGATTGATGTCACAGCTTGTGACAGATGACTTTTGCATTAACCTGTTCAGGTTAGAGTTTCAGGTGCTATGACACATTCCAGAAATTGCTGTTGCTTTGGTCAACCGTGAGTACTCATGTAAAATGAACTAGCTACATAAGCTACACCCTCCCGAATTAAGAAGTTGACAAGTTGTTTGTTTCACCCCTTTGTTAAATATGTACCAAAGCAAATTACAAAACAATGAAAGGCCTGTCATGTAGGGACACGAGGTGCCATTTTTGTGCCAGAAGCAGAATGTTTATGTGCACTTTGTTTTGTTTATAAACACTTCAGCGACATATAAACACTGGTTCATAGTGTTTCAAACACGGCGATAATCGTTAAACCAAGCTTAAGCACTTACTTGGGAGTGAGATGATAATCACTATTTTTATTTTAGACCAATTTGTGAATTAAAACAATCAGATCTTGAGTGTGCAATTGATTTTTGTTTGAAGTAAAGCTACACTAGCAATTTTTGTGTAACACAGTTTGGCTCAATATACAGATCCAACCAGATGTGCCCTAACGTTACCTGCACAAAGAGGGAAAAAAAAAAAAAAAAAAAAAAAAAACATGACTGATTTAGTAAACTAGTAAATGTTTCATTCCAAAACTTTGGTCTATTAAGCCACTTGCACACAGAAACACAAATATGAACAATATGCAACACATTCCACACAAATTAAGTTGAAATACTCTCTTCTGCTTGCAGCTCCAAGAGTTTCAATCATACTAATTCTGATTTTATTCACAAGCTCATTGTGCAGTGCAGTTAAGAAATGGTTGCCTTGTTTGGCAATGATGATTCAGTTCTCCTGTGTATTACGCATTTTTATGTAGATCTTGTGTGTGTTTTTCAATAAAGCAAACAAAAAACTCTTTTTGGATTGGTATGTAATCTTTTCAAAGACCATAGATAATTAGTAATATATCAGTATTCAGATGCATGGCATTTATATTCAAATAGGAGTCAAGGTAAGGCAATCGATGTATTTGGTTATGATTTAAATATTGACAAATGTCACATGGCTTGAACATCAAAAATGGCACAAGTTACAACAAAATAAATTCACAATCAATTGTAATGTATTGTATAAGGATTCCAATAATTATTATGAGGTTCTTTATTGTTGACTTGTGATTAGATTAAGGCATTTACTTTAAGATATATATATTTTAAATTTATGCAGCATTGTAGTCATCAGTATAATATGACTATTTTCATGATTATCAAACGTTCCAGTTAGTTTAGCTCTGAACACAATACACTGAAAA
Organism: Macquaria ambigua; assembly: GCA_008360985.2. Classification (NCBI taxonomy): domain Eukaryota; kingdom Metazoa; phylum Chordata; class Actinopteri; order Centrarchiformes; family Percichthyidae; genus Macquaria; species Macquaria ambigua. Next base: position 931,994 of record VMKM01000003.1, on the reverse strand, counting down.
CTGCATATATTGCCCATGAAAGCCAATAACTGAGCTAAATAAATACATGTCCAAATGATGAAAAATGTATTGATGAAGAATCTCACATTAATATAAACTTATTCATTCAATCACACTTTCACTGGATGACATAAAACAAGGCATGCAACATGCAATAATAAATGAGTGATGTGTGTATTTGTTGTTGTGGAACAAATTTAAAAGGGGGTCACAAATACAGCATGTAGCAAACAAATTTAAAAGCATAAATCTTAAAAGGAAACTTTAAAAAAAACAACAACTTCAGGATGTATCAAGTTCACCCTTTTTTCAACCCTGGTGCAAGTTAACCTGCTTGGAGGGTTGAATAGATTGATGGCAGAAAAATATCACATTAACTTTACTTCACTCAACATGTTACAGTATTTTGTAAACACATGAACTATTGCACTGTGATCTTTGTCATGTTTGCTTTCTTTCCACTGTTGTATCTCAATGTAGTTTGGCCTGTTTGCAATCTTCAGTACTGAGGATCAGAAATAAAGCATGAATGCTACTAGAGACTACAGGTTTCCAAGGCAGCTATTGTCAAAGGCTTTTTGTTCCAAACTCATACTGAGGTATGCATGCTAAACATTAAACGTTTAACCCAGTGAAATAGCCGATGGGCTTAATAATAATAAGGTCGTCTTGTAAATGTTTCTTTTCTTTCACAATGGAAAGGGCGAGAGCTGGTAGTTGTTAGTGGGACACTTAAAGCAGCGCAATACTGCCACCATGAGAAAAAAATCAGACCAGTTTCCTGTAATAACAGGAACATTTCTCGAGATATTTGTCTCATTATATCTTGTTATAACGAGTATCTTATAATAAGAAACATGTCTTATCATAGTACAGTATCCCATTATAATAAGGGACCTTTTATATATTATAACAAGAAAAAGATCCAGTTAGGGCTGCAACTATTGATTGTTTTCATTATTGATTAACATGCCGATTCTTTTCTCATTATCAAAATTGTTGCTGATTAATTTTCCACCTATTAATTGACTAATTGTTTCAGCTCTATATGTATTTGAAGTTTAAAGGGAAGGCAGTTGAGTGTGTGGCTGGTCAGATTTGTCTCCGGTCACGGTGGCAGTTAGATTGTGCTGTGCCCACGAACAAAGGTACCCATTTCAGATCACCATGACGCTGGGGAAGAAACTATGCGTTGTGAAGTTCGTGGTCTGTGTCAGGTTTGCCGACCGCATCGGGATTGGAGAGGGGGTCCAAGTCTGCAAACAGGTTGAACCACGCTGAGAGGTCTTTGGACGTCCCAGCGGTCTCTGTAAAATTATTTAACAAAGGGTAAATGTCACTCAGACGCACTGCTGTACATTTACTAAAGCCACGGTGAAAATAGAAAGAACTCCCTTTGTCTCCTAAAGGACTCCATCTGGCTGAGATCCAAAATTATGAATGGAAACAACCCACAAGTTTTTTGAAAGTACCCATAAACACAGGTTTCACTTGGACACGTCTCTTTGAATGAGTTAGTCTTTTTCTTTCAAGTCTTTTCATATGTTTTACTCATTTGGCCCGCTCCTACCTTTCACTGCTGGCTTAGAAGGGTTCTGATTGGCTCCAGATGAGTGCTCTGTTGCCTGGGCGACGGACTGTGGAATGACCCCGGCCCAATCTGAAACGGAGATGCAGATTTAGATGAATCAACAGGGGACACTTAATGTGCCAAAGCATGATTCAACAAATAAATCATCTCACAGGCTGCTGATGTGGACGGATATTATATAATAGACACACAAACAGCAATAATCAAAACATTTATCACAGCTAAATCACATCTGAGAACATTAGTGGTTTATTAGACACAGTTGCAATGACAACTTTGGGGTCTTGTTTCAGGCAAATTTACTTTGCTTTCATCGTTTGTGTATCCAGAAAATACAGCATGTAGCAACATTAAATACCACCAGGGAGCACACTGGAATATGCTGTTGATATTGTATATTGTAACAAACAATTTATACTCCAAATGCAAACAAACAAGACCAACAGGCTTAAATGACCAAATAGCCTGTTGAATCCTTTGGATATTTTTGTGTATCAGTGCATTATGGTATTTCAGCTCCAGCATCCTCTGCTTGTGTTACCTTTATTGTCCCCCCCCCCCCCCTTATTGACATTTTCAGCAAGTCGTGGTGTTGAAGCAGAAATTTAGAATGAATAAAACACATTTCTGAGATAAATGTCCCATGATGGCAAGGCTGGAAAAAAACACTTTAAGAAGTTTTGTCAATTGTTTGAGTTCAGAGGCTTTGAGTGTGACTGCAGCTTCAAATCTTATTGGATGCATATGAATATGCTTGACTCATGAGGATTTGGGGATTTTCTTCCTTGAAGATTTGTTAAAGCTTTATTTCACATTCTTGGTCTCCAGCCATTTTACTTTTGATTTGGCTGTTTGGGCTGTGTAGTCAAGATTAGTCACGTTTTTTCTGACTCTGAACCAGGTTCTTTCCAGGATTTGCCTGTTTTGGGCTCCAATCTTTAGGTTAAAGGGAGGTTATGAGCTTTGAGAGTCTCTGTTGCAATGTGCTCTTGCAGGAGTGACTTTTTTTGACCACTCCGCCATATCACCAAAATCTGAGAAGTGCTACACCTACGCTGTTCTTCCTGCAAGATCTTTGATAACAGCCGAAAAACCTCTGGTCCTTACATTCTCAGGATCAGCCGCTTGAAGAAGTTCCTTCCTGCCCAGTCACCCAGATTAGTTTCATGAACAGCTTTTGAAAGTCTGCAGCGCTCTGTGTTCCATTTTAATATATGGTGGTTTATTGACAGCAAAATTAATTTAAGTGTAAATCAGTAAGTGCAAGACAAGTTTTGAGAGCACAGAGGTAGAGTTTTAAGTGTTAAATTAGTTTTGAGCTTGCACCTGATCTTTTGTGTGCTCGTTTTTCCTTGCATGCTGTCAAAAGTTATTTTGCGCTTACAAGTCAGTCCCTGCCTGTGTGCTCTCCTACCTACACTTGCAGGCTGATTACAGCTCAAATCATTCAGTTCTTTAAAATCGTTCTATACTTTTACCAAGTTCTGTGCAGTTCTGACTTCTGTTGACAGTTACTAGCACTACATATTGTGATTGTTTCTGCTCTGTGGTCCAGTAATTTGGAATTCAAGCTGTAATACCAATTAAATGTGGAAAAAGTCAAGCAGGTTGAATATGTTTTGACAGCAGAGATTGATCAGGCCCAAGCGTGCTTCGTTGACCAGCTGGACTCTCAGCCTTCCTTTCAAAACTCATCGCCATCTTGCCTGCCTCGGGTCCCATTGACCATATGCTTCTCCTCAACCTGTTCTGATATACTTGAGTTGAAAAAACTCCAGACTTACTTCTTTTTCTAGCCCTCTCCTTATTGATGATCATTGTGGGATTACAGGAATATTGCCAAGATACTACGCCATGACTCTTATACTTTACTGTCAAACTCACACTAATCTACTAGATAATTAACCAAATTTTGGGTAGTGTCAGACCTGTTATACTACACTGAAATATCAGCTTCCTACTTTCAACCAGGAAATATATACATGCTTTATAGCGGGGCTACTCACAACCCTCCGAGCTGGAAACAGACAAAACCAAATCAACAAAACCAGACGAGGTGCTAGCAGCCAGTGCCCAGACCCAGATGAAATGGAAAGTAGTTGGCAATTACCTATGGGTAAGCAAATCTAATTGCAATGTTATAATAGCCTCCTTCTATTACTTTGACAGACGTGGGTTTGATAAATCATTTTAAAGCCACTTTTCTCCCTGTGTGGAAATAGTTGGCTACAATGGGGGAAAAGCAGCTAATTTTAGCTGTGCATTTGTTAATGCACTCATTCATGGAAAAACAATGTAACTTATTTAGTTTTCGGCCATATGCATTTCACCTAAATACTTAATTAAATTAGGATAATGGTGCCTAATTGTGATGTTATAGCATGGTTATAGCTAGGTGCACCTAATGGTGGAAACCTCAAGTTGTCTCATTTTGATAGAAAAAAAACATTATTTTCACAACCAAAGATCTTTTTGGACCTATGTACCTCCTCACAAGCACAAATGTACACACAGACTAGTAATGTTCTGACCTGAGAGGGAAGACTGTAGATTATTCAAGCTCTGGTCCAGCAGCTGAGATGGTAGAAAGAAGGAGTTTTCCTTTTGCTGGGCCTCCGCTGGTCTACCTGATGCTTCGCTCGTTCCCTCATCTGTGTCTCCAAACACTTCCGTCCACTCTCGAGAGAAGTCTCCCTCATCCACAGACATACTGCCCAGGATCTCATTCAGTAAGGCCATGCTGTCCTTCTCCTCTCCCTCTAACTCTGGATATGCAGAGAGAGGATCTTCATTCCCTAGAATGACCAGGCAGAGTGGTCAGAGGACTAAAACAATCATGCATAATTATATAATAACAATACAGTAATGTAACTAATGATTTCCCTGTCATTTGTATCTTCTTAACATTTTCCCATAAACTTCACATTTTTATTAAACGGTTTTGAGGTTATGGGTGTTTAAGGATTCTTGATATTTCTAAATGAGCAAGAGCTGAGACGATAAGTCAATTAGCAGAAAGTTAATCAGCAACTATTTTGATCATTGATTAGTCGTTTTCTAGGCAAAAATACCCAAACTTCACTTCTAAAATGTTAATATTTGCTTGTTTTCTTAGTCTTTCATGATAGTAAACTGAACTTCTGACTTCAGACAAAACAAGCAACTTGAAGATGTCACCTTGAGCTCTGGGAGCTGAACTTTTCACTATTTTAGACATTTTATAGACTAATCAAATAATCAAGAATACAATCTGCAGAATATTCAGTAATATAAATAATTGTGAGGTGTAACCGAAAAATAAACAAAATTTATTTCTATAGTATGTAATACTGTAAAAGCATTGTTACATAGATTTGATAGTATTGTCTTTTACCTTCTCTGGTCTTGTTGCTGGTGTTTTCATTTACTAGTGAGATGAGTCTATAAATATGACAAACAGAAGATCAGTTTATTTTACGCATACACGCAACAGGTGTGTAGAAATACCATGTTTATGTTCAGTCCAGACTGGTTCAGTGTTTATAAACATGTTCTCATTGTTCACTGTTGGCATGCATGTGTTTGGTCTACCTGCATGAGTAAAGATCAAGATTAGATAACTCACTGGTCATCTGTGGTCTCAGCTTTCTTTTCATCTTGTGTCCCTGCTTTAATTTTCTTCTTCCCCTTCTTCTTAGCCAGCTTCTCCATGGGGTCTTGTAACGTCTGAAAGAATAACCAAGTCACTGATTATAGTTTTCGAGATGTAGAACTACATTGGCAGTGTCAAAATTTACATCTCATTTATACAGATCAAGATGCTCTCTGACCTTGAGTGTGGAGAACTCATAATGCTGACAGCCCTTGAAGCTCTCATGAATGGCTGCCATAGTGTGGGACGTCTTCTCCCAGAAGTGCAAAAGTGTTGTCTGAAACAGTAGAACAAGCCAAGGCCACGCATTCATCTGGTTGTGTTAAATGTAATAATTCATATCAGTTAATTTGTCTCTCATGTCTAGTGCGCAGTGTCTCTTCACGTCGTCTGATAGTTAAATCTCCATGCAGTGTCTTGTATTTCTTTGTTTCCCTCATTTGTCTTCCTTCCTGGCTTAACCACATGTGGTAGAGCCATTGAAAACACCCTATTTAAGATCAATGGAGTGTATGCAAACAACTGGGATTTGTGGTATACCTGGTATGTGGTTAAAACGTGAGAGAGGAGGTTGCAGCGACTGGCTCCCAGCAGGTCAACTTTCTGGCAGACATCATTCTTCAGTTTGTCAAAGCTTGTTTTGGAAGTGCGCACCTGGGCTTGAACCTGAGATATAATAGATAAGAAAATGTCCCAACTGAAGATACTCAGCCAGTATTATGTATCAGGCAGGTTTGAACAGTGAAAACACAAACACTGGAGTTCAAGTTTGTGCAAGTGTAAGCAGAAAAGAGCATGTTGGGTTCAACCATAAACTACAGTCTATGGGTTCAACATTTGATGGTGCGTTCTGCCCTCTAGTGGCATTATTTTGTAACTGGTTCACTTGTCCTGCTTTGTGCTGTTTGTGTGGTCTTGGGTATTGCAGCAAATTAGGACTGAAATGATTAGTCAATTACTCAGTTAGTTGATGATATTTTATTTGAATATCTTGATAACTGAATATCTTTAGGTATGAAGCAAAACATATGAAGAGAGTTTTTAATGTCCTTTTTCCACAGTTTTTCCACTGTCGTAGCAGGAAAAGCACAGGTGCAACTAATAACGTTTTGTGCTTATCAGAGCCCTGGAACAGGCAAAACTAAATGGAACACAGCGATTACTTATGTTATTAGTTACACCTGTGCTTTCAGCCATAACATGTCAAAATGTCTGCTGTGAAAAAGGCCACTTTGTCTGACCTTTTGATTCTGCCTCTTGTACCGTGTGACAGACAAACCTTGCGGAATTTCTCCATCTGTTTATGAGTATCTGGATCGAGCTCCTGAGACACATCCTTCATCCAAAGCAGCGCTCCACGGTATTCAGTCCTGGACTGCTCCATTCGATTCACCGTCAGCCACGTGTCTGAGATAGCTCGATAGCGAAATGTTTCGACCTCCTGGTACAAACGGCACAGAGGGTTCCTCAGAGCCAATCTGTGGGATGTAATGTTAAATTAAGTATTAAGGTGCTGCATGTCACAAGTTTGACATTAATTATCATTACCACATTAGTTTTAGACATCACTAGATCATCATAGACAAGGTCTCTCAGCTCTTCCAGCCACAACAGGGCAAAAGCTTGAAAGTGTCTTTCAAAAGCAAATAGTCAATCAAAGGCCTCTGGAACAATCAGTTAAATCAATTTTTGTTTATCCCTTTCAGTAAAGAAACACCTCTAAACAAAGGATAAGTAGTGAATATCTAGTCTTAATTTTGAGAAACATTAGCAGAAACAAAATCATTAGTGGGACATAGAGGCAACCAATCCTTGCGGCAATAGTCACATTTGTTTACCATACCATTGTTGGCAAGTATTCGCCAGTATTACTGTAATATGATAATATAATAATGTAACACTTAGCTTAAGTATTATCAGTCTTTCTAGTTAGCTGATTGTGACACAGATTCAGAAATCAAATAAATCCAATCCTCATTTTGTAATAGAGTGAGTGTATCTCTGCTGTTTAGGAAATTTGTTTTCTGCTCTGTAATTGTGATTATTCGAATCATGTTGGTGAGAATTTCCCAGGAGTGTCCATACCTTACTCTACAAATATGACACTCTTTCACACATTTTGGGATTTTAGGTGATATAATTGACAGACCTTTACATACAACTATTGTCTAGTGCAGCTATAACTTGGATGTGGCATACATCTGTCATACATTCACTGATGATTGTGTTGTATGTTGCCTACCTCTGTTGGGAGGAGAAGCAGAGTGCTTTCCCAGTGGCCTGCATGATCTTTCCGGCCCTGGTTTTATCCTGCGAGCCCTGGGACCGCAGGAAACGACCCAGCTCGTTCTCCTCTTGGGAAAGGACTGCATAGTAGAGACGGTGAATGTAGTCTTAAGATTCAATGTCAAACTAACTTAGAAAACCGGATTTATTCATTATTATTAATTTAATCAGACAAAATGAAACTTCACCATTCAAATGAATGAGCATTTTATATTCAAGATAACTCATGATAAGCATTCATACTCACCTTTGAATCTAAATCACAAATAGCCGTGCAAATGAATGCATACTGTATATAGGAATACATATATCTTATATTCGTGGTTTCTCCTCATGAGAATTGCCACCTTATCGTGGTTAGGGGGTTTGTGTGACCCTAGGAGCTGTATTGTTGGGGGTAATGGCTCCAGGAAGGGTCTCCTAAGGCAAATTGTTCCCACGAGAGGGGCCAGCAATGTTTTGGAGGGCAGCTCTTAGGTGAAGAAGTAACATGGGGCTGAAGTCATGAGGGCCAGCTACCCACATGGGCAGGAGTTGTGGTTTACTGGGATTTACTGGCAAAGGTTTAATTTCAGCTTTGGGACACGATGTTTGCGTTATCCAAACATCAGAGGAGAGCGAACCCTATCACGCATTTGTTGCTTTCGTGTAGTGCAGAGGTCATGGTTAGAGGGCGGGCAGTGGGGTGTGGTAAATGGGAGGATTTGCCCGATTGATCTGAACCCGAGTGGTGTTTTGTTATTGGACTTCTGTGCTCATGCACCATCGTGCCGTAGTCATGCTCATGCACGACTACGGTATTGAAGCATGAGGCAGTTCATAAGTGCAGCTGGTACCAGAACACCTTAGGCTAAAGATCGATGATCAACTATGTAGTTGTATCATCTGATCTGGTAAAGAGGGCAGCAGAGATGTCAACTGATCATCACCTGGTGATGAGTTGGATCAGGTGGTAAGGGACAAGACAGACCCAGACCACGCAAACCTGAACTGAGTTCTTTCACAGGGTGTCTTGGTTCACCCTTAAGGACATAGTGATGAGCTCAGACATCCAGAAGGAGCTTGGAACTGCTGCTCCTACAAAGAGCCAGAAGTAGTTCAGAGTTCCTCCTGGATGTCACCTTGTGGAAGTAATCGGGGCATGTTCAACAGGGTCCCATCTGGGCTGGGTATGTTTCAAGATCCCCCCTGGAGGAGCTGGAAGATCTAGCTGGGGATAACAAAGTCTGGGCTACCTTGATTGGCTTGCTGCCACCGTGAAACACATCTGGATAAATGGTGAAAAACTGGAAGATGGATATTCATGTTTTTAGTCCTAAGTCAATAACCGCTTCTGAAAATGATAATATTATAATATTTACATGCTACAACTCTTAAACGAAGCATTTCATGGAGAACTGAAATTTCTAGAATATCTCTGATCTCTGTCAACAGTTCATACTTTAATTATTAATTTGGACTTTCTATTTCCACCAAATATTTATACTGTTTATTTGAACGTACGGCAGATCCTTCTCTGGTACTGCTCGATGACCTTTAGCAGCTCCATGCATGTTCTCTGGATGGAGTGGAAGACCTGCAGAGCAGAAAAATAAGAAATCAGCGTAAACACAAGGTCAAACATAAAAATGCCTGATCATTCTCGGAGTTATTCTCAGTTAAGTAAGACTTGTGTATTCACTTCCTGAGTCATTTTCAAAAAGACAAACCATGGATATCTAGTTAAGTCTATGATACTTTATTGATTTAAAAAAGCAATATCTACGCAGTGGATGTGATGCAACACTAAAGCCTTTATGAGGCAAAAGTATTGAAGTATTGAAATGTCACATCAAAGCTTTAAAAAATGAGCGCTGATCTGGTATGTAGATATCCAGTTTTGAATCGTTTATCACAATGCTTATCGAGGACTTGGCCTAAATTAAGGTTGGATGTTCCAGGTTTTATGAGGTATCCATTTCAGCCATTATATTCACTTCACTCCTGAAATGGAGATGTAGATGATGGGGGTTGGAGAGGCAGCCTAATGTAAGTTTTAAGCCTCGAGCAAATACTGGCACAGAGTGAATCAAAAAGCCATTTTAGTCACTGCAGAATCCACCTGAGGGAAAGTATCTCCAGAGCCTCTTAATGTTTCTGTGATGTGACTGAGGCTTATGGCGACCAAACCTGACTGTCTGTTCCCTGAATCACTTAACATGCTGTTATATTACAAGCCCCAATAGTTTCACATTCCTCCTCACCTCCAGCTTGGCGTCCAGATCTGCATCTGACGCCACCACATGTTCGTCCTCTTTCTTCCCGGTGACCTTGATGAGCGTCTGCTTGGTTTTCCAGTACTTCTGTTGGAACTTGTTCACCACAGATGAGTCTTGGCTTTGGATGAAGCGGTCCAGATAGTCTCGGGAGTAGCCACTGCAGTGACACAGGGATCGGACCAATGTTGTAACTGCTGCTCTCTCCCATAATGAACTGTATACATTCTGGGATGAGCTCATTGATTGGTGTGAAAATTAGTGTAAACAAAGAGGTAAATACTCACAAATTTCCTCCCTCCATGTTTCACGATGACCTGTGGAGAAAACAGAACAACTTAGATTGCTGCTGGATAGTGTGAAATATGTAGCAGAGCTTTAGGGACAGTTTTAACACTTTTTTTGGGACATTTTTCCAAATGTTTAGCAATGTCACTAATGTGGAGTCAGTTGTAACATTGCACATATCTATTCATTCTAAATTTGTCAGTATTATTTTAACTAGATCACATTTAGCGGTCAAATAATGCTGACTTTTTTTGGTAAAAGCTGACAGTTAAAGCTTGAGCAGAATACTTTCCCTGCTGCATCAGTGAGGTGTGATTCGAAAGTTGTTCTCTCTTGTTTTGCTTCATAATTTTATATTTTTGAGAGACACACAACCTTTCGGGTATGTTACTAGTTAAGGGGACTCCAGGGGACATACAGGAGTTCACTGGAAGCAAACCTCAAATCATCTTTTCTCGACAGCACTTGAGTTCGACAGCAGCTATCGCAATTCACAAAAAAAATTTACCAAACTGTGAAAATGGCCATATAGTTGAAATCAACATCACAATATCAACAAGAGTATAGTACACAATATATGTGTATTATGTATAAAGCACATATAAAATAATAGTAAATGAGCTGTGTCCCGCTGTTAGACGTTACATATCCTGTTGTTTAAAGCTCATTCAAATCTCAGCAGCCAGGCTTTTAACTGGAACAAATAAACATGACATATTTCACTGATCCTCACATACATTATGCTCCAAACAGATTCAAACGGATTACAACATTTTACTGATTATTTTAAAAGCCCAGAGGGACCTTCCACCAATATTTGTGGACCTTCTTTTTTTAGAAGTTTATTGTTGTGAGCATTTGTTTTAAAATCTTATATAAATAAAGTTTATTATAGTATCATTATCATGTAACATGTAAAACAGAAACTTCACTCACTATTTTTGTAAATTTTTCTACAAAAAAACAATAACAGCTACTGTATGATCAGGTGGTGGAAGAAATATTCAGATCTTTTATTAAAGTAAAAGTAGCAGTACTACAGTGTAAAAATACTCTGTTAGAAGTAAAAGTCCTGGATTAAAACTCTTAAGTACAGAAGTATTAGCATCAAAATAAAGTACCAAAAGCATAAGTACTCATTATTCTCATTATGCAGACTAGAATCATATATATTATATTACTAGATTATAAATATTGATGCATTAATGTGTCCATAGTTTTATGCTGCAGCTGGTAAAGGTGGAGCTCATTTTAACTACTTCATATACTGCTTGGTAGCCTGACCTATAATAATATTTCATAATTTATTAGTGTATTTATATTTTGTATGATTAATCTAAATCTGCAAAGTAACTAAAGCTTTAAAATAAATGTAATGGAGTAAAAAGTACAATATATTCCTCTGAAATGTAGTAGAATAGAAGTACAAAGTAGCATAAAATGGAAATACTCAAGTAAAGTACAAGTACCTCAAAATTAAGTACAATACTGGAGTAAATGTACTTAGTTACTGTCCACCACTGATGACTGACCTCTGCTTCTACTCTCCCTGCAGCTGTAAGTCGTAATAAGGTGTGACTGAGGTCTTATTTGTTCTTATTTCTTCCCTTTCAGCTGCGTTCAAACATTAACCAGAGAACATTTCACCAGACCAGATTTAAGCTTTTGAAGGAAGATTTAAAATATTGACAACACCACCACCTGTTATGGATGAATAAATAATGACCATATTTTACATATACCTCGCGCGTCACGACTCATTTTGGTTATGATGCGATGCGATAAAAAGAAAACGCGCTTCACGACACCTTTAATAACAAAGAATAAATACATTGTGACCAATATAGGCTACACTTACATCGCGAATTAACCAGCGCCGTATATCTACGTGTATGAATGTGACTACAATACATCCGCACTAGAATAAACACAACGCCTGACTCGCTGCACTGAAGCACCGTCTCCCTCCCATCCCCCTTTGGATGTCACACAAATATCAACATACAAATGAGCACATGTCAAAATAAAACCGCGGTATGTTGCACACGCACCTCGCCGTGTTGATAACACGTAGAAACAAAGCTCCTTATATTCCTCCCATCGTTGCTCGGACAGCAGCTCTGGCTGTAGGCCCCGCTGTACTGTAAGTGTACACACAGCTGCTCATTCACTCGTCCGCCTGCACGAAACAGCTGACGTCATGCAGGGTGCGCTCCCCTTGTGCCGCGCGCGTCATGTTCAAATGTTTGTCTCGTGCACACAGATATTGCTGCATATAGGCACTAATTGTCTCGTGCATAGCGGGTTTGTTTGTGTATGAGTGCGTTGATGGTTGTAGAAAACATAGTGACAAAGAGACATTAAAGACCCTGCACGTTTTCTTTTTTTTTTCTAACTATAAATTATTACAGATGTATTCACATACATAATTGAAACGTTTGCAGGTGAAATATTATATATTCAGACCATAATTGAAAATATAATTTCAAATACTGAAATCATAGAGCCAGGACATTTTGGCATTGAAAAATAAAATGTGCATTGAAACACAAAAATTGTTTCATTTTATTTTGATATTTTTTGCATTCTGATGTGTTTCTCAGTGACAATCCTTTCTTTTTTCTTCATGTCGATCTTTTTACGCTGTCATTTTTTTTTTAAGTGACAATGGTTTTCATTTTTGTGATTTACACATAATCTCCATACTAAGGAGAGAACAGGTCAAGACTTATTTATGCTTGCGCGAGACACCATGACGCAGATGCCGCGTGAGCTACAAGCTTGCACAGAGGTGTTTATGGTTAATGCGCTATCTTTTGTTATTCTCAAAAAGAAAACATTCTGTGAATAACCAAGAAGTCAACAAGTGTTACCAGAAGATCGTCATAAACCAACAGGGCTGCACTAGAGCTTGTTGTTGCTGAGGAAGAATTTAACTACAAAAATTCAGGGGTGCACGACCAAGTTGCGCAACAACTTGCGGAGCCTTTTGCACTTGACACAAGTTACGTGATGACGTTATTTTTGGAGCACGGACCCTCAAGTGAGGGACGCTGCGTCAAGCATAAACCCCGCTTCACTCTTCCTGAAGCCGACTTCCACTCTGAAGCCTCTGACATGACAACACACCTAAGGCAATGGCTTCCACGAATTTACCTGTTTCAATGCCAATGTTTCCTTTTTTCAGTTCAGGTTTTATTTTCAATGCCAAAGTCACTGTTCTGGCTCCATAAACCCATGGCTGGAGTAATCTGTCCTTGTAGAGCACCTTTTGATTGCCACTCTTAACCTTGTGCCCTCTGCATTGAGTATGTTTCTGTCACTTCCAAGTTCCCATTAAACTTGCTCTAAACAAAAAGTTTTAATTAACAATTGATCAAATAACTATGTATGTGAAAGGTGTCGCATGTAGTGACGAACACAGAATTATCACCTGACTGCAGTTCCCCTCAGCTCTGTTTTGGCACCTTTGACTCATTGTTTTGATTTTACAGCCCTCACATTTTGGGTTTTGGTTCACCTAACTTTTGTAAGTTAGATGCTTTCTCACTGTAAAAAGTGCTTTTTGAAGAAGTGATTGAAAGCTATGAAGTGTCTTTATTAGAGCTGAAATGATAAGTGAATTAATCGATTCGTTGATCAACAGAAACATAATATGCAACTACTTTGATGATCAATGACTCGCTTCAGTCATTTTTCAAGCAAAAATAGTGAAAACATCCTCCGGTTTCAGTTTCTCCAATGTGAGGATTTGGTGCTTTTTTCTATTTTATATCATTTAGACGAGTTTTAGACTTTTGGTTGGACAAAAAAAGACATCTTAGACGTCACCTTGGACACTATTTTTTGACATTCTATGGACTAAACGTTTAACTGATGAATCAAACAAGTAATTGGCAGATTAATCAATAATGAAAACAATTGTTAGTTACTACTAACCTACTCTACATTAGATTTTACTGTGTTAAAGATCTGCCTTCTCTCTGCAGTCTTGCGCAGATGAAATGTCGACCAGCGTTTAGTTCTGTGTTTGTCCAAAGGATGGCAGTGTAACATAAAAGAAGGGCAGTGTACCTTTTAATAGCCATCTCTCTCCTGTTTGGGGCCCCGAGCTTTCATCTGTTGGCTTCAATTTATTTCATCACACTATACTGCAGCTGATCTAATAGCATGTACATTTTGTTGTCACCTAAAGGGAATTTCTTGTCATGCTCCTAAATTGATGTACCTGTTTGCAGCCTGGGACAGTATTTGTGCTGCACAGTCACAAGGAGTGTGTGAGCAGCATACAGACAATTTTACAGATCAGCACACTGACGTACATTTGAACAGTAGATTACGGATTTATATTTGGAAAGTGTGTTTTATGTAGAGCTTTGCAGACCTAATTTGATTATCACCAAAGGAACGTTGAACCCTTTGATCCTTGAACACCCCGAGGTCACTTTCCGCACAATACACCTCGTTTTCATCCTCCATGCAATATAGAAACGAGCATGTTGTGTTTATTAGGTTATTTTGCATCTTTAGTATCACAATACCATCTGATTTCTAAAAGGAGGTTCTCCAGCGTGCCTCCAAACCCTGACCTCTGACATCATCTCAAGGCTTTTGATATGAGCAGATAGATAGGCGCGTCTCTTAAGGAGAGGATATAATCTCCATAAAGACTGGTGTCCTTCACCCCCATCTGATCCTCCTCCTGCGCTTACCCACCTTATCTTCAGGTCCAAGATGGTATCAAAGCAATTTGCGTTCTCTTAAATAAGACAGGAAAACAATCAGGGCCTTTAAATTAAGTGATGCTGTTGGGGGTTTAATTCAATCAGTCAGAGAAATTCCTCTCCGATATTGATCAGGGACGTGCGTCACGATTGATTTTTCTCTGACATTTCCTTACTCTAACTCGTGTGCTGCGGTCCATTCGCGATGGTTTCTTTGTGTTCAAGTAAGAGCCACTTCTTTCATATTCCACTGTCATAAACTGCACGCCAGCTAATGCCAGCATGGCCAACACACTGAGTCCCGTTTTCTGGGACACAGTCTAAACCAGACTTGAGCGTGCCCTCATTATGGAGGTTTGCACACCCCCGAGAGTGCCCGACCTGACCCCAAAATTGCTCAATTGACTTTTTCCATCCGCCGTTATGTGTGCTGATGGGGAACCATGACATTTACATTCGCACCACTCCAATATGATCCCTTGCTCGGCGCGAGTTTTCGACACAGACTATAGCTCAAAACAGGTCACAGGATCAAAAGTGTCTCTTGCCCGGAGGAGCCACTGAGTCGATCCTTTCCATTTCTGCACCAAATGGTGTTTTCTCTCTCTCTCTCTTTCTCTCACCAGTAACTTGCTGGAACACATTTAGATCCTGAGTAGAACTCCTCAGTGCCCACTCATCACTCTGCGTGGTGTTTGAAGATTACTACGCTCAGAGACATCCTCACTGGGCATCCAGGCAGCTTAGAGGCCAAAATCCATAATCCCTTACCCTTCATGGGAATTCTCCATGCACTTCAACATGCTGAAATACAGCCCCGCTGCAGCAGCCACTCATGGTCGAGGAACTACTGCAGCCGGAGGCCGAGATAGATGGATGACATGTCTCAATGAATGTGGGAGAAGTGGAGGAAGTTAGATTTAAAAATAAGTTATGTACCGCAGATAGTTTCTGTCCAGAAATCTAATCTAAAGGGATGTTTCTTGCAAGGTATTTTTATTTCTAATGTATGCACACTACTTCACTCAGTCCACATGCACCGGTAACTATTTTATGTATACCATAACAGCCCAGAGGACATTATTTACTGAGAATATGGGTACTTTGGTGAGACTCAGCAGCTGCACAGCCTTTCTAGCAGTCGTCTCAATAAAGAATTTCCTCTGAGGCTTTAGCGCCTTATTAAAAAGCGTAAATAAGTGTAGTTCCTTGATTTAGTAATCTGCATGAGCAAGTAATATGTAAAGTTCAGCTGTTGTAGCTGAAGGACCGGTGAGGTTTAATTTTTCCTCCTCTAGGCTACACTCTAATGCTTTGTTAGTCTGCTCTGTGAAAACCCATGTAATAGCTTGGGGAGTTTGTCTTGCAGCAAACAAGAATAATAAAAGTAATCTCATATTCACATTTGGTGTTTTCTCATTATGAAAGCGTTTCTTTACAATAATAACCCCTTTCCATTTTTTCTTCTTGAAATACAAGCAAAAATAGGGGGGAAGGCAAAGAGAAAAGGTCAGAGCAGGTTTTAGTCAAACATCAGGTAGCAGAGTCACATATGTTGAACCAGTGGTTTCTACCTCTGCACCATCTGTGCACACATTTTATGATTAGCACAAAGTCCAAGTGATTAACAAGGATTTCTTTTTGTTATTCATGGTCAACTTTTCCGAGGAAGTTTGCAAGGACATCTCCGACTACATACGTTTGCCTATAACATGTTGAGCTCTAACTTGGACAAAATGTCAGTGTGAATGCCCTTGGTCAGTGAGGAGCTGGACCGCTACCCAGCACTACCGGCCTAACCTGTATCAGAGCGTTGCAGCTCTCTCTCCCCGCTGTTTGGCATGCTCCGTGGCACCGAGCGCTGAGGGCAGAGCGTGTCACCGAGCTGGCACCGGCCTGAACTCGTTCAAGGTTACTCTTTGATTTAATGGTGATGCATTTTTTAAAACCGCATCATCCCTCTCTCTCTTGCCACCGCGCCTAGTCCATCTCTGTCACAAACACTGGCTGTGCGTCTCACCTTTAGCAGTGGAAGCACCAGGAGAGGTTGTTTAAGATATAAATCAATGGCAAACGAAGCGCCCGGCTCCGGTGCAAGCTGGTCCTGATTGTTTTACCTGCTGGCCTGCTTTAAAGGCAGGACGGTGAAGGAAAACTGTACTATATATTTAGACAATGACAAGGGAAAATGGTCGACTCATCATGTAGACAGCCTTTTGTGTGGGCAAGTACAATTAACACTGACTACAAAGCCCTGATGTTTTGATACATAACCAGGTGCTGTGGTAAAATGTAATACCTTGGTGATTTTCTCCGCCCTTTTGAAGATGTAAATGATGGAGAAAAGTATCAGCGTCTTCTTTATTGTGTCTTTGTCTAGTATAAATAGCATCACCTAACTCTGTACTTCAGTGATGTTTCTGACAAGGTGATATTCAGTAATCATCAGCTCTCCCTGCTGTTCCAGTAAGTATGCACTGACGGCATTGTGTATCATAAAAATAGATTTTCAACCAGTTGCTCTTTTTCTCTGAGGTGCAGCTGCTTGTGAACGAGCCTAATTGCCGGGGGTTAGCATCGGTGCACATCGCCTCACACACACACACACACACACACACAGATATATTCAGGCGATCAGACAACATTTAACTTTTTTTTTCATTTCTTAACTGAAATTAAATCTGAGCTATTCAGGCACGAGAACATCAGCCTTTGTGTTGTGTGGCAGCCTGTTATGGATGGAGATCAGGATTTCAGATAGCAAAAAAAGAGATAAATCAGATAGAAACGGGCCATATTCATGAGCCATGTAATCCTCTTATATCTCATGTCATTCCGAAAAGCAAACACATCTTTGCCATCAATACTTGTGTCTGGTTTGATAAAGCCACCTCTCACAAGAATCGGGAAACTGTATGTTTGCCTCTCCAAAAAATGTTGAGCAGAAATTAGTGCTAAGATACTGAGGGGGGGGGAAACCATGCACAGCTTTGCATGATTATGATCAGCTGTATCAAGTAAGGAACAGGTTTCTAGTATTTTTGTGAAATTAATTGGTTAAATTTTAAAATTTCAACATGATAGTGGTATTGCAGTGCACATCTCTTCTCTTAGAAACATGGAGGTTTTAAGACATTCCACATTTCTGCCTTTATGTCTTGTAAAACTAATAAAATCATACATTAATTTTTTAAATGATAATTTTAATGAAACAAAGTATAAATCCAGTAAGAAATTCAACCTTCAAGTTGCTCTCTGAAGGATAAACCATAGACTGTATGTAAAGTTATAGGGGATGGCACCTACAGTAGCGCCTCCTATAATGTGATTGTTATAGGGCTGGAAGTATTTGTTATTTAGCAATTAATCTCTTAATTATTATTTGATTCACTGTTTTGTCTATAAAGGTCAGAAAATATTGACCACAGTTTCCCATAGCCCCTGGCTGACCCCTTTCAAATAGCTTGTTTTGTCAATAAAACAGTCCATAATGATATAAAACAGTGAAAAGCAGCAAACTTTCACATTTGAGAAGGTGGAACTAGTGAATGTTTGACACTTTTGCTTGATAAATGATTTTTACGTACATATGACGTCTTTTGTCCATCCGTCCTGGAAGAGGGATCCCTCCTCTGTCGTTCTTCTTGAGGTTTCTTCCTTTTTTCCTTATTTCAATTGAAGATATCTAAAGATATAAAGGGTGTGGTATGCCAAACAGGCTGAAAAGCCCTTTGACTCAAATTCGTGATTTGGGACTGACTTGATTTGACTTGTGTCGAAAACAATCAGTCATGGACAGAATTCTTTTGATCATTTAAGTTATTTATTAAGCAAAGATGCCAAACATTTACTGCTTCTAGCTTCTCAAGTGTGAGAATTTTCTGTTTTTCTTGTTTTTACCTCATTATAAATGGAATATCTTTGTGTTTTGGACTGTTGGTCAGACAACACAAGACATTTTAAGACGTCACCTTGAACTCTGAGAACTTTCAATGGGCATTTTTCACAATTTTCTGATGTTTTAGGTTTAGATTCTGATTTAGACGGTTAATTGATTAATTGAACAAATCAACACATCAATTGATAATGAAACTAGTTAATTGATGATTAGACTCCTTGTCTTTCAAATGACTAATAAGTTAATCAACGTTTTGTTTCAGTACTAGATTGATATATTGACAAATGTACACATTAAAAATCACTGGGTTAATTGACTCAACTGGATTAACTTTACCCAGTAGCTATTGGGTCACCAGTCAAACCCAAGACACAACAAGTTGTTTTGACCCAGAGTTATTGTTACTTTTTACATTATTTACCCAAACTAAAATATGGTTATTTTGACCCAGTGTTAGACACAACCAGCTCAAGTTTCACCTTAAAACTGTCAAAATGTATTGTTATTTGAAAAAGCACTAGAGTAGAATATGACAGTTCACAACCATACCTACTATATATCTTAGTTTTTGTAAATAACCCAACAGAAATATGAAAAAAATAACACTAACACTGGATTAAAACAGCCCCTTGTCTTGGGTTTGATAGTTTGATCCAATGGATTTCTACCCACAGGCCCTCAGTAAAGTTAACCCAGTATTGTGTCTGTGCTATAGTGACCCAATCACCCAGTGATTTTTAGTGTGTTCGAATGCACAAGGGAGATTTAGCAAGATGCTGCATCTCAAACTGTTGCATTCTTTACTATTTCTTGCATTGTTGGGATTCTGCAAGATCAACAATCTGAGAATTTAAGCTAATTTTTCTGATACATTCATTGTAATTTGATAAGAGCGTTCCTGATCCTGCTGCACGAGTGTCAAAATCCTCAGTCCGTGAAAAAAAAGAAAGGGGTTTAGCAGCCTGATAAAATGTGAAAACGGCTCTTGTCTTCACATGATGTGGTAAAGAGTGGAGCCCTGTGCCGAGACATCCAGCTGACAGATATTTGAAAGCCGCCTAATTTCGTTCAGATTCATGATGAGCTGAGAAGCATTAGATCATAGATGTGCAAACAGCAAAATGGGAGAATTAGACAGTCGCTGCTGTCAGCCATTATCCATTGTAGTAAGAATTGACAGCGTTACGATCCATTAAAGCAATTAGCTGTGCCACACAGGTGCCCTGCCTTTCAGTCTGTGAGACCTTTTATTAAAAGCCTCAAAATATTCTTAATTTCCACACCCTTCCAAAGAAAAATCTGTATACCAAATGTAATATAAGCAGCGGGACGGAATTAAATAGAGCGTAAACTTAATTTCATGTTGCCACAATTCATTCGATTCATATGGGCTTAATAGTATTGTTCATTTTCCTGCATATTTAGGGGTGAAGTGTTCGTACCTGGTTATGTCTGGGGGGCATTAAGTCTGACTAATGAAATGACTCTATCCTCTGTGGCGTTTTAATCTATTCACTGGGAAAGTAATTGACAAGCCCACAGTATGTGCATTAGGATAGCTCCGGCACCAAAGGACAGCTGTCACTAAAGCAATTAAAATGACAAAGGTTAATTAATTCTCTCCAGTTTTTACCTGATATGAGACATTCACAATGAGTGAGTTTTTCATTTCCAGAAGAGTAATAGTGTTTTGAGGAGAGTAATTTATTTGTGATTTAAAATAAATAAATAAATAAATAAATAAAAAACCCTGCCATTGTCTGATAGAGCCTTTAATATGTCAATACCTCACACAAAACTGTGCCCCAGGACAGCTTCAGCCCCAGATTTGAAATGAATTCTGCAGCAGGACATGGTCTGAAATGGCAAATGGTTGTTGATGTTTTTTTTTTAAAGTAGGATACCTATTGTGTCTTCTGTAGTGGCGCCAACAAAATGTGATTTGTTTATAAATGAGGCTTGTAAGGATGTTTTACACAACATTTCATTTGAACAAACGTCTGTAAGTGGAAAAAACGAAGCGCTACATTTTCCCTGCGGTTGGGGGTCAAGCGGAAGAAAAACCAAGACGCAAATAATTACTATGCCAACCACCTCTGACACCACGAGAGCAGAACCCAAGAACTTTCTAATCCACCTAAATGTCAAAGCAACGTTCGCAGCCCTCCCTCCGTGTGAATCTCCACAGGCTGCCAAAAGGCCAGTGGTTAGTCATCTGTTTACTCCTGCAGCTGCTGGGTGTCATTGGGACTCTGAAGGAGAAATCCCATGATTCTCTCTGCCATTTCTGACAGCTCCCGCCCAGACCACATTAATCAGGGATTGTGGGCGAGCTAGGGGATAGACGGCAGGCATGGATGGCTCCGGCCCAGGACAACTGAACCGAGGGAGAAGATCTGGGCCCAAAGATAACTTAGACGTCCAAACACTGCCGGGTTGTAATGCTGTCGGTTTCATTCATACACACTGAGCTCGTTAAATGGACGGTTTCTCTGAGGAAACGGCTAGTTTTTCTTGTTGCCGGGTAAAATGGTGCTTTGAAATTAACATAATTTAAGAAATGTTGGCTTTAAGGACGAGTTAAATGAATCCAACCTCTCCCACTTGTGCAAATTAGTCTCCAAGAAAGAGATTTGCTGCTGAATTTCGGTTATTAGATATTTGAGATTGGTTTGGATTGAAGTCCTGAAAAGCTATATTTCTTACGTGTTAATTATAAAACTCTACTTTCTACATTCTCTCTGTTTAATCATTTCACTGAGTTGTACTGAAGGTACAATCAGTGATCTGGGAGTTAACAAAAGATTAGCCCTAGCGCTAGAAGCGAAAACATAAAATTGGAACCTGCTGTCACTCCCAAAATGATTGACAGATGTTTTAATGAAGGGACTAATACTAAACTAAACAACTAAGTTAATAATATTTCCAGATGCTAAAGATTTTAAATCTGTAATGTTCTTAAATACAGGGGGGAAACAGCCCAATATTTGCAATTACTATTAGATTTGAAACGCACAAAACGCAGATTTTTCATCCTTTGTCAAACTCTTAAACCTGCATTAATTGATTTGTTTGGCAACAAGCTGTAAACACAACACTGACAAATGATCGCCTCATTAAGTTCATACGGCTAACATGTTAGGTTTTTATTTACACTTCCAGGAGACACAGAGAAATGTTTGTATTCATATGGAGACGTCTTTTTGGCCACCTGGTGAATGGGAGTCGAGTATTCACGCTCGTTTACTTTCTACCAACTCCTGAGGGCAACATCTGGCTCCTCAGCTGCTAAATTCTCCACTACGTTCAACAGCTAGTCGCTAACCGTGTCTTTCGGCTGTTTGGTGCTTACGAAAAAAGCTGAAACGATGCTGATGAGAGTAAATCAAAACAGTAAAGTTGCGGTAATACCAAAACAATGAGCTGAAAGAAGTTAAAACGCTCCGTAAAGCTGTGGGTTCGTCACAACAAGCACTACCTCTCACATTAGACATCCATTGTTTTTCTTAAAATATAGGTTAGTGCAGCTTTAAGTTATGTTTGTGGAATTGTCATTGTTAGTTGGGCCTTAAACAGTACACAACATGTCGCATTTACCCTCAGACGACATCAGTCAGGGAACAGATCCATCTCTCAGCAGCTCTCACACCAAACACTTTTGTGCCAGGCTGTTTACACTTGTAAGATTATGTGCATAATGAGGCTGCATTGTCTCGCCAAAGTGCTGCTTTAATTCTTTGAAGCTGAACAAACTGTCCCTGGCACATTTGGGTAAGGGTGGAGAGATATCAAAGTCACTTTATTGAGATGAAAGAACTGGCCCAAACAGCAATCTGAGACATTAGTCATTCCTTCTTCTCGGTGACAGAAACATGCTCTCAATTTACGAGTCAGGTGCTTCCAGTGATTTCTGCCAGCCTTGTTCCTCCACATCATAAATTCCTCTTTATGCTCACTCATCCCACAGGCAGACCCCTATTCTTTGGCCTGCCTTGTCAGAAAATACACCCCATGTTGGCATATTGGATGTCGTCCAGGCTGCCATTAGCAGTTACTGTGTTGCGTATACCATAGCGTACACTGTGAAAGTGCACTGAATTTAAATAGACAGCAGTGATTGTGCCCCTAGGTGCACATTTGTGCTTTTTTTACAGGTTTTCTATCAGCACTTTAATTCATTCTTTCTGTGGTGTTGACTCTGCAGAGCTCCCACTTACACTGTGTTCATTTCCTCTAAATGCTTCACGTGGAGCCACTGGCTCCCAATTTATGTAATGAAGGTTTAATAGCCAATTGGAACATCCAATATCATTAACAGCCAGAGTTAGTCTCATCCAGATTTTTTTTTTTTTGATAACCAGAGGTGCAAACGTTTGATAGGTGCAATGTGTGATTAGCACCTGCTGTTTAATGTATGTCATGTCTCCTCTGGAGCGAGAAAACACATTTTACCACATCTCACATTTCAACACAGTGTTTGTTCTGTTTCAGTCTTGTTAAATTAACTTTAGGGAATCATCCTCTCTATCACTTCCATGTCTTCCTCTCGTCTGCTTGTACTAATATCTATTTTTTAAGCACTTTCAAACACATTTTGACCTTGTTTTTTATTTTTATTAGCACTTTTCTATACAAATGATTATTCCAGTGTGTACAGATGGTTATTTTTGGATACTGCTGGGGCATTGTGGCTCTGACACTTCTTACTACAGGCTGCTTGTCATGTTAGTTATGCAGGAGTTGAAATTTATTATACTGGACTTGTTGTAAGTCATAGAAATAAGAGCAACGTCTAAATGTCTAAAATGGAAACGCGGGACTGAGAAAACAGCAGAATTAGGGCACAGTTATGTTTGATTTTTTTGAGGAGCAGTACAGAAAATGATCTTCTGTATCTCTGCCATCTTGTGTGTCTTCTGCAAGTTTTATTTATTTATTGCAACATTTACTTGCTCATGTTTGATCTGATGGGAACTCTCCATTGGTGTCATTTACTGTGCACCGTCCATGGCCATAAAACTGCTAACACATAACACAGAATTGAAATAGAAGTACTTTTTTTTCTTTTTGTCCCGTGACTTGATGAAGATTATTTCTGACAGCTGCAATAACATGAAAATATAGATGGACGCTATTCAGTTGTTTACCACATTCGGTTCATGCATGGACATGGACGAGATTCCAACAACACTATCGGAGAGGTATATTCACTCTAACAATCACACTGCAGAACACAACACCACTCAAAATATGTTTGCTTTTTCCATTACACCCTCTAATGCATACTGACAGATTCTTCTTATTTGCATTGACATTTACGTGTTTGCAATGATTACCAGAGACTGATTGGAAAAGACAGAAAGCATGATTGAGACGGAAATACACTATCAACATAAACAACTAAATTAGCAGGAGAAAACATTAATAAAATTGTTTTCTGGTCTTTGTGTGGAATCCACAATATTTACATAAATACAATCAGCATATTTTTACGGTTGGCTTGAGAATATCCTTTCAATGTAAGCAGCTATGCATATAATATGAGTATTGCAAGCCTATAAATGCTTCCCTAAATGCTCTCATAATGACCTTGGGGTAGGTCTGTTCATTGGAGCAATATCAGTCTTGCGACAAGGATATGTTAGCTGTAATAATGCCTGTCAACATCTCAAGTTTGAAGTGTCTTAACTCCATTTTCATTCAAATAATCTGTCACCGCTCAGGACCCGACGGCTTGTCTCTGCATCTCTTTTTTCTTTCTCCTCGTCTGGTCATGTGATCACCCGGTGGGGAGGTAAGGGGTGTCACTGTGGTAGTTGTAATCTGGACACACCTTCTGCACCAGCTTGTAGTCGGTGCTGTAGAAGGTGATGAAGATGCAGATGACTTTAAAGGGCTTGGAGCACAGCCAGGACACGTGGCTCTGGGTCTGCTCCTGCGGGCAGCTCTGCGAGGGGTCGTGGGCACACAGTGAGTTCCTGGTGCCCTTCTCCACCTTCTCGTACTCCACCCTGCAGTTGAACAGCTTGGTGTCCTTGGTCTCCAGAGCCGTCTGCTGCTGCTGGTGGTGATGGTGGTGGTACTGCTGGTGCTGCTGGTGGACCTGGAACTCCACAGCTTTGGTCGGCGGAACGAGTCCCACGGACACGTTGCCCTGACCGGTCGAGTTGTGGCGGAAGTAGACGCTGAATGTCCCGTTGCCGTGATCAACGATTTTGCCGGTAATAAGAAGGTTGAGCTTCACTGTCTTGATGTTGGAATGGAAGTCGCCCCAACCAAACATCTTCTTGAACTTGCCGGTCTTGACGATGGGCCTCCTTTTGGTTCTGGATCGAGGATCGCGGGGGTTTGAAGCGTTGTAAAGCCAGTTCCACTGCTCCCGTTTAGAGTAAGAGTCTGCTTCATCGTAGTTCAGATCCAGAGAGGTGAAGTTCTCTTTGCCATAGAGGGTCTGGGACAGCAGACGGCTGATGGAGAAGGCCTTGCTACTTTCAGTCCAGTAGGTCTTCACTTTGGGTTTTGAGCTCTCTCTCAAGTCCGAATTTCCTGAACTTGGTGAATCGGCACTGGCAACCTGGAAGAACAAACACACAAAAAAATCACTTTGTATGAGGATAAAATGTGCAAAATTTCAAATGCCTCCAAACAACATATGTTTACATTCAAGTGACAAAGCGACTGTAGGAATTATGACTCTTGTCTGTCTGCAGCAAGAGAGGAAATATGTTATATAATATGACAAAGGTCCCTAACCTTAACTAGTAATTCTAACTCAACCTGCAATGTTTCCCAACCTTAACCAAATCATTTTTATTCCTAAACCAAACCAAACCAAACCATAACCATAGCATTATCAGGTTATAAAAGGAACAGACAAACAATTCCTGAAGGGCAATTACAAACAATGCAGTCTAGTAAAAAATTTGGAGGCAATGGTTGATTTAAATCTATCATGTTGGTATAGCGCCAGCTAACGGTGAAATGCTGTCACATTTTGCAGGATTGCTACCAGTTGATTTGTGTGTGTGATGTTGAAATCTTGTTGCAATCGCACAAAGTTTTAAAGAGTTATGGCAATTTATCTTAAATATAAGATGCCTCCATGAATTTGGCAATAGATGAAAGGAAAAGGATATGGGATTTTTTCCCATGGTTATCTAACAATTCTATAAACCTAAACTGGTGAAAATCAGGTAAATATTGTAGGAGTAATAATGAAAAAACATTCAAAAAAGTCTAAATGTTGGAAAATCTTTCTAGACAGAAATGGGTGGAGCCTATATCAAAAACATTTTCTGTAAAAACAAATTTAGAGTCACTACAAAATGAATTAATCCACCACAAAATTAGAGGATTGTGCAGCCTTGAAGGACCAGACCAGCATTCTTTAGAATTACGTCAATTTCACACCTTACGAATTACATTAATTGCCAATGTTCAGTTCCAATGCAGGAATCAATGTGCTCTGCATTTGGTGAGCCAGAAAGTGTGTGGACATTGAGGGGAGGAGGATGGTGGTGGATGTGTGTGTAGCGTGTCTGACTTTCATGCAATAGGTTGGAGATGCATCTTATAGCAGTCGAACTGTTTTGTGTTCATTTTTGTTCCTTTATTTGCCTGGACCACAATCTTTCCCTAACCTTAACCTTAATGTAGTTGTCATGCAAGGATAGAAGAAGAATTTAGAGAAATAAAGAAAATGTTTTCATTGAACGTAATCCAGGTTTTTGCAGAATTGTCCAATAGCAACGTTCTTTCTGGCGTTAGCGTTGGTTAGACTTGGTCTGTCTATATTTTTGTCATCCTGAGTGTCCATACTGTAATTTTACAATGTTGGTCTATTCTGTACACAAGACATCTATTGCATGTCTGTCTGTCCTGGGAGAGGGATCCCTCCTCTGTTGCTCTTCTGAGGTTTCTTTCATTTTTAGTATTTTTGGGGAGTTTTTCCTCATCTGAATTGAGGGTGTAAGGATAGAGGCTGTCGTATGCTGTACAGAGGCAAATTTCTGACATTGGGCTATATAAATAAAATTGGCTTCATAGCAGAAAACTGTTGACATGTTTTTGGGATATCCTGCTAACTAGCAAACAGGACCAAAACCAATCTCCTTTGCAACAGTGAAAAAACACCAACAAATACAGATTATTTTTCCACCCACAAGCATGTCAGCACCTATAACAAACGGTGTTAACGCTGTAACCGACTCTTACAGTGTGTGAAACGTCTTGTGCGCGGCGTCCTAATCAAGATTAAGGGTATTCCTGCCATACATCGAGATGAATGAAGCGCTGCTCGGGTGCAGACGTGATGCAACAGCAGACTATTACCTGCTGAATGTGGCCTGAATGGATGATTGATGATTCATTCTGTGTCTCTCCTCTAACAATCACACAGATGAGAGAGCGAAGATTCCCGGTGCACCCCACAGAGGCCCGTGACAGTGATGTCCAAACCCCGGCCGAGGAACGTGACAGCAGATCTATCTGGTCGAAGCGTTTACATTTTGTACCTTCACCCCGTGATCGATACTCTGAAAATAAGGTCTTATCTCATTCAGAGAGATCACTGAATGACATTGTAGTACTGTAGGCTGTAGAGTGTGTGTGGAGCTTTCACTGAGTGAACTGTTGCAGGAGTTGTGATCTTTCTCTGAAGCATGCCTTCATTTTATGAACTTGGCTTCAGAGTGGAGGAGTTTGAAAAGATGGCCTCCAGTTGTTTTGAAGAGGCCTCGATGATGAATGACCCGATGTGAGTGAACCGTTAGTGGCATTGTGGAGACTTTGGCTTAGTAACTGTAACATCTCTCTCCCTCTCTGAATAGAGGAACATAGCATGCACGTTTTTTAAATGTAACATGATACGCAGAGTCGAATCGAAGCCTTTCAAGCCCAGAAAACGTTTGGAGATAGCCAAATCTTTGCAGTCGGTTGGTTTTAGAAAAGAAAAAGGAAGTTGCTGGACCTTCATAGCAGAATGTTTGTAGTGATGAGCTAAAGAGAAATATGAATTTCAGCGGTTTCCTTGCGCAGTGGGGCAGTTAAGCTGTATTAATGAGCACCTCCTTTTTGTCTTCCATTGCTGGAAACAAAAGTCTGTCATCATTGCCTCACTGGTGATGTATAGTAAAAAGATAAAGTGAGGGTGAGGATGAGGGAGGCTTCCTGTTCACGATTTATTGGCACCATTATAGTCAAACATTAAGCTCCTTAGGATGTAAAAGTAGCAGTGAAACGGTCTCTTATAGACTGTCAGCCCAGCAGCTATAAAGTCAATTATGACATTAAAGTTCAGTCTTTATTCTTAGGTTTAATAATATTTAAGGTTTCAGTTGTTTATGTGCATTTTAAAAGTGAAAATGCTACAAATAAATGCATCTTTATAGGATAATACAGCAGCCAGAAGCTAGTTTAAGTTCATGGTTACTGACCAAACATAACCTCAGATTTTGATACACATTGTATGTTGCAAGGTCAAAAATGTTGAGGAAAAACTAGTGAACTTCTTTCCAAATTCATATACAGGATTTGGTTAAATGGATTTCTAACTTGATCTCTTGTGAGTTTATACGTGAATTCAGTTTTACGTGTCTGCAATAATCGTAAAATAAATAAATTGTCTATAAACGACCTTTGACCCGTAATCCAAACTGTAAGCCCCATTTATTTTTCATGAATATTTCTATACCGAGTCGTGAAAAGACTGTAGTCCCTAATGATCAAATGAAATCTCATTTTCGTAGTGCAGTAATTACTGATACTTCCCAGTAACTGGGTTTCAGTCTCAATGGAGTCTTGAAACCAGATCAAGGGATATTAGGAAACTGCTTTGAGCTGGTTTAAGTGACTGTCAGGCTAATTAGTGAAAGTGTGTGTGTGGATACAACTTTTTAAGGTGTAGATGGAAAGAATATTTCCGAAACAATGCAGATCCAAGCAGGTTTAGCAGTCAGATGGTTTTATCATTTTGTCAACCAGGAAATTAGATTGCCTACAAGAGTGTGTTTTGAAAAGCACCATCATTTTCTGCAACTTTAAGTTATGAATAATTTTGTTAGAGGTGTCACTGGAAACAATTTTTAATTTTATTTTGAAAGGGATTTCTTCGCTATTTTGCTTCCAAGATTATCAAAATTACACAGCACATCTGAAGCGCGTCATCAGACCTAAGTCCTTGTTGTGGGAACTCGCTCTGTTGTCACCGGCGTTATGTATGGTCCCCAAACTGTGACATGCAATTAGCTTTCATCTAAAGCACCTGACAGTCTCTGGATTAGAGCACTCAGAGGCACATTCACGGATTAGAGCCCAACCTGTAATCCAGCCCGGGGAGATTAGGCAGATCAGAGGCAGTCCTGACTAAAGCAACGTTTATATCCAGAACACCCCGACTGACTGCACCAACACTCGGAGGGCCAAGATTTACCTCTCGCCGGCTTCAAAAACATGCAATCGAGGCACAAAGAGAGAGAGAGAGAGAGAGTGTGTGTGTGTGTGTGTGTGTGTGTGTGTGTGTGTGTGTGTGTGTGTGTTAGATGCATGAATGTGTCTGAAAGAGATACTGCAGAGAGAAAAGAGGGAAAGTGCTGTAGGATAAAGGACAGGAGGAAAACAAACATGGCAGCGTAAAGGTCAACAGTCACACTTTGCTGACTTTGGGTTTAACAGATATTGGTTTGTCAGTGTGGGGTTTTATTAAATATCAACTAAGGGACAAACGATATGGTCCACTGCTCCAAGTGGAATTTATTTTGCACCTAATTAGCTTAATTCAGTTGTGATGTATTTTTATACATTTATTTTTTATTTCAGTAGTCGTAGTTAAAGCAGTGTTCCACAACCTTTTTAGCTTGTGGCCCCTTAAAATGACCCAGTACCTTCTTGCAAAATATTTTTTAGTGACCAGAAAAGTATTTCAAGAAAGAAAAAAATGAATGTAAATTCATGAAGCACAACAAAACTCTTTCCAATCCCATTAATCATCTCGCGACCCTTCAGATATATCTTGTGACCCAGTGGAGGGGCCCCAACCCCCATGTTGGGAACTACTGCCTTAAAGGACCGCCCCAGTGGTTTTAGCTCATTTACTACAAATCATGAATACTTTGTAAAAGGTTAGCTGTGAAGTAAAAGTCACACAATCTGAGCTCTCAATAAATTTTATTAAACAGCACGTTTTCATCTAACAGATCTTTGTCAGGCCTTACTGTATATATGGCTGAAACAATTGATCTGCAACTATTCTGATAATTGATTAATTGTTAAAATCATTATTAAAGAAAAAAGGGTGAGGGGATGCTGCTTTTTTTTTTTGTCCTACATGATAGTAACTTAAATATCTTCAGATTTGGACTTTGGGTCGGACAAAACCAGTAATTTGAAGACATCAACTTGAGCTTCAGGAAATATAACATGCATTTTTCACAATTTTCTGACATTTTACAGACCAATCAGTTAATCTATTAATCGAGAAAAAAATCGCTAGTTGCAGCCCTAATATAGACATAAACACACCCATCACTCAGGTGGTTGTGACGTGCATGATTAAGACTCAGTCTACTCTCAGAGTGGACCAATCACAGGATAACACTGTCTGATGATACTCCACAAGGAGACAATGTATGGCAATATTTACAATAAAAAGATAGAAGCAGTTGGCAATAAATCTCATGAAAACACTAAAACCCACAATGAACTGATCCCACTAACAAGTATTATGTGTATCCAAAGTCTGACATATCTTACTCCTCTGTGCCACACAGCTCCATTGTTGTCCAAAATCTATTAAAGACACATCAGTGAGCCACACTGTAACATGAACACACACACTGTAGTTTATTTTGAGTAGATCCGACATACACCGTCCTGCTGCTGTAAATACTCACTAGAGCACCAAATAAATTAATTAATCCCCCACTAAAAGTAGTCCTCAATAAATGCACTATGTCCCTTTTTAAAAAAAAAAAAAAAAAAAAAAAAAAAGAGTAAGTATATATTTGTGACCTACTTCTAAAGATTTATGTGTTCAGTAGGAACCAATGAGCCACAGACAGAGTAGGGAAGTCGGAAAAGGTTGCGAGACGCACTAACACTTGTTGGTTTTGTTTTTTTCAAAAAAAAAAAATAAAAATAGAATTTCTTCAGCCTTATTCTTTAAAATGTGGTTGAGCGAATTTCATGAGTGATAATGCTTTAATGGAAACATATGGCTGCTTATCTGAAAATCTAAAACTGTATATGACCTGCATTTGAAAACTGTCAGCAGTTTACAGGATTTGTACAGTAGTGAAGGCGCGAGTGCTAGAATGAGCTAAAATGTGCAAAGACACTGGTGTAGTCCTTTTAAAGACCAGCTAATCCCGATGTTATTTGGTTAGTTTGGGTTTCACAGGAGTAACATTTCTTCCAACGTTTGAACAGTTTTGGTTATTTCACGTGAGAGTTTGTCTGTCTGTATTTTTTGTTTTGTTTGAGCTCTTCTCGCTGGATTAAAGTGGGCGGGGCTCAATTGGAAAACCATGATGTCACGTATTACTGCGCACCAATCAGAATTTAGCAACATTTGAATCAAAACGTGATGTCAGCTGTTGGGTTGTCAGTCCACCGTCAGTCAAATCTGATCAAACCACACCCACACAGTCCTGATGTTTTTGGCGCATTTAGGTATATTTAAAATATTAATGGTATGGAAAAATACTTTTTCAGGGGCTTTAAAGATATTACATAAAAGTAAAAGATATTGGTTTAGTATTGCACTTCTATATAGTTACAAACAAGGGACTCATAAGAGATAGAAGAACGGTGAAAGAATGGTAAAAATCAAAGCAGCAGAGGCAGAGATATCCAGATTTGTGTTGTTCGTATTATCGGTCTAGCTCCTGTATTTCCCATAATTCAAATAAAAGAATCTTTAGACCCTACCTGCCCGGTAAATGTCTTTCAAACTCCATTCGTACGGTTTGTAACACAGGCTAAAAAGTGTGCCCGTTTTATACAAGAAAATACACCAACTTACAGAAAGTCATATCGGTCAAAGCCTCGTGCCAAATGCAGTAGTATAAAACATTTCATTTGCAATATATATTAAATATAGTGTTTTCATTCAAAGAAATTCAAACGTATCTCCCAGTCATATTTAGAGGCTTTCATTACATGTTCATGTTTTGTTTTGTTCATTTCAGTTTTCTCAACATTTCGACCTGCAGTTTGTTGTGCAGGAGTCTCCCTCCACCCACACCCCATTTAACTGTCTGTTAATATTATTCCCAGGTTCGGTTTGTGAGGCAGAATCCCTCAACAAGATAACACAAACAGCATCGGTATGCAGAAGTCCTTTAGGGAACGACTCTCAGATTGCCAGATGCAGCCTATATGCAGGCTGTTGGACAAACCTAAATGCTATCTACTCTTGGCGAGGCTGTGATAAGGCGCAGGCGTCCGCTCTTTGAAACAGGAAGATAAACAACCCCCGGCTTCCCTCGGGAGCTCGGAGGATATTCTATGGGCTGGACTCCCGAACAGCCAACAAATTCCACCTTTAATAGAACCACCGGAGGAGCCAGATGACTCGGCGGTGGGCTGTACACAAAACCTTGCGGGGAAGAATGAAAGTGTGTGTCAGTTTTCATTTACCTGAATGCTGCGGCTGCTGTGTGGGGAGGATTTGTGAGTGCGACAGTTCTAGTTTAACAGAGTGAGGATGGAGAGGGACCGGGCTGATAGCAGATTTCGGCTGCCACTTTGCAATCTTGATTGGATGGTGTGTGTTCAGAGTTCAGCCGCAACATTCAGAAATTAATAGAGTTGTTGTCCTTTTAATGGTATTTGTGCATAAACGCCACACTGCAGAAGTTTTGCGGATTTATTTACTTTTTTTAAATTTAAGGTATTAAAGTGATGCTCTTATCCGGAGAGGCTTAAAGTGTGAGGAGCTAGTAGGGGTTAGAGTTTGGCCCAAGGACATGTGGCTGTTGTGGGATCAAACCTGTGACCTTTCGGGTATGAGATCTAACGTCTTGCTCCAACACTCCCAGCAAAAGCTTATTTTAATCTAATTTATGACTTTCCAGATGCCATGAATCACAAGTACTTCTACCAAAAAGCTCTCAACAAGAAGAGTTCAAGAAGAAAAACTAAATATATCGATTTATGAAATATCAGCTTCAATTTAGAGCCACTTTTCTGTATTTGACAGAAATGTTCCTCTAGACAGGAAGGTAGTTTAAGAGTCCTTAGAGTATTTTTCCGACTGGGCACTTGGGATATGATTGTCGTCATAGTCATTTACAGTGAATCTAACTTGTCTCGCCTTATGAGGTCCCCCCGTAGTTGAGCTGATGGATCAACTAAGGGCATTTGACGCCCCCACTAAGAGTTTAGGTCTATATTCTCCCAGTGATATCAAAGTGTTACCTGAGGGGGGTCAGAGATGATGACAAATCACAAAGTGTGTCAAGACATCACAGGCAGCTGTGGATGGAGCCGAGTCCTATCACTGCAGCACCGCTTTGAGAGGCCAGGGCACAATTATTACCATGACTTCTGAGGAGGATAAATACTGTACGCGGACAGACTGCGGGATATTAGAGCGGGGCAGTTTGAAGACGAAGGAGGAGGAGGAGGAGGAGGTGGTGGGGGGGTTGTGGGAGAAGGAAAAAAAAAACGTAGCCACCAGTTTTTCAACTTACCCAGAGGAAAAATGCATAATCATATTATTTCACACACGACTTGGTTCAAAGGCGGCCAAAATAAGTTTGTGAGGTTCCCATGGGTCTGTCAATCTGTTGAAGGAGCTGCAGGCGAAAGCTTAGGATGCACCGAGTACGAAACAATTATGATCATCCCATTAAAGCATAGCGAAGCAATTTGGCAGCCTAGTCTGGAAAAAAAAAAACCCACTCCCATCAAGTGATGCTATGAGATCAGCTTGCACTACCATGATGCTATTGTACATAAGTCTCATAATGATTAATGATTAATGTTTGTCTTTATATTGTGACAATAGGGGAATCCATGTTAGTTAACGTTATTGCTTCTGAAATCGAAGAATCGTTGTGTTCC
This sequence comes from Macquaria ambigua, assembly GCA_008360985.2. Classification (NCBI taxonomy): domain Eukaryota; kingdom Metazoa; phylum Chordata; class Actinopteri; order Centrarchiformes; family Percichthyidae; genus Macquaria; species Macquaria ambigua. Next base: position 898,258 of record VMKM01000003.1, on the reverse strand, counting down.
TTCAAAGCAGGAAGGCTTCGTAAAGTAAAGAAAGGGGAGGGGGGGGTGAAATGATTAGTGCGCTTAGTCAGCTGTGAAATTGAGTTTATGGTTTTCAAGACGGTGAATTCAATTCGATAATGGGTATTAAGTTGTAGAGAATAATTAATAGTAATTGACTTCTTTCCATCACTATGCAAATTAAACACAGATAACACCACGGGAGCTTTTTAAGGCCAGTCAAGTTTGTGGGGGATTAAGTTTATGGAATTTTTTTGTTGGAGAGAGGAGTGGCTCCTGTTCTGCTTTGATTGCTTTGTTGACAGATTTATCAGTGGGTGAGGGGTTACTGTCTCTCCGAGGATTAAAGGAATTGGGTTGTCACAAACTGTCAAGGCACTGAGTTAGGAGCATTCTGGTGTGTTTGTCGTAATGGGCTGAGGCTGTTCTCCACCGTACTGTCAAATATATTCTTATTGAACTGCATCTGTAAGTGGGAGAAAGGAGGAAGAAGAAGGAAGGAAGGAAGGAAGGAAGGAAGGATTGAATGGATAGTGCTGAGGGAGAAATATCCAGCGGGATATTTGTGTGCGGGTGGATTTGTCAAGATGCAGATTTGGATTTGGGGAGCTTGCGTTCAGAGTGACATTTTGTGAATTTGTGCAGATATAAATGAGTCAGTGCGTGGAGCAGTTACACATCTGGTTCGTGAAAGTGAGATTCATCATTACAGGAGTCAAATTTAAGGAAAACTATTTAAAAACATGCCTTTAACTCTCCTGTAACACAGGCAAAATGAGTCTGAAATGGAAGAAATCAACAAAAGACATTTTCTAGACTCACATTATCAGACTGCACGTCAGTCATGATCTTGCAGCAATAAATTCTGACTAAAATGTTGCTTGTTTTTTACACTGAGAGGTCCAGTCGTCCTTGCACTACCTCAAACTCGTTTATCAAAATGTTCTGTTTGCGAACATTCCTCGATATTCCCACTACCGGACAAGTGCAAACATTAATCACAGAGATGTAACATGATATGAAAATAAAAAGGTTAAAAATCAAAATGACATTTAACTCACCAGAGAGATGACTGACAGCAGCAGCAGAGCAGCAGCCCACAGACATGTGGTCTTCATGCCTCTTTGTGGAGCGTCTCCCCTCATGTCAAACTGTCCTTGATCTTGTCAGCCACGCAAAAGGAAAAAAAAAAAAAAAATCTCCTTCGGACTGAGCCGGTATCAGCTGCCGAACTTGAGGAGAAATAAAGAGTGAGGGAGGCGGTCCTGAGGCGAGAGAGCAGTGATGAATCTCCTCAGGCTCATTCAGGAGGGTCAGATGTCTGCTGTTAAAACGGCTCGAGTGTCTTAACTGGATGGATTTTTGATGCGAGGTTTGTAGGCGCCGTGGTGAAGAAGCGAGGTGTTTGTACATCTGAGTGTCAGTGTGGAGGGACGTTTTTATATAGCGCGCTCTGAGGTTCAGAGAGGGGAGGGGGAGAGAGTGGTGGGGTGGGGGGTGGAGAGACAAATAGAGTGAGTGAGGAACGGGTGGGGGGGCAGAGAAGGAGGTTCACGTTATAGACTTTTGAGAAGCAACTTTTCTTTTAACATCGTCAGGGGCTGACATCTAGTGGCCGCTTTTTCCCTTTACATCAGATGCTGTTAAACATCAGTGAGATACATGAAGCTGCAGGAACAGGAACTCATCGCAGCTTATTCTCTTAAGTGACCCCCAAAAAGAAAACAATATTTAGTCCTTTTTATGCCTACATGTAGTTTATGCTGTATGCTGTGCCCCATCCAAGAATTCAAAAGCTGTATTACAGGATTGGTAGTATTTAGTTGAAGCTTTAAATAACAGCTTCTTCTCATTTGTACGAATTCACTCATAACGTGCGGAAGTAAGTGAGCTGAAATTACAAAACTTTATTGTTGTTGTTATTGTTGTTTATAGTTTATTTAAGTTTATATGCCAAATATAAAAGGTAATAAATTCGACCTTTTTGTAAAAATCAGGTTTAAGTAAATAACTTTTGGTCACACACAAAAAATAAACTACTTTAATAATAATTAATTATTATTTCCTTTATTACTTTTAGACAATGTTTGGTTATTGTATTAAAAAAAGAATACAACTGTTAAATATAAAACTATTTAATACAAAACACAACACTACTGCCTAAAGTGCAGAATGTCAGTGTTTGATATAATTATAACATTTAAAAGCAAGATTATGAGTTAAATTTGTGCTGGAAAAGTAAAGCCATGCATTTATTATAATAACTGTTTTATAGTTATTTATAGTAAATAAACGCCAAACCCAATCAATCCATAACAGACAAACTTCTCAATCAAAGAGGACTTCCGTGATTTTTTTATGCCACTTCCTTAAATTTGGTGGTCTTTGCAGGAGACACATTTCTTAAAATGGTCCAAAACGAAGCAGCAGAGGCCGACTGTTTGTCCTTTAAATAAGTCAAGCTTCAAAAACACTAGATCCTACACTTCCCATAATGCAACGCAATAGCATCTTTTGTTAGCCCCTCCCTGCCTGGTCAACACCCACATCTTTAAAACTCCATACCCCAAGTTTGTGATATTTACTGGTTAAAGTGTGTAGTCTCTAAGCCCCAAATTACCTCGACGATGCCATTTGAGTAATTCTTTGTCTCCTGCAGAGCCACAGACGACATTATGAAACTGTTTTTCAAGGCTAGTGTCAAAATCCAACCCAAAAAACAATAACTAAGTAAAAAGTGAGGCTGTCTGCCCACTGAAACTCCCAAGTTTTTATTAGTGCAACGTTTTGACCTTGCAGGTGTGTGGACAGCCTCTCTGTAACATAAAATCAATGGAGTGACCCTCCTTAAAACTGCCACAATCATCCCATAATCTACACACTTTGAATCAAAACTAAAACTTGATCTCTTAATTTGTAAATTTAAGATTGAATTTACTGTAAGAGCAGACTGAGCAACATTTAGGGACTCACTTCGTGATTTCAGCTCATATTTACTGACTTATTTCATGACTTTTCCACCTTAAAGGATAAGTTTAGTGATATTCTTTATTTTTATTATTGTCAACAAATCCCATGAAGAAACCAAAACTAACCAAAGCCTGGTGTATCTTATTTCTCTGTGCCATAGAGCTTGTGTCAAAAACTATTAAAAACACATCAATGAGCCACACTGTGCCATGTTCTATCCCACATGTGAGATATTAATCCACAGCTGAAAATATTCCCCAACAAATACACTACTTACTCCTGTTTGATTTTTAACATGTTAAAAACTAAAATGCCCAGCTGTTTAAAAAATAACTGACCCTTTGTAACTGTATATTTGTGAGATTATAGTCTTCAGAAGGAACAGATGGAGCCACAGACATGGTAGGGAATTCAGAATGTATTGAAAGTGGAGCTAGACCGATAAATTGATGTGTATGCCGGCCGATGAGTAAAAAGAAACTGCAGACAGATGCCAAATTAGCTTTAAAGCTGGAGTGCAGAACTTTTGTCTCCCCCTACTGGCAGTGAGAGTAATTACACAAACACTGTCGATGCGTGCTCATGATGCATGTCTACAGGGGAGCTCGCTCAAATTTCAACAGTTCCAAGACAATGATCCATTATTTAGGTAGAGTAAATGTAATAGCTACATAGCCTACTCCAAATATTTTACAAATACCAACCTGTCCAAGAGCAGTAACGCGACATCCTGTCCGAACTCCGGTATACTGCGAAATACAGAGATTTACCTGGCGGTGATCAGCTTAATCAGCATTATGTGAACTCGTCTGGCAACGGCTTTAATGTAACAGACGTTCATTTATATGTAAATGTCCCACACTCTAGTTTTAAGGTAACTTAGAAACTGTATCACTACTAGACAAGTTTATTTTTTAACTGTAAAATGTCCTGCTTAGTATTTATCTTGGTCACCATTCTTTAAAAAACAAATCTAATTAAGATTGCTGATGGTATGTGCTTGTTTTAAAAATTACTATCGGTCAATATATCGTTATCCGATCTTTTAAAAACTCTCAAATATGGATGTCAGTATCGATCAGACTATAATTGAGAGGCGGACTAACACGTTGTTGGTTTTGGTCTTTTCATGGGATTTGTTGACAATTTAAAAATATCTAAGAAAACAACATCCTTATCCTTTAATGCCAGTTTTAAACATTTTATTCAGTGATGCTGCGCTCTTGTGAACATATAAAGAAAATTACAAAAATGGCTCAATAACTTTCTTTGTGTGTTTACAACCGTGTCCTTATTTATTTGTCAGTAATTCTTCCCGTACATATAAACAACATGTACAAAACGGCTTTTTTCTGCTTCTTTTTTTTCTTTCCTTATTTTTTTTTCACAACGTACAACTTGCATCATGATAACATCAGCAATATCACACACCCACTTTGCAATATTCAAACTAAACATTTTCTGTGCAATACAAAATAAATGTACACATACTTTTGATATTGTTTTTTTCTCCAAAAAAATAAAAAAATCGGTTATTTACAAATCCCACAACAAAAGAAGTAAACATTCTCCACACCAGTTTGCTTTTACGTTGAACTCAGCAGAAGCGTGTTCCCTTATTATTAACATGTTGTATATTTTAGTTTGTACAGATTTTCTTTTTTAAAACTATTATATTTCACCTCATGTAGTGTGAGTGAAAAACGATAGAGCACCTATGATACGGATTACTACATGAAAAGTTTTAAAAACTCTGAAGTATATTTCGCTAAGTGACCTCAAAAGAAAATTTAGTCTTCTTTACAGTGTATAATGTATGCTGTATGCCCCATTCAAGTATTAAAAACTGTATTACAGGACTGTTAGTATTTAGTTATCGTCAGTAAGGCAGAAATGACATTTGCATGACATGAATGGTTTAAATTTATCGATCTTTCTTTTTCTTTAAACACTGGAAAATATCAGCTTTTCCACTATGTTCTTCTGTAAGTAAAAAAAAAAAAGTAAATAATTTGAATTTAATCAGAGTTTTTATGATTTAAAAAGAACTTTAAAGCAGGTGCTCCCTTAAAAAGAAGTCACCTGCTGGCATCATAGTTAAATCTTTAATTGCATCTGGGCAGAAGTAAAGTGATAACACCAGACGAAATCTACAAACCACAAAAGGTACTTGACTACAACCAAAAATAAATCAGTTGTGAGAAATAAAATCTATACATATATTTACTGGAGATTCACACCTGTTTTGTAAAATGTGACACATCTATCACGTCGTTTTCCTTTGAATGTTCTCGTGTTGAGCTTACGGTAGCTGTTCCTCTGCTTTATGGTTTTTGTCTGTGGAAGAGGCAGTGTTTTATGGCAATAGAAGGTAGAAGTCACGTGTGCATATCATGCTGCACTAATATAGTGCAATGTAGAGCCTGAAACAAAGAAAAGGGTGGAGGCAGGCAGGCAGTAGTTTCCATGAACAACTGATTGCAGGCTACTCCTCCATCAGCATCGTACAGATCAGTTTATCCCACAAACACAGGCCTGTGTGCCTCTAAATCAAGCAAAAAAAATAAATAAATAAGAAGAGAAGAAATGCCTCCCTTTTGTTCAAGACTGTAAAAGAGATTTGAGTCAAAACCCAGTTGAGGATTGAGAAAAAAGGAATCCAAACCTTTTTATGGAGATTTTCCTCTCCCTCCTCCTCCTCTTCCCCGCGGTGACTTTTGGCAACGTACGAACCGTCAGAGCATCCTAAGCCTCCAGCTACTCAGCGTTTTTAGGGACAAGCAGAAAAGCGCGGGGGAAGAGTTGGAGCTTGTGCTGCCATGTTCAGAGACAGCAGGAGGGCCGCGTCTGTCTTCTGCACCCAGCTTTTTTCCTGTGTCTGAAATTAAGTCTTTTCTTTACACAAATGTGGACGAGTAGGGGTCCAAAAAAAAAAATTTAATTGAACACGGTGGAGGTCACGAAGACTCGAGCAAAAAAAAAAAAACTTAAAAACAAACAAAAGGGAGTGAATGGAGCTCTACTTGAAATGGCTAAACCCCACCAGTGTCTCTGCTAAGAGGATTTTCTGTAATTTCTCCGCTCTGTGACGTGTCCATTCACGCTGCAAACATCCATGTCCCTCACTGTAATGGCTGTGATGAAGTGGGTCTCTAAGACAGGTGAAGTGCTCGGTGAAGCGTCTCCCGGAGGACTACATGTCCGTGTCCCCGTCGTAGGCGAGAGTCAGAGGTTTTAGTCGGTTGTTTTGTTGCCTCTGTCTCTGAGGTCTCTTTGGCTTTTTGCTGTGTGGAAAGATTAAGACAGAGTGTCACTTGAAATAACTTCCCAAAAGCAACTACAGTATAAACTACCACCACACTTACAGCACCTGATACTGCATGTTTCAGCTAAACACAGTTGTAATTATGAAAAACTAAATGCAGGTGGCGATTTCCACAACACATGGAGACTTACTCCAGCTCTTTAGAAGAAAGTAGATTTGGATGGTCATTTATTAGTTCCCATTTCATTTTTTGTTGTTTTCAAATATTTGGCTGCCCATCTAAATAGATTATCTTTCCGAATTGTTTTCCATTCTAGACTCTGCTCAGAAATGCTGTTAAATTGAGGTTAAACTTAAGATTGGAAAAATGACTATCCCAGTTAAAAGTTGTTAAAAGTGGAGCCCCTAATCCCAAGGCGACAATGATCACAAATAAATGATCAACCTTTTAAAGGATAAAGCTTTTCATTACTCTATATTTTTCTTATCGTCAACAAATCTCATGAAAACACCAAAACGTTCTGACTCCCTCTTTGCATGATCTGAAAATTTAAAGTGCATTTGTTGGGGACTATTTTCAGCAGCGGATTAATACACACTTAGTGCTTGTCACTGCCCGATCCATACCGGAAACCTGATTTGTTCCTCGCATGTGCGAAAATGCAGCTACTTCCTGTCAAAAATATGTCGAAGAAATTTATGTTAGTTATGAAATAGAAGATTCAAATCCTCTTATTAAATAAACTAAAATCTTTTCCTGTTTTCGTAAAGAATGTCAAATATATGGAGCCAATTTCGTCATCCATTAACAAAAAAAAGCTTGGAAAACGCTTGCATTGCTTGAATAAAGTCATTGTTAAATTCATTAAATTATGAAAAATGTTATATTAATTTATTATGATGCATTTTAACCTAAGATTAAATTCAATCAATATCAAAGTGGACCACTAGATTTTGATAGTAATGTCAAAGTCACACTAAAGATATTTTATCAATATGTATTTCTAAAGATATGTTCCACTTGTCAACATAAAGTGTGACTTCAATTTAAGCTTTCAAAAAAGTTGACCAAAATAAAACTAGCATTTGTTTTTATGTTAATGTAGGAACATGTGACCCAGTGCAACAGTGTGGCTCACTGATTTGTTTTTAATAGTTTTTGGACCACGCTGGAGGTCTAGGGCACAGAGGAAAACAATCTATCAGGCTTTGGATACACAGTAGGATCAATGCATTGTTGGTTTACGTCTTTTCAAGAGATTTGTTGACAAAAAGCAAAATATAGAATCTCACCAGCCTTTAGAAATACTGTATTTCTTTGCATGATCTAAAAAATCAGAGGCATTTCATTTTAAAACAGCCAGCTGATCTTCAGTGTTTTGACCCAACTTGACTGTTTGAGAGCTAAAAACTATTCTACACTAGAAACAAATGTCTGTTTCTCTATTAAGTATGGTGAACTATTAAAACATTACACATACAGTGAGGGTATGGGACACATATACGTCTAGATCTAAAAGCATTAAAAGGTATTAGTGAGTTAATTTGCATGCAAACTCTGCGCAAATGCCAGACATTTGCTACTTTGCCTCCAGGGGAGAAAAAAGCACCTTTAGAGGAAGACGGCTTTATTTCTACCTTTGTACTTCTCTGATCTGTCAGTACTGCCTTAAATACAAGATCGCTTCATGTCTCACAGTAATAGGGTGTATAATGTAAGACATTCTCAGATATACAGTATTTTCTATCCTCTAGAGATGGCTGTGAAAGACAGCGAAGCTAATATTTAGTTTGCTCTGTTTTGTATTATCAAATTTAAATTATTCCAATGTTGTATCTACAGTTTCAGCCGCTTTATCAGTGCAGGACAGTCCAATTAATACTTCTAAACATGAAAAACTTTTCCCCAAACTTTCTCCGAAAGCCAGAGTACAGAGACTATGATGTAATTGTCTCTGGAGTATGGATATGCTTCAGAAAGAATATTCTGGAAAGCTGGTAAAGACATCCAGAAGAGCGCCCGGGGGACTTTTCTCTGAATAGTTTCAGTGATGAAGAGCTGACAAAATCGCTACAGAGTAAACATGAAACGTCAGCATACATTTTCTGCCGTCCACAAAAATCATCCTGGCTCTTTGGCAAAGTTTTTCATGTTCACAAATACTGACTGGAATACCTCCAGGGCTGCAACTAACGGTTGTTTTCTTTATCGATTAATCTGACGATTATTTTCTCGATCTAATTGTTTTGTCCATAAAATTTCAGGGGAATAGTTCAAAATGCCTGTCAGAGCTGAAAGTGACATTAAACAGCTTGTTTTGTCAGTTCAACACAAATACTCAGTTTAATGTCATACAGGTCAAACAAAAGCAGCAAATCCTCACATTTGAGGAGCTAAAACCAGACAATTCTTAGCAATCTTGCTTAAAAAAATGACCCAAATGATTAAAAAATTGTTTCTTAATAATGTTGATCGACTCATAATTTGAGCTCTGAGTATTCTTACAATACAAGTGTTGGTTCAAAGTGTTGGTTTATACACTACGTTTGTTCAAAGCTGAATACAGAGAAATAACATCAGTATGTTTAATGTGTAAAAAGGAGAATGAGCTCTTGGTTTGGCAGGAAATGAAATGGGAGGGAAGATAAAGGGGAGTGTGTTGCCCTACTTCCTCTTTCGGCCACAAGAGGGCAGCGTGACATCACGCTAGTGAAACACAATCGAGGAGACTTCAGTGTCTGTACATTTAAATTTGATTTGTGGTACAGAAACGAGTCCCTGCAGTGATATTCATGTCTCCTTTAACGCCATTCATCTCCATGAGTCTGCTGTTGTAGTGTTAGGAGATCTTTACCTTCTACTACAGCTGTAACAAATCTATATTACATTTAAACTAACTAATGGAAACCTGTTTAACTACACAGCTACATAAACACATTGCAAGTGCAAATAATTATATTACTGTGTCAGGACATCCTTGTATGAATACACAATGTGGTGTACTTGTAGTAAATTTCCACAGGCTGATGCTCCTGATGACAGATTAGCATTAAGTGTTACCAAGGGACACTATGCTATGCTAATATGCTAATATAGTCTGTTTACACCTTCTGGTTAAAGGGACCCAATACTGATTTTGTTGCACACATGAGACACATGTAAGATATATTTTATAATGTGTAAACTGGGAAATATAACGTATATTTTAAGGCCACATTCATAAGTAGATTTAATTGATAGAAATTAGTTATTTGCCAGTTGGACTTTCATCTAGAGACACTGAGAGTAACTTTTATCTGAACTTGTCAGATCTTTAAGTTAAAATAAAATAATGTGTTCAGGATAAAACACTGTATAATGAGTACTTTTACTACTGATATGTAAAGTATGCATATTCAACTAGACAAAAAAAAGATTTCCATTTACCTTATTGTCAAGATTTTTTTAAATTTAGAGGTTCACAGTTATGGAATTAATTGAATGACACTGAAATCATTATCTTCCTTGCCAGCTTTTAGGTCACAGTTAAAAACATTTATTTCATCTTGAACATCATGGTTAGATGCTTCTGTTGGTTGTACATATCTATTTGTTTTTTTCTCTTCTTTTCTTTTACTAGTGTTTATGCTTGCTTGTGTGTATAGATGTTGTTTGCTTGTGTGTATAGATGTTGTTTGCTTAATTGTTTGTTCGTTTTTGATGAGTAACAATGTCATATTCTTTATTTGAACAAATACGGGGAGGACTCTGAATAAGCCTTTTCCTGCACTGTAATTACTGTCTTTTATTGAATGTTGTTTGTTTCCTCATTATTGTGCTAATAAACTAAAGTACATTTTGCTGTACTGTTACTTAGGTAAAAACTTTGAATGCAGGCCTTTGTGTATTTCTGCCTTTACTTAAAGAAATAGACGCTTACTCGCTTTCTTGCTGAGAATTAGACAAGAATATGGAAATCACTCATGTCTATATGTTAAATATGAAGCTAGAGACGGTTAGCTTAGCTTAGCATAAAGACTGGAAGCAGGGTTTTTTTGGACAGAGCCAGGCGAGCCATTTCCTCCTGCTTTTAGTCTTCATGGTAAGCTAGCTAAGCGTCTCCTGGCACCAGCTTCATATTTAATGTACAAACATGAGAGAGTGGTATTCATCTTCTGATCTAACTCTCTGCAAGATTGCAAATAAGCATATTTCCCTAAATGTCAAACTATTCCTTTAAGATCTCAGTACTTCTTCCACCAGGACTAAAACAGTATCTTTACACACCTGTAAATATACTACAGAAAGTATTTGTTATTCCTACCTGGTTTGTAGCTGTGTTACAAAGAGTTCTGGTGTGAACACAATCAGACATGGGTCACTTTTAAAAGTTAAAAGGTATAAACAGAAGGTAAAAAACTAATGATCAAGCCAAAGACCTTTTATCTAAACCACAGTCAAATCAACAGGTAAACACCATCTATGTGTTCTACACGCTCTAAACGATCTACTACGACTAAATTAAAAAGATTCCTGGATGCTTTGTCCTCACCTGCACCAGCACCTTCACTCAGCTAGTCAGGCCGGAACATGTGACACTTTTGAAAGAGGTCACGGGGAAAGGTCAAGGACTTCAGGTACTTATACTGGAGGGTGAGTTGGAAGGGGGGAGGAGGGGGGTGCTGCTTAGCTGCTGCTGCTCTGAGGCAGCTCTTGGCAATCGGGACAGGTGTAAATCATCTCATGTGCATTTTGGCCCATCCAGACCACCGTCCCATTGGCGTCAGACTCTTGGGCCTTAAGAGAGCGATGCACCGTGGCACAGTAGCTGCTGCTCTCACAAGAGGACGGCATGAAGGAAATAAACAAAAACGGTGATGTGAGGGTGGCTGGACGACAGGAGGGTGCTTCAACTCAAAACGGGAGGGGGAAGAAAATGAGTAGGGTTTGGTTTCGTGAATGAGGATGATGATGATAAATAGGGGAAATTAAACTCGTCAACTCACCAAGCTAGGTATATCATAGACACTATGAATATGAGGAGCACAAAGGCTCCGGCTGCTACACCATACACCCACATCTTCAGCTTCCCATCTGTGGAGGAGGAGGCTCGTCAGTTTGTCTGTCTGTTTACACGTCAACACGCCGCCAACAGCCATTAAAAGATGCAACAATTCGTTCTGTGAAAGCTTCAGAAAACTTTGTAATAATCCAGCCCACCATTTACAGTGTACTTTTATTTTATTAAAATCCTAAATGTAGGTACATTTGGGAGACTATGGGGAACAAATGGAGTAACAACTGAGCATTTTAGAGAAAATGAGAAAAACATGTATAATACATTTATTTTTGTAAATAACAGATTTAATCAAGTACTGTACTTTACTTGAGTATTTCCATTTTATGCTACTTCATACAATTTGGAGTCAAACATTGTACTTTTCACTCCACTACATTGATTTTAAATCTTTAGTTACTCTGCAGTCAGATTATTAATATATATTAATACAAAATATAATCATCTAATAAATGATGATTTATGGATTAGGCTACCCAGCAGCACATAAAGTAATTAAAATTAGCTCCACCGTTACCAGCTGCAACATTAAAGTGATGAACAAATGAATGCATCAATAATTACAATTATATAATATATATTATTCTGAAACGGGCCATTCTGCATAATGAGTACCTTTACTTTTGGTACTTAAAGTATATTTTAATGCTCATACTTTAAAGTTTTGAATGCAGGACTTTTACTTGTAACAGAGTATTTCTACACTGTGGTATTGTACTTTTTCCGCCACTGCTAGGTCTCCTCTATAACAACTACAGCATATCTTTATAGCAGATGGACTCCAGACTTCCTGTTACCTAATATCTGCCATGAGCAAAGGGCGACCGCAATGGTTTTTATTGTACTTCCTCCATTACTATAAGGAACTGCTACATAAACTGGTAGGCTAAATCGTCTATGCAGTGGACTACATAACTGTGAAATACATTATACCATAATTACTTTAGGTTCCACAGAATATCAGTGTTAAAGCTATTATTTTTCCCAAACTTCAGTTTTGTTTCCTTCCCAGTACTGTATCCCATGAGTACCCAGTATTTACAAAATGACTTACAATATAATGTATTTCCCCTTTTTCTTAGTATTTTATCAGTATCTAATTTATACAATGAGATTACACTGTAAATTGCGAGCTGTATTATAAGTCTTACCTTTTTTTTAAAATCTTTCTCAAAAGGCAAAACATGTTGTAGGTCTTACTGTAATGAAGTATAACAGCACGGAGTGTGCTGCAAACATTTGCAAGATAAACAATACATGGCTCACTGTATTTGATGGCATGTGAATGTGAATGTGGCTGCTCCTGACAGACATTAACTCAATCTGTTCTGCGCCCGTGCATCCTAAATGTTTCTGTTGCTGTCATGCACCATCAGTCGCGAACGCTCTGTGCAGATGCAGTTCTCAAATGTTTAATGTACCAGCAGCTCAGATTAGGTAGCGAGGTTCGTACACGCATCAGAGCAGACTGGAACAGACTGAAAACATGTCCGATGCATCTTTGTTTTTAACGTGTCAAGTTTTATTTCATGCACAGCTGCAAGTACAAATGTGTTAAACCTAATGTTAATTGGACCCTGTCAACGCTAAATCTGCCAAACGCAAACTGAAAGTAAAGTACGTTCTGCTGTTGTCATGTGAAAACCTCTCAGCTTTATGTCTTAACTTCCCCTCCAGGATTACATGGCGCTCTGCAGGTTGAGGAAATTGGGCAAACGCTTGGGCTCTCTAAAACCTTTTCCCTTCAGATAAACTTAAAAAGACACAGTGGGCACTGAGGGAAAAAAATGGAGGCTGTTTTTCTTATCCAGTAGTGTAAGTGGAAATATTTTAAATACAAGTTCCTGACTTTTCCCTTCAGGTCATGATTGCAAGTTGCAAGAGCTTGCTGGAAATGATGTGTGATGATTTACTGACCTTTATCTTGGCAGGATGACAAGTAATTGCACTTAAATATAAACCCTATTTACAGTCATCATTAGCTGGATGTGTTTCATTTAATACTTTTTGTTGTTGTAAAAGATTAATTACACTGTCAAAGTAACCTTTCCCAAAATATAAACCAACCACGTCTCCATCCTTCTGACTTCCTCCACATTTCTGACTCAGGAGCATTTATATGTGCTGGTTTTTATAATTATGACTTCACAACTGGAAAATACCAGCTTCTGAGGAGTACATTAAGGCAGGGTTAGCTCCCCAAAACATGACACTTAAGAGATTAAAGGTTTTCACTTGACAGCAACAAAACACTTCTTTACAACTGGATGTATTTTTTTGATTTTTAATTTTTGTGAGCACTGTGAAGAGAAGCTGTGGATCTGAACTGGTCGTAAAAGTGCGTCATGCGGTCTGACCTGGTCCGTAGGGCTGCAGGTACCAGGTCCGCCCAGTGCGCCCGGGCAGGATGGTGGTGGACAGGGTGGGGTTAATGGCACGACTGGTCTTCACATCCCCTTTCTTGTCCCCTGCTGTGGGGATCTCCAGGATCGGGATGGGGGCGCACTGGTCCAGCTGTCCAGTGGGCGACAGCACCTCTGTGAATCCCTCCTCGCACATGCAAATACCAGCCTGCAGGGGGCAGCGCAGAATCATGTTTGATTTGAGCAGCAGGTACAGTGCATCAAGGGAGTGTTGGGCCATGTCAGCGTGTAAGTGAATTAATCTAGGGGGCGTTTTGGAAGAGGCCCTGGATGTTGGTATAGTAGGATCACCGATGTGTTATGTTTGGTCACAAGTTCAACCCCTGTACGCCTCCATCTCATTCATTCAATCTAGATAAAAGCATCAGCTTACAGAATAAAACAAAACCATTTCAGAGCATGTTTGTGGACTGTGTTCATTATACTGAGAGCTGTTATTTAGCCTTCCCTCATTGATATAAATGGGGTGGACAGAAAATTAGAAACACCTGTCAGTATAGTTCAAAATAATTCAACAGCACCACAAACTGCAGCCTCCAAAGTGAACATAAAGATGAATCAACACCTCTCTCAAACTGATTATACAGGGTTCGTACAAAGTCTTGAAAGTTTGGAAAATGAAAATTTTAACCGTTATGTTTTCAAGGTTAGGAATATGCTTGAATTCGAATATACTGCTTAAAAAAATGCTTACATTTTCAACATAAGCTGGTGTTTCATCGTCTACACAATCACTCATGTAAACCAAACATCTTTTAATATTTGAAATGACACGATCCCGTCGTCATATTTGTTTGTTGTCTCCTGACATTTATAGTAACAATTTAGATGTGATGATAAAGGCTTTGAGAGTCTGGACATTTTTGGTTTAGGTACCTTGAAGGTGCTTGAAAAGTGCTTGAATTTTACTCTTAAAAAGCTGTACGAACCCTGATTATAACCTATCATGAAGGTTGGATTGTAAAGCAGGACTGTTGTATTAGACGGCATTAGTTTTAGCCAGGTGTACATAATAAACTGGCAACTGAGTGCACACTCATCATGCTGGTCCGGGGATTGAACCTGCGACCTCAGAAGTCCTAAGCCCTGTTCTCATCAGATCATTCTGACCTACTTATTCTGTGGTTATTATTGTGGTCTGTTGGCTCTACCGACCAATACAGATGATAACCAGCCTTTATTGCTTTTTATTTCTTTTTTAAATATACAAGCTATTAAAATGGATCAACTTTGAGATTTACCAGCTGCTGTATCTGGTGGACATATTGGACTTATTTTCGTGATTTCGATGCGGCACAGTTGAGTGACATTACAGAAAAATAGGTTTTTACATCTTCACGTTGCCATCCTTTCATTCCCCGCTGCATTCAAATTCAATTCTGGCAGCAGTGTGTCACAGTGAGTACAGAGACTGTCATTCATCCAGAGCACCTGTGCTCTCAGGTTTATGTCTTTTTATTGTTTTTTATTCTGTTTACCCTGTTTTTATTGTGCATCTTTGTCTGTAAACCACATTTTTCTCTATGAGATTTTCTTTTTGTTTACGGCTGAATTGAGTGATATGAGAACAAAGAGCTGCTCACCTCACTGCAGAAAGACTTTGGCATGAGACAGGGTGGGTCGCAGGAGCTGTTGTCCACTGGAGGATTCATAGCAGGACAACCTCCTGCAGGTGAAGAGACAATAGAATCAAATAGAGCACATGATGTTTTTAAAGGAGTACAATGAACAGCACCTGTTTCCTGGTAGATGCGCTGCTCCCTGTTGCTGAGTACTAGTGTTACCACCTCAAGTAAGAAAACATTTACTATTTAGATCAATAAAAAACCTGCATCTATAAGTCAATATAGCTGATGTAGCCAGGTTTATTTTTGAAACTATTTTAAGTGAGCTACCACGTGTCCATGTGTTATGCAGGGATGAATAGCTGTACAGGCTGCCATCGCCCACCACCTTTGCTTCTTATAGAAATAAGTCCCTGGTTTTTTAGAACAGTTTGTTTTATTTCTGACATATTTTGTGTAAATGTTATCCTCCTACATAAAACTGCCACTCACCGACTCACTGTTGAGCTTTAGAGCCGCTGAAACCTCTCAGTTTCTCACTGTCAAGATAAATTCAGCTACAATACTTATCGGTAAAAATAGTGTAGTGTGGGGCAGTGTTACCCAAACGTTTCGACCCTGTAAAATAAACCAAGGTCTGCTTCCAACCCCTCGTCACCTGTTGTATGTCTACAGAATTTATCCAGTTAAACACAAAACTGATATTTATTTTTTGTTTTTCTTTGTTTTATTGAAACCATTACTCGAATAATCGGCTAGTCGGTAAACTGAAAATTAATCTGCAACAAGTTTGAGTAATTTTTTGAGAAAAATTGCAAATTAATCTTTGGTTCCAGCCTCTCAATTGTGAATATTTGCTATTTTTCTTGCTCTTTTATGATATTTAACTGAATATGTTGCTCAGACAAAACAAGCAATTTGAATAAAGTAAACTCAAACACATCTATTCACATCAGCCTTCAACCTATGGTTATCCAGCTTATATTCTTTATGTGTGCATGGTTACATAAATATACTGTATGTTACACATTTTTGTATGTGTGCGTTTTCATCTGTATCCAGGTATGAATGTACAGGAGTTTTATGTGCATATTGTTGTATTCTACCTCACTTTTTTATATATTTTTAAGTATTTCAAATATTTATTGTCCAAATGTTTGTTTATAATGTTTCATATGTAGTTTATCTCACTTAATGTTGTTAAAATATCAAGACATACTTTGTGATATTGGGCTATAATAAACCTTGGCTTTGCTTGACTTGAATATGTCAATTTGGGCTTTAGAAATCTGTGATGCACATTTTTTCACAATTTATGGACCAAACCAATTAATCGAGAAAATAATCAGCAGATTATTCAATATAAGAAAATAATTGTTAGTGTCACCTGAAAAGGTAAAATCATCCAGTAATTCACAAGAAACAAAGGCAAACATCAGGGTAAAGTCTATTTAAATCTAATTTTCTGTGGTAAAAATACGTTTTTCTTCACTTTCCTCTATTTTTAATCATCTTGAGACGCACCAGATTTATTTTGTGACCCCTTGTGGGAGTCCCGACCTCAGGGTGGGAACCACTGGTGTACGGCATACATGGAAAATGAGTGTTTTTGTTCTCATACACTTGTTCTCACACACTTAACAAGTAAGCTGACCCAAGGCCAAGTCTCCAAAACTGAATGTGCTATAATGCAAGCTCCATAGTAAGACTCAAGAGTTCCTTACCGGTGACATTGAGTCCATCTGAGCGCTGACACCAGATAAAAGGGCGGGTGGAGTTTATGCTGCTGAACCATTTGTACTCGTAACATTCGCCCCCTGAGAGCAGAATAAAAAACAATCAACATCTATAAAGACTGTACAGTTGGAGTCTGCAGTGAAGCCCATTAATCATGTGAGTGACGGATTAATAAAGCAGCTGCTAAGTTATGGTTGTATAATAGGCTGCTGTCATATAATATCACTATCAGTGTGTCTTCGCAGAGGGGTCCAGTTCAATGTTTTAATCTTCAGTAAGAGCTTTTGCTTAATGACTTTCTATCAATGCTATTATGACTTTATCAATATCTCCATCAGTGCAGTAAATGACCATATTTCCCTACGGAGTCCTGTGTAACCAATCATCAGTCCAGCCAATTCGGCTAGCGTAAATGAACAATTTAACCTTGAACAAAGGAAAGATCTATTCTCCTCAGGCCTGGGTACAGTATCACTGCTCCCGTCGATGGCACAGCTCTATCTGCAGCTTTCATGGGACCATTTGTCTGGGGCTGAGACAACTTCACTCTTTTTTTTTTCTTGCTCTGGTACAGTTGAGGCCTTTTTTCAAATGTGTCAAGTTATCAGTGAATCACTCACTACAGCCAGCACTTCCCACCATCTTTTACGAGCAGATGGGAGTTTTACTACTATAGAAACATTTCTGGAAGCAGAAATAACGTCAGTAGTTGTGTTAGCCCAAAAAAAAAAATAATAATAATAATCACAGGTTTTTGAAACATAACTGAAACTGTCTCTGTCAGCACCACAGACTGTATATAAAGATGGACGACGCGTCTCCACTTCCTCCCATTGTAAAAATTAAGCCAAAATACCCCGGATACGGGAGCTGCCATCTTGCGCTGGTGACGTCATTTGGAGCCAGACTCTGCGCAGTACTGATCGGTATCGAGGTCCCGCCCATACACCCGCCCGAACCACAAGTGAATCACGAGCACACCACAAGTTGTCAATCATGACGTGACACCCCGTTTTTATAGCATCAAATAACTAATTAAAACCAAACTAATCAGAAAAAGAAACACTTGAACAAACATCAGCGTGATAAGAACTACATAAAGTGACAGAAACCATCTTTGGGAAAAATTTATTTGACGTGTACTTTGACTTGTCAGTTTGGCCCATGTCCCATTCGCTAACATGGAGGAGGCGGGGCTTATGACCTATACTGCAGCCAGCCACCAGGGGGCGATCCAGATGTTTTGGCTTCACTTTTGGGGAGCTGTCACGTCGTCCATCTTTATATACAGTCTATGGTCAGGACTAAAAGAGGAGATTGCTGATTTTCAAGCCTTTTAACTTAAAAATGTGTCATTATAACCACACTACACCTATAACCTACAAATGGATGCACTTATATATATATATATATATATATATATATATTATAGCACTTTTATACCAACACAGTTTACAGTGAGCCTATCGCACACATTCACACACGGAGATGGAGATGGCAGTACCTTCCAAAATCATGAATCCATGGTCGCTAATGAGTGAAAAAAGTAGCTGCCATTCAGGTTTGCTGTCTAAGGACTGTACAAAAATGAATGGAGTATGGCTAAACCTTCACTTTTTAGCCATGCTAGCGCCACCAGCAGGTCAAGGTTTTCACTTATCCAGTGAAATACATCTACTAGATGGATTGCCATAAAATGCAGAGTCTTAAATAGAGGTAACGTTCAATCACTAATAACATTTCTAAGAACAAACATATTGGACCTGAATGTGAATGTATGGGAAAATAAAGCCCTGATACAGATACCAGGACTGTTGTCACACACCTTTATGGCCAATAGAGCACACAAAAAAGGACGTGGGGAGAAAGATCTCCTGTCTGAGAATCAAAGCAGCCTTAACCTTTAGGCTACCGGGACGCCCCCACAAAAGTCATTTTTAATGGTACTATTTGATCTCTCTCCCTCCTTCCCTAGCCTCCCTTTCTCTGTCACCGCCCTCCCTCCACTCTCTCTTCCACCTCCGCCTTCACTGGTCTTGGCTGGGCCACTCCTCCCCCCTGTGCTTTGAGTGATGCTGTGAAACCAGGTCAGGCCAGCGAAGGCTGCTGTGGGGCTGCAGCCTTCGCTGGCCTAACACAGTAGCCAGGAAGGGAGGCGAGGGAGGAGGGGATGGGAGGGGGTGGTGGCTGCTCTACAGACTGAGCCGATGGCTACTGTATGTGTTGAGCTCTGGTGTTGGTGATTCAAAGCCCACGCTGCACCTTAATGGGTGATTAACGCGCCTGGGGAGCCGCAGATATCACAACAGTAAATGAGCGTGGGGGTTTCCTCCGTTTGGAGATCTGACTTAAGAAATCCCATCTGGGAGAGCACCAATTGACCCAGTGTACAGAGAGAAAAACAAAGGGATAGCAGTAGTTAGCGCTTTAGTTTTTTTCAGTCATGTTTGGGGCTGGGTACCCCCCCGATTTAGGGTATACACAGCTCAGTACCCAACCTCTTATATAGAAGACTAAAGGTATGACCCTGAATGTAAGAGTGTTTTTGTGTTAATCCTCTGATGCTCTGACAAGCTCTCCATTGTGTTTCCCTGCCTTCCTCCCAAGCTGATACTGACTCCACTTCTCTATGATCATGCATATTAGGAATACATGGGTAAAGTAAATGGACAAATGAATCAAAGTTCGGGGCTGCTGGCTTGCTGCAAGTTAATTTGCATGCACTGAAGGTTCACCAGTCAAAGGGAGTTTTCGTTCTCTTTGTCAAACTTTCAGGCTGTGAGAAGGTTGAAGGCACCACTTATTAAGAGTATTCTCACCTGTGCAGGGCTGAGACTCCCAAGCCTGGTCAGGACAGAGCTGCAGGTTTTCAGGTTCTTGGGCCAGCACGGCTCGTGAGCGAACCTGAACCGAACCAAAGTCCACGCCGGCCCCCTTGACACAGATGCTCACACACGAGCTCCAGTCTGACCACTCCATCAGGTAGCACTCACCTGCAGGGGCAAAGAGACAAAACACATCATTAAGACTGTGAATGTAAGGTGTTTTTGGTGGGAGAGCAATTTCTTCAGTCAGTTTCAGTCATTTTTCAAGCAAAAATAGTGAAAAATTGCCAAACATCCTCTGGTTCCAGTTTCTCCAATGTTTCCCTGTTTTATGTCATTGTAAACTGAATGTCTTTGGGTTTTGGACTGTTGGTTGGACAAAACAAGACATTTGAAGACGTCACCTTGGACTCCAGGAAGTTGTGATGGGCATTTTTTCTCTATCTTTTATACATTTTATAGACTAAACATAAACAAATAGTCACATACCTATTTAACAGCACTCCCAATATGGAGAAGTTATTGTACTCACATTTTGATTTAACAAACCATTTTATATCTTTGACACATTTTATAAATTACAAAACAAAAAATAATTCTGAACAATAACATCGTAATCCCTCCACATGAATACATTTTAAATTGATACTGCCTTGAGCCATATCCCAAATCTTTTAATTTCCTGCAAGTCGGTGTGCAGCCTCAGATCCTCAGGCAGGCTCTTCCAGAGTTTAAGACTAAAAGGTGACCAGGTTTTTGCCATCAGGGCCCCTACTCTTTGGAAAGACCTGCCTGAGGAGCTTCAGCTGACAGAATCAGTATTATCTCAGAATTCACATCTAGATTTATGAGATTAGATGTATTTTATTTCATTTTCACTATTAATTTACGTGTATCCTCCATCTCTTGTTGAACCATCTTGTTTTTACTCATTTATTTGACTTTTAAAGAATCGTTTAAGCAACGCAAAAATATCTGCATTGCAGTTTTGGTGTGGGTGTCCTGGTGGAAATCAGATCTTCAACTCTGGCAGAGCTGAAGCAATGTTTCACCTATTTATCTACGGATGAGAAGAGTTTAATCTGGGAGAGATGCTAAGGTATGCGGCAGAGATTTACATATCGTATCATGATGGTTGAGATGCTTTGAAGACTTTCAGGAGGAGGAAGGTGTAAGTTTGAGATGCAGGGTGGGTTGGTCTTGATCACAGCTGACAAGTGCAGCTCATCAAGCAGCAGGGGAAATACAACATGGGTCAAGGGTGGCAGTGCATGAAAGTGTGTCTGTGTGTGTGTGTGTGTGTATGTGTGTGTGTGTGGATGCAACCTGCCAGAATTCCCAAGCTGTTCCTAGTCCTGCACAAACAGCCCTTGAATTTCCTCCCAAATCACACTACAGTACCTCCCTGCACAGAAAACAGTCTGTGCTTTTGATTGCCGTTTGATACTTCGGTGCTCCTGCAGTTTGGCAAAAGGGGTTGGACTGACTTGTCTCAGGGACCAGCAGATCATCTGATGAGTTTTCCCCCCCCCCCCCCTCCAAAATGAGAAATCTGCCAGTGGAAACACACGCCACACGCTCTTAAAATATAAAATTAATTCAAACATTGGTACTTTTAAACAAGTCGTGGGTTGAAAAAAGGGAAACTTTTTTGTTCTCCTGTGTATTTTTTAGGGAGATTGAGTGATGAACAATCAATGATGAACCAAAATAGACACATAGCAGTTTGGAAATGAAATTGCGTTTTGTCTTTTGGCAGAGGCAAGTAACAATAATTCTCCCTTCAGGGACTGCTGACACTGAAAATAAAAGATTTACATTGAAGCTGCACTGTGTGAAAATACACCCTTTCTTATCAGGCTGAATCATAAAATTGGGGGTTCAGTTTCCCATCTTTTCTTATTAAAATGTTGTAGATTTGCCCTATTTATCCAAAGGAAATAGTGGCGTTCACTTCTCTATGTGCAGCACAATATCGAGGGTGCAGCGAGAGAATATAAAGAGCATTGTTGTGGTTGTGGGAAGGACAGTAAAGCGTTGGAGCTGCAGACCTGATGGACAGAGTCCAGCAGCTGTTGGGCAGAACTCACCTGTCTGTCTGCTCTGCTCTACACTGCAAAGCTACATCAAACCCAGCAGCTGACAAGCCTCCGTCACAAAACCTGACAACAACTCATCAGACCCAACCTTTGAAGCAATAATCCCATCTGTGAGATTCTCTCTCTCCCTTTTTTTTTTCAGTGGGGGTTGGAGGTTGACATCCTTGATGCTGAGCTGATACTGTGCTTTTTTTGCACTGCAATGCCGAGACACCACCTGTTAATAAAAGGCCGCTCAATAGGCAACTGTGATGTCTTTTGCCTTATATTTTGTTTTGATGAAGGCCTCAGTAGACACAATGGTTACAGCTGCTATTGCTAAATACCTACTTCTTTTACTTATTCTGAAGAAAATGCTTTTACTGCTGCTGAAGAGAATTTGTCACAGTTTATTTGAGAATTTCCCTAAATTCTCAAATAAAAGCTGTAGGTAATCACTGATCTGAGTTTAGAGTTTCTCTTCTCTCTTTCTTGCTTCTACTTTGCCATTTTTTATTCGGTGCCTGAACATGTCCTACAGATATTTCACATTAAAAGCCTACCAGGAAAGAAAAGGATAGTGCCCTTTGAGTTGCTGGAAGGATTTTAATTTGAAACATCTGTGAATAAAGTGTTGACTTTCACTGACAGGAACTTACTACCACTGAACGAAAAAACGGCAAAGTAGAACCGACTGTAATTTATTAGTAAGTAACAACAGTATTTCTGTTAAAAAGAGAAACTCAACAGATAGTTAAGTGTGACGTGGTTATAGTGTTGTACTAATGTAATTAGTGCTGTGGAAATGTATCTTATCTTGAATTTATCAAGACCGCATGTAAACATGTCAAATCTGAGTTTGCATTAACACTAAACAGCAGATCAGATAAAGGGAGATGTCTTACTAAAATATGATAAAATATACTTATAAATAAGAGCAGGGAAGGTTTAAAGAAAGGGATTAAAGTCTGATTATCTCTGCGGTTGAGGTACATAAAGACCGTCATGTTATATTAAGCAGTAACACAAGGCAGCAAAAATCTATTCATATGAAAACGCTCAAGACTTTGACTGTGACTTTAAAATCAGGAAGCTGTCCACAAAGAAGCAGCAAGCTCAGTGCTCTCCTGAGTGTGAAGGTGTGAAGCTTTGAAGGACGGAGGGAGATGAAGCCCGGCAGTCAACTGAAGGGAAAGTCTGATACTCTTCTGATTTTAAGATTTTTACTTTGCTAACGAGACGGCAATAAACCACTCACAGGACCCGCAGTAATTAAATGAAACTATGCATCTGTGTACTGTATAATATTTCACAGGCTTTGCTTTGCAAGGTCATACATCATGTAAATCACAACAGATGTCCAGCTCAGTGTAAAGACGGTGGCCGAGACCTAATCACTCACCGAAATAAAAAAGTCATCCTGTGCAGGTCGATCGCGCACTAACACTACCAGATTTGAGGGTTTGTTACCCGCTGGGGCTACCAGACTGCAATACCAGAACAATGCTGCTTCTTTAGTTCCCCCGATTCCTACATGGTTCATCAACTGGTGAGGTTGCCGAGTTTTTTCCTAGCATGTGCAGCTTTAGCCTCAGTCCGTTAGCTAGCTACGGCTGATAAAATCTGCTAATTGCAGCTGTCGTTTCTCCGGCAAAATCCAGTCTGCGGCTACAAATGAGAAGCCGCTTTTGTCTCTATCAATCAGAGACCCACGGTTTTATAAATTACTAAGAAATTAAAGCAATAAATCTGCCACTGTTATTGTAAACTGAATATGTGCTGCGTGAGAACAAAAAGCTTGACAGGTGCAGCAACAGCGACTAACAGTCAATTCCGCAAAACTTCCTTCAATTTATTTCTTTTTAATTTCTTTTAAAATCTGCCTCTATTCTTTAATTTAGTTGTTTTATGATGTCTGAAGCTGTATTTCTTATTTAATGCCTTTTATGCAATATGTAAATCACTTACCTTTGTGTATGAAATGTGCCATATTAACTGCCTTACAGTGAGTGGCCATGCCTACAATCGATGTTGAATCTGTTCTCCTCTTAATCAGCGTCGCCGTTCATATGTGAGCAGAATAAATGCAGAAAATCTACACTTTCTTTTCATTTATAACGCAGCAGATTGTTATTCAGTGTGGTTGTGGCTCAGCCACAGCCTTTAGGGCTTTTGTTATCTCGCCCACACAGATTATTGATTGCACTCGTTTTTTCTGTTTTTATTTTATCTCTGTCTGTATGTGTGTGTGTTTAATCACTTTGCTTCTATGTTTCTTCACTGTACAAATGCAATAAATTGAATTGAAGGGGGTCACAGCTTTCATTTGGATTCGCCTCTCTGTGTATTTCACCACAAGAGCAGGTGGTCTAAATAGTTTGTGCCTTCCACATAAAACATGAAATAGTTACTGACAGCGGCGCCTCCGGCTTTGCACTTCAACAAACACAGCTAACAGCGTTCACGGGTGGGAGGCCTGTGAGGGATCATCTTTTGACCACTGCACTCTTCATGTGAGACTTCTCACTGTGAGGTGAAAAGAAGTGGCTGTCGACTTATATCTCAGCTCCTTCGTGGTAAGAACTGGGGATACACATCAAGTAAACTGGGGGAAAACTGGAAGTAAATATGAGACCCAAATCAGCATGTAGAGTACAATGAAGACTTACTACCTTGGCAGAGGAGAGCAGAGGACTCTCCGAGTTGCTACAGGCAATGAAATACAGTACCTACTAGTAAATTTACTCGGCACAGTTACACAAAGCATCTGCCATAATGTAGTCCATTTATTCTGCCTCCAGGTAAGCTCCTACCTCTGATTTTAGAGGTCACGAACAGATACTGAGTGCTATTGGTTAGAGATAATGAAATCTACCCTGTAACAAAAGTATTTTTAGCGGCTGCTTTGTGATATAAATCAAACTGCTGACAAGTGTTGACTGTGTTATGCATTGCAGAGTGACTTCTGCGTTCTGCTGGTTGAACCTGAGAGCTGCTCTGCAATGCAAACTAGAGCTGTAATGGATTATTTCACTTAGACGTTTGTTTAGAGCTCCAAACTTTGCAGCTGCTTTAATAGTTAAGATTTGACTTTTTGGAAATCTGTCTGACGCTCACATGTTCGTGGCTCTGTGTCGACAACGTCTGCAGTAATGACGGTAAGTGCAATGTGATATTAACCCGTAGACTGGGTGTGTAAAGCTCAATTGATATTGTTTGGGAAAAACGATAGAAGAGTCAGAGATTCGACATTGAGGCCCAACCACAGGTTCGACCGAATTCTGATAATGCTAGCGTTAGCATCTAATGCTACTTCTAACGGACCCCTGATTCCTCACGGTTACTGAAGCCATGTGCTGTTTTATTTACAAAAAAATAATAATTCAGAAGGATCACACTGACCCAGGAACTCCAATCAGCAGCATTTCAGTGAGAAATTCCTCCTCCTTATGGACTGGCTAGAAAGGTATCCAGTGTATCACTGCTATTGTTTACTATTGTTTGTGCGGCAGAAGACATACTTCTTTTTTAGGACATTTATGATTTAGTATTCGAAATGAAGACTGAGGTTATTGAGCTTTGAATCACTGAAATTTCTCTCTATCAGATCGTGGACTGTGTATCTAGATACTCTCGCACCATCTGAGAGTGAGAGATACACACCCAAACACACCCATATGACAATGACATACAGGTTGTGAACAAACATCCATACTATGCTAACACTGCTTCTACTCTATCCTGTGTTTGGACACGACTTTGCAAGGTTGTTCATGCGGCACTAGAAGCTCAAAATTACCATATTACCTGGGCAGGGAAGGGTACAGGCCTCTTTCAGTCTGATCTGCCTGTCTCCATCGACGGCCAGCTCCAGGCTGCTGCACAGCTCCTCGTCCACCAAGCTGCCTTCGCCGTCGCTCGAGCCGTCCGACACGAAGCAGGACAGGTTTCTGTAGCGCATGCCGTGTCCACACACCACACTCTGACAGGACAGGAACACCACAGAAGAAGAAGAAGAAGAAGAAGAAGAAGAAGAAGAAGAAGAAGAAGAAGGAGGAGGAGGAGGATGATGAGTGAACATGAACCTACAGCCACTTGGTTACAGTTTAATAATGGTAATTTAAAGCTATGGCTGGACATTTTGTCTGTAAGCCATTTTAATTGATAACTCAAAGTCTTTTATTAAGGTTCCAAAACTGAAGCTGTTCCAGTGGCTGCTTTCATGTCCAAATTACAATAAACGGAGTGGATTTTAAAAAATGATGTAGTTTTAAAAGTATATATTTGTGTTATTAATGTGTGCTGCCTTTTACAAAGTGCATACAAACATCTACTGTATAAAATATTAATGAGACTTTAAAACTCTTTAAAGCAGCAATCTGCGACTGATGTACAGGGGCATGAAGTTAAAGGTAATGAAGGTAAAAGCCACTATCTCTTATTGTTTTCCATTATTAAATCAATACCAATCACCGTGGATGAGATGTAGACAAAGACAGAGTTTTAAGCTTAATCAGGAGAATGTTGCTGATATCCTGTAAATTCAGTGCAATTTAAACTTGGCCACTTTTTCATTAATTAACGGATGGACAGTGAGCTTTCTGAACAGACGGGAGTTAACACGAAGATGCTCATTATTTTTCCTGTCTCCAAACACTCAACAAAAAACAAATCAACAAAAAAGAAGATTCTGCCATCTCATTGGTGGACATAAATCACTGCTGAAGATAGCTCAATGGTTTGTGTTCTAATGCTTAAAAAACTATTTTAAAACATACATAAATCCAGGGTTCGTACAGTTTTTTAAGAGTAAAATTCAAGCACTTTCAAGGTACCTAAACCAAAAATGTCCAGCCCCTCAAAGCCTTTATCATCACATCTAAATTGTTACTATAAATGCGAAAAATATAGTTTACAGAATTTCTTTATACCCACAGCAATCAATGTACTGTATATCGTCACTTTGACTGTATGTATTGATTGTGATTATTTAATGCTTTCTAATTTCCACAATAAGGGATTAACAGAGGACTTATCTGGCTATGAATGACGAGTGAACACAAGAAAAAAACGTTCCCATTAGATTATGTTGAAAAATCATATCATCATCAATTTAAGGAGTATATTTGAATTCAAGTATATTCCTAACAACAGTTAAAATTCAGCATTTTCCTTCCTTTCAAGACTTTGTACGAACCCTGTAAATCAGATGAACGCTTACGTTGAAATTAAGTTATTATGGAATCACTTTAAAGACAAATTAATGACTTAAAGTACTTAGTTGAAGACTTTTAAAATTATAATCCCTTAGATTTTCTTGAAATAAAACCCAGTTTTTGCAATTTTTTTTTTTGGCAATAGTCATTAAATGTATTTATATTCTGTAATAACCCCTCTATGTAGTAGCTTTCATTGTTAGTGGCCAAGTCCGCCGTGCCTTCACACACACAAGGGATTCACAGGAAAACGATGCCTGCATGTAATCCAGCGTCACTGTTTACTTTATTGCTAACCCAACGTTTCCTATGGCTGCTGCTTCACATTAAAACTGGTGAAACAAATGGTGTCTTTTACTGTGAAGCAGTCACAGGAAGCGCAATGTATTTGTCACAGAGGTTAGTGATAACCACTGTGATTTTCAACATTTTTCGTTAGCGGATCAGTTTTAACTTGAACTGTGAGCTGCTGTTTTGCACTGTGCGCAGCATGAAATCAGATCACGGTTGCAATTATTAGACTTCTTTATTAAAAACAATGCGAGTTTGTTTGGCTGCTACTGTAAACAAGATACACCGGTTGCTCTTCTGTTGTATTTCTGATAAAGTAGTTGCTCAACGAGTGTTTGCTGTTACCACGGTAACAACGGGTGTCGCCAAATCAACCAGGTCTGAAATCTTAATGAGTACAACTTTAAAGACCTGCAGACATCCTGTATTAATAACTCAATAACAAGAGAAGTAAAAAGTAGCTAGTGGGTTACAGTGCATCATGGGTAACGGCTGACCTCAGATGACAGTTAATGCAGTTAGTTGTCTCTCTCTTTCTCTGTTTCTCTCTGTCATACGTTTGAGGAAGGCTGAGATTACTAACGGAGTTAACTGAGAGGAAACAAATGACTTAAATGAATGATGAGAGGTGACATGTCTCCCTGTCTTCCCATAATAAAACTACACCCATGCTTCAAAGTTTTGTTTTATGTCATAAAGCGACGCAGCAGACTGCTTTAATAATCTGACCTCGTGGCACACAACGCAGAATGTAAAGTATAAAAGCTGCCAAATTTCTTGGCAGCGGTATTGGTTTATAGTAATGTATCAGCATTAAAAGTGCATTAGATTGATTTTTACTGTCCATCTCAGAAAATAACTGCATGAGCAGGGATTTGATGGGGTTGTGCATCTATACTAAAGACTCCATTAATTTTCTTTTTTTGCCAGGTGCTGAGACTTCTGTCTTCCAAAATCCACTTTCTGGCTCAAACTGTTGTGTGTATTGATCTCAGCTGAGCCAGGGACCTGTCAAAGCTGCATTTCTTGTAGCTGACAGAGGTCGATGCCATCATTAATAATTAATGCAACCGGATTAGGGTATAATGTTATGATTTATTGACGTACCTCCACCCGACACTCGGACCAGGGGCTGTACTGCCAGCGGTAGCAGGGTCGGACAGGGCAGGGCTTCCACTGCTCCATCTGAGAAGGGCAGGGCCGGCCGTCACCCTGAGAGGCCTGAACCACCGACCGCTGCCGCCACATCTTACCTGGAGAAAACACACAGGAAGTAACATCATCAGTGTATTATCATTCTGTTATTTTCACTTTGATATTTGTACATTTTCCTCTTAATTTCCATTTGAAGGTGCCTGCTCTTCGCAGACACTGCCAATAAAACAATTATTATTTAGATAACATTAAGCTACAAAAACAACAACAGGGTGCTCTCTGACTAATTCTCTGTCCCAGTATTGACCCAGAGTCTTTTCTGCTAAACCTTTAGAGGTTTTGATTTCTGACTAAAACAATACAGAGACAGAGTGTAAAGTGGCCGTGTTTTCTGCACAATAAACTAAATGCAAACAGATTTGGCTCAGGCAGTGGCCATTGTGGTTTACCACACAGCAGTCATCCATTCCCTCTATAAACAGCTCATTTTAAATGCGTGTGTATGTGTTTGTTTTGAATGCACTGAATTAATGTTACTGTGCACAAGAGCACTTCACTTAGCAGAGCAGGATTTTCTGAAATACTGCACTTTTTCTCTGCCATCTTGATTGGTTCTTGGTCCACTTGAGTAAAATGGCTTTTCTTCCACATTAATCAGCAAACGCTCTTTAAATGAATCCAATACATTACAGCAGCTAACACCTCAAAGAGCGTTTGATTTAAGTGCAGAATTAATGCTGCAAATTAGCTAGAAAACCCAACACAGAAACCCTACACACACACATTTTAAAATGCAACCTTCCTGTCTACCTGTTTTAAACCACCCACTCTCAAATCTCAGAACCCTTCATTTGTTGCACATCCCACTTTCATTTTCACACCGCACAGCCAGCAATCTGCTCACCCCAGAATACACCTTTGCCACACTACGACACCTTACAACACATAAAACACAAATCAGCCTTCCTACACTCTCACACAAACTGTACAAGCTCATATCCTTTTCCAACAAGAGAACATCCCACACACACATACACACATCAAATAAGGTCCCCCCTTGCTCCTTTAGCCTTCCTTAAACTTTTATCTTATTCCTTGTGATTTAGCAACTATCGCTGCAGCGCCTCTTCTTCAAAGCGCTCCCTGCAGCCCTGAGCAGCAGGAAGATGTAATGGGACAGAATCAATTGTGTGAACCACCGGAACAACAACCAGGCAACAGGAGGACAGATTTTCGCCGCTCATTTGGGAAGACTGGAACTTCTCTTAAACAAACACTTCCTCTCTTTTGCTTTTGTGAGCTTTTCTGGCCAAATGCCTCCAGTGGGAGCAGGGAGTGTCTGACATGGGACTTTTTTAGTTTTCCAAGTATGTTTTACTGAGCATGCATGTTTTTACTCAGCAACACTGTGTGCTTCAGTCCTCTGGTGTGGAGTCACACACATGCACAGAAAACTGTTGGTGCAATAGGCTCCTCACCTGCAAACCTGGGACAAATGGCACTGTATGTGAAAATGCTTTTCAAAGCTTTATGTATGCAGGATCCGACAGACCTATATGTTTTTTACTTGCATCTTCCTTCTTCACATTCATTCATGTATACATTAACAACTCGGGGCTGCCAAGTACAACCGCAGTCTTGCTGAGCATCATAAAGTCGACTCTGTTGCATTTTCTGTGTTTGATTCTTTCACATTACAAGCAGCCCAGGGACTGTCAACAAAAAGTCACACCTGTCTCTCAGTGTTTTTGTGCAAGAAACATGATAATACAGTTTAAATATATATTTAAAGATACAGTCAGGAGTTGAACTCACAACCGTTCTGTCACCAAACCCGGGTCGGGCCAATCACAACCCTTTATCTAATATGGGGTGGGTTTGATACGATGACTGCAGCCTATAGAGGAGCGATGTGGAGGCAAGACTGCTGATGTGGAATGTTCTGATTGCACTATCGCGTCAGTATTAAAGGAACTGGATGGTATATTTTCTCTAAAAGAAGAACAAACAACTGCACTTAAAGCTTTTGTTGATAAAAACGATGTGTTTGTACTTCCGACAGGATTCGCTCAGCGCTACGTCACACGTTTCATTGCTCTGATTAGTTGTAGGTCTATTCAGTTACGTCCAGAGGCATTTTGGTCTGCGCCCGTTGATAATGTCCCTTTGAAATAATATTATATTGCAAATTTAAAAATATGCAAATTGGTCTGGTAATGTCAGGCTAGGGAAGAAGACGACCGCAAGCTCATATATGCAAAGAATACAGGATTTAAAATGTTGAAATCAGCTTTGCAAATGTTTTATGTGGAAGGAAAGGCATTCAACATGTTTGTTTGACCTCAGTGAGTTTTGGTGGGTAACAGTGAACGTAAACATAACTTTTGTTTGTTTACAAGAAAACTCCACAGGGCACCTTTAAGTTTGTTAAGATCATCTCATTCCACACTACCCGACAGCACCATATACAGTCTGTATCAGCTTGTTCTAACTCTTCATTGAAGATACATGACTTACACACTGAAAATAAATATTCAAACCCAAGACTTCAGATGTTTTCTTTTTTTTAATTATGGCTGCATCATTCCAATCACATTTCTCAACAATTAATTTTTGAGAAATGTGACTCATGCTGTGCGATGCTTTGCTGCACAGCATGAGTTTGTAATGACTGTACCAACTGCAGATCAGTGAGGTTTAAGAGGCTAACCCCATTTGAGCTGAATCACTGGGCCCTGTTGTCTGTTGCAAATTCAACAACTTGACGTGTTTGGCCATTTGCCATCGAGTCTGCCAAGCTCAGCCTGGCTAATTCGGCATCATCTTCTATATCATGTCTTCAAAAACATTTAGAAACTAGCTTTAATGTAACAACGTTTTATTATTTGTTCCTCAGCTTGTTTTGTCTTTTCCTTACTTTGCTTGCTCTGATTTTATCTAATTATTGCACATGAAAATACAGTGATCATTGTAAGAAGAGGTGACCTGGTGTTTAGAGAAGGTGTCCTGTTAGTAAAAGGTCACATATGTTTCATAATATTCTGGCTGCCAGAGAGTCCTTTCAGTTCTATGAGCACACTGGAGATTACTCAAGATAAAAATGTCAGCTAAATGTCAACAACAGTTTGTACAACATGAGTTGATCAGTGTCTTATTATTATTATGAATCTTACCCTCTAGTCCGCACGTCTGTGAACACTCTGACCAGGCCGACCACTCCGAGAGCTGACAGTTGACGGGACACTCGACCACACAGGAGATGTTCATCTGCCACTTCTTCTCCAAATTCAACTGCAGCACATATAGGAAATGAAAAGGGGGTAATTCATGACACATCGTCAAATCATTCACGGCACGGGCAACTCAATCTGTTACGGCTAGACAGCAGCTTGACCTCTCAGCACTACAATTCCCAGAAGCCTTTGTTCTGGCAGGGGACAGACTGTGCTGGGCAGCATCAGGCCAGCAGAGTTGGAACATTGAGGCTGCTGTGAAAGCCGTTCTGACACAATGTGTTTTTGTGAATGAGCCAGATGATGAAGTGGGCCAAGGGTTAAATAGCTGTGGGGACGGCTCTGCCACAGCCCGCCGGCTACAATTACAGGGAGCCGAGACACATTATGAATGAATAAAACGCTCAGCCTGGAGCAAGGACAACAATCTCTGCATGGGAATACTTCTGAATATTTCATGTTGCTGTGGGCATAATAGTACTGGAAGGATACGATAATATATTGTAATGAGTGATGTGATTAAGCCATTAAGAAAAATGAGTGTGTCAAAGAAAGAAAGTAAAAAATAAACTGGCCAAAAAAACAAACAATAGGGGAATCACAAAAGGAGACACTTGAGGAATTTCTCACCTCCTCACAGAATTTTATATCAACTGATTTGCCGTCACTGCGAACGCAGTCGAGCATCCGGGTCTTGATGCCGCTCCCACACACAGCGTTAGGACTCAGCTGACATGTACTCCAGTCTGAGGAGAAACAGAACATATTCACATTTATTATTTTGGCTGTTAATGTTAATGAAAACTGGGAACATAAAGTTAACTCAAAGTGCATAATAATCAACATGACAGAGGCCAAATGGGTGCCAGGCTGAAATACCAACAACACAGACTCCTACAACTTAGTATCAGTAATGTTGTTTATAAAGTAATAGAGTGGTGCAGGAACGAGTCCTAAAACCCAGAAATAAGGTAGTATTTTCGCACTTCTGGTTCCCTCATCTCAAAGTCAGTTTGTTTCTTGAATGGGTTTTTGGTTAGATGCCTGAAATAAGGTCTGTAGTTCACACAAGCTTAAAAGATTTTTACGTTTTGTTCCACGACATAAAATACGTCAGTAAATACCCCACTTTTACGTGTCTTAAAAAAGGCGGTTGCTAACAAGTGGCTAAATGAGACTACAGAGGTTGAAGTGGTGCCATTGAACTCATGCGACTGTGGTGTAGTTCGTTTATAGTCGTATAAAGTCGTATAAATAACTTTAGCTATTTACTTCTGGAAAAAGGTCTGGCTGAACCCATTATCATTCTGGTATAGGGGTAAAAAATGCTCTGGCTTGTTTGTACCAATCACAATCATCTTGTCCAGGATGCAGCGACGGAGCCTTTCCAAAACAGTAACATGCAGATAGCGGAAGGGGAGGATAGTTCTGAATAAAATAGTCGGCCAATGGCAGGCTTATACTACTTCCTGGGAGACAGACTATATGACTGCGACCAGAATTCACATAACACACCTCGTCCAGTTACATTTTACAGTAGAATATGACCCTCACATGATGACTGTCAGTAGAGCACACGAGTTTACCCCATACAGCAAATATTTACCAGTGTTCAGCAGGTTGCTGCTGTTGATTTTACCACCCTGGGTGCAAGCAGAGTTGGAAGGCAGGTGAGAGGGAGCCATGATTTAGACGGGAGCAGGAAGGAAACGAGAGCAGCGTGTATTCAGTTCACAAGAAACCAGCATTTCACTAGTGTTCTGCTTCTGTAGCTGGATGCATTTTCAGTTGAGGCAGGATGATGTGGCGGGACAAAACACAAGGAGACGCTGTTCAAAAGCGTTCAAATGCGTCAGCTGTCACAAATTCTCTACACTTCAGAATGAATAAATCCCAGACAGTGAGAAACATGGTGTGCCTTAGCTTTTTAAGGGTGAACACAGAAATGCACTGTCGCACCATGTCGCCTCATGTTACTTTGAAAGTTGTTTAGCTTAAAGGTTTTATATGCTGATATACAGTGTGTTCCAGGAAGCAAAAGTACATTTCACATGGTGTATTGACACAGCGCAACACTATCAAATTAATTACCAGCTACGTTGCTGACATAAACTAAAATTCTCATGCCTTCACTGCACTGTATCTGATAGATCTTTTAGGATGGACGTGCCATGCATAGAAATGAGCCACAATGGGCTCCCAGATGACTCAGCAAAATGGCGAGCGTGCCTTGTGCTTACCATGCTGCAAGTTTGACTTCAGCTAATTAACTTTACTGCATGACACACTTCTTCTCCCTCTGCCCTCCTTCACTTATGCCACAACACTCAAGTAAAACCAAAATGCCTTTAAATAAATTGGTGTGTGATTTTTTTGTTGTGTGCTTAGATTCTAAAAAGATTCTGGCTGGCGAAGATCACTGTCAGTAACAGATGGTCAGAGGTCATTGAAGGTTTATAACAGCTCACTTAAATCCAATAAATCTGGCTGCCATCAGTATCCTGTTATG
Organism: Macquaria ambigua; assembly: GCA_008360985.2. NCBI lineage: Eukaryota > Metazoa > Chordata > Actinopteri > Centrarchiformes > Percichthyidae > Macquaria > Macquaria ambigua. The sequence goes on along the minus strand of VMKM01000003.1, from coordinate 863,934 downwards.
CCAACATCATAAGCGAGCTGTGTGGCCAGGCGGTCAGATTTGAGTTAAATTACCAGGATTTCAAAGCAACATCAATACCAGTTTTCCCCAATAAACCTCAGAGCTGTAGAAGGCTGAACCTTGGCCACCCCAAAAAATGATTTATGTGAAGTGAAAAGACAACATTTTATTCCAGACTTAGGGTGCCGATGCCTTTCAAACCACAGCGTTGCATGCTGTTGTTAAAAAACACAACAGGGAGGCTGAGGTATCACTCATAAAGTGTGCCATCCGCTGACAAAGATGAGTGGCTGTTTTTAGCTGCAGTGAGCTCGTTTGCAAGCTCAACTTGGGGAGAACTGTGTCTCCTCCTGCAGAGGAGCTTTGTGGCACTCTGGGGACTGAAAATAGGGAGATTGCAACAAGAAGGAGCGACAGTAAGAGACTGAGAGAGAGAGGCGGCAAGAAAAGGAGTAAAACTGTGAAGGAAGGAGCAGCTTGGATGGTCTCAGCATCAACAAAGAAAAAAAAAAAGAGCGCTCTACCCAATAATAATCTCTGCTCGTATATTATGTACATATACCCTGGGATGCCTGTATGCCGCTGTGAACCCAGCAGTAGGGATTATATGTCTCCCAGTGTAACAACACAAAGGAAAGACAGAGAAGGAGGGTGGGCTGGTTGAGAATGTGGGGCAACAGCAGTGCAGGCAATATAACAAATCAAAATGAAATATAGGAACACTTGACAATCTCTCTTTTTTTTTCATTTTTATTGAAAGTTTCAGTTTCCAGAATGAAATGTGAAAGAGTAGCCTCTGCGACATGTGATATGGAGGTGTGATATCCTGTTGATTAGACAGGGGAGCTCGGGAACGCTGCCAGCACAAATCTCTGAGCAGTTTTGGAAATCTTTCTGTTTGTTTATAGCAGCTATAATCAATATTTTCATAATAACAATGTATGAAATGACAACGTAGAAAACAGTGAGATAATGTGAAAGGGGTTGCTCGTACTGATGAGGCTACAGAGAATTATCAGCTGAATAGTCACCTCCCCTCGACTTTACAGAGCTTTATAGCGAGTTCAGCTCATCGTTTAGCTGTCAAGGCCACAACTTTACTGTTTTGGTTCACTCTCACCGCTCTCATTGCATCATTTTCAGTGCAGCAAGCACCTGTTTTCAGAGAAAAAGCTTTAAACACCCTCTGAACACTACCTGCTCAGCACCAGACAGCAGAGAGACACAATTAGAGACTAGCTGGTGAACGTAGTGGAGCATTTAGCAGCTAAAGAGGCAGATATTTCCCTCAGGAGTTGGTGGAGACCAAAAACAGAGCTAAAAGAGAGTGAATATTGAATACTGCCAGGTATCCAAAAACATGACTCCAAATGATTGAATATGTTGCTACGTAACTGTTGGATGTGTTCACTACATCAGTGTAGAAGGTGATGATATGTCAATGTTCACAACTTCTCTTGTTATTGAAAGTTTAAAGTAAATCAAGAATGTTTTTTTCTGTTCTCAGCAATCACAACAGAGGTGCCACTGAGGAAGACACTTAATCCCGAGCGGCCAACAGTCAAACGTTTTACTTGTACTTGTACTGTGGTATCTTCCAGGCTTTAATGGTTCTAACTGTGCGGATTTGCAGAAAAACATAATGTGTGACCATTCATCCTTCCCTTGAAAAGTGGAGCTAAACTGAAATACAACCAACAAATGATAACTGAGCCTGTGACTAAAGAGGAGCTTTGCAAAGAGCAGCCAAGAGCTCCATTAACGTTACATCATCCATATACAACACAAGCTTTGATAAACCCTTGCAAGGTTTGAAATTATCTTACCCCAAGAAACAAAAGTGACAAGGTAAATAAAAAAAAATAGATGAGTCACTTATCGATTGCCCCTCTTGCTGTTAGGACAGATGAGGAGCTCATTCTGAAATGAAGGCAGTGATGTTCACACAGAGTTTTAAAGCTCCCATTTCAAGGGCTGTTTTAATATTGGCAATCTGGTTAAAACTGAGAAACATCCATCCTGACACACCCATGGCAGCGGCCCAAAACCATCTGCTCCATCCAAAATACAAGGCACGTTCAGTACTGTCATTTTGAGGAGACACGCCTGCCACAAACAAACTGTTTTCATGACCTTACAGAGAGAAGGGAATTGGAAACTCAGCTTAGTTGCTGTTGCGCACTGCGACTTTATTAAGACAGTGCATCATTTTGCATTCTTCGACATTTCCTTTACCTGTGATGTTGTAGAAGTAGTTGAAACAGTTGAGGTTCAGGCTGCAGGGCTCCTTGTCAGTCGTGTCTGGACAGTCTCTCCCCACGCTGGGCGACCGCAGGGTGTACGCCGTCCGCACTCGACTGTTGGTTCTGGTACAGGGCTGAAACAGAGACTCCCCGTTAAAAACTGGAGCCTACAAAAATGTTTCTATGAATGCTAAGCACTCCATAGTGCAGATAGTGATAAGAACTGAATACAGACATATCCCTGAACTGGAACTAAGCCATAGAGCTCCTGCCACACTGATGTCCACATCTATTGAACATTAAAGGCTAAAACTGTGTGAATTTGCCCACTTCTGGATTATTTCCCAGCTTATTGAACCACAATTCATTAAGATTTCTCATGTCAAGACATTCTCCCAGAGTCTGCATAGGCCTTGTCCCTGGGGGGAGGTTATATCACTTTACTTCTAAAAATAAATAAAGATCCTTTCCCTGCTCTCTCTCCTGGCATTCCCAAGATGTGGAATTCGATTTTTTTGCGGCAGGAAATGACAGAACGACTGAAACAGATATTCTGCTGGAATGGTAAACCACTGGATTCTACACGGTCATTGCTTGCGAAGAAGAGAGTTGTTGGAGAAAATGACAGCCTTTTGAATAACTCCATCGCTGGCACGATGAATAAAACATGTGAGAGGCCCCGCTGGTGCCACTGCAGACTCCAATTCGAGCTTGGCATTGTGGGAAGTCGGTGTGTCAAGCACTTTGGGAGAGAATGGGGTGTGATTAACAATGGCCAGGGTGCTGCTGTGAGAACAGCAGGTGAAACCAGAGCAGTTAAAATGGCTTTTTACCCTGAATCAGAGGTGTCAGAGGCGGGGGAGCTGAACAGGATGTTCTGACATCTTACACGTTTTTGCAAAAAGAGAGAACGAAGATTGCGTTCGTGCTGTGACCTGTAGGTGTGTGCTTTGCTGCTGTGATGAAATCAGGGGTCGGTGTCTCTTTACAAAACTCAATTTGCAAAGTCTTCACATTTTACAGGGAGTCGGAAAAGGACTCTCAGGTCATAAATTCTCATGTTCTATTCATTTTACCATTAACTTGTAGGCTGAAATTTATGAGCTAAATTCCTGGTAGCACTAGGTATCTTTCCATACAATCTTATAAATCAATATATTTCTGAAAATATAACTAATTATTTTCACTGTTTGTGGTTGCTTTATGTTTGCCACTACATCACTGCTGATGTAGAGAGGGTTGTGTGTGTGTGTCACAAAATGTAAATGTGGAAACCTGCTCAGTTCTGAGTCTTCACCATAAATCATCTTCCTTCCCTGCTGAATGCACAGTGAGTACAGTGTAATATAGGTGATATATAAGCCATTTTTCTCCTGCTTCCCAGTTCATATATCTCTTTTATTCCCCCTTGGTGGACGAGAAATAACCTGTTGACAAAGATTCACACACAGCTCACAATAATACAGTGCAGCTACGCTTTGAATTCCTTGAGCCTCAGAGAAAATATTTCTGACCAGAAAAAGATATCAAGATAAATCTCAGACGTTCCCATATCTACTCTGTGCCAGACAGCTGAGATGCTGCTTTCTGATCTGGGTTCAGCTCTCACCAGGCTGCAGCGGCTCCAGGGGCCCCAGTCATTGAGAACGCAGTCCTCGGGGCAGGGCAGCCGGCTTTCCCTGGCCCCCAGGGGCATCTCCTCCGGGTCACACAGGTAGTCCTCCACAGACTCTGACGGTCCGTCTATAGTGTTGAGCATGCACCTGTGGGATTGGTCGAGAAACACTGAATTTTACCTTATTTTAGAAATGCTGCTGTTGAGCACCAGAGAACAAAACATTATGTTTTAACTGGACATGGAGTTGGCAGGTACATCAAGTACTTGATGACCTTTGTGTTTCTCAAGCAGTGGGGTGTCTACCTCAGGGTAAGGGTAGTCAATTTTATGAAAAAACAAAACAAACAAAAGAGAAAAAAAACTCTGTTGTATTTGGTCACAGCAACACAAACTCCACAGGCTATGGAGGGCCAATGTAAACACATACAGCAGTAGGATGAACATGGACTGACACGGCTGAATTAAATACCTGAAAGTAAGTTGCACTTTTTCTGTCCACTTTCATTTTATGTTTTAACCGAGTAAATGCATTTAAACTATTAGAACGCATAAATAGATACAGTACAAAAAGTTATTATTTTGATGCATCTTTCCAGACAGTTTTAAAGAATCTTCTCCTCCAAATTACAGCTTTTTATACTCCAGCAGACAAGATAAAGAGGAGGTGAGACTGCCACTATTTTCACTGATAATGTCACCTGCTAAAGAGCAGAGACTTAGCTGAGGTCATTCGTTTTTACTCACTGTGATTGTACATGAGCCATCTAAACATCGAACCGCCAACAATCATAACAAGACATAAGACATTACAAGGGGTATGCATGTTGATATCTTGTCTACCAGTGATGTTTTATTATTTGTATGTGTGCGTGCGTGTGTTGTTAATCCACTGTTTAACAGGACCGGGATGTTTGGTTGTGTATGAGTCTGATATAATCTAATCACAGTGTATGTCTTGGCATGTGCAGAACATAAATCCAAAAGTTTGAGTTCCACCCGAAAGGATATGGCAGCGTGTCGGTTGTTGGCTGTCAGTGTTTCTAAAAACATGCATAACTTCACCAATGGTAGTCACACTCATTTGAATACAAATTAGCATGTCAGCGTTATTAGAGGTCTGACAGTTTGCAACTGCTGTAGATTTATCTACAAATGATTTTTGTCTGATTAACTAATTAATAATAATAATGGAAATAAATAAATAAATAAAAAGTGCACATCGCATATTCCGAAATCTCAAGGTGATGTCTTCAAATTGCTTGTTTTGACTGATCACGAGTCTAAAACCCAAACCCACATTCACTTTACAATAAAATAAGAAAATAAAAAATTTCTGACATTTCTGCTTGAAAATTACTGGATCAATTAATTGATTATCAAAGGTTTTGTTAATCAATTTTCTGTTGATTGACTAATAAGCTAATAATTTCAGCACTAATATACACTACATTTAAAAATGATATATCTAGTAAAAGAATATAAACACAGACACATAGTAGGACAAGGGCTTGATAGATACCTGACTTTCCTGGTCTGGACCCCTTCGCCGCAGTTCTCCTTCAAGTCCACGTTGCTGACTTTCCACACACTCCACGGCTCGGCCACCCACACATACTGATTGCAGTCGCTCTGACACGGCACCACCTCATACACCTGATGACAGAATAACCATATTTGTGTGCTGAACATGTTTTTTTTATATGATTTAAAGTAGATACAACAGCGAGTCAAAGGTAGCCTCAATGGGTTGGGCCAACTAATCATCATAATGGTCATGAAAAAAAAGAAAGAATTGGCCTCTATAGTCTATATTTTTATAAATATTTCGTCTTAGCCATATAAGTTTGTCAGTAAAGTTTTGCCTAATACACAGTGATGCTTTGGCTCAGCTCTCCGAGGTTTAACTCAAAAGATTATTTCTGCCCCCAGAGCAGCTTTGCCTCTGAGAAATGTCTGTATAAATAAAACTCCAATCTGATAGTACCATGTTTACTTACAGTGAGGATAGTGTGACTGTGTACATCTATCTGTCAGTGACCCACTGACATCAGTGACACTTAACATCTGCGACTTCATTACAAATAGCTGAGGAAAGCAGCTCTTACCTGGGCCTGTAGCAGTGAGTCACATCCAGCGAGCATTGGGGTGGATTAAAAGGAGACAGATGGATTAATGAGCACATGCCAACTGTTCATATAGTGCAGAACCTATGATTAATGCAACATTCGAGAGGACATAATCAGAAAAGCCTCTGGCATAAATACCTGTGTGAACTTAGCAGATACACACACACACACACACTGCCAGGCATAGATCAACACAACCTTAATCTGCATCTGCTGATACTCACGGGCCTGGAGAGCATTTCATTTTTGCAAATCATGGAAACCTTAAGGAACCAACTGGCACACGTTGGGGCATTAATATGGTGGATGGGATCCATTTATAGCACACATTGCTTTTTGCACATCGTGCTCAGCAAAAAAAAAAAAAAAAAATGAGTGCAGCAATAATGAGGGGAAGGTAAAGGAAAGCTCTGCAGACTCAAGCTCATTATTCATCAATAATTAATTTCTTTCACTCTCTCCAGTGTTGGATACGTATCATGTGTATCACACTCGTAATAAAGTCTAAATATATTGTAGCACATGTCATAAATATTCAGGAATCAGTGGTTTTTATCTCAATCTCCTGCTCAGCCACCAATTCAGACTTCAAACCCTTCAGTTTCAGCGTCTGTACCTGGTTGATGTGGTCCAGTTTGGGACACGGCCGGCCACCGTTGTAAGGTTTCTCTCTAAGCCATTTGGAGCGAACTTTGACTCCACTGCCACAGGACTTGCTGCAGCGTGACCAGTTGGACCATTCACTGAGCTTACAGTCTGAGGGACAGGGGATGATGCACGCCTCCTCAATATAACCTGAAAGGAGGACAAAAAAGGAGGATTCACACACAATTGGTTTTTGGCTTGTGACCAGTCATACACACATCAGAAGAAATACTGAAAGCCAAAATGATGATTTGCTACTTTTCAGGCTGTTTCAGTGAATTACCAGACAGCGTACTGTAGTCTGCGATTAATTATTTCAGAAGGTAAATTGATTCTTAAGAAATTAGCTTTGAAATAAAACCTTCATTCTCTCTGCATCCCACCAGCAGCATCTCAACTGCTCATCCTCCAGGTTAAGAATGACTGCTTTAGAGAAAAAAATGGCACTGGCCGGTTCTTGAATCCCTTAGAAGAATCTTGCTTTCTTTATCTAGTATAAAACTACATTACATCCCAATTCCCAAAGGTTAGTCTTTCTTTTCGATCCAACAAACAAGCATTAAAGACAAGTTCAAGAACTCTTTAAATGCTAGATGGGAAAAAAAAACACGCAGCTGTATGAGCACTGCAACCTATCAACCGATACTTCACAAACTAATCTAAATGCACCTATTGATTTTCAGCCCAGTGGAATGAAAACAGGGTTCACGTTCAAATGTCCAATTTTATGGTCTGTTATATAAAAGTCTAAAAATCTACCAAAGCAGCGGTTGGGCCTGGCAGCAAGCTTCATTATTTCAATCTTTTTTTCCTCAGCTCACAGGGTCATGACACAGTTAACAGGCCTGATTTTAAGCATCTCACTCTGCTTGTTACTCGTGTTTTTCTGGATCTTTCACCATCTCTGGGCAGTGATATCCTCCGTTTTCACCAGTACACACAGGCCAAAGTTCAGTCAAATGTGTTGAAAGAGATTATTCTTCTAAATCTTTGACTTTGTGCTTTTTTTTCCCCCCAAAGATTTTTTCCACTTGCTCAGAGAAAGTCCGTTTAGTAGACAGAACCTAATATATATATTTTTTAGGATTATGTAACAGCACTGGCCTGTAAATCCGTTTAGCCTTTGATTAAGAAAATCGATGAGGTGAATGAGCCGGGAAAGTAGAGTGTCTCACTGGGCGCCTAACCACTTCCTCTTTCTGATGTGGGCTCTTTCAGACTGCTTCGCTTTCTAGTGAGAGACATGTGGTGCTACACTGACGGATGGGTTTGCTGAAAACACACTTCCCACGATTTTAGATAACAACTTTCAGAGGAATCCCACAGGCGCCAGTCAGCTCTTACAAATCAATTTATGTCAATGTATATGTGCGTATTTTATTTTGGTTTTTCAAATAATATACAAACCACACAGCCACTCACTGACAATACAAAAACGCTCACTGTACACTGCAGACGTCTCAAAAATAAATGAACAGTCAATTAAATTAAGAGGTAACAATTAAAATAAAAATGTTACTACTACTAAATACAACAAAAAAGAGAAAAACAATTGAGAGGGCTTAGGTAGATAGGTTAGCTTTAAGCACAACAATAGAATGGTCTTTTACAACACTAGTGTGGTGAAAATAGAGAGACCTTGCAGACGATCAATCATTTTCTCACTTTTTTAACTTGGGCAAAGTCCTGCTGAGCACATATGTTCTTCTGTAGTACCGTCATGCTTCACACTGAGCTGCTGGATACAACAACAGCTATCCACTGCTGGAGCAAATGGAGGATATTGAACAAGTGACGTCCCATTCTCAAAGCCTGGCCGTGACAGGCCACGTTCAGACCAAAAATAGAACTGCATTAAAATAAATAAATAAATAAATAACACATTCGGCTGTGTTGGTGTGGGCGTGTTGCTAAAGCTACTGTTGAGAAGATGAAATACAATCCAGAGGGTCCAGTTTGAGTAATACATCTGTGTGTTTTAAGGCTTAGCAGACGCCAAGACACTGCACAACAGCTAATAATACAATGAGACAGGATGTTAGAGCTCTGGAGCGTAATCATGGCGACTATCACTTTATCCTCGATGGCTGCAAGGTAAACAGTAGAATCACGTTTTTTATGTTGGAAAGTAATCTATCAGGAATGTGCACTTGGTCGATTACCAAGTTGGTCAATGAAGTTGCGGCACCCCTTGCAGTGGTCTGATTGAAATCAGGAGGGTTTGTTAGTAAGTACAATGAATGCATGAGACTAACCCTATCAATCTGGTGACCAAAACCGAACAAACCGGAGTCCTCTTACAATAAAAAATAATCTTACGCTCTTATGAGTCCTTTTGTTCTTCTTTTCTGTTACCCTCTTTCAGCATAGCTACAGACCACTGCTGCCAAAGGTGGTGTTCACTTCAGCAATATGGATGATTGGAGCTTAAACATGGGGTTTAAACTTGGCTCAGCTGAAGAGGACAGCTGAAGGGTGATCTTGCTGCCCACTATGCTGCTGGCCCAAAACTGAGCAGTAAGATTCCTCAAAGCTAATATGATTAAAACATTTTAAAAAGTCCAGCTTAATCCAGTCAGGACTGGAGTCCTGACAGCACCAACTAAATGCACAGTGACATAATGATCACATCCATACACATGCATGCACACACATACACTTGACTGACCTGACCTCCTTACACTCTGTTGCCCCTGAGTCCAGATCATCATCTCTACATCAACACCTTGCTGAGTTCAGCATGGCCTCTGAAATAAGTTTAACCTTTGACCCCTTGGCCTCCTACTGTAGGTCCTACAGTCAAGTCCAGTCATCCTAAATCACTGGTGCTGTCACTTTAAGTTCACTCACAGTGCAAATGCTGCAGCACCTCAGCCTGCAGTTCACTTGTAGTTCAACTGATATAAACTTGTTAGGTGTCTTGCAAAGCTCTTAGGGAGGTTTTTGGCCTGAGTCCAGGCAGGAGATCACTACTGTTGCCTTTAGAAGTCAACTTGTAACTTGGCACAAACTCCTGCTGTAGTTCCCAAAGCAGTTGTCACTGTTGTATGAAGCTTTCCTAGCTGCTGACTGCCCAATTTCATCTGAAATGTTAACAGTTCCACTGCCCGACTCTTGAACCTCCCAGAGATAATTGGGATATGGAAGTGGAAAGGCTGTCTAACAACAGCCACAATGTATCAACATTTTGTTTATAACATAAGCAAGCATAAACATGTTAGCTTACTGTACTTTACCGTAGAGGAATAAGAAAGAGTCACCATAGGCCAGAAGGACCCTTTGATGTACGTTACTAACAGACACTGACCTTAGTCCTCAAACCTTGACAGCACACTGCCTACATGTTGTAACACTCAAAACAGCATAAGCTCAATTATACGGCACACGCTCTCAGTGTGTTTCTCTTGTTATTACAAATACGGCCCGTCATGCACCAACAAATCTGTTCACTGCAGTACTGCTCAGGTTCACAGGTCCTCAGCAAGATGCTTGCCCTTAAGCTTTATCCTTTACGGCTTCCCAGAGTGACTGTATTCCCTCCTCCTTTACCGCATCCTGTTAAGACGAGGCCAAGGCCCCCTGAGCCCCCCTGTAATATTAAGTCATGGTAAATTTAAGTCATGGTAAAGGTCAAAGCATGACGGGTCACTTATAGTCATAAATATAAGAAGTATATGAGTAATGTCACATATACAGGACATAGCAGGGGACTTATGACAAGATTTTCCTTGACTACACCATGACCTTTGGCATTGTGTTGATGGTGGTAGGAGACAAGGTAGCTACATTATTTTGTTGATACAGTCTAATCTTATGTGAGATTGGATTGAAAACTCTCCTGGTGGAAATTGTGTCAATTTAGACGATCTTAATGATGGCAGACCAACACACTTTCAGTAACTGTCTCGAGCTGGTAAGTCTGCGGCTTGGTCTCGAGTCTCTACCCCCTCAGCATCAGTCTTGATTATATTGAACATGACAACACACTAATTAGATCTTCTTGTGGCCGACTGCAATTATTGCTGGGAACTAATAGAATCAGGAATTTGCCATTTGGATGTTACTCGCCTCTTGTGCTGCTCATTATTAGTCTCCCTGTGGTTGGGCTTAACTTGAATCATTTATATGGTTAAAAGAATATATATAATGTACAAATTTCCCAAATCCCAAATCCCATTTTTTAAATATTATTCTCTGTAGTTCACAACCCTCAAATTCTCACTTACTGTAACTATACAAACTCTGAATAAGAGAACTAATTTATGAGAACTGTTAAGAACGGCACTCAGAAAGATTCAGCGTTATCTTCCCTTATATTATTCGCTCCCTCTCATAGAGGCACGAGGCAATCTGAAAAGCGAGCAACACCACAAAGCTTGGATCAACGTGCACTTTTAACGATAATCCCGTTTTTTTTTTCCTGTTGATGTCAGTAGAATACAGAGATAACAGTGGCACAGTTTGCCTGATCGCCATCATAGCCGAGGGCATTGTGTCAGCTGCAGAGTCGTGGAAGGACCATGTCTCCTCCTCTATCAAGATTAAAAGTGATGATGGCTGAGATGGAGAGAATGGCACAGAAAATGAAGGAGGGAGTGGCAGCGAGAACGGGCGGGGGGAAGAGCGACTGAGTGAGATTTAATGATATCTTTGAGATACACATGTACTAACGCCAAGCCTCATGAATGTGTTTTTGTTTTTGTGTGCACCTCAAGGAACATTTCTTTTTTTCTAAGCTCAATGATGCTTGAAGATGAATGCATGGGTGCGCACACACACACACACACACATACATACAGTCACAAACATTCACATAGGTGTAAAAATACACAGAAGCTGACGAACACACACAAACACACACAACCCCATCCTTACGACATGCTCTTGTCACACCCACACTCAGATTAACTGATGCATATCTGAATCTGTGACTCACACAAGGAGACTAAAACCATGTTTATATATGCACAATACTGATGTATTCATTTGAACATCTCCTGCATTCTATTTCACAGCAATTTCACAACGAGTTTCTGAGCCCGGATTCTTTGCTTGAAGTATTTTGGATCTAAGATAAGACCTTACAACGAGGAGACAAATGATTCTGACAGGAGTGTGCCAGAAAAAGGCCTCCTTATGTGAAAGTCAGTATGCGAAATGAGTCGCTGGCCTCCATGGGAGGGGCTTTCATATGTGCACAAACAAAATCCTTCGCTTCAGATGAATATTTAACAGAACAGAAAGTATATTTCTCACCTGGAACCAAGAAGTCAAGGCTGGAGAGGGAAAAAATCTGATTTGCTACAGAGTGTACTACACCTCAAGACTTCTGTGCTTTAATGCAGATTTCTGTCAGAAAAAAAACACATTTTCTAACTGACCTCTAGTGTTATGTAGCCATACAGATAGTTTTGGTCTTATTTGTCCAGGTCAATTCGACTGCAACATCTCTTTTCACAAACAGTGTCTCTGTAACTCTGGATAATCCACAGAACACATTAGGTGTTTTCAGACCGGCTGGAGGGCCCCTTAAAAAATGGACCAAAACACAGACAAATGGGCCGACAGTGAAGTCCAGGCTTTATTGAGAGTATATGTGACAGGGGAAATACAACGCAATTTGGACTCATCAAAGCAAATTATAAAAATCTTGTGTGTGATGTTGTGTGTGACGTTGTGAGTGACGTTGCTATACCAACCACCGGCCGGCTTATGTCACTTCAGCGTTCCTACTGGCAGTGTGAATGCAAACAGAAAAGGAATGTTGTTCTTGGGGGAGCTAAAACTGTTTGGTCCGAAAACACCTACTGTCAACAGAGTTTTAATTGGGACTACTTCTTCAGTAATAAGTAGTTCCAATGAAAACTGATCACAGCAAATTTTCTGCCTTTCAGCGAGTCCCCACCTCCTGCACGCATTTGTAAAGTGGGGTGGGGGAGTGGAGGGGTGTCAGAGGGCGTGGCTCTGTGCTCAGTAGCATCCCCAGTGTGGACCGTAAATATTTTTTTTAATGGCAAATTCATAAGATATTTACCAAAACAAACATTTTGACTCTCTGAATGGTTTAATTTCGTCGATATATTCAATAAATTCAGTGCTTCATACAGGCTGCTGTGTGGGTTTACTTCAAACACAGTGAGTGCTACAGCTCCTCGAGAACCAAGCAGAGTTCGTGACATGTGAAACAGGGCCTATATTTAATTGGATTTAAATGCCTGAGTTGGCTTGTAACAACTGAATATGTCAAATAAACATAATAATCCATGATTTTTCTGTACAAAAAATGTATAAGAAGTACACTGTGAAACTGATTTCAGGTAATGTCGTTCAGGCCTCAAAACCTTCAGCATAATGTCATCAAATATGACTTAAAGAGTTAAATCCCCAAACCAAGAGACAAAAAGTCAAACTCCAGTTTTGAGCACCAAAATAACCATACCATCCAAACACAGTGTGTGTGAATGCTTTAACAGCTCGAAAAACTACTTCTGTGTTTAATCTTACAATGCCGTGAGCACCACTAACAAAAATCCATTCACCTCCATGTTATTAGAGTGGTGGCTCTAAGGGAGATGTGTCAAAACCTGAACAAATAAAACCAAAACTATCTGCATGGCAAGATATTTCCAGAGATACGTTGTAATTTGGGTGAACCGACCCTTTAACGAAGCAACAAACTCTGTGATTAAACCTCGGCGGTGACAGACACACACACGAGTACATGTACTCACCGTGACTGTTGCAGCGTAAGGTCTCCACCAGTCTGTTGTCTTGGTCGTAGCACACCATGGCCTGGTAGCGGTAGCCCTGTCCGCACTCCTTGATGTCTCCCTGGACCTTCATCCCCAGGATGCTCTCCACTCTGCCTCCCTCGGGCAGGATGCAGTCTGACCAGTTCCCCACCGGCTGGGCGTTGTACTTGTCACAGGGGCAGTACTGGGTCTCACTCAAAGGGTACATTTGCGTGTTCTTGCACTTGTCTTTCTTCTTGCTCCTCCCTAAGGAGAGCAGAGGGACAGAGATGAGCAGAATAGCTTTGGGAAAAGTGACTCCACATGTCTGCTGGTGGATTTCTGTCTCTGTTAGGCTAAAGTGGCTTTGAGTCTCATCATACCCAAGGCTACTTTCGAGGCCTTGTTTGGGATAGTGTACTCACTGATAAAAGGCTGGATGACTCAGGAGTTGCTGTCCCCCAATTCATGTGGGATACGTGCATGGGGGGACAGCCACTCCTGATGACAGATTACGCTGGCAAAATTGTTTCAAGCAGAGTGCTCTTTTACTGAAACAGCTTGACGTTTTTTATCCTCAGACATGTCAAGCATCGTTAATCATAGATCACCGTGCTAAAAAACTTTTTTCTTGTGGCAGTCTATCATTAGGACTTGTTTCCCATGCAAATAAGGATACATACTTTTGATGATTTTCTACCTAACGGCCTACGGCATCTTTCCCTGCAGGTGCCAGTGACTCCATCAAGCTGGTTTGTTTTTTGCATTAAATTCATTTCAGCTGAGGTTTGCAAAGTGTATCCTGCATTGGAAACACAGCTGGTTGTTGCTAATTGCATCTAAGCAACAAACTGCTGCGTAGAATGCTATAATCTGTCTATACAGGTCATAGTGACCAACAGGCAGCAGAGAAGTAAACATCTTGCTCAACATAATGATCAACATTTACTACCCACTTTAAGGAAACTGAATTTGTGTTGTCTTAGTGTTGTTTTGGATTGAGCAAAGGTAACTAAGATTAAGAAGAGGACACAGACAAAAACTTTTTTTAACTAGTAAAAACGGTCTGTGAGGGATTGGCCAACATTTAACATGTTGCTGATAACCTTTCCCAAATATAACTGAAGGATTCTGAATGAAACTACAAAATCCACGCCCTCTCCTTCCTGATTTAAAGCTAAGAACAATTAAACCTCCTCTTCAAAGAGTGTTTATATGCATTACATGACCTCTCTGCTCTTTTACACTTTGGTGAATGGGTCAAAAGATGTCACATCAGGGGAAATAAAAGCTTTTCAAATCCACTTTCTCACAGTTTCAAGACTTTTTCCCCCAAACCTCTTGTGGAGGTGCCTTAATGCATTGCACCACTCTTGTCATTTTGCTTTTATGACTGTGATGCACAGGGCAACTCTCTGGGGACACTCTGATGGATAACAACGGCTGAGGAGCTATTTCAGATTTGTTGCTTTAATCCCACTGGGGAAATTAGATGGCAGGAACTATCTGAATTATCTGATTTATGACCTTGTGTTTCACTTTCCTGCTAATCTATTGGAGAGTTGCCCACCAACATTACCCCCTTAAATTGCCTCACCAACACTTAAACTACAGCGCAAATAAGCTTGTCAGAAAAAGGGTCCAAAACAACAGCCCGCTGTTTGTGCTGTGCCACTCTCTGTTCTCACCTATCAATGCTCTCTTTCTGGTGCGGACCCCCACACAGTCAGCTGTGCAGGACGAGAACTTGGACCAGTTGGTCAGCTGGCAGTCATCCTGGCAGGGAAGCTGACAGCGCTGAGTGATGGCAGGCATGGCCTTGGCGAATTTCAGACATTCGCCGATGTCGGCCTGCGTCCCGTCCAGCTGGCGACAGGACACAGCTGGAAGAATTAGAGGAAGACGGGTCAAAAAGGCTTCATTAGAACGTGCAGGAGGCCATTAAATGGTCTATTTTTTATTGTTTCAACAGATTGATTGGTTGTCATAGCAGGTATTGAAAAGTGCACAACAATGTTGTATGGTAATGAAAGAGGAAATGAGTGAACTACAGGGGTAGAAAATGAGTACTGAACATAATGTAATTTACTTCCATATTTCCATTTCATGCTACCAGAGGAAGATATTGTATTATTTACTCCTCTACAACTCTTTTGCAGCTTTAGTTACTAAGAATGATGCAGATTCAGATTTTATAGACAAAACATATAATCAGTTTATAAAATATGGTGCATAATTTAAAGTTTAATTTATGACAATGCTTCATATTTTATAAACAACCCAATTGTATATAAAATAGTTAAAATGAGTTCCACTTTTAGCAACTACAACATTTAAATACTGCGTTATTCCATCTATGTGTACTAATAATCCAATAAGAGGAGCCATTCTGCACATACGTACTTTTACCTCTGGTTGTTTCAGATAGTTTAGTACATTTTGCATTTGAAATGTTAATTACACGAATAGTTTGACTTTTTGTGATGAGTGAATTTTAAATTCTTAATTACAAACCAGTTAGACACACGTGTGCAATGCACTGGTCTGTCGGCTTTTCAGGCTTTTTTTGTAGCTGGATATAATTTGTAGCATCTTAAAATATGATCTAATTTGAGTCAATTTTAAGGCTTGTGTCATACAGACACAGCTTTTCCTCAAACAAACTGATGAGGTGATCCTCTCTTTCCTCCATCCAAAACTCATCAAACCATTTCGACCAGCCAACAGTTTGTAACTGACTTGACAAGTTGAGTCTCAGGCGACACCATCAGCCAGCTTGAGTTGAGCTGAGGTCGATCCAGTTCACACCGCTGCAACTTTTCCCTGCGACGTTCTAAAATGGTTTTGTCTTGTCGCGAATCTTTAGTCTGAACTGGCCGGGATTTCACTGGCGTGCTGTGACGTAACTCTGCCCCACCCCCTCCTACTCCCGTAGCCCCCTGGCGATCGGAAAATATTCACATCAATCAAGTGTTTTCACAGGATGAATAGTACTCCCTGTGACTGGTAAAGTGACTTTGATATGTAAAATTGCTGGAGTGCCCCTTTACATAAGAGATCTTATTACTTCTTTCCCCACTGGTGAGCAACATAACATCAGAGATTTAAAGAGGGCAACTAAAGAGTTAATGAAAAATAGATCAGAACTGTATAATTCAGATTAGATCTCATGGGGGGATAAAATACAATTATAAGCAGATCAGACACAAATGTGTCTCTACCTCAATTGGTTTGAAGTCCACAAGTCAATTTAAGTTGGCTTGCATCATCCATTCTTTGTTCTTTCAATAAAGGGTATTACTTGTGTCGCTGCAATATTTCATTTTCTTGTGATGCAGACGTTCTGCAGGGCTGTACCTTCATAGAGAAATCAATCTCTAAGCACATTTTTGCTGAACCCCCGTGGGCACTGCTATTGGTTTGGAAAGCCTCCATCTGGTGGTGTGTGAGGTCAGGTCTTATCTTGTGAGAGAGAGAGAGAGAGAGTGTGTGTGTGTGTGATGTGTGTGTGTGTGTGTGTGTGTGTGTGCGCAAGAGAGAGAGAGAGAAGTACATGCTCTCAGTTGTTCTGTGTGTTTAATAGTGCTACCACAGTGTTTCTCCCTTTAAGAAAAGCCTCAGTCCAGGTAAACAACACAACACACTGTCAGAAAACATAGAGCAGAAGAGGCAGTGTGTCTCATTTGGTTTAAGTCAATGACAAAATGATTTCTGCCATTTAGAAGTGACAGAGGGGTGAAAACAGGTGCAGGAGGGTCTGGACATCAGGTGTCGCCTGGTATCAAATCAGTCAAAAGCTGCACTGAATAGTGGGCTGAATAAGTCTAAAGTGGACCTTAAAGCATTTTCATGAACAAATTGATTCTTCCATCCATTAATGTAAGTTAGCGAAGAAGAAACAGAAATATAAGCACTAATAATGGCCTTCTATAGGAGCTGGAACATAATGAAATTGATCATTCTGCGTGACCCCCTGAAATTGGATTTTTATGAAAGCCTCCCAGGACGACATGGTACATCCATCCTCTATAAAAAGGCAAGAGGAAATATGCTTTTAAAGAGGGAGAGCCGCAACTCCTTTAAAGTACTTGTCACTCATGCGTGAAGCCCATATGAACAGATAGTTGGGCTGTCGTACGCTATAGGCTGGGTGCAGCATCTCCTCCTAAATTTCAACAAGAGACATTCTATTAAAATTGCATGACAAGAGCCTTAGGTAAAAAAAAAAAAGCCAGCAGTGAAACAACCCAAACTGTCAAACGAGTCTCAAGAGGCACATGATGGGTTATGAACACATTTCCATCCCAAACTCAGGAGGAAAACAAAATAATAAAAATAAAATAACCAGAAAAAAAAGTCTGTTGTTGATGTTTTTAGGAGTGTCAGCCTCAGTTTGTGTCGCGTCTTGTAAGTAGGAGGATTCGATGTGTGCTCTAAGTAAATTGGCCTTTTCTCTAAACCTTGGCACATCCATCTGCTGCCTCGTGGCCGGGCTCCAGATGCACCGCAATGAGCAAAAATTTAATTTACGGTGATTAGGAATGGTTCAGTGAAGATGCGGAGGGAAATGGGACATGAAGAGATTGGTTTCTATACCTCTTGTTTGAAGCCCTGGTCCACAGGTCTCCTGCGCACCGGGGCGGTCCTGTCTGAGAAACCACGGGACCAGCTGGCACTTCCTCCATTTGTGGGTTTTCCACCTGGAATAAATCAGGACAGTATAGCCAAATCAATGTGTTCACTATACACCAACCTTGCACTGCACCATGTAAGACAGTCAGTTTGTAATAAAGTTCTGTATATAGGGATGAACTATTTGAGGAATTGTGATTTTTAAGACCAATATCACAATTTATGTTGCAATTATTTTCTATAAATAAAACTACAGACCTGTATTTGTAGTGTGCATAGTATTGAACACAATATGATTGTACCAAACATTATCACAAACTTATCTTGTTACTACATTAATAGATTTTAAAATTTTACCAATTTAGCCAGTGGTGGACCCGGATATTTTAAGTAAAAGTAGAAATACCACAGTATAGAAATACTCTGTTACAAGTAAAAGTACTACATTCAAAATTTTACTTAAGTAAAAGTTCAAAAGTATTAGCGTAAAAATGTACTTAAAGTATCAAAAGTAAAAACACTCATTACGCAGAATGGTCCATTTCACAATAATATGGATTAGTCTTTACTTACTGGTACATTAATGTGTTCATCACATTAACATTGCAGCTGGTAAAGGCAGGGCTCATTTTAATTACTTTATATACTGCTGGGTAGCTTAATCTATAATATTACATAATAATTTATTAGTTGAATATATTTTGTATTAATAATCTGAATCTGCAAAGTAACTAAAGATGTCAGATAAATGAAGTAGAGTGAAAAGTACATTTGCCTCTGAAATGTAGTGAAGTAAAAGTATATAGTAGCATAAAATGGAATTACTTAAGTAAAGTACAAGTACCTCAAAACAGTATTTAAGTGCAGTACTTGAGTAAATGTACATAGTTACGTTGCACCATTGAATTTAGCTTACATTTATTCAGATATTCTGTTAGTGATAACGGTATACTTGACGTCACTCCGTAACATTCAAATACAATCATGTCAAAAGTGGCGTTACAGCATATTTTTTTGTTAATGAATGTTTACCAGTTATGGTAATAATAACAAACTAAAGTTACACATCTATGCATGGATGGATATGGTACTGACAAGCCCTAATGATGCTATCGGCTCTGCACCAGCTTTACACTGTAGTGTTAGCTGCTTGAGCTAACATTAGCTTAACTGACTTACAGGACGAGGTACTTCAAAGCCCCTAATCCTGGAGGCCTCAATTTAGAGTCATACGCTTAAAACAATGATATGACGTGCTTGAAAGTTTACCTGGGATGTTCTGTTCACCAGCTGTCTGTCATTTACAATGGACAACCAGCGTTAGCTACGACCTGCTAGCTATCTAGTTAGCCAGCTGTCTAAAAGTTTACGGAGCTAGTCACCTAG
This sequence comes from Macquaria ambigua, assembly GCA_008360985.2. Lineage (NCBI taxonomy): Eukaryota > Metazoa > Chordata > Actinopteri > Centrarchiformes > Percichthyidae > Macquaria > Macquaria ambigua. The sequence goes on along the minus strand of VMKM01000003.1, from coordinate 844,553 downwards.
ATCGTTTATATACAAGAAGACTGACCACTCTGTTGGTCTTTCCTGAACAGAAAACACAAACAGCCCACTCCTTATTTTTCTAACATCAAAAATGATGCAGAGTGGTGTGTCTTCCTCCACAAAACAACCTTAGGTCAAAATGTACACACTATATTGTTATGCGCTTTATCACAATCATTGTAATAACCATAAGAAGTAGCAGCACAATAATTATTGCCATTATTATTGTAAGATAAACTCTTGGTGCTATAAAAATGTTGCAGTCTGGATTTAAGGAACTGGCCTGATTTGATTGCTGACTTTGATGAAGTCAGCACCCCCCCCACCCCCCAATATTCATCATTAAACAGGTCGGTTCTGACCAAAGACTTGAACTTATTAAATCCCATCAATTATTTCACCATAGAGCTACAGTAGGTATATCTTGCAATATCTCTAGAATACAGTCCATCAGAGCCAATGAGTTAAATGATGCAGTAACCCAAAGCTTTTGTCATCAAACACCATATATTATTATATCAGTAAATTAGTTAGTTAGCCCATAGCCCTTTACAGCTTTTACTGTTTATCATGGCTGGTCAACAAGCAGTAAAAGAAAGTGTGCATCTATAAATAAACACGTACAATAGACACTTTGACAGGTGTGTGAAGAAAGTTAAACTGTGTACATGAAAGGTGTGTCTTCATCGATTTTTTAAATTACAGAACAAGCAAATATTGTGATGAAAAGAGTCTATAGTAAGGCAGTTGTATATGACTATATATGGCTGTATTTGAAAATATTGGAGGATAGAGTCTAGGCCAAAAACAGCAATGCTATAAAGTCCTTAAAATCAATCTCAATCCCCTGGTACCATACCCTGGCCAATTCTAGCTGTAAAGAAACATGAAATAAGGCAAAATTGGGGAAAACCTCTATCTGACATCAGCATTATCGGATCACTATAGTGCTTTTACCTGAATCCTGGGCAGATTTTGGGGACCTCACAGTCCCTCTCCTCCTCCAGCACCTCTGGACAGTCCTGCCCTCCGTTGGATGGTGGCTGGATGATAAGACGTTTCCTTGATTGCTTTCTCTTCACAGCATTACCAGCTGAACAGACACAGACAATTATTGAATTAAAATATGTCTGCATGGGAAAGTGATGAGAAACATGTCAAAATGATAAGCTAGGCTGCTCTGTTTATAGTCCTTGAAGAATGGACTTGGAGACTAGTATTGCCAAATCTAATTGGACAGCTATCGTAAACAACACGCACGTCTGATTACTTGGGATATCAAACCAACAACGATGATGTAGAAAAATCCCATTAGACCTTGGAATTGACTCAGATTAAATTTATGGTATTTACATGTGTGGAGATGCCCTCAAGTAGTTCAATTAAGATGAAATGAGCCTCCAGATAGTCCTGAACCCTGCTTCAAACCTTTGTATGTGGGTGGTGTGTAATTCTCTGCACAAGGTGAAGATATCAACAGCATCAAATTAAAATGCACAGCCATCGGTACAGCACGCTCAGATTGAAGAGATTTATGCCACCGTGTCACATGAAGAGGTCATCAAAATATGGATGATAATGATTTTCAGTCGTAAATCAACTTAATGTGTTTGCCACTGCTCAACAGCTTGGGCAATGGCCGCCTGATAAAGGTGACCTCATCTGAACAATGTTTTTCTTTCACAGCATGAAAACAACAACAACAACACCACCGCGACGCACTTGCTGACACTTGTAGCCACGGGCGAGTCGGCTTGCCAGGCGCACTAAAAGAGGTCGGCTCAAAGGTTGTCTTACATGCCAATCTGTCAAATTAATTATGTGTAACGAGACGTGAGTGCATGTGTTTATGTGGTAGTTAATGTGTCTGGCTCTGTGCAGAGGGTCCCACCTCTGTAGTCTTTCCACACAGTCGATTTAAACTTGCGTCTGTGTATACTTCTAGACCAGAATAGAGTCATATTATCATATTATAGTTAACAAATGTAGCCTGACCCTACCATAAACACAATTCTCCAAATTAAGTAATGTAAAACTACCAAAGCCAGGCTGAAAACTACATAAAATTAAACAAAATTGAAATACAATTGCCCAGCAGTTTAATAACCATGATTCCTTTTCAGTGATCTGTATGAGGCAATAATACTTCACATCAGCCGGGTCGTCTCTCCTTGCAGGAGATTCGTTTTTTTTTTTTTTTCACTGTACCTGCATCACAAGTAACAGGACACGGTGTCCAGTTGCTGAAAGGGGTCATGATACATTCTTTCTTGCAGGGCAGCTGACATGGTCGCACCGTGCTGGGGCGAGGGCCGTCTGGACACCTAGGCAACAAAAACACACACAGCGGGCTGTAGAGTATAATACTGCTGGGAACTCACCAAAACACAACAGCGAGTGGTCTGAAACCTCAAAGGCCAATAAAAAAGAAAAAGAATTGTTGTTGTTGAGCTGTAGATTGTTGCTAGATTGTGGATTTCTGGGAGACACTCACCTCTCAGACAACACAGTTATTATGACTGAATCTAACCCATGGTAAAAACCTGTTTAGGTGTCAGACTAGAAGAGTTTTGCTTTTTTTTAAATCACCAGGTGTTGAACAAAAACACTGGTTACACCTTCCAGACTCTTTGGCCTCAGAATTGCCAGAAAAAACCTGAATACATGGTTTGGATTTCTACTCATTTTAAAGCTGCACTAGGTTTATCTTTTTTCTGGTTTCATCATCCAAAACCACAATCTAGTGTAGCAGGGCGATCATATAATGTTGCCCTGTACGCCCAAATTAAATTCTGATTTAATTCCACCTATGGGAGGCAATAATTTAAGTACAGTTTGTAGAGGTGCTGGCAACTGCAAGATAAACATGTAATCAGAAGAAATTAACACAAGTGTTTGTGTAAGTCGCCGCACACTTAGCATAAAAACACTCGATCAAGGATCTTTAATTAACACGGATAAGAGCGATGCGTTTCACTCAGCGCTCACTGATACATTTTCATAATACAAGATCATTGAACATGTATTTTTATGGGCTGAATGTGTGGCCACTACTACAAACACTTTATGTTATCACTTACTTTACTTTAAGAGTAAAATGTGAACTGTCCCCTGGACCAAAGTTGAACTAAGCAACTTGTAGATCTTTTGTCTCTTCTAGCATCTTTGCTATCCTTTGTTACAGCATTATACTGTAATCAAGTGGGTTGCTGAACATGAGCATGATACAGTATGCTTTTTGGAGCTCTGATGCAGTTTTAACTAAAATATGGATGGTTAACCCAAACTGTAAAACGTCAACCAGGCCCCAATGATTTTCATATATGTACCAACAGTCAGGATTCAATTGACATTTAAAATAGTTACTGCTAGAAATATAAACCACGATTTAAAGCTTGTAGAGGTTTGGCGCACCAACCATCTGGGCTTGAATACAGAATGTAATTATTCCAGGCACAATCTAGGGCAATAAAAAACGATGAAAAACCTTCGTAATCACATCCAGTGTATGCCTGATGTATGCCATCTGGCTGACAGCACTTGAAAGATATAGAGAAGAGATGGTCAAATCCCCAAACAGGCATCACAGGAAATGTTAAGCAGGTCTGGATGAGTATGTTTTACATTCCTTTTTCTCTGCTGAGAAAACTGTAACACACAGAGCTCCTTAAGGCTAAAGCCAGCAGACTAGCAGACCGGCCCCTTAGGACAGAACCAACCTTGTTTTAACTGGATTCTGCTATCAGTGAGTGATAATCCTTTTGATGATAGAGAATACGGGGTCAAGCCGAGGTTTTTTGAACAAGGGTTATGGTTAATCTTCAGTCATTTAAGCACCTAAGGTCCCCTGTGCATACTACTGGGCTGAGATAAATAGGTCGAGATAGACCTGCTGGAAGACATCTTGCAATCTGATCTCTGCAACACTGCGTCCCCGGTCTCGCAGCAGGATGTTGCCGCTCTGTTTCCTCATCCTATGGCTGACACACCGATCATCTGGGTCAGGTTTAATGTTGCTAAGAATGAGCGTTCTCCTCTGGGCGTTCCATACTCGTTAGCACGGCGTTATCAGAGAGGCGATAGGGAGCCTCACAGGCAAAATGTAATAATGTAACAGCGACACAAGGAGAGATTTATTTTTAATACCAATAGACAGAGCTAAGTCCCTCTCGAGCGGAACAAATCCTCTGGTGTCTTCATACAAGTGAATGGTCCCCAGGAAAAAAAACAGCTGCCGGATGCAGCAGGGGGAGGATAGATTTACATTTTCTGCATTCAGCTGATGAACAGGTGTCTAGCTCGAGGACACTTCAACAGGATGCAAGGATCCAAGCCATGAACCTGAGACTGCAGAACAATCACTCCACTAGACCCCAGTGCTAACCAGGATTCTATCAATTTATATATAAACCTATTTTAACGCTGTAATGTCTAGAGTCTGTAGAGATCAGGGGAAACCTGGCAGTGAATGCAGTGTGAAGACTAAAATAAACAGCCTACAGGAATCTGCAAGATCTAAATACAATCAAAGTGTACATAGACCAGATGGAAAAGCAATTTATTGTATAAGCAATCCAATAAGCAGGAGGCCGATATCAAGCCTGCAGGTTCATGAACCAAATGATTTAAGTCTCAGCAAAACAAAATAAACACAACTTTTCATTTTGGTTTGTCACAACAAACCAAGTTCATTCATGTTTTCCTCAAACATACTTTGCTTTGAGCTCCACAAAGAGAGCACATTAACTAACTCTCCAAATCAGACAGTTATTAGGATATTGAGGAATTTCCACATTTTATTGGCTACTAATAGGATCAAATCCATTCCAGATTCAGATGCAAATAGGATACCCTGAACAGATATCACAACAATAGTACAGCTAAAGAGGCTGGAACATTAAAATTTCATAGTAAACAAATGCAGTGCAGAATTTCTTGAGTTTGTTATCTATGCAGATGATCCCTAAAATCTCTGGTATAAAATCATTAGAATTTTTTTTCAAAGTTTTTGTTTTCTTTGCTAGTTTCTTATCTTTTAAAATGCAGCATGACTTATTTATGTATCTGAAAGGAATACAGTTGTTTATGGATTCTTTACTCCTTGAAAAATTCACCTCAGACATACAAACATCTCTCCACGTCATGAGGGATCAGAGCACTGAGGCAGTGCTGTTAGATGTTTTGACTCCCAGAGCTCTTTGACAAAGAGGCGATTAAACCTTGTTATACTCCCTCTGCTGCTAAAAAATCGTCTGAGGATGAGCTGCAATTTACCACTTGTGTAAGATTTTGAAGGAACATGGGCAATAAAACAATATTCCTATTTAGATAAAACACTACAGTTAAAAAATACAGCTTGACTTTTGCCTTCAGTCTAGGCGGAACACGCTCTGAATACCAAACTAAACCTTAGAGGACCGAAAGATTGCCTGCCTTTAAAAGTTCACCTTTCCAGTGTCCCATCTCGCATACACACAAACACAAGCAAATGTTCTGGTGAGACTTTCCTTACCAGAAAAACAACACTGACTGTTGGTTCAAATACCTAAAACAACCCGTGTTTACGTTTTGTTGAAAAGGGACTTCATGTGGTCGTCTCTCTCAGCAGCAAAGGCAGAAGTGGCATGAGGCTGTTGTGGTGCCACAAAACCTCTTAGGGAGGGGGTCAGGTTGGGAGATTGGACGTACAAAGACACATGACTTTGACACAGAATACCACTGTTCATATGCTGCTTCCTTCTTTAAGCCATGAGCACGAGCTTTCCCTACCCTTGAGTATGTTTTGTGCGTAAACCTAACCAAACCTTAACCACAGTGGACAGACTGACCATTAAACTGACCATATGAAGCATTTTTGTAATGGTCATTTTGAAAGACACTGACAAACAATGTCCTGTCAATGGAGTGTCAAATCAGAAAAACTCGGAAACGGAGGACAAACAAAGTATTTTGTTGTTTGTTGAGAACTTTCTGCTTCAACTTCTGTTTTTAATTAAAGCTGCACTCGGCAACTGCACATGTGGGTGGCTCCTAACGATTTGAAAGAAAAATTCACAACTCCATTTCATGTAGAGTCTCTGCATTTTTGTTTCCACAATTAAATCCCAACAAAATGTAATAACTTGTCTTTGTCCCAAAGTGCCCAGGCCTTTGAGCCAAAGTTGGGTTCCAGAATCCTGTTATTTTCAATTAAGAAACACTGACAAACTACACCCCTGTTATCTCTCCAACAGCTCGAATAAATCTTTCATGATGTGCGTTTTGTCTCCTCACATCTTCACTACTGTAATGCACTATATTCTTGCCGCAGCACATCTACAACTTGTTAAGAAATTCTACTGCATGATTTCTAAAACCCATTTTTACCCCAATGCTGGCTTTGTTACACTGGCTTCCTGTTACCTTTAGGATTGAATTTAAAAATCTTCTAATTACTACACAATTTATTTACACAATTTGGCTCCAACATATATCAGCGAGTTGCTGATCCCATATACGTCCACTTGTTCTGCGGTTGTGTTCAAGACTTGTGGTGACCAAGCTTTTGCTTTCCTGACTCCTAGTTTATGACACAGTCCTCTGGCACTCAATTTGTTGTTATTCTTTAAACGTTTTTGCTCATTTAATATTTCAATGATTTATTTCAAATGTTTTTTAGTGACTGTGAAGTACTTTGTAACCATGTTTACTGTGTTTGTCTATGTGTTTGGCTGCTTACAGACTGCATGCTGGGATTGGCTCAGGAGAGCCTAAATATAATAATAATAATAATAAAAATAAACTTTATATTTATAGCACCTTTCATACAGGGGGTGTAGCTCAAAGTCCTTTAAAATAGAAGTGAAGAAACAAGAGAATAAATAAAAACAGGCACATTAAAATACAAATACTGCGCAATAAAACCAAGCAATCAATTCAATAAGAAAGAAAAGAGGCAGCAAACAGCAGGAACAGGTATGCTAAGAACAATCTAATATGTGAAAGATAGAAATAAAACAGAGGAAGGCGTAAGAACAATAAAATATGTAAAAGATAAAACAAAACAAAGGAAGAGTGATAGTTAGTTAAAGGCAATGCTGAATAAATACATTTTCTATTGTCATTTAAAAATGTTCACAGAAGCTTGCATCTCTTATAGCCTTGGGGAGAGAATTTCATACTTTTGGTGCATTGTTAAAAAAAGGCTGAGCTGCAGATTTTCTTATTTGATCAGTTGGCTGGGTGGATGGTCACTTCCTGTGGGCAGGTAAGTCTCCATATCTGACACCTACATTTCGATTTGGGTGGACAGGGTGAATAGGGGTGGGTGCTTTTCTCTTCTTTTAATGTAAAAATCTTGCTTAGTGCAGCTCTCCCCCTTAATTTTGTTTTCCACAATCCCCTTGGTAACCAACCTGTGTGTTTTAAGTGCTTTACATATAGGGCAATGAGTTGACTCATAGCAGGTTTCCCTCGACAGATAGAGAACCATCCCTTTTGTTCCTCTTTTAGTCTAATTATATTGTAGCCCCACTAATGATGGGTATTATCCAAATTTAGATGATTAAAATTCAATTACATTCCAGTTTCCAGAAAAAAAACAGGCCATGTTTGTGGGAAGAACACAATGCCAGCCAGAATACTGCATGCAGCACAATGCTTGGCTGGAAGACTGTCGGTGGGGGTGTGAAAGCTAGTTGTAATATTGTCATTTATGCATTTTTTATTATGTATACATTTTGTTATTCCACTGTTTTCCTCCTTTATTTCTCCTGTTGCCGTTCTTTCTCTAATATTGTCTTTGCTTGACACGTTGTTTTTGTTGTTTGCTTGAGGAAAGACATTTTATTTACAAGGCACTTGGGGTATTTTATCCTTCTATCTTTGTCTTAACAGTTCACTTGTGTGTTTATCACTGCGGAAATGTGCTACGCTGAAATGCATGAAGCCATCCAGTAATGGCATCTGGTTTTAACTCACTTGCTGGTTCCAGTCAGTGCCACAATCTCATAATGATCTTTAAATGTCATGATTTGTGGCGAGGCGAGGACATACACAACATGGCACTGGGAGCTCGTCCCGAAGCACAACATTAAAACGAGCAGCCAGGCTAATGCTTATGTTTTGCTCGCTGCTATTAGCGCGTTGAGTAATCTGTTCAGCGAGAGGCTGTTTTCCGAAAAATGAGCAGATGGTTGAGCAGGATGAAGAGAGGAGATTCAAAGCACAAAGAACTGTCAGTAGTTTTAAGAGAGTGTACACACAGACACACACACACAAAAACAAGGTCTGGTGGAAAAAGATAAGGCCTAATTAATTTCATTATCAAAATTACGGACTACAAAACAAGAACATCATTTGTTTAATTTAGCATAAAACAGTTGCAGTTCTTTAAGGGCCCTTTCAGTGGTGTCTCTGGCCTCCTTCTCGAGGGCTTTTAGCTATCTATCACAGTCAAGAACAGGGAGTGTAAACAGCCTCCATTAGAAAGCACGGCGGGTAGATGATTGACTGGGCTTAATACGACTTCTGTCGAACATCATAACCATGAATCATACAGTTTCCTTTTTCACAAATTCCACAGCATCAATGTGATTATACAAACACACATTTGGTACTATTCAGCACACAGACTGTCAGAATCAATAAGCAGACGTTGTTGTTTTTTTTTCCTCACACCACAACAGCTTTCTCGATAGGATGATAGCAGCCCAAGCCTAAGGCACTGACATATTTGTCTCTGTTGTGTCTCTCGTTTTCTAATGGGCTTTGACAGTCATTGTTTATGTGTGTGTGTGTGTGTGTTGTTTGCATGTGTGTGTGTGTGTGTGTGTGTGTGTGTGTGTGACATGCACTCTGTGAGGTTCACTGCCTCAGGCTGCGGGAGGAAGACAGCTCAGATCCATCTGTGAATGAGACGGGGCACATCTGCATATTGCAGGGTGAAGGCGGCCATGTTTGTTTGTTCTGCTGGGATCCCATGGGTGCAATGATCAAGAATACCTGCCAGTTGGATTGTGCCAGATGAAGACACGCAGAGCAGAAAAAAAAAGCAAACGTATCAAGTCGCTCCTGTGCGGAGGCTAGGAAATGCTGCCTCTGAGCAACAGATGGCCAAGTGTTGTATTTTTATGCTCTTGCTTTGGTCAAGAAATGGCTTCAAAAAATAAGTGTTTTTTAATCCTGGAGCCTGAGACACCTGCCCCTGTGGTCTGTCAAATCTACAGGGATAACAGAAAGTAACAAACGCTTTCATGAAAGAAGGACCGTGACCTTTATACAACTTCAGACAGGCGACAAATTAAAGGAAAAACCTGATGAGATGAATGGAGAATCTTAATGAATGCAGATGCTTCAATACAGGGCACGAGGGATCACTGAACGGTGTTTAATCCCTCCAGTAGAGTTCCACAGACTTGGAGAATCCATGACAAGGAGCACTGAAGCTGTTCTGGAGGCTCGTGGTGAGTAAATCACCGCTGTCAAACGCTGCTACTAGTATGTGTCTTACTAAACTTTGTCAGTTGATCTGCTGATTTTTCTCTTGATTAACTGATTACTCGTTTGCTCTAAAAGAAATGTCAAAAAGTATTACAAGGTGCCCATAACAGTTTCTCACAGCTCAGGGAGACGTCCTACAGTCCAGGATCAAAAGATATTCAGCTAATGATCATCTGGGACGGGAAAGGGCAGAATATTCTTACATTTAAGGGGGTGAAATTAGGAAATAGTTGGCTTTTTTTTTTTTAGTAGTGGCTTAAATGATTGATTGACTCGCAGAAGAGTGGCTGATTGATTTTCTGTCAATCAACTAATCTAATTTTCGGGCGCTCTTTTATTTATCTGTTTATGACGTGACAACGCTATGGTTAAGGTTTGGTTCGGCACAAAAACGACTTGGTTAATGTTTAGGGAAAGATCATGGTTTGGGTTAAAATAAGTACTTAATTAAGGTTAGGGAAAAATTGTGGTTAGGGGACCTTCGTTGTCATGGTTATAATAATAACCACGTGGTTAAGGTAATGGAACGATCGTGGTCACGCTTGAAAAACGTCACCTGACTTCCTCCTTTATTTACGCCACAAATACTACTGCTGCTAGAGGGCTTTGTCACTTGAACGTAAACACAAGACGCTTTGGGACACTTGCTGAAACGACTGATGCTGTCGTTCTTCTTGGGAGGACCATCTCATTAAACCGGATACCAATAAGATGTACTTTTCAACCCTCTATATATTGTAAATGTCCATCACATCCTTGTTATTAGAGTCAACTTGTGACTGCTGTTCCATCTTAATCATTGCAGTTTGTGTTTGTTGCATGTTGTCATTTCACTTTCAAAACTGTTCCCCTTGACATATTAAATAAGTTTTATTTGTTTTTGTTTTTTAGACCAATGCATGTTGAGTACTGATGATTTGGCCTCTTCCAGCTCTGTTAATTGTCTCATGTTGCTTTGTGCTGATTGCCAGACCTCTTTTATAGCTGACAAATGCGGCTAATTGGCAATCAACCTAATAGGACCCATCTTGGTGGCAGTGTTTGTCATTGCGAGTTGAAGAGTCAAAGTCATTTCCCCATGAGGTGTTCAAATTATCTTATGTCCTGTGTGTGTGTGTGTGTGTGTGTGTGTGTGTGTGTGTGTGTGTGTGTGTGATAGTTCTGGGCAACAACTAAAACTTTTATGTGTTCATGGCTAAAATAAAAGAGTAATGTTCTACACCCTGAGAGCTTTTTTTCTGTTGCAGTGCAATGAAAGTCTACATGCTGGCTTACCTGCCTGTAACTGGACCCCTGCCAGTGACAGTGGCCTGAGGAAAACCCAGCTACAGACTTTGAACAACATCTTTGAAGGGTTACAACAGTCAGAGCACCTACAAAAGGACATAATAATGCACACTGAGGCATAGCTGGGGTTGTATACAGACAGAGTCAGGCTTCTTCAGCACCACGGACAGCACCACGGTCCATGAAGGCAGGTGAAAAGAAGCCTCACAGTCTGCGGAGAGACTCGTGTTTGACAGCACTCACAGTATCTGTCATGCTATCCTTTTGCCTTCAGGCAGAAGGAAACTGAGGCTGTGATGACACATGCAACTGTTTTTCTGTGGTCCAAAACTTAGTGGGCAATTTAGCTTTGTTGTGTTTGGTTTATTTCTATTCACATTCTCTCAATTACAAGCAAACCAGAGGCTGTAAACAAAATATCTCAAGGACTTATGTGTATCTCATTTACCGAAAATAAGTTTAATGTTTTTTTAAAGAGGGGGGATTGGGAGGTGAATGCCAGAAATGATGGGAATTGAGATCCTGTTATTTCCCTGGAAAATCTCCCCAAATTTTGATCTCGTTTCCTGGGAAAAGGACTACCTGTGTGACCCAGGATTTTTAGCATGTGTGTACCCCTGAGAGTTCTCATACTGAAGACTATCATATGCAATGAAACAAAGACGCTTTCTCCAAACCCCATTAATGCTACAACTCAACTGTCGTAGCTATAGCTCAGCCTTAAAATGCCATTATTATGGCAGCATAACTGAAGCTGCAGGTTTCTTCCAAGTACTATTCATGCTAAAATGGCAGCTTGTGGTTGAGGTGTATATAATACTGTTTAGAATAAGTTTGAAAGAAGTGGAATGCAAAATCTGTCAATGAAAACTATTCAGGAGGTTCAAACAAAATGCTGAAATGGCTCCTCGCTCTCCACACAGTATAACCCCAGGTCAGCAGTAAGATGGTCATACATTCCCCTATATCCACTCGCATAGACTTAAACTGGTAAGATTGCTAAAAAACAGAGGATCAGATCGATTCTGAATGGTTGGCCATGTGTTTTTGCTTCCTCAAAGATAGTGTGCTTTTAAGAGGAATTGTTGTTCCACTAAAATATAACCACATAATCTTACAAATATGAAAGAATAACATCAAACAATTAGAATATACATCATTTGTTATCCATAGTTTTGTGTTTAAAGTCAATCTCAGGAAAAGAGTGATATATTCCCGGGAAGTAATCATTTTTAAAATCATGGGAAATCGCTCAGCCCTAGCTGGGCATGGGGAGGCAGACTAAACATTACTTTTCAGACAGCTCCACCCTCTAGCAAGCAAGCAGTGATACCACAACTGGGCATTGGTGTCACCATCCCTCCCAAAAAAGAACTTTGCGAACAAATTGCCAGCTTTAGCATATTATCTTAACCTTACCTGAAAACATCAAGTGAACTCACCCTCAACATCTATCACAGTTTGCCCATTGCATTGAGAAAATCAAATCACACACAACTACACGAAGTATGGCATGTCAAAGTTGAAGTAGCTCTATAAAATCTAACATGTTTACAACGCACAGGTTGAGTAACGTTTTGAAGTCTATCTTGACACATTACTCACATGCCCATATGTAAACTGAAAGAGTTATTGGTCACAAAGAGATCTGTTTTTGAATGAATTTCAGTGTAAGTGATGGGGGGCAAAATCCACAGTCCTCTTCTGTGCCAAAATACATTTTAGTTTGGCTGAAGATAATAAATAATATGAGACTTCAGTAATCAAGTTTGGGACTAATACGACTGTAACTATACACAGGAGGAACAATTACAGCAACCAATAACCCTTTCAGTGTACATATGGGCATCTACGTATGATTTTAAGATAGACCTGAAGCACCTGATAAACCCATCCTATAATGTTGCAGTTTTCACTTTAAATAAGTGGTTTAGAAAGTGAGGATTTGTTTACAACCTGTCCGACAGTCTGACTATTTGTGTTGTTCTGTCTAATGGACTCTATTTTGAAGTCTGTTGCCACATAGATGACATCCATTACGAGCAAAAAAATGAAACGATAACAACAACATAAAAGACATCAAATATGTCTTGTGGTAATTGCATGTCGGGTAAGTCACCTAAACAAACAATTCCCCATTAAATGGCACACAGGTTGAAAATGTCAAACAACTCCCGGCATCTTTTAAGTCAAGTGTGTGACCTTCTTTACCCAAAACCTCAAATCGACTCGGCATTAACAATAACCACCTACTGAGTGGGTGAGTAGGTGCTTGATGGGAGTCCACTTTGGTAAAATATCTTCTTTTCACTCCTCATTAGCGATACTGTCACACGTTGTTCTTTTGCCCTTATTACAAATGATACTTGATTATATAAAGTTATTGACCAGCAAAAACAAAACATAATGGAGGCAAATCGACTGAAACCTCTCTTTGTCAGTTACTCAATGCCATTACCCTTGACACGTCTCCCCCTCCTACTCTCCGACCCACTGGGCTTGTGCTTGTCTCTTGCTCCAGCTTCGCCAGCGTGGATTTAAAAATAAAATACATGCAATAAAAGACATCCTGGACTTCGACCTCTCTTCTGCAGCCCGATAAGTGCAGCTGCAGTGTCTGGGTCAGCGGCACCGCTGAACTGGACATTAATCTTCATTTTATCATGTGCTGCTCTCTATGAATCACATTTACCTTGAACACAGCGCACTCCGACCCTTTAAATAATTTATGCTCCCATCCTCTCCTCAATGATAGCCACGCTTGGGAGGTGTAAGACAGGAGGAGGAAGAATTTACTGGTCTTGAATTAGAGTGAGAAAGTAAAGGAACAAATTCAACATAGGAGATACGTCAGGAGACCTTTTTTGGGGATTTTTTCGCAAGAACTAAATTAATCTACTTTGGGTTTCTTATCCACACATTTGGACAGAAGCAGATTTAGCCCTTTATCTTCTGCTGTCGAGGGAATCAGTCAAGCATAACTGACACCAGGCTAGAGCCGAACTTTCTGGCAGACGTTAAAGTAAACTCGACGGTGGATTCTGAATCCGCCTCATGCAGTGTGGTCTTCACAGCTAACCACAAACATCTTGTCTGTCATCTGCCTCATGATTAAATTGCCTTAAAGTATCAATCCCATTTAATTACTGTCATTATCATCAATGACAAATTACCAGCGCCCAAAACGGCAGGGTTAATTAGGCTTTCAGGGACGGAGAGATTATTTATTTATCTGTGGTCGCCTGCAAAGGGAAGATATGAATTGGGAGTTAACTTCACGTAGAGTCTGCTCTGCTTACTTAACCAGCTCCTTGTTGTTTTTCTCTGACTCACTTCACTCTTCTGCTGTCACTTTGCTTTCCACCACCGCTGCTTCTCTCATCCGTTTCTCACCTCCTGACTCTTTTTTTTTTTTTAATCTCGCTTGCTTTCAATGTCACACACACGTGTCTGCATGTACCATTAAATCTCAGCAGTTTACCGCTGATGTCATTTCAAGTAAACAAACATCCTGTCTGTTCGCTTGCTCATCCTAACAGATGCTCACAGATCACTGTTTGACCCAGCGACATGAGAAAGGCTTTTTACATTCTTGCTTGAAGAATGACTCAAAGCCTTTTCTGTGTTCATCAGGCAGCAACCCGAAACAAAAGAGGTTCTTTAACAAATGATTTCACACTTCAGAAGACAACCGAAGCTCTCCCTGTCTTCTATTCTTCGAAGTGCAGCTCAAGATGTAACTGATTAGTTTCTTCTTTTTGGATAAAGGTGTCCAAATCAGTAAAATCGGCTGTTGTGGAGATTCGTTTGAAATGAAAACGTGCCTACTCTTCTGATCTTGATGGCACGTGATTAAGAAAACACAGCTCAAAGCCAGCGGATTTTAGCTCTGAGGAGTGAGCAATTTTCATTTCAACACAATACTCCAGGAGCTGATTTCACAGTTATAAACACCTACAAATCAGCGAGGCAAGAAATAATCAGAGTCTAAATAAGACTGTTACTGCGGTGTTTCATTGGAAACATAAACAAGTGTTTGAAAGAAGCAGAAAAACAAGATAAAAAGCTTACTTCTTTGGTGGCACCTGTCCCACGTTGACCCGGACGCAGATGACCTTACGAGTCTGCATTCCCATGGAGCAGGGACCCTGACCGTCACTGCTGCCACGGACACCCATGGAGGTGTTGAGGGACGAGGCAGAGGGGTCTTCGGTACAAGGCCCCCAAGGGCCCGTCTGCCAGTGGTAAACTGTACAGGCATGTTCGTTACAGTTACGTACCTCCTGGAGGGCGCTGCTGTTTGGGCACATGGCGCCACCTGACAAAACCAAACACAGTGAAGATGAACATTTGAAAAAGTGTGAGAAAATAAAAGGGTTCTCTCATGTATGGGACGACTTAAAGCTGCACCAATCAATATTTTTTATTTTGCTGGATAAAATGACTGTGTGTTATGTGAAAGGAGTAGCTCAAACTGACAACAGAGAATCATCACCCGACTCTGCAGTTTCCCTCAGCTCTGTGTTTTAGCCTCTTTCAGCTCATTGGTTTTACAGCTACAACTACACTGGTTTGGTTTACTCAGAAAAGCTCAGATAAACCTACTTTACACATCCTGCTCAGCACCAAACAGCAGACAGACAAAGTTAGCTTCCAGCTGGTGAACATAGTGGAGCATTTAGCAGCTTAAGAGCCAGATATTACCTCCAGGAGTTGGTGGAGACCAAAACAGAGCTAATCAGAGGGTGAATATTGGACTGAACATTGGTTAAGTGGTCAGAAACACGGGTCAAAATAAATACTAATGTTGCTAGATGTGTAAATATGCCAGCGAATTTAACATAATATCTTTATGGAGGAGATCATATATGAATTTTGTGTTTACTGCTTGTTCCGCTGTCCCAAGCAGCCAAAAAAATGTAAAAATAAAAATATATTAATGCTTCTTTAATACTAAAATGGGGCACATTGGTAATCAAGACTTGAGACATATCATGACTCAAGACCACAGGTGTGTCTACAGTTATCTGTTATTCAGACATTTTCCCCTACGTGATGCACACTCCAGGAGGGAGCTCCATTAAATCCAGCACACCTGTCTGACAATTGTTGTTAACCTATTTTTCTCCCCAAAACTCCTAAATCTGTGAGACCCAGTGAATGAAACCTACACTAACACACATAAACCCCCCTTTTACTTTAGTAAAAGGAGTTCTATTGTTTAAGAAATGTGTTCCACGGCCTTTAGGACCTTTTATGTAACCGTTGCCAGTGCAGAACAAAATGATAATAGCTATGTTTGAGAGCACACCAGGATTTTATTCAAGCAAACGGAAACTAGCCATATATAGTTTCCAGCCTGGTCACTCATAGTCAATGTCAGTTTAATGACAGAAAAATATGTCCAGCTTTTAATGCTCTGCGACAGCCTAATAATCATGAGGAATGTAACCTTAAAAAAAAATTATTCTTCTTATTCATCTTCTTATGCATAAAGATATGAGAAATGTTAAATTAAAAACCTTAAAAGGAGACTGTAAATGAACCAGTTTCAAGTCTGAGGTTTAAAACCTTGAGATGTGAGAATTTGCTTCCCTGAGGCTCAAGTAGATTTATCTGAAACTGCTAAATGTTATGTGTTTAACTGTGATAAAGGCTCAAGACAACCAAATTCCTATAGTGTAATCTTTTTTATTTCATCAATGTCATTGTTACTGCTTAATGCTTAATGACCCTGTTTTTTGTGTATAGTATGTTGCTCAATGTCTTTGGGGTTGCAGGCAAGTGCTCGTTTTGAACACTTATTGGAAACCCCAATTCCCAGAAACCTCAGCTCAAGATGATCCTGGAAACCTTGGAGGTCTGAGCTGGACATGTGTGATTTCAATATTCTGAAAATGCAGCAGAGGAATCAATTTCTCTTCATGCAGGCATTTTGGTTTTCTGGTGTCTATTTATGCTTACGAGAGGAGTTGTCGACTCCAAAAACAAATCACAAGTCAGAGTTTTAGTGCATGACTTTGGTGTGTACAACCTCCATATATTGTTTTTCCCATTCCCCTTGCTAACCCCTCTCTTTGTGCCTGTCTCCCTCTCATTTCTCTTGTGAGGCGGCAGTCAGTCAGTCAGTCAGTCAGTCAGTCATTCAGTTGTTGGGTCGATGGACTGAGAGAGCCCTCTCTAGTTTAGAGTAACTGCCGACACTTAGGGCTTTCAGCAAAGATTGAGAGGCATTGCGGGACTGTGAGTCCTCCACACCTGTATTTCGCTGCTGGAGTTGACAGAGAGCCAGCTCCATAATGAGCGGCGGTGTACACACAGTTTGGCCTGAATCACAGACTGCCAACTCAGACAAACCTCAGCCTAATGGTTACTAAGAATGACTACCTCTCTGCTGACTGCGCCATGCCAGCTTAGCGTGACACCGTGCCTCAAATGAGCATGAGCTGTTGCTGAACAATGACCTAGAAAAGCTGTTATGTTGGACAATGAGAAAAATGTGAAGCAGCTTACAGAAAACACATGATGGGGTTATTTAAATGTGTTCATGTTTGCAGGATAAATTACAGTTACGCAAAGAGCTGGAGCAAGTGCCACTTAGCATGCGTCTTGAATATCATTCAACTGATGGGTGTCAAGAAGTAAGAGGCACTTGGGTGATTATTGGTCCCACAATAATCACCATGGAATTAAATGTAAGCAGTTATGCTAAATAGGTCATTAATTAGGCTTATTAATTAGCACGTAATTCTACACCAACATATTGGTGGTTGCTTATTAATGTGAACCCTGTATCTTAAAGCTTTTAGAAGTTCCTGTAGTTTCAACGTTTTTTTTCTTCTTCATTAATATGCAACACAGGAGCTGCAAAATCTAATCAGATAATCTACTCTGCAGGGGGAACCTGTGGGGAAGATGCAAAGCTCCTTTCAGGTATTGTTCTTGAGTGTGTGCATAGGAATGTGTGTCTGAACAAACAGCAGAATATAGTTTGATATCGTTTCCAATGTATTTCTCAACTATTCTAAAGCTACTACAAGTACAGCCACTATATTTCTACTCTAAAGTCAAAGATTTACCAAAAAGTTCTGGAAACTTTGGCACCCGTGAAAGACCTTTGTTGAATACAGATATAAAATATGTTAATGTGACAGGTGAGATATGCAGTGCTAAAACGAATACTACTGCAGAACAACAGAAAAACGGCTATCACAATCAAGCTATTTCACACATGGCCAACTAGGCCTGACTGTATTACAACTGGCTGAATACGTTTTAAATCAATTACAAGTTACCCTAAAGCCGTTATGATAATGTAGCTTTTAGAACTCAAAACAAGCTAACAATTTTGCTACATGTAGACACATAGCTAAGAGGTTTAAAAACAGCTACCAGCAAACTTTAATTACAAATGTTACCCTCCATCACTGTGATCCATGCCACAACCATCGCAGTGACTGTGAGGAAAACACACACACACACACACACACACAAACAAACACACACACACACACACACACACACACACACACACACACACACATTCAGATAAGACACAGGAAAAATGGTTGGAGACATGACAAAAAGAAAGACAGACAGACAAGCAGACGCACACAGAGATTTAAGCCACAGAGAACAAGAATATGCAGAGAAATGATCTTAGAAACAGATAAAAAGTGAGTGTCAGGCGAGGAGACAGACCAACAGAAATAATCACCAGGACAGATAAGCAGACTGTTTGAGATAAGGACAAATGCACATGCAGACAAGTGTGAAATCCAGACATTCAGTGAGTGACAGCAAAGGACAACTTGAAAGGCCATGACTAAGCCAATATCCAGGCCTCATCTGCATATATTTCCATACACGATGGTGCCGGAGACTGTCGGCAGGTGGAGACTCACCTTCCCCAGCGTTGTAGGCCAGAATGGAGCGGGTCCTCATCTGCTTCCCCTCGATGGTCTTACTGGAGCAGGTCTGAGAGCAAGTAGACCAGGGCGTCCAATCGCTGAGCACGCAGTCCCTCGAGCATGGCACCTCACAGGGCACGGGCTCTGGAGCCGGGGAGGACGAGCAGAGACTTCTGTCCACCTCCTCTCCTGGAGAAAACAGTGAGAGAAAGATAACACGATCAGACTTGGGAGGAAGGAAAGTAGGACAGACTGAAGCTGCATTTTAAAATAAAATTCACCCACACTGTCAGTTCACATTGTACAACTAATAGCAAGGTAACAATGGGGCAATATTTTGGAGTAGTAATGGGGTTATAAGAAGGAAACAATGGGGAAAAACATGATGGGCTAACAATACTTTAATTTGCTCACAATAATAAGGACACATCAGAGTAATATTCTCTTAATAACAATATAATCTTAAAAAATATATAATGTAAAGAAGAGACTAGGGAACTATGCCAATGATAATGAAGTAATATTATAGTCATGTATAATACTAATGAGGTTATGTCAGTGTAATGCAATCACAATTACAAGAAAGTTTCAGGAAGTCAATTTCAGTAATTAAACCAAAAAAATGATGCAAGGCATAAAATCAAGGAAGAATGGGAGCATTTACATTTTCCAGCCACGATTCAAGGTTATCACATAGAAACTACCATCTGTGTTTCCAGGTAATGACTCTGGGCCTTGGTTTTTGGTTGACTGGGCCTTAAGAAGTACATGTATGTTGAAAGTCAAAACAGGTGGTTTTGCATTTATACCTTGGTTTACGGTTATTACCTTGGAAGTTCCATATGTTTAATATATTCCAGTTAATGAATTTGGTCCTTGAGGTGTATTTTAAAGTAATTCATGGTTATTACTTTCAAGATTTCCTATGTATTTACAGGTAAACGTTGTTTTCATCTGTGTTTCCAGGTAGTAAATCACAGTATTTTCAGAAGTATTTTGGTTGTATTACATCAAAGAATAGAAGGAATATTTGGCACATGAGGGAAGAGGAACTTTAGTGTCACTTTCTGGTAATTACTGGTGGTCATATCAGGGAATATTCCTGTGATACTAAAGGTACTGCAATGATATTAGCCCATTATATTCCCTCATGATGAAAAAGTGAATCCCATATTAGCTTTTTTTTTATTAATAATGAAACCCTAATATTACCAAGATATCCTCATTAGTTTTACCTCTGTAATTACAACAGCATTGTATCACCCCTTCTTCTTCTTCTTCTTCTTCACCCAAATTAAATTCTGGGGTCTTTCACAATGTGCTTGTGTGCATTGTTTTGTCCTCCTTGGTACATTTGTGAAAATATCAAACGACTGAGGAATGAATTCCAAACCAAAAATCTATAAAAAACATATAAACATAAACAACAGCTAAACGTTTAAATAGAGAAAACAACAGGCTGATGAAGCGCTAAGTAAACCACGCTGCTTTTTCCTGCCAACTGAGGATAGTCTGGGTGTTAACTACAGCAATGAGAATAAACTTGAAGGCTCAAAGATTCATTGCAAGAATTAGATTATCACCCTCAATATAAACTTCAGCACAGTGACGGTTGGAGACAGCTGGGAAAACGAACAGCTGTGCGTCTTAATTGATGGCGCAATGTCAAGCACACAGCCCATTTTAAATTGTAGAGGCGTGCTTGTTTTCTTAAGAAGTCTGTTGTCCCTAAGACAACTTGGGAAGGAAATTCTCCAAAGTGGCACAAGTATCAACGTGCCATTCTGTGATCGACTGTTGTGGAAATCTGCTGACATGAAGTGAAGATTCGAAACATACAGTAAATGTATAATACAAACTGATTTCCCAAGCTGCAGCAAGAGAGTATTCCACAAAAAGGTATTTCAGAAAGAGTAAGATTTATTGTAGCAGCGATTCATCTTTTGGCTTTCTGTTCTTTTGACATTTGACATAAAGCAATCTTGAACCAGGCCAGGTTTGCAAACATGAGGACGGACTTCATGAGGATGGAGGTGGAGCTTACTGACATCTCGTTCAAAGATTTATGGGCAACATTAATGTAATTTAATAAATTATGAAGTCAGACAATATTTCTTGCTGTCTATACAGGGTACATACAGCTTTTTAAGAGTAAAATTCAAGCACTTTTCAAGCACTTTTCAGTTATTGTTGCTGTTGTCTATATATGTGTATATATCTATTTATATCTGTAGATAGTAGTTTAATGTTTATATTTACCTTGTCGAGCTTGTTGTCCTTGTTTTTAGCTGTATGTATGTCTATTTCTGTGTATGCACATTGAGAGCAACGAAAAACCAGAGTCATATTCCTTGTATGTGTACACATACCTGGCCAATAAAGCTGATTCTGATTCACTTTCAAGGTACCTAAACCAAAAATCCTTAAATTGTATATATATTGTACTATAAATTCCAGGACACAACAAACAAATATGAGGACGGGATCGTTTCATTTCAAATATTAAAAGGTGTTTGGTTTACATGAGTGATTGTGTAGATGATGAAACACCAAGTTATGTTGAAAAACCAAGCATTTTTCAAGGAGTATGTTCAAATTCAAGCATATTCCCAACCTTGAAAACATAACGGTTAAAATTAAGCATTTTCCAAACATACCAGTTGTACGAACCCTGTGTGTAGGAATCTCCAGGCTGTTCAGTTGCCTTGTGCAGCTTTAAATCCAAACTTAACTGCGTAAAACCTTATTTGCCACAAAGTTTAATCACAGACTGCATCAATGAACCTGTGAAGCATCAAAAATCTCTAAACTAATAGCCAAAAGCATTCAAACCATGTCTGATGTTTCTGGGTTGATCCAATATTCCTAGATGTGCTTCACCACAGAAATAATTCAAAACATTTCACTTGTGTTTTCCATATTGACATGACAGTTGATTATGACCCTTTTTATAGATTATCTGTAGAATATTCACATTGATGCACTCTTGACTCTGGCCCATCTCCATACTAAAGTGGCACTGAACATGGAAAGAGCAAATTCACATGGGATTCCCACATCTTTACGCTACCGTCCAAGGTTTAATAAATGAGCTCCTTGCATCAGCCATAAGTGAATTATGTTAACCCACATACTCGTCTGTGTTGCTTCATGTGCTGCCATGAACCAAGTAGAGAACATTTTTCTCCTGTAAGCGATGCATACACTTAAGAAAATGTAAACCTTTCAATGGTTAAATTGAAATTTCAAGCAGGAGGAGAATCGCTTGAGCTTCAGAAGTCAGACTGGGCCTGACTTTGCATTAAGATGTCACTTTGACAGATATGTGGTGAACCAATCATGACTGAACTGAGAAGGCATGAAAATAAGAAGTGACAAGGGACCCCTGCAGTTTTCAGGCTCTCGCAGAGAAAACATGAATGAACAGAACACCCACTATGAGAGGAAAACCTCCACGCTCAGTGTGCAGAGAAGACACAGCTCCTTGCCTAAGTGGGCAGGCAGTCAGCATGGGGAATATCAATAGCCAGTTTCAATAACATTCGTATCGACCTTCGCCTGTTGTCTGGGGCCCCGTCTGTGTGGCCTTTTCTTTTATGACTGGGACACACGGAGAAAATATACAGCTGACGTTGCAGTGAAAAATCTCTGAGGCGAAAAGCGGAGTGAAAAATCCAAACAGAACAAATCAATTTTCATCAGATGAGGGAGTGAAGGTGTGCAGGGGGATCAATCAACCGAAGTCAGGGGAGAAAGAACAGTGCAGAGTCTGAGTTACTCCTGCAGTACAGGCGGAGTATCCACCGCACCAACTTCACTGAATACCTGCGGTTGACGCATGAACTGTGATTTGTGGGAGACGTTAGAAGGACAAATCAGGTTCTCTAGTTGGGAAAACATGAACAAAGTCACCGCACGGGATCATAAAATGAGTATATTTGGAAGTGAATGAGATTCCTAGAGCTGCAGCACTTTCTAACTTTTACATGCTGAATAAATAATAATGGTATGTAATCTACACCTTGCCGGAAAACAGCAACTGAAACTAAATCAATAATGTGTTGGACCTTATTTTGTCTAACATTTGTCCACAATCTGCAGGCAATAGGAAGTCTGGAAAGCATGTCTGCACCACCGCCCCTTATATTAAAGATTTACAGTAATAAAGAGTAGCAGTAAAACCAAGAGCAGCAAAGGGCACAAGATACTCCAAGACCCAGGGCCACGGAGGATTGATTTGATTTAGTGCGAGTAAGGTTTAATTGCGCGTGCAGAGAGGAAGACTGTAATGAGAGAGACAGCGTGAGAGAGGTGGCAATGCTGAATCAAGCAAGCGTTAAAGTAGGAGAGGTTTAACAGTGGGAGAGAGACGGGAGGAGAGAGGAAGGAGGATTTCAGGGAGAGGAGTCTGGAGAGAACTCCTCGCAAAGTTGATGAATGGCAACCAGGAGTCAAGTCATGGAAATCTCCTCATGTGCAGCGCTGTACGGTGAGAGTTGGAGGGTCAGTGGAAAGGTGACCTTGAAAAAATAGGATTTCTCACACAAGGTCAGACTGGCACTTCTTCACCGTAAATGGAGGTGAGTCAAAAGCACAACGCACTCCAAGGATGAGCAAGTAGCGAGTAGGAGTTTGCTCGATAATGTCAAATCAACAAATACTGTCTCTACAGGAAGAAGGAAGGGAATCACTGAATTCGACACCTGCACAGCTCATCAAATTCATTCAGTAAAGTCTTGTAATCTACTTGAGTCCCCCCCCTCACCGTTGCTGTTGACACACTGGACCTGTGTGAGCTGAGTGCCGGGGCCACATGGCTTCTCATCGTCAGGAACACACTGATCCAGGCTGACCAGCTGCCAGTCGTAGCAAGTGGGCTCGTCACACGGCACCGCCTCCACCAGGTGAGGGCAGTTTCCAGGCCCTCCTGTTGGCTCGTTGGTGATCCGTCGTTTTCTCAGTTTGAAACCTGCAGCGCGGCAAAGAGTATAAAGACAGTCGTCACAAGTTACAAACCTTAACTTTTCTACGTGTAGAATCACACCAAATCTATCAACAATATATTTACACAACACCTTCTAACCTGGAAAGTAACTAGACTAACTAAAGCGCATTTACTCAATTATATACTGGAGTCCACTTTATGCTACTTTATACTTCTACTCCACTACATATCAGAGGAAAATATTGTACTTTTTACTCCACCACATTTATCTGACAGCTCTAGCTACTAGCTACTTTTCAGATTAAGAATTTAAAAATAACATTTTGTATGATTTTACATAGAAAACATGAAAGGCTCATCAGTAATTGTTAAAAATAAAATCAGTTTTTTTCCAACAACAACTTTTTCCAACGAATTACATATAAAACTAACTTCTCAGATAGTTTTATTTAAATAACTGTTCAAAGAGGTCAAATTATCCAATATTTGGCAACAAATTCCAAAATTAGAGAAAAGTTTAAAAAAATAATTTATATAAATTTGTGTATTAGAATTTTGTTTTTCCTTCTTTTCTACCCCATTAATCATCTCACGACCCCTCAAATTTATCTTACTCTTTGGAGGGGTCCCAACCCCCAGGTTGGGAACCACTGGACTAAACTACCACCTCGACCAGCTACAAACAGTAAAATGCTGCTTACACATTGATGCACCAATATTAACAATCTAATAATGTCATATACACTAATATATCAGTCAGGTACCATCTTTCTGCAGGAGTACTTTTACTTTAAGTACATTGTGCTGATAATACTTCTGTACTTTTACTTAAGTGGATTTTGAATGCAGGACTTTTACTCGCTATGGAGTATTCTGAAACTGTGGTATTGGTGCTTTTACTTAAGTAAAGGATCTGAGTGCTGCTTCCACCCCTGATGATAGATGTTCACGATTAGCTTGGTTTGCCTTTGATGGCTGACTTGTCGAGACAGCTCATTAATACAAACGGGAATATGAGGAAAAACCTCGATGATTTCCCCACATGGACCGAGCTCGAGGCTGCCAGAAATCTTAGCCTGCCCATCTTGTTCTAGTATGAAGTGAGTTTTTACTTCCAGTAATGTCACAGATGAACAGTCATAATGCATGTGTGACCAACGAACCGAGTGAGCAGGCGACGTTTTTTAAAAGCTTCAGCGTTGATCACTTAATTGCTCTTGCACATATACCGCATTAGATTTCTGTCTAATTTTGCATGAACATTTGACTTTACCCAAACTATGAATGCACTGACACAAAAAAGCTGCATTTTATACTGAAAATCTAATTATAATGTGGCTGCAGTACCACCCACAGCAATGGTATGTGTCCTATGTATTTTTAACAAGATGTCCTGCTACTAGACATCCAATCTTTAACTATTCAGTGTTATTCTCTGAAGCTATATGGTAAGTTTATAGCTAGTATAAAAATGAAAATAATATCATGTAGTAAAGCTATAATGAAGACAGCAGATTCATGAATGCTGTCAGACTCAACCATAATGTTTATACAGCATACAAATTCTATTGTTGTCTTAAAAAAAAAGAATATAAAGTGCTGGATAGGCAGCATTTACTACACTGTAAAAACAAAGCACCACATTTTTTTTTTTGGTTACTACAGAGGAGAGTGTCAAGATAAAGTTAATGAAAGTACTTGTGCATAATAATATATTACAGTAATTTTAATACATTGGTATAATTACTGGAAACAAGGGTTAAGGTTAAGGTTTTATCACTGAGTAAAACTGTCAGTATTTATCTCAATGCCAGATGAAGGGGATGATAGATGATAAATTACTTTCAACATGTTTATTATCTTTAATAGAGCATGAATATATACAAGAGGGAATAGTAGGTGGGTGGATTCATTTAGAAAAACATCATTTTAACCGGCCTCAGATGGTGGTGGTAATTATTGTCTTATACCAATGTCACACAATAACTTCGACAAATCATAATAATGCTTGAAATGTGGCACATAGCACCTTCTTTAAACCATGATGTTATCTGATGGGACTGTGTCTTCGTTACCTTTCTTTCCAGCCTGGTCATCACAGTTCTCGAATGTGCAGGGTCCCCAGGCATCCCACGGAGACACCTCACAGTCGATGGGACAGGGGATTTGGCACAGCTGGGACCTGTTGGGGATCGGACCCTCGCAAAGCTTGTTCTCCACCGGGCGGGAGGCTGTGCAGATGAGCAAAAATAAGCAGCAGATAAAGTGAACCTGCTTTACTTTGATCCTTTTCTGGTTTGTCTTTATGAGGAATTTTCTTTTACCAGCATTACAATCAACAGGAACAAGGGACACAAAAATGCTTATTTACTTTTATTCCTGGCATTCAAGTCCCTATAGGGAGCAGATGAGAACCAGAGTGAAAAAACAAAACATGCCTGTGAAGTAGACACTATTATCTCTTTGTTTTGTTTATCGCCTCCCTGTTAGCATGTCAGAATGATAAATTAGCAATGATTATCTCATGCAGCGCCTTGCTAGAAACATAAAACATTGTGGAGCCCTGCCCACCAACTCTCACCAGAGACAGGAGAGAGGATGCAACAATACAACGCTAAAGGTGTGAGAGAACAGTGACAGTGTCTTGGCTCATGTTTATTCCATGAGGTGTAATTTGGCACCTACTTTCCCTAGTCGTGCCATATTGGATTTAGAAAGCCCTTTCCATGATGCAGCTGGTAAGTACATGCCTGTCTGAACTCCCACTGAGGAACTTTGTCGAAATAAAAAGGAGAGATGCTATCGCCATGCGAGGCACAGCTCCGTGACAACTGTGCAGAATACATTTCTACATGTCTGCTGAACCGTGCCACGATTAATAAATTTGATGTGTGGCATTTTGGGTTTATGCATTTATGCATGCCCATATCACAGTATATATCACAGTAGTGCTACTGTATCTTCCAGAGCTGTACATCCGTGTTTTCTTCCCCCTTTTTGAGTATTTATTCGATACTGGAAGGTGGAGATTGACAGGAAATACATGGACAGAGAAGGAGAAATGGGACTTGTGACGAGGTCAGACTAAATCCCAGAAAGTGGCACTTATGTGGTACAGTATGGGCCTTACAGGAATAATTCGACATTTTGGGTTATGCACCGGACTATTTCTCGTCACCGTGAGGTTACCAGTCAACCAGGAAGTTGACTGGGGCTAAGAAATAGTCACATACCCCTCCTAAAACCACAAAATTGTCATTTTTACACTTCAGTTTTTTGTATGGATTAAACAAACAAGATATAACATGTTAATGAGTGAACTTCAGAGGTGCTGGTTGGTGGATTTTCTTATGTTTGGACAGAGCTAGGCTAGCTGTGTCCCCCTACCTCCAGTCTGCTGGCTGCTGCTTCATATTTAGTGGAGAGATATGAAAGTGGTATCAGTCGTCTCGTCTAACTCTCATCAAGAAAGCGAAGATAAGCCCCAAAATGTCGACCTTTTGCTTTAAACCACCGACAGAACGCCACCTCCGTGCTTCCAGGTCGTCCTCGGTGATAAGAGTGAGTCCTGCTCACTCAGCAGACAGATTCAACCCCCTGCCTGGAGTTACGCACTCTGACTGACACACATCTAAACCTTTTTCCTTTTTCCAGCTACACACTTACAGAGCAAACATGTGAAGCTGTGCACATGAATCAGATTTCATCTAAAATGCACA
The DNA here is from genome assembly GCA_008360985.2 of Macquaria ambigua. Classification (NCBI taxonomy): domain Eukaryota; kingdom Metazoa; phylum Chordata; class Actinopteri; order Centrarchiformes; family Percichthyidae; genus Macquaria; species Macquaria ambigua. The sequence continues at coordinate 817,212 of VMKM01000003.1, read as the reverse complement.
TTCAATACTAACAAATAACTGGAAAAAAACGGCATAAAAACACAAACATATAGAAATATTTTAGTGTATATTTTAGTGAGGCTAAAACTACAGTTTATAGTCTGTAGTTTTATTTCTTATGCCAACAGTCATTTCAAGAGTTGTATTTCAAAAGGAGTCAATCACTCATCAACCACTAGAATAATTTAACTCCTACACTTAAAAAATACTGGCATGAAAGTCAAACTCTATAGAGAGTACCAAAAACACAGGAGATATTTTGACTCCTATTTTACAAAATATTGTAGTAAGTAGATTTTTCTCAAATCAATATCACCTCTCTAGAGCGAGTGTCTAGTGTTGTTTTCATCTTCTGTAATCAACTCATGACACCGCAGTGCTCCATGAACACCTGTTAGTGTAAGTAGACCCTTGTTTCATTTTGTTTTGATGCTACTGGAGAACAGTGAAAAACTCAATTGGCACCATCTGTTGTGGTATCTGTTCGGGATATTACAAAAGTTTTGTTTCCCCCAAAAGAAAATCCACCTCTTGTGAAAACTGGCGCTCAGTATTAAGACATCAGTGGCAGCATGAAAGTTTAAAAACGATATAAGACTTTTCTCTACAAAGTATAAGGATGGATTGATCGCCACTTTTTTAAGCACTGAGTGACAAATTTCAAATATGTTTTTTTTTATGGCTGTGATTAGTGATTCACAGAAAGAAATCTCTTCAAATGTTGAACCTGAGGCTCTTTATTTCCTGTATTCCAACTGTTCCTACAAGACATCTAAGAGCTTAAAGTCTGACATAGTCAGGAGAGCTGAATCATAATTCCCTTAGAACTGTACGGGGGAAGGCAAGTGGGGCTTTTGAAATGCAAAATGGCTAATTCCTCTTACAAATACACTGAAAGTCAAATACTGAGTTTGCTGAGCCACTGTTAATCCACGTCTTATTGGGGAACTACACTGACTTCAATCTTTTAACATCAATTCATTTGGGAATACAACACTGAGGACCGACAGAGTATTGGGTCTCTGTGTGATAAAGAGAAAAAAAAACTTTCTTTATATCCTGCATCTCTATTAGTCCATTTTATATGCATGCTCTCCAGTGAGTTCAGTTTTCTATTGTGCTGAACTGACAACGGTGGGGAAAAAAATCCCTCATGTGAGTGTGGCTTAGTGTCTGCAGCAGTGGAAAATGTCTCACATCTCAATATCCATATTCTGTTTGTGGCGGAACAAAGTTTTTCTTACAGTCCCTTCAAAGCTTCAACTCTTCTGCCTGGCTTTTTATGAGCGAAGACCAGAACTTTGTTGTAATAGTACTTGTCCCTTTGTTGGATTTGGCAACAATACTGAACACTAAAGAGTAGCAGTGCTTGTTGAAATGTGTATGTTGGATACACTTATCATAAATCATAAATCTAAAGCATCACAGTGGTGGAAAGAACCTTCAAAGTGTTGTTAAAATCAATATTTGAATAATTATTATATGTTTTCTTTTCCCCTTTGTGATCCATTCTTATGTTCAAAAGAGGAGAGGAGAGAAAATAAGGAGAAGAGGAAGAGGAAAGGATAAGAGAAGAGAGGAAAGGAGAAATGAGGAGAGGAGAGGTTAGGAGAGGAGAGGGAACAAGGATAGAGGAGAGGAAAGAACAAGAAACAAGGCTAGAAAAGATGAGGAGACAAGGATAGAGTAGAGAGGAAATGAGGGGAGAGAAGAGGAGACAAGGAGAGAGGAAAAGGGGGATCAAGAGGAGAGTAAACGAGAGGGGAGAAGAGGAGACAAGGAGAGAGGAAAAGGGGGATCAAGAGGAGAGAAAACAAGAATAGAGGAGAGGAGAGGAGAGGAGAAGAGAATTTAGGCGAGTAGAGAAGAGGAGACAAGAATAGAGGATAGGAGAGGAGAAATGAGGAGAGGAGAAGAGAAGACAAGAGAAGAGAAGAGAAGAGAAGAGAAGAGAGAGAAATTAGGCGAGGATAGGAGACAAGGACAGAGGAAACAAGAATAGAGGATAGGAGAGGAGAAATGAGGAGAAGAGAGTAGACAAGAGGAGAAATTAGGAGATGACACGAGACAAGGATAGAGGAAATTAGAGGAGAGGAGAGAAGAGGAGAGGAGACAAGACGAGACAAAGGGAGAGGAAAAGAGGAAACAAGATAGGAGAGAAGAGAAGAATAGAGGTAAAAAGGATAGAGGAGAGGAGACAAGGATAGAGGAGAGGAGAGGAGACAATAAGACAATAAGGGGAAAAAAAAAAAAGAGAGACCTGGGAGGTATGAAGCAGAGGGTGAGGCTGTGGCTTCGTTATCAGCGAGACTAAAAACACCTACCTGTAATGTGGAAGGTGATGGAGAGGAGAGGGGGGACACTAGGCTTCTGCTGTCTTTGGGTCTGACCTGCTGCAATTACAGGGGAGATAGCGCTATTAGCTACGCACACACCGGGGGGACAGAGGCACTATCAAACAAACACAGACAGTGACGGGAAACAGCACACAGGAGACAGGCAGAGACTAATGCAACAGCAACAGCAGGAGAGGCCGCAGAGGACTGGGCCTCATATCACGGGCTTGTTTACTATTAAATGCTTTAAGAACATGATTAAATCTGTCTTTTATTATATTATTATTACTTTGGTCTGAGGGATGGTGGAAGATAAGTTTTCTTTTCCACATCAGACCTATGGTTTATGATCAAAAGCCACGTAGACTTTTGGTCTCATCGGGTCGGGGATTTTGGTGTTGTGGGATCAAAAGAAATCTGATTACAGTCTCTTTAACTTCAGAGCGACAGACTTATCTAAGGTATTTGCCATAATTTAACTTGTTGCTATTCATAGCAGCTAATTAACTTAACCCGGCTCTTTATTTAACACACTGACATTTTCCGGTGACTGTGATTTTGGTGTCACCTGAGCTCAAAAGGCATTGTTCTAACCTGCAATGACAGTATGAAGTTGAGAATTTGAATAAACTCTCAGTGTTAATGCACCTTTAAAGGACTTTTAAGTCAGTCTTCTTGTCAAATACGGGGAAAGGTGATCAAAATGTCAACTCCCACAAGGTTGGTGGAAGTGCTTTACGCATCCATATGCTCCAGCAGCTGAGATCCGGACCTAAAGTTACGCAGCCTTAGCTGAGGAAGTGCTGTATGACGTTACTTAGGCTGCGATACTGATCTGGGGTCAGATCGGAGCTACTCCCCCATAAAAATTAAGGTTAAGATTTAGGAGGTACTAAGCTGATTCCAGATCTTAGCCTGAGGGTATCTTCCGCCCTTTTGCATGGTGATATTTATGCATGAGACAGGGGAGAAAGAGAGCGCTGGTTGCAGCAAACTTCACTGAACCGCTGTCTGCCTCTGTGTCTCAGTGGTATGCTGGAAGATTACCCCCCGATGGAGGGAAAAGAAATCCTGCGCCAAGAAGATAAGAACTTTGTGCATGTGTGTATGCGTGTCTGTGCAAACACTCACACTCACACAAGTCACACACATTTCTGCACAGCCAGCCCTGGCAACACCACTTTAAACGTGCTTGTATATATGAATCTTTAACTGTATCTTAACAGAGGTTATAGGCGCTTTAATGTGCATGATCACTCCAGTTTCATAGCAGGCACATGTTCTGTATGCTGTCACTCGCCCTACAGTCCCTGTAGCACTTCAGCTGGAAGTGAGAAAGAAGGAGACAGACAGAGGAAGGACACACGATCTCATAAGCCATACATTCAACATTCTTTCATGTTATACAATATGCTCTGTCTGAACAGTGTGTGTCGATGTTGATTTAATCTTGGCTACCAGACTCATTATTCTTTAATTAGGGCTGATACACAGAACCAAAGGACTGCTGATCAATTCAAACTCTGAGAAACAATGCTTTAGCATAGCAAATGCACTGTTTTCCTTCACAAGTTATTTATCATGAATTTATTCAATGTCACACAAGATAGTTTTAGATTGATATTGGAACCCTTCAAGAAATATTAAAAAGAAAATGTAATAATCTGCAACATATTCACGTGGGTAAATGTCCAATTTTGGTGTTGTCCATCAGTGACTGATAACACAACAATGATTTAGCTCATAGGCAGTTCTTTAAAGCTAAACACCTGGATTGGGTTGCATTAGCTATTAAATAAATCCATTCCTACATCTTTGTGTATGGTCCTTCCTAATTTCTTAAGAACTACTGGCTAGCTAGTTTCAAACTCGTCATTTCATTTACTGAATCAGGTTGCGCTAAAACTTAATACATGTTTTAGCTAGTAAAGACTTTATTAATGTGTAAATCAGATGCGCCGTTTAATCAGATGGTTTTAAGGGGCAAACAATATATTAAAACTTACCTCACAATATTTTATAAATCTAGGTATTACTCTGGAAAAATGTGTTTTCAGAGTTAGTAAAATCCATTCAATTTAGAATAATTGAAAACTATCTGGTTATGCTAACCTAGTTGACACTTTCTGGTCATTTAGTTTAACGTTATTATCATAAAGTGTTGTAGTTTGAGGCATATTGTGTTATTTTTGAAAATGTAATTTTAAGTTTACATTATTAACCAGCATTTTATCAAGTGTCAGGTCAGATGTGTTGACCATATTACAAATTACCTCTGATACTCTTCAGTCTAAACGTTTATATATTAGCAAGCTAACATTAGCTTTGTCAGTTGGTTCAGTTAGCTACAGTTACACCTGGCAGTCACTGGGTGTAAATATTTAGTACCAGCTTATCTAGACGTGAGAACTAGTTTGTGTGGTGCAACCCGTTTTAGTTTATTGATGTGTAAATCTCCACTTAGTAAACACTTGCGTTATAACTTAGCTAAGTTTAAACTTACAAAGAGCTGCTGCAACTGGCTCCTGATCACTGTTAAGCCTTGTGCACAGAATATGATGGGTTTTTTTTTCAGAGTTTTAAGGGCATAAAGTCTCTGGATCATGAATAACGAGGATTTACATCTGAGATTTTATCAGCGATTCAAATAGTTCTGGTGCTGTGCTCATTGACCCTGGTTGGAAAAACAACTGAGCCAATCAGAGCTAAGATTTAAAATTGTGACGTCACCTCAAACGTGCTACAGCCAGAAATATAGCAACAGAAGAATGACCAATATGTGGATTAGACTATCACAGCTATACAGAGTGTTACAAAATACCCTTCCCTCCCTATCAGAAAAAGGCGAAGACGAACACAATGTCAGACTGAATAATTAAGTTATAATGACAATTCAGTCTGATTATCAGGCTATTACCTACAGCTGCCCTCTCCATACATCCACAACTTAGACTAAACACCACCAGAATGGATAGACTGCACTCCAAGTACTTAGGTTGCGTGAGAGAGAGAACATCCCTTCACATTTGGCACAAGTGGCGACTGGGCCTCTCACCTCCTCTTAGACTTTGTCACTCTCTCTCACGCGATCAGCACGGTTGGTCTCCATAAGCTTAGCCTCAACTAATGTCTTTAACACCCTCTTTAAGAGGGCAGCTTTGACTTTAAGCTGGCTTGATAAGTGTCAGAATTGGAGGCCTTTGCACTTGTGACCACTGACAAGTCACAGTAGGGCACACGAGGAGACAAATCCCTGTTCTAAATGACTCCTGATTTGGTTTAAAAGGAGAGAATGGCAGCGAGTAAAAGTCTGTTCAAATGTTCAAACAGAGAGCTTGAAGCTGACAATGTAGCCGCAGTGAGATATCTGAAGCCAGAAGATTAAAAAAACACACTACAGTGACTATTAATGCAAATGCAATATTGTGTGTCATTGTATGTTTGGACATGAATTGAGTCAACATGTAGGCTCATATCTGTTGCAAGCATTTGATATGCAATTATCTGCTACACATGCACCAAGGGACTGCAGTTCTTATACGTTGTGTTGGGGGGGGGTGGAGGATGTAAATTGTCATGTAACAGTGCTTGATCAAATTTATTATAGTCACACTAGAGAGTTCAGCTGTTGTGTTTCAGGCTATGCTGTGTGGTTGATGTGTATGCAACTGTGGTGTTGACTTTGGTTACAGTATCGTATGAAAGATGGCTGACAGCCCCCTGAGATCAATGCAACTAAAATGTGCAACTGACAGAAAAAGAAATCCTTGACAAAGTAATAATATAAAATCACAGAGGACAGTGGAGATGATGGGATGGGAAAGAGAGAGAGAGAGACAAAAACAAGAGACTGAAATAAAAAACACCTGGAGAAACTGGGAGACAGAGGTAGTGGATTCATTTTCATTGCTTATGCCATAGTGAAGAGCAGCATTTCGAGGCGAGGAAGAGCATGCTTCCATTAATTTTCTAACTGGTTTAGGAATCTGAACCTTCCACACATAAGATTGGCAGAAGCTTGATTGTCCTCAAGACCCATTCAAAGCTTTCTGTAAAATCTTAATTATGCACCCTGCAGCAACAAGCAGCTTCTGCATGATAATGCCTCCTTAAACATAAATAATACATATACGTATGTTAAAATATATTCTATAAGGCCCCGAAAACTTGCTTCTTACCATGAGCAATATAGAGAAATATTACAGATCTGAAGCCAAGTTTTCAGGGGCTTTAACACTTTTCTAAAGGTGTACGTGGCGTAGACTAACGCTACCTCTGAATGTGTGTTCAAACCGAACACAAGGCAAATTTTAAAGGCGATGTGATTGCATATTAAGTCAATGCAAAGCAGCGAGTGGGTGCTTCAAATCCCAGGGCTAAAAGTGGACTTTTATAAGGAGATGTTCTATTTAAAGATGCACCAATCTGACTTTTTCTCTCCTGATACTGAATGCGATACCTCGACTCAAGGTGCCTGCTGATACCAGTGCTCTCTTTTCCCCAAATTTAAAGTCTGTATACCTCACTGCTTGGAAGTCATTGGGATCATTTATGTGAGGTAACACAAGGATTGCTGTGGCACTAAAACTGAGTCGACAGCCCATCCTGACTGAATGAATGTAATGAATAGCAGAAACACTGAATTTCGGAATCAGTCACGTCATGGCCAACACTCAATCTGCATAATAATAAGTTCAATATTAGCACTGATACCAGTACCACATATCAGGATTGCTGCATCACTAGTTCTATTTTAACAAGACAAATGTTTGAGGGTCTAACTTCATCATCTATGTAATTGGTTTATACTCAAGGAGACAGCCATCACATCAGATCCCATTTTTGACCTTCCAAACTATATAATATACTGTATGTATGCAGATACTTAACAGCAACATCTTCAGGGCATTAATGTTACAGAACAATGAGTGTAATTTCTCTTTACCTTTGTCTTTTTCTCTGAGATCGTTAAGGTATTTTAGAAGCTCAGCGTTGGCCTGGACACAATAAACTTCCCTGGTCTGCAGGCCTCCCCCGCAAAGCCCTGTCAGGTTGCTACGTCGACGGTCCTGTTGGCTTAGCAACGCGTCAACCCGGCAGTCGCTCCACTCGGTGGTTCTCCAGGTGTAACTACAGAAGAAGAGAACATGGGAAGAGCAGAGATGGACGAGAGTTCTGTGTGGGTGTAATGTGGTGTCAAAGTACAGCACATTCACAATCCTGCAGACCTAACTTTAGCACATAAAGATGTGTCACATAGTTACAACCAATTCAGTCTTCCTGTTTTTATGAAAATAGTGTGTGCAGTATGCAAGTACTTTCAGGGATGGTGACAGTCAGTGGACAGTTCAAACCCATTTATTTTCAACCATTTATTTACCCAATAGAAGAGATTCAGAGACACGAGAGAGATAAGATTTTTCTATATAATGAAGAATATTTGTTTTATCGCAGCTGGTAGTAATATCATAATGTGGTGGGACAGTATATAATATATAATAATATATAAGTATAATATATAATAAGTGTCAGTGGACAACAAAAAACTGTGAAAGGAAACTCAAAATCAAACAGTTGTTTAGACTGCCAGCCCAAATTCGTTTTTTGGCATATCCAAATTGCTTCCGGACGCTCCGCCCGCTCATATCGGATTTCAAAGTGTCTTTTGCGTCACTAGCAATGCAATACACAACGACGGCATCAAATCCAGAGTGACGGAAGTGCATCGGAGTGGCTGTATACCATAATACATCCATGGTGTATACCTGTACAACAGACAAACTCAGCGACGGAGGAGCTCTGCACCGTGACTTGACAGCACAATTGTTCAGAGGGCGAGATGATGGATCTCCATTTCTCATGCTTCCAGCGCCACCAGCGTACGTGGTTACTGACGCCTTCGTTGTTACCACAGCAACCCATGCAGATAGGTTGGTGATGTCTGGACACACAAATCCGATCCGATCACTCGCAAATAACAGTGTGGACAGTCTGTCTTAAAGATCTGATTTGAGAAACAAATCTGATTGGCCTGCAGTCTGAACAAAGCCTAGAAATCAAGTTCTCTTTGGTCTGAGAACTTGATTTCTAAAAAAAAAAGAAAAAAGAAAATGTATCATGGGTCAGTCTGACAGAAAATCAAACACACTCCAGGATGAGAGTATGAATAAGTATTTTGGCTATAGCTGTGTAGAGATGATATAGGATGAAACTGAGGAAATAAAGGCCATCTGTCATGTTTTGAATCTTTGTGTGTGTGTGAGTTGGTAGGACTCAAATATCCTTGCGGTCTCCCTCCATTTGTCTCTACTTTGTGTTTGGCACCAGCCCAAGCACTTATACGAATCTGTCTCCATATGCTGTCTCCTACACACACACACACACACACACACACACCCATGGGCCACCCAGGAGGGCAAATTAGCTTGGTGATTTGGGCAAAGGGAAGTCAACAGTAAGCGTCTGCAGCCTCAGCCAGGTTGAATACCAAACACTTTGATTTTACTCTATTTTTACCTGAGCTTTATTGGAATACAGAATGAATCCCTGCAGTGTGTTTAGTACTGTAGCAGGGTCTTCACAATGCTGTAACCAAGGAGGAGGGTATTATCACAACCTAACATGCAATTGTATCCCTGTGAAACATGAGCGCCTGTCGAGTGCTACGCTATGAAAAACACATCTACACTTTCACACAAATTCGAAAAGCCCCTGCTTACTCCCTGCTGTGCCGCCCGCCTCCCTCCCCCGTCATCAGGAAGAACTCACTTGGCGCAGGGCGGTACCCCCTCACCCGGAGGTTCACACGACTCTGACTCCTCCAGCGGCGGGCACTCCTCCCCCTCGCCCACAGGGAACTGGAGCACCTGTCTGTTCCGAGTGCGGTTGCCCGTGGGAGACTCGGGGTCCACGCAGGTTTTGGAGCAAGGGCCCCACTCGGCCCAGTCGGTCACCTGGCAGTCTTTGGGGAGGACGCAGGACTGGACGGTCAGCGGCAGATCCCTTTGAGTGCACAGGCTGGGAAAGGAGAAAAGAGGAGGGGTGCAGGAAGGAGTGGAGGTACGGTTATGAAATTGATCTGGGTAGAATAAGAAGATACATATATATAAAAATACACCGCTTTCTGATGCTTCAAACCCAAAAAGGACTACTAAGAGGAGAACGTCCCATAGTTGTAATGGAGACCTTGTAGAGTCACTCCAGGAAGTCACTGCTCCCAACCAAGAAATACTCAGGCACATGACACCCCCGTAAAACCACAGCTTTCCATTTTTACATTGTGGTTTTTGCACAGATTAAACAAACAAGATATAACGTGTTAAATAGTGAGCTTTGGAAGTGCTGGTACGCAGAGTATTATATCTTTAGACAGAGCCAGACTAGCTGCTTCCAGCCTTATAGATAGATAACCAGCTGCTGACTGTAGCATTACATTTGGCATACAAATATCAGAGAGGTATCGACCTTCTCATCTAACTCTTGGGAAGAAAGCGAACAAGCGCATTTCCCAACATGTCAAGCTATTTCTTTTAGTTACAGTGATAAAGTTCATCCTCCGTAGCGTCTAGCGTTGTGTTTGGCAGTTTTTCTTGATAAATAATCGCTTATCAAAATTAATTTTCTGTAGCTCGACCTGCACTAACTGACAAATCTAAGCTTGAGAATCAAATACAAACAGTAAGAAAATAAGGCTTACAACTCTCCAAAGGTTGATCCTTTTATCTGTTTGTTATCCTCTGGCATCAACTAGTCACAGAGCATTTTTATGGTAAACAGTCATGCAGTGTGCAGCTTACTGACGCCTCATTACAGTGACGTTAAATCTTTCAGTTACCTCTCGCTGCCATTTTAACGTCAATGTGCAAAGTTGCCTTAAAGCCACAAGACAGAGCAACAGATATGTAACACTACAAGTGGTGTGCAAAGCTTCACTTTAAACTCTCTGCCCTTGACTGGTGCCACATTTTGTCATTAGCTACTCTCATTAGCATACACCCTGCATAATCAGTTTCACATTAGGAGAAAAACAAGGAATGGTGTGGCATGGTGTGTGTATCCTTCAGTCCTAAGTGTTAAGATAACCAAAACAACCTCTGATCAATCGCTCACTCACATCTTTTGATCATCTAAATAGCATTTAGATGTAATGAATAACTTGTCCTCTTTGGGCCCCTACCGAATCATTAGAAATTTGTTCTAACTAAAGCCGACTGCTTTCTGCTACTCAGTCTGGATGTCTTTTCCCTTGAGGCGTTGCAGCTGACGAGCTATTAGTGCTAATTACAGCTCTGCTTCATTTAGAAACCTCTCATTTAGACGTTGCCACCACACTTCACCTCCAGCAACTCAGACTTTTGGTATAAATGAGGAAACGTATGAGCAGAGTATGAGCTGTGTTTTTTTTTCTCATTTTAACTCCTGTATCTTTGCAGATTAAAACACCTCTGCAGTCTTTGAAGTGCTGAAGTGACACTGTGAAAAATCTTTTTTGTTTTGTTTTTCTGCCAAACACGCTTGGTGTGCCGGCTCATGTTGCATCGGAGGAAAACAATGAGGAATTTAAACCGTAAATGTGAAGCACTGAGGGTGATGGCTCGATTTCCTGTCTCAGATGGAACTTCTTGTGTTTTAAAAAGCTCCTAATGCAGCCAATGACCCATTTTCCCTGCAGCTGGATCCTTTGAGTCTTTGCCGTTTGTTGTATGCATGCCCGAGCATTTTTGTGGAGATTTCAAAGTTGCAAAAAGAAGTCATTATTTCTTCATCTCAGTCATTCAGACAGAATGAGGACACAATCATTCTCTATTTAAGTAAGTAAGATGATGTCTGAAAAATGTTCATTTTTAAGTCTTTAGGTTTCACACTGTAACTTGCGACAATGGACTCCAAGGGCTTTCAGACAAAATAAATTCAGCCATAAAGTCTCAATATTTTAACACTAGTACGATCATTACTTGAACTGCATCCATCAAAACAGCTGCAATTGTCTAAAAACATAATTCTATGTGGGTCAAGTGATTAAAAAAAGGCTTTTTACAACTTGAGAGCCTTCGAGAGAAAAAAAACGTCTGAGGAGAATTAATGCCAAAAAAGATGAGAAACAAAATGATGGCACCAAGTGGGATCCTCAGCATTAAATGCAATGATGTAATATGATCCACCCCCTCGGTGGCACAGCAAACAAAAAATTCAAAAGGTCATGATGCAAGCTTGATTAATAGGACACAAGCAGAAGACTGAGTTATAAGGAAGAGGCCTGTTTGGGACGAGTCGAGGACTATGGAGAAAGTAAAGGCCCAATGACAGATGTTCATCAAACAAAATTGGAAATGAAGGGAGCAAGATGTTCAGAGAGCGTCTGGCGAGGATCTGACTGGGTTATTACTTCACTGGGAAGTTTGTTCCACTTTTCCGAAAGTGGCAAAAACAACTATGAATATTTCAGAGCAAGAAATAAACAAGTCAAGGATTAATATTTATGCTCCTAAGGGCATGTGAGTTGTTTTCACGATTCCTTTGAAATATTTGATCCCAGTCACTGCTGAGAGCTCTGCGCCAACAAAGCATTAATGAATAGATTTAGTACATAATTGATCAAATCTTAAGAGTACAGTGGCATGTGACAGATATGCGATATGAACGGAGACTTGCTCTGCTGACATCGTCACTGATTCTTTCCTGGAGATCAGAGACCTTGTGAAAGCCCCAAATCCAAGTTTCTAGGGAACAGCGATGACATTTTAAGTTACTGTCAGTCGAGGAACAGAAAAAGAGATGATAGATCCACAGAAACAGCTCTTTAGAAGAATCACTGATTAGCTCACAGTCATCTGATATAAACATCAGAGGCTTATTACAAATACTATCAATAAATGTTAAGAACAGGAATTCAGTGATTACCACTTGATGGTTTTCTTTCTAGTTTTGTTGTTGATTCATATCATATAGTAACAACCTCAACATAACGACAATCTGAAAAGTGCTATAGATTTGTAAGCTTTCTGTGAACTCAAACAAATTGTACCAGATGGTATAAAGGTAAGTTGTTATATTTAGGTGGTCAAACTTTCTTTCTTTGAGGATCGAATATTCAGTCAAAGTTAGAAACGTGACTGACATCCAACAAAACTATGTTGTCTGTAAATGTTTGCATTGAGTAATACGTTTCAGAATCCCTCCTCAGTTGGTTTTACGTAGAATCAAAATACAATTTAAAAGAGGAATGACTGTGTGGGGCCAGTCGGAAGGCCAAAATACTTCTTTTGACAGCCAAATCCACAAATCCTAGTTTAGAAGTCCAACTGATAGTCAAACATTGCAAATCTGATTGCATCCGTCTCAGTTTTCCTGGGGTACATGCAAATCAGAGGTCCAGAGGGTGGTGGTAATACAGGTGAAGCTGTTTGGCAACTGCCAAAAACAGCTGAAGAAGAATAAGTTCTACACTTTAGCAGTTTAGTTAGAACAATAACAGTTTATCCATAAACTAACACATGGATGACTTGCATGGATGGACTATGAATCAGATAAACGCTAGAACAGCATGTTACGTCTTCTGGCATGGCCGTACTGTATGTGTTGAAATTGCTGGAGCAGATTTCTTTATGTCACTTTAATCAAACAGGGGACTCATTTCAGTATCATTTTGGTGTAATTTCAGCTGCAACTACAACAGGGAGAAGAACAAAAGAAACTGTACGTGGCTACTTCCATGCTTGCTGATGTTGATTATGGATCTTGGGGAGACGGATGCCTGTAAATCTTTTTAAAAGTGGGAAGGCAGTTTTAAAACCACATTATCTCTAACGCTTTTTGGCTGCATTTAGACATGGTTTTTTTTTTGATATAAGGATTGGACAATTATCCAATCCTTGAAGTGGTTAAGTGTAAATGGGGTCATTAAGCATAATGAGTGATAACGCTAATTAACCAGTCCGTGAAAATATATTTCGTCTGACTGATTATGTAGGAGGGGTTCATTTTGGATGGTTTTTGAAAACCTACTGTAAGGGTTTACGTTGACTGTGCCTTCCTATCAGATGTGGTGTTCTCTGCTGCTGGTGGCAGATTCATTTCTTCTTGTTTTCAGTCAGAGAGTGTGACTTTGTAGCTCCCAGCCATAATAATGTCAGGGCCAGAGGTTAGATCCCACTTGAGTTTAACAACACTATAAATGGAAGCACTCATATAGTTACAGCATGTATTTTGGATAATAGTGCCCACTGAAGGCATAATTCAATGACCTATTCAAATATATTTTTATATATTTTATTTCCATTTTGACGCTTTTACATGATACGACTTGTTTTATCTCTCATTCTGCTTCGGCTGCTTCTTTCAAGCCACTTTCTTTACCTACATCTGTGCAGCTTTACCTTTCAAACTTGACTCTTAAATCACAAAAAAGACACTTTTTCACTAACCCCTAGCATTGTCTACCTGTGATAGTTTTGAGTTAGAGAACTTCCATCTCAAAACACCTCGGCACATTAAACAGATATTTTAAAAAAAAGTATTTTCTCACGTACCAAGCCATACATTTTTCTGATTTGTGTGAACTGATCCTTTAACAGCCCAAGAAGTTCTAACCTTAAAATATAGAAAACAAACCTTCCCATTACTATTTATTTTAGAAGATTTACTGTAGCAATTTAACTTCATGGCTTAGCAAGTAAAATATTTTACTGGTGACATTTTGGGTGACACTTGATTTGTTCACGTTTCTTGGAACATATCATTACACATCCATTCAAAACCCAGAAAATTGCCTTATTTTGCCACAAAAAGTCGTGGCTAAGATTGATCTCATGTCATAAAATGGGTTGCTTTTCTCGGAGGTTGACATCAAATACACTGTGGTAGTTGTGCCTCATTGCTCTGACAGCACGGCAGTGACAAAGACACAGCCGATAAACATCCTCCCCTATGTGTCACTTCCTGACAGGGAGAAGAAAAACTTTCTGGAGGACAAATTTGGCATCATGTTTAGCTGTTAGAAACACAGTGACCTAAGGACCAGTACACCTTAATGTCAAAGGTACATGGAAATATGGGTATAATAAGTGTACTTGCTGACAAAATGGCTAGGAATACTGACAATAAATACTTAGTAATACAAAGAAAACATGAAATTACACTGACACATAGATCAAATGAATACATTACTGTACATCTGGCCTGTAATATGGTTGATAATTGCCTTATTTTAAAATGAGACAAAAAACTAAATGTAAAGTGTTTAGCATTAAGCTATAATTCTGACAGATCTTTCACCATTTCCTAAGCAAGAAAACTGAAGGGGCACATAATATAACATATTAACTGTCATATTAACATAAAAATGTTGCCACTCACTTGCGTCCCACAGCGCTCCCATTCCTATGTATGCAGGTCACTTCCCGAGTCTGGTAGCCCACCTGGATGTCCCAGAAAGGACTCTCTTGCCGGTTAAGGCGATTCCTGGTTCGTTTCTTCTGGATAAGCTCCCTGGTCTCTGGATCTTTGACTCCTGCTCTCTCCCTGAGCCCCTGGCCTTTACCTTTCCTGCGCTTAACTTGGCGTGTTGTCCGAGTCTGTGGGAGGGCGCAAGGGTTCCACGGTCCAACCCTGAGACTGTACATGCCCTCTGGACCTGTGCAAGGCCCCGGCTTACAAGACTGGAACTCAGTTAGGTTGGGACACACCGCGCCTCCAAAAAGTGGAGGAACCAGGACACTACGGACCCTGTTCCTGAGGCCTGTTCCACACGTTTTGGAGCAGGACGTCCATGGCGAATACTCAGAAACCACACAATCCTGGGGGCAAGGGATCAAACATGCCTGTTCCAGGCGAGGCTTGGGCTCAAAGTACTCACAGATGGCATCCTCTGCTGGAGACCCGTCTGACTTGAGTATGCAGCCCACCTCCCGGGTCTGAATGCCCTCTTCGCCTCCACTGCATGTGAACGGCCGTGGGGCCCCAAAGGTCCTTGCTGAAACTGGCACGCACTCATTCCAGGCACCCAGTTTCCAGTCATAAAGGTCCTTGTGCCAGTCACACACACGGAAACAGTTTCTCTGGTTGGTAGGACGTTGGCCCTGGTCACAGTTGGTGTGAAGCGTCGTCCAGCCGTCCACATGGGCACACCAGACTGCCCGGCTTTGGCTGCCACCTGGGCCACAGTCGCTGCCCATGCATCTTCCCCATGGACCTGGGAAACAAAGGAACAGGCTCAAATTACTTGAAATTAAAAATTGCTTTAGGACATAACAAAACACAATCAAGATACCACTCAGAAAAAGGGGAAACATATTAGGTCTTATCTTATCGGAATAATGACGCTCCTCAGATTGGAAAAGTTGAGAGATTGCATCAAGGTGTGCTGTTTGGTTATGGAGCATTTAAAAATAAAACAAGACATAATTGCACAGGCTGTGAATTGATTGGAAGTGTAGAATAAACAAACATCCTGTAGTACATTAGTAACTATAATGGAGATCAATGATGCCATTTGAGAACTCTTGTGCTGTGTTCCTTTGAAAACAGAAATCCATATTATGCAAGCATCAATTCGTCAGACCAAACACTTTCTAATGCCAAAGAAAGACTGAGAGAGTTTACTTTAGCTTTTTGTCAACTGAGGAGAAGCATATAATGCACCTTCAAGGATGACACAGTACATTCACAGACTCCTCTAATGTGGTCCTTGATGTAAAATGTGTTGAAAAGCTGTCGGCAACCCACAGCAGATGATGTGTGAGTGCAAAAAAATATGTCATGTTCAATAAAAATAATCTGTCACCTTGTTTTGCGCTACACTTGGGTCAGACACAACAGTTCTTAGTGCATGGTAAAAACTGTCTTAGTGCTACAGGGGTGGGGAGGGATGATTAGGCAATGCAAATACAATGTGGAGATTATAGGTGATCAAAGGAAAGTGTCTGAAAGCCAATTTACATCTGTTGCATTTATCAAACTCTATTGGCAACCAGCAGGAATTGCCACAAACATCAATAAAACTTATTTGTCTGTACACAAGTCTCTGGCAAAGCCTCCCCTTATCCTCTCTGACTAATTGCGGTAGAGATCCAGCAAACAGTCCGAGAACAGGACTCGGGTCGTGAGGAGGTAGTCATATAATCATACATCATCATAAATAATCATACACTTGTTTTAATTAGAAACAATACTAGCAATATTTGGCTCAAGAATATGTTTTTTTTTACAGTAGCCTTGAAGGATAAGGCTGGAGTTCATATTTTTCTTACTGTCAACAAAACCCGTGAAAAGAACAAAACCAACAATGAATTGATCCTGATAACAAGTTTGTCTGTGTAGCCAAAGCCTGATGTAGCTTCTTCCTCTGTGCCATAGAGCTCCATTGTTGTCCAAAAAATATATAAAAACACACGCTGTTGCACTGGGTGACATGTTCCTTCACTACGATGAACATGAGCACTGTTGTTTATTGTGAATAAATACCACACACACTGTCCTGCTGCTGTAAACTTGCACTACTGCACCAAATGTGTATTAATCCACTGCTGAAAATAGTCCCCAACAAATTCACTATTTACTCCTGTTTGAGTAGCGTTTGCTGAAAACTACAGTGCAGGAAATAACTGGGTCTTTTTAAACATTGACACTGTGTATTTGTGACCCATTTTTAAAGAATTACAACCAATGGACTTTAAACTGAGTACTGACAGACAGGGTAGGGAAGTCAGGAAGTAGTGAGAAATTAACCAAACATTGTTAGTTTTGGTATTTTCACTGGATTTGTTAACAGTAAAAAAAATCTGGAATAACACTGACTTTATCTTTTTGCAGCTGAAGTGTTTTGTGATACTGGTCGCTTGTTCATAGCATCGTTCTCAGATCATTTATTGTTATGTTCATCTACAACCCTATCAGCCCCATGTAGATACACAGTATTGTATTTATTTATTGCTCCTTTAGATATACCTCTCTAGTACGAAAAACTAAAAAGCTCAAAAACAAATATCTGCCTTGCTCACTTGACTAAAAGAATTTGCTAGGCGCTCTTAATATAACATTGTACATAGAAACAAAGAACAGCTTCCATACATTAGGATCAGCACACTCTATTTTATTAAATTTAAGCTTTTAGTCACACTCCTTCTGGTTTGCCCTGTGTAACCTTTCAGTTTATGACTGAAAGTTTGAATCAAAAAGAGAACGCAGGGCCTAATTTTGTGTTCCTCCACAAAGAAAACTTAGCTGACACCATGCAAACTGTCTTAACCCAGTCAGCCCAACTCAGCTGGTACTTCCAAGCAAGCTGAAAAACACTAATTAACGCAGGGTGCTGAGTTCTCACTGTGTTATCCAAAGGCTATTGATACCACAAGGGAGAACAAATCAAACTAATTGGGCAGCTTCCCTTTTCACTTCACATTAACCTCTTAGGTAATTGATTATATTAGCATGTGGCCTGGGGCTGATTGGACCCTTACTGGGCGATGGGCAGTCAGTGTGAGGGCAGCTCATGTCCATGCAGGGTTAAAAATCATGTCTGGAAGAAAATCAGGAGCACATTTCCGGCAATGAGTGCCTCTGATGAGGCTGCTTGTTGATCTCAGCTGCTGATACAGCTGACAGGATCTATCTTCAGTCAACGTGACGCTGCCTTCACAGGAGCCTCAAAGCAAATTCTAAATGGTTGGTTTACTCCTCACTGTATCAACACACTCGATCAATGTCCAATCATCTAGTGATTTCTAGGTTTGCTGGGCATCTATAGCTTATAGTTTTTAGACACTCTGGTATTAAGAGCAAGATTCAGAGGGTAAAATACATTTAGTATTCCCCAGATGAATCCTCCGAGGTGTTTGTCTGAGTCCATAAAATCTATGTGATGTTTATTTTTAATCCAATAATTGAAAAAGGTGACTTGGAAGTTTTGCCTTCACAATACAAACTGATAAAGACAGTGAATGTTATCTCCAGAGCTGATATTGAGTTTTCAGGCAGAGAAAGAAAATGCAGTGCAGAAAAATGCTCATCCAAAATCTAAAAACGCAGTAGAATCAGACAGATTCTCCGGTACCATAATAAAACACCTCCCACCCAAATCTAATCCATCCCAGATAGAAGTTATCTTCTCCAAGACAATTCTCCGGCACAGTTCTCACAATCAAACTCCTCTAGCTCTGGATGTGGAATAAAGATTGCAAAGCTTGGCCATATTCAACCTGCCTGGTCTAAGCATGCACAGTAAGAGTCTGGTGTGTTCTGTATCTTATCCTCTTTAAAGATGCATCTTATTCTGTTTCTAATATCCTACATGACCTGTTTTGTTATGTCAGATCTTTGCAACTGTTTGCATGTTTTTCCCACAATGTTCATTACACACAAAATTGGAACTTGGCCTTTCTTCTCCAAATGTAAATCAATGCAGGCACTGGTAGCCTACAGCTAACTTTTCAATATTGCATGCAGTCTGACAGCACCATTTGACATTCTGAAAACACACTGTGTTTCACCTCCATTTATCACGTTTTGTTTAGCAGAAAGTATTTACAGAATTATCAATTACTGTCACTCTACTGTACATCAGGCTTGTTGGAAAGAATATTGAATAATTAACTTTTGAAGGAAGTGTTTATCAAACCAACTGTCACTGACAGTTGGTTTGATTTTAATGATGATAAAGTTCTGTCATTCCCACTATTAGGCCAGTACTTTTATTGTTTGCATTTTATCTTGTGGTAAAATCAAATCTAGACGAAAAATGAATAAACATAAATCCAGAGTATCCAAATTTAAATCTTGGTGAGATTTCTAAGCATGTGCACGTGCTCTTGAGGAAGCTTGCAAAAACTGCATGCACAGAGCTCAGACCATGTGCAATCTAAATGTAAATTTAGTTTTATCATTCAGCAACAAAAATATCCTTTCTGTGTCTGTTCATTATTATAGTGGATAGTGAATTGACTGATAACCTTAGGAGACTTTACATTCTTGTCAGATTTCATGTAAAACAGGCAGCATGTTCGCATCAATACTGTGCATGACTCAATCTAAAGTGAGCGAGGTGAGAAAACATTACTTAGCCTTGACCTAATAAATGCTGTACAGAGAGACAAAAGTGTAGTATTCATGTAAATGTAATATTTCCTGCCCACGATGTACAGTGCTGTTCGACAAGAGTGTGTCATGCATGTCTGGAGCAGCGACTTCTGTCAACGAGCTTGGGTCTGTGCTGTATTTTCTGTCGCCATAGCATAGTAAGAGATGAGCAGCGCAGAAGAGGATGGTGGCCCGTGCATAGGAGATAGAGGAGTTAGCCAGATGACCTGTTGTGACGGTAAATGAATAAAGGAGGATGAAAATGTGCTGACAACACCAATATAAAAAAAATAGTATAAATAGTAAAACTGGGGAACCATAAAGGTGCTAATGAAGAATAAAAAAAGAAAAGAAACATCACCAAAAAGAGAAGGAAAATTCTGCAGGCAACTGAAGTAATAATAAAATTAGCTATTCTTTGTTTTACTTGGGGCCCCCATGGAGCCCTCAACAGGTCTCCGGGCTCCATAGGGGGCCTTTGCTTTGAACTATATACAGTGTGCGGAGTGTGATATCCTCACTGTAGAGGTGAGAGCCTGATCTCTGACTGGGCCTCGAGTGTCTATTTAATGAACAGCTTCTTTGTCCCTGCAGGGTCAGCTTCACTAATGAATGGGTCACTGTGTCGCGCTCTCTCTCTCCGCTTGTGTTTGTTTATTATTTCTCAAATCCACAGCATCTCTCACTCAAAGACAGGACCTCTCGCTCGGCTGTGTCAGGGTTCATCGCGGGATCATCTCGGCTGTCTGCCTGGCACTTTGCCGCCTATATAGCCAGTGTCTTGACTTCAAATCAGTCAGTCTGACTGCCATTTATAACTCTATGAAAAAGGTCGAATGAAATACAAGCTGGTTTGCCTCAATCAGTAAAATTAAGTTTTCGTAAAGCACTGCAGGGTCAGTGCACTGTTAAGGAAAGTGTATAAAACCCTTCCCGCCACTTAGTGGAAACTTAGCTGCAGCTGAACACTGTCAAAACTCCCACAGTAATTGTCAAAGTGTATCTATATGCTGGAGAGTAACAAGAAGCAGCAGTCTGAAGGGTAAAAGTCAGTTAATGTATATATTGTGTTAGCCCCAGGTCTCTACGGATTTGTTCTCCCACACAGTTACAGTAAACGAGTATGAGTTCAGTCAACTTGTCAGATTAAATCAAAGCTTAGAAAGATGATTTCACAGAGGTTTGATTTTACGGATGACTATATTTATTTTATGGATATGGCTCAAAAACAAACCATCTTTTAGTGTTTTGACAGTATTTTAAGGTTCGTAAAAGCCTGAACGAATCACCCAAATGCTCTAGTGAAGCTTGTTTCATGATTAAGAGAACGTGAATGGTGTTTTAATTCTCACGCAAACGTGCCTGAAAATTGATCCATCAGTTCCACAGCAACACAGCAAGACGTCAGTTTGATTATGAAACCTTTCTTGGTCTTAAAGCCCAGCCACAGTGTTTTCAAACTACTCTGTTCCTGATGTTTGAGTTGTTAAAAAAGCAACTTCAAATTGAGTTTCTGAGTGTTCAGCACTATGTAGCTTCACAGTTTAGACAGAATTAATCATGTGAAGTACAATACGATAATTGCATGTTTGCATAGCCTTTGGGAGAACTAAGTATTACCACATTGAACTTGCCATGTTGAGTCACATTAAGCTCAGCAGAGCATTTGTTTGCCAAAAGCTAAAAACAATCTGGTGTGCATGAGGCAACGGCCAACTGTGCATTGTTACTGTGTTTAAAGAGCACAGCCGGCTATAAATACTGTTCCCAGACAGAAAATGTTGCCATTCACATCATGCTATTCCTGATGGGGCACGGTCAAAAAGATCACTATTTAGCACCAGATGGACATTAGCCTTTTGGTCTTAATGGGCCACAGTATGCATCAGGGGTTAGCATGGAAAAGAGCAAAAGTTAAAGGAGAAAGCAAAAAGACCAGAGGCTAATACTTAACATCTGAAGGAATACTTTGAGCAGCTTAGCATTCATGGATGATTGTTAACCCTGGCCTGCATTCAGTGTGATCGGTGCCCTGGGCTGTGCGGCACTAAGCCACATTGACTAAGGCTCCCCGCTCACACTTGATCTAAATTACATTAGCTGTAATACCGTGATTGTGCTTGCATGGCTTGAAGGAGCTTCTCTGATGACTCTTTATTCATCACGTCCAGCACATAACTGCGAGGCAGACATTTCAACAAGTCACACAATGTTAAATAGTCTTCTCCATTTTTATCCTTGCTCCTCTCTGCATACAGTTTTCTCCATATTACAACTTAAAGGGTAATATTTAAACCTGGGCCCTATTTATACATATTTTGGGGTCTAAATGACTAATAGGTACAAAAAGTTTTGGAATTGGTCCAGTAGATCGCCTCAGCTGGCAGCCGCGAAATGGGCTGCAATGGCTGCAACGTAATCCTTGTGGGCAGTTGCACCCATCAAAGTGCGTCCACTGAAAGTCCTTGTTTTTGCCACTGACAGGCTCAGACTGTTATTCTGAGTGTCTGACAACATTATGGAAAGGATCCCTACAGAGATGGACCTTTAGACCCCTAGAAACGCCGTCGTCTTCCTGGAATAACTCGCCTCTAGTGAGATTTCAGAGCTAGACTTCTCCTTGGGCGAGACTTCTGTTTCTGGTTAAAGAAAAATTATCTTACTCTTTAACAAAAAGGTCTGTCTAACACGCATAGATTTTTTTAATTAAATACTGAACAGTATGAATATGAAGCTAATTTAATTGAACTGGCTCAGTGTATGCATACTCAAAAACCATACTGATCTTTAAATGGTGTACTCATAGGAAACTAGTTTAGAGCTACATCTTCAGTCCAGCTATAGCTAAACGATGCTGGGCTAGAAACCTGGCACACCGGTCACAATTGGCTCGTCTTTCAGCTTTAAAGGACTCACATACCCATATGTACATTAACACAGTTACTGGTTGCTGTAATCATTCCTCCTGTCCATACTGACTGTGAAGATATCCCTTTCTAATGCTATTCCAATGTAAGAGATGGGAGATAACATCCACAGTCCTCTTTCTGTGTATGAATGCATTCCAATGTCTGACCAAAGCTTAAATGAGGCTTCAGCTGTCAAATTAAGTGGGTATTTTCAGCAGTTACAGTCTTTTTAGTACAAAATTCTCATTCAAGCAGCCTGGAACTGAAGCTGAACCAGAAAGACATGACAAGCAGTAGAAGAAGCCAAAAGTGAGCGACAGAAACTGGAAGACTATCTTGTTGTTCTGTTGTTTACAGATAGGTTGTGTTTTTTTCTGTTAGCTCATAAACACCCCCAGAGGATGGAGGAGTGACAAGACAAATTAGAGAGAACTTGCTCCAATCCTAACAACACCCACATGCTCAGCAGCAGTGACAATATCGCTATTGGCAACATCAAAGAAATTCTCCAAATTCTTCAAGTCAAAGGGTCAGGACCAGGCACCGAACCAGAGTGAAATACCTGCAGCTTGTAACACTGCTTCTCCGTTTGACACCAGCACACCACCCTGTTTGACAAGAAGGCGTCTGACTTCAAATGAGCCATTCTTGCTTCACAATTTAAAACTGTCAGCGTGTAACACACACAGATTCCTACAAGTCAAAAGCAGTGGTCTGTGTCGAGGTCTGTCATCAAAAAATGTCAAGACTGATACTGTAAAATTCAGCAGCAAATCAATAAACTCTATAATTTCCCATTGTACACTTTCATTTTCCTTATCAGCCTAATAAATGACAAACACATGACCGTTGAATCTACATGCAAACAAGCATTGAGTGCAAACGTTAAAAGAGCACGATAGCAATGACAATACAACGCGTCACTGCACATACTTGCTCCAGTAAAGATGCCTGGTTTCCTTCAAAAACAAACCAGGTGACCTTGACATTCCTGAGAACAAACAAAACAACAATAACAATAATTATCTTGGAGACGTCAGTCTTTCCAACATATGGATGTGACCTCTACTATACTGAAAGATTCAGATGAGGCCACAGCCACTAGCACTTCACTGTCCACACTGTACCAGTATCAGTAATATGAGTAACAGACTGTCGGACAGCTATATTTTCAGGTATACCTACGTTTTCGTCACCCCTGTTCAAATACAGAGCTGTACATCAGTGGTTCCTGGAGTGGTGATGGTTGAATAATAAATGCATTGGTACTACATGCTAGCAAAGATGGAGACGTTTGTGAAAGGACTACAAAGTAAATGTTAAGGAGAGGATGAACCGACTCCGACTGCTTCAAACGAAGATGAAAACATGACGTGGCTCGATGCAGACTCTTTTGGGTAACACCTGTGTCCAGCTGCTGATTATCAACCCTTCTGCCTGGTGTTTTGACCCACAGTCTGCGCTCGTGTTTTTCCTCACACATACCCACCTGATTGTGACTGATTGAGCCACCTGTCTCAACTTTTCCCACCTTGTTAAAATTCACAAGTTTTTCCCCCCCGACACTGAGCTGAGCTGTTTTGGTTAATTACTGTAAAGCAAAGCAAGATGATGGATCAATCAATCCATCAATCATTATCACCCGCTGAGCTGAATCAGACAGATTGTGACATATCTCATTTTGGGATCAATTTAGTTACTAGATGACAGCGTTAACAATGACCTCATTAAATACCTGGCCTTTACTGTGTGTAAAAATAACTTTATCTGCAAAAGGGGGCACAGCAGAAAAAGTTTGGCAACCACTACTGTACACATCCTTCTCAGGTAAACATTGCTTAGTTCCTCTAGGCCCAAAACCAACTTTGTAAAACTCAAATTTACATAGCCCCCACTGCCAAACTTAGTTAAGTTAAATAGTACTCAGACTTTTCAGAAAACAAAATGAAGATGCATTCAAAGTAAGGTGACATGACTAAGACCACTTAGTTTCTCTGAATAATATCAATATAAAGATATTTATACACATAGTTTGTCCTGTATTGATGTATCACAATATGGCTAATGTATGAAAAACCTAATGTAAACTTGAATTAAAATTGATGTTCAATGCAATGCAGTGTTTGTTTTACTGTAATGCTTCACAGAAGACAGAACTTGAAGTCTCAAAACTTCAAATGTAATACAAAACCTTGAATAACTTTTTAATTACAATTTGCTTGGTATTTAGAGCTGCAACAATTAGTCAATTAGTCAATTGAAAGAAAATTAATTTATTAAATTGTGGAATCATCCAACATGGTTTTAATTCCCAGGATACTGGGCTGCATGATACAATGCCATTTGAAGTCATCCAGCCCAAAGTGCAAGCATTGTCCAATTTGTTCCCATTTATTTGATATTTGTTGATGGCTGTGCGTTGGTTGTTAATTTGGTTGGTTGTTGTTTGCTGTAATCATCATTAGTTGTCATTTGTTTACACCTAATTGTTGCATTCATATTTTATTAGTTTTGATTTGTTTCCATATATTTTATTTAGGTTTTACAACTGTTTTATGAACTGATGGTATACAATTATTTACTGCGTGGACCCCAGGAAGATTAGCGACCGCTAATGTGGAGGCTAATAGGGATGCAAATAAACTTAACACTGGTCTTTAGTAAGTAAATGGGGAGCTTCCCATGCTGTGCTGCTGCGCTCAACATGCCGAGTTTGTTTAAAGAAAATGATGTCTAACTACCCTCAACAGTAACAGTGCTGCTGTTTGTCACGATGTAAAGTAGCCAGTCTCACTAATGAGGGAGTGTTTCTTCTTCTGGTGGTGCACAAGAAATTACTGATGATATTATGACAAGGAGCATGACTGGCAAGACTTATTCTCTTTGGAATTAATGTCTGTATACTGGATTGACAACAAATTGCTTCTATCACAATTAATACTTTTGATGCTTAAACATGCATAAAATTGAGAGAGCTGATCTTGGTTGGACACATTAGTGGCATGGTGTTTTTCTTCAAATCACCTGAATGTGTGAAAACAGCGTAATCACAAAGTCTCCAAAATACTCTTAAAGGCTGTGGCAGGGAAAAATACCCTCTGCATTTTAAGTAGAGACACTAAAGAGAAAACAGAACAAATAACAGTGGCCGTACCCATCACTGTCAGGGTAAAAATAAATGTGTGTGCACTGCGGCAAACTGTTTTATCTTTATTTACCAAGAAATGAATGCTCCTGTTCTGCAGTGAGGTGATACAAACATTGCAAATACATTTAAACCCAAGAGCTGTCCAGTGCAACCCAAGTCCTCCAATACTGGCCACTGAGCAGCTTCACGTGTCTGGTTTTGTTGATTTGTTGACTCAAATCTGAGCTGACAGGCCCATGGAAGTTCCCTAAAGGGGTGTGATAGTTTGGCAAAGGGTATGGGGGCAGGGGGACGGGGGTGAAGGGGGTTTCAGTGCCACACAGGGAGTGTCAGAGGCTCAGTGAGTCTGCCTTGTGGATGAAACCCTCTGGTCTGTGAGACGCTGCACTGGCAGGTTTTACAAGAGCAGCAGTGACACAGACTGTTCAAGGCATTTTACTGTAAGCAAGAAAACCAGAGAAAGAATAAGAACACACAGCAGGGATGCTTGTTTTCCCAGTCGATGGCATTCTTCTAGTCAGGGTGTGGTGTTTCATCTCCATTTCAGCCTCACAAACATACAATATGTATGCGACTGGTTGCAGCTATTCGAGGACAGACACAACAACAAAGGCATGATGGCATGTTGTAGCACCGAGCTCAAACTAGGTGTCAGCCAGGCAGCCTCCCTAAACGAGACGTCCAATCTGACATCTATTTTCCTGCAGTTTATGATATCTTGTCCACCCCTGGTGTGCAGGAGGTAGACACAATATCATGAACACCTGTGCCATGTAATGGAATCCAAAACAATATCCTTGGAAAAAATATTACCTTTGTGAAACTTGTTTGACTTTTGGTGAGGCTGAGCAGGAGATGCACTGATTCATATATATGGTCATTTTTTAAGGCATTTGTTTGTTATGTGGGATTGCCACAAACCTTGATTACATGGGTTTCTAACCTGTTGCCAAACCGCACTGTTGTGGCCCTGCTTGGTAGTCCGACGGACAGCAGCCAACCTGACACAGTCTCCTCCATCAATTCGAAGCTGTGACTTGTGCTAAACAGATGACTCAACACACTGGCTGTGGCTGTGATAATGACGAGAGAGAAAGCACTGTTTTTAAAAGTCTCCTATGTTCAACTCTCAGTACATTTGTAGCTTCTAACTGAATCCCTGTGGTTTGGAGTTTAGTTTCACTCCTACGTTCCTGTTTGTATTTCAGATATCAGTCTTATTTTACTGTTTACTTATCACTTATTATTGGAGCTGTATTTGACTTGTGTTAAGTTACTCCAAATGCATTTCCTGTGGCTACGGCTTCACGTTAGATGTTTTCACCAGCGAGAGGCGAACCCAGGAGGCTTTTATTGGAAACCAACCACAGGAAATAAAATGCATTTGTCACTGAGTTAGCAGAACTTTGTTAGTGGTGCTACGCAAAACATCATGGACATATTCTGCACTATTTGGTCATTGGATCAGTTTTAAATATTGCAGGGATGAATAGTACAATAATAGTAGAATAGTAGTAGAGTAGTACCTCTAGTGGTATCTAGCCATACAAATATTTTTAGTATATCTGCCTCTGAGAGTTTTGCTTTCATCCAAATACAATGGAGGTGGAAGGAGATTCTCAAAGCTTTGAAAGATTACATTTAAAAAATTCAACAGAAATGTGTCTTTCCAGGCACAATGCTCCTGTTACTCTGGATAATGCACAGACCTCACTGTCAACAGATTTCATTGGAACTACTTTCAGAGTCCCTGTGAAAACTGCTGACAGAGTAACAGTGACACTCTTTCTGGGAAGAGACATTGTTAGAGAATTTTTTTAAAGGAAACGGTTCAATTCTGTCAAAGTTCCACGCACCTCCATCGTCTATTGGGTTGAAGGCAGAAATATCAGAGACAGACTATCTCGAAAGCTAGTTGAATACAACCAAAAGTATCTGCATGAATGGACACCACTAGAGGCAAGAGAGAAAAACTGACCCTTTACTACAGTATGCTGCAGGGTTACAGATTTATACTCTGCAGGTGTTATTGTCAACCTGCTGTATTTAAACCTCCCTATAATGTGTATGTACATTTTCTCATCTTCTGTTACAAATCCCCTTTTGACAGTAATATCCAGCAATGTGCATGTAGTAGTTGGATAATCTTTTGTATTTTGTGGATTAAGCTCATGCTGTGTGGATTTTCTTGATGGGGGACGCAAAAGAAGCGACAATCTGTGAATGAATTTATACGAGGGGAAAGTGCAAGCAGCATGAAACAAGGCTGCAGGCTTTAATATTACTGGTGTGGGATGCACTTGTTAGAAATCACATGTTTACAGGTGTGTATCTGTGCATGTATGCCACAGTGTATCTGCATGTGTTGTCCTGTGCAGGTGCCGCTGTTGCTACGGGGGGGGACAGCACTTGATGATGTAGCTGTCACTTTATTAAGATAAATATTCCAATCACACGGCGAGATCTCCCACCCTCAGGAGTGCCAGCATTGGGGATTAGATTACCACCTCCCACAATGCATCACGCTTTATATCACAATCCAATAGGAAAGTAATACCAGAGTGGGGATACTCTGCAGCCATGCCTCCTAAAATGAGAGGTTTAAAATTAGCTCTGGGGACATGCTGTAAATCACAACAATGAGAATCATCATGATAACACTCTTAGGTATCAGCTAATTTAAAAATACTGAATGTAGGATCTGCCTCAACAATACATCACTGTGAAATTAGTGTTGTTTGTGAACTAAAATGCTAGTAAACAAACAACTGTGCAAATAAAGGCAATACACACTACTGTTATTTGATTTGGACTGATTTGGAATTTATCAGTCTGAGCTCCGTGTTAATAACAGATAAAAACGGTTCGGGCGGACTGGTAAGGTGGCGTATAAAGCAACAAGATGAGAAAATAATGAAATTTGGCAATAAGAATAGGCTCACATGGGATATGCAGCGGAACATGACACCAATGGTAATTATTGCTGTGCACTCAAGACTGATATTCTTAGAGAAAAGCTTATACAAGCTGCTTTTAAGAAAGTCTACCAGCAGTTTCATTATTTCAGTGTTACGCTCAACTACAATGAGATTCAAGTATTCCCAGACAGGCAGTTCATATCAAGCTATGTGTTAGCACTGGAACATTTTAATTTTTCTGCTTCAACAAAGCTTGGAATTACAGAACAATACAATTACAATCATCTCATAATCCTGTGACAATCACCTATAGCACCGTGAAAGACAGTTGGAGTAAATGGGAGTGGTGCCAAAAGTCAAAAAGTCAGTCCCCAAAGTCAAAAACTGACATTTAAATTGACAAAATTGACAGGTGAAAAATAAAAGAAAGACCATATGAGAGAACAGAAAAAATAGTTCTGCCTTTTGTCTGTGAATACTGAAACCAAGTTGATATTCATAAATTTGTGCACATTGTTGGTGAGAGGTAATTTAAAATGTCTGAAGTGCATCAAATATGGCAAAACATCCAGAGTTGCATGTCTCGCGTTATTTTTGTGCACAAAGATTTAGATATTATGAAAAGTAATTCCACACTTATCTATGTTTACTTCAGTTTGCGTGGAACAGATTTATAAGATTTTGGTTGGTATTGTTAGCCAGAAAGCTAGCGAGGTGATAACCAGAGCAATGACACTGAGTAGCAGCAATATTTTACAAAAATAAATCAAGGTTTTCAGCTTTATAGCTGAACTAGACATAATGTAACAAGACTAAGAGTCTACAGCCAAGCTAGCGGTTCTGTGCTTAAGACTACGTATACTTGAGTACAGCTTTGACCTAAATGCTAACATCAGCACGCTAAGATGCTCACAATGACAACGCTAAGATGGTGATGTTTAGCAGGTATAATGTTTACCACGTTCACCATCTTAGTTTAGCATGTTAGCACTAAACACAAAGTACAGCTGAGGCTGACGGGAATATCATTAGTTTTGCAGATATCTGGTCGTAAAACCAAAATATTGGACAATTAAAATTTGACCTGATGATGGCGCTAAAAAGTCAGGGTGGTGGACCGACTGACCGACCAGCATCGCTGTCCCTAGAGCCATGCTGCTAGCGTGGCTAAAACACATGTATCTTTTCAGTCTAAATCCCAAAGTTTAGCTGTTATCTTGAAGGTCATCCCTTTATTTCTAATTGAGACATTATAGAGTCACCTAATTTACATACATGAAATTCTGGTCGACACTTCTTCACCAAAAGGAAGAGATGAATATACCCCAAGAGCAAAATAGAACATGTTTCATTAACAGCAGTACGGAAAACTGTTCAGAGAAAGACTACCAATATCAGGGTTTTTAACAAACTGCCTGTCGTCATTATGGTATTCTTTTTTTATTCCAGAGCATCGTAGTCCAGCCAAATTGGTAAATGTGAAAGCTATTATGTGAATATTCTGCACAATCATTTTTTGTTGTCTATTGTTTTTCAAAATCATGGGGGCGTAGTAGTGGGAAGGTGGCAATAACATGTTTAAGACTTCAGTGATGAATCTACATTGAATTTACACAAATTTACATACTTGTCCGCAACAGTAAGGCTTTAAAAGTTTGAAATGTATTAAAATTCAAGAAATAAAGTCTGCTACATTCTTTTGTGTCAGGTAATTAAAGCCCTGGTGATGCAACATTGATGGAAAATTACCGCCTGTCAGGTTGTTATTTAAAGTAACAGCAGGGTTTCGTGTTTTACCAATCAGCTAAGCATACTGGATTTAAGAAAGTATCACTTCTAGGCCAGTTGCGGCTAAACTTATTGAGGTGCAGTCCCACTTTTCAGGGCCTACGGGGGATCCTTCTTGGACTCCGATTCGGCAGCAGTAGGGAGGTAGGAGGTGTTGGACAGAGAACATGGATATCAGAGCCAAGCTTGATTCAAAGCACGCACACATATACACGCACTCAAACATTCAAGCACACACACACATGCATGCACGCACACACACATGCACACAGCAGGCCAAAGCAGACAGACTGTGATCGTACCACCACATCGACCCACCGCCTTCTGTTAGCTCTTTTCATGCTTGCCTTCATTTCATGTCACGCTGAAGTGTATGATGAAAACAGAGAATAAGAAGGTGAAATCAGGGTGAAACCTATGAATTTCATAATCATGCCCCCAAATTGCAATCAGAAACAT
This sequence comes from Macquaria ambigua, assembly GCA_008360985.2. Taxonomy (NCBI): domain Eukaryota; kingdom Metazoa; phylum Chordata; class Actinopteri; order Centrarchiformes; family Percichthyidae; genus Macquaria; species Macquaria ambigua. The sequence goes on along the minus strand of VMKM01000003.1, from coordinate 786,584 downwards.
TCTCTGTTGCTTTTGGTTGTCTTTGTTTTTCATTTACTTTGCAAAAACCTTCCTGCCAAAGTGAGTGTGAGTAAATTTAACTTCACTTTGCTTGAATTCCTCACATGAGTAAAATAGGTCATATGCAGAAAACAGATGCTGCATTTGAACTACTGCATTACTAAAATTGAAAAGATATCTCTGTAATCTTACGGACCCTGCACACCTGTAAATTTTTTACAACTTACAAACCAAACCAGAGTACAGATGCCTTTGCGTGTGGCAACAAGAGTAAACCTTCCACGACCCTCCTCACCTGTTCTTCCTGCAAAAAGTGTAATTTATTCATCCTGGAGACTAAGGTCAGGTAGAGGTAGCTGCTGATCCCTTGGGTTATTCCTTTATAATGACTTTTTTGGGCAGGACAGTTCACACAGAGTTAACTGTGCTTCGTTGAGAGGAGTTTCTGCTGCTTTTGCTCAGCAGAGTAATGAGACATTTCCAGCCATCTCCGCTACCAAATTGACAGCGTCACTGACTGGCGGTCCACTGGGAGGTCTTGTTAGGATGTTGAGCTATAATTGCACAACATCTTGGCAGGGGGGATATAAAAAGAAAGGGCAGAAGGGATACATTTTAGCATCTTGTGGCCGAGGTGTCAATATTTCTGGTACCTACAGTGATTGGTAAAGCATGTGACTATTTATATTTTGTCATGTTATGGACATAATCCTTTGAAGCAACAACTCTCGCCTTTGATACCTCCGAATAATAGGTTGCTTTTATTTCTCTTTGTCGTCGCTCATATCAAATTGTGAAACAGCCGTGGGACAAATGATTGATTACTATAAAATCTGCCAGGCACCCTCACTCCCCCAGTTGTGTGAAGACTCCCAGAGCCAAGAATAGATCTAAAGACTGACAGCTGCCTCTCCCATAGGACACCAGCCTCTTGCTTGCGCTAATTTGTGCCAGTGCCTACGCATGTGGAGGTGTGAGCATATAATACCAGAGAGGTTTGGGCACACTTGTCAGAATCAGTCAGTCTGCCTTGATTGAGTGAAAAGAATAGGTTTCTGGTGCAGCTGCTGTTCACACGGTTCCATGTTTACTATGCAGCATGTACATCATGTTTAATACAGTACGGAAGCCTTTGTTCTGACGCTCAGTTTTGCATACATAAGTTTAGTTTAAGATGCTGCCCCTCTATCTTATAGAATACAGTAGTGCATTCTCAGCGGGGGATCCCATAGAGAAAGAAATGACACACAACCAGCTCAATGTCAAATCTGCAACTAAGAAGAAAACCTTTGAATAATTCATGGGAGCTGCTGCATGCACCCTATGTGCCAAGGAAAAGGAGCGATACTCCCACTATGGCATCCCTGCGAGATAAAAGAAGCACAGGGTATGCAGCATTGACGTTATTGTCGGCCTTTCAGAGAAGTGGTGAATAACTGTCAAACGGTGGAGGCAGATGAAGGCCTTCTCCGAGATGAGGTGAATTTGATCCAGCGCGTACCTGAACGATTCTGCCAGATGAAGGCGGATCCAACAATCCTACTGTGGACATTAGCGCTCAAGCAGGAAGCCCTCTCTCAGTCGATTCAATTTAGTTCATTTAAGGAAACTCAAGCTGTGCCCTTGCTCACTACATTGCAGCTGTATGTAGTGGTTAACCTTGCTAGCGAGGCTATTTCTGTTTTTGCATAAATGTACAGCCACCAAGACTGAAACAGCTTAGCGGCAGGCAGGTGGCCAGAGCTCAGTGGCTATCCTTTTTCCACACGACAACGGACTGACAAGTGGCGTTGCACCTAATCAAATCAAGAGGCAGAAGTGAACACGGAGAGAAAGATGCCACCTGGGCGCCACAGAAATAGCTGGGGTGTTGAGTGGAAGCGATGACGCTGTGATCTCAGTCTCAAGCCTTTCCATCCGGAGTATGAAGCCCAGATCCCAGTCTCTGCTCCTCTGACCCCCCTCTCACACCCTCTCCACTTGTTAATTGGGGAGATAGGGGAGATTATAGAGCCCCTGGGAGATGGTTGCTAGGATATTGATGGCAGTCACAGGACAGACATGGCTCTGGACGTTTCTTGCCTCTCTTTGGTGTAAAGGTCTCTCATTCGATTTTCTGAAGGACATAGATAGTTGTTGCTTTTTTCATTTTCTGTCAGCAGCTTTGAATTTGTCAAGGCGTCAAGACATTATGAAATATCAAGTATATGTCAAAGAGAGTAATAGCTGAATAACTGCTCACATAAAAATGCACTTTTGTCAGCATAAAACCTCAATTTGCTGAACACAAAGTCCACAATTAATAGTGAACTTTATACAACCTTTAAAAAACATCATCCTGCGACTTACCGTGAATGATCATATTGCTTTAAAGAAGGGATCTTCTAAAAAGCTCCCCAAAGACATAATTTACTCAAGGTAACAGATTGACCAGAGGGCAAATCAATAACAGCAAAAGACAGTTTGTACGCTTCCGCAGAAGCATAAATCTCTGTCCAACAACATGAAGTGCCAACGCGCAGTTACACAGCGGCAGGTTTAGTGTGCCTTCAGAGCTACTCAACTGAATGAGTGGTGGGGAAGCTGCCATCACTTCCATATGGCAACTACAGCCATGTGCTTGGACACATATGCTTACTGTAAGCCAGGGCAGAATGGATTGGCTGTGAATATGTTCTTCTATCACTAATGTTTACTGTAAGCATGAAAAAAAGAAACACTGCCAATGTGTAAAAAGGTCAACCAAACAATGAAGTGATTTGAAGCACTTGAATTAGTGAGGAAACAAGTAGAGAAGACCTACACTTTATACAGTGCATGCAAATATGCAACATATTTAGGATTAAAGCTCGTCCTCAGGCATTATTCTGGTCCCTCGTTAATTTATGTGTTTGTGCGGTTATGAACTTTCATTTTTATTTATCTTTCTGATAACTTTAAAGAGATATCTCTACTGTGAATACAAGCTTTTACAGGTGCAATATTTACGATTGTATTGTCTCAAACTGACATACTGTAATATATATTAGGGTTGCTGCATGACATCTACTTCACCAGTTGCTGAGATTTCTGGCTTTTAAAACTCACTTCCCAGCTTGTGCTCTGTTTTAGGGCAAGAACTTTTCTATAAAAATTGGAGTTTCAAGTCACTTTCAAGCCCTTTTCCTGCTCAGTGCTGGAGGATGGTGCCATGAACGAGCTTCCGGCATTACAAGACATTTCATTCTCAAGCATGCAGATCAACAGAGAAAGAGGCAGGTTATTTTTACTCCTGTATTCTGCAAGGTAATATTTTATGATTTTCTGTTTCACCTCATTACTGCGAAATTGTTTGTGTCAATTACATGCGGCTATTAAAAGATCTTTAGATTCTATCAGTTTTAAACACAACTTGGCCTCACAGTATGGAACCCCAAAATGTTCAATATTAAATAAATAAAAGACATTAAGAAATAAATAATTAATAAATTGTCAAATGTGAAATAACTGAAGAAATTATTAAAACATACTGTAATTTATTCTTATGAAATTTTATTATATCATTCATTTTCATAATAACTGAATTTTAGTGGATATAGTTTTTATTTCATTATTGACATTTTATTTCAAAATAACCTTTTTCAAAAGTCTGTTTTTATTTCATTATGGAATTTTTCTCTGATAACAGGTCATGTCAAGTGTTATTTCATAATGCCCCTTTTCATGGCAGGGGTGTTGTCCCCACCCTCTCACCTTTCAGCCAATCACACGCCCCCTGCCTCTCTTAAGCCAGCGAGCTCAACAGCTGCTAACAGAATCAGCCAGTTAGCTCCTGTTAGCTAGAGTAACAATAATGCTAATGTTATTCTCAACCAACTAGAGGCTGCTGCTGTAAATAAACACAGCACACAGACACAGTAACTAAACTTCTGTACCTTTTAAGCGTTGGCTTAACAAGGCTGCTCATGCTACCCAGCTAGCTAGGCCGGCCTGTGAGCTTATTACTCAGCATCAAAGTGAAAAGTCTGTGTCATGGATGTATTATAAGAACTGGATACTGGACCCAGACATGGTGCCTATTCAGTCCAATGAGAATTGCTCGCCTGGCGCATACGTCAAAAAGGTTTCTAACTTCCAGGTTTACTTCCAGGTTATGCGGTCCAAAAATGCATAATAGAAAGAGTCATAATCGACCTTGTTTGCAGTTGGAGGTGTCCTGTGAACAGTTTTACAGACGTCTCTTTTATAATGGTGGCCTATGGGGAAAATGCTTTTTGGGCCGCAGGGGAATTTTTCGCTGCAATACTGCGAGTGGCCACTGGAAATAATTGGAAGCAAGGCTGAGCAGCAGTGCCACATCCAGTTCTTATTATACATCCATGTTCTGTGTTAGCATTGTTAGCTAGCTCCTGTAGGCTTGAGCAACCACAGGGAAAGTCTGTCTGTGTTTTTGATCTTCACATAGTTGTAAGTCTTTCTCTGAGAAACATCTCTAGAAGCAAAACGCTGACAAAGTAACTCTGAATTAACTAGCTAGCTGCTACCACTAACACTGTTTCTTCACTTTGATGAGTAATAAACCAAGCTCACAACCCCGTCTAGCTAGTTAGCCAGCTAGGCAGGTAGCATGGGCAGCATTGTTAAGCTACACAAATAGAAGATGTTAGTTTCTGTGTCTGTGCGCTGTGTTTATTTACAGCAGCAGCTAGAAGGTAGATTAAGAGTTACTTTGACGTTGTTGTTTCTCTAGCTAACAGGCGCTAACTGGCTAATTCTGGTAGTAGTTGCTGAGCTTGCTAGCTTAAGAGACAGTGGACATGTGACTGGCTGAAAGGTGAAAGGGCGGTGACAACAACACCACTTGAAATAAAATGTGTCATGAAATACAAGTGTTATTGGGAAAATGCCATTGTGAAATAAAACTGTTTATTATGAAATAAGAATTAAGTCATAAAAGTCTGTTATTATAAAAATAAGAAGGATGGAATAACTATGTTTCTGTATTTCTTAATGATGAGTTGAGTTTAAATAATTTCTTAAGTTATATCACAAATGAGTGTTTCATTTATATATTTTCCACAATGTATTCATGTGATTATTTATGTCATAACTATTTATTTATTCATTTACTTAATATTGAAAACTTTGGAGCTCCATATCACAACAAAAGCAAATAAGTATGATATAACAGCAGACATGTGAAAATACACACGCACATCTATCTCATCTAGCTGCCGAGTCCAAAGAAACTGTAACTGTTATCTCTCAAAGGATTCGCCAAACTGTCATCTGCACCCTTTAAAATTTTGTCTTTATCACATTAGAAAAAGGACAATGTTTCGAACCCAAATTTCTCAGGTACAGAGGAATCAAACAGACTCGGGTGTGTCATTAAAAATAGTCTTATATTACTAAAGGTGTGGATACAACCTTACTGCACACCAACAGTACATCACAAACTAACATTGTTTAAGTAGGGAATCATCAAAAGCTGTTCAAAAAACAACAAATATATTGAAAAATATTTAAAATTCTCACTTTCTACAACAATAGTATGGTTAATTTTAGGGAAAGACTGTGGTTATGGCAAATAAACCACAATCCAGTGTTTCAGTTGCCTAGTAAATTTAGGGAAAGATTGTGATTATGGATAATAAAAAGTCAAAGTTAAAAGTCAAGTAAAAGTCTCATGCTACATACTCGTCCACCACCCTGACCTCCAAACCTTCATTTTACGTCTTGCTACAAAAAGGGCACACAGCTTCCTGTACTGGCACTGAACGTTGAAGGAATCAAATCTGAAACTTATGCGGCTCACAATAGGATACATTTTGAAAGCTGATGCCATGTTAATCACCCTCAAAAAGAAGCGTATGACTGAGAATAATGCAATAAAAATACTAAAAGTAGACGTGGGCAGATTGAGACTTTGAGAATTTCTTGTTAAAGTTATTACAAGGGACAGCTTGCCTGAAGCATAAAGATAAATATGGAGCAATCCAGGTGAGAAGACGTGAAGCTGAACTGGTGGGTGTGCCTCAGGTCAACCAGATCTTTTTAATAGCTCCTGCTGTATAGGTTACGGGCTTGCTCTGGGAATTGCTGTACCTGTACACAGTACATGCATTTCATCATGCGGCTCTCATCTGATCTTCCGTACTTACACCCTGTCATCTCAGTCAGAGAAGAGATAACAAGAAGTGACATCACAAGGAATATCATTATGTATAAATGAGCCACCCACTGCCTCAGTTTCCTCCATAAATTAGCAGGCGAAAAAAGAACAAAGCTTTCAAGGAACAGCAACACGATATTAAAATCCTTCGCAGCTTACTGCAATGTGAGGGGAGCTAATGGACTGCTCATAGTGAGCTGCAAGAAGAATATCACTACCGGATAGATTCAGGTAGAGCAGGAGGTCCAAGGTGATGGAGAACACACACACACACACACACAAACACACCACACACCTGCTGAGATTGCACCAGGCGGTGTGAGCTGTAAAAACTGCCACCCTCCAACTGAAGGTGCTGAGATAAATGAGCACACAACTCTCTGTTTCTGCCCTTTGATTTCACTGCTGCGCCGCTCCAGGTAAACATGAGAGGAGAGAGAGGAGATGGGGCCACTGAGCATGTGATCTCACACACACACACACACACACACACACATGAACAAGGACAGAAGGGAGATGGGAGCTTTGAACATATGCACTTTCCTGAGCAATTTACACATGCACACACACAGACACCTACACAACGCACACTCCATCAACATCTAACCAAAGACGAGTTGGTTTGTGTGAGCCTCTGATACTTTGTTTCCTTACATGGATCCGGATCTAGAGAAAACAATCAAGGAGAACACTTGAACCTGTTCTGTATTTGCAGCATCATCATCAATGAACACATGAATCTTCCCTGTTTGTCGCCATTCATTGGTTGGCGACAGCAGCGCGATCAAACAGTTTCCTTCAGTGTCCGTGTAAGTGGAGAGACAACACAATCGGATTAAACGCATACAAGATAATAGCTTCTCTGTAGCTGTGATTGAACAAGCTGCCCGGGGAGCCAATCAATTCTCTCAACTCGAACCGGAAAAGCCTGCTTCGACTCCTCTAACGCAGACACCTTGGCCTCTTCCTCGATCCAGTCGTAACATCTGTCGTAACACAGTGGAGGTTTAATCAGGGGCAAGCATCGGGACAGGAGGAGAGAGTGTGCTGAATCCATTAAATATGGATTAGAGTGGTAATCGCCGGAGAGTGGGACGGGAGGGCAGAGGGGTGTGGGAGTACAGCCAGGTGGGTGAGCTGGTGTGACACGAACCACAACAGGGGGAAAGAGAGGGAGCGATAGAGTCAGCATGGGTGTGGCAGCAGTGCCCTTAGCATGCAGACTTAGTGTTAGCATGAGAAGGGCTACATGCTAACTTATGGCTCCATCTGTTCAAGAGCAAACGAGGGAGCAAAAGAGCAGGCACATGTGAATGAATGCAGCATCTGAGCGCTGATAGCAGCAGGAACGAGTGGGTGTTTGGGATTTGTTTGTTTGTGTCTCTGTGCCTGTACACGTAGCCCACGGAGGGCATTCGCTGTGACAACACTGGGCAATCTGGGAATAAATGTGGGTTAATGATGCTGCAGACCAGATGTGTCTCACTCACATGTTGGACACTATGCAGATGCTACTGAAAAGTGAATGGCTACACCATGCCTGCATATTTTTTACACTGACTGCATAATGTGTAATTTCTATCTGTAACAACATAGGACTAGTAAGTGGTCCTGCAATTTCAGACTGAAAACTGTGCGTCAAATGTGTATTTTACTGTCTGCAGAATATGTGAAAATCTCTAAATAGGTTTGCATTAAGTCTTTTTAACCAGAAAGTCCATTCAGATTTCAAGATTTTGATCAGGTACAACATCATTTTCACCATTAGGAGGCGCTCATAACAAAATTTGCACTTCATTGTCGTGGGCGTGTTATAACAGGTAGCAGTGAGAAATCCAGAGAGGCTGGTTTGAATTAGAGTTGAAACGATTTCTTAATTGCCAATTAATCAACATTTTTTCATTTCTAATAAGCAAAAATGCCAAACATTCGCTTTCGAGCGGTTCAAGCTTCTAAAATGTGGATTTGTTGCGTCATATAGTAAACTGAACGTCTTTGGTTTTTGGACAAAAAACAAGAAATTTGAAGATGCCACCTTGGATTCTGATAAATTATTATTATATACAACATTTTATAGACAAAACAATTAATTGATTAATCAAGAAAATAATTGTCATATTAACCTATAATGAAAATGAAAAAGTTGCCCTAGTTTGACTCTGAACGTTTATCAGACAACAAATCACTGCACAAATTACGACAGACAGAGACAATCTGGAAAGCTATCATAGCAGTAGCAGAATCCTTTTATCCTCCGTCGTGAACCCAAAACACGACCTGAGACAATGATCATCCTTCAGCCATAGCTATAAATCTATTATAGACAGAGATTTGATTCACAGTTGGGAAGTATGCCTGTGGAATCAAGAAGCACATTTCATTTGAAATTTGGCTTTTGGGTGTGAAAGCTTTTCTGACGAAAGCCAACTCACCTGGAAAGTAAAAACCAAATTTCATATGAAAAAGAGTTTCTGTTGGATTTGGCGCAGAGTGTCCTGGTTTGGCCAGCAGCGTGTAACGCTTCAAGCAGAGTCCTCAGCAGAGTTATATTATGTAGACGAGACCTTTGACAGAACGTTCTTCACTCCAAAGAGCCACTTTCAAAGGCACCCCAGTAGGTGGAGGATCAAAGCAACTCAATAGCGGCCCTGGACCATCATCTTAAACACCATGTTTTTTGGGGAATCAAACACCGCTCTGCAATACTTCCCCCATACTCAGCAATGACATTGAGAAAAGACATTTGAAAGGGATGATTGGGTGATGTGAGCTTCTGCTTTGATATAGGATTTACAGAGAACATAAAGTAAAGCTATTTTCTTATAAGGATAAGAGGAAAAACTGCACTTTGAACTATTATTGCTCACATTCTTCAGCTGATGTTGCTGTATTTACTTAAGATTGATATCTACGGTGGAAATAAAACTCTAGATTTTATATCCCACGCTGAATTGACAGAGAAACGATCAAACTTGACTGGTATGAAACAGTATTGCCTCAAAGGCCAACATGGTGTCTTTGAAGGATGTTTGATGGTGGCAGTTTAAAAGTCAGCCGGTTCTTTTGACAAGCAGACTTTGACAGACATATCAGGGTATACCGGCAATATCGCGGATAAATTGAACCTGACAGATGGAAATACATTTCAGATGAAATTGAAGAGTGCTCTTCCCTCTCATCCTTAAAGTCGTGTAGGAAAACCCTGCTGCTGGCAATATATGATCAGAGTTAATAAAGAGAGGAGCTCTGACTTGATCAATCATAACATTTGGCAGCAGAGTACACCAAGGGAAGTCTTATTATTTCTCTCCCTTGAGTATGCTGCTCCATCCTGAGAGGCTGCATTCATTTTCACAGTGGGCCTCTGTTGTCTCTGCTGCTCTCTTCCTCTTTCACACCCATTCCATCAACTCTATTCTCTTAGGCTTTTTCTCTCTCTCTCTTTCCCTCTCATATTTCTTCCACTTTGCCTTTATAAATAACAGTGTCCCAGTGGGGTCAACCCATACGTGAGAGGCATTGAGAATCTACTCTGACAAGAGAGCATTACAGTGTCAAGTACCACTAAAGGTTAATACTGTCAATTTCCATGCTACAGGCTAAAGCTTTAGATGATAACCTCTTCGTTTTTTATGGAGATGGTCATGCTGTTGAGAGGAACGGGTGTCACCAGGAGTGGGCTCGTCTAGTCTGAATCTTCCTCTCTGTTACTGTCCTCGTCATCCTCGTGCATTTTCAGTTTCTCCGTTTCAGTTTCTCTTTCTCCGAAGAGTGATTAGCTGTGGTTTCCTGCGGTTATGAGGGGCAAACCGATATGCTGGAGAACAATGTGAGAAAATCATTAAAATAACTAATTAGGTTGTTCAAATAATACAAAAGTGGAAGGAGTGTTAGTCAAGTTGGGAGAGGTGATAGTGATCTGCTCTTGAAACATGGTGAAATGTCCCTTGTACCAATTTCAACAGCTCTTCTTCATATATGTTTACAGTCTATATTTTTGTCTCCTGAGTGTCCATACTGTAATTTTACGATGTTGGTCTATTCAATACACACGACATCTATTGCATGTCTGTCCGTCCTGGGAGAGGGATCCCTCCTCTGTTGCTCTCCCTGAGGTTTCTACCATTTTTTCCTTGTTAAAGGATATTTTGGGGAGTTTTTCATTATTTGAATCGAGGGTCTTAGGATAAAGGCTGTTGTATGATGTACAGATTATAAAGCTCCTTGAGGCAAATTTGTGATATTGGGCTATATAAATAAAATTGACTTGAACTGACTTGACTGTTTTGCTCTTAATTTTACTTTATTCGTGCCAGTCATGCCAAAGCCAGCACATACAGAATGACAGAGACAGAACAAGAATAAAAACATATTATACAATGATAACTCATCATCCTGCACTATTTAGGTGCGTAAAAAAACAAACGGAAAACGATGAGGTTACTTGCTGATATAAAACTCACTGAATTAGCTTAATTAATTAATAGTGTCAACCTGCAAATGTGATGTCATGCTGACAACTGTGTCTGAGCTGAATGCCCCAATTAATTAAGTGCAACCACTGTATTTTTTATTAGTTAAGAAACTTTTTTGTCAGTTGTATGAAAAGAAATCCTACAGCAGATCCATGGTGCCATTTACCAAGGTTATTTTTAATATGTATAATTATCAGATAAAGACGTATGATTCACCTCATACATAAACAAGCTAACCGTTAACACGCAAGCCATTCAGGAACATGCTAGTGCTAGTCTGTCATAATAGCTCTCAAAGCTTCTTTCTCTTTTCTATTCTGTTGTATTGGGCTGTTTACTCCCCTCCTTAGCATTTTGTCCTCAGGATTATATATTATATCATTTCATTGAATAAAGACGTACTGAAGAGCTCGGTCGGCGCTAACGGGACAATAAGTTCACACTGTTTATTCAAAAGACGTATTTGTTCCATTGACTCCTGTCGCATAGCTGTTTACAAACCATTCCTCTTTTGTGGAGCAGTTTATTCTCCGACAGAGGAGGTTAAATAAAAGTCGTTGGAGCAACACAGCTATTAAGCTACGATTGCGTCCTCCATTTTGGACCCTGCAAAGGTCAGCACTGTCACGCAGGCTTGCTATTGGTCAACGGTGCAAATTTGCATGTGAAAGTTCACCAAAGTTGAATTAAGCATGAAAAATACACATGGATTTACTTTTTCCCCTTGATCGGATCCACTGATCATGACAATTCCAATGGAATTAACTGATTTTGCAGCAACATTTTGGTGATTGGGCCTTAAGTCTGACAGTAAGTTAAGATTATTGAATTGAGACTGAATACATGATACGTTTAGTAAAAGCTTGGTAAGACGTACATTCAACTTAAGTCACAAGACAAACTCAAGACCAGATGCTGAAGCTTATAACTTGAGACTCCAATACATCTTTATCACTCAGTCAATCATAAACATGTTTTAGTAAACTGAACGATGTGTGCTGGCATCTACAGCATCCTGCATTACTGTATACAGTACACTCACCACTGAATAAGTCTGCCCACATCCGTCCTGTGTTAGTGTTGCTCCTCAACATTATTCTGGGTAGTAAAATCCCAACAAGATGGCGTAACATAAAACTTGTGGAGGTCATAAAAGATGTGGAGGTCAGGGTGGCGGATGGGAGTAGATGAGTTTGTCTTCGACACCGGGGGCCCCAGTTTGTGTCCTGTCTCATACTAGTAGTTGGCATAGACATTATTATTATAATGCACCATGACCATGATGTCTTCCTGACCTTAAAGAATGGGTTCAGATATGTTCAAGTCTATCTTAATACAATTCTCACATGTATGTACAATGAAAGAGTTACGGTCGCTGTAATCATTCCTCCTCTACATGCTGGCTGCAAAGCAATCCCTTACTAACGTGACTCCATTGTAAGAGATGGAGGACAAATCCACAGTCCTCGTTATGTGTGAAAATGCATTCTTAAGTCCAGCCAAAGCTAGTATAAGTTGTGTTTCCCACAAATCCCCACTTGATTTGGATAATTCAGACTGCTGAAGCCTAACTGAAGCTTTGGCTTTGACACAGAAAGAGGACTGTGTTTGTGTATTTCATCTTTTACGTACAGTGTAGTTGCCATAAGAAGGGATGACTTCATGGTCACAAATCTCAAGAAAACACCAAAACCAGCATTGAATTGATCCTACTAACAAGTACTGTGTGTGTATCCAAAGCCTGATATACTGTATCTTCTTCCTCTGTGCCATAGAGCTCCATTATTGTCCAAAAACTCACACATCAGTGAGCCACACTGTTGCACTGCGTGACATGTTCCTTCACTACTATGAACACACACACACTGTAGTTTATTTGAATCAATCCCACATACACCATCTTGCTGCCGTAAATACTCATTAGTGCACCAAATGTATATTAATGCGCAGCTGAAAATAGTCCCAGACAAACACTATTTACTCTTGTTTCAGTAATGTTTCCTAACAACTACATTGCATAGCAGTTTACGGATTTTTAAAAAAAATTAAAGCACATATTCGTGACCTGTTTTAAAGATTCACATTTTTGGTAGGAACCTAAGAGCCACAGACAGGGTAGGGAAGTTGAAAAGTACTGAGAGACGGATAGTTTTGGTCTTTTCATGGGATTTGTTGACAATAGCAAAAGTTCCAGCCTGATCCTTTAAGATATACTTAGAAAAGACTAACTTTAATTGCTGCGAGTTGAAGTTTGTAGAAGATAAGGCTGCCCTCGTCAGCAAGTGTTAGCACAACAAGAGAGCAGCAGTTGGAGGATTCTTGATGGAGTCAAAGTGCAGCAGCAGTTTACTGAGCCTGCAGTAACAGTTTATAATTGTACATAACTGATAAGTGTGGACAATCTGTGAAAAGCTGAGGGAAATAAGTAATATCCCTTATTTCACCCACTGCTTGGCTCAATTTAATTCATCCGTGGATCACACCAACACTACCTCTCTCGTCCTCACTGTCTCTCTCTGTTCATCCACTCCCCCTTCATTTCTTCCTCATCTGCAGTCTCCTGTCATGTAAACAGCAAGGCGCTGCAGGGTCTTCAGGCTACAGTTTTACTCACTAGGGACCCGTCAGTGAACGGGAAATGCTGTGAGCATGGACGAGCGGGCTTTAATGATTTTAATCCTCTGTAAATTAACAGTGGACTAAGGGAAGATTTCATCAGAAATGAGCCTCTCTTAAATAGTGTTCATGAAGCGTGGAGAGCTGACCAATTGCTGCCGGTGCTACTTACATGGCTCCCCACGCTGGCTCTTCCTACTGTGGTTTAGATGTCTTATTGGTGGGCTGCAGTATTGTTTTTTTTTATGATGGTAAGTATGAGTGAAAAGTAAAAAAAAAAAAAAAAGCAGTTATGGAGGCTCAATGGAAGGGTGGGTCCACACAAAGCCGCGTGCCCATGTACGAGTGCACACATGCCAGTTCAGATTGTCCACAGTCTGACTGGACCAGCAGGCTACAACAGCAGGACTGACCTACATTTCATACACACACACAGACAGACACACATGCCCAGTAGTATACACACACACACATTCCAGTGTTTCCACCACAGCTTTATTCTTGTCAGAGAGGAAAAGCCTCTGAAACCACATCTGGATCAACACGGGACACTGAAATTCCCAACTGAAGCGCAGAGTAAGAAAATTTGCTCGGGGATGTCAACTCTTCCAGGCAGAGTGACCAACTTCACCTGTTTAATGGGGAACTCTGGGATACACACTTAATGGCACAGTGAAGACGGGTTCAGGCACACAAGTATAGACCAGAGTTGGGAAGTTTCTGTTGCTTTTACTTAAGTAGACAATATGAGTTCGTCTACCATCGCTGCTAAATACGATACAAATCTTATTTGTGTTCAGGGTTCGTATATCTTTTTAATAGTAAAATACAAGCATTTTTCAAGCACTTACAAGGTACCTAAACCATAAACTTCCATTTGAAGTCTTTATCATCACATCAAAATTGTTACTATAAATTCCAGGAGACAACAAACAAATAAATAAGATGATGGGATCATTTCATTTGAAATATTAAAAGATTGTTGGTTTACATGAGTGAGTGTGTGGATGATGAAACACCAGATTATGTTGAAAATCAAGCATTTTTCAAGGAGTATATTCGAATTCAAGCCTTTTCCTAACCTTGAAAACATAACGGTTAAAATTAAGCATTTTCCAAACTTTCAAGAATTTGTACGAACCCTGTGTGTTCTGCTGCAACAATTGCAGCAAAAAGAATGAATTTGTCAATTCAGAAATTATGATGAAAAAAATTTATGAAAAATAAGATCTCACTGAAAATCACTCTTTGTTCTCACAACTTCTAGAAACGAGTCAGACTTTGTTAGAAACAGACTGCTAAACAACCACATATTTAACTGCATGACAGTTAAACATATTAAGTAGATGTCAAGCGTGCAAGACAGTACAGTCGCAGGTAGCGGGGCAAAGGCTTTGACATATACACCGTCATCATATTATCTCTGTTGCCATGGCTACAGTTGTCAGCAGCTCACAGATGGAGGTGGTGGGGGTGGGGGGTCGGATGTAGAGGTGGAGGGGGCAGCTCGGGCTTTGACTGACAGTTGTGACAGGTATATAATCCTGTTGGTCGTGCTTTCGGAGAAACACACACACACACAAAACACACACATTATATTCAGTGAGGCAGGTGTGTTCGGCTGAAGGAGGGCTGGGTCAGCCTGTTGGCTCCGCGGCCGCTGACAGCTGACGAGAACTTCTAATGACACACTGTACCAGAGAGCTGAGGGTCCTTGTACAGAGGGGATGTGGGTTGTGTTATTTCTTTATTCTTATTTCACTTGCTGCCGAGGAGCAAGACAGAAGCCTGATAAATGCATGATGTATGGTCCAATAAATAGTGAGCAAGCGGCTGTTCGCTGAATTCCAAATGGCCAAGTAACGGAGAAAGTGGATAATACGCCAGAGAGATAACGTATAAGCTCCAACAGTCCCACAGGGTGTGTTTAGCCTTACTGCTCTTTATTGCTCAATCACTGATAGCTCTCTGCAGGTTAAAGGAGAACAAAATCCATCCAATAAAGTAATGGCAATGTGTTTGCCGTCATACAAGAACGAAGGATTACTGGAGAGTTGACTCAAATTAAATGCATACTGGCAGGTTTGCTAATAAATTGGCAATGTAATTCAAATAAAAGTATTTCTACAGATGCCATTTTACATCGATGTACAGAAGTCATACACAGAGAAAACCATCAGAGACAATGATACCAATTTATCAACTGACAGTAGCCTCTGTATGCCTTTAAAAAATGCAGCAGCACGACATTTTGGGTTTTCAGTCAAGGGTGGGACTCTTGCCTTTTGTCGACTATAAAAACTCTCACTCTGACTCTCACTTATCATTTTTTGCTCTCTCCACCAACTCATATACAGCAGAAAGAACCTTGTTCTCTGGGGGTTCTTGAAAGTCATTCTGGGAAACAGGAAATCACTAACCGAAGTAGAAGAAAACAAGGCAGGTTGAAGGAAAGCAGGTAACCCAGAAAAGTAAATTACAACGCTCAATCACAAAAAAAATATAAAATAAAATAAAACCTCCACAGATTGATGACACCAAACAGTTTGAGATCATAGAAGGTTGAGTTTTTCATTTAAAAGAAAGGAAGTCTGGAGCACACAGCGTCGTGCCCTCCAAGAACTTCTGGCATGGCTGTAATTCCACAAAACTTAGTTCTCATCCTGAGCGCGAGAGCGTGCCAGAAATTGGGTGAATTCCTGTAGCAATTTTTCACTGCTTCCAGGAGGAAGCGACCCTATTCTTCCCCTTCCTCTGTGCGACCACTGGGTTTTCAATAAGGGCCCTTTTCAGAAAAATGAACTGAGAGAATGTAAACATGGAGGTGATGGATGACATTTCCTGAAGCTTTGTCTTGCAATTAGTTGTGGTTCAAGTGCTCCAAGGCCCTTCAACAACTTTCGGACATTTTTTCTTTGATGACAAAGACATCCTGCTGTGCAGTTTCTGGATTAGTTTTGTCAAGCTACACACAGGTAAAAAGAAAAAGTCTCCCAAAATGATTTATGTAGCTCCCATTCTCACCAAGATTTAAGGGCCATAAAACATGTTTTAATAAGGATTCTGCTGGGGAGCCAATATCACTGGCAGGTTTATAAGTTAAAACTTTCAATAATCTATACATTTGTGAAAAAAGCTTTAGTTATGAGAAGTGAGAAAGAGGATTAAGGTTGAAATAATAGTGATAATTCGACTGATAAAATGTTAAAATGAACATACATGACAGTGGCACGCAAACACAAGACACGTGCAGTATGTACCTGCAGTAAAGACAGAGGTCAATGTAGACATGTGCCACATTTTATCACACATGTCTCTAGACATGCAGTGACGTCATTGTTTCCGGCTGCTTTGTTTCTAGCCGTGAGTCATGTGTGATGTATGGAAAGAGCAGTAGCAGAATTCATGCTTAGTGTTATTCTGTACAACATTTTAATCCTTAAATATTTTGATCCAGAATAAATAGTGCTACTGGGGTTTAAGTATATAGCACATTCCTGTGTGTCCACAGAGGATGAAGAAGGGCACATTGAGACCAGCCAGTGGCACTGAGGAGAGAGGTCACACGTGCCATGATGAATTACAGTAGCCGGGGTTGTCTTGACTGCTTGTTCATTAATGAGTCTTCTTAGGGGAGTACGCTGCGACAACACAAAAGGACACATCAACGCTACATCAATTCTCATCTGCTCTTTACAGTGTGTCTGCAGTGTGCTGCTTGTTTCGGATCTAATTGTCGGCTCTCATAATCGAATACAGCTCGCCTAATCTTTAAATGACAAAAGCTAATTTGCATATTTCATGGTTGCACTCTAATTTGATCACAACACTTAGGACCGGAAAACCACTGACACATATTACAGGCATTATCAAAGACTGCCTTATTTTAGAAAATGAGACTTAAGTATTAAAATGACCTCACACACAACATATACTTGCTGCTCTTAATCAATCACTATGTTGGTCATATTGGTGAGATGATGCTCCAAAGCATACAGCGATATTAGACTGCATACCTTTCTACAAATATATGTCTAGATTCACATGGATTAGCTATATACTGTTGTAGAATATGGCTGTCAAACTTGATGGATTAATTTAATACATTAATGCAAAATAATTCAGTACTGCACGCACATCATCCACCCACCAACGTGACCATAATAAATACTGTGGAAACAAGGTGACTCGTGGTCCCACAAACAAATGCCCGGCTATACTCTATGTGTATAAATCAATAAAACTAGATCGTGGAGGTCTTTGCCTGTCCACTCGGTTCTGAGGAACTGAGACCTGACCTGGGACCCGAATCCGACCAGGTCCGCATTATACTGCCATGGGTCTCGAGTCTGTGTGTCAATATGTCTAATACATGAGTGGATCCCAATGTCATGATCTCCCTGGGAGGAAATATTTTAGGAAATCAGTAGGCATTGATTGACAGATATTAAAGTGGTTCTGCCCATGGCCCAGTTGGATACAGAATGTTAGATTGTTGGTGCAGGAGGTGGAAATAGGACTTTCATTGATTTCTATAAATTAGTCTTTGAAGCATATCAACAAGTTGTTTTTGGAGTTGGTTTCTTTCTTTACATTTGTTCTTAGGACATTAGGGTCTGTTCAGGTTGACCGCATTTTGGATCAGGTCTAATTATCCTTGAGTCTATTCGGGTCAGGTCTCTCTTTTTAAAAAAATCAATTCATGCATGTCAGGTTCTGGTGAGTTTCCACAGGTCTGTTTCTGATTGGGTCCAAAATGTGTGACCTGTAAAGACCTCTACTAGAGACATTACAAGCAGAAGGAGTTCAGAATATAAGCACAATGTTGAGAAGGGCGATACTTAAGATTCAGTCAAAGGCGGTGGAGTGAATGAACGTTTAAACCTGGTTTTAAAGGTAGTCTCAAGTCTCCTGAGTTTGTTCCACCTATGTGAAGCATAACAATTAAATGTGCTTCTCAGACTCCTGATGACCTGAAAGGCAATGTGGATTCATATATTGAAAGACAGTCTGGGATGTATTTTGGTCCTAAAGCCCTGAGAGATTTAGAGACAAGCAGCAGTATTTTATTATATTCTCTATTCTATAACAAACTGGAAGGAAGTGCAGAGACCTGAGAATGGATGCAAAGGGTTTGTAAGGATCCTAGACGTAGCATTTTTAGTTGTCTGGTAGCTTTTTTGAGAGAGACCTGAAAAAATATTGTTAAATTGGTCTGAAGTGTTAATAAAACAATAAAACAACAATAAAAAAATAAAAACATGGACAAATCATGCCTGGACAGGAATCTTCAGATTTCTTTAAAAAATGTAATATTATTGATTTCATGTGGCTATTAAAATTTAAATCTGAGTCCATGATAACACTAAGGCTTATTATCCATGGGACTGTAGTTGCTTGACAGAGGTAGGTAAATTTGGGCATCATCTGCATAGTTAGGATTTCATTGACATGATTTTATTGTTTTGCATAATTTGCTCTAATGGCAAATTGTAAAGTTTAAACACAACAGACTCAAGGATTGCGCCTTGGGGAACTCCGCATGTCATGTTGGTTCACAGAAACATGGTGTCAGACTGTTTTTTCCAGTAAGTCTATTAATATTGTGTGGTAAATCATGTCAAGGGCAGCACTAAGATCTAATATGATTAGGAGTAAAACCTTAAGGAGACCAGTTTCAGTACTGCAGTGGAGCTAAAAAAATCCAGACTGAAAGTTGCAGTTAACGGATTCTTTTTTTGGCCACTTTGATAATTTCCTGTACATTAATCACTATAAGCAGGTGAGGTATAAGGTGATGTATGTTTAGATCATTCTTCCCTTACACAGACTCTTCAATTGTGCCAAATGTCAGAGCTTGAAAGCACAATGTCCCTGCTGTGCTTCAAATTCAAATTCTTTGAGTAAAATTATTAGATTAAAAAAATACTGGAAATAAATTGTAATAGTGATAACACAGACTTTAAATGTAGCATGTAGGTGTCAGGGTTAGGGTTAAGTTTATGAAATTCCAAACTTTATGATGACGGCAAAGTGCACAAAGCACCTTCATATTTACCAGTGATGCTTTTCCAAAGAATATTGTACCACAGAAACACAATAGAAAAACATTTATAAAATAAATAATTTAACTTCCTGGTTGTCGAAAATAGTGTTTTTCTTAGACACCAAAACATAATCTGGTCAAATCTGCAGCATCTGGAATAGCTATGATGGGATTCACTCTTGTAGCCTAACTGTTTGATTTAAGCAGATAAAACAGGTGTGTACTATATACACGATTATGATTTCACACAGCCAATGTTTTTTTAAGCCTAAACCACAACCAACCTAGTGACACTGACAAACTTCCATACAGAGATGACGTGAGATAAGAAGGGATGAGAAACAGCCTCTCGCACAATCTGTCACAAGCTAGCACTGAGCTACATATAACTGGAAGTGTGACCACTTAAGAATTCTCTTCCCTAACTGCTAAAACTTGTAGAAAGCTGCCTGGTTATTGACATTGTGTTACGGGGAAATGCCAACTTTCTCTCTATGGATTACAAGTGTGGTCTTGCTGGGATTTACTGTGTGTGTGTACATACTATATGTGTGTGTGTGTGTGTGTGTGTGTGTGCGTATGTGTGTGTAATGGGGTAAGTGTTTGCCAGAGACCTAGTGTGTGAAGTGACACCCATGAGTGCATGCCCACGCCATACACCCACAGCACAATGGTTAGTGAGAGGAAAAAGCTAACGGACGAACAGACGAATAGACATTTGAATCAATGGATGGATGAAGAGTTGGATGGTGTTCAAGATCGTAGTTTTAGTTATGCAACCGTTTAAAAGCTGCAGAAATAACCTTATTGGTTAAGCGTCAAAGGACACAAAAACCACAATCTTCTGCAATGCAAGTTAAATAGACCGGGAACTGCTCAAACCACTACAACTATAGTTTTAAATCGGATGCTATTTATGTTCATAATACACCCTATGACATGTTCAATGTCATCCTGACCTGAATAGTGTACTGAGAAAGGGGAACGTCACTTGTCTTCATTGGAAAGGCAAGGAGGCCGGCGGAGCTTTGACAGTCACTAGAAACACATTTATGTTCCTTTGAGAGATTTTCTGTGTGGGTACCTGTGTTGTAGTTGGACTAACAGTAGGGTGTGTGTGTGTGTGTGTGTGTGTCCTACCTAGCCCCAGTCATGCTTTTTCAGTTTTGCTGTTTCGTGGTTAAACAATAACAAATATAAACAATTAGGTGGTAGTCTGTGTTACCGGTGTTAGGGCATACACCGATTACATTACTTGCCCTCCGCCCCCACCGTCGATTTACTTTTAGAGAGCAAAAAAGCTTTTTTAGAAATAAAACCCATTTATTTCATTTTGACATATCAGTGCCCACGTTCATCAAATAAAAAACTCTAATTTGTAAAATACTAAGCATGTTATCAATATTCAGTCGGACGACGGACGCTGCAATTATAAACTGGAAGTGTCTGCTCTGTACAGCAGCAGCAGCAGAGTAGCAGGAGCCAGATTTCACTTATCACGTGACGAGGGTAAGGAGAGCTGACCGACAAGAGAATGGCGGAGGATAAGAGCTCTACAGATATTGAGCGTCATCGACAAATATCTTTTCTTGTAAAATGTCCAGTGTAATCAGTAACACCTGTGTTGTCACAAGTTTATTAACCGGTGGGAAAATGTCCTCACCGCGGCATCCCTATTAACATGTATCTAATGACAATGTGAAAACAATTTGACAGTGTGAAAGGAGTAGCTCGTAGTGATGAACCTACAGAGAACTTTTACCTGAATCGTCATCTCCCCTCGGCTTTACGGAGCTTTATAGTGAGTTTCAGCTCATTGTTTATCTGTCCGGCCCCCAACTTTACTGTTTTGGTTCACCCTCACTGCTATCATTTCATCGTTTTCAGCCGCAGCAGGCAGCTGTTTTCCAAAAAAGCTCTAAAAACCAACTGTACGCTACCTGCTCAGCACCAAACAGCAGACAGACACAGTTAGCGACTAGCTGGTGAAAGTTAGCTAAAGTAGCTAGCACCCTTACAGTGGTGTTTGTTGACTGGCTTTAGTGTTAGGGTTGCTGAAACGATTAGTCGATTAGTCAATCGTCAGAAAATGAATGGGCAACAATGTTGATAATCAATGAATTATTTAAGTGAATTATCAAGCAAAGATGCCAAACATTCTCTGGTTCCAGCTTCTCAAATGTGAAGATTTGGTGATTTAATTCTTTGTTACATCCTTATAAATGAAATATCTTTTGGTTTTAGACTGTTGGTCCGAAAAAAACAAGACATTTTAACTCTATACCACAGGCTCTGGAAACTCGATAACTCAAAAAATGTCCTTAAAAAAAATAAAAACTTAAAAAATGACTAGTCTTCTCTGTAGGTACATTTATGTATGGGTGGGAAGTGACCACCAAAACACTGACAAATATTCCACACACACCACGCCTGTCTGCTGTAGGCATGAGGAGTTCGTGAGCCTGATCAACCTACTTGGATATTCGTATACGGTCAGCCCTGCCCTGCCTGGGGCCATCTGCTGCCCTCCCTCTAATCCAGGGGCTTGTCACTGGTGATTAGCCAGCCACTCTATCACTCTCTCCCTCCCTCTACCATTATGTATTTCTGGTTTATTATGT
Source organism: Macquaria ambigua (assembly GCA_008360985.2). Lineage (NCBI taxonomy): Eukaryota > Metazoa > Chordata > Actinopteri > Centrarchiformes > Percichthyidae > Macquaria > Macquaria ambigua. Next base: position 764,672 of record VMKM01000003.1, on the reverse strand, counting down.
TGATACTAGTGTTAAAGCATGGCATGGTGTGCTATTTCAGCCTGAACTCCTTTGTGTGGATTGTTGATGCCTACAAATCCTCCTCTGCTTTCTCTCGCTATCTCTGTCTCTCTCCCTCCCTCCTCCATTATATATTTCAGGTCTATTATGCTGATGTTAGGGCTTAAATGAAGAGTGCTCTCTCTCCCACTTTTTGTCTTTCGCTCTTTTCTATGCAATTTAACCACCTTTTCCAATTTCTGTTGGCATGTGCACCTTTAATATGGCTAAGTATATCTTGGCACAAAAAGACTTGAAATGCAGATACATTTCAGCAGCAGTTTTAAGAATAAAGCACAAACTGGTTAACAGCCTGAATGCAAATGAGGTCAATATTATCAATCAAATGTATAACTGATAGATTTACTAACAACTTGACTTTCAGTATCTGTTTGAAATTACAACTGTAGGAAACGCTCTGATATCTTGCATTGTCAATGTACCTTGTGTTTACATGCACAAATCAGTATTTTGTTTTCTGTCCATGTGTTTAGCCATGCTAGCAGCGTGGTTCTACAGATGGTAATGTCTGTCTGTCTGTCTGTCGGCCGGTCGATCCACCGCTTGGTCCAGACTTAGATATCTGAAGTGTTGGATGGAGCGCCATGAATCTTTGTACAGACATGAAGTTAGCATTCAGCTCAAAGCACCGCTGTGCAGCCTCACAGAGCTGCTAGCATGGCTGTAGACTCTAGATTAAGTTTTGTTAATTTTTGTTCTTTAAACACTTTACTTCTGCATTTTTTTTTATTGTGCAGTCAAACTAAACTGAAACCAAAGCACAACATGCACAAGGCAGAAGACACAGGGATCAACATTATTCCCCAGGCCAACCATCAAATCAGGGATTGGCAAACACTGTCACAAACAATTACCTAAAGCCACTGTCCTGTCACTGTTGCTTAGGGTACTCTGAGGAATTACTGCACCATTTTTACTCAACAAACCAAGAACACATGGTCCAAAACAAGCAGAAAATCATTCAGAAATGAGGTCAAAACTGCAGCACTACAATGTGACTTTCAATAACAAAAGTAATGTGGTTATATGAGTCAAACCAGCAGCAGCTCAATATTCTAATAATGTTCTCATGATATTCAGCAAGATTTAATACCTTTGATATATTCCTTTACCACACAGCAGATTATGGCAGTCTGTGTTTACAGTTCATCACATGATCTAATGATGAATTAATCTTCCTGCCTCACAACACTCAGTGCTTTCCATAGCATCCAGTTCTACATCAGCTTACCCACTAGACAGCAAAGCAAGAACACCCAAACTACCGTGAAACTAGATGCTTTTATGTTCAAAAAAGACTGTAATATATGCCCGTGACTAGCCCACAGCTGAGCATAAACAACTGATGGCCAGTGGGAGAGATGAAGGATTAACGACAGGGCTGCTGGATGGACGGGAGGATATTTACTCCTGAGCCTCCTCCATCTCTACGGCTTTATTAGAGAAGCATCGGAGGAGGCAGCACAGCCTCTAAATGTCACTGCTTTCTTCGATGATGCCACTATTCCTCTCAGTCCACTGAGGCCACCTCGCTGCCTCGATTGGGAGTAAAGGGTCTGTTTTGAATGCCACTCCCTGACCACGAAAAGTGCTTGGTTTTCCCAAATATGGGCACAGGATTTGTTTGTGTTTCAATTTGTGGCTGAGCGCAGATTTAAGTTCTCGTTTGTGAAGAGACACCGTAGGGACATGACCGCTGTGAAACAGAAAAACACAAGCCCCCTTCACCTTTCAGCCAATCAAAGTAGATTAGTAGACATCATAGGTTTCTACTAATAGCACAGACGTGTCCAGGTGTAAGTATGACTAAATATGGATTGTGATGCTGCTAAAATTGAGCGTACACACTCAGGAAAATTTACTGGGAGTAAAAAAAATAAAGGGTAGGTCAGACTTCTCTATTGTATACTTATCTTTTTACAGCAGCACGTGTCACTTTGACATACCAGGTCAAGGCTGATAATCAGAGAAAAAAACATCCCTACATAACATAAATCTATCACTGATCTGCTTACTCATGCCATGACCATCCACAAAGTACTCTGGTAGTGTAGCTGACTGACATAGCGCCACATCTACAAAATATGTTATGAGCCATTTGAATATGGTGGAATAAGGCAGTGGGAATCCTCTTATGTCACTCTAAATAAAGTTTTTTGGATGAAGTGTAATCTCTAATCCTGCCATCCCTCCTATATCAGTAATAGCCAGGTCTTAGTGTAAGCTCTGCCATTTAGATTAAACAAACTCTGGCATCTCTTTGGCATCTTCTTCCACTGGATGGATTGGCTATTTCAAAAAACGCGAGCAGTCTGGAGTGGAGAGTGGTGGGGTAATATCTCTAAAGCCACAAAACAGATCAATCTGGGTCAAATGTGACGTATTGTGCTGCAAATGCTTTTAAAAATCAAGTGCAATGTCATGGTGCGCTGTTGTTGGCTAGTTTTGTTTCATTTCTGCAGGGGTGACACTGACTACAGACCACTGGAGCTTGAGCCGCACTCGTTCTTTTTCCACCAAGACAAAAAGTAACTTTGAAAAATAGCTTCCTTCCTCTTTTAGACAGAAAGATGCTGAGGCCACATGGCTACTGCTGTTGTTGCCTTTCCCAGGAAAGACTCCACAGGCTGCTGAGTGCTCATTTTCCGATGCTTGTTGGGCCAGACGCACACAACAGACACAATTAGCCTCCATTTTCACTACAACTGAACTAAAAATGAAAACAAAAACACAGGCGTTCTGAATTAAAATAAAACCCATTGGCATTCTGTGTAATGAAAAATGAAAATCCCTAGGAAATTGTCTTAATTTATATGCATGGCCTAAATTTGTTGCCTGTTGCTAAGGAATTTAAACCGTGGCTGGCCAATTACCTACCAGGCTCTTGTTTGCCCTCAGGTGCTATGCTAATTAGGGTCATAGAGGGTCACACTGTAATGCACTCGCTAAAACGAAGCAAGAATCTCCAAGGGATATTCTCATTTGGGATGATGCCAGTCACATTCCTGCTGATATAAACACTACAGCTACTCAGCCAGGCGTGTGTTTGTTTCTGGCTCAAGTCAAGACAACTGTCGGACATAATACAGGTACACAGGTATTAGCACACAGCTATTTAAAGCAAAGGATCTTCAGGGCGTACAGAGACAGCAGATTCTAATTTAAACCTGGGAGAGAGGCCGGTGCTCAGGTCAGTTGAGGACATGAATCAATCGAGTATGCAGACAAAAATAAAATCCTTTTATAGAATAAGAAATTGTAAATGAGAACATTTAGCCAAAGTCATTCCACATAAAATTAGATGGTCAGGCAAAACTAAACAATCCTCAGATTTCTCATGTGGTTCCTTAACAGAAAATAAGGCAAGAGGAGCAACTTTACGCTTAATTAGTCTGAGGCACCTGCAAGAGATCAATACTGCACTTTTGTTTCTATCTATCTCCAGGCTCTACTTCGGAACTCAGATAGTCTTGTGTTGTGGCTGAAGGCGTTTTGCCATATTAATGACCTTGGCTTGCTGTATTGAACTTGTGAACCCGTCACACCCGCTCTCCCTCAATTTCCTGGATGGCCTCTTCACTGGGTACGCCATAATAGCAGGTGATTGTGGGAGAGCTACTAACAACCCACAGCGCGGGTGACATCCTTCACTGCCAGTGCTTCTCTGAAGGGAGGAATGTATTCGGCTAACAATGGCCTGTCAAGCGCTAGTCGCCCTGTCCCCGTGCGCTGAAAGGTGACATCAACAGGACGTGGTGACACACAGCATCGCATTCAGAGCGCTGAAAGCTGCAGTGGTCCTCAATGTATGATACTGTGTAGGACTAAAACTCCATTGTTTCTGCGAAGTGACAGGTCATTAGAGATGCGGGTCTGACAAATGCACAGAAGTACATGCACAAACACACTCACATACAGACACATGCACATACTCTGGATTCACAACGGTGTGATTAAATGATCTGCGATGATCTCATTAGCTCATCTGATAAACCAGACAAATCTATCTGATAGGGAATATTTTTTATCTTCCATACTGAGTTTTAAATTGAAAAATCTTTCTCACTCATGTTTGTGATTCATGATTTGGTTAGTCAACCATCCAGGGAGCAATTAAACAAAAGTTAAAATGCCACTGCTTTGTGTAGAGCATGTAACAGGTGGCCATTAATCAGAAGCCTGTTTGATACAGAGCCATTGGATTGCTTTTATGTGTCTAAACTTTGTCAAGTCTCAAAAGGTTTCAAAACGTTACCTGCCAATGCGGTGGCTTTTTACCAGCACTTGGGTGTTAAAGGGTAACACCGATATTTTTAAACCTGGGCAAATGTTGGGGTCTAAATGACTGTTACCAATGAGTAGGTACAAAACGTTTTGGAATTGGTCCAGTAGATCGTCTCAGTTGGCATCCCCAAACAGGCTGCAGCGGCTGCAACGTAATCCTCTGGGGCAACTGCGCCCGTCAAAGTACGTCCAGTAAAAGTGCTTGTTTTTGCCACTGACAGGCTCAGACTATTATTCTAAGTGTCTGACAACATTATGGAAATGATCCCTACAGAGACAGACCTTTTGTGTAAAGAAATCTCACGAGTGGTTGAGTTGTTGCAGGAAGACGACGGTGGAAACATGAGTCAGAGTTGGAGAGAAGAGTTTACATAGAGGACCTGCTAGTAAGAATTTATTTCCAAAGTCATGGCTGAATATTTAGCTGATTTCGACAATGTAGATGGCGCATTTGAAGGCCATCCCTATTTATTTGAGCCAGAGTATTCAAATCTTCCTGCAACAACTTCTTCTGTTTCTGGTTAAACAAAAAGGATCTTGCTCTTTAACATACAGGTCTATCTCTGTAGGGATCCTTTCCATAATGTTGTTAGACACTTGAGATAACAAGAAACCTGTCAGTAGCAAAAACAAGTACTTTTAGTGGACAGACTTTTCACAGGCGCAGTTGCCCCAAAGGATTACGTTGCAGCCATTGCAGCCTGTTCGCAGATGCCGGCTGAGGCGATCTACTGGATCAATTCCAAAACTTTTGGTAACTATTAGTCATTTAGACTCTAAAATTTGTAAAAAAGAAATATGGCCCAGATTTAAAAATACCAGTTACCCTTTAATTAAATTTAACAGACGCAGCATGCACTTGTAGAAAAACACACACACGCATGGTAAGTCTGTAAGTAAATTGGGACAATTAGCTGGATAGCCCGTGCATGACTCAGGTGACTAAACAGGGCAGAGAGACACGTGCTGAGAAGTGTGATTTGACCCGATGAGGCAAGACTGTAGGTGAAATGGGATTGGCTCGATCAGAGGCCAGAGGCGACGCCTGCCTAATCTGAATGATAGATAATCTGGATCCCAGGAGAGATTATGGAGCCGCGTTCAGGGAGCGTGGGAGTTGATAAACAGTGATCAGATCAGGATGTCAAACCAGACCGATAAATGATGTGGCACCTGTCAATGCAAGCCTCAACGCATTAAAAAGACAATAACGATGTTGATTTTCTTTGCAAAGTTGACTGCGGTTTGATGTATTTTAAGATCCATTTAAAAATTAAGCTGCATCATCATCAAACTGCACGAGGAACACTTACAGTCAAGCATACAGAAAATGCCAAGATATCGAGACGTTACAGTATGTGTTTGCTTGAATACACCATCACCTACTCTACCACCTGTAATTGCTTTGTCCTCAGGCAGACATGTGAGGTCTTGACAGCTCAAACCTGGCAACCTTGTCGCTCCAACAACAGAGTCTAATGAAGCACGCACACAGTACCAGAACGGGAAGAAGCACCTGCTTTGTGTGTGTATATGAGTGTGTGTGCCTCTGCAAGTGTAGCAGTTCTCTATTACACATGAATATGCAGGATGCAGCAAAATTTGTTAGATCCATTGTCATCCTGGTGTGGAGACTTATGCCTCCTTAATACTGGCAACAGATAAGGTTGCTGTGGAATTTCAGCATATTTTACTGTTGCATTGATTGGGAAAAGCTGTGGATCTTGAAACAGAAATGCAAAATATAGCATGAGTGCCAGAGAGGGGAACAGAGCGATAGAGATGCAGAGGAAGAAGTGCATAGGGACTGCACAGAGGAAGCGACAAGAAGAAAAATGGTGTGAAAATAGCGTCTGAGAGGGAGACAAACTCCCTGCAATCTCTCAAAGGCCCCGGAAAAACTGTGGCATGCCGTTATCACCATCATCATCGCCGCCACCACCACCATCCTCATGGTGGCTATAATCACTCTCGTTTTTTCTCCAGTTATCCTCACCGCCACCTTCAGAAATATCACTTACAGTGTCTGGCGGAGCCTGTTGTCTCTATCTACCTCATTTGAATAGAATTCTCAGAGCAAAAAAAACGGCACTGAACTGTCTCACCTTCCAAAACAGATACATCATATTTTCACAGAAGGCAATAAAAGCAATGCAGGCCCAATTCCCCACAGTTTCGAAGACAGGGGCTGTATTTCAGCTAGACTCATCAATATGCAAAACATCAGAGCATTGCTTGCCACAAGAATATTCCCTCCACTGCACACTCTGCAAATGTGCACAAACATCATCACATTTTGTGTTTTTTTTTTAAAACAAGCTTCAATTGGCAAGAAGAAGTATGCAAATCTCGTGCAAACATAATCACATTTTGATGAAAAGCACTGGGATTCAAAGCCCTAAATTGCCCAACGTGATTTTAATACTCTGCAGGCAATTGTCAAACCAAAGAGGCACAGAAAAAAAGAAGACTCTAGGGCTGAAATCAATGCGCTACCTTTTATTTGGGAAGAAGTGAACAAACTCCAAACACTGGATTACATTTCAAAGCACAGAGCCTAGAGCCTTCCAGTTGAGGAGCATGTATAGTGTGGGAGAAAGGTGGTGTAGCGTGGGAGAGAGGCGTAATCACGATGACCTACAGTAGGGTAGATGTAGGTTAAGTTAGTCCCTCTCTCTTCCTGCAGTGCTCACTCTGCCTTTCTCTTTCTCAAGTCTGTTCCCTGGGCTGTCTTTCCTGGGTTGTTAAATCCCTGCTCCTTTAATCTCCTTACTCAGCTACATCCTCTTTAAAGATGCAGAACCACAGGAGAGACGTGGGATACGTCAACTGGGGACTGGTGCTGGGCAAGGCGGGGCAGGACATGTGGAGTGGGGGGGGTTTGAGTTAGGGTTAGAAAGAGAAGTTGCACTGGTATTGAGAAAATATAGTTAAAATGTGTTTGTGTAAGAGAAGAAGAGAAGAGCACGCCTTAACCTCCTGAGCTTTTCTGTCTAATTGAGGATTAAATCAAGTCAAAGAGAGATGGTCATTTAATTTATGCCGTGAAGGGCTTACCAAATATTTTTTAAAAGACTGCAAAGAGTAATTTTCTCTGTGTCCATTAGAAATCATCATGACAATAATCATGACTCACTGCAAGATCTGTACTCTAGAGCCTTAAATTAGTGCTCAGCATCCATGTTTGGCAGTGGGCTTCCCATGCATGTCAACAGTGATACTATAATTCAAATGGATCCCACTGTGACACTCAATTGACTCCATATGATTCTATCTCTGATAGACAGTTTAACACAGCTACATTCAGTGCAGAACACAAGCATGTGCAAAGATAAGAAATACTGTAACCGCCCATCAGTGTACACTATCTACTACATGTATGAATTTCTAACACACACATACAACCCGCTCATTCAACGCTGATGTCGTATCAATACCATCAAAAACCATTCCGCACCGCTTCCCTCACCAATCACTGTTGTGCGACAATGTCTATCAGTCATCTGCATGCTGTAACACAGACAGCAGCGACATTTCAATAATGGTGCATCACCTGAGACTCATGGAGATGAAAGTAATCCATTCAAAAATGGATCACGGTTGTCCTGCGCGCCACATGCTATTCAGTACGAGGAGACAGCTCTACTGTAGACTTCTGGGTCATCTTTCAAGTGTATGTATCTTTGAAGTTCAGCGGCGTAGACTCGTATACCTCAAATAACAAATTTATGAGACAACCAAAGTGTGTCATCTGGAAGCATTGTAGACCTGTGCAAGTTAATTAAGCATGAGGATCAGTCTGTTTCTGCACTAGATCCAGGAACCTTTTATCTTCATGATAGAAAGGTCGGATGCACTGATTTTAAATGTTCCCTAAAAGTTACCCCACACATTCAGTACACATTTTCTCACAAATAATGAACTGAAAACACACGCATGATTAGATCCGACTGCTGCTTCCGAGTGTGGGAGGTCACATACCATAGCAACACCAACAGCACACACTAATTCACCACCAACCATCATAAACACTCCATATGTAAAACAAGGGATCAAATATAATCTCTAATTAGTGGTTTAGCAGTACCTGTTTCCCAGAAGTAGACCGACTTCCCGTCTTCTGTCTGTGTGTGAGCCTTCCAGAAACCACAGAACAGCAGCAATGTCACCAAAAGGTACCAGCTCCCCTCTGTCCTTATTCGGAGCGTCCCTGCTGCACCCCTCCACCCTAGCCCCATGGTCCGCCACAGGATAAAAGTAAATCCACTCAGCTCAGAAGGTCAGCGAAGGCAGTGTAGGAAAAAATAAATAAAACGCGCTATTCCAAAAGGCAACAAGAAGTGAAGTGTGCTTCAGTTTGAGAGAGTGAGGGTGTGAGTAAGTGTATGTGAGTGTAAGAGAGGGAAAAATAATGAGGTGCGTGTGTGTGGTGTGTCTGTTATCAGTCCCGCAGGAGTTGAGGTCCGGTACTTGGTCTTGTGAAGGACAGAGAGAGTAGTTTTCTCCTTTTATTTTTTTCCTGTTTCGCTCCCAACTTGGCAGGATGGTCCCAGTGGGAGGCTGTCAGCGACGGGGACTGAGCTGCAGATGGATGGCTCGGTCTCCCTCCTCCATCGTATCCGCTTCCACTGTTGCCGTTGCTGCCTCTGTCCTCTGGCTGTGGAGCAGTGACAGTGGGCGAGTGTCTGCAGTGTTGTTCGCTTCCCTCCCTCTCGCTTGCTCTCGCTCACTCTCTCTCTTCGTCTCCTATTCGCTCACTCATTTGCTCTTCTCCCTGTGCCACCCTGCTCTCACTCCCTCTTTTTCTACTCCTGGCTTTTTTCTATTTTTCTCTCCTGCCCTTGTCTTCTCTTGTCTCTGTCATTTTCCCTTTATTAGTACACTCTCTGCATCTCTAACGTGCTCCTTCTCACTTTCCCTCCCTCTATCTCCCCTTTCCTCTCCCCTTTTCCTTTCACCCGCCTAGGGCATGAGGACAGATACCCCCCCTCCTTCTCCTCCTCCTCCTCCTCCACTCGTCTTCCACTTGCAGTGCTGGGAAGGCGACTGGAGACCAGCAGTGCTCACACTGGTCTCAGAAGCTCCCGTAAGCACTGCTTCCAGGATCAGAGAGGCAGAGAGACAAGCAGGGCTTAATGCAGAGCGAGAGAAAGTGGAGGGGGGGTGATGGGGGAAGCAAGGAGGAGCAAAACACTAAAGCAGAGAGGGAGAGAGCGCGATAAAGAGATGAGGGAGAGGGTGTGTTTATGCTTGTGAGAAAGTGAAATGATGGAACAGAATAAGTGAGAATGTGGACTGACAGTAACAGTTTCATATTTTCATATATTAATTATATTATTCAATATATTAATACTGTGCCATTCTCTGTTACCGATTCGGAAAACAAAATTGTGAGCCAACCTGTAGCAGGTATGTTGATAGAAATTAGTAGACAGAATCAGACATACCAACACGTTAGCTGTTTATCTATTTGCGTCTAGGCATGGGCTTTCAGTGTTTAACTTTAGGATGAGCAGCTGACTTTCACCTTATTCCAGCACCGATCTTTTACCTATAGTAATTCGTTTATTTCAAAATCCTGTGATGGGCATTTCATGTCCTAGTGGTTTGTTTTGAAAAAAAGAAAAAAAGAGAAAAGAAAAATAACTGGGTATTTAGCATGGGCAGTGATACCCACCACGGCTGAACAGACAAAGAAAAGAGTGCCACTACTTCATCAACATCAAATTCAGGAAAATAAATCTTGACATGCGGTTTTTGAATAGAGCAAAAATGCCACAGAAATGTAAATATGTAATTGGATATCACAGGTTACCGCTTTAAAGAAGGTCAGTGGAAGTCTGGATTGCTGATTTAAAGGATAAGGCTGCCGTAACAATTTCCCTGACCTCTGTGGCACTGAAAATGCAAATCTTTAAAAATGTATCACAAATATCCAGTTTAATTTTTTAAAAATGGCAAGTAATTTTCTAAAACAGCTGGGCGCTGTAGTTTTTAGCCAACGTAACTCAAGCAGGAGTAAATAGTGCTTTTGTTGGGGAATATTTTTCTGTTGTGGATGAATACAAATTTACATTTGGGATGGATTCAAAATAAAGTACGGTGCCTATGTTCACCGTAATGAATGAACATGTCACTAAGTGCAACAGTGTGGCTCATTGAACACTGGAGGTCTATGGCACAGAGGAATAAGCTATATTAGGCGTGCCTACACTGGCAATACCTGTTGGTACAATAAAGTTGATTTGGTTTCTTCATGGGATTTGTTCACAGTTATGAAATATATAGAATATTGCCAGTCTTATCCTGTAAGGTAATGGCAACGTTCGTGGTAATGTTGGGTACAACGCATCAAACCAGAAGAGAGATTACAACAACTCAGTGTGTGACAGTGAAAAACCAACATATCACCAGGGTGATGGTAAATGGCACAGTATGTGGATGAATTTTTTTTTTAATCCAAGCACACAACTTTCAATCAAAGAGATAGCTAGATTAGAGGGGTGGGGGTGGGCAATGCAGGTGGAATTAATTTGCTTGAGTTTAATGTTCCTGTTCCTGTAACTGTTCTGCCTGCACTCCTGACAGAGGAGCCACGTCGAGGTTGTGTCTGGACATCTGACTGGCAGGCTTGGAGTTTGGCAGAGTCAGCCTGTCATACCTAATTTCAGCTTGGCTTTAGTTGGACAAGGCAGCTGAAGGGATACACAAGTCTGGTTAGTGCCAGATTCACAAAAGACTGGAGGAAGCCAACTCTTATGTTATTTATTGGAAGTTGCTTTTTGCATTATATCCGAGGAGGCATATTGAATTGGAATAGACCTAAAAAATAAAGCAAGTAGCTACCAGCAAGACTAAAGCCAATGTCCCTTAAGCTGCAGTTCTTCTGATGGCAGCTAAATGCTGGCTTCAAAAAACAAACCAACTTGGATGAACACCAAACATCTTTCTTGTCATACAATGTATTTTTTCCTACAGGAAATTGGGACATTAATGGCTAATTTCACTTATTTGTGTGTGCATCTTAGTAGCAATGTGAAAAATTGGGGTTTCATTAAGAATGAGGTGTTTGTTTATGCTTGAGGTCTTGTTTACTTGAGGCACACACTCATGAAAGGTGGTTGCTGCTTGCTCGTCCAAATTCAGCTAGACTTTTAAATTCCCCTTTGGAAACCTATAGTAACATCACTAACATTGTGTCCATATTGTTTGGCACAAGGCAACTGTGCACGCTGGTCACACCATCAGTAGCAAGAAATTATCATCCGGGAACTGCACACAGCACAGCATTTTCCACTTTGCAGCGATGAACATAAAAGTATTGGTTATTTATATTTTTACTGGCATAAGCCTTTCTGGGAAAGCTTATGCCAGGAGGCACTGACCGGCTTTTGCATCTTACATTCAGGAGAAGCAGTGCAGACTCCATCCTGGTCATGGAACAGCGAACCAGCTCTTGAACGTATACTCAAGGGTTATCTATAGCCTATGTGTTTTGTGGACTTGTGACCGCGTCCCCCAGTGGTGTCTTATGTGGGGTACTGCAGGAATATGTGGTTACAGGGGCTTTGCTCTAAGCTCTCACGTCATTGTTTAACCGGAGCAAGAGCTGTGTCCATAGTTTCACATTTAAAGTGTGGTTTCTTTGGGTTTTATGCTCTGCCAAGGTTGTGTCTGATCACAGATTCAGCTCATAGATTTTAATGGATAGAATGACAAGGCACGGGCAAGGAGTAAAGAGTGTATATTTTAGTGATATTTTCACATTTTCACAGGGTAAGGTCTTCAGACATCCAGAAGAAGCTTGGAATAGAATGGCTGCTCTTTCAAATGGAAAAAAAATCTTTTTGCTTCCCTGTGGAGGTATTCCAGGCACACCCATCCTTGATGGACCCAGAGCAGTCCCTTAACACATCGGAGGGAATACATATCTAACATGGCCTGCTGCCACAATGCCTGTGTTGCCCATATTTTTGAACATTGCCTAGAACATGAATGAGGCTTCTACCTAGAAGCTGTGCAGTTATTTGAAAATAATACACACCATGGGGCCAATCAGAATTGGTATTCTTTGAAAATGTATGCACACAACGGCTGTATCTCATTGGGGACACATGTTCACATTATTATACAATGTAAAAATATGGTAAGGTTTTGTGCAGAAAACTTTTTAGTCAACTGACCAACTCAACTGTTTCAGTTAAAGAATCCAAACTTTGATCCTGTGTGTGGTATAAAGTGCAGTGACTTTCATTGCACTCAACAAGTCCTTCATCTTTCCGTCAGTCTTTATGACTTGACAGCGCAACAATAGCGTTAAAGTGTCAGCTAATGATGTAGTGTCTGGATGTCACTGTCTTTGCCATTAAATGTCAACTGTGAGCAGCACACTGGATTCAGTCAGACAGACAGGAGGAAAGTAGATAAGACGGGGCAGATGTGGGTGGAACTGGCAGGATGAAAAGTCAACACCAGCCACCACCTGAATACTGGCAGGCTAATCTTCATCAGTAGATGACAAATCTACTCTACAAATCCGCTTTGCTACTTATATAATTACCAACTTAACTTCTTTCTTTCTTTTCTTTTCTTTTCTTTTCTATTCGACAGTTGGCAGTGGAGAAGCAGACAGGAAACAAGGGGAAGAGAGAGGGGCATGACATGCAACAAAGGTCCCCAGGCTGATTTGAACCAGGGATGTTGCAGTTATGTGGCATATGTTGTAACAAGGGTTGGGCGATATGACGGTATATACCGTGCAACGGTAGAAATGTGTCCACCAGTAGAGATTTGGCAATATCGTTTCCACCATGGAAGCTATCCCTTAGTGTCTTTGCTATATATTCGGGGCAGGCTATGTAGCAAATCAGGGCTGGGTCTCGCGTAATCTCACAAATCCAGCTGCTTCGCAAAGTAACGTGATTTGGGCAGCAGGACTGCTTACCAAGTTCTCACGTGACGTGAGAGCGACAGTTGGTGGCGGTAATGCATCTTCAGCCTGGTTTGCCAACCACCACAGAAGAAGAGAGTGACAAGAAAACATGAAGGAGGAGAGAGAAATTGTAAATACAGAGCATGAAGTACTGTGTGGTTATTTTAAACCATTTCTTAATTGAATTTACAGAACAATTACTGTATTGTGATATGTACTGTTACTGTGATGGAAGATTTTGGCCATATCGCCCACGCCTAGCTGTAACCATTCTGAGACCACGGCGCTCCCCAACTGAACATTCAATCAAATAACCTAATTTGTAAAATAGTGAAAGGAGCAGTAACTACCTCCAATGGACAAAAAAACCTGCCCTTAGAGAGACATCACATACAGTATGAAGACAGCGACCTTGCAGTGTGACAACACCTAGCCCTGATCTGTATCAAAACACAATCAACACTTAGCATCAGTGAGCTGGCAAGAAGGGCTGTTGACTGAAATCTGAATGAATGTCAGACCATTATCTGGCTGCCAACTTGAAGTGAAGCATGAAGGCTGTTTTCAAATCTCTGAGCTCACCTTAAAGTTTAAGCCATGTACATACGAGCATGCTTTGTGACATCACAATAGTGTAATATGAAACTTACACAAGTGTGATGTGGGAACTTGGAGCCTCCAGCACACATATATACTGATAATTAACTTTACATTGAAGTAGGAGACATCTTGTGTCCAGCAGTTAAAACTTTTGAAATTTTAAAATATTCGTAGATTCTGGATTTTTCAATGAAGGAAGGAGGAGTAAATATCCTCAATGTAATGTTTAATTTAATTAAATGTTTAACTAATTCATTGAACCTTTTGTGGAAAAACTGTATCAGACACAAATTATTAGTCTAAGCAGAGTATTTTTATATGTCTTAAGAAATGTCTGGAGGGGATCTTTAATTTACTACTAACTCTGTTGCTACAATTAGAATTATTATGAATATTATTTCTATGAATCTTAAAAATAATTACCTCTCTTTGAGGTCCTAGTCCTAAATTATACTTCATTATCAAATTGTATTTAGCTATATTTTGGCAAAACAAGGACTGAACATACTGAACAGACAGATGGATAGTGCAGAACATTATGCTGCAGAAGTGGTTTGAGCCGCTTCTATTCACATTTTGACACTTTCTTTCTTTCTGCTGTGAAAACTCGTCACCGTAGAAATCATTGCAATCGACATACAGTCATTCAAACTGACCTGAGCCTCAGCTGTCAGTGAAGGGCACAAAAACTAACTATTTACAGTCTCCTTACACTGCAATCCTACTGGCCTGGGGTGTTTTTGATATTCAAAAGATTGATTTTGGCTATTACCAGTATAAGCAAAAGAGAGTACACACTGTGTTGTCATGTTCTTCCAAACCAAAATTATACTGAATAAAGTAAAAAACAAGAATTTCAGATACATGATAAAGAGATGAAGGCTATGATGTAAAATTGCTGTACTCAAAATAATTCACTTATCAATCAGATATGATATTCTATTAATTTCATCACTAATGATACACTACTCAGTTGGACAGCACTGCTCTCTGTATGCTTTAGACTAATCTGCACATCTACTAAATTTACTATATGCTCCTTTTCTTGAGTGATTTTCTGATCCAAACTTATTTTTATAAACTTGGCTAATTATTCAGCACAAATAAAACTTTCCATGACAGTGATAATGGACAATAATTTGTGGCTTTTGCACAAACCTGTTTTTGGTCACATGGTAACTTGGTCTAAGGTTTTGTAAGTGTATATACAGTACATAACCATTTAAGCTTATTCTGTACATATACTACTGTGGCTGCAACTGTAACTGAATACATTGACAAGGTGTATTTTTATAATGCACACCCACGCACCACAATGACTTCTGTGCATATTTATGACCATCTGTAGGCTTGTTAAAGTGACGCATACTTTCACGTCATGTACTTTGCAGCAAATTTCACATATCAGCTGCTCTCATTGGTAAATACTGCATACATAATGCAACTTTTAACGATGGTTCCAGCATTTCATACTGTACATATATTGATAATTAAGTATTTTTAATGTTATCTATCAGTAATCTATCAATCCAGTCCTGCATGTTAGTCTGTGACTTGTGCTTTGGTTGGTTTTCTGTGTTTTATTTTGCTGCATTTTATAGAATTTCATTATGTCTCCTGAGTGATTAGATTTTACGCAAGGCCTGTAAGGTCCTTTGAGACATGCTTGGAATAAAGGTCAATATGGAACAATTACCTTAAATCCATACATGCAAATCATTTAGACTCTTTGCAATATAGTACAATACAGCCAGTTTATATGGTGTTAATGTTAATGCTTTTTTTGCTGCAACAAACTACTTTTCCCTTGGGTATCATTCAAGCTTCACTGTACCTTATCTTAAGTGTTGTAACCTGCTATTGTTTAATTCATCATTAACCCATAGTATGTTAGGGGTTATGTTTAATTATTCTGTAGTGTTGCCCTATGTTGCTGTGCTCCTCCGAGCGGTTGCTTATCAGGGATTTGGGGTTTGTTGACTAATAATTAAAGAAATAACAGGATAACCTAGCGGCAGGCCACATTATGTCTCTGCCTCTGTGCGAGTGTGAGTGTGTGTGATTGTGTGCATGTTATATAATCTTTTGTATACCATATAAATGGAACTTAATTCCAGTTGTATTTAAATATTAAATAGGTTGTGAAACACATTTCCTGATGGGATATTGTGTAAAAAATTTTTATCTTTTATGGCTTAATTGCAGCTATAATGACTTATTCTATCAGGTCATTTTCTAATTATTTACAAAGCTAAACCTGCCCTGAGCTGTAAAGCTGCAGAACTACTCTTCTAGCCAGGTAGGTGGCCGACTAGGTAGATGTGGAGAAAAGAGATGATGGAGATAATAACAACGAGAACACAATCACTCGAGAGATTACTATTAACTATTAAAATTGATTAATCAAACGCAATGAATCAACAAAAAACATTATTGCACTGCTTGTAATGAGTTTCAAATCAGCACTCAAGGAGTCTCTGCAGCATGTTATTTGGTAATCAGAGCAAAGCAACACCAAGATCAGGTTTCCAGCAGCAGCATGAAGACTCCTGTTTTCTTCAAATCTAACCGTTTTTCTTTTACTGAGGGAGAGCGAGGCATTTCAAATATGTCATCCTGCTAGATTAGATAGTTTTAACAAGTCAACAAATACAAGCATGCGTTGTTGATGAATTAAAACCTAATTTTGTGATGACTTTGTTTCTAAAAATTAAAATATCTGATACTAGGTGGCTTGTTCTAATCCCTTTTTTTATCCGACCATCAGTCCAAAACCCAAAGATGTTCATTTTAATTATCATAAATGAAAAACAAAAGCAGCAAATCCTCTAAATTGAGAAGCTGAAGAGTGTTTGATATTTTGTCATTAAAACGAAAGGAACAATTATTTGATTATCAAAATAGTTGCCGTTTAACAAATAAAGGCCCACATTTGTAGTAAATTAAAACCTCATTTGTGATAACGTTTCTAAAATTAAAAATCCACCATTTGATAAATCTGACACTGTCGCGCTTTGAAAATGATTGATGGCAAGAAATGACAACAAATTATAGTCCTTTTAAAATGACAGCAGATGAAAGGCAATGCCACTGGTTTTTCAAATTGTAAGACTTTTAAAGATGGAGTCTTTGTTGTCTTAGAGATATTGAATATCAAAAATGTCATGAGTTGATATTAGAGATATTAATATCACCAAGTTTTCTATAATAAGTCAGTTATTTGGAACGGCTGATGAAAGCTGATTCTTAGGCTGGAGTGCTTGAAGGTTACTGGTTTTAATACAAATACCCTGTAAATGTGCAGATGATTGACATCAGAACATTATTATTGTGAATTTGGCTGTGTTTACATGCACAGACAGGATATAGTTATTCACTAACAACAAAATGCATTCAGGTTATGCAAACAAGTTCTCCTGCTGCTGAAAACAGTTCACAGAATTGTCCTGTCTGCCAGCGCGTTTCATCTCCAGACTTAACAGTTGTGAAAACAGACACCAACTGAGCAAACACCAAAGGGCACAGAAAATGGTGTTTCCAAAAGTATAGTAATTACTGCTCATCTCTGTGTTTTTGCTGACACTGAAATGTGCTCATAATGCTGCACTAAGCAAGTACTCAGACTTGTGGTTAGCCATTCAATCTGTTTTATTGTTTATTATATTTGAGTCAGAATGGCGCATCACAACAGGGGGAAGGAGAAAGATGAAAAAGTATGCAGCAAAGCAATTCGTTTTTTTTCGGCCCCCTTGTCAGACGTAGGTTGACCTTTGCTTTGACAGATGTTTTATGTGGTGTTTCTTCAAAAGATGACCTTTCTTTTTTCCCTCCTTGACCTGATGTTGGAGCGAGATGAAAAGTCAGGGGATCACCAAAGTTATGACAATTCACCCTGAGGGGTACATTAATGTGTGTACCAAATTTCATGGCAAATCACCCAATAGTTGTTGAGATATTTCAGCCTGGACCAAAGTGGTGGACCGACTGACTGACCAACATTGCCGTCCCTAGAGCCCTACCTGCTAGCATAGATAAAAAATAATCAGTTTAGTATCATATGAAAAAATGAAAAGCAGCAAAGCCTCTCATTTGAGCAGCTAGAGTGTTTGGCATTTTGGCATGAAAATTAGAGAAACAATCATTCAATTATCAAAATAGTACGTGATTCATTTTCTGTCAACTAATTGATTAATTCACTCACACACACAATTGTTTCAGCCCTATCAGTAACAATAATAAGTCTTTGATAGGAGCAACACTGGGCAGTTTACTTGGCACATACCACTATTGTATCATACACGTCGTTCTAAAAAATATATAAATATAATTTATAAAAAAAGAAAATGTGTTAATCAGTGTTTGCCAACTTCACGTGCAGAAAGTAAAAAACAAGATGAGCAAGAACAAGTTATCGTTGCTTATTTTATCCTGGTGAAGAAGTATCTTCATTGTCATAATAAAAATTTGAGTTTATCCCTATTCAAAACTATTCAAAATAAATAGTGACATTTATACTCACTGACCCAAAACTGAGGCAAGTACATGAGAAACCAGGTTAAGAACAGATTTCTGTGCCACTGACGTCAACAGGATTCTGACTACAATGAAACTCAAAAAATGCACTCAGATGGTCGCTTAGCCAAAATATTACTCGCATTGCACCGTGGATGTTTTGCACTTCAGGTGTGAAGGATCTACAGCGTCACACATAACGAACCTGTCATGCTCATTAGTGCCTTTTCTAACAAACAATATCAGACTTTGAGTTAATTAACTGTCTGAATCAGAGCCACACATGTTTGAAGTCTATTGTACTGTATCACAGTATCAGTGAGCCACAGTGAGAGAGAACTAAAACTGAACTGAAACTGCCGTATTCTGCTCTATTGATTAGAGCCGTAGAGGGGGATTGAAGAGCGAAGTCATCACAGTAATCTCACAGAACACCAAACACCATTTCAAGGTAAACTGACCATAATCACTTTGTTGGGAAAAAAAAAACAATACAACTTGTTGTTCACACAACAAATAGAGGTACTGTGCAGGTTGAAATGTCCTGTGACAAGATGACAAATAGCAGACCTCTCGCACAAAAAAAACTATATTTGTGGAATTAGCAAAGTGTTCGTGAATGACTGCAGTGTAATTAAAATGTGGAGAGAACAAATGATGGTTAAACCTGTAATAACCGATTTTTTGGCCACTTGGGGGCAGCAGAAACACGTTGTGAGCATAACATTGACATATCATCTTTTTAAGTTGATATGGGGAACTTGTTAGCAAACACTTGTTTATTTGCACATCCAGCAGACGCAGATCATTAGCATTCATTTGGAGTCATGTTTCTGGCCACCTGGTGAACATAAGTCCAATATTCACTCTCTTTTAACTCTGTTTTTGGTCTCCACCAACTCCTAAGGGAAATATCTGTCTCTTTAGCTGCTAAATGCTCCACTATGTTCACCAGCTAGCTAGCTAACTTTGTCTGTCTGCTGCTTAGGGGCTGAGCAGGTAGTGAACAGTGGGTTTTTAGAGCTTTTTCACTGAAATAGCTGCCTGTTGCGGCTGGAAATGAAGCTATGAGAGCTGTGAGAGCGAACCAGAACAGTAAAGTTAGCAGGGCAGCTAAACAATGAGCTGAAACTGACTATAAAGTTCCATAAAGCCGAGGGGAGCTGCAGATTCAGGTGATAATTCTCTGTAGGTTCATCACACTACGAGTGAACCATTTCACACAGTCACATTGTTGTTGTAAAAATATCCATTAATGCTTTAAGCATATAAATTTAAGGGTAAACTAGTGACGCTCTTCGCAAATAGTAAGTACAAAGAACTGTACAAAGATAAATTATAGTAATTACTAATAATTCTTATCGTTATTGTTATTATCACTATGTGTTCCAGTTCAGGGTTGATTTCCAAGAAAAGGACAACAACAGTGACAGACGGCAAGCCCAGTATTCCCCCTGAAACTGGGTCTCGAGAGAATGACTCATTTGAAGTCAAAACATACCCTTACACTGGCGCCTTATGGAATCGGTGACCATGCTCCAGTGTATGCCGCCAGGGCATGAAGGCATCTCTTGTGACACAATGAGATCAGTGTGCTTCCCCACCCCACAGAGCAACAGAGAATAGAGCTCTGGGATATACACATACAGATCCCCCATGACTACTCTCAACTTAGTTTGTTGGAGCCGATTTACTTTGTACAGTACAGTGATGAGACACTGAAGTGAAGCGATACAAACACAATAATGAAATACAATAACAAAAGGAGTTTATATCACATACCACCTCTGGCAGTGTGCTGTACATCACCACTGTATTCTCCTCCTTCATGAAACTTGCTGCAATATGATTACCAGCTGAACGAGCTTGTCTCTCTTGGCAAGTTTAAACTAATAATGAATTTTATGGCAGATGCAATAAAAACTGTCTTTGCTTTGTTTACTCATGATTTAATAGGTTTGTGAATCTGCTGGTTTGGTAGACGACTAGTGCATACATTCAGTATTTGTAAGATTTGATTTTCTTCTCTTTATTATGCGAGTTTGATCGTGTTTATATAGGAGATGATCTCACTTCTACTCTGTGGTTGTCCAGGGTGAGAGTCATGAAGTCGGCATGCAGATTTACAGCCACGTCCTCGAGAGATAAGACGGTTACCTCAGTGCAACTCCATCTTGTATAGAGAAAAACTCTCGTGTGTAGGCATGTAACAACAGGCCAAAATATCCTTTTTCAGGACAATGGTTGGGGTGCTGATTGGGTCTTGATAATTTAGTATATTAATTAATTAAGTTTTAGTTTGGGATCAATGTGGTGATCCTGTTGGTGAGGGTGTACACTAGAAATGCCAGTTACAAGACTCACTTTGATGCCTACAAATATAATGTTAAAGGAATGGGGTTGATTTGGAGCCTCTGGTATTCCAGAGGAGATAGGGATGTAGAGTTGAGATGGAGCCTGTTCATAAATCTGTCTAAGATGTGACTGTTTGGAGCTGTAGCCAATTTGTGCTTGGTGTCTGTCATACTGGTAAAAGAGTCACCAGAGGTTTTGAAAAGGAGACTGTAAAGCCTTAGACTAAAGAAGATGGTGGACAAAATGCATGCATTTTCTTTTAATATATATGTATTTTACTCAGCTCAGATTATTATGTGAATGACGAATATGTATATAGTTATTTTGCAAGTAGACTCCGATCTCGTCACTCCCCAAAAAGATGCACGACGATTGCTGCACGAAAGAGAGCTTCAACTCAGAGCATACAGGTGGAAGATGGGATACAGGTGGGACATATAAAATACTACATGAGCAGGAATAGCAGGATTTACAGCCCAAAACAGCACATGTTCAGCATTGTAAATTAGGAACTGAGCTGAAATCTAACGTTACTAATATTGTGGTTCTTATGCATTTCAGTCTCAGCAACAGTTCTTCCAAGTTTCTGTTGGTTTAATGCCCTTAGTTTTACTACAGTATCTGACCTTTTAAATAAACTTTAACAGTTTCCAATACAGTAAGCTTGGTGAGAAGACTGAGTCCATATTATGTTTTAGAAAGCATAAAAAGGTTTGCACAGAAAGCCACCCAATGCTGACACTATTTGAAGCATTGTCTATGTTCCTGTTAAGATAAGACATGAAGCCTCACTGGCTGTGATCAGAAATGTGCCTGCTACCAATATTATAAAGACTACTCACCCAAAGCTTATTTAACAGGAAAAACATCCAGTCTTGAATGAGAATTGTGAGTTACTGAGAGGAAGGTATAATCCTCCTCTTGGGTTTATAGACAAAGGTTTGTGCTACTGCTCTAGATCTCAGATTCAAACCACGCAGGCTGACAAACAACAACTGAGCACAGTTGTGCAACGATTCATTTCAGAAATCAACGACTTCAAAAAACAGCCACTTTATTTAAGGGTTGTTGGAATTGAGTGCTTCACAGCAACATCACTTGTAAGTCATTCAGGCTGCCTGGAGCTCTGTTGCCAACATGATCCTGACCCCGATAAGCAGCAGGAATATGGATGTGGATGGATGATACTACATTTCATTTATACAGCCTGTTTTAGAATTTATATAAGCCCACAAAGCATGGAATTAAGATGGACTTCTTCCAGCTCTGTACATTCAGCAGTGTAAATCTAAACATAAAACACAGAAAGCATAAAGTGTATACAATACTCCAACAACAGTGCTACCAATAAAAAGTAATCCGAATTAATCATGAAATAGAAGGCTTTAAATCAGTCATGTGTGCAACAACAACATCCCATATTTCAACACAAAGATTAAAGGGTGTTTTTACATTTACAGTTACAGTATAGTAACAGTAACAGAGAAGAGATTTTGAGCCAAGCAGATTCAAGTTACACACACCAATGCCCTACCAAATGGATGTAATACTGCAATGCTCCCTCCTGCAGCTGGAGGAGGGAGGAAAGCTATATTTGATTCGTTGACCACAATGTTATGGAACTGATTAAATGCTGCATTCTGTGAAGTGGTCCCCATATATCTTTCCTCAGACAAAGTTGTTGTAGTGATTGCCTAGGGTAAAAGTAAGCACCAAAGTTACTAGGGACAGTTTCACAGTGAATCCCACATTAAGATTAGCACAAACTGCAGTGTCATCTGATGAGCATGAGATGATTCAGCAGAGCTGGGCTGAGTAATATTTGCAAATAAAGCATAATTTTGTGTGCTGGGGGTGAAGGATTTGCCACTCAAGATAAAGCAACGAGTACCAGAAATTTCTGTGAAAAATCTGAAATTGTTGTAACTGTATTGCTCTGATCTACAGGGTGCAGAGCTGTGCCTTAAAGCCCCAGCAAGTAAAGGCATGACTCCAAAGAACAAATCCGTACCATGTTTTCTCAGAATGGTATTTAATGTGCTTAAGCCCCCTCCCCCATCTGGCACTGTTTGCAAATGCTTGCCAGTTCTACCTGACCCACGTCTAGTACTCATTTCAAACCAGCAGAAAATAATTGACTAAATACACTCCATCTCAGCTTATGAACTTTATCCATATTTGGTTCACTTAAGCTGAGATCTGATTAACAAACATTTGGATGCTGAACTCTCTCTGCAAGCCTCATCAAAGTAATCCAATCTCTGAGTATGTGGCCTGTAATCCATCCTAAAGGAATCTTTAGGGAAGCACAAGGTAGGTAATGGCTTTATGAGATCAACCACGAGGTCAGAGTGCCTCTAAGTATTTACAGGAATCTTCTGCAACGGGGATCAGAGGCCCTGGCATGCCAACAGGGAAAAGAACTGCAGACATTTCTAAACATTTGACTAAAAGCCATATGGCAAGATAAATATTTACTCAAACGGATATACAGAAACCATCAGCATCTGCTGTAATATGCATGCACAGCGAGCTAGATGATGTGAACACTAATTCCCTCTCGCTCTCTGACTGCAATATGTACACATGCTATGGCAGCTAATGTCTATCCGTCCTTCCACCTCTCTCTGCCACACACACTCAAAGACAAACACACACACACACACACACACACACACACACACAAACACACACACACACACACACCAGTCAGGGAGGAGCTCAGGCCAGTTTACGTGAGACCTAACACCTCAAATGCAGTTTGCACACACACAGTTCTGATCCTACTTAGGGAGGAACCCGGACTAGTGTATGTGTGTGACCTTTCATCTCAAATGCAGCTCAGTGAAACACACACTCACAGTCAGACCACACTTATATTCTGAGAGCAGCTAAGATGAGTGCATGTTGTAACCATTTGTACCCATTTGAAAGTGTTTTGAATAAAAGGCCGGTATTTAATATTGCACTTCCAAGACTCACAAGAGATTAAAACAAGACTAAAGGTGTTTTAAGACAGCGAGCGGCTGTCACCTGGTTCTGCATTTTGAATCAGTGTCAGCAGGGTGCTACTAGCAACCTGTACCATACACTACAGGCTGCTGCTAAATAAAGTGGGTTGTAGCTTAAAATAGAGGAAATGGTTAGCAATATGCTACGATGAACATCAACACGATTAAGCAAGTTTTTCTGACTGATATAATACACATTGCTTATTGGCCCAGACTTGATAATCAAAGACTCAAAATCTGTCTCTCTTAATTAATATGTTTGTTCATTGCCGGTGAAGAGGAGTATAATTCAGAGAACTCAGATACCAAATAATTTCCTTCGCTGTAGTTTCTCTGGTTGCCATGGTCACATGGCGTGCTGCAGTGGCAAGTTGAAAAAGTTCAACCATCATCAACTCAGACAGCATCTGAGCAAATAGCCGTGCACATTCACGAGAGCAGAAGCCACCTTCCCTCTCATTGGGCTGCTGCCGTGTTTACATTGGAAACAATGGAGACAACCGCTCAGCACCTTAAGAGTCTGCAGCCATGCTAGCGGCACTGTGAGGCTGTAATGCTCATTGCAAAGAAAACCAGTCTGTAGAATAGATAAACCAAAGTAACCTGGTGGCATTACATGAAGTCAGAAGTTCACAAAGACCATGGATGTCTGCACCCAACTGTATGGCAATCCATCCAACAGATGAGACATTTCACTGTGAACCACAAATATCGACCTGCTGATGGCACTAGATGCAAAGTCAGGGGATCACCAAGGTCATTAGGATTAATCCTCTGTAGACCATGGATATCTGTACCAAATGTCAAGCCAATCCATCCAGTAGTTGTTGAGAGATTTCAGTCTGGACCAAAGTGGTGGACCAACCGACCGACATCATCAGTTAGCATATTCTGACGTTCAGTCCCTAGTGTGGGTCAAGCTCCAAAAACACTGGATCCCACATTTCCCAAAAAATCAACAATATCATCGTTTCAATAAACCCTCCCTGCTTGGTAAATGCGAGTCCAGATTTCTGGAATACAGTATATGTAGTCTCCAAGGCCAAACTGAGATAATCCTGATCACATCATTGGGGACTATTTTCTCAGACTTAACAAAGCTCCCTTTAGAGCCCCAAGGACATTAAACAACTGTTTTAACAGGCTGTGTAGTACTCTCACTGTCTAGTGAACAGACCTTTATGTGTTAAATCGATGGAGTTCCCCTTTAATAGTGGGTAGATGTTTAGGTCCAGTTTCACGAAATGTGTAGAGAGCAGCTATGGGCAACAACAGATATTGTTTCAACTTTCATTTTTCCCTCACATGTTTGCAAGTGTTATATATTAAATATTAACGCAGGCATGTATTTAACATCGACAAATCTCAAGTCTGGTAACTGTTTCATGCACACACAGTAGACCCAATGTGTGTCCCCATTGCATTGTACATTACAGTATTTCTGTTTTGACTGTGTAGAACATTCACACTGGGAAAATGACAGACTGAAGTGTACTTTAAAATGCTTGCATAAAATCACTTGTATTCTGAGTGAGATGGTGATGGACACTATGGACCCAAAACACAACCCACAGTGGAAATGAAGGAGCTACTTATGGTTGTAAAAATGTGCAAAAAGCTCTGGAGACAACAGAGAAAATGAAGAATTAAAATAATAAATCCATTTTCAAATTGGCAGTAGAGTTCCAAGTTTTAGTTTTGGGGCTCGCATCATATAATTTAATTTAAGTACAAAGTTGTAAAGTAAATACATTCCTTGCATACCCACTGGCAGAGAAGGACAATGTTGACATTAGCACATAGCACATATTTTAAAGTTTTAGCATATAGTATAGGTATATAGTATGAGTTCAGGACATGGAACCAGACCTTCAGAGGCAAGAAATCCATAAGATGAAGGCTTTACTCTATCCAGCTGACCACTCCCAGTCGACCTCATCAAGTGGTCACCAGCCAAAGCCAATTAGTCTGATGACACACAGGAACACCATCCATTAGCATCACAGGGTTTTCACAGAAAAAAAGGCTGCTGCTTTATTTAGTTTACCATTGATTAAGTGTAGTCTTCGACGCAGACCTGACTTTCACCCTCCACTATGCGGCACAGCAATTTAATCAATTAATGAATTCCTTGATTAATATATTGAAATGTGTATTAAAACCTGTCTGGATATTAACGCAATCATTAATCTGAAGACATTTACTTAAAACTCTTTCATTTGTATGGACTTGGCCATGAATTCCTCAAGTGTACCTACACAACAGAGTATCTGTCTCTGCCAGCCAAGTGGGTGTGTATTTGCACTTTGCACCTTTCTACCACAACATAGTCCCTTCAGTTGAGGAGACTTGTTTTTCTTTCTTGACCAATGCAAAATAGTCACAGGTTGTGTGATTCAGATGGATGACTCAACACATAAGATTCTAAAGCCCCTTGAGGCAAATTTGTGATATTGGGCTCTATGAATAAAGTTGACTTGACAATTATTACATGTAACTTAGCTGTCTAAAAAACTAGAACTTTGCAAACAAATGTGTTTAAAATGTGACGTAAGCGTGACATAAAAGGTAGGACGTAAAAATAAAATACGATAAGAAAAACATGAGAAAGAAGGAGGAAGAAAAGAAAGGAAAAACAAAAAAGATAAAAACATGTAGCCATCAAGAGAAAACAATTGCTGTGATGTGCAGAGTAAACTACGGTGTTATGTCTGTGTGTTGATATGCACGTAGGTGTGAGGACAAAGACGACGTGAGAGCTGAGCTGTACGACATAAAAAAAGAAAGTTTGGTCCAGTTTTATCCTAGATCCCTAGATGTTGTTTACCCTCTTAAATCAGTGAATCTGTGCTTATTTGGGTTACTTGTCACACCTCAGTAACTGAAATATAGACTTCTCTCAAAAGGGTAAATTAATTAAATGTTTGTACATCAGAAATATGTCCTGCAATTAATTTGATTACTGCTTCGTGTGGGTGCAAAACAAGCCCACAGCAACTGCCACCAAGCACACAGCTGTCTCAGACAATCACAAAGCACATTGAATCAATTTGAACAGTTACCTACCTTCCAAAATTACAGCCAGCAAACTGTTACGTTTTTCCCATTTCACTAGTCAAACGATTAGCAAAAGCCTGACATTAATTTCCTTGTTTTCAACTTCGTTAGCCTAACAAGCAGTAAAAAGAACATGATTTAGCATATCAGACTAACTTTTCTGCCATTAAAAGGTGTTTTCACAAGTAATGGTGTGGAAAAGGTGCTTATTAAATCAACATGTATAATTAGAATAATGCTGTGGTAAATGAGGTAAAAGGTTCATAAACCTACATGTTTGCATATCTTTTCGTAAGAAACCTGTAAGTGCTTTTCTGAGTTTCATTATTAATCACATCAAATCAATTCATTGTTAATTTTGCTAATAAAAGAACTGTTTAAAGACAAAATGTTTTGTGATGGTTGTTAAACCCTAAAAATGAACCATAAGTTTAAACAATAAATTATAATTATTAATGAATGAATGATCTTTATTGTCATTATACTCTGGTACAATGAAATTTCACATGGCTTCTCCTGATGTAGTTGAAATAAAAAAACAGTACCAGAAAACAGCAATAATAGCAACATAATATTTAAAATAGATTAAAATTACACATTTAGAGGTGAATGTTATAAATATTAATAAATAGATGTAGAAATAAATGTAAATGTAAATAGCAGTCTCTGAGGGTGGGGGTTGATGTGTGTGCATGTGTGTGTCACAGTCTAAATTATAATTATTTATTAGAATTAGCAGAATATTGCACCTGTTTAATCCCATTTTTATCAAACTTGAAATGTTGGTACCTTTTTTGTATGCATGTACATGTGCGTGGAGGCACTTTTTTTATCTTCAGTCTCATTTCCCCTGGACACATTTAGATAATAATTTCATTTTGAAAACAAACAAACTTGTTTGTGTCCTAAACAAAACCGTCTGTGAGCAGCCGCAGCAAATATGGGTCAGTGTCATTATCAGAAGAGACCAAAAAAAGGGGCTGAAGCAGAACGAGGTTAGATAGGGCTGCTTTTTTAGTGGCCACTCTGCCAAGCCACTGCAAATACAGGGAAGGAAAAAAAAAAAAAAAAACTCGACCCACATGCCAAATCTCTGCCTCCATGTCAGCGCCAGCACACACAGCACCTTCCTGGCTGCTGATAAAAAAGCTTGTAGAGCGAGGTCAGTATCACACCTATTGTGAATTACATACAAAACACAGTGACAACCGTGGAGGAGGGGTTATGTGCCACTATGTGCTAAAGGTGGGCACTAGACTCACTGGGATTTGGGAAACAATGTTTGCAGGATCCTGCCTACAGGAAGTGCACAATTCAGATATGTTTATTGTACTTAATTATAGGGATTTTCATTTCAGACTCTGCTTGTGCTCACTTTGCTGTAAACAACTTGTGCTTCCAGGGTATGACAAAAAAGTCTTGGCACACTGCGGTTCACTTCACAGCAGAAACAAACTTGGCATCGTGATTTTGTCTATAACATTATTGGCAAAACTTGACCTAGATAGATAGTCACAATTTTGACACCTGCCAAATGAAACTAATGTCATTAGACTTGAGGATCCCTGAGGGTATATTTAAGATACGGGACTTTATGTGTGACATTAGAAAGTTAACACACAACACTTATTTAGATTTGAGTGAGGCCAAAAGTAAAGAAATTATTGTTATGCAAGCATGAAGTATTACTACCTCATCATCAGCATTTAAAACATGTTTATATCCTATTTAATGGGAAAAATTCTTATTAACAACGCAATCAGCTATAGGAAAGGGAAATGGGATAAAGAGAAGGAACAATGATTTATGTGCTTCAACTTCACAACCAAAACAATTTAACAATCTAGATAACCTCAGTGAGAAATATTAAAGAATAAACTTTATTCAGAGCTTTTACAGTTCTATTAATGGATAGCTGTGGAGGCCTGAAAGGTTTTGACCCCTTTTTACGATGACAAATTGCAGTCATTTCATATATATCAAGAGCACTTCAGTTATTCATGCATTTTTGAGTCACACTCTCACATTACATTAAGCACAGCGGAGGGGAGCAATCTCTGGTAGTTACACCAATCTTACTGCTGCAGCCCCGTTGTTGGAGACGCCTGTAGGAATGGCCCGTAGACGGCCATTTTTCTCTCACTGCTGCCATAGCAACCAGCTCAAAAAAAAGCAGCCTGACCTGATGTTAATATGATTTGACAGGCAAGAATGTGCATGTGTGTGTGGGCGGGTGTTTTATTGAGAGTATATACTTTTCTTGTGCGTGCGTGTTCTCGGCTACAGTCCGTGTGTGTTCCCCGTGTGCATGCGTGTCAGTGTTTGTATGTAAAGCTCATTAACTCCTCAATGTGCCGTTGTTATGCTTCTTAGCTGAGACTTAAACAAAAATGAGAGTGGAGACAGCCCTTAGTCCCCACGCTCACCCACAAGGTTATAAGGTTTGTGCATGTGTGACACTTCAACACACATCACAAATTAATCTCTGCTTTCGCGGAAAAACCTCATCGCTGCAATTTAGGACATTTTCACATTTTTAAATTGTATAAAGGAATTTTATCCACTCCCAAAGTACATAATGACCCTAATACATCTGTGGGGGGTTGATAGGGATGTTGATCAATAATTACCCCCAACCCACTCATGCACTCTCATTTTTTTCCTCTGATTAATGGAGGACACACCACAAGTGAGTGGCCAGTGTTACAATACATTCTGGGGCGTGTATCACAACATTTGTTTAAGTTAGTCAGGCTATCTTTGAGCTATCTGGTTTCACTAAGCCTAACATTTGTGATCCTAGATAACCAGTTTAGAACCTATTTATTTACTGGCTCTAAAACTAGTGAATGATATTTTTCAGCCTGGGTCTTCTCCTCATAATTGTGACCACTCTGACAATGGGTGATGCTAACTTTGCACTCGCTGCATCCGTTGTAGAGATTCAGGAAACACGGCTTCCTCATAAAGCTTTCCCTTCCCCTGCAAGAAGATCCCTATGCAGTTAACCTCAAGCTAATCCAGTGGGTTAAATTATGTGTTTACTTTCAGTCTTATTTTTCTTGTCTGTGACAAACAAAATCATTTCTGTAAAACTGTGCATTTCCCAGAAAGTGCAATGTATGCTCCTTAACCTCAGGGGCGTGTCCAGGGAGTGGCCTGGGGTGGCATGGACCACCTGCAACTATGATTGGCTACCTGCCCAGTCAGAGGTGGGACCTTAGTTCAAACAAACTGTTTGACGTGTAAACCGGACTTTCATTTATAGGCACAATTAAAGGAGGAGATAAGACAAGCCATATCTTTGTCCTCTTTTAAATCTCTTTAAAAACACACTTTTTAAATGCGCTTTTACTTAATTAATTCCTTGCTGTGTATGTCTAATAATTAATTCTTTTGTTTTATTATTTTAATATCTTGTTCTTGCAAAAAGAATGGTAGCCAACCGCTTGCTGCATCAACAGATCAAGAGCAGTGAATGAAATATGAGACAAATGTTAAACTGTGGATTGAACAGCAGCAGTAGAAACAGACTTATTTAGATAGATACAGTATTTCACTTTGAGTTTTAGTTGATTTTTCTTTTTAAATCTTACATACAAGCACCCACAGCTGCAAGTAGTTTTTCATCCCACCAAACTGCTGCCATAGAAATACTTTCTCTGTCTGAATTTTACATGAAATCCTTATAAAATGAAAAGTGTATAAATGGGCAAGAAACCAGGTATCTCCAGCAAAACGCTAGCTTTGTTATCTATATTCTAATCCCTTATTCATATGAACATATGAAGAAAGCTGGGTATCTCCTTACATGATGTTAAAAGAAAGTCAGATTACAGCAGAGAGATGACAATAACAAGGTTACATAAATGTCTGTAAATGCACTGTATGTTGGAGAGAGAGACCAATGGGGCCTCCTTTGACCTCCACAGCTACTGCCGTACACATAGCCCCTATGCCCCAAGAATCAAGACCTCTTTGGGTCAAGGTATGCCAAACATGACCGACTACCACCCAGCCAGCTCTGCATCAATACTGTGTCCTGTTCTGTCCCCATCCTGCCCTCTCTTGTTCCCTGATCAAGCAGCAATTTGATAAATTAAAAGGTGATCAAGGAGATTAGAGTAACTGCAGACTGTCACATCCTATTTGCCATGCTAACACCAAAATAGCCTCGCAGACAGAATAAAGAGACTTTTATTGAGCGTTACTTGTGACTGTAGTCAACTGTCAACAACTGTATTTTAAGATCTCTTACTGCTTGATCTTAAAACTCTTTTGAATATTCTGTGCATCTTAACACTGCACACAAACTGTGTCCCAATTATTTGGCATTCTAGATACTATAGGATTGCTTTTTATGCTCTGGGTCAAAGCATTTGCAGGACTGTTACCACTACTGTGTGATAATCAAGACCAAATAGGTGCATAAAGTATTTCATCAAGTTTTAAAGTGGTATCCTGCAAGATTTTGTTAAAAGCAAAACAAAAACCTTTCTGTATTTAAAGAAAAACAGAAAGGAGGAGAGAATGCTTTCATGAAGTAGCTATAGTTTGAATTATTATTTACCTATATTAACTAATGAGACAGACAGTAGCAAACAGACATTTATAATTATAATTTGACAATGTATTAATGGCAAAGTTTGCCAAGGCATCTGCCTCTTAACTTTGCTAAAGTCTGGGATAACTACGTGGCATCCTAATTTGCTCTAGTCCTACAGGTATTATTTCAGTGAGCACTAAACTTTCTTGTATGCCATATATTCAACTAGTTTCATAACATGGCTCAAACTCTGGGTGCTCATTATGATGTTCTCCATAACCAAAACTTGTAGTGTAGTAGTAAGTTTGGAGACTTTCCTGTATCATTCTTCCAGTGGTAAGTGTAGCGTTTGAAGCTCCAAAGCAAGATTAATGCAATGTACTCCAGATGATTGCCTAGGTAATTGACCTTGACTTGTGTGGGAACCCAATTAGACCACCAGTCTGCACACCACTTAAGAGTTCAAGACGACAGGAAGGTGATCTACATCGCTGACGGCTTCCAAGAAAAACAGCTAAAGGCAGAAAAACCAGTGCACCCCTCCATTGACTTCTAGCTGCTAATCCAGTATGTTAAATAACTCTACATGAATCAATTTCTTATACTACATTAAGGCACTATTATTTTAGCCATGCATCTTTACTAGAGCATTATCTTGCAGACATGAAAATATACTTGGATATTTCATCCATCTTCCCCTTCCTTATCTATTATCTAACCCTCTTTGTAAATCCATCTGATATATATATTATATATATTTATTTATTTATTTATTTTTTTGCTGCAGTGTTCTCTTTTTTAAAATAGAGCATCAGATTGGATTCCAGCAGGAGTTAATCAGAAATGCTGCATGGTGCTCAAAGATGACATGCTTTTATAAGCGGGGTGGAAAATAACCATCAGCCTCCAGACAGAATGCTGGCAAATTTTAACAGAAACTGGTGTGCGCGCGTCAACCAGTTACTTTGGCGGGCACCCAACCATTATGTGATACAAATTTTTGATTCTGAAAATCTTAAAACAGTGAAAGTGGGCAGTCCACTTTACAATACATCTGTGGTCAAGTGGTGGAATAAGTAATCTGCCTCTTGCTTATGATCTATTAGTCACAATGTGGTGACTACTAAAGTGCCTACCACAAATATGCAGCTAATACCAAACCAGGCAGGATCTTTCCCTTCAGTGGGTGTAAGGAGGATGTATGTGATCTTTGCCAGAGTTGGACAGATGCGAACACCGCTGGCTGAACTGACCAGAGTTGAATCACAGTTCAGCTGCATGAGACAACAACAACTAAAGGATACTGTAAACTGCCCGAGCATGGTAGATCTGCTTGGAATTATTTCACAGACTCCCTGCTAGGGTCTATCCGGTCCCTAAAGTGTCAAAGCCCTGCCAGTGACGAGTGTTGGTTAAGTGCCTGGAAGCATACAGTAGCCCTGCTGGATCCCATCCCTCTGATTCTTTTCTGCTACATCTGCTGTACACTGTGATTTCATGTTTTTTTCCTCCTGTCTCATGATAAAGAAAATATTCCAAGGAAATAAGGAAAGAATGAATGTGCTTGTTTTGAAAAAGACTTATTCAAGCTCTTGTTATCTGAACTACTCTGAATTAATGTTTTTTGTGTCTAAAGAAAGAGAGCTCTACTGTCTGATGATACATAATCGCAAAACAACAAAAGCGAAAGCATCAACAGTGGACAGCTGGAGCAAATTGAACGCAGCAAAAATAAAATTTACTTTCGAGTTTTCAAATTAGTCCTGTAACCACACAGGTTACAAACAGTCAATGTGCTTGTATTTGGTGTCATCGTGAAATGTAAAAAAAAATTATCTTTCTATCTCTACTTAACAGCAAACATAAAGCATTTGCAAATTTGGGGATTCAATTTGTTCTACATATGTAGCAGAATCAAACATTATGTACAGTCGCATGCCCGATTTTTTTTTATCCTTTTCTCAACACTTGCTTCTTCTTCCTGCTGCGTCAAATGTCTGGTGAGTCCTGTATGTGCAAAATAAATCCTTCGACTGCTGGGTCAGACCATGATGAATCCCTGTTAAATGTTGTTCAATATGCTATTTTTCCACGCTGCACTTTTTTTTTTAATGTGGTCTCTATTGGGTGCGTAGCATTCCTACTTTGAATCCATTTCAAAACGGCGAGATTTTGTGTTGAGTAATCCCACTTTATGATAAGTATTGGGATGATTCCACTCTGGGTATATATATTTGAACCCAGACAAACAACCAGGGTGAATGATATTTATGCTGTCACCGGCCCGGGCACAGTGATCCAGATAAATTTATTTTATCTAAGATTATTATTATTATTTTATGAGATCATCCGTTCCGTTTCACCCAAGTTATTGCTAAGCAATTAAGATCGAGTGAACTGCAATTCACTTAAGGGGCTGTTAATACTGTGTTTAAGAGCTCAGTCATAGCTGTTTACTTTCACTGTCAGTGCTCAGTTTATCAGCCTTCCAACACCTTATGACGGGGACTGATAGGTGTGCACCTCTCAATGATGCTCAGTAATTTCCCATTAAACCTAACAGGCTTGACATTATATGCTATCATATGGTTGTTGTTTTTTTAAGTTTTTTTTGGGGGGGGGGCGTTTTTTCCTTTATTGGATAGTGACAGGTAGAGGCAAACAGGAAATGGGGAGAGAGAGAGGGGTAGGACATGCAACAAAGGTCGCCATCTGGAATCGAACCGGCGAAGGTTGCAACCATGCGGCTATGTGGCATGTGCTGCATTCAAGGCGCTCCATGCTATTATACGTTTGATCATGCCTAATAACTCAAGTGGCCTTACACTGCAGTGCTTTAAATTGCTGCAATATAACACAAGAGGCTTGTCAATTAAACAAAGTGTATGCTTTCGCTGTGCCACACTATAGGACAGTGGCAGAAAGCTTTCAAGAGCAGAAACCCAGTGAGTCACCACTCCGAGGATTCATTTTTCTTCTTTTTTTTTTAGGTTAAGAACAAGTTGACACCAGACATCAAATACTACAAACTCAGAATATCCTGCACTTCACCTCTGGAATATGGAGTTTTACACATTCCCTCTGAAGCCCTGCTTCTGGTTTGAAGTGCTGACACCTGAAGTAGGCTGACGTGTCCTCACCACTCACTCCCTCTTATCGGGGACACACAGGCAGCTTCCTCACACAGCAGACTGGACCAGCGCTGCCACTTTTAACCTGCCTCCTCAGACTAGTGCTGAGGTGTTTTCATGTGCCCCACGGTGATTCAAAATGAATTAGTCCTCTTTGTGTACTACACGGCTGTACTGGTACTGTGAGTTGCAGTGACAGGATAGGATTCTGAGATTAGGCAGGACAGACTATCCGCAACCGATTTGCCCATTGGCAAGCATTAAGTTTATAACAAGCATGTTGACGGCACATTTTCTTCTTAGGTTAGATTGTTCGGCAGGTGGTGGTATCAAATCTGCTCACTATGATGCCTCTCAAGCAAACTGCAGTATGGTTTGTTAGGAGTCAGAATGTGACGTAAACTAACTGCAAGAAAAACAATCACGACACACAAGATTTTATGGCTTTAAGCTGAGGAATACTGGCACCTGAAAGCCGTGAGTTACCTGTGCCTGGAAAACAGAGTATAACAAAATGAAATGAGAGAAAAGCACAGTCTGCACTGATGAGTCTGCAAATTCAACTAGCTCTTGACACCAGGGAAAGTAGGAGTGCAATCTATCATCACATCAGGGAATGGAAATCCAAATTTCACAATCTCTAATCTGCTGGGATGAAAGATTACCAACACCAATACACTCTTCCACAAAGGTTCAGATCGGAGAAAACAAACTGCAGTGATGGCCTCCTTTAGATGCAACTGGAGCTCTGAACAATGGCTGGTTTCCTGCCAAAGTGCCTAGTGAGTTGACAAACCCACCACCACCTACTGGCACATAGCTGGTGGTAATTTCCAACCCGGTTAATGATAGAAGAGCAAGTAGTCTGATCCCCAACTCTCGTAACAGCAGCAGCAAATCTGCATTGTGAAGCTTTTTGAGGACACATATTCCGGTTCTCCAAGTTCAACAACAAGTTAAGGTTGTTTCTTGCTGGACAATTATCATTTAATTATTGTGAAACTTTGGGGGGAATTCACAGTCTAAATGGTTCATAAAACATTAAAAAAATACTCTGAATGCACATCATTAAAAACATATTTTCTCTAAAGTAGCAAATCCGTATTTAAGGGGATATTCAGGGCCACTGTTGATGCTGGTTTCTGTCATTTAGCACTGGCATTATGACAAACTTGTTGACGATGCCAAGTAGGTCATTGTTAAAGCCAACCTGTGTCAAATAGCATTTCCTATTTATTTTTAGCACATTTTTAATGTGACTAGCA
Organism: Macquaria ambigua; assembly: GCA_008360985.2. Taxonomy (NCBI): domain Eukaryota; kingdom Metazoa; phylum Chordata; class Actinopteri; order Centrarchiformes; family Percichthyidae; genus Macquaria; species Macquaria ambigua. Next base: position 728,919 of record VMKM01000003.1, on the reverse strand, counting down.
GATGGTTTCTGCACACAGCACTGTCCAATGACTCACAGGAAAGTGGACAAAGCTGAAAATCTGCATTGTCCTAAATCATTAAACCAGATCCATCTGGTACTCAAAACAAACTCTAATTGATGTTTGGAAATATTAACTTGACCCAGGTCAGTTTTCAGCACAGCTGGTGTGAAAGCATTACAAGTTATTATATTTATTAGCCATTTTCCACGTGTGCTTTTCCCTCAGCTTGCCAGCATATGAATTATTCAAAGTGGTTCCTCTGAAATCATAGAGAGATTAAACAGATTAAAATAAATCTATTATCACTATAATTTGACGTTTGCTCACAGGCATTAATGACCATGTTGTTGTTGACAGGAGGATTCACCGCCACAGTGCTGCTGAGTCATACATTCACACGTGGCAGCACACTGCCCTCATCTGGCTGATGGAAAGCACGTCCAAACACTGCAGCCATACAGCCAATACAGCCAGCAACCAACAGTCACTCACTGTATGGTAAAATACAAGAATAAAATAGTTAATTTCATGAATTGTAATTGTTGTATATGTATTTGAAACAAGGATACAGTAAGAGTGAGTTGTGTTTTTAATTTTGCTGAACTCTTTTAGTTTTTCAACTTATTATCTAAACTAGTGTGTATAGTTCAACTGCCTTTAGTAAATCAAATAATCTTGAATAAAATGATTAATGTTCCAAACACCTTTAATTGCAGTCAGTATTTTAGTTGAGATCAGTGATTCATGTGAGAAAAATACACTGTTCCTCACATACATGGACACTAAAGGCAAAACAAAAAAATATTCCATGTGTGTCTATTCCATGAAACTAAGTCTGGGAGTTTCTATTCATTATCAAACCTCTTGCCATCTATTTTTCAATCTTCTGAGATGCAGGTTCCACTGAGATACGTCTGTTTAAAGTGTCTTAATGGAATCATGTGGTAAATTCTAGCGGATTAAGAGTGACAATGGTGGTGGTGTTGGCAAAACTTGCTCTCGCAGGGAACTTCTTTGATATGTTTCTGTCAGCTGACAGGATTTTCCAGGAACTGCAACCGTCCTACATCCAGGAGGCTGTCTGGTTCATCTTGTGTGGGACAAAGTTTCCAAACGCTGGCTTTGATGAGGCTAATTTTGGACTCCAAACTGTTCAGACAGTATGCTGAATATCTTGGCCTACTGTCCAAAACATAAAATTTAATTTGTTAACTAACTGAATTGAGATCAGCATATAAATTTGATTTCGTTACAAAAGTAAATATTGGTATCTTGGTAACAAAGCTGTATTTTCTGTTTGTTTTTTAAGTTATTAGTGATGGATTTTGTCACTGGTGCTGATGAAACAGAACATATAAATATTCCTATAATATAATGTTCCTATAGACTTGAAGTATGTCTGTTTTTAATGGCACTATTTCTCAATCTTGGCATTGGGACGCCACGTGAGGGAGATTTTTCAGTCAACAAACAAAAACACAAGTATGTTAATAACAGATCCAATTGTCTTTATTTGTTTGTTTTTTTTCTCAGTTAAGGTGCCTGATTTCCCTACAGGCACATGACTGTACAACAGTCCTTACAGCGGGTCTACTTAAGTGGGCCTGTGATACATACTAGTGCAATTACAGTGACCAAATTGAATTTTATGTTATTTTGTGTATTCACCATAACTCTCCTATAATATGTCTACAGGCAATTATAGTCTGTATGTGGAACACATTGACGGTGACCTTACCATACAGTGTCTTTTTATCGATTTTTATCTACAGTGGTGAGAATCCATTAAGTTTGGCATTATTAAACTGTCATTTTGTAAATCATATGGTGTTAATAGTATTTTCAGAGGTAGAAGTAGCTAAGTACATTCACCCAAGTTGTTCGACTTTATACTTCCACTTCACTGCATTTCAGAGACAAATATTGTCCTTTTTACTCGACTACATGTATTTTACAGCTTTAGTTACTAGTTACTTTGCAGAAAGGATTTTACATATAAAAAATGTATGATCAGCCTCTAAAATATGATGCCTTGTTATAGATTTATCTACCCAACAGTATGTAAAGTATATAAAACTAGCCCCATCACAACCAGCTACAATATTAAAATGTTGCATAAACGATGGTGCATCAGTGATAATAATCTAATAATCTATATGCCTGTTATGTTTATTAATCAGTGGTGTAATGTAAGTACATTTACTCAAATACTATGATAAATATGATAAACATGTAAAATATGATGCATATTTAACTACCAAACAGTATATAAAGTATTAGCCTCACTGCAACCAGCTACAATATTAATATATTGATTAAATGATAATGCATCAGTAACAATAATCCAATAATATAATAATCAGTAGGGGAATGTAAGTACATTTACTCAAATACGTAATTACAAATTTGAGGTATAAAAATATTTAGAAATTAGCCTGACCATGACATCTACAATATAATGTACTTTTACTTGAAAGAAAGACTTTTATTGTGGGTTTTTTTTTTTTACAAAGTTGTAGGCTTATTGTCATTTTTACTTTAGTAAAAGATCAGACTAGGCCTACTTCTTCCACCACTAGTTTTTCTATAGTAATTATGGTGCGTTAGGGGGATATAGCCTAACATTGTGGGTTTATAGCGATCTCATCGTGCTTTGTTGTATTTTGTACTCGAGTTTGTGTCACTAATAATCCTGTAATGTTCCACGAGAGTCTGTGCTGCTGCTGCTGTGCTACAGTAGATGTCCATGTGTGTTGTTTTGGTAGGGTCTGCACGGTGGAAACCGGCAGCATGAGTCTGTCCAATGAGGGGAGGAGGAGGAGGAGGCGTTCCCGTCGGCTTCATTCTTCACTGGTGTGCGAACCACAACAAACGGCGACGACACAGCGAATGGCAAACAAGTCGGAATAAAACACAGAACAGGTAAGACGATAGCTAACGGGAAAAAAAAATAATATGTAGCTTAGCTTACCGCCTATAGCATGTTTAACTGTTGTGGTGACGTATCTTGTTCTGCGGAGCGACCGTTGATTCGTGCGGTTTGTTAATTAAAATGCCAGAATTAATTTCCGCGACGACATGAAATCCCGTTTTGCTGATTGTGTTGAAATCGTAATTTAAAAACCAAATATCGCTTTTGGTAGTAAGAATGAAGGCGCTATGACCGTTTGCCTGTGTCCGGTACGTTGTGTTCCTGGCTGAGGCTCGACGGCTGAGCAGCAGCATGGCGGCCTGGGTCGTGTGCGCAGGGTACAGCATGTAGACACACAGCAGACAGAGGGATGGCGTCTCTGAGCAACAGCCTGCGGTTCACTGCGGTTTGTCTGAGGCATCTGTCGTTATTTTCAAGGTGTTGGTCTCCAGTGACCTGTGCTCACACAATGTAACGTTAGCAGTTATCAGCAACGGTTGCTGTGGCCTAAGGTACAGCGGGTAACCTGACTATTCTCACCAACAGTAACTGTGATGCCTTTCTACTTTACAACAGTGGTGGAAAGTAACTAAATACATTTACTCAAGTACTGTACTATTTTGAGGTACTTGTACTTTACTTGAGTGTTTCCATTTTCTGCTAGGCCTACTTTATACTGCTACTCCACTACATCTCAGAGGTAAATATTGTACTTCTTACTCCCACTACATTTATTGAATACCTTTAGTTATTAGCTACTTACTGCAGATTCAGCTGAATAATACAAAAAATACATTAATGTACACCTTAATGCATAAATAATTATAATCCAATAATATAATATATATTATTCTGAAGTGGGCCATTCTGCATTATTAATACTTTTACTTTTGGTACTTTGAGTATATTTTGATGATAATACTTTTGTACTTTGTACTTTTGAATCCAGCACTTTTACTTGTAACAGTCAGAGTATTTCTACATTGTGGTAGTACTTCTTCCACCACTGCTTTACAGTTATCAGTGACTAACCACAATCTAGACATACAGTAATATCATGTTTTAGAACTATTAATAATACAGTATTATCAGTGGTGGAAGAAGTATTCAGATAATTTACTTATATATGTATAAATACATCATCAGTATTCCTGCATTTACTTAAGTAGAAGTACATACTTATTATTAGAAACATAGTACACACAGTACTCACGGTGCAGAATGGCCCCTGTCAGTGTTGTATTATTATATTATTGGATCATTATTATTGGTGCATTCACATATAAGCAGTTCTTTAATATTGTATATAGACTATATACAGACTATATTTTATAGACTGATCATGTTTTCTATTTAAAATCTTAATCTGAAAAAAGTTGAATGTCCTACCACAATTGTTTTAAATAATCATAGCTTAAAAAATGTCATACAGCTTCTACATTTAAAAAATAAAACAATTGTACTATTGAAAATGTCAAACATCAGGTCTGTTCTCACTAAATAAACCCTACTATGAGTCACAAATAATAGTCACATTTTGACTACGCAATTCACAAAAATCAAATTTTTTTATCCAATATTGTATTGACACTCCACAGATGAATATATGCATACAGAAGGGTCTCTTATAACCTTGTGCTTACTAAAGACTTAAGCATATTTATGAATATTCTAGAGATGCCAGAGATGTGATCATCAATTTCCAAACATGCAAAATAATATAAAGTGTTACTGTATAACTTTAAATAAACAATAGTAATGCCATGATTATATTAGAAGGATACTACACAAGTATTAGGACAAAGCTGCCTATATCTTAGATAAATGTCAAAATTAAGTTTGTTGTCCTGGGAAGTGTTTCCTGGAATCTGTCCAGATCCAATTCCACATTCAAGTGGCTGTGTGGCACGTGGTTAGTCAGCACAACCTGCTGCACCTACGTACATGGCAGTTCCTCTCTCCTCATGCTATCTTTTGTGTTGTGTGTTGTGACAGCTGCAGCTATGGGCAAGTCCCAGTCACACATGGCCAAGCACAAAAACGAGAGTCGAGACACGCTGACATCAGCTGGCGAGTACGGAGACAGTCAGACAGAGGAGGATGGAAAGAATGGAGATGTATCTCAGTTCCCCTACGTGGAGTTCACCGGAAGGGACAGTGTCACGTGCCCCACATGTCAGGGCACTGGCAGAATCCCACGAGGTAAAACTTTCTAGATATACGTAATTATAATGACCATTATCTGTATAAAGTTTAGGTCTGTATGAAGAGCTGTGCCCTTAAAGCCCCTGAAAACACAGTTTCAAATCAAAGTATTTCTCAATAACAATAAATATTCCTGACTAAATACACGACAATCAGTTCAAGTTCAGAATAAAACATCTTTAGGTATTGTTTAGTAAGAGTTAACAGTAAAAAAGTCAGCTAATCTGCTTCAGCAGGACTGTGTAGGGTGTGGTTTAATCATGTTTGACTGTGCCAGCAATAAAAGCAAACAACCACACAACTGTTATCACATTTGGATTCAGATGTTGCTGAACTCTAAATAGTGCATGCAAATATGTCACATCAACCTTTCCCTCCCTACACAAAATACAGAAATGTCTCATGTGAAATAACAAAACCTGTTCTTACTTTGGTAGAAAATGCTGTGTTTGTGTAGGACTGTGTCACTCATGAGCTCAGCAGCTGATTGAGGAGTTTTGTGAGGTTGTGAGGGCCTTTAAAGCTGCACCAACTGAAGCATAAAGTAACATAGATTTATTCTTACGGCCAGTGTGTGATGCTTTACACTAAATGTATTGCACACATGCAAACGACCTAAAGTTTCAAAGTCCAGCTTTCTGTGGACGGACTGCTTTATCTCTGCTGTTTAGAAGACAGTTTGCTTTTCAGGCAAGTTGAGGTTTGAATTGTAGAAATGTACGAGCCTCTACCAGGATTTCATCGTGGCAAAAAGGGGCAACCATGTAGGGATGACAGGGCCTGTGACGATCTATTTCTATTTAAAAAATCATGCATGTTGCAGTGAAGATGATTACAGGTTTCATGCATTCAAATGTGTCCATATGTCCGTCTCACAAATACCTACAAGAAACCTAAGGTTTATATAAACCAATGCATACATCTCCAAATATAATACTACAAAAGTCCAAATATAAAAACAAGATTCAGGCATTTACGTCTACAACAACAACAGATCACAGATGTGGGAAATATATAACATACAAAAACATCAGGAGAAAGACTAAATAAATAGGCTATATTGCATTATTTTCCAACCTTTAGAGAAAGTTAGTTAACTTAAAGACATCACAATTAAACATTCCTTTCCATTTTCAATGATCTCTACACCAGAATATTCCAGGGTTTTGTCAAGACGTTTCATGAAAGATTGATGCTTTTAACTTCTTGCAGTTTTTTATAATCTAAAATGGGAAACACTTACACAGCTCAAACTATCAACAAAGTTTTCTTCCTGCTGCTGCACCAGTGTTACAAACGTCATGTCATTACACTCTGTACATACACATCTAATTATAGCCAAGGAACTAACTCATCAATGCATTAAAATTATACTCCATTACTTATTCAGTTGTTTGTTTTTGGTGGGTTAAGAATAAACCAATCATCAATAAAATTATCTCTTCAAGATTCTTCTCAGGAGTTTGTACCGTAGTGTTGAGTAGTGCAAATCTTACAACATACTCCTTACTCAAGCCAACAGTAAAATGACACCGCTTTCCTTTGCTTTCTTTGAATTATTCAACAGGTCAAGAGAATCAGCTCGTGGCTCTGATTCCATACAGTGACCAAAGGCTCAGGCCAAGCAGGACGTAAGTCTGCACCAAGTGCTCTTTGTAAAGATTAAACTGTGTTGGCTGTCTGCATGATGAAACTCAATGAACACACAGTAGCATGTTAGACTTTGAAGTCATCAGCTGGTTTCAGGGTCTCGCTTCTCTTTCCTCTCTCCTGCAGAAAGCTGTATGTCACGATATCAGTGGCACTTTGCCTGCTGCTGTCTGGCCTGGCTGTGTTCTTCCTGTTCCCTCGCTCTATTGATGTCTCCTATGTGGGAGTGAAGTCTGCCTATGTCTCCTATGACCTGGACAAACGAATTGTCTATCTCAACATTACAGTAAGATTGTGTTTCTATCTCTACTCCCCTGATTAAAAACAAATCTGTAAACATACCCTGTAGGAGAATTATATAATTTGGCTTGTGTTTAGTTTTAACTTTTTTTTTTTTATCTTAACAATGGATCACATGACTTCTTGTATGTGAAAAGGGTCGCTCGTAGTGATGAATACACATCACTTGACTCTGCAGTTCTCCCTAGCTGTAGTCTACAGAGCTCAACTCATTGTGTTCATCATCAGTGCTGTTTCCGGCTGCAGCAGGCAGCTGTTTTCAGCAAAAAAGCTCTAGAAACCCTCTGTATGGTACCTGGTTAACCACCAAATGGCAGACAAAGTTAGCAACCAGCTGGTGAATACTGTGGAGCATTTAGCAGCTAAAGAGCCAGATATTTCCCTCAGGGGTTGGTGGAGACCAAAAACATACCTAAAATGAGAGTATTGGATTTTTTGATCAAGCACTCTATTGCCAGAATCTCTCACACCTCTTATCTTCCTCCATCCAGAGCACTCTGAACATCACCAATAATAACTACTACACCGTATCTGTGACCAACATCACAGCCCAAGTGCAGTTCTCCAAGACGGTGATAGGAAAGGCCAAGTTAAACAACAGCTCAGTGATCATACCACTGGATGAACGGCAGGTAGGTTGAAATACATTTCACTGTACACACACACACACACACACACACACACACACACAAAGAAAAACTACACTCAAAGGACTTTACATAGTTAACAAATTCATGACTGGTAAGAAAATGTATTCATTATTATAGGTTACAGAAAACCACTGAAATTCTGATGCACTTTAGTTATGACTGCAACTTGCACAGCCTACACAACAGCTCATTGTTACACCCTTAGTCACAATACCAAGAAACCTCGTCCCACTTGCCTCACAGACTTGTCATGTGGTTGCTCAAAAATTATATCAGTTATGTTTCTGCAAAAATCCAGACTTCAAACAAATGTTTTAAGCACCATTAAAACCTCATTGTCTTTAAGTCTTGTGACATTACAAATCTTGGTACCACTGCTCACTATTGGACCATTGGCCACTGATTAAACAGAATTTAGTACAAAACCAGACTGAATTGCTTAGTTTTTGTTGTAATTAACATAAATGTGTAATATGTTAATGTCTAATATTGTTTTCCCCCTCAAATGCTTTATAAATTGTGTTTATTGCAGATTGACTACACAGTTCCCACCACCATTGCTGATGAGATGAGTTATATGTTGTAAGTATCTTGCTAAAAGTCATAAACATGTGCTGTTTACACTTCACATCATTTTAAATCACAAATCATTTCTTTTCTTATAGTGACTACTGCACCTTGTCAAGCATTAAAGTTCACAACATAGTAGTCATGATGCAGTAAGTATGGCTTAATGTACAGTATTTTAAATGTATTTGTTTATTTACATCCCACATTCAAATGTCGTGTACTGCATGTGCTATACTGTATTTATAGTGATTTTTATCCTTTCATACATCAACATTAATCTCAACAACTCTCTCCTCCACACTCACATGGTCTCACCCACACATACTAAAGAGCTGCCCAGAAACAACACAGCCTTCTGCTGTGGAGTACCGCGCAGACCAACAGGGTCAAATTTGGGTGCCTTGCTCATTTACACGTCGACGCTGACATTCAAACAGATTGTAAATTGAGGGAAGCAAACATTTCTCCAAGGCAGTAATAATCTTTATCAGTTGACTTAATCCTCTGTGGTCAAAGTCAAATAGCAGCTTTCTAGCCAAGTAGCATTAGACTGAATCCCAGCGAAAATGGGTAAAAAAAGAGGCAGCTAATACAATAAAGCCTACTCTTGCAATTCAGTGGTTTTACATCTAGACCAGATTGCTCTAAAGGTCACTTGTGAGCGTCTGTTGCAGGGTTCAGCTTTTAGCATTTAAGGATGAGGATGAGGCAAACAGCTGGCTTTACCAGGAAAACAGAAAACACAACTATAACATAAATAACATATGCTGTGTCTCAGTTCGGATACTTCCATTAGTACACTTCACTGTAGTACACTGTGTACACTATGTACTTACTTGAGTAGTGCGTGAATTTTGACAGGCTAGTGTTGTCTCAAATCAAACTTACCAGAAATAGCGATCGCAACATTTGACCGCCTCTTTTTCTTCTTCTTTTTAATGGCGAATTGCAACCAGACGAAGCATTGTTGGCAACATTTGACCGCGATTGTCACCTGCCAAAATATCTGCCGGCTTGTTTGCTCACTTGACTGCAATTCAGTTTTATTAAAAATTAATTAAAATGAGGTGTTCACCATAACAATCGCAACCGCAGCCGCCATTCTCATAGATTGGTGGTCCCTCCCCTTCAGCTATGTAGCCAAGATGGCGACCATTGATGGTGAGAAGTGTGCAGCGTTCCACACACTTTTTTAACATTATGAGTACACCATCCGGGTACTCATAGTGCACAGCATTTTGCCGTAATCGTCTGTGTGAACGCACTTAAAATAGCAAGTTTAAGTACGGAACAACGTGAAATGAGACAGCTATAGATATGTGAAAAATGGCATAAACAATAAGTAATTAAAATTGTTCAAATCATTTTTCTTTTTAATGACTAATCATTTAAGCACTACTTACAGCAAGCCACTGCTAACCAGTGTGGTCAGTGACAATGCATTCTTAGTCATATGTAAGTTATGTACCTTCACTAGTCAGCAAAGAAGATCGTCCAAGTTCAAACTAGCCATACTGAGCTCACATATATTAGCCAAGATAACGTAGTTAACAAGCCTGCTGACCTTTAAAGATTATAAATGTTATGGTCCTGAATTAATGTGAAAAAACTATTAGTTTTACATATTTATTCATAGTCACCATCTATGGTTTTTGGGGTCTGTTCATTTAGATTCAAGTCAACCAAAATGTTCTGCCCGGGAGAAATATTTATAATCTACTGAAACTCAAAACAGAACCAGTTAAAGACGAGTAGTTTCTCATCTGCTTTTCTCACCCAATTTACCACACCACTGCAGGATTCACAACTGACAAGTGTTGCTAAACAGGTGCGCTTGTCTCACCTTGTTGTCTGCTGAACAGTGGCTGACACTGTGGTTCTTTTTCCAGGGTGACGGTGACAACGTCATACTTTGGCCACACGGAGCAGGTCTCCCAGGAGATGTACCAGTATGTGGACTGTGGGGGGAACACCACCTCCTTGCATGGGCATGTGCAGGTTTACCAATAAGAAGACAAGCAGAAGAGCCAAGGCGTCACATACTGCTGTGACTGAGGGTCTCACACAGATAACTGGGCTGACCTCCACATAGGAAATCTTTGCTCAGTGACGATGGAGTAATGGAAATTGGTCACAGTGGCTCATCCATTCTTAAGTTCCCAACCGCTTTCTTCCTTTTACAGTTCAAATGTGATGTTTAAAAGAGGTTGGTAACTTGTCAAACAGGCTGATAAAAGCAAACAAACTTAACTTGCAGCAGCCAGAATTTTGCAGGATTTGCCTCGAGGGTTGTAGTCATTGGTTACCCTGGTACCAACAAAATAGATATAATATTCACGTTATTGGTAGGCATTCCCATCTTGTTGACACTACCACTCCTCAGCAGTTAAATTACTGGAGTTTCACATATGATGCACTTTAACCCGATCCCTATCTACAGACATTAACAAGAATGCTGCAACTGCTACCAGCCCATATAATTTATACCACTTTTAATGAAAAATACAACTTAAAAAGGTGCAAGAGGAGTTTTTTGACACAATGAAAACCACTGAGCTGTTCCTTCACACTTATTTTTTTCCCTCGTTTCATTCTTTCCTACAGCAGCCTTTCTCTTTTATTTTGTGTCATAAAAATCTGATTCCTGATATTGTTTGGTGCAATATAGATGTGTTGTTTTATGTCATTTGAGTTTTTTTTTCCTTCTTTTTATTTATTTTTAGCTTGAGTAAAAGTAGTAAAAGTCTTCTCTTATGTTTATCCATCATTCGCCTGAGTGATTTAAAAGCAAACGTGACTACTGTGAAGACTGTAACATAGTGAAAAATAACTTTGTAAAAGGGATAATATTTTTAATTTCATAGCAAATGTGGGAGCATAACAGTGGGCTATAAAATACAGAAATGTGTAAATGTAAAATATGAACATTATATCAAGAATAACTTGTGTTGTGGGAGCAACTTCCTTCCCTTTAATGAGGTTGTCCTATTTTTGTGGGCTGTGGTGCCTTTGCTATTTTAATCCACTCTGCATCTATAACTTGTATCATGATTTGATTGCTATTCTTGAGTTTTGAAATGATTATGACTTCCTTTTTGTCACTTTTATTACATGGTATCATTAAGGATTGGCTGATATTATTAGTAAATAATACCACAAGCATTCACATTCTCTGATAATATTCATTTTTAAATGGATCATGTACTGAACGACTTTTGCTTGACAGAAGACGCCCATAACGCAGAAAAGGCCGAAATGGGAGTTATTTATTCTTAGTTCATTTGTGATTGGCGCACAGGTCAGTGCAAGTTTTTCTGACCGTTAATGTCCACACAGTCATCCTAAGAAAACAGTAACCCATGATCCAACCCTCCTTGGTATTTGATGACAGTGTAGATGTAAATACCTCTCTGCCTCTTCACAGTGGTTTGGTGTTTTTCATGCATGAAGGTGAAAATAAACTCATGACTCATTTTCAAAGGTTTTTTCAGTTTCTTGGCTGTAATACTCTCTGTGCACACTGGGTGGTGCCGAGTGGGCTGCCAAACTACAGCATCACTCACCTCTGCTGAAGATCCCAAAATGGTTTCTGTTATTTAATTACATCCTTTCATGTTTATGCGACAATTAAAGTGACACATCACCACCTCAATGATGTTAGACAAAGATCAACCTGCAAAATTCCATGTCTGAACACCATTACTACAACAATGGTTTTTATCGTGATACAAATGTTTCAGCAGAGTTGATATTTGTCAGATGTGTTACCCACAATTAGTACAAAATCTGTCTCAGTCCCACCAAAAATGATCTCAATCCAAATTTTGTTTACATTATTACTCTAATAATTTAGGGGGGTACAAATATGATCACCAAATTTTGCTTTAAAAAACTATTTAAACAATTATTTAAAATGTTGGTGATTAACTTTGGTTGATTGTTTCAGCTCTAGTTTATTGTCTCCACATGCAGCTAAATGTATTCATAATTACAATAGGGAAGCCAGTAAAATAGGAACTTGAAGACTGAACAAACAAGATATTGATAATCTTTCTATTCTTAGAGCCTCACCTGTAGTGGGGCTAAAATGGAAATGTGTCCTGAGGGTGGCACGAGAGGAAACGCCATAAACACCATAAAACCAAAATCTGTTTAAATCCTTTGGGAGCACAAATATGATCAGCAAATTTCATGGCAATCTGATCATTAGATATAGTGTACAAATTTCAAATGTTTAATCAATTCAATTTCAGTCACTTAAATCATACTGGGAGAGTGTCATCATGTTGATTGTTGGTGGTAAAAGACAAAAGGTAATGTAAACAATAGCTGCATTTACATGGACCCTAATATTCCACTAATAATGGGAATAATAGCCCAGTCAGAATAAAGATGCCTCATGTAACCACCTCAATCGGAAGAGACTGACCCGATCAGAAGGAAATTTAAATCGGGTTGAGAGGGGTGGTGTAAACCTTTGATAATCCGTTCAATAGGAAAATATTAGCCCCTAATAACCATGTTAACGCTTAATCCAATCGTTTCTCTCTGGTTGGAATAAATATATTCTTTCTGTGCATGTTTGCCCCACGTGGGGGAACATTAGGTGACGTGAACGAGTTTCTGGGAGGGACAGAAACATGGCGGCAGCAAAACTAAACTGCTTTGTGGCTGAACGTTTTGGTTGGAGACCTTAAAAGATTTAAGGATTATTGAACGCCTCGATGGACGAAAAGCTTGAAACAGGTGTTTGAAAAAATGAACAAAGTCAAAAAAATATATATATTTCTGGCAGATTAGATGCTTCACAGCAGGCAGAATCACTGTGCACGTCAAAAAAGTTATATTCTGATTAAATGCTTTGGGGCATGTAAACGCACGTCTTATCGGATCACTTTATTTAGCGTCCATGTAAACAGTTAAGTTGGAATCTCTAATCAGAAAGACTTCAATCGGGTTAAAGAAATATTGTCCACGTAACTGTCTGCAGCATATGACAATATGGCCAGCTGTTGTCCAGATAGGCTGCTCTGGACCAAACTGTTGAATGAGTGGACAGACCAGCTGAGTGAACAACATCCATTAGTCCCACCACTAGAGGGCATAAAAAATGTTTTTAAATAGTAATAATTCGCTTGTGTGATGGAAGACAGTCCACCATTACCTGAGGCTATGTAGGGTACAGTAAATACCCAGAAAGGAACAAATAACTACTAAATAAAGCTAATCCTGGTACATTTGGTCTGACTTTCTTTATCATTTTACAAAAAAATATGCAAATTAGAACTTTAACATAACATTTTATTCCCAAATCATTTTCTTTTCTCTTTTTTTCCCCAATACACCTTTCTGGTTGTCTTGTATGTCAACATGTTACTCAGTACAGGCTCTCATGTACTCCTTTTGCTGGAGCTCGAAGCACAAGAAGTCTCCAGTGTATCACGGTATGTTCACATCTGTTACACTCATTAAAACACCACTTCACTTCCTCTCTGAGATCCAGGTCAGTCGCTGGAATACAAAACAAACACACACATACACAACCTGAAAGCACCATCAGCTTTCCCTTTGTCTAAGCATATATTGTAAGTGTATTCATTTTCTGCATCTTATCAAGGATATATTGGCAGATATGCAGAAATAAAATGCAGTACGTTTCAAAGGGTGCAACTGTTATGAATATTTGATATGGATATTTTTGCTACTTTTTTTCTTCATCCTTTCCAGTAAAGTTTTCAAATTTTATTTTTCTTTTTTGTTAACTTTTACCATCACTGTCATCTTTGACAATAGATATAATGTTCAACTGCAAAATAAATATTCTGCCTCAGTACATAATCTTGCCTAGAGATCCTTGCCTAACATGTTTATTTATTGTACAGAAAATGAATATCCGCTGTTATAACATTAACAGATTTGTTTTACTGTGAAATATCAGTATTATTAGACTGTAAAATGTCACTATTTGTCATAAATGCGTATCATCCAATATGCTATGTTTCGCTATCAATTTTTTTGTTCATCATACGTAATTTTTCTTTCAAAATGGTTTAAAACTAAACCATATTATGATGGACTGATGATTAGTGTTAACTGCCTTCCACTACATACTGGGAATTAAGCAAGGCTACACTTTACCATTGCTAATGTTAAGCGGGTCAAGTACAGTACATTAATGAGTATATCTCAATGTGCAAATAAGCTAAAAACAGGTAAACAGTCATCATCACCCAGTCTAAAGTTCACCATTTGTTTGGATCTAAAATAAAGTCCCAAAGTAGGACTGTCTCAGGCCTAGATGTCTGAAAAATCTGAATCACAAAGAGTTTCAAAGCTTTGTCTCTCTGCCAAGACTGGACTCAGCAATGTTCAACAAGCCAGTTCTTGAATCAGTGCTGGCTGTTTAGGTCAGTCCACAAAACAAATTGTCTGATTTTGTAGCTGCCTATCCAGAGTGACTTACAATGAATGAAGCAGCACGGGTGATTCAGCGTCTTGCTTGTGGAAATTTAACCAGTGACTTTAAAGTTACGGGACAGTCCATCTGACTACTTTGCAAACTGGCAGGCAGCATACCGGATTCTACCACTATCTTTGTAGGTTATGACATGCAAAGAGTTGAAGGCTACTGGCTTTTTAAGGAAAACTTTCAGAAGCAAATTGAATCATATGGAAAGCTACTTTTCTGTCAAGAGGTTTCACTGTACGGAGGCCCAGTAGAGACGACAGCTACATTTGGTTGTGTTATTGCCATTACAGCAGACCTTCCCCTCACCCCATAGTTAATGATATAGGCCCAGCACTTCCTCTCACCAGGTAAAAGGAAATGGCTTTCCCACATGTGTTCTACATGAACTCATCTGAAAACAGGTCGTGCTTTCTGAAAATAATAAGCCAGCTGGCTCCACACTGAGTCTTTTTTCTGTCTGGCTTTCTCAACTGGCAACACCATGACTGTTTACATAATGAATGATTAAAACTTTCTCACAATCAGACAGGAAATAGCCTCAGTGCTCATTTGATGGTCGGTTCAACCACATTACAAAACTGCATATTTTCCCACTTACTGCTAGTGTTATCTGGCCATGCAGATAAGTTCTGGTTTCATTTATACAGATTTTCAGTTCATTTCATTTGCACAGATCTGCCTCTGAGATTTCTGCCGTCATTCCAATAAAACAGGAGTGGATTCAATTTCGTTTATGGGGCGCACAGCATTTGAAACACTGAAAAGCAATGTTTCTTTCCAGGAACAGTATCCCTGTTTCTCTGGATAAAGAAAATACACACACAAATAAAACCAAAACTATCTGCAAGGCTTGATACCACTAGAAGTAAGTGTTTTGTTTGTTTTAGAAATTTGGATAAACTGGCCCTTTAAAACTATAAAGGTCCCATCGCAATGGACATAAAATACAGTACAACCATACCACAACCCTGTCTATACATTGGCAATTTGACTAGAATATTGATACTGCATGTTTGTTGTCCATTTGTTGTCTATATATCTATTTTTAAAACCAACTTGTCTGTGCATAATGGGTTTATTGTTTTTCTGTATGACAAGAACACTCAGTTACTTTAACCCCATATGTTGTCCCATTAAGTACCTTTAAGGTTGGTAAAATCATCTTATTCCACTGTCTGACATAATCCTATATATTTAGTATCATGTTCTAGCTCTTCATTAAAGCTATATGATGAGAAATATTCAAACCCAAAACGTTCATTCCTCCTGCCTGACATATTTGGTATCTCTGAAAACTTTGGGACCTCTGCTTCAGTTTAAAATAAAGTAATGTGACTTTTAATAAAGTGTGGCTTCATACACAGCATCAGTTTACACTATCTGACCCACAAAAGATGTTTTTACACATATTTAGCCAATTAATTTATTCTGATAGAGCAGACAATTCAGGTAGGGTCAATGAGGACAACTAGCTAATTAGCTTTACTTCATGTTTTGAAGCAGTCAGATTAACACTAGCTCTTTATTTAAATGAGCTAAAAATTACTAAAGTATAATCCCATCTGAACAACCATTGTTTGGCTTCGTCTTTAATTTGCTAGTTAGCTAGTTAACGCTCCTATTCTGGATTAGATTGGAGACAAAACTGTTAGTAGCAGAACTATTGTAGCTAACGTTAGCTAACGGCTAGCTAAAAACTAAAGTTACCGTTGAGTTTCGAGAAGATTCCTTTGAGAAAAGTTATTTGACTCACATGTATTATGTCTAATTTACATCCAAGTAATGTTTGTGTATCTGTGGCCACTGTCAAAACTCACCACACATTCAAAATCTCCAAATGAGCCAGCCCCCAACACCAGGACACTCTCCCCGCCCCGCCTGCTCCCCCCGGCACTAACCTGGTTGTAGCGTCCCTGTGTGCAACGGCGGGGGCGACGTGGAGCGGTCTCTGTACTTGAAGGGGGCTTTCTCCTCCATCTCCATCCTACGTCTGTTCCTTCCTCTCCCCCACTTTGAGAGACAAAACAACACCAAACATGGGTTTTGTGGGTCTCGGTTCAACGGTGCTCCTGGCCTCCTTGATCGCTCTTGTCGGCGTTTGCTCCGCGCGCTCGGACGCGCCCCGGGGAGTCGCGTTCGGGTTCGTTTTTGACCCCAAAGCGAAGTGCGAGCCACCGTGCGAACACGCAGGAATCTGCACCCGCAACAACACATGTTTCTGCTCCAAGGGCTATGAAGGAGAGACCTGCCAGTATGGTGATGTTACAAACCTTTTGTCTACGTTTATATTTAAGAGCATATAACGTGTAAAGCTGATTTTAGTTTTCCTCTATTAGAAAAGTACGAATTTATTACTTTATTTCAACCTGTCAGTATAATATACAGTACAGTTTAATGTATATTATTTCCTGTAGAAGAACCAATGCAATAGAGATTTGTGGACAATACAATAAAGAGTCTTGAGTCATGCACTTAAATGCACTTACCTGTGGTAAGACAGAGCTAAATGATATGATTTCCCTTTAAAGCAGGTTTAATGTAACTTACATGAGTTTAATGCAGAAATTATTTTACAAAGATTTGTCAACATAAGCTGAACATAACCCTGCACTGATGGGAAAAAGCATTTAATTCCTAAAACACAATGAGAGAGCATATCCCTCATCATAATAACTTATTTTGCTACTTAGTTTTACAATATCTAAGATTAATACTCTTAAAATGAAGATGACCAAAACTTTGGACCAGAGTTTGAACAGTAATGTCAAAATCTTGTGTGTCCTTGTGTGAATGCAGCCAACTGTTATCCCAAATGTAAGAATGGAGGAGAGTGTCTTCGCCCTGGAAAATGCAGATGTCGTCCAGGATATGGAGGAAGATACTGTCACAAAGGTGAGCAGGTTTAGTTTGCAGTGACTTGTAAATGAAATATGTGCTTGGTCCAACAGTTATAGTGAACTTGTCGACAGAGTTGTGTGATCTGGAAACCTGGAAGAGTCAAGAAAAGCTGTTTCCTTTTTAAGACGTTTTGCCAGGACAGTTCACATAGTGATAGTAAGTGTGAAAATCAGGCTTTATGCATTTATTCTGAATCTATCCTGTATCTATCCAGTAACTGTCCAGTATCTATCCAGTAACTGTATGTATCCTGTATTTCCCTTCTTCCATGTGACACAGTAAAACTATATCCATACACTCCCAACACACAGCTGTCCCTCTTTTACCAGACATTCACTGGATTCCTTCTAACCTCCGGTCGGAAAGTAGAGCAGCTAGATTTTTTCCCAGGAACAAACCTGCAGCAGTAGTTCAGTAGGCATGCAGTAAACATTTCTCTAGAGGCTCAGCCTTTATGTGCTGTTATTGTAAATTAGCCTAAAGATTTCAGATTATCAGTATGATGTGAATTTGGGGATTTTAGCAACACAATTGCAGTCATATCACACATAATGGATTTTTAATAGATGCTAATGGTATTATTTAAAAGTAAATATATTTAAATGTGTCTGTTTTTTGGCAAATTGTCAAATTGTGTGTGTTATGATCATGTCAGTGTGGATAATTCTTTGAAACAGCAAATTATGTTTATTTTTTCCAGACTTTCTTTAATCATCCCCTTTTTTTCTAGAGAATTACTGGATGATTTTACCTCATCAAGCTTCTAAAAATAAAATTAAATCCTAGTAACCACTGGTAGACGTGCAACTAGCGACTAGGGGTCCCAAGCATACATAGAAATATTTTAAGGGGTCACAAGCCCAAAAAAGTGTGAAGCACTGATTTAGACAATCGTGCAGGGTGATAACAATTACAATAATTTAATAAATAAAATGTGAGTTTTTTGGTGTCTAGTCAGAACATTTTACAGGGGGATTGTCTTGGGGAATTAGAAATCATGACCATGTTATATATTTTATTTGAGGACCAAACAGGTGAAGCTTATCTCACCAACATCACTGCTAATCAGTGTGATCTATATCTGTCTTTTGGCAGTGACGTGCGATGGGGGATGTTGGAACGGAGGGGAATGCACCGCCGTCAACGGAGTGGCCAAGTGCATCTGCCCCTCAAGCTGGACCGGCTCAAAATGCGAAGAGGGTCTGTTTAAATCTGTATCTAATTACCCCGTTAACACCACAGGTCAAAGTCACCAAATGGAGCCGGTCTCTCAGCTGGAGCTATTCATCAGCAGTAGCCTACTAAAACATTTCCAAGCCTTTTCCGGTTCCAAGTATGGGAAGCAACATTAGCTCTACCAGTGCAGCAATTAATCCAACTTAGTGGTTAAGAATTATATTTAAGTTTACAGCTTGAGAATGATGATTGAGACATTTTTGGCATTAAATTACAGTTCAAGCTGGGCTTAGCAAACATTTCTCATAATCCTATTGGTTGAGATAAACCTCAAAAGAATCCAGGTTCTATAGCCGGAGTTGTATTTTGTACAGATTGAAAAGCACTTGTGATTAGCATATTAGCCATGCTGATCTTCTAAATTCAAAGTATCCATACCAGTGTTGTTTAGCTGTCTGGCTCGTTAGCTAGCTTGTTGACATCCCAAGATCACGAAAACCACTTTGACGAATGAATGAAGGTATCAATTTGTCCTATTCAGACTACATTTTGAATTTTTTTGCTTTGACCACAGTCTCTTCTGCTACCACATTCACCCTTAAGCTAACCTGCTTCTGAAAAACAGTAGTTGATTGGCTCCATCTTCACCTACTAAGATTTAAAAGAATAGTTACACTTATTTGTTTTCTTGCCCAGAGTTAAATGAGAAGACCATTAACACTCTCATGTCTGTACGCTAAATATTAAGCTACAGCTAGCTGCTGGTTAGCTTCGCTTAGCATAAAGATTGGAAACGGGGGGGAAACAGCTAGCCTAGCTCTGTCCAAAGATAACAAAATCCACCTACCTGCTCCTCTAAAACTCACTAATTACATGTTATATCTTGTTTGTTTAATCTGTACAAAAACCAAAGTGTAAAAATGACAAGTTGGTGTTTTATAGAGCCCAAGATTTTAAAGGAATAGTTTGACATTTTGGGAAATGTGCTTATTCACTTTATTGCAGAGAGTTAGATGGGAAGATCCATACCTTTCTCATGTCTGTACACTAAATATGAAGTTACAGCTTGTTAGGTTTGCTTAGCATAAAAACTGGAAGTAGGGGTTAACAGCTAGCCTGGCCAAAGCATATAACCTCTTGTCAAACCACAACTTGTCGTTTTTATGCTTGTTTTTTGTACAGATTAAACCAAAATGATATACTGTGTTAATTAGTAAGCTTTAGAGGTGCTGGTAGACAGGTTTTGTTTCCCTTTGGGCAGAGCCCCCTGTTTCCATACTTTATGCTAAGCTAAGCTAAGCTAATCGGTTGCTGGCTGTAGCTTCATATATATTCATAGGCCTACAGGTGTTGCAAGAAAGCAAACAAGTGTATTTCCCAAAGTATCGACAATTCCTTTAACTCGTCCAGATGTAGTTATTTCTGCCTCTAGAGCAGCTTAGCCTCCAGTAAATGTGGGCCACCTGTAGCTAAAGCTCAGATCTGAGAACGTCTTCCTATGGTTTGTTCCTCGTGCAGCGATCTGTCCCCAAGGCTGTAGGAACGGGGGAATCTGTGTGGCTCCAGGAATCTGCAGCTGTCCGAAGGGATGGCTGGGTGGTGCCTGCCATACTGGTGAGTTCAAACTGGTCCCAGAGACCAAACACTTTCATACGCATCAGTGCACTTTACAAGCGCAGTGTCTTTTGTCTCTCTTCTTCCTCTCACGCTCGTTCAAACTCTGTCCAGTTGTGCATTGTCTGGATCCCTGGTCTACATAAGGTGTCAGTCTGCCAAACAGCCGACAATGATATAAATCGTATGTATGTGTCTGCTAAGGGAACGTTTTTCAGCTCAGTGTTTTTCCAGATGTGACAAAACCCAGACATGGAAACACTTCTCACCTCTGCGGCCAGTCGCTGGATTTATGGTGTTTGGATTTACAAGCTCTTCACAGTCATTTACTTCTTTCTCAGGTTTTTACAAATGATTAAACACATTGTTTGTTGTTTCTTTTGTCTGTTTTTTGTGTGTGTGTGTGTGTGTGTGTGTGTCTCGGCTGTTAGCTGTGTGCACTAAGCCCTGCCTGAATGGAGGGAAGTGTATTTCTCCAGACAAATGCCGCTGTCGCCCCCCTTTCTCTGGCCCTTGCTGCGAGGAGAGGAAAACATCCCACTAGTGTGACCCGGCCAATGAGGTCAAAGGTCAATGAGGCCCAATAAGGGACGATTCATTTTTTTTAAGCTCTTTTTTACTTGTTTTTTAAGAAACATTGAACCTGTTTAATGTTCTCATTTGACTGTGTAAACATGCTATGTACTGTACTGTAACGTGTCATTAGATGAATAAAAGAGTGAACTGCATGCGTTGTCAGAGCTCATTTAACAACACAAACGCATAGAAATAGCACATTTTCTTTATTTTGTCACATGTAACTTGTACCACAGTGTGATCTGGTGTTGACAGAGAAACCCTATATATACCTATACGCATTACTTTAATACATGTTTAGTATCAGTGTAAATGGATGACAGTCCATAATTTAAACAGGCCCAATCAAACAATATATTAATGAAAGCAATAAAGAAAAATAAACAAACGTTTGTTAAATCGCAACATATTCATACCAGAGCCAAGTTAGACCAGGCTATAATTTGGCTAAATTGTGAAAAATCTAAAACTAAAAGCTTGCTGGTAATAAACTACAGCTTACGAATGAATCATCATTGGTACTGATTCATTTGTCATTTTCTTATTTTACATAATGCTGTGCAGTGACACCCACGTATCTGTATAAAGTCTCTGTGAACGCTGCTGATGCGTTCAACAGATGTGCGTCACTTTGAGCCTTGAGGTAGTGATATACAGGGACGAAAAAGGACAAGTACAATACATCAAGCCTTCGAATGTGTACAGAGCCACACGTTCAAGCACATGCCAATATCCACCAACACACACACACACACACACACACTCATACACACACACAAGTTATGGTGCTCTCTTCTTGTTTTGTGCATTTTGTAGCTTCTTTCATCCCATTTCTCCTTTCTTTTCCATCATGCTTGTGATGCCTGTAAAAGGTCCAAACATAAAATTCATTGAAATTATATTGTACATACTACGTTATCCAAGATGGAGGATGCCTTTTAAGTGTATGACAGTATTATGAGTGCATTTTTTTGTAGCATGGACAGCCCAAGTTAGTGCCTCTCATGTATTGGCGTTACATCCGAGTCACAGAGCTAAGCACCCGGCAGTCGTTTAACATCACTTACCGCTTTTCTGAAGGTATTTCCAGAATCCTCAAGGACTCTACTAACCATCTGGATGAAAAAAAAATTTGGTCCTGGGATTTTCAAACATCGCCGGGTATTTATCTTTCAGAGAAACGGATGGTTAGCTCTGCGACTCGAGCCCCGGAGGGAATACAACCTTTAACCCTGGAATTATTAGTACTGCTTAGTACTTTTCCCACTGAGCTACACAGAGAGGTGTACTGTAAATGGAGTGTGACTCCCATTGCTGACCTTTATTGCGCAGGTGAGGCCCTTGAAGCCTTTCCGACAGTGGCAGTAGTCAGGAAGGACACACCTCCCTCCGTTCAGGCACCGCTGTTTACAGACCGCTGAGGAGGGAATCAATATTACAGGATTCAAAAAATAAATCAAAACAATACAGCCTGATAAAATACATTTGTCTGTTTATCCTGACAACAAACTGCAACATGGTAAAAATAAAGTTCAGGTAGAACGGGAGGCAAGTTAACTACTGTACTCTACTGTAATGTTCTGACCAGAGTCTCTATATTAATACATTGTTTTATCATGAATAAACTCACGTGTTTGACACTGGAGACCCTCCCAGCCGGTGGGACAGTGGCAGGTGTTTGGTCCCAAACACTCGCCGCCATTTTTACACTTTTGCAGACAGACAGCTACAGTGAGAGCAGAGAGGGAGGCATGAACGCAGTCTGCAGCAGCTTGGCAAATGATGTTTTGCATAAAAACATAAAATGCTGTATATATTCTTATTTAACACAGCGAATACAAGCTTGACATGACAACTTTTCAGGTGACAGCAGGAGAACGTTTTTCTTTTAAATAATGTGCTGCGATAATAGTGGGGACCTAAATTTTGTCTTCTTAGTGGCCATTTCGAATAAAGAAGAAGTAAAAATATCTTCACTGCAGTTCTCACCTGCTGCTCCTGTGTTTTTTATATAAAGTCACATTGAAATGGCATTTGCAGAGTGGACTAGGGACTAATTCTGCCCTGAACTGAGCCTCCCAGGCAGCGATTCCTCCCACGCTGGGCATGACCCACTCCGAGCTCTACCACTAAAATGCTTTACTTTATAGACAGTTTAGGTGAGGTTATGGTCTTATTATTACAGGTGCGAATAAAACAAGCCATTTGAATACATCTCCTTGTGCTGTGAGAAATTATAACAGGCATTCTGACACTTTACATACAAATCGATTAATCGAGGAAATTACCGGCAGATTAATGGATAATGCAAATAATCGTCACTTGTACTAATCATAGCCAATGAGGCGCGATTTTTAAGCAGCCTGGAAGGAAGGTCTGCCTGGGAGGCTGAACTCATGGCAAAGAAAAGCCCATGTAGAAAAATAATGCATCTTGCCCCCCTTCATTTGATGTATTTCCTGCTGAAACAGGATGTTAGGGCGGGATGCAAGACCATTCAAAAGTACTTTTCCTTGTTTTGCATGAACTGAAAGTAATTTTCCTGATTTCTATATGAAAAAAAATGCGTTGCCTTGTGTTGACACTTAGATAAATATGTGTGTATTATGGCAACAGTGACAAAAAAGGTGAAAATGTAATTTTTCTGTGATGTTCATTTTGAGTCACTACTTTCTGTAATTTAAGAGGATTTCGTACAGCAACCGTACTCAATGTTAAACTTCTTAATTTGGACATTTGTGCAGAATGGGATGCTTTCCCCAGTTGCAGCCCTATTTTGTGATTGTAAAGTGTGTTAACCCTGACCTTCCTAACCTAAACATAACCCTAAGAAAGGGGTAAAAAAGGCAGATCAAATACATGATTCCAAAACATACTAACTATATACAGATACCATGTATTACCTGTGATGTATTTTGTGTTTATGAATAAAACATGGAGTCACTCACGTATGTTACACCTCTTCCCTCTCCATCCTGACGCACAGGAGCAGGTGTTGGGTCCCACACACTTGCCTTTGTTCATGCACACTGGATCACACACACCTGGAACACATTTGTTTACACATTAGATTACCATATTTTGCCAGCGGCGAGCGTTACTTCAAATAAGACTGCGTTGAAATGTGCAGTCGGTGATTTTACTCACTCTTTTGACACCTTTTTCCTGTGTAGCCTTCAGGGCAGGAGCACACGTTGTTCCTCATACACTGACCTCCATTCTTACAAGGAGGACTGCACACAGCTGAAAAACACAACACTATTAAACTGTGAAGATATCAGGAGCCAATGGCTAACAGAAATATAAATCAGACTTGTAAACACTGATCCGTTTTTTTTTTTTAAAGAAATATTGACAAAACCTCCAACCTCTTGTGCATAAGTATGTCATACTTCTGAAAATCGGAAAAGTAAAGCTGAAATGAAACATTTTTGTCCAAACAAAAAGGTGAATTAGCATCACATGTCTCCTCTTAGTCGTCCTCCCCTACATGGTAAAGCTGCTGTATTAAATAGGAAGCAAGCCTTAGCAAGGTCTGTGTACCTGACCATGAACTCTGACCTGTTTTATTATTAGCGAAAATAAACCCTCAGCACGGCGACCTATTCTCAGATCTTTTTAAAAGGTAAGTATGCTGATATCTTTGTATTAAAACGGCTGATATTTCTGGCAATTTTCATTCTTTAAATCTTTATACCAAAAAACAACAAGAATTCAATTTCATTCTTGCCACTGAAACAGCTGTTAGACCATTATGGGACACTCTCCATAAAATTCTTAACTGAAACTCAGACTAATGAAATTCTCCTGGGTTTTATAATTTAAAAATGTTAAGGGAAACGTTGCGAAACATGATGCTCTTAAATGAATAAGTAATTCACCAGAGAAAGTTGGACTAAAAGAGATAAAACTCCAAATCAGGATTTACTGGGACCTCCATCATATCAGGGGTGGACTGATGATATCAGATTTTTCAATAAAAAGCCAGTATCAGCAAACCACTATATTTCTTTAACCCTGATTGTTACTGTATCGATCCTCCTAGTAGCTGAAATGGAAACAGGATTCATATTTTCTGTGCAGTCCCTCTCTGAGGTAGAACAGCAGTGCAGTAAAATGACAGGTATTGTTGTAAGTATTCATCACAGTCTTACCGATTTGACACTGAGAGCCATAGAAGCCGCTGGGACAGGCACAGATGTTGGGCTTAATGCAGGTTCCTCCATTCAGACAGACGGGGTTGCAGAGAGCTGTGGAAGACACATTTAGATTCCACACATTTAATATTAAGCTTTCTTTTGAATCTACAGTATATGACAGAGACAAGCCTGTACGTTTTGCTGTCTCAGGTGCATGATGTAAGATGTACTGTGTTGTCATGGCAACAGTGACAATTTGAGGGCTCAAATGCAAGTCGTGTGCCTCAAGATCCAATTTTGTGCCACCTACAGCAGAAATGTGGTCTACAGTATAAAATATTAGATGTGTGTTAACACTGAAAGTTTTGAAGTACACCCGTTGTTTTAAATGGCCGAACACACACTGTCAAACTGCCTTGACGCGCCTGCTCCAACCTTGTTTTGATTTTGGAGCATCAAATGAGGACTCAGCGACTGTTAACAGACTCACCCCGTATCATCTATCATGAGCATTTACTGACATCTACTGGTCATAAAACTTAACTTGCTACATAAACCTAGCAACAGCAATTAATTAACATAGCTGTGTTTTATGTTAATTAAAGATCAAATGAGATGGCTTTACCGACAAGAGCAAGCAGCAGCACGCACCCAACAGTCGCCCTCCTGCCTTATGTAACGTTATAGGCTACTCAAATAGAAATGTATAGAAAATCAATGGGAGTATCTGTAATATACAAAAATTTGGTCTAAATAGCGACCTTTTCTGTGGTGTAGATTAGAAGCACCAATTGACGCGCGTCAATTATCGCCTTTAGTCCGTTTGAGCCTTTACATGTGAGGAAAACATGTCAATAAAACTCTTTGTAGCTGCAGTGTGAACTGTGTTACAGGCGCTGTGTTGTACCTGAGTTACACGTCGGTCCATACCAGCCAGGTTTGCATTTGCAGACATCAGGAGAAACACACTCGCCTCCATTTTCACAGTGCCTGTTACACACCACTGAAACAGATAAATAAATGTTACGCACACTTCTAAATTTTATCACAAGAGAGTGGTGTCGATCTTCTCAACTAACTCCTGGCAAGAAGGTGAATAAGCGTATTTCATTTCAATTCTAATGTGCTCGAGTCAATGCAGCAAAAAATGTGTCACTGTCCTACTACTTAAAGCCACTTTAATACATATTGTAAACACACAAAATGTTAAGTAACATCTCACTGATTTCACATTTGGGTCCCACGTAGCCGTACGGGCAGGTGCACAGGTTTCTGGCCAGACAGGTGCCTCCATGCTGACAAGGCGGCTCGCAGCTCGCTACACAACGACACAGGGTTGTAAACAACACAAGGATACTCATCAGTATTCTGTGAGCAGTGTGTGTGTGTGTCAGCATGTTAGACAGGTGTGAATATGAGTTCAGGTTACCTTCCTCACAGGTGTGCCCACTGTAGCCCGCAGGACATTCACACACATTAGGTTTCACACACTTCCCCTGGTTCTTGCAGTCAGGTCGACACACGGCTGAGAGGGAAGAAAAACGGCAGCTTTGACAAACAAAATCAGACGCTGAGATAAGTGAGCCAAATCCTCGGAGCTGATTTAACAGTAATGTGCGACGACAGCGTGCAGTGTACTCCAAGGTTTACTGTCTTGAAACTGTGCGAGCTGCAGAGGTTCATCCAAGAGTGACACGATTTAATGAACTTGTTTCCAGCACAAAGATAAACAAAATGCTCTGCCTCTCACCAATGTGACAGCTGTATCCGGTGTAGCCTTCCTTGCAGGTGCAGGTGTTGGGCAGAGTGCACTCCATGTTCCTCCCACACTGATACCTGCACACAGCTGGAATCAAATCACACCTTTACTTGAAGAAAATCCACCCATATTGGAAAGACGTGCCACTCCAAAGCATAAAGAAGTCTGATAAAGAGAGTGAAAGAATTAATTACCTCTTTAAGTAATTTATCCTGCAATACAAATACCTTGACTCTAAGTACCTTTACATGCGACTCCGTCTCCGGTGTAACCGTACGGGCAGCGTCCACACCTGAAGGACCCGGTAACGGTGGGCTCACAGGGAACACCGGGGAAGCAGGGAGAGTCAGCGCAGGTCACGTGGTGAGATGGTGACCCCCATTTGACCCCGGTGGTGAGGTCGGGGTTCAGCTCCACCCGGCTGGGCTGACCTCTGTGGACAGTGGAGGCGAACACTCTGGTTGCAGTTCGATTCTGTGGCGTTGCTGTGGTCTTTCTGTCACTGGGAGACGCTCTCCTGATACTGGAGCTGGTGGCTTCTGGTCTTGTCCTTCTGTTGGGGGGTCGTTTGGGTGAGGCAGGAGACGATGAAGAGGAGGAATAGGAGGAGGAAGTGGGAGTCATTTCCTTGCTGGAATTTGATTTGATGATATGAATGTGACCATCTGGTCCGTTGGCGACCGTCCCCTGACCTGTAAAATACTGGAAGTTAGAGGATATGACGTAAAACACTAACACAAATACAGCCTTGGTTTATCAGCATTAAAACATGCAACTCTTGACCAAATGGAATAAAATCCTGAGTGAAACAATTTTCCAACAAGCAATAAATGAAAGTTTAATTTAGTTTCTCTTACTTTTACATGAAAGTAATAAAACTACTTAACTAGTTTAAAAAAATACAAGGAGACAAAAAAAACACTACAACATTATACATACATAAATACATAAACAACATAACAACAATATAACTAGTGTCCCTCTATTCTTATTCTCATATATCTTTTGGATTATTGATCCCACTCTCACATGTTTAATGCTAATTAGATTTAAATCTATGTAATCTAATCAAGAGTTCTCTTAAAACTTAAATATATATCCTATATAATCCACTTTTATTTATTTCTTATTCATTGTTATTATTACTGATATTTCCCATTCAATTTCTTCTTTCTGTTTTTTAAATTAAAGCACTTTGAGCAGGATTCATTGCATGAACTTCGCTATATAAAGAGAATTATTATCTAATGATTTCTACTGTAAAGCCCTAATGACAATATGCATCATAAGCTATATCACAGTAAATAATATATAAACAAAAAAGTAAAAAATTCAAAAGTATACTATTACTACTAACAACAACACATCACTACAAATAGAAACAAGTCCCAAGTTAAATTGTTTTATTATTATTGTATTTATGAGCATGTTGAATTTCTCATTTCTCCGGGTGAAATATCATTTTCATCTGTCAAATGTCACTTTGAGTGTAAAACTAAGTTTTATTGTTTGAATTAACTGTTGTCATATAATGGGAGGTAAAAACATACATGTGATAAACAACATGAGTCCAAATATGACGTATTTCAAACTCGCATGTGGATTTTCAAACGATATTCCCCGTGAGGGTTTATCCCACTGTTTACAAATCAAAACCACAAAGCACATTTCACCATTCTCCTCTCACCTGCATCAGCTTTGAATTGAAATAACTGCTTCACTCTCACCTGTTGTTGTGCACGTCCGTCCGTTTCCATGGAGACCGGGAGGACAGGGTCCGCAGACGAAGCCTGCCGAGACGTGGGCGCTCTCGAAACACTGAACCCCCGGGTGACACGGCCGCCGGGGGCACGCCGACGGGCCCGAGGGCTTGGGCCTCAGTGAAACCTGCGGCACTCTCGCTGGTGTGGTCGTCGCTTTGACCGGAGAGTCTTGGTTACCTTGGAAAAGAAAAGGATGAAAACAACCTTCAACTGGACAACAAATATTTTCTTATTTGTGTGAGAATGCATGAATCCCGGAGAAAGAAGTAGACAGATGTACAGCTTTGGAAATGAGAGGATATGGCTTAAAAATGAGCCAACAAATCAGCAAATCTTTGAGATGCATTCACTGTCCCTGAAGGTGAAATAGCATTAGATAGGCATTATTTAAAGGATAAGTTTGGTGATATTCTATATTTTCTTATTATCAACAAAGCCCATGAAAACACCAAAACCAACAATGAATTGATCCAACTAACAAGTATTATCTGTGTGTCCAAAGCTTCGTATATTTTCCCTCTCTGCGCCATTGAGCTCCATTGTTGTCCAAAAAAACTATTAAAAACACATCAATGAGTCGCACTGTTGCACTGGGGGACATGTTCCTTCATTACCACGAACACACACACTGTAGTTTATTTGGACTCAATCATATATACATCGTCTTGCAGCCCCAAATAGGCACCAAATCCGCAGCAGAACATAGTCCCCAACAAATGCACTATTTCCTCCTGTTTAAGTAAAGTTGGACAGTATTGAGAGACGGACTGACACACTGTTGGTTTTGGTCTTTTTATGGGATTTGGTGGTAACATAGACTGTATATAAAGATGGACGACGTGTCTCGACTTCCTCCCACTGTACAACAATGATGCCAAAATATCCCTGATACGGGCGCGGCCATCTTGCGCTGGTGATGTCATTTGCAGCCAGAGTCTGCGCAGTAGCGATCGGTATCGAGGTCCCGCCCATACACCCGCCTGAACCAATCAAGAGCACACCACAAGTTGTCAATCATGACGTCTCACCCCCTTTTTATAGCATCAAATAACTAATTAAAACCAAACTGATCAGAAAAACGAACACTTGAACAAACATCAGCGTGATAAGAACTACCTAAAATGACAGAAAACATCTTTGGGAACATTTTATTTGACGTGTACTTTGATTTTTCAGTTTGGCCCATGTCCCATCCACTAACATGGAGGAGGCGGGGTTTATGTATATAAACTATACTGCAGCCAGCCACCAGGGGGCGATCGAGAGGTTTTGGCTTCACTTTTGGGGGGCTGTCATGTTGTCCATCTTTATGTACAGTCTATGGTTGGTAATAAAATTATAGAATACCAGTCTTATCCTTTAAAAAATGAAACCACCCATTTTTAAAATAATATTTGAAGCAGTAGACTTACGTGTGCACTTTTTCCCATCACCACTGTATCCTTGTGGGCAGACTCCACAGATGAACGAGCCCAGTGTGTTGTTACAGCCCGCTCCGGGGAAACAGGGCTGAGAGACGCACTCATCGATATCTTCTCTACATGTGCGGCCTGAAAGCACATGAAACACCAGGAAACACTGCACAACTTACAAAACAACTATCAATAAATATTTAATAAATGATTGATATGAAGAGGACGAAATTGGGTGAGATGTCTTGACTTCATACTGTATGTGTGTATAAATTATGTATACAACTCATACAACTACAATAAGTACGGCAGGTCACAGTTGAACCAGAAGATAAAGTTCAATGGACAGTGTGGGCAAAAACGTAAGTATTTGCTTTAATTTTTCATTACTGTATAAAACCTGTCTGTTCAGGGTGCCCTGGGGGCTTTTATTATTCCCAATCTCTCTCCCCCCTCAGTTCCTGTCATCTCTCTATTGTCAAATGTCCAATAAAGGCACAAAATGCCCCAAAAATTATTTATTAAAAGCCCAAAACAAACTGTGGCTACCCCAACAGTAGCACTTCTTTGTAAAGTAGGCACATCTTTGTGTTTCTCAGCATTGCACTTGGTGATTAAAATGTAATAAAACTAACAGGAATGATGGCCACAACTTAAAAAAAAAAGATAGTAAAATAAAAATCCTCTAAAGGGTGGCAGCCTGGCAGGTAATTTGGCATCAACTTCTGCAGAAGAATCAATGTTTTTGTAGTTCCTCTGGCCATCAGTAAAGCTCAATAAGGGTCACAGAGCGCTTAATGCCCCTTCAAAGTGCAGCCCTGCAGAAAATGAATCCACTATTAAATCCAAACACTCCTCAGCCTTTGTGCTCTGTGTTCTTGAGGTGGTTTGAAGGAAGCCGTTCTGCAGGTTTATCCCTACCTGTCATTCCAGGTGGGCAGATACAGGAGAAGGAGTTGGGGCCGTCGATGCAGCGTCCCAGTCTGCAGGGGTTCGGTTTACAGTCATCGATGTTCACCTCACACCTTTCACCTTTAAATCCAGCGAGACACACACACAGGTGCTCCCCGCTGCCGGCAGGCAGGTTGGCGTTGGTCGCACAGGAAGCTCCATTCAGACATTCACAGGAGCGCACGGACACCTGAAGGAAAAAAACAGGCTGTCTCGTTAGCAGAGCTTTAGTCTTTGGACTACAGTAACACAGGTTTGTAATCTGAAAGCAGTGTTTTTACAGGTGGTGTGTTCATGTTTCTGGCTTTATGTATATATGGACGTAGTTACACATGTAAGAAAACAAAAGAAGCAGAAGTAAAGTAAGTGGACAGCGCCACTTGTTGCCATGAAATTGAAACCAAAAACTCTGGATAAATACAATACACTAAAGAAGAAAAATAATAAATATACAAATATACAGATAAGAAAACATGCACACTCTGGTAAACATTCAAAAGCTACTTTCAAGTAGTCATTATTATTTTTAACAAACTTAGCAACATTGATTGACTCTTCCTGTCAAATATAAAGTATAAGGTCTTGGAACATAAACACGTAAATGTTTTGTCTTTGAAGGTGACAGATTATGGATAAGGGCTAAGCAAAAGAAATATAGCAAGATTTAAAACTAAAAGTAAGTTAGCTTACCTCACAGTTATCATTTACTGTTGCTAGAATAGAGAAGAAATCTGTTTTTCCTGCTTTCGGTGTCACAGTTTCATACTACATACAACTACTATATAGAATAATTTTTGTTTTCCGAGATGTCCCTGGAGCCATATTTTGGTCTCACCACCATCTGCAATTGAATCTGAATCTGAATGTTTTGCAGCTGTGAGCAGCTCTTTTATTTCCTGTGTGCATTGCATTGTGGGACAATAGTTTCCATCAACACAAAACTAATTAAATCAAGCAGATTTAGTATGAATTCTGGCATATGTGGATGTTCTTACCTGTGTCACTGTTTCAGTGTAAACATGCAACAAACACAAAACCTGCTCAGAATTACTCTGTAATATGGAGAGAGTGGACATGAGCAGGGAACAACGAATCATTAGCGCCCTCTAGTTGGAGGAAGGGACAAAGAATTATCAATTTAGAGCCAGAGGCTGTGTTAGGCTCATGTAGAAGTAGAAAGTGGCATGAAAAGAAAATACTCAACTAAAGTAAAAGTACCTCGTACTTAAGTACAGTACTTGAGTAAATGTATTTAGTTACTTTCCACCACTGCTTACTTTGTACTTAGTGGGTCTGAAACTGTAACGTACAGACTGTTCGAGAACAACAAACCCAGCTTTACCTGTATGGCGGCTGTGGTCTTAGCGGTACAGTCGTCCATCATAGTAAACTGGAAGGTGTGTGTGTCTGAAGTTTCAGCTGTGGCCTTCCACACCAGCAGGCCGGCCAGAGACAGAGAGGCACCTTCAGGACCTGATTCGAGGCTGAAGACCACCGCTGACCCCTCAGGGTCCCGAGCTTGTAGCTGGTAGATGAAATTCTCCCCCTGGAAGGACCGGAGACGAAGCGGCAGCGACTGGAGCACCGGAGGCTCGTTCTCTGATGGGAAACACAAAGCAGGGAATAAATAAGAGACTGGATAATAAAATAAAATAAATGGGTGAGTCATTATGTGGATGAAAAGGTGGGAATCAGAGTCTTCAGTCTTCCGTCTTAGAGGTCTAAAACTGCACTTGGCAATTTCACCTTTCCCCCCCCCCCCAGATGAAAATGCAGAAAAACGTTGATTTAGACTTTAGACATTTTGGAAAATTGTTGTTTAAAATTGTTTGAAGGACTTTGTTCTCCAAAAATCATGTAACATAAGTCAGACCCTCGTCAGAACAAAATGACCACAGTAACTATATATAATATAATTAATATAATTATTATATATAATAATACAGACAAGCAGAACAAATCTATGATGTCTTACTTTATTTGGGTTCATGTGCTCTTCTGCAGCCCCTATTTGTATTACAAGCTGTAAAAAGGTACATTTTCACATAGGACTTCTGCCTAGTATATCTTCCGACAGAGCCCAAACATTACGTTGGCCGGGTGGTTATTTTCTTCCAATTTTAGTACCATTGACACATCTGATTTGGCTTCTATTGATCAATAAGTAACAAGAAATTGCTGTATAGAAAATGCAAATGAAAAGAGTTACAGGTCATAAAGATGAGTTTTGTGACAGGCTAATGTTCATAAAACAGCTTTACCTACACCACACAGAACTTAATTTGCTGCTCATTATAGCTCAGCGCTTTTGTAATAGATCTATTTTTTTTTAACTTTATTAGCTGCATTTTTATATATTTGAATTGTATTTTTCTCATCTTAACTTTAGTATATTTTAACGGTACATTTGTTGTTTATAGTTGTATTGATACTATTTTAGGGGGCATCTTTGCCTTCATTCAAAGAGGCCAGTAGAGAGCTTACAGGAAATGATATGAGAGAGGGAGTGACATGCATATATAACCACTAGGTCCTCCACGACACCCTGGTTATTGATACTGATTTCATTTCCAGTAATGTTAAGTGTTTAGAATTGACTATATTTACTGTTAATGGTATGTTTTTGAAGATAATCTTTTAAATGTGAAATGTCCCGCTCAGTACACAACTTCAATAACCAAATTTAAGGAAGGCTGACGTAAAATGTTTGTTTTGTTAGGTTTTTAACTCTAAAATATCAACATCACCCTCAAAAATACAGTATTGATATCTTTTAATATATAAATTAATAATTCATTAAATGCATGCATAACAAAATGAGTAATCCACACCATGTCCTGCTGCCATTAGTGTTCAGATCAGTGATTTAACTTCAGTAAAGAGTCAATGCTACTATGCCGCCATTTCTTCTAAACGGAGCAGAACACCGTCTGACCTACTTTAAGTTGGAGAAGCAAAGTTGGTCAGAAAGTGTAACAATGAGGTAAGCTGTCCTCATATCAGCGCCGGGGGGGACTGAAGCCACTTCAATGGCTCCAATCTGCACAGAGCTGCTGACAAATTATCAAAACAGCCCTGAGCAACTACCACAAAACTCTGTGATGGCTATCCAACCTCTGCTCTACTGAGGAAGTGACACATTAAACACTTTTCCAATCTCACATTGTGTACAGTGCAGTCTCCTTCGGGGCTGTTTGTGATAATATGAACGAGCTGTGAGACAAACCAGAGGAGAAACAGTGACATTTCAGTGTACATACTCTCTGCTATGGACC
Source organism: Macquaria ambigua (assembly GCA_008360985.2). NCBI lineage: Eukaryota > Metazoa > Chordata > Actinopteri > Centrarchiformes > Percichthyidae > Macquaria > Macquaria ambigua. The sequence continues at coordinate 694,598 of VMKM01000003.1, read as the reverse complement.
ATGTGTGTTTGGACGAGTCCGGGCGACATGTGAGGCAAGGGCTGCTGGGATTGGACTCCCCATCACTGTAGCATAGGCCGTCAATGTTGCAGGTTTTCTCCTGGGAAGCAAAGACAATAAATAACACAAAAAAAATCACGTTTAGTGTTTATTCAAACTGCCTTTCAGAACTTAAAACATGCTGTTTGGTGGCCACTTATTCAAAAATGCAGTCCTGACCTACCTCAGTGAGCTACACAGGTTTATGTAAAGCATGCACAGAACATGGCAGCAGGAGAACAAGGCCAGTTCTGTTGAAACACTCCAAAAGAAATGAACCCGTACATTTGGTTTGAGGAAAACGAACCAAATTGTTTCCTGTGTTTAAGGACACCTCACACATTCAGCAACACTAAGTTACGAGCAGGTCAGCAGTTGTACTGTTACAATGTACAGTTGCATGATGAATGTTCACATGGTTGGAATTACAAATTAAATATATATATATATCCAAAAACAGCCCTTTATTATACAAAATAATACAAATATGTTAAGTTAAGTCATCTAATCCTAAATATCTGGTTGATATAATGAGTTGAAATGTAGAAATTTTAATACTGAAGTTGCTGATTTCTTTACGAGGTGCCTAATCACACTCTTTTCATGCCCGTCTGCATTTGAGTTACACGTCCTGCAACAAAATACCACCTTTCTGCTGGATGTTATGTCCCCAAATGGCTGATAACTGTCCCTGTCAGCAAACATTTCTCATAACACTCTGTTGTACAAGCTGTTATTTCTTCAGGGCATGTGTGCTCTTTTTCTGCTTGAACCTAACATTCACATAAAGTGTGAGCTCTGGACATGACTGTGGGGCCCTCAGGACACATTGACCAGGGCAAAATTGAAAAAAAAACAATTAAAAAATGCAGTTATAGGTGCAAACTGCAGAGGCAAATGCACCCTCCATGTTATCAGTGGATGATTTTTAACTTGTGTTTCCGCCTGTTCAGACCAGACCAGCTGTTTTAGCAAACTGCTGCACAAAGATCAACTTAAATGGCTTGTTGGCGCGCACTCTCCAACATGTAGAAAAACCTGCCAGTTATGTTGGTTTAGCCTCTTTCACTTTGATATAGAGAGATAATCAATTAATCAATTAATTAATTAATTTATCAAGCAAAATTTGCTGTTTCCTGCCTCTCAAAATATGATGATGATGGACTGTTGGAAAACGTGATGGAATTTTTTTACTATTTTCTGCCATTTTTTATACTAAACAACTTATTGTAAAAAAAATAAACGATTAGTGGATAATGAAAATAATCGTTAGTTGCAGCCCTACTTCAATATATGTTTTCATGCATTCAAGTGGAGGTTTAAATGCACATCTTAATGTCTCTAAAGGTGAGATTAGTGGCTGATTCTTACCAACATCACAACTGCTGCATAATGTATAAAGCCTTTTATTTTCAGCACATTAAATAGCTGTAGTGATTGAACAATTTGCTTATTTTGTGCGAGTTATCCATGGCTGCCACACATCTGTCCTCGGGTGCCACCTAGACTAGAACTGGCACTGGTTGTGAGTTTCTCCCAGCACAGATGGAAACAGACCTCTAAACCCTGATGCAGAGTTTTTGGGGCTGAGAGTTCGGATGAGGATGTGACAGTTAAAGGATGAAGAAAAGCAGGCTGAGAGGGAAATATTATCTTTGGAGATGTTGCTACTTTTTGATCCACGTATTAAATTAATATCACTATCGAGAAAGATGTCTTACCCTCAGGGTACAGAGGACTTCAGTGTCGAGGCTGCAGATCTGGCAGGCTCCATCATACAGAGTCAGTATCTTGGCGTTACTGTAGCTGTAGCCATCATTGGATACCTGCCATCAGCAGAAGCTTGATTACTGTGGATCACTGGGAAAAGGCATTAAACAAATAAACTGAACTGTAGGAAGGTGAACTGTAGTCGCTCACATCCTCAGCTACTCAAATATGTCAATACATTGTACAATCTGAGAATAATGTCGTGTAATTTCACCTCCACCAACAATATAAACTGCAGGTACTGTGATGCTGGAAGGCCCTCCTCAGTGATAAATGTTCTCCAAATCTAACAGCTGTGAAAAAGTATTCCCACACTTCCATTAGTCCATTTTCCTTCTAGTTGTGGACGCTTTCCACAACTGCAGCCAGCAAATAAAAACAAGCAGTCTTCATCTGTCTGCTTTTCATTACTTCAGTGCAGATTTAATATGAACATCTCATATTGGGAGATTCTGAGATAATGAAATATTTTGCAAAATAAGGATAGAAGTTAATCGCTAGTTTTGAGAAGGACTCAAGGCTGGGAATGGAAAAATAAAAAATGGAGAGAGAAGGAGACCAGCATCAACAAGGAAGGACGGAGTCAATGGATTTGTTTTTTTTACAGCAGTTTCACCAGTGTGCATTGCAGAAATGGTTGGAAACATGAAAATATGTACAGGCCGGTGAGATGGGAAGGGGTCTATGTTGGAGGAAATGTGGAGAACAGCTGGCAGATCATTTCCATGTATTTTGGAGCTGCTATTCGGCTGTACTGGCAGGAGGTAATACAGAACGTTTTTGGTGACGGAATATCGATTTGGGCAATATTGCAGCTCATTTATTGGTGCAAGACAAATATCTATTAAAGATATTCTGATTATTGTGACTATTATAAACAGACCGAACCTCCAACAAAGACTGATTGGATAGATAATGTGACTAATATTCAAAGTATGGAGAGAATGACTTTATCGCTGAATCTACAGATTGATAAATTGAAATATTTGCAATCCATGGGAAAAATGGATTGTGTTTGTGACCTCATGAGATGAATACTGATCCGTTACTGTATGAACTGACATGTATTTCCATCAGTATGACGTTTGTATGAATGCAAAGGTGACCAACCGTTTGTTCCACTATGTTTTGTTGTATTTTTATGTTTCTTTAAAGAAAGAAAGTATATATAAACATAAGGAATGGTTGGAAACATGACTAACTTTGATCTGCCAGCGGGCCAGTGGTCTGTTCGTGACAGTCTCCAGGTCCCGGTCTGCAGGAGCCCGGCTGTCCTCCAGGGGGAGCTGGCACTCAAGAGCCGTCACATCCAGAAAGATGGCCAGGACAAACTGGGGCTCATCCAGAACCCACTCCCCATCCACAAACTTGACGGGAGACACAGAGGGAGAGAGAGGGAGGAAGCAGTGAAGGATAGTGGGTCCAAGAGAGAGAGAGAGAGAGAGAGAGAGAGATGTGAACATAACAGGGAAGGACAGAGGAAAAAAAGGATAAAGTAGAAAGAGATGAGAACAGATGAAAATACAGATGTCAGCTGTAAGGGGAAAAGAAACAGAACAAGAAGCAGAAAAACCACAAAGTACCTTTTCTTTAACAAACTCACACTTGAGCTCGTAGGAGTCCTTGAAGCCCTGACCGTAGACCTGGATGCTGGAGCAGTCTCCCTGTCGGACGTCACACAGACCCTCCTTCTCCAGCTCAGTGATCTCTGGGATCTGGTCTTCACAACACCAACAACAAAAAAGTGCAGACAAGCATGGACTGTTAGACCCGAGAATTTACTGCACATGTCTAGCAATCATAAGTCTGTCATCATAGAGGTCCTGTGGAAAGACAGATGTGTGCAAGTAACTGCTGATTGTATTACAATTAGGCTACAAACATAGAGATACCTTAAAATGTTCTTGTGGTTTAGGTGTAGGTCAATTTAATACCATTAAACTTTTAGCAAAGTTTTGGCTTGTTTTTACTTTAATGTACTGTGAGCTGTAGCTGTAGCCTGCTTCATGAACCTAAAGAAACAGCTGCATGTTAGTTTTCTTATATGGTAGCCAGCTGGCAAATTTAGCAAAACAACAAACCTTATTGTTAAAATGTGACTATACAAGTGAATCTGAAACCTTCCCTGTCATGCCTCCCTTTCACTGGGTATTGGTAACAAAAACAGGCCAGACTAGACATTATTTTATTGAAATAACATGAACTGTGTGTTCCTTTTTGCTGTTTTCAGCAAAAAAACAAACTAACAGACAGACAAAGTTAGCAACTAGCTGGTGAACATGGTGGAGCATTTAGCAGCTAAAGAGCCAGATATTTTATTCAGGACTTGGTAGAGACCAAAAACAGAGCTAAAAAGAAAGTGAACATTAGACTTAAATTCATTAGGTAGACAGAAATACCCCAAAAGTATTAATACTGCTTTAATAGCCAGAACTTCCTGTAAAGGGTACATGTATTTGTGTGTGGGAGTACTGCCTTGTACTTATTGTACTTATTGTATGTATTTTGTAGGGAGTCTGAAGGTTGCAGATAGACCGATTTGTGGCAGATAAACAAAAAAAAAAAAAAAAACAATTAATCAAAATGCAGTTTTAGAGAAAAATAACTTCACATCTAAATTAATCTATAAAGTTTTGTTGAACTGGCCACATGTATTCAGCAACACAACCAGCTGTCACAGCCACTGTTGCTTCTGAAGTGTTATGTTATATTATTCACAGACTTTGGCGCGTCAGGTGCTGGATGTTTGAGGCAGATACCAATATTGATATTTGAGAGTTTAACAAATCTGATAGCGATATATCAGCTGATATTCACATAACATGAACAAACATTTTTATATGGATTCCTTAAATTTCTAGGTTTAAGTTTTTTGTTTTATTTTTTTTTAAGAATTTGGGACAGTGTGTCGGTGTATGTTTAATATGTTACCAGACAGCACACTGCAGTCATATGATCCAAATCCAGGGAAGCAGACACAACCCCACTCTGAGCACTGGCCGTTCCAGTTGCACAGATTGGGACACTTGAGGACAGCCAGAACATCCTGGTACTCTTCTTCTCTCCTCCTCTCCTCCATTAGCCTCCTCTCACACTCATTTTCCAGCAGCGGCAGTGTTGCATTCAGCCACGACAGCTCATCCTTCAGCTGTAGGTCGGTAACACACATAGCCACCACATGGCTAATTAGTGACTCTTCTAGCAGGCGCCCGCAACCTAACGCTATGCTGGAGTTTGCCACAGCCTGCTGGCACTGAGTCCTGGCCTGCTGCTCGGCCAGGCCAGAAGGTGTGGGCCACGTTAGGGAAGAGTCTGGTTGGACTGCGGCTTCATGGTCCTCCGGGAAAAAGTAGGTGAAGCCCTCCAGATCAGACTGGCTGAGGCTTTGGTGCGGAGAGTTAGACACGTAATGGTGGGTCTGGCGCCTGTCTCTACGTCGCTGGTGGTGAGCTGAGGTTGAAGCTCCATCCCTGGAGGCTCTCAAGGGGAAGCTTCTTTTACGCGGCTGAGCGTCACTACCTCGATCCTGGGTGTTTCGGCTGGAGTGGCCTGGAGGCAGCGGCTGCCTGTCATTTCCTTCACCTCTGAGTAGTTCCACTGAGCTGATGTACTCAGCTGTGACGTCCAGAGTGGGGATGACACTGGGGAGATGCACGTTGCCGTGATGAGAGCAGGTGGAGTCGGAGGAGGTGACTGGTTGAGATCGGGCTCTGGGAGATGTGAGGCGGGGCCCTGCCTGACAGTTGCAGTACTTGCGGGGGCTCAGTGTACTCAGATGGGAAGGCACGGTGTCAAACAGGCTGCTGCCTGGAGGGAGCCTGAGAGAGGGAAGGAGAGGATGTCACTGAAGAGGCAACAAGGTTTGACAGGACGGTCTTTGCATGGCCTCACTAACCTGGCAGGGGGCCCTGGGCTCCCATAGTTGATAATGTGGTTAGCAGTGGTTATAATCAAATTACATACATCCAACTGACACAAAGTGAACTGTTGTGGCCCCTGGGATCTGGGGCCCAGGTGAAGCTGCCCAGTGTACCAGACTGGTAATCCAGCCTCGGCTCTTTGGAGATGATGTTTACTAGAACAAAACTTTGGAGAAGAAGCTTGGCTCCTGACTGACTACTAAAAATGTCTAAAACTTATAGACATCCTAAATAGTCAACAGGAAAAAAGGTCTGTTTAGCTGAACAGCTAATATGCTGCTAGCCAGGTTCCAGACCTCTGAAGCCCTGCTCTCATCTCATATTTGTTTAGTGATTCAAATAGGTCTGGTGTTGCTGCTGTTAATGGCGGTTAGAGAAACAATTGACCAATCAGAGTTTAGTAGGCAGGATTACATGTCCTCTTCCTACATAGCTAGCTAGCTGTCTAGTTACATTCATGAAAAATAGCAACAAAAAAATTGCAACAAGCGTGGATGCGATTGATGCAGCTGTCATCTAACAGAAATAACTACTCTTAAATCGACATACTGTATGTCTGCTCCCAGCAACCACTCCCAAAACAAGACAGGAACGTCACTCTAAAAAGCACTGACCTCCATTCAGAGATAAAAGCGTGCAGATCGTCCAGTGCGGCGCCCCCTGCTGAGTGGAAGTCGTTGTCTGACTGGCCGTCATAGGTCCCACACAGGCCCTCAGTGTGGCTCCGGTCTGAACCGGGGGCTCTCAGTGTCAGACTCATTCCCCAGTCGAACACGTCTGCACGAACAAACGCTCCCGACGAGAAGATCATCTGCAAACAGTCAAAGATTCAGGACTATCGCATGAAGACAGAGAGCAGGTTATGTTCAACAACAAGCAGCCAGCAAGGCGGTCCTGGCAGCCTTTTGTTTCTACACCTTTTTTAATAAACAGACTGGTTTGCATAAATCAAGAACCTCTTCTGGTGTCTTTATCCAACATTTAAGTGGAAGAGATTTAATAAAGTAGACTTCTTTTGTTGTAAGAGTTCAGTCATATTTCCAGATTTTGTAGTTCTCACACCTCCACTGACCTCAACACTAATGTTTAACACTAACTGTTTAAAATATTTTTGGAAGTGCTCTGTAAGTTGGTGGGGCTTTAAGTAGGTATCAAAGTGTATGCTGTATAAAAAACATACATTAGTCTCATAATTAGTTTATATATTATTGTTATTCCCCCCTAAAAATGCAATGATTCTTATTTAATTAACTGAATAATGTATTCATGTTGTTGTTTGTTCTAAATAATGTTATGATTTATGAACTAGAAGCTATGTATATAGAGAACATAATGTACAACAGACAGATTTTTGAAGTGTGTCTGACTCGTCCTCACTCACTGTGACTTTGCGTCCCTGGTAGGACTCGGTGATACGAATGCCGCTCTTGCTCAGGTCTCTGTTCTTCACAGACAGGTGAGGCTTGGTTTCACCCATTTCACCGCTGCACATGTCAAAAGCGACAACATCGCCGCCGTCCCTCACCACGAAGCCGCACACACACGAGGTGGCATGCACCACGCTGCCGCACTCCCACTGACGAACATGGACCTCAAATGGCCAGAAACTGCTCTTATAGAGAACAAAGGTGCCTATTTGGTAGTTCTCATAATGCCTGTGAATAAAAAAAGACAAATATTCAATGAATCTTTTGCCTACATTTGCTATTATACTACAGTGCAAAAACAGACAGAAAAGTCATCATTAACCGTGGACAATTAAAAATGTCCACATATAATAATATGTATTAAACTGCAATCAAATTAAAGTTTATGATACATATAAAATATGTTTCCGGATTAACTGAATAAGAGACTGAAGTACCTGCCATCAAATGTGATAATGTGAGGATCAGTGAAGGAGTAGCAGTAGGCTGAGGGGACATCCTTCACTGTTATCTGAAAAGATCAATTTAATTCCTTCTTAGAATAAAATACTCAGGATACATGATTACAGTACAGAATGTACAGTTTGTCCTCCACTGTATATTTAAAAAACAACAGGGTTATATATCATAAAAGCAGTTTGAAACAAGCAGAAATAAGAAAGGAAAATCATAAGAAAAATAATTTTAAAAGAAGGTTAAATTGGAATACTACAATGTGCAAAGATCTAAATATTTAGAGAGATGAAGAACAATTTGATATATAGAAACCTTGTGAATTAATAAACTATCAACAAAGTATCACAAAATATCAGTTTTTCAAATTCCCCTCGGTCAGTTTCATCTGTTTACCTCCACGGGTTCTGGTGAGTATTCGTTCCAAAGAAAATTCTGTGTGACGATGGATTTAACGGAGATCTGAGTTGTCCTGTTAACATCTTTGACAAAGTCGGTGACGGGGCTGAAGTGGATCAGAGCTCGACCACAAACCCCGTCCCTGCAGGGGCTCCGGGACAGATCCACCACACAGGAGGACAGAGACAGATCTGCACCCAGTAAACCCTCACCTATAACACAACAAGGAATGAGGTTCGGTTTATTTGCATGATGATAAAAGAGAAGTTTCAACCATGGCAATGAGTTAATGTCAGTTAGCTAGCTACAGCTGATAAAATCTGCCAGCAACCGTTGTCATTTCAGCTGCAAAATCAATGGTTACTGGCTAAAATTTAGAAGCCTTCATTTGTTTACTTCCGTCTAAAGTAAAGGGACCAATGTTTCAAAAATTACAACAGATTTTGATTGGTAAATCTGCCACCAATTTCATTATCCAGCTGTCATTATCTTGCTGTCCTTAGTCCTCACCTTTACTGCTTGTGCTGAGCTGCAGAGACAGAGTGCACTGTTCTGCAGAGGAGGTGGACTCTTCCAGACATGGGACAGGAACTGTGCTCTCGACCAGCAACTCATACAGCCTCCCATCCTCAGATGCACTGCTCACCTCTGGTCTTAGCTGCACAAAACAGTTCTTCATCAACAACACATGACATTCAGAGAGAGAGAGGCTTCAGGACAAAGAGATATTTCTTGGAGGAACAAATCATCTCTTTAGCCAACAAGCTTTTGAGAGAGCATCAGCTAACAGACTTGAATGGCAACAAGGAAACTTGTCAAAATCTAAATTAAATATACTGTAGTTTGAGGAGGGTCAAATAAATCTGGGGTTTTGAAATGTTTTGTCTTTAGTAGCCAGCAAATGAGTCTAAATCAGTCTTGTGGACCAGAAATAATAATCCTGTAACTTTTGGTCTGTTTTGTGTTACACAACATTTCTGCAGCCAGGTGGCCAACATCTCATAAATACTGGATCATGGCCCACTAATTAAATTTAAAAAAACCTCACTGAGTGAGATACTGAAGATAAACAGCAGGAAAATAGGGAAAAGAGCAGTCAAAACTTTAGTATGAGGTATTTTTTGTCTTTACTTTTCTCACTTTTTCTGTCTACATAAAAAAAAAAAAAAAAAAACTTTGTGAATTGTAACTTAAGAGTCGAAAAACACCAATTTCAAGATCAACTGTAACTAAAAGTTGGCAATAACTTTTTTGTTCTTTCATCCATGTTGATGGTCAGCAAGATAGAGTCTTAATGTTAAAATATGGATATATTTTTTAACTTTGGACAGAGCCATGCTAGCTTTTTCCCCCTGCTTCCAGTCTTTATGCTAAGCTAAGCTAATTGCCTCCTGGCTCTAGATTCATACCCACAGACATGAGATTAGTATCAATCTTCTCCTCCTACGTCTCAGCAAGAAAGAAAATGAGCGTGATTCTCTAAATGTTGAAATCTTCCTTTAAATATTTACCCATATACAGTAGTCACTTTTTATTCTGTGTAAGTATACATACACACAGCAATGTAATAAAAACCTACAGACAGAACCACTGTATGCAAAAACATACAGCAGCACAAATAAATTGTCTCTTTGCTCCATAAAATGACTATAATAAATAAAACTTCAGATTACTGTGATGTACCCTAATCCCAGCGAAGAACTCCTGACTTTCCACTGAAGCACCACGGATGTCGGGCGAGTCCAAGAAGAAACTGGAGCTGGAGCAGTAAATCTGAGAGACGTAGGGAGAGAAAGATTTATTGTCTTTCTTCAAAATCTGAATTGTTTTGCCCAAATTGTAAAGAGACACAGAGAGAAAGCAGAATAAAAGGAAAAAATCCCAGATGTATAAAAGGTTTTATAGTTAAGGCCAGGTCACACACACGACCAGCGGGCAGTAAAACAAAACGACATGTTGACATATTTCAATAATAGCTTCAGTCGCTGTTGGCTGAAAGTCCAAGAGCAAAATTTCTGTCTTATTTCCAGAAGAATGGGAAGTCGATAGCCGTAGCAATGCACTACTGACAGCAAGTAACAAAAAACTCATTGAAATTAGACCTTAACCTCCTGACATGAGGTTAAGTTGGCCCTGACTGTTAGCTTTCATTAGCCTAGGGTTATTATTAGCCCAGTGCTAATAATAACTCTAGGCTGAAGATAGCAAATAAATATTATTTATTATTACTATTATGTACACTGTTTATCACCTCTCTTGTCTTTTGCAAGAGAAAATGGACTTGATTTGTTTTGTTCTCACTCTTGTCTTTGGGAACGCCCCCTTTAGTCCACTTTTTGACTAACACTAGAGCTAATTTTGAAACTGAACTGGACACAAGGTCATGTTGAACCACTGCAACCCCTGCATCAGACCTTGTCCCCCAGACGGAGGTTGAAGCCGTCCAGCTCGATAAAGGCGGAGGTCTGGATGGTGGTCTCCTGTTTGAGCTCCTCCTTCCTGCCCTCAGGTGAGAGGCGGGACCAGGCCACCACGTAACCCAGGGAGCTGTTGGAGCTGCTCCCAAAGCTGCACTTCAGGTAGACGGTGTTTCCTGTCACCTCGGAGACAATGACTGGTACAGATGGAGTGGGAGGCTGCTTTGCTGACAGGAGAGAAGCGGAAAGAGATGATATTTATGCAAAGTGTTCTGTTCTGTGCATGTTGGTGGTGTAAAACCCACAACAGATGTGGAAGAGGAAGCCAATACAGCTGTTTTATTAAGAAATCAATGTCTTATAGACAGTATATCGGATAGTAAATGTACATCAGTGTCTTGTGTCAAAGTGATTAATTCAACTAAATAAATTACATCTGCAGTTTGACTCAACTATTTCTTCAACCTTCTCATATAAGTTTGTTTGTCCACCCACAGGCTCCCTTTTCAACCTCATTAATGATCTTAGTATACTGTACAGTATATGGCCAAAAGTATGTGGACACCATTTCTCCATACACCTTATACTTTCGATCTTGGGCTGTTTTTCATGGTTTAGGCTAGGACCAACCAGCATAAAATGATATTTTAGACAATATTGTGCTTCCAAATTTGTGGAAACAGTTTGGAAAAGACCCTTTACTGTTTCAACACGACAATGGCCCTGTGCACAAAGCCAGGTCCATAAAGAAATGGTTTTCCCAGTTTGGTGGGGAAGAGCTTGACTGGCATTAACACACCCCTGGCTTCAACCCCATTCAGGTTCAGATATCTTGAGATAAGTCTTCCCAGAAGAGTGTTGAGGCTGTTATAGCAACATATGAATGGCCATAGTTCAGGAATGAGATGTTCAACTGTTCAATCAAATATGGGTTTAACGTTTAGTTTACTACATACTTTGTTCAGGTGTCCATGTATTTTTGTCCATACAATCTATAATTAGTGTTGTCAGAGAAAATACGAGCCCTAACCCAGGCGATATACTGTTAGCTTTATGCTTTATTTAACAACCATAAACACATAATTTACTAACATATGGCTGGAGACTGGTGCTAATTTCCATTCCAGGTGGATTTAATGACAAAAAAAAAGTCCCACTCTGGGAAAGTAATAGAACTGCTACTTCTAAATAAACTTAAGTCATAACTGACAAATGCAGCAAATGGTTATGCAGAGGAAGGTAGATGAAGCTGATGTATATGAGCAGGTCCAGCCAGAAAATATTCAGCCTGCTCTCTGAATTCAAAAGTAGAAAAGTGAGCAGCAACCTGGATTCTATTATTTAAAACAAGTGAATGAACATATCTAATTAAACCTCCCTCCTTCTTCCCACCTCTGCCAGCTTCCTAAAACCTGCCTTGGCATTATTCACGACCTGGCTGAGGGCCGTCGCCATGGAGACGAGGCCCAGCGGACGCCCGGGACACATGCTCAGCTCATTAAGAGGAGCGGCGAGGGGGCCGGCGGTGCATTCCTGACCGCTTGGCAACTCCCTGACCTCCTGATTGTTTTGGTGTTTGGCCTAACACGAGGAGACAAGCGTAAGCCGTAAACACAGCAGCAGGATCCTCACTTTTACATGTTCCACCGATGTTCACCTCGTCTGGGCCGCAGGGCAGCGACGTCGTGGGTAAAGTGTCCGACATCTCTGTTAGATAGATAGGAGAGCAATTACGGCACATCATTAATTCACATAATAGATCATACCACATGGCAGAGAAGAGACTCTTTGTTTCCAATATTTTATCTGGGAAACAGTTTAGTTAATGCAAGTGTCTGATGTTGTGGGTTTGACGTGTATCCCAGAAAGGAAGGGAACGCCTCACGCTCATTACTCTGTTGCAGTCTTGTTCTAAAGATTTGCCATATTGCCTTCTTCAGGATAATGTCGTATCCTGCCTCTGTCTGGGCACTATGGTATGTTCACATGAGAGTAATACATCCTCATATTTACATGAAGCAGATGTGAGCTGTCTGTAAGATGTTGGTACTCTCCATTGGTTATAGTTAATATACCACAGCCAAAGAGTCATACATCAGGACACCACAAACACAGAACTGAATCAATACAATAGGTATATTAAACTGCAGGTAACTGTAGCAACAATACTGCTTCGTGCTGTATTACCATTTAACTCTCAATTAAACTGGCAACAAACAAACTTTTAAAAAAAAAGGGATGACAATTTGGTAATTGGCCATGCTATAAGCTTGATAGTATACTCTGAGGAGCCCTAATATAGAAAATAATGGACTCGGCAGACTTTGCTCTACCTCGTCTGTTTTATCTGTTCGAGGGTGAAACAGATGACTGAAATACACATCTGTGTCTGTAAGAGCTTCTATCATTTAATGCAAAATGTTTATAGCAACCTTTGTGTGTTATGTAGATGAATGTAAAGCATTATTATCCAAAGAAAGTCACTTGTTAAGTTGAGGGTTGAAATTAGCATTTTTTAAAAGATGCAAAAGTGCTCTGAAACAAATACTGTATTCATGTTAAGCTACAAGCAGCCAGGCTCTCTGAGAAGGACCAGACACACAGCAAATCTGCTTCTCCAGAGGAGTTTAGGCTCATAGAGATTTTATAGCACATACACTAACCAACTTTAAGTAACTTTAAGTAGCTAGTCAAAGCTACAATGTAGAAAGTGGTTAACATCTTCAAATACAAGCACATTTGAACTTGCTTGTCTTACTTTACCATTTGTATGATATAATTACATTAAGGATTATTACAAATACGAATCTTTCTGTTCTGACATACCCTGTGCGCAGTATCCCATGCATCCCTGCGTAGGCTGGAGCAGGTAAACATTGAAGTCTCCACAGTTGCGGACGGTGACCGGGATGCGGAACATGCAGCAGTCTTTGCTGCTGCTCGGGAAGAATTGCCAGGCAGCACAGGCCGTTAGCTGCCTGACCTCCAGAGGCCCCGGCAGGGACTCACCTTCACCCAGGGACAGCCACACAGGAGCCTGAGTCCCACAGTGGTTCACCTGGATGTTTAGAAAGAGACAGAGGGGAGACATTCAGACAGTTTGGCAACAGTGCACACATTTTGACTGTCTAAGTTGAAATATGACAGATTAATGAAAGCATTCTATTTTTAATAATAATGTTTTACGCTTTACGTTCTTTCCCCAACATAAATCCACACCATAAAAGTGATGTGTTTTGTTTCAGAAACAAAATTTTGTTAGGAATAATGTTGAAAAATAGAAATAGGTAATACAGGCAACATAATGCCATGATGTCTGAACAAAGAAATGTGTGTAAGGACATTGACAGTCACTGGAAACCTTGTGTGTCTTAACATACTTGGTCAATAAAGCGGATTCAGAAAACAGCAACACTTCCAGAAACCTAAACTTTGCCAAAAGAAAATGAACCCATAATTTAAAAACAGACAAAAACAACGCCCACTTTGCATAAAAGATGTCAACAAAATACACAACCACTTTTAACCAATATAGCATAAATCTGAAAATGCAAAAAATCTGGATATGTATTTGACAAAGCTACAGTTTGTTGCACTAAAAACTCTTTGGCCTGACAAATCTAGCCATTTATCCGCCATCACCATAAAGACATCGCCTTATTATGTAACACATGTTCACAGCGATCCTCTCTTCCTTCCTCCGCCCACTCCTGTGGATATCCATCACCCAGGGAGAGCAGCGATGCCCTGGGAAGGCAGAGGGATGCTGACACTTCAGATGGATCCTGCAGGCTCCTCACAGCAGGCCGCCCGCAGGAAATGAGACACATTCCAGCTCTCCTTGCACTCTCCTTCATAAATATGTACACACAAACACACACACACGGATAGCTGTGTGTGTCCACAAGTGCATATGTATTCATGCTTGCACACATGCATATCTTATCTCTTGACAATGAATCACTCAGGTGAAGACAGAGAGGCCACCTCAGAGTTTCTCCACATGAGGTCACGGATGGGGTCACGAGAGATTTCAAAGATTGATGTAGTGATATTTGTAATTAAAAAAACTAAATCAAACATTGAAATATATCAACACTTCTATATAGTGATCCTGGACCTCACCACATGCTTCTGAAAAAAGAGAATACAAAAGTGACTGACGTGATAAAATGAGAGCTCCATAAATGCAGAGGTCATGAGAGTTTTATGACCTTCAACTAAGGTCACAGCCGCCACACGGTTAAGAAGCACAGGGATACCTTAAGTCTGACTTGATTGACGTGGAATTTTTGGAGGCTAATCGCTAAATGTTGTTACTGAGGCTTCTAAAATCAGATTTTGTGCTGACATTTGAACTGTAAATTAAAATTTGACAATTTTTCTGCCAAAGAAATTCCCAAAAAGACAAGTATAAAGATTTTTTTTTTCTTTACGAGTCGGAAAAATCTCTCTCCAAACCATTGGTAATTAAAGTGTTGGCAGATTCTTAACATAAATTTTGCCTTTTGTGCATGCACAATGACCACATCTTTACACACGAGCTTCATCTAAGGAGGGTTGATTCACAATCTGCAATTGAGGAGCTGAAGTAGCTGAGGGGTGAGAGAGTTGAACTTGTAGCTCAAAGTTTGGCAGACGGAGTCCTTGATTAAGTACCTCACAAAGCCCAAGACTGATGAGGTGAAGCTTCTAACTGAGCAAAAGTAGAGCTGAAGTTGCAGTGGAGCAGCCTGCAGATGTAGAAACTGGCTGAAAAAGGGCCTGCATGCTCAGCAAACATCCACTGGATATGTACATGCACATAAGCCACAGCACTGACGTTACTAAATATTCCTGATAGTTCATTTACTGTATGACGGAGATACACAACACATGTAGTCAGATTATTTCACAGTTAACTCCTCCAGTCTGTGTGTTTACAAGATGTTTTTACAAAAAGAGATCATTTACCTCCACACACTGGGTGGGCATGCTCGCCGGCTTGTCAAAAATCTGAAACTGGTACCAGCCCGGAGTGAGGGAGTGGTCGCAGATGAAGTCCTGCAGGGCCGACTGCTGCAGCCAGCTGGAGCTGAAGGTGGTGCTGCGGTAGGGGTTCTGGAGGATGGAGTGGCCACCCGGCGCACACTCTGGAGGGAGCACTACATGTGCAGCCAGAGAGACAACATAAGCACTGGATGTACACCAAGACTGTCAATACCAATTATCAAATATATGGAAGGTTTTCTTCAAGATTTAAAATTGAATATCAAAGCTGATAAAAAGGTGCGGCTCAGTGTTGAGGTTTGTACACAAACCATGAAACGCACTTACATGAGAGAGAGAGAGAGCTTGATTTTATCATTTAAACTATGACTACATTTACTGTATAAGACTAAAATTATTTTGCACAGACAAAACTGACTTGTTGGAGTCTGGGTCTCAATACTGAGGATGGATGACAACAGGTAGGCTGCTTTTAGAGAGATGGCTGCTCAAATCAAATTGAAGTAGGCTAAAGTACTTATTGGTGTTAAGTAATAAATAACTTATGAACCTTCTACACGTCTTCTATATGGTAGGTACCATCAGCCTTTTGAAATATGTGGACTACTATAATGCAGGTAAAGCAAAGTATCTTCTCACACCTGAACCCATGTGTTCAACTTTCCCATTAGGTCACAGGCAGGTATGTAATCTGCAATTTACAGGTTTTAAGCACACCTTCAAACACCAGCACGAAGAAATCAGTTTCACAAAAGACCTGAGGTGGAGCCAAACCTAACAGCATTATTATTAATGGATTTTCCCAGCAGGATGTGACTGCTGATGTCCATAAGATCCGTTTTAATGATATGGTTTCACATGAGTTGTAACAGAAAGGGAGGAAGTACTTGGTATTCATCAGCTTGTGGTAAAGAGCTGTTGCAAACATCATTCATTTTGCTTATTATAAGCATGTTACAAAAACTTCAAAGAATCTCGTACTTGTCCGTTTGAGGTCAAATGTGAATTTAAAGCAGGAGGCGCACCTCTTGAAAGACATCCTTTTTAAAACTTTACTGAGTGGAAGGAAATCCTAAAACTGACAGAGAAAGGAAAAGGTCGACAGGTTAAAGGTTAAAGGAGGACTCTTAAACACACAGTTTGAGAGCTTTGGGATCATTAGAACAGCCAATAAAATAAAACAAAACAAGGACATCGTAGATCTGTGTGCAAAACGTTTACCAAGGAAGATGTCAAGGCAACCTCTGGACATGACACTACGGTGTTTTGTTGTGACCACATGAGCCATTTCCACGTGTGAAACTGAGAATGGACAGCGGCTACAAGAATCAGTAAGAGAGGCTTAAGACTTTAAGATGAAATCTCATTAACATGGCTGGTTCCAGACCTCTGAATCTCCACCTTCATCTCAGATTTGTTCAGCCATTCGAATGGGTCTGGTGTTGTGCCCGTCAACGACTGTTTGGATTGGGACGTCATCTTCCTACATAGCTAGCTGCCTCGCTACATTCATGACAAATAGTTACAGAAGAATGGCGACAAGCGTAGATGAGATGCAGCCTTCAAAAGATGCAGCCCCTGAATTGAGCCACAGCACAATACCGGGCCTCGAAACCAGTAAACCAAGATGGAACGCAGCCATTATTGATATCATTAATTCCACTTGTGGTTTTCCTAGTTTGTTATGTAGGTTCACGCTGAAGAAGCAAAGCCAGAGAATCTTAGGCTTTTCGAGAGTTGGCAGTGGCCGAAAGTGACACACTAACCTGTTTCCAGACCTCTGAATCACTGCCCACATCTTAGATTTTTCAGCAATTCAAACAGTGAGGTGAAATCAAGTGAAAAATCCAGTCTATAAATCCAGTGGCACACCTGGTAAATTAGGGAAGAATGTTATGTTAAACTCAAGATCAGGCAGTGAAGACAGGTGACTAAGGAGGTCAAAAGACAGAGAGATGCTTGAGGTTTATAGTGGAAGTTAAAATATGATCATAAACGTGAGAGCAGACAGAAACAAAAAAGATCCAAGCTGTAACCAAGAGGTAGCGGCCTCTGCCTTTGTGCGGTGCAGCAAAGTTTTCTGGCCCTGACCTGAGAGGTCAAGTGAAAGGTGATAGCCTGACTGACTGAGTCTGCCACAGCGGTGACAGGCAGACGAGCCGCTGAGGGAGACAACAGGAGCTGTCAAAGCTGCCAATAGACATCCTTCATTCTCAACACCTGGTTGCTTCAGTCCTCATCAGCTGGACAGGAACTCCGAGAGTCCACATCCTGTCTGTCTGTCAGAGTGAGCACCCCAGAGCCAACAACCCATGTGGGTGAAAAGATGGTGAGCTGTGTAGTCTCTGTTTTCCATGACCGCACAATACATTACACTCTGAGCATGAGACTTGGAGGTATGTGGCCTGGATGACAGTTAAATGATGGATGAGAAGGTGTCAGCTTCTTTTTGGCAGAGGAACAAACTCTGAGGACTTGGAGCTCTTACAGTGATTAAATTAGATGCTTCATCCCATTTTTGGTTTGTAAATTGTTATTTTTCTTACTGAAGAAAACGGAAGTCATCGTCATCACCTGCGAATAGTTTTAACAAGATGTTTGTCCATTAAATGTGTGAAAACAGAGCGCGCGCAGCTCCTGTAGCGCATTTAAACAGTCAAAATCAGAGTTTTTGAATCACCCAAGAGGAGCGAGCTTACCTGTTTGAGCGTGCATTGCGTTGGGAAGTAAAAACACAACGCACGGAAGAAGTTTCAAAACTGTTGCAAGTCTCATCGTCCTGCAGCGTCCAGCGCGCGACTTTGCAACTAAACTGCGCGAGCACTGAGCGCGAGCACTAGTTGGCACGGTTTTACCGAAAGTCTGCTCGGAGCGACAGGAGCGCAGCCCTCGTTTCCGTTATCCGACCTAAAACAAAGTGAAGCAGGAGGGAATCCTTGCAGGAGGCAGTTCGTTTGTTGAAGTCTCTCCTGGTTGGAGGACTGGAGGCCGTCGGCTGATCCGAGACGCCGGACTGCGGATGCTGAACACAGACTGCTGCGGGCTGCAGCATCATAGTGTGTTAGGAGGGGCATCAGCGGTACACCTTCTGACCCAAACACCTCTGCACACAGCTGCCACCAGTGGTGGAAGAAGCACTCAGATCTTACCACAGTGTAGAAATACTCTGTTACAAGTGAAAGTCCTGCACTCAAAATTTTAGTAAAAGTAAACGTATTAGAATATACTTAAAGTACCAAAAATAATACTCATTATGCAGATCATTGATCATTGATAGATTAATGTATGTATAATTTTAAAGTTGCAGCTGTTAAAGCTTAATCTATAATAATATATCATATTTTATTTGTTGATAATATTTTGTATTAATAATCTGAATCTGTAAAGTATCAGACAAATGTAGTGGAGTAAAAAAGTAGAATAAAATGGAATTACTCAAGTTAGTACATGTACCTCAAAAATGTACTGAAGTATAGCCTAGTACTTCAGTAAATGTACTTAGTTACACTCCATCACTGTGTGCCACTGAGTTGCAGCAGTATTACGTCTTAATACTTTAGATCTTTCAGAATAAAAATTGAATCTTAATGTTTTATCAGAATATGGCTGCAACTAACAATTATTTACATTATCGATTAATCGGCAAATTTTCTCAATTAATCGATTAGTGGTTTGATGTCTAAAACATCAGAAAATAGAGAAAAATTAACGTCATATTTTCCCAGAGCCGGTGGTGAAACATAACTAAGTACATTCACTAAAGTACTGTACCTAAGAACAATTTTGACATACTTGTACTTTACTTTGCATCTAAATTCAAATTACTTGTTTGGTCCAACAAACAGTTCGAAACCCAAAGATGTTTAGTTTACTATCACAAAGAACAAGGGAGCGTTTTGCATTTTTACTGACAAATGACTCAAATATCAAAATAGTTATGAATAACTGAATAATCAGCTGTTGTTTCAGCTCTAAACTACTAAACAACAACAAAGCAAATTTGAGAACTTATTCTAATTTGAATACCATAATACCACAAAAACAAAAGTCAAAAATGTAAAAAGTCAATCAGACAAACAAACAAAAACATGAATTCTGGCCATTAAAAATGTTCTGTCAACATCCGGATTCATTGAAATCATATTTACACATTTTATATTTATAATGTTTTATATGCAGATATAGAGATTAATCAGGGTGAAGCATCATAAACCTAAATTCCTTTATTCTGTAGGCTTCTGTTTTCTGTATCACCTTTACTATCCAAACATTAAAGATATCCACTTCATCAGTCTAATTACTGGGTGTCTGTTATAAAATCAATTATCCAAATCGACTTAAGCCTGTAAAAGTGTCTGCACCAAAGTTTGTTTTCTCCGTTTCTAAATGGGGAAAAAGTAGACTGATGGTCTAATCATGGAGGTTCACTACTGGCCAGCCACAGATATTTCATTAGTCACCACTCCAAACCACTAAAACAGATGGCCCACATGCTGCATTTTTCAGGGAAACGGCCTCGGCCAAAGAGTGGGATTTTGGATAAGCCAGATATCACATTCACGTCCTTTCCAAACTGCTCGTTTCCATTCTCACGCTTTAACTGCAGCCATGCTACTCAGATATAGAGTTTCACTGGCAGGAGCTGAGGATCTGGAGCCGATTGTTCTGTCAAAGACCTGAAACTGATCTCTTTACAGGAGGAAATAAGAAACGGAGGAAGTGATGGCTCAATTTTAATTGTAAAAACTCTGGAGGCTGACACTTTTTTTTTTTTGCAGTGGCTATAGTTCATTCAGGGAGGTTAGATGAGGAGTAGAAGCAGGGGATATAATGTGTGTTATTTTGGTCAGTTATATGCTTTAATAAGAGCTACAAGGATAGAAAAGATGAGATTCTCCCATGCAGACTTGCATGTTACAAAAATGTAGGCCTACAACTCACATTATTGATTAATCTGCAGATTATTTTCTCGATTAATTGATTACTTGTAATGAAAAATGACAATCACAGATTCGCAGAGCCCAAGGTGACATCTTCAAATGTCTAGTTTTGTCCAACCAAAAGTCCTAAACCTAAATATGTTCAGTTTACAAAGACATAAAACAGAGAAAAGCAGGAAATACTCACATTTTAGAAGCTTTTATCAGCAAATGTTTGTAATGAAAAGTGACTCAAATGATTATTTATTCAGATAGCTGCCGATTAGTTTTCTGTCGACTAATTGTTTCAGCTCTATGACAATTTTCCCATGTAAAAGCTGTTTGAGATTAATTAATAAATTAACTCTATTGTAGGAGTAGAGACTTTTCCCAAAGTCTCCAAGTATCAGCAGGAGGACTATTTTTGACAGTTTAAGTAAACTGTGAACTTTCAATAAAGTCAGTAAGACAATATTCTGTGATTAACGATGAATAAACCTTTGGACGATTATTTCTGCAGGTCTAGAGAGAACCAATGGGAAGCTAACAGCTGTGCAGGTCGTAGACTGCTTCTCCTGTCTTCTCCCAGTGCAACATGGAGGTGCCTGACTGTCTTGTTGAGACGCACGTTTGACTCCCAGGCGGAGGAGGGATATAACCCCTCCCTCATAAATCTCCTGGACCATCAACCTGCTAAGAGCCTGGAATAGCCATCAGGTAAAAACCCACTTTCTTCCCGTCTGCTCATGCCTCCTCTTACACAACCGGCAATTAAATCTCAGTCGGCCTCCCGGACGGAAAACGCAAATCTATGACCAGTGAACATATACGTACATGACATGTATTGGTTTGTAGCTTTCAAGCTAAATCCAGGGAGCAAAGAAATGGTAAACAAATGGGGATAATTGCCTCATTTAATACTTAAATCTACACACATGAGCTCAGTTTGTGCAATTTTCTCTCATTATAATCAGCTTTGCAGACGTGGGTGCGTGATATCAGCTAAATGATGCAGGGAATGCAAACTATATAATTACCTTAACCTCCACGGCTGACAGGAAAACTGATTGTACAACTTAAAAGACTTCAAGTGTACACAAGCAGAGCAGGAAAGCACAGGAAAGTGATTCAAACACAGGTAAATTTAAACCCCGGTCCAAAACCATGTTCTAAAGGTCTAAACATGAACACGCTTTCCCAGGTTTTACCTCTTTCTCTTCCTTGTTGTTGTGTCTCCCTCCATCACCTGCACGAAAATCACAAACATCAGTTGAAATGAATAATTCAGCACCTGTACAAGACTAAATCAGCACTCTGATTTACAGCCCACATGAGGCTGCTCATGTTCAGTAAAGGCTGAAAGTGCTTATTTAGTACTCAAGCACATTGGGATGATGGTGCTTCCCCACTGTCTTTGTTGGGCCCCTGTGGTGTAGATTTGGGCAACACCACATAATGATTGTGTCTTGGCTAACACGTGCATGAGTGGTGGAAGAAGTGCTCAAAATGCCAGTGAAGCTTCATCTTAATCTTTCAGGTGGTACGATGGGGAAAGTTGTACCTACATCACTCTGACTTAAGTAAAAGTGGCACGACACAGTGGAAAAGCAGTCCACTACAAGTAACAGTCCTGCATTTTATTATTTTGGTGTATTTGATGTCTTTTTCGGAGAGAGACCAGTATAGAGCTGGCAGGAAATGAGTGGAAATGACATGCAACAAAGGTCCCTGGCCAGACTTAGCATGTTAAACCCGAAGGCTACCGGTGCCTTGAGCTATCGTTGGCATGCTAACATGCTCACAGTGACAATGCTAACATGTTGATGTTTAGCAGGTATGTTTATCATGTTAATTATCTTAATTTAGCATGCATGCTATCATTTGCTAATTAGCGCTAAACACAAAGTACAGCTGTCCAACAGTTGTTGTGATGTCTCACTAAAAACCATAAATGTCAACCTCATGGTGGCGCTAAAGGAAAAGTCAGGGGGTCACCAAAGTCATTAGGATTCATCCTCTGGGGATCATCACTGACTGTACCAAATTTCATGGCAATCCATCCAATAGTTGTTGAGAGATTTCAGTCTGGAGAAAAGTGGTGGATCGCCATCCCTGCAGCCATACCGCTAGCAAGGCTAAAAAAAATAATAAAAGAAGGAAGGCCAAAATGAAATGAAAGAATGAAAGAAAGTAAAGACAGATTAAAAGATGATATTAGCAATTTTTCAAGAACGCATCTCATCTTTTTAATGTAAGATCTGATGTGAATCTGCAAGATATTCAGATTTTCAGATAAAATGAATACAAAATGCAATATTTCCCTGTGAAATGTAGTTGAGAAAGAGTACAAAGTCTCCTAAAATGAAAATACTACTAATTGAAATTCATACTTAGGTGCAATGCTTGAGTAAATGGACTTAAGTTGCTCTACTTTCCACAACTGGAGAGCGAAACCACATGAGAACTGCTGAGTGTGGGTTTGTTTTGTAATTGCTCCGTGCTGCAGAAGGAACTGCTTTGCGTTTCGTTACTGTAGAGGATGAATGTGACCTGAGAGCAGCTGGGTCATGACACAAGCTATTCCTGCCTCCACCCCCGACATCCAGCCTCCCATCACATACCCCAACCCAGACTGACCACTCAACACTATCTACCAACAATGCAAACAATGTCTTTTACAGTCTTTGACCCAGTAACAGACTAAATCCCCAAATCCTATCAGAGTCAAACATAACTGAAGACCATAACACTCGTAAAATAAGTTATAGGTGAGCTTACCATGAAATTTGAGAGCCTTAAAAGTTACAGAAACTAAAACAGTGATGGTAAACTCCAGGTTTTGGCGTCAAACTTCTTTCAGGGTTCACCTTTTTTTAACTGGCAGAAACACATGGCAGGATATGAGGTGGTAGAATACGATTTAATACACCAACATCAGCATCAGTAGACTTTAATGCACGCTTTGTTTCTTTGCAGATCTGTGTAATGAGTTGCATTACAAAGATCTCTCAAAATGTGACCATCCAAATATCTCATCAAGACCAGACAATGTTACACAACTTCAAGTTTACTCTGCAGAAGCATCTCTTTTGTGTTTGAACATACTTAAAGCTCCCGAAAACTTGAAAGTTAAAATTCATAAAAAAAAAAAAACATCCTTTGATATTATTTATTAAGAGTTTAACAGTCAAAAACTCAGTTAATCTGCTTCATCGGGACTGTGGGGGTGTGGTTTGATCAGTTTTGATTGACAGTGCTGGCAATAAAAGCAAACGACCACACAACTGTCATTTTGATTTAAATGTTGCCAAACTAGTAAGAAAAGTGAGGACAAAAACACAAAATACAGAACTCTCTCACGTGAAATAACCAAAACTAACTTTGACAGAAAATGGTGTGTTCAAGTACTGTAGGACCCTATAACTCATAATGCGAAGCTGGTTGAGAAAATATGTTTTCAGTGCCTTTGAATTCTGTCAAAAGTTGTGTTTAACAAATTGGACTACTTTTCTACTTTAAATGTCAACCAAAACTAGATGTACTGTATGATGACTTATGCTGTTGGAGTTTACATTGATTTTTTGTTTTGTTTTTGGGACTATTTTCCTGTTCTGGGGACTGTGATTTCCTACTCCCTAGAAAAAGCTGAAGTGGATGTGGAAGTTAAAGGAAAAAATGGACTGTAAAAGTAAAAAAATGGCACTTCATCATCAAAGTAACAAATGTAAGTGTGTGATTTATTCACATTTATGACTTTTCATGATTTATCACATTTCAGTGATTTACAGTATACCCCCCTCCACTGTCTGAGCTGAAATGAAAGTAAAGAGGAAAGGGAAGGAAAAGCTTTTGATCTGAAAACCTCAAAAATCCGCTCTTGTCTCAGTGACAGTGCTCAAACAACAGTAAAAACAGATGGAGGTCATGACACACAGTCAGACATGGGAAAAGAATATAAAAAAGTCAAAAAATGAGACGAGTAGTTTCTTCAGCTCAGTCTTGGATACTCTGTTTCAGCTTGTTTCTTCTTCCTTCAGCAGTGACGTAGCCATAATTTACGAGCTCCTCTGTGTTACAGCGTGATTTATCTGTGGTACAACAATGCAATTAGGCTCCATCATGTTGTCAGAGTGACATGTAGACGTCTCTGAGGCCACTGAAAGGCAGGGATAACCTCAGCATCTTGGACTGTCACGTCTGACAAAAGGCTCCTGTAATTGTTTCAGCCAAGCCACTGATTGCACGGTGGCTGTAAATGTCACCGGATACAATGGAAGGAGTTTTTCAGACACAGAGCTGAGGGGCAAAAGGTTGAGAGGAGCCTCTGAAGGTGGCAGCTCCTGGTTTAACAGGGGTGGCGAGGTCAGCTCCTTCACAGGCGCTGTTTGGCCTCAGCTCGGGTTTCCTGTTGCCTTTGCCGCCTTGTGTCAGCTGTCCGAGTCGGTACAAACAAAGTGACTGCTGCAACAACTGTCTGGAACAACTCTGCTGCACACAGATCAGTGTTTACATAAGGGGAGCTCTCCTGCTTACTGTCTGGCCTCTGATGTTACTGTTTTTCTACTATAATGACCTCTCATAACACATTTGGAATATACAGTGACTAAGAGAGACCAAGTTTTACAATGACTGCCAGGCTGTCAGAGCTTTTTTTGCTGAGATTGAATCAAAAAAATAAAGTTGCAGGCTGGAAAACCAAAAAAATGAGATGAAAGATGCTAAAACGCTCAGTAGATCTGAAAGGAACTGCAGATTTGGGATATAATTGTCTGTGGGTTTGTCACTATGAGTGACCCATTTCACATCACTTGTATCAATATGACGTATTGTTAATATAAAAATATTGATTAGTGCAGCTTTAAACTTGTTGACACATTAAGGGTAAGTTCCCTCTCGAGGGTAAACAGGTAAGAATCAACCACGAAAAAAGAGCGAGATTCTAATCATAAAAATAGAAGACAGCGTTTTGATAAAGATCACAATGATGTATACAAATGGGATCACTAGTTATAAACCTCAATGAGTCATAAACAGCATCCTGATACTTTAGAAGATTGCTTAAACAACCCACCATCTTGAAAATACACGAAATAAGGAGAAAATATATACTGTATTGCATTGTATTGTTATTTTATACTGTATATTGATATTTGACCACTTGGGAAATCAGCTGTTTTATTCTAATTAATAAAGCGCATGACATAAAGGAAATACAGCAGCCTTCCTTTTTGCTACAAGCTCCTTCCCAGACTATTTCCCTGACTTTTCTTGGAGGTTTGGTGAGTAAAGATGTCTAATGTAGCGATGGCAGACATTAAACAGCTTTCTCAGTCAGGGCGATTGCAGCATGAATCTGGAAGAAGCATCATCTCTGCGCGCCAAGTCCCGGCCTGCTGCTGGAGACTATACTGTAAGCATTCATGATGTTGATAAAGTACACTGAGTTAGGGAAAGTTTATCTCACACAGTACTCTCAAATTCATTTAAAGTAATGTGCCCAACCCCAAACCTTTATTCCTCCCAGTCTAAATGACAGCCTGTTCAGCTCTCACCATCAACTGAATCCTACTTTATTTGACATATTTTGAACTTTACAACTACAGTACAGAAAAGGAAATTACTAAGGGGAGTGAACTGTCTGCTTCTGTTAAAAGAATTAAAGTAGCACTTCATACCATCAGCTGTTCTCTGTCTTTCACCACCTGAATGTTACGCTGCCATCTAGTGGATCTAGTGGATCCTTACATTACAAGTTCATACACTGTTTCTGGTAGTTGTGCAGACATTATACAAACTTACAGTGGTGGAAAACAGCTACATACTCATGTACAGCACTTAAGTCCAGTTTGGAGGTACTGTCACTTCACTGGAGTACTTCCATTTTATGCTACTTTACACTAGCCTACATTTCAGGGGGAGATATTGTACTTTTAACTCCACTACATTTATTTGACAGCTATAAATTACCAGTTACTCAGATTAAGATTTTACATAAAGAAGCATATTATGGAGTTATAAAACACACTGTTAAAGATTAAACCAGTGGTTTCCAGTCTTTTTGGTTTGTGACCCCTTACAAAAAATCTATTAATTGGAGTACTTTGATACTTTAAGTACATTTTGCTGATAATACTGTATTTTTATTTAAGCAGGATTTGAATGCAGGACATTTACTTGTAATGGAGTATTTTTACATTAATGTATTGGTACTTTTACTTAAGTAAAGGATCTAAGTACGTCTTCCACCACTGCATACTTACATTCATTCCCTGGAGGTTTACTGTGACCTTAAAGCCGTATAGATGTGTAGATTTTTATACTATACTTTTTTATACTAATACTTGCTATTAAATTATCTTTTCAATATGCTGCTCCTACCTACTGAAACTATATACAGAAGGACACAGATGTGATTATGTCTGATGGGTTTAGGTTAGTTTTAAAGGATCTGGAAAGTAGCACTGTTGGTCAATGCATTTGCTTCTGAATTTATTGTTTTTACTTTATTTTGATTTGGAGACTCATACCAGTCAATGGATCTTAACTGGATCTTGTCTATACTCCTTTGAAGCATGTGGCAGTTGTGTTAGACTGTGAATGTTTGTATTTATTGTAACAATGTTTTTATGCTGCTGTCTCGGCAAGGTGTCTCATGAGAAAAAGAGAAGTAGCATTAAGTTTTTATATCTGGAACAAACTCCCAGAAAGCTTGAGGTCTGCTCCAACTCTCAGACTTTTCTGTTTGCCACTGCCTTTTATTGAATTCAATTTGGGACTGTTTATTCATATTTTGCACTGCACTGTAACTGCACTGTCATTTTTATTCTCCTGTTTAATCTCTATTATTCTATTTTATTTTACTCTTTTAAATCCTATTTATCTGTCTTTTTATACTGTCCTGTGTTTCTTTTATATCTTTTCTTAATGCTTTTTATGTCTTATGTAAAGCACTTTGAATTGCCTTGTTGTTGAAAGGTTCTACACAGATAAACCTGCCTTGCAGGCAAGCTATGTGTAACTTTAACTGTAACCAAAAACCAAGTTTTCAACCCTTAAAGACTTGATTTTTGTCCCCAGATAGAAGAAGACTCCCTACAGTGTGACTGTGTAAACAGGATTTCTATTGTGACTCTACAACATCTGAAAACACAAACACATTCTTCTTTCTACAGTAAAAACTTCAACAAAGTTCTGGCACACCATAAAGTCTCCAACATGCCGGATTTGTAAATGTGAAACTAAATGTAAAGATTTGCTCTTCAAGACAGAAAGAAAGAAGATAAACACTTATAATCTACTGTATCTTTAAAATGAATATTCTACCTGCAACAGTTTTTCTTTAAATGGATTAGTACAGTGCAAAGATTTCAAGATGCCATGATTTCTTCTATTCATTGGGGCACTTTGTTTGCACTGTTGCTAAGTTCCTGTTTTTGTTGAATGTCCTACTGTGCTCAGCCCACTTAACTTAATTCTTTTTGTTCAGATACTACAGGCCCTAGTTACCAAGCAGCACTTTTTATGTGTTGTGTCTGTAATCAACCCTTGTGCCACTGTCTGCTACTTTCTCATGGGACAGTACAAGAAGTTCCACCTCAAACTCTTATTTAAACCTATAAGTCTCTAGAAGTGACAGGTCAGGAGATGTCTTCTGGAAATTCAAGGTAAGCAGATTCCTTACTTTTCAAAATGGCTCCATATAGTTTGTTGCATCCACTGTCCTCAGTCTGCTTTGAAGAAAAAATCCAATTCTCCGCAAGTCAGAATCTCTCTTTTGCAAGAAGCAAATGGTTCGCACTCCCCGAGACTGAGAGCCAGAGCGACGTGTGGAGCATCAAGCCACCAGATTTCTCTCTTAAACTGTACAGATCTCTGTCAGTTCCTCAAAAGAAAGAAAGAAAGACACATTCAAATCCAGCTGTACCCCAACCTAGAGAAACAAAGAGGAGAACTGGAATATTTCTACCAAAGGTTTTACATGAAAGTTACCAGAGGGAAGACCCTCCGAAGTTCATCGCATCATACAGGCCTCCTGATGCTCTGGAATCTGAGCTGATGTTTGTCAAGACAGGGAAGTACCCTGCTGGACCTTACAAGAACCCCAAACCACATAACTTCAGACAGGTAAGTGTCTGCAAACACAGCATATGCTTTATACCTATATACTATAACACGCAGACTGAATACAAATAAGGCAAGCAGGGTCATAGTCAGTCAGGGTTTGTAATGTTTGATTTGACCACGAGATGGCGATAAACACAAAAGTAAAAAAAAATAAACGTTTAACTTTTTGTCACTGACTTCAGCTTGATGAGAACCTTCCAGGCATAGTTACAACATACGAGAGAGATCCTGGTAACCTGAATTTAAAATTGAAGCACATGGACATTCGTAAGTGGATTAAATTCATCTTTTGACATTTCCTTCATTCTCTGAGTTAATTTTGGCTGAAATGTTGAATTTGATATTCTGAATGTTTCCATTTTGTATCTAAACTGTGTCACCACCGTTTATTACAACAAATGCACATTTTGTGTCAAAGTCTCTACTGAAAAGAATAAAGGCCTCCACTTAAACAAGACTTGGGCGGAACATGTCTTATTCAGTCAGAAGCAAAAGTTTTCCTTATTTTTTTCAAATACCATTGTAGGCACAAATGACTGACTGAATGAATATATTTTCTTTTCCAGTTCGGACCACTAGATCCGAGTCAGACTTTAGTTCAAGGGACACCAAGGCAAGGATGGACACCTATAAACCTGCAGAGCCCAGATGGGATGCGAGGCTCATACTCCCTCAGCCGCTCTGGCCTCCAAAATCAGCTTCCTATACCGTCAGTGGTGTTTTCATATCTACATAAAGAACCACGTCTATGTTGTTTTTCTTGAGTATTTCCATTTTGTGCTACTTTTTATTTATACTCCGCTACATTTCAGAGGGAGATAATTGTAGTTTTTACTCCACTACGTTTATCTCGCAGCTATAGTTACTCTCAGATTAAGATTTTATGTACAAAACATATGATGAATGTTTAAAATATGATGCATCATTATGGATTTATACCCACCAGTTTATGAAGTAGTTAAATTAGCTCCATCTCGACTAACTACAACAGTTAAGTACTGCTTACATATTGATACATCAATAATAATAATCCAATAACAATGAGTACTTTTACTTTTGAAACTTTAAGTACATTGTTTATACTTAAGTACAATTTTGAATGCAGGACTTTTACTTCTAATGGAGTACTTTTATAGTGTGGTATTGCTGCTTTTAATTGAGTGAATGATTTTAATACTTCCTCCACCACTGATTACATGTCATCACAGTATAATGTTGTCAGAGGTGTTAATGCTTTTTAAACTGTACAGGAGTACTGACTGAGTACTGAAAATTAATCAAAATATTACCACATGCACATGTTTGTGTACTAAGAAAACAAAGATCTACATGTAGCTAAATAATTACTCCAACCAACAAACCCTTTGGTTTCTGGCACTTTACGTGAATTAAAGGCAAAGTGGGAACACAGCTTGTTTAATTTACAGCGTTTGACTGAAGCTACCTGTTGTATCTAACACAAAGGGTAATATTTAAAATTTTAGACAGCTTGGAGTTATACCTATTTTAATACTGACATTGAATGTCTGTTTCACAGAGACACCGACGAAGAAGAGGAGCGTACAGCGCATTCTTGGACCGTGTGGAGGAGAAACTCTCAAGATCGTGGAAAAATAGATCATGACTCTCTCTTTTTAAATTCATTTTTTAAAGTTATTTTTGTATTTTAATATTTGGCTTCTTTTAAACAGTGTAATGGTCGAAAATAAATTGATTGGATTAAGTGTTAAATAAGCTTAAAATTCCAACTAACAGACTATACTAACAGACAACAGGGATGTAAAATAATATAAAATCGACTAGTTTTGATAGTTGTGATCATAGAACACAGCAAAAAATGAAGCTTTAGGAAAGAAGTAAGACAAACATAAGAACATTTAAAAGATCACGTCAGGGATAATGCATGTTTTAGTCCATTTACTACAATTCAGATCTACTTAATATTAAAGCACTTTACTATCTACCAGGTAACTACAAGGTTTGTTTTAGTTTCAATACCATTTAAATAAAATATATATGAACATCATCTCTACTGTCAAAGTTACAGCATGTTAAAGTTGAGTTGTAACACAGCTTAGAGCACAAAAAAGGACTGAATAGATCTGACATATTCAGAGATCCGTACAGCTTTAAGCTTATGGCAGAAGATGCAGTGACTGTGGTGTCACAAAGGTCATTGCACCACATTAAGAAGCCCACTGCTCCACTGACAGCTGCTCGTTCGGTACCCCAAGAATTATAAACACGTGAAGCCTGCACATGTTCGAAGCATATCTGAAAGAGCTGCACACATGTGTTTAATGAGTCATCTGTGACTCTGTGCATAACTCGCAGACTAAATATAAAATGAAAGGAATATCAGTCACTGCATTAAACCACATGGCCCACAGGCTGCCATGTGTTTTTATTTTAATCCCCTGTTATCCTTTCCAATACTGAATGATGCAATGAAATGCAGTTGGGACAAAATCTATACAGAAAAAACCCCCACAAAAAGTAGCCAGTCAAAAAAAGAGTTATGCAAAATCATTGGAACATAATAAGTTTCATCCAAATCTGCCCAAGAAATCCTGTATAAAAGGATAAGAATTTGTTTGTTACTTTTCATTATATCGTTTCTGTAGTTTCTGAGATTTTCAGAGATTTTAAGAGCAGCCAATATGACTTAAAATGGACCATATGTAACCTGTTTTATTAGCTACATAGTGTAAATAGGTAGCATGAAAAATATGCCAGGTACAAAATTAAGGAATGAAGAAATCAATGAAGGGATGGATGGACAGATGGAAAAATGGGCCATGAATCGGGTATCATTTAAAAGTCATTTGAAAATGATCTGGCTGACTTATGGTAATTTTATTGTGTCATTGTTTGTGTTCTGTGCTATTTTGTATGTATTTTCTGTTGAGTTTTGTGTTTTTGTTTAAAAGCCCATCTAGGGGCATGCACTGCAAACTAGTTTAGGCAATAAAATATGCTGAGAAAATAAACATTAAATACAGTAAAACACAGCAAACCTAGCAAACAGGCCCCTATACGAATGTTGCAGTGATACCATATGAGATTAATAACATAAACTTAGTACTGTATGGTGGACTTCTATGTTAAATTTAGCACAATAAGGTGGACGTAAATGGGTCATGTCAATGGGTTGGATGTCATACATTGAAAATGATCAGGTGATTATCATTTAAAGCTTTTATGGTTATTTTATTGCATCATTGTTTATGTTTTGTGCTGTTTTATATGTCATTTCTGTTGAGTTTTGTGTCAAGCCCATAGGGACAGGCTTTGCAAACTAGCTTAGGCTATAAAAGAAAATTAACATTAAGCTTTGTTTTAAATTGAACACCTCTAACTAATAATTAAATACCTAATTAAATAAATTACAATTAAGCAATCTCTACTAGCCTATGAATGTTGTGTGGCTGGTATAAACTGTAGCCTAGGTTTTGTGTTATAGCCCCTGTCTTTGTGTGAAAAGAAACAAAATCAAACAAACTACTTTGACCTAAAACAGTTCATGAACAGAAACAGCTTACATAAACCGGTGGCTAGAGGGCCAGTGTGCTGTTTGTTATCCTTCATGCATGATGGGCTGCAGTCAGCGTGGTGCGTTTCCTGCCTTTCTGACCAATCATTTCAAACAAAAACACGCGGATAAATGGGGCGGCGCTGTTTCTCCACACACACACACACACACACACACACAGACAGACAGACGGACAGAAAAGGGAAAACACGCTGACTCGACGAGTTGAATCAACGGTAAGTTTGAATTTCACTTTTAAAGCTTACTAACGTTTACTGTTACTCTGCAGCGGCTGCTAGCTTGCTAGCTTATCCACGAGCATCCCGGAGCGTTTCTACGCTATCTGAATGTCCATTTATGGTTTAATATGGGCTACAAAACACCGCGGATGATAATGAAGCCTCAGATTGTACACTAGCTGGCCTGAATTTAGTTTGAAAAGGCCTTTAGAGGTTTATGTTGGGCTCTTTTCTGTCAAAAGTCCTGCATCTGCAACTTGGTGGTACGTTAATTTCTTATCATCGTCATCAAAATGTAAAAAGTGAATTTTCTGGACAGAGTTTAAAACATATACATATATAACTTTTAAATAAAATGTACCTTTGTTGCCTCTCCAGTCGTTTTTGATAAAGAAAACTGACTGAAAACCCATCGGCTACAATCTGTTTGCGGCTCAATAACCATAAAATATTGATGTCTAAAGTAAGATGGTGTGACAGAGAGACGGAGCAACAGGTGATCCTGGTTCCCGGGCAGACGTGTGATTGACAGCCGCGTTAGCCAATCAGCTGACAGAGAACGTAGTACACGCACCAATCGCATGCGCCCGCAGTGTTCGTGTGGGCGTTGATCCAGACTGACAGCAGTGTCATCAGCGGTAGAGCCACACTGGGACACCGAGGACAGACAGGGAGGGTTTGTCTGTTTCTGGGGAAGGATTTTTCCGTCTTCGTTGCCGACATACGAGGTGGAAATACACCGTGAGTTGAATTTCAGGCTGTTTAGACGTCGTAGAGGACCGTGTTTCTGTTCAGAGAGGATTAGATTGAATGTGTTCTCTACAGATGGCTCAGACTGGTAGGTAACCAATTTTGGACTGGACATAAAAATGCATTTGTAATACTTGTCAGTCCTCTGTAAATTTAGTGCAATTTCATATCCACATAAAATACAGTGTCATTGGAAACTAAGCTCAGTTTTTAATACAATTAAGGATGTGATATTTTACTAAAATGACAGCAAAACTAGCAAACATACCCCTATAGGAACGTCACAGTAGTACCATACGAGATTATCTTAGACGTATGCATTACATTTTTGCACAATAAGGTGGTTGTAAACTCCTTACTTTAAGTACAAAAGGAAATCTGTTACAGCTGGTTAATATATAAATATGACATTAATAATAATAATAATACATTTCATTTATAAGCGCCTTTCAAGTCACCCAAGGGCACTTTACAAAACTAGATAAGACGTGAAATCAGTATAGTATATTGCTCTAAAGTCATTTCCTGGTCATAAAGGTATGTTTTATAGTAGGCCAAGTGATGCAGAACTGTGGACTTTGACTGAGCGAAATGAAAAATGAATATCCTCATCTGTTTGGTCCATCCATTGGACCCATTTCTCAGAAAATAGTCGAATGTGAAATTCTTCTGATAGCTCCAAAAAAAAAAAAACAACAACCCTAAAATGTCACCACATTTTCAATCTCAACATATCCGCTTAAAAATACTATGATATTTATTTTTTAGCATGCTGATGTAATGGTACATGTGTTTTTCACTGCTCACTTGACAGTGCAGATAATGTGATAGAGACACCTATCACATTACACAGAGATTTGATCCATTATTATTATGAAAAATATTGACGTGTAGCTTTAAAACGAGACTATGTAACTGTGGAAAGAGAACATAACGCAATCTTCCTCTTACAGATTAAAAGTTGGAAATCCATAAGAAATAAAATGCACGATCAATACACTCAGGGTTTTGCTGCAGGGTTACTCTGTCTGGTATGACCAGTAGCTTATGTTGGCTTATGTTAGCAAACTTTAGATAGATGTTGTGTAACTTACATTACTCACTTTGTTGACTTTATGACTACTACTTGTGCTACTACATTTTAGCTCATACAGATCACCTAAAAGTAATGTATTTAAAGCAACAGACTCAAGAGAATCTTGGAAAATGTAGGGAAATTTAATGTGCCATTATCCTGTAATTGCCACTTGTGGCCACAGTGGCTTTTCAGTGAAAGATACATAGTCTTGCTTTAAGTGCTGCTGCGTCTCTAAGCCCGTGTTTCACCCACACTAATGTGCAGTATGCTTTTCAGGTAATTGCAGTCATTTTGGAATATCAGCAGCTCTGAGGATTATTACTGGACAATTGGATCAAATCTCCCAAATCACCAATCCTTCCTCATGAGGAAAGATGGGGAACGGATTGTCAGAGCAACCTAGCTTCTTTTCAAGCATCCCGTTCTTCCAGTCTTTTCACATCGCCATCCTCGGGTTGGACTCCGCAGGGAAGACCACCGTTCTGTACAGACTGCAGTTCAATGAGTTTGTGAACACCGTGCCCACCAAAGGTTTCAATGCGGAGAAGGTCAAACTGTCTCTGGGCGGCCACAGGACTGGGACGTTCCACTTCTGGGATGTAGGTGGCCAGGAGAAGCTACGCCCCCTGTGGAAGTCGTACACGCGATGCACAGACGGCATCATATTCGTGGTGGACTCAGTGGATGCAGAGCGCATGGAGGAGGCCAAGACGGAGCTCCATAAAATCGCCAAGACCTCTGAAAACCAGGGGGTGCCCCTGCTGGTGGTAGCCAACAAACAGGACTTGAGGCACTCTTTGGGACTTGATGAAATTGAGAAATTACTGGCGCTGAAAGAACTGGGCCCTGCAACTCCCTGGCACCTGCAGCCAGCCTGCGCTATCATAGGAGACGGACTCAGGGAGGGCCTGGAGAGACTCCATGACATGGTCCTTAAAAGGAGAAAGGTGCTCCGGCAACAGAAGAAAAAGAGATAAACTTGTCATGTGAAAGACTTGTCTGCTGTTATATGTGAAGGAAACAAATTATAATCTCCTGGGTGGATACAGGCATCCACTGCTGGTCCAGATTCATCATGCTGAGTTTTATCAGTCCAAAATTGAGATTTAGGGTTCCCGGTCTTGGTCTTGCGATGATGCTGTTGATCAGGAAGTGACACATAAAGGAATACAGTATGAAGATGAGAAAGTTTCAGACATGTGTGGATATGTTTAAAAAAAAGAGTTTATATGGATTAAAAAGCACTGAGGGTTTGGGGTCTGGAAGGGTGATAGAAGTTAAGGATGCTGTATGTTTCATGGATGGATAATGGCTGCTCCAGACAATATTACCAAAAATAATTTAAGAAAAGGCTTTGATAAGTTGAAGGGTTATTTGGTAAATAATAAGAGGGGCAATGAAATATACATCAGTTTTATTTTACTGTTTTATATGTCCTCATAACTTGCAAATTTTTTACACTGGACTTTGTTAAAGAAAAGTATTATCATGCATTATCGCATTATTATCGATTTGTTTGCTGGCTTGTATCGCTCATTTTTTAAAAGCACTTTAGATTATCACTTCGTATAAAGTTTACAGTTTTTAAATAGAGCATATTGTGTTGGATTTTACAGAAATGTTTGGGCAAAATACAACAGATGCTACTGTAGTTGGTCCACATTGGCCACATTGCCATTAGACAGGTTATGCATTATGTTTTGCTTAATAAAACATATTTAGAGCAATGTTGACGGTGTTATGGAGGGTGTTATTATGTCCACTTTGTTGTTCAAGAGCTTGTATTTATAAAGCAGGTACTCAAAGATGTTCAGGATCATAACCTTCACTTCATTCGGGTGACAGTAGGCTTGAGCTTTAAGAAGCTTGTTTGACAGATGTTTCCACACATTGCTTGTTTTAATAATCGTCCCTCTCTATGGATCCAGTGTGCCCTTTAGCAAGGCACTAAACTACCAGTTCTCCCAGTGGAGCTGCTGAATATCTGACATTACAGGACTAGTTGTTCCGTCACATGTGAATGTGATGCAAGGGGTTTCCGAAAAACAAAATACATGCTCAGTCAACCTAACCTCTAATTATCACTTTCCTCACTATCCTTGGTTTTATTTTAAGCAGTTTGCACAATGATTGTGTTCACACAGGAACACACCCAAAACCTAAAGCTCCATTGAAATGATTGCATTCAGGTGTAGAGCGCACTAAAAACTTAGCCTTTATCATAGCTTTTATTTCTCACCATATATACGCTGAGTTGCAGTATTTGCATGCTGTGTATGGAGCTAACTATATGTCAGTCTACACATCAAAAGTAAAGCTGGTGCACATCAATGAAGCGCAATACAAATATCCTAAAAACAATCCAAAGCTCTCCACAGTAAAAAAAAAAAAAACAAACTTAAATGTCTTTCCACTATTGGCTGCTGCTGTGTGAAAGGTTAGGAAACGCAGTGATGGGTTGCAGCACAGACAGGCCGACTTTAAAATGTTGTCAGGGCAGTCTGGAGGCCAGACCCAGCACAACAGGCTGGGGCAGGAGACTGTGAAACCAGGGGTATTACCGAGTATTTTTGGACTGAGCTGGGCGGATATGTAGCCCAGTGTATTAACGCCATTTGCTCTCCCATTCCTTTGAAACAATTAATGACTGTAAGCCCAACAGGCCAGTGCAGCAGCTGGCTTTCTAAAATAACTCTGTGTGATGCAGATTGGTAGTTTGCACTGCTCACAGGCTGAATCACCAAACATCCTCTCCGTATAAATATCTGTTCCAGTTAAATGTGATAATTGTGACCTTGATGTGGGGTTTTGGTGCTGTATCTCAGGGGGTCTATCGGATTTAAAAATAGAATAAACGTGTCCTTAGCTCTAGTTTTCACACGTTTGTATGACTTTAGGGCTACAGCAGAATGTAACTGAAATCAATGGAATACTTTCAATTTTTTTGTGTGGTTTTTATGACTATCATATAGTTAAAAGCAGAGGGGAACAGGAATTATGGAAAGAGGACACACAAGGGTCCTGGCTGGATTTGAACCCAGAGTTTCAGGTTCCCAGAATGCCCCATTTTTGTCAAATGTTGATGAGCTATGTGTTTTGTGTTGGGAAACCCAGGTGCCTCCTCACAGCTTGTTTACCAAGGAAGGAAACTCAAAGGGCAAAGGTATACTCACACTTTTCCTGATTCTACTTCCTATTCTCTCCAAGCCACGTCAGCTTTCAGCGTGTGTGCGTGTGTGCGTGTGTGTGTGTGTGTGTGTGTGTGTGTGTGTGTGTGTGTGGGTGTGGGTGTGGGTGTGTTCAAATCAATTTATATGGCCTGTCCTGCTTTCTGTCCTTGTATGTACTTCAGGCCATTTCTTTTAAACTGCTGAAGCATTCACCAGGGGATTACTGGTCACATCAAAAAGCTTATTATCTGTCTAGTGCTTTATTTTTGCTGACTCAGTTTAATACGTCAAAAACCATACAGAGAGACCAAAACAACCATATTCACTTTACATTATATAATCACTTCTCTTGCATGTAGAAAGGGCTCCCTCTGTCCCAACCTTTAACTCAGCCTTTATCCGTTCTTGTAAAGTCTTCAGTGAAAGGTGGATTAGGGGCCATGCATTTACCCATTAAACCTCAGATGGTGTGCTTGACACAAAAACGCTCTAACCAACATGAAATAAAAGCACACTGCTTCATGAGAATTTCTTGTTTGGAGTAGCTCATCCATACAAGAATTCCCTCCCATTATTGCTTTTATACCGTACTGGAGCCACCTCAGCTGCTCTCGCTGAGAGACGCCTAGGGCATGATGAGTTTGGCAGCTATTTTCCAGGTTGGGCGGCACACAGCTGAATACTGTACAAAATGTTCTACTGTGTGTGTGCTTGGTGAGAACGTGGGAGTTTCTTTTTTTTTTACAACACATGATAGAGATGCAAATTGGGAGGAGCCGCTGGTTCCAGAAGGATTTCTCCGCACTGTAAATTCCCATGTCAAAGTTTTCTTGTAATGATATCCTCAGTATTCCTCTACATAGACACACCCTTTAAATACTCTCAACATAGGAACACAAGTTGTCAACGAGTCTTATGGATCATTTAGCGACACTATAGATTTGTTGCGTTTTCATTTATCTTAATTATTTCAACTTACATTTTGAGCAATTATGTTTAATACGGCAGATGGCTGTAAATACTACAATACCCATAAGGCTCAGCCACTGTTGCCATGGAAGCCAGCTAGAAGATGTAGGGAATTCAGAACGTTTTGTTGTTGCAATTGAGAACAAAACATTGGCCCAGAGTCTGTACTCTTTCACTTCCACTCACCAATAATGATGCATGCAAAAGAATTCATTTGATTGGATGTTTCTTTCTGCAGTGCTTCTTGGGAGTCGTAGTTGACTCCTTTCCTGTAGGCTTGTACATACCTTAATCAAAGAACCCTGATATTTTCTAACATGTTTTTTTTACCGGAGATTCAAGCAGGAGAGTTTCAAGTGAGCCTTTTATTTAATGAACCCCAGATGCCCAAAATAAATACTCCCACTTCACTACTCTGAAGACCAGTGGTGTCCACCTCTTTCAAACCAAGGCACCCCTTCAATACATGCACCTTTTGCACCGCTAAAAGGATACAAAGGATATCTGTTTTATGAATTGTATGAAACAAACCACTAAAACAAATAACACTGATGTAACATATGTTACAGATAAGAAATATAATGGCCTATTACCGATCACTCAGAAAAAAAAGAAGTCAGCAGTTTTTGGCTATGTTGCTTAAGATAAATAATAAATAAAATGAAGTATCCTAATAGAAACAATGTGGATATCCACGTCTCACAAGTAGCCAAAGCCTCCTTGCTGTTCAAGGCGTTTAATGTCCATATTTAAAGACAAATGAGTATCTATATTGTACAGGCTAGTAAGATTTGAACATGTCATTTTTAACTAAGATGAAAGGGTGATTCATTTGTTGGCATTCAACAACAACATATCCCATGAGTCTCAGCCACAGAGGTGTCAAAGCTAGTTGTTAAATGCTAAAAAAATAATTTGTCTTTTCATTGATTTTCTTTTGAGAAAGAATGAAAGAAGATTCTCACAATGATAAATGACATTGAGCAATGAAAGGTAGAAGCTAATCTGGAAGAAATGCTGATATAAGGTCAAAGTAAGTATGAGATAAAAGGGAAACTGAACATGAGTGCATGCATTTGGGTGTGTATGTGTGAGACATTGTGTAAATGCCTTTTTTGACCTTGGACCCTGGAGTACACTGTTAACACTCAGCCTCCACGGCACATGCATGCTCAGACACAAAGAATTCTGTAAAGTCTGAAGTCTTCTTTTGGAATTAAAAATAAGGATATAGGCCCGTGGTAGAAGGAGGTACATTTACAATTGCATACCATAAAGCTCTTTTTCTGCATGGCCATGACACAGTAATGTTTGTGTCAAACTGCATAACTTCGCTTTCCCATAAATCCACCTCCAGAGGGTTCTTTTATTCTGCTGAGTTTTGAGATTTATCCCATTGTGTACTTTAAAAGGGGATACTGCAATATATGCATACTCCACCCCTGCTTATTATGCAAGGTTATCATGACGGGATTCATTTTTCTTCCCCCAGTCTATTGAGAGCGAGTGGCCTATTTACATGTGAATTCCTCCCGTAGCCCTGCAGCCTCGCTCAAAGTAGCGAACGGGGCCACCTGCAAGGGGAGAGGGGGGAGGAGGAGGAGGAGGAGGAGGAGGAGGGAGACGCTGTTTGAGGAGCTAGAGAAGTGCACTCCTGTTTTCTTTGGTGCAGAGAAGAGAAGCCGGTTTCATTAATCCGTAGGATCCATGGAGACAGAGAGTGAGCTGTGGCAGAAAGAACACAGGCAAAACAGGCCGTACTCACCTGAATACTGATCTTCCATCAGTTAAGATCAAATATTTCTACAGTAGTGCGGTGATTCCTGTTAGACATTTTTCTATTAGTGTTGCTGTTCATATTCTGGCTTGAAAATTGAATTGAACAACCTTATCTCCCACAAAATATGTTTTTTTCTACTACTAACTAATCTGCTTTGCCAAATACGTTTTGCAGTAAACATAATTTCTGCTTGGATTATGTTAAAGGCGTCAGTATGCTTCAAATGACGCGCTTGTCAGATTGCATCTGAAACCCCCTTCCCTT
Organism: Macquaria ambigua; assembly: GCA_008360985.2. NCBI lineage: Eukaryota > Metazoa > Chordata > Actinopteri > Centrarchiformes > Percichthyidae > Macquaria > Macquaria ambigua. The sequence continues at coordinate 654,359 of VMKM01000003.1, read as the reverse complement.
CACATCTTTCTTACAAATTGAAGGGGCAGTGTCCGGCAATTTTTGTTACTTTACGAAACTGACAATTTTTAATTCTTCACAACTACTTACATTAATACATTACCAATTTAGGTGCGTACAAATGACTGCAACACGATGGATGCCTTTCAGGAGAGGCTGCCTGAATGTGTGCACCGTTAAGGTGTTAGTATGCTTGAAACGAACTTGTTCGTACAACGTGTCGTCCGACCACATCTGAGGGCTAAAGTGTTAATAGCTGTTATTAACGGCCACTCTCGAGGGTGGGATAAAGAGCTGGCCATCACAGAGAGGAGCGAGACGCAATAATCATTCAAATTGAACAATTTTTCCTCCAAGATATTCATGGTAGGAAATATGATATCCTTATACTGCACAAATGTCACAGTGAGGAGGAGGTTGGAGTGGGTGGATGGGCGTACAAAGCACAGAACTTTGACACCAGAGACGGGGGTTTGCATCCTGCATCCCAGGTGTTGTTAGGTTTAGGTTACTAAAACACTTATCCCTATCTAACGAATCCCCCCTCATGCTTTGAATTTGCGTTAATTTAGGAGAGAGAAGATTAAAATGAAACACTGACTTTCATCTGCATACATGTTTTCACTATCCTTGCAAAATCTGTTTCAAAATAGGTGTACAGAGAACCAAATTGCATCAGCCTTTAACCTATGGACACAATATGAACAGGTGCTCTCCTCTGCTCAAACGTCAACATTAACCCTTCCTACGACTGATTGGATGAATGCACCACTCGCTTTCCTCTGGTTTTATTTCAGGTTTTCAAACTTGAAAACATGGCAGCTGTTTTGAAAACATCAGATTTTACTTAAACTATCCAACTCATGAAAACACAGTAGTGTGCTATCACACTAAGTGTTGTCTAATGCACACATGGTAGACAGGTCCATAGGAAAAATAAATAATGCAAAAGAAAATGTTGCATTCCCACACACTGTCAGCACTGAGTTTATTAGAAATCAGAATTATTATATATTATTAGAAATTAGAAAACGTTTCAGTCATGGACCATCAGGCATCAAATTTAATTTTTTCTTTTACATAATCTATCCATGAAGACTTTTGGGTTATATGGGCCATGCTGGTGCTCAATCATGCTAGATTTTTTCTACAATGCCTAGTTTATGTTTCTGTTCCCAAGCTTTGGGATTTTAGTAGCAAAAGCCATCACTAAAACTTTCAACTTAAAAGATAGTGTTGCACTGGCACTTTGATACACTTTCAATATAAAATGACGAAACACAAGTTTGTGTCAAATACAGGGCAAGGTGGTGTCGTTATACAAAATCTAATCTGCTTGAAATCTGCGACACTGTCTGTGGGACTATTGTGATGTAAATAATACAAATTGTAGCCTGAACCAAAATCTGACAAACTGAACCCTTTGGCCTTCAAGCAAAACTTAAATTAGCAATTACTGGGACTACATGCACAGCTAAACGTTATTTTATTAGAACAGTACAAAACTATTAGGCATCACTTGAGTGCTGCAACAGTGTTTTTTCCACCACGGATGGTTGACAGTGTTCATGCAGTGACATTCCTTGGCTCAGCCAGTGTGAAAGCCTCATTGTTGAGGTGATGATTGCTCTTTCACCTCTCAGTCTCCGTCTGAGAGAGCATGACTGTCGACAGCTGGAATGGGAAAGGGGAAAATCTGTATGTGCGTGGGTGCGGGCACAAGATGATGGGCAAATGACTTTTTCATTCTCTCTACCATTTTGACCTTGAACCTTGGGCTACACAGTTACACCCACTCAACATCCATAACGCGCCCATGTCCAGACACAAATCGGGTCCACAAAGAGCCGTGTCCCCTCCAGTCTGGGTATTGTGAGGCACAAGCCTGTGAAATCTGTCTTTGGTCTTGTTTGGGCATGAGGGATTACGGTGGGTTTAGGCTGTGGCCTCCAAAGCTTTATGTTCGCACACTGACTGATGGGGAAATTCATGGCGAGCAGTGGACTCAGTGGAGTTTCATCATTCGACAGATGAGAGGCCCCAGACTAGTTTAAAGATTTAGGATTCGAGATTCAGTGCTTTGTGGAACCAGCAAGTGTTATATGGTTTGCTGAGCTTGACATTAAAAACGCAACAAACAGGAATAAAATAACACAATTTGCAGGAAAGACACATTTGCTACCACAAACCACAAAACAATTTTCATTATTTCATATTAGTTGAAGTAGCAAAGCAACAGAGGAGGGAGGGAAGAAAAGAAACAAGGATAGAAGGAAGAAAAAAGAAAGCAAAGTAGGAAGAAAAGAAGGAAAAAAAATACTTAAAATCTTAAACTGAAAATCACCTAGTATGTAGTACAATATTTCCTTCTGAATGTTGTGAAGTAAAAATTAAAAGTCTGGCAAAGTCTAAGAAAATAGAAATAATCAAGAAATGTACCTGTAGCTAAAAGTTGTACTTAATGAATAACTGTCCTGAGTTACTTTTGATCTCTGATAACCACAAACTGTTACAACGTGGTAATAATCAGATCTATAGTTCAAATATGGGAGCATCAGCATTGTATTGAAAGGACAGATGTCTCTGCATATAATCACACATTTAACCTAATCTGCAGTGCAAGATTTTAAGTTAAAATGTCATAAATATTAGTGTAAATATAGTCTGTTGTTTTTGCCTCCTAAATTATTGAACGCATCTGTTGCAGGTTGATACACTTGTCAGAGGCCTTTTAGTGAATAAAGACGCAGGACAGTTGTTTTGTCTAGACGCTCTGCCCTCTGTGTGATAATTGAAATTCAAATCAGAGACTGTCTGTGATTCACCTAAACGCCTCTTAGCGGTGTCAGCCCTGAAATGAATTCTCCAAACCAGAGAAAGAAGCCTTTTGCAGGGGTTCACACGGAGGTCATAGACATGTCTTCTCTCTTAAGATATTTTAGTTGCATGTCTGCTTCATGAGATAACGTACAGTCAGGAGGGGGGGAGATGAAATGAGATGTAGCCGAGGTCAAACTTTTTATAAGCACATCACATGGGCCTTGTAGCCTGCTGAGTCAGGATTGGGTTGCATAAACTATTCTTAATTCCATTAGCAATTTGTGTGTAGAGTACTTAATAACTACTAGCTAGTTTCAAACTAGTGATTTACTAATCTGGTTGCACCATTAAAACCCAAAAAATACCTTAGCTAGTAAAGACTTCACTCATCACGAGCTGTAACAAAAACAACACTTTAAGAGGTCCCTTTTTAAAAAGCAAAGTTTTGTTTTGTTGTATGTACATATGTGGGAAAATATAAGCATGTTGAGTTAGTAGTATTCATGCTGTTAAGAATGAAAATGATGCTAACCTTAAGTGCTTTTGGTATAAAGTCACTGGCATAAAATTTTGTAATTTGAGGTATATTGTTATTTTGTAAAATGTAATTTAAAATCTTCCCAGTTACAATATATTCAACTTAACTGCTAACCATTTATAAATGTCAGTATGACTTTGTTTTGTTCATATATGCATCTGAGGAGAAATATGTGTAGAGTTAGTAATATTCATGCAGTTTAGAATGAATGAATATTCAATTATGCTAACCTAATTGTTATTGGAATAAAGCTTTATAATTTGAAGTGTAATTTTGTAAAAATGTAATTTAACTTTTTCCCAGTTCACATCATTAATTAATGGTCATATATCAGCAAGCTAACGGAATCTTGTCACTTGGTTCTGTTTAGCTAACGGTTGTTTAGCTAACGGCGTTAGCAAAACAGCCGTTACACCGAGCACTTAGAGGGTGTAAATTATTTATCTCAACTAATATGTGTGGTGCAACCTGTATTCATTTAGTCATGTGTAAATCTCCACTTAGTAACACTTATATAACTTGGCTAAATTTGATTATGTGTTGATAAGATTTCTTGTCTTCTCCTCTTCAGCTTTTTGGGACACCAAATATAGCTGCTCAATGACCCACTTCTCATTACCTCAAAATCAAATTGTTCTTATTGGAATCCCATTGGACCATAATCTAATCTGCAGTTAAACCTAAACAACGGCAGTTCATTCCACCTCTAAATGGGAGGCGTTGATGTCTCAACTAGCGTGTTGTTTTTCCTCTCTCCTCACGTAATGAAGCAAGGCGCCGCTGACCTCCTCTTGGTATAAACAGCACGACTCCCCTGATACTGGCAATAACACTGACGGAGGTATTTAAACAGCCACAACATGAGGAGTCTCAACCAGGAGTTCATTAACTGCAAAGAAAGGCTGAATAATGAACTAGGCCCTTTTTAGCAGGGATGAGGACGGGGCGGGGGTTGTTATATTGATGTTACTCAGTGATTAACACTCGCTGGTCAGAGCTTCTCAATCTGCCTCACTTTCCATGGCAATCCGAGCTGGCCCTTCACCGCAGGAGCCTGTAGCTTTATAAAGCTGAAGTTTTCTGCCTGGTTACACTGATTAGAGATATTTTGAAGGGTGGTGCCCCACAGCTGAGCAGAAGCAGATAAGAGAGGATGGATTGGGTTTTTACAGAGTCTGGGTTTCATGGCCGTCTGTGCGCAGGCATGCCCCTTATCTGCATCACAATCTCTGGGATGCCTGGTGGAACCCGTCTTGCCTCTGGTGGAGGTGGAGATGCTGCACTTTGTATTGTCAGTTGCAGGGTGTCAGAAGGCCATTATCTTTAAAAAAAGAACCAAAAAGTCAACATCTGAGTCCATCAGAAATCTTATCAACTGTCCCCTGCTGCTGCACCAGAGGCTGCGTGTGGAGTGGAACAATCAGGGTGCAGGTTTTCTATGAGAACCAGACTCCCAACTCCTACAGGGTGTAAAACCTCTGGTGGGAGGGGGTGGGGGAAGGCAGGGCTGGGCTGGGTTACGTCCCCTGGCCCTCAGAGCCATAAATCAAAATATATTTAAAGTCAGTTTCCCCCAACACATGCCTTCCCCAGAGTAACAGGACTGTTATGAACCAGGACTGGGTTACACCAGCTAGTAATGTAGCGACTTTCAAACCAGTGATTTACTAAACTTGATGAATGTCTTAGCTAGTGAACTTTAAGTAAAGACTTTCCTAATGTGTAAATCTATTGCAAGGAAACAGCTGTAGCGACATCCAATCAGAAGGAATCACCTGTATTTAAACAAAATCACCGTAGCATCAAGAGCTGTAACATAACTTTCTAAAACATAAGAATTTTAGGGGGCAAACGATATATTTAACTTAACTGCCAATCCTTTGTAGATGTAACTTTAAGACTTTTTATTTAAATGTGCATTCTTGGAGAAATCTGTTTCAGAGTTAGTTGTATCAATGCAGTTGAGAGTGAGAGGGAAATATTTGATTACACTAACCTAACCGACGTCATTTAGTCTAACGTTATGTGACTATGTAAAGCTAAAATGCATTTAACACCTACAAGTGATCTAAGTTATAAATACTGTATACTGTAGAGATCATGTTCTATGAAGCAGACACACATCCATGGTCTTAACCAGTCACTCTCAGAAAGCTCTTACTCATCTGGTGCAACTATCTTTGAAAACATTACAGGGATACAGCTAATGCTAATGTAGCCATTACTGGAAGCTTTTCACTGCATGCACCACTTATGAGATTTTACATGATTCCGAAAAATTAAGATGCATTTGTGAATGCTGACTTATTTTCCAAAAGAAATCAGAGCACACGTATTTAATTTCCTCAATAAAAAGCACCGATCATCTAGCAGAAAACCAAGTATCTACAGAAGTTGTACATTTAGATACCTTTCTCTGGAACAACTGACAACAACTGATGGTTATTATGTTAAGGTACAAACTCCCTGCACCACCTCCACCTCCCTTTTCCTTTTCTACTCTGTCATGTCACTGAGCCAGCGTTAAGCCTCTTATCACTTTCTCTCCCACAGTGCTCTTTTGTTCGTGCTCCTTTTACTCTCAGTTAAACCTTGCATGTCTGATTTTTTGATTCATTTCCCTGCTTGAAGTGAACACAATGTTAACCGTCAACATTTGGGAATACTGTACACAAAGCATGATAAATACTGTCAGACGTGTGTTTTTCTCTCACATTTGAGTCATTTAATATCATTAATTAATCTGTCAGATGACTGGAGTTATTGTTTTTGCTAGAGCACTGCAGTAAAGCATTCAAATTCCTGATTGGGCTTTCACACTGACCCTTCTCCATTCAACTGTGACCACTCAGTGGGCCTGTGGCTTAGCTGAAGGGTCTTGTAAATTCATCTGATCTCCTTAGAAAAGACTGACAGCCCAGTTAAAGCAGAGTAATCTTCTATCCTTCACATGTAATTAGCTCTGTCCTTCATGCAACGGAGTGACCCACATGGACCTGTCACCACCTCCTTTTGGCACTGACTACCATAATGAGTTCATGTTCAAAGTCTGTCATTGCTCTGTGGAGCCCACTCATGAAACAATTTGTGACTTTGGTGACAAATACTTAAATAATATAATATTAGTAGTTGTGGTTTGGAGACACATTTATCACTAACATAGCCAAATGGTGTGCTGGAGCTAGTGCTACAAACATGGCTAAGCTTCAGGGATGGCATTAGAGATAAATGTAATCACTCTGCAAAATCAATTCATACAATGCAGGAAGTCTGTCTAACAGTACAAAGCGTGTCCCAGTCATAGTCATTATGCTCCAAAATTAGCTAATGCTAGCATGCACAACTCAAGTAAAAAACAAACAAAAAAACAGAATGTTAATATTTTTCTTCATTTTACCATTTTTGCCTAAAAGAATCACAAAATAATGTCATATTTTTGCAGTTTGAAATTTTTAAAAATCCAAATCAAGCATGTGGCAACTTTAGCCTGGTGAAGAACTACATCGTGCTGATGCCACAGCAATGTTCAAGTGTGTGTGGTGAAAATGGTTTAGTGGATTTAATCTATTGTACAGCGTGTTACAGATTCCAGATTCCTTAAAAATGTTGCATTTTTTTATTTACCTTTTTACATATCTTCATCATTTTTTATCTTGAATTTGTATTCTTCACATTTCTTTTTTTCTAATTCTTATTTGTCACACTAGTCTTTTTGCACAGCTTTAAGAACATGCCATATTGCATTTCATTGCAAATGTTGTGTCTGCAATGCCAGGGGTCGACACGCCCAAGTCCGGCTTGCAACCCTTGCAACCCTCACCTATGTTCACGAGCTTTGGGTAGTGGCCGAATCGCGGATACAAGCGGCTGAAATGAGTTTCCTCCATAGGGTGGCTGGGCTCACCCTTACTGATAGGGTAAGGAGCTCAGACATCCGGAGGGAGCTCGGAGTAGAACCACTGCTCCTTCGCATCGAAAGGAGCCAGTTGAGGTGGCCGGGCATCTGATCAGGATGCCTCCTGGACGCCTCCCCTTAGAGGTTTTCCGGGCACGTCCAACTGGTAGAGACCCCAGGGTAGACCCAGAACACTCTGGAGGGATTATATCTCTCATCTGGCCTGGGAGCGCCTTGGGGTCAACTAATTTGCTTGTTTTTTGTCTACAAGCATGTAGACACAAGTGTATAAACAGACCTGGGTTGATTCTGTCTTACAGTAACATGAACATTATAATACGCGATGCAAAACAGCAGCCCTACAATAAATTGTACCTTTGAGAAGCTTATTGTGTTCAGTTCAGTTTAGATTGTTTCCACAGAGTTTAATCAACACTCTGACTGTCTAAATCTACTGTAGCGGTGTTGTATTGATTGTGTTTTATTGCTCAGGTATTCACATTATTACGTCCAGCTCTTGTAATGTGCACTGACTATTCTGTCAAAGAAAGTCACATCACATTCAAGCAACTCTGCAAACCTGTTCGTCACCTATGTCTGCATTTACAGATACATTTCCTCCAAGATTAAGTCCTTTGTTTTGTTCTCTGTTACAAACCATTTCCTCCTCCGTAGGTGAACAGGTGATTTTTCTTTTGTTTATTTGTTTCCGTTTAAATTCGTCCATCCATTTAAATTTACATCTACATTTAAATAAATCATTATGACAGTTTATGCTAATACTATTTAGTAGTAATACATATATTTTTTTTTCTGAAATATGATACAAAATGAAAAATGAAACACCAGCAGCCATCTTTAATAAATGAAAGACTGACACCATAACTAATTAAAGCCTGCTCATCAATATTCAGCACCTAAATGTGACTCCCAACAAAGAAATCAACATTTCCAATATAATGACAAAAAAAAACTAAATTTAAAAGGAAGTTTATAAAATACATTATGTTTTTTTGTGTTTTTTTTAAGATAATTTTGTCTGTATGAGTTCTTCTGGAGTAATGTGCAAAACAAAGGCAACTGAATTAGAGAAAGATCTGAAATGTCTTTTTTAAATATATTCTGAGAAACCATAAACCACCCAAAAAGGTTTAAAAATCCCTTTGAGCTTTACTTGAGTTGCAGAAATGAGAGCAGGCTGATAAAGTCTCTTCTTTTTTGCAATGTGAGCTGAAACACGAGACAAGAGTCCCAGAGTCAGATCTGAGCTTAGAGACTGGAGCCTCATTAGGAATCTATCTTTGTGGCCATGAAAAGGAAAAAAAAAACACAAAGTAGCTTTGTCTTTGGGCAGCGTTTGATATGCTGCAGCGGGGCCCCTGAGCTCAGAGACACAGTGAGGGACTGAAAGCAGAGACTTCAAAAGTAGCCAGTGTCCACCTTCACCTGCCTGTGAAACCACACAAAAGACAGATGATGCCTTGTTCAGCAGAAGGAGCTATCAGTACATTTCAGTGGCGCCCCCAAATAACTACGCTGATTACCCTGAGCATCTAAGGCCACAAAATGCTTTATTTTGAAAATCTAATTTCCATGCAATGGCTGGCATGTGTCCAAAACTCTGAAAGCTTCTGAAATCTGCTCATCAAACATGCTACAGGAACTTCAGTCTGGGGATTTCATGGGAAGTTTTTCTTTCCCTTCAGCTGTGGTTTCAGCGTATGTCATGCGTGTTTTGACACTGGAAAAACTTGAATGGAAGGAAAAGTGAATGACGCAGAAACAGGAAGTGGAATTAGAAGCATGCACTTTAAAATGTATATTATGATAAATTTATGTTAAGATGATGCACATCGTACCTTTACTGTAAAGCTGTGTGAACTGTTGAGGAGCCAAATGCTTGGATTCAATCACTGCTGTATTTTCACATATTCAGCAAACATGAATTCAAAAAAATCAATGCATGGAGAGAGAAAAAAAATGCACAGATCGAGGAAAAATACATTAATTGGCACGCAACATATTTCAGAATAAAGACTTGTTATAAGATGACATAACATGTTATAAGTTCAGAATATTTTGTCGCAGTGATCTGCACATCATGAACTTACACAGAGAGAGAAGAAGAAACATTGCAACAAAACAGAGCAGCATGTGACGGATAGTGTTCTACAAGTTCAGCAGCTTTTAGCACAATAGCCCCCCCCCCACACACACACAAACACACACACACACACACACACACACACACACACACACACACACACACACACACACACAGGGAATGGCCCTGACGTGCTTGGCTCAGTGGAGACCTGTTCAACCACAGCAGGTGTATCCTCGTCCTGCAGGAAGTTTTGCTGCAGCCCCTGCACACTCTCTGACGGACAAACACGTGGGCCGACCGATTCTGGGAAGGAAAACCTAGTAGTGAACAATCCCTCATCAGCTATTGTCAACATCTGCACTTCAGCCATTTTGTTTTTTTCCTGCCCTTAACTCAACGATGCTGCCTGGAGAATTTCACGCAACATGTTGTAGCATGACACAGAATGTGACATTTTTAGGGCTTTCTCTGTATTCCCAGAGCGCTTTAAAACCCAATCTGGGAATGCTGACAAAATATTTCTTCTGTTTTGATTCCTTTTGTCTCGTAGCTTGTTGGCGTTTCTACGTGTGGTGGGGCTGATAAGGCTATTTTAAATTCAGAGTAAAGCCTTATTCAACATCTACATTTGAGAGCAGACCAGAACACATATAGCTAAAACACCCTGAGGACAACTTGTGGAAGTGACATGATAACCTGAAATATGATTAGATGAACTTTATGGAACCCCAAGAGGAAATTCAGACATTACTTGCAGCACAGAAGAGAGGAGTAGGCTGTAAAACAAAGAGTTAAAAAGGTAATAAAGGCTGCAAATGTCTCCAGGATGTAAATATATCACTTCCTAATGGCTACAGTGAAATGAAGGCACCAGAGTGACAAATAACAAGGTACTGTATATTAGTTTTCTTTTATGATCACAGCTTCACACACCTGCAGATCACCAGAGCGGGGAAATAAAGTACATTCACTCAAGCACAGTTTTAAAGTCAGTATTTCCATTTCGGGAGGCTTTCTACTTTTTTTGTCCACTACACCTGTATTTTTTTTTTCCCAGGACCCTGAAGTCACAAAGGATTGTATATATTTTCCTCTTGTATGCACGGATAAAAATAAACAAATCTGGATTTCAGAGGCTCTTTATGATCCACCAGCTAGTCGTAAATGTTGTCGGTCTGCCATTTGACACTGGGCAGGAAGCGTGCTGTAAGTTTTTTTGCTGAAAGTGAGGTTAAGAGAGCGACGAGACTGATTCAAAACAACGAAACAATGAGCTAAAAGTGGCTAAAAAGCTCAGTAGAGCTGCAGAGTTGGACGATAACTAACTGATTCTGGATTAATATCAGAGATAGTCATTAATGCAGTATTTAGCAAATGGTTTAGGTGCCTTTCCTGTAAAGTGAGCAGAGTTGCAGCAGCGTGTTGCCTGTTAGCTTCAGTTGCTGCACATGCCTTCATGGATGCTGCTGTTCTATTTCTGCAGCGAGAGCAGTGAGAATATGTGGGTTTGTTTTGCTAACACGCAGTTGCCCTCAGCTGTCCCATCACTCAGCAGGGGAGGGGGGGGGCATACCCCAGTTCCTCCCTTTTTTTTTTATTCCTCTCCTCTACCCCCAATTTTCTCTTTCACTCGTAGTCGCTCTCAGAGACAAGCGCAGGCTAGACGAGGCAACTAGGTCAACCTCCAGCTATTAAACTCCCGTGTCCCTGTTGAGACAGCGGGACAAATGGGTCCTACTTCAGCTCACGCACAAACAAAGGCCTTCACATCCATCAGAGACCTCAGCCCCACTTGCATCCTAATGAAGCGAGAGTGGAGGGAAATCCACTCTCCCTCTTAGTTAATATGCTCGCTGACCAGGAAACACAATAGGTTACACAGTTATATAATGGGATCCTAGTTGTGATAAGGATGGGAAGACATTTTAATCAGGGCTACTCTGTTTTTGTGGGTTGGTGCGCTCAGTGAGCCTGTTAGCAAACACGGCATACACGTTCACTACACACACATGCACACACACATCAGCCGAATCAAATGAAGTTTCAGAGAATTTGCATTTCATAATAGGGATGTCCCTTCTCTCCTGGTACTGATTGATTGCAAGTGGTCTCCCCAAATGAAAGCCTGAATTATTCAAGCACAATATGGCAGGTCGGACTGTATTCATTTCCTGTTCAATCAGACAGTTTGATGGCTATTTAGGAACCACTGAATATATCAGTAAAGAGTAATGAGAAACTATCTTTGAGAAGTATCCCACTAAAAATAGACAGCTATCTTTAAGAGGAGAGGGCGACATTAGACTTACGATGTTTCGTTGTTTGTGTATTTAAAATGTATGTTCTTGAATTTAAAGAGACGAGGAGTCTTCAGCCACACTAGCTTCTCTGTGAGGCTGCACTCAGGCACAGTGGTGCTTAAAGCTAAATGCTAACGTCAGCATGCTAACATGCGCACAATGACAATGCTAATGTGCTGATGTTTAGCAGGTAAATCATCATGTTCACCATCTTAGTTTATCATGCTAACATTCAGAGGTGGAAAGTAAGTACGTTTACTCAAGTAGCTACTGTACCTAGGTACAATTTTGAGGTACTTGTACTTTACTTGAGTAATTCCATGTTATGCTACTTTATACTTCAGAGGCCAATACTGTACTTTTTACTACATTTATTTTAAAGCTTTAGTTACTAGATACTTTGCAAATTCAGACTATGAATACAAATATAATCCACAAATAAATGATGATTTATTTTTATGAATTATAATACAACAATGTAATATATTGTTCTGAAATGGGCCATTCTGCATAAAGAGTACTTTTACTTTTGGTACTTAAGTATATTTTGATTTTAATACTTTTGGAGTTTTAGTCAGGTCAAATTTTGAATGCAGGACTTTTACTTGTAACAGAGTATTTCTACACTGTGGTTTTACTACTTTTACTTAAGTAAAAGATCTGAGTACTTCTTCCACCCCTGCTAACATTTGATGATTGGCATTAAACACAAACTACAGCTGAGGCTGATGTGACCGAAGTATTGGACAATTTAAAATTTTGAACTGATGATGGTGCTAGATGAAAAGTGAATGGATCACCCAAGTTATTAAAATTCATCCTGAAGGACGACATGAATGATTTTATCACAATCCATCCAATCGTTGTCGAGACATTTCACTCTGAACCACAAATGTTAACCTCATGGGGGCGCTAGAGGGAAAGTCAGGGGATTCACCAAAATCAGTAGGCTTCATCTTCTGGGTACCATGAATGTCTGTTCAAAATGTCACGTCAATCAATCCAGCAGTTGTTGGGATATTTCAGTTTGAACCAAAGTGGTGGACATGGCTGAAAACACAAGCGAGAGAAAGGAAGCTAAAAGCCGAACCTTGCGTCTCTCTGCTGACGTGCTTGGTATGCCCTGTCAGCAAACAAACCTCCATTACTCACTTTATAACCTGCCATGATGTCACTGAGCAAACACAGTAACAAAAGCCAGCGGGGCTAATAATAAAGCACTTCCTGCACCACCGTCTGTTGATGCTCTCCCGAGCAGGTGCTGCGAGCTCACTCTGCGGGTAACTCAAAACCCCACATTATGGGCTGTGAAGTCGAGCAACAACAACCATTAGTGCTCTGTTTGTCTGCTGGCCTGTCAAAGGTTTGGTCAAAAAGAGGAAAATGCATTATGTATGTTCATTGTTTTTGACTTCAGGGTCTTAACCACAAGTGAATGAGAAGAAAAACAATACGACCTTGTTTTAGTCTCCAGCGCACCTGACTTTAGAAATGACTTGTGACCAAAATAAAGACGCCCGTCTTGGCAAACTGCTGTTAATGGTGCCTCTTCCCATCACAACACATTGACATGTTGGCAGAAAGTTCCTCTGTGATCAGCATTTACTTATTTTGTTAAATGGTAATGTGTTGTTTCAGCAGTGAACACACACACACACACACACACACACAAGTCAAGGATCAGCGAACCAGCATCACCTCTAAATATACTTTATAAACACTGCTATTGTCTCACTTGCCAAAACAGTCATTGTGCATCATTACACATGACCATGCAACGCCGTAATGACAGCAATTTCTGTATTTTCTACAAATGGTAGTGCTGCAGGGTTAGTTTGAAAAGTAATTCAGTTGCTATTTTCTCTCCTTGTGGTGTATTTTTTTTAGTTTTTTTTTTTTACACCTTACTGATCAAGTGTATTAGTAAATTCACACAAAACAATACATACACAATAAATTAAAAAGATAAGTCTTCCAAGGGGTTTATAAAAATATCTACCTGGTTCGTTAACAGCCATTTCTGGGTTCACAAGACACTGTTACAAACTGATAAATAGTGCAGGAAATGCATTAAGAAACCTCATTGGATATTACATATAATGATAAAACAATAACAGTAATAAAGACAAATATAAAATAAAAACACAAACTATGGGTATGCATTTCTAAGCTAAATGTTCTACTGTATCTGGTTGTAGAATCCTACTAGACCCTCCATTAGCTGGCTGTTAATTGAGAGAATATGCTGTGTTGACATGTTGAAACATAAATGTCTCTATTAAAACTTTCACATTACACACACACACACACACACACACACACACACACACACACGTCTTTTTATTCATGGCTAAGATTATAATGTTGATTAGTTTCCCCCAAAGAATGTTTCTAATAAACAGGAAGTTGATGGGAAAATTAGTAACACATTTTTTTTAAAGTAGTGAAATTAGCTTTATAAATATGTACAATTTATATTAATGCATACATTACCTATATACACAAATGACAAGCTTTTGATAACAGGTGTTTCCCAGAGGAACTACTCATCCCATCGACATTCAGTAACTGAGTTTTGAGACACAGAGACAGTTCTGTGAGGCACAGCGGTACTTTGAGCTAAACGCTAACGTCAACATGCTAACATTCTCACAATGACAATGTTAACATGCGTATGTGTAGCAGGTCATGATTAGCTAATCATTATCCAGTTATTGCTAATTTGAAACACAAAGTACAGCTGAGGCTGAATCACCAAAGTTATTCAAATTCATCCTGAGGGCGACTAAATTGTCACTTTAATTTTTTTCTTTTGACATTTGAAGCTTTCAGACAAAGCCTTCTGTGAAGACAATGTAACTGGTATGTGGGTGTGTTAAAATCCTGAATATGGCATGATGTGCTTTTTGCTCTATCAGCATGAATCAGCAACACATCCGTGCATTCCTGCCTGCAAACACACTGTTGTTGCTTTTTACAAGGCTGGTGGTTGTTAAACCTGTGCTGGTAAGAAAAGAGATATATACATTATGGGTATCTGTGAATAAAGATGTCAGCCTGTGACCCTTTACCTGTTATGTAAGCACTTTGTTGATGCAGATTCCCCTGCTTTAACTTGCTCTATATTCATTTATCATCTTTTCCTTCATTTCTTATTGGTAAATAGAACTTATAAGCCTGTTTATAGTATTTCACCTGCACATATTTTGTCTCTCGGTGTTGCCTTTGTATGCCGTTTTATCACTTTTGTACTTATCACCATGCAAACAAACTAACCTACGCTGCTTTTTTTAATAAATAAGGCTGCCAACTTCCCTTTAAACTCTCATTCTTTGCGTATGACTCAGGTTCTTTGGCTGAGAAGAAGCTGATAAACTTATCAGTGATCGGTCAAACGTGAGGACTTCCCATGACCTCATGAGTAATTGGTTTAACTGTAAATCCGAAGCGGTGGCGAGCTCATCTGTAACGGCGTCCCCCACATTCACTGAGAGAAAGAGAGAGGTGGAGGTGTCGGGGGGGAGGGTGGATGGTAACACACTGTGGCTGGCACAGCACAGTCAGGTGAGACTGAAAGTATGCGCTTACTGTTAAAGGGATCACTGAGAAAACTGTGACCTTTTATCTAAATCTACTGGTGAAGCAGGAATCATTACATTAGTTGTTTTCCTTTCCTTCCTATAAAACTTTTGATTTAGTCTCTCTTTTTTTTTGCTTTCACTGCTGAAATGTGTCTAACTATCCTCACTGAAAATACCAGAAAATGAAGGTGGTTTGTGTGCAAACGGGAGGGTTTTGACATCATCGCCTGTTTCTGCTCCCAGACTGGAGGCCAGAAATCAGCATTTTCTCAGGCTCATTCTGTGGCAGTAATAATCTCACCTACAGTCCTCTTTAATGACAGAATACTTTAATCAGCACCTTGGTGTAATTTCACAGGGAGACAGGCACTCTAGTTCTTTATTTGTGCATATAATAAATTAAAACAAAAGAAAAGAAATATACAATAACATGGGAAACTGCACAGGTGTGTTGAAAACGCCCCTGATGGCTTGTAAAAACAACACAACCCACCTAACATTGAAATTAAAAACAGATGTATTTTAAAATATCTAAAAAAGAAGGGAATACGATTTCCAAACAAGAAATACTACAGATAAAAAAATTTAAAAAAGGATTACAATAACATATATTTGCACTACTTTCTATTGATGGCAATTACGGATCTTTGAAGGAGGAACAGCTTTTTTTTTTCTTTTTTTACTGGGTTTATCTGCGAAATCAGATTCAGACTTAGACATCTAACCAATATAATTTCATTTGGCATGTGTGGACTAGGTTCAGCAGCACTAAATGACTTGTATTGCCAGACCGAATGTCAATGATCTGCAATGGAAACATTACACAACGTGACACCATAACCCTCTGCTTTGTCAGTGAATTCACCCTCTGTATGAAAAGTGTCATGTAAATAAAGTTGCCTTGCCTTGAATGGAATCCATGCAACACTGTGACTGGCTAGTTCTCACTGTTCACGTAAAGGGGAGCGGATTTAGGGGCAGGCAGTGAAATTTGGGCACAATGATAAAAAGAACGTCTCTCAGCACGTAAGACTCATAGACTGTATATAAAGATGGACGACGTGACTTCAAAAGTGAAGCCAAAACATCTGGATCGCCCCCTGGTGGCTGGCTGCAGTATAGGTCATAAACCCCGCCCCCTCCATGTTAGCGGATAGGACATGGGCCAAACTGAAAAATCAAAGAAAATAAATAAATTTTCCCAAAGATGGTTTCTGTTATTTTAGGTAGTTCTTATCACGCTGATGTTTGTTCAAGTGTTCATTTTTTTGATCAGTTTGGTTTTAATTAGTTTTTGATGCTATAAAAATGGGGTGACACATCATGACTGACAACTGTGAGTGTGCTGTGATTGGTTCAGGTGCGTGTATAGGCGGGAACTCGCCTATACACTCGCTCACCTGCGGATCACTACTGCGCAGACTCTGGCTCCAAATGACGTCACCAGCGCAAGATGGCAGCTCCCGTATCTGGGGTATTTTGGCTTCATTTTGTACAACGTGTACAAAGTGGAGACACGTCGTCCATCTTTATATAGTCTATAGTACGACTCTGTTCCCGTCGTTGAAAACAATTGGATCGCTCGCAAACGTAACATCACTACTACTTTCATACACTGTGTCATACCTCATTTACATAGTGCTATACTCCATCAAGAGAAGTTGTTTAAGCTCTTCTCTCCTACATGTCAACCCTAATAATTTCCTTTAAATCATTTGGTCCCTTTAATAAACTTTATCGACAAAGTTACTGACAGTTTGAGACCATGCAGTCTGTAGTTTACTCAGCATTCATTACACATGTCAAACTGTTAAATCAGAGTCTGGGTTCTGAGTACCTGTGAAGACTCAACTCTGAATGTAAAAGTGAGTAAATTGATCGCACTGCAGCCACTTATTCCTAATGTCTGATGTAATGTATGTTTGCAGCATTTGTTTTGTTGTTTGGCTGCACAGCAGACCAGTAAGTTAATCAGGGTCGTCTTGCCTGTTGAAAACCATCACAGATGATAATAAATGTAGTTAGAGAACGCTAGCTAGCTGTCAGCTGAGGTTAGCCATTTATAGCCACACACACATCCAGCAGACACAGAGCAACGTTAGCATTCATTCGGAGGTGTGTTGCAGGTGAAGTCCAATATTCACTCTCTTTCAGCTGTTTTTGTCTCCATCAACTCCTGAGGGAAATATCTGGCTCTTTAGCTACCAAATGCTCCGCAAGATTTTAGCAGCTAACTTTCTCTGTCTGCCGGTTGGTGCTGGGCAGGCAGCATATAGTAGGTTTTTAGAGCTTTTTTTTATTGTGTGGCAAAAAACAACGCTGATGAGAGCAGCGAGACCGAACCAAAACAGCTGAGTTGCGGGCTGTAAAACCAAAACAATGAGGTGAAAGATGCTAAAATGCTCTGCAACTCTTTCACATTATGCAGTCATTTGATGTTGGTGTGAAAATATTGATTAGGATTAGTGCAGCTTTAAGGTTTGATTTATCTTTCCTTCTGAAATATTACAATTTTTCTGAATAGATTTTTGTAAATGCAGTTGGCAGGACGTCTGCAGGCCTTTAAGAGCTCTTTACAAACATTAAACCTTAAAGCAAGTGTGTGTGGAATTTGAAAATGTCCAAGCAGTGGTAGTATCAAGAAAAGACACTTTGGCAGACAGCAAACCATGTCACATTAGTGTCCACATCCTGTCTGTATCCTTAAATATACCAGTGTATACTGTAATAAGTAAGACTCTGGACATGGTGTTTCTAACTGCTAGACGGTCAGCACCACAATTATATGCAGAGTAATTATTAACATTTATTTATTTACTCTTGTTTCTATGCATTAAAATCAATCATCAGTAACAAATGTGTGTAAATGCCACTTTCTCAACACTGAGTTCATGTCAGGACTTGGCTCAGTTTATCCTCAACTTACCACAAAGAGGACACTCCTGGTGCCGCCCAAGCTTAAAATGTAAACACACAGTGTACTGTAAAATACTTTGGATTTAAGAGATTAGGCATGAATAATGAATTAGGAGACAAGTATAATGTGGTTGCAAATGTCTTCATGAGGGAGGTTTTTTTTTTCCCCAGCCACTTTTTCCAAAAGAAATATAATTTGGACCTTTAAAACCTGACCTGCGATCAGGACAGAGGGACAGCTTTTTCTCCCATCAGCCTCAACTAGTAATTCCAAAATGCAGTTTCACTCTTTTTTAAACGGCCAAATAAAAGTTTTTACAGATGAATAGGACGTCGCAGTAATTGTTGGTTTCCTGCCTACATGGCTGGTAAAGTAGAAAAACTTGTCACAGCCAACATTTAACAGCATTTAGCTGGTAGTTATTTCTCCACCCTGCCTGAGGCACTGAAACTGTATTTAAAATGTGTGTATGTGGTGCAAACTTGCATGTCTCTGCATGTCGGGGGAAATTTGTTTGTTCCCAAATCCTTAAAGACTTAAGATTCCTTTAGTGGTTTTGACTGCTAACCCTTCAGCTCTGCAGCTGCTGTCTGGCTGGATGAAGCAACAGTTTTTATTCTTATCTTATGGAATCTGAAAGAAACTCTGTCGGCTCTAATCAGAAACAGCAAGACTTCATTCGCCAAGTGCAGTAAAAGAGTTAAAATTAAATCATGTGCAGGAACACGTCAACTTTTAAGCACATGCTGACACATAAAAGTGAGAAAGGAAAATGTCACTCCTTATTTCAGCTAATGATCACGAGGATAAAGTAAAGTAACCACACATGATTTTAATGAGTGCATATTCAGACCCATCGTATATATATGTAAGCTTTTTTCTGCTGATTCCCCACAGAGTTTTCAAACCCGTGCAGTTTCCATATCAGCAGGGGCCACAAACCACGACCATTAAGTTCATGCATAATTTATCGCTGTGTAAAAGGACCCAATTATAATGTGTGTGTATTTCAGCAGACTGGGGCTGCAGGACTCGCATTAAACTGTGGTTTTTCACCAAAAGGCTACAAATAGAGGCCTTTGAAATGAAAACACAGGGGGATCAGAGATGGCAAAGTCAACAGTGCCACAGTGTGTAGGAATTCATAATCCGCCAATTACAGCCCATGCATACATTCAGCTCCCTGGTTGTTTAAAACATGAGTGTCTGGAGGGAATTCTCATAATGTGAGAAAATGAGAAGAGAAACAGAGCTGCTCGTCTCTCTGTGAGTGTGTTTATATGCGTGTGTGTGTGTGGGAGTTAAATGGAGAGTAGTAGCTCAGCCTTCTGATCCACGGGGGGTTAACAGCATCGTGCACTGGGGGGATGTTGATAGTCAAGAACATTTGTTTTGGTGAGCAGCTCCCTCCAATGCTTCACTGAGTCTCAGTGCTCTTGTCCTCTAAGCACAGTGTGCAGAGAGAAGCTGCTAAGTTATGCAGAATCAGCCCGTGGGACTGTGTGTAAACTGCAGGCTCCTGTGGGGATCATCTAATAGCAAATATATTTGTCTGGAACTTTGAGGGTTTCACTGGCTGCAACCCAAATGTAGAACAAGATGTTTTACTTTAAAGCGGCACTAATCAATAGTTTTATATTAACAATAGGTCAAATTACTATAGAGACAGAGCGCTGAAAACCACGCCCACTGGAGGGGAAAACAATCAACGCCACAATATGCAACCAAGGGCTGAAACGCTAACAAAATGCCTGTTGCTAGCTAAAAACATTAGAGTCCAGCATATCAAAGATTATTTTAGCACCCTGTGTCTACGTCTCACTGTCCCTTCTCCTACCTTACCTTTTTTTGGAGAAATGATTCAATGGCCAGAGGTGAAATACTTTGATATTTACAACTATTTGATCAAATCACCAGGTAAGATCATCATTTAACCTAACAAAGATCAAAACCAGGTCCTGCATAGCTTAGTTAGCTTCTATCTCTATAGTTTGTCCGGCCAAATTAGCCACAGACAATATTCAAGCCTCAGCTGAGTGTCAGGATCCCACAGTGTTCCCATTCTTATTGCCTGGATCCACTTTTGTCTTCTTGAAGGTTCAGTTTTTGGGTTCAGCAGCTTATTAAAACTTAGTTCTGGGTTCTTCACCCTGTTGGTAGAGCATCCCACCACACAGCAGCTTTTAGGCTTGTTTCTGTTGTTTACTAGCAGACCAAAGTGACGAGGAGGCACCTTCATGCAATACAAAGTCAATGGAGAGCGTTGAAGTGTTTTCCCCTCCGGTGTGGGCGGGACTTAATTGTGCTCTGCCTCTACGTGTAATGTGAAAGGTGTCAGTCGTAGTGATGAACCCACAGAAAATGATCCCCCGGCTCTGCAGTTCCCCTCAACTCTACGGAGCTTTTTTAGCATCTTTTAGCTCATTGTTTTGGTTTTACAGCTGCAACTTTACTGTTTTAACCCACAGTGGTGAAAAGAAACTAAGAACATTTACTCAAGTACTGTACTTTACTTGAGTATTTCCATTTTATGCTACTATATGATACACTATGATACTCCTACTCTACTACGTTTGTCTGACAGCTATAGATTTTGTTTTGTTTTTGCTTGTGACCTCTTATAAAAAAGCAGTGTGCAGTTTCAGATGTCTTTCATTTCCCATCTAAACTTCTCACATGGTTTCATGTTTCATTTGAATAACCGTTCGAGGCCCAAAGAGGCAAAATTATCCAATAATTCACAAAAACTCAAAGATTAGAGAAAAGTCCAAAACAAAAAAAACAAATTTATGTAGCAGAACTTTGTTATTTCTTCTTTTCCAACCCCATTAATCATCTCTCAACCTCCACCTCAACCAGCCACAACTGTAATATGCTGCTTACACATTGTTGCATCAGTATTAACAATAATGTAATACAGAATAATATATCAGTCCCAGGAGCCAGGAGTACTTTTACTTCACTCTAATACTAATACTGTACTATTACATTGGATTATGAATGCATGATGTTTACTTGTAACAAAGTATTTTTTACATTGTTGTGTTGGTACTTTTACTGGTACTGGTACTACCAAACCACAGACAGACGATGTTAGCAGCCAGCTGGTAATAAGACTAAGTTGAATATTAGTCTTGCATTCATCAGGTGTTCATCGGTGGGGACTGTGCGGAGAGGGTCTCAGCTGCAGACAAGAAAGCGCTCCAGAGGGTCATCACCACAGCCCAAAAGATTATCAGCTGCCCTCTCCCTTCCCTGGAAGATCTGTACAGTTCCCACTGTCTCAGGAAAGCACAAGATATTCTCATGGACCCATCTCACCCAGGACATGTGATCTTTGAACTGCTGCCCTCAGGCAGACGTTTCAGGTCATTGAAAGCACGGACTAACAGGCTGAAGAACAGTTTTTATACCAGAGCCATAACTACACTAAACAAAATCTGAACATTTTTTTGTAAAATAATTCACGGTGCAATATTAAGGGATTGTGCAATACCTGCAGGATGTTAATGTTTCGTGTGTGGTATGTGTTTTTATTTATTTATTGCTTATTTAGTATTGTTTTTACTTATTTATTATTGTTTAGCACCTTAAAGATTGGCATTTTAATTTCGTTGTACCTGTACAATGACAATAAAGACATTCTATTCTATTCTAGGTGGACAGAAATATGACTCCAGATTCGTAACTAATTAACTAATGCTGCTTCTTGTGTGCTGGATGTGTAAATAAGCAATAACACGTTGACCATATCAACGATAATATGTCAGTGTTGTGTTTAAAGCTCGTTTCGCTGCCCCAAAGTCCTTTAATGAAGACTAATGCAGGACTGTGCTTATGTAGACTTGTGAGTAGACTCTCTTGACGGATTGTGAATAGTTAAGATTTACTCCTATGTGTCACCTGAATGGCAGCAGGGCGTTGAGTATCAAGTCAGTACTGGAGCTGGACTGATTGGTTTGTTTACATTCTGTGTCGACAGGCCTCTGCCTTGCTGAAGCGTCCTTGAGCGAAACAATGAATCTCACCAGCTACACAAGAGCTCCTGACCTCCGACCTTCCTGTGAAGCTTCCCTTTCCACAAACTCATCTGGTGTACTTTAGCTTGTACTTCTGCATTATAAGTGATGCAAACAGCCTTTCTGCTGCCTCTGTTAGGTGCTGTGATATGAACGAGGGATATAAAATGCAAAAGTAGCTATGGCTGCTATGGCATGCTAACGAAGGCTAACGGTAATTCCTCTTACTGCATGTTGTGACAACCGTGCAGTCACCTGACAACAGAAAGGGAACATGTTGAATGTTAATGACAATACCTGTACTGTGAGCATAATCAAGGGTTAAGATGAAAGAGTGTATTTGCTAATGAATATTGTGAAAAGATGATTGTAATGTTATATTCTGTTTTTATGCTTATTGATATTTCTCTTGCAATTTTTGTATCAACTAAGACTAATGATATTTTGTAAACAGTATTTCTGAAGAAAAGGATGACTGTAATATTTTGCACATGACGGATTCATGAACAGTAATATAAGGAAACCGGAAACTGCCTCAGAAACCACCCTGATGAAGAGAAAATAGCCCAAAACTTTTGGTGAATAGAGCAACTTGTTTTGATTTTGATAGACAGAGGAGACGACCGAGAGAATCCTTAACCAGACATGGCACCAGTACATCGGCAATGTTTGTGAAAACCTTTTTTTCCTTATTTGAATTGAGGGTCGCATCTGTATGAGTCGCATGTGATGTGACTGGAGAATGATATTCATTAAAATTAGCCTGTTACTTTTATTACATTACAACTTGGTACCAGGTGGAAATGTTCTCGTACTTGTGATCATGTCTTTCTAGTGTTCACCGCCATATTTCTCAGTTATTCGTCTCTCTTCTCATCCCACTAATCTAAGCTGATCACATGGTTTAGCTGCAAAACTTTAAAAACTGTCAAACTGAATGAAGTTTGAAGCTTCAGACGTCATCAGTCACGTGATATTTTTCACACACAAGACACAAGCTTCAGTGCTATGTATTAAAATAGTGCACTTCACAGGAGCGAAACCGCTCATCTCCAGTTATACAGTAATAGCAGCAGTAGCTGAAGTACTGGCGGAAGGAATAGCAGTATTAAAAGCAGTAGCAGAAAAATAGAAAAGAAAGATCTTATGTGTTACTGTGTTTATTTTATATTTTACAGTGACATGCTACAGAAGCTTATATAGCGACAGTACTGACTCAAACTGACACGCTGTTATTTGCTGCCCTCTGGTGTACAAGTGTGATGACCCGCTCTCTCCATGACTTACACTCATTTTGCTGCACTTCCTGGAAGCAGCATATTTCTGTATAAACAGTATTTCATTACTGTTTCCTTCTGACTAATACCAGATTAATCAGTCTGCCACAAATATTTGCTTATTGCCACACGATGTTCCCTCCAATGCTGCTTTTAAACAGACAGACACACACACACACACACACACACACACACACACACACACACTCCCGCCTGCCTCCCCCACACATCCATCTTATTGTCATGTGATCAACAATGCAGCTGTCTGGTGCTTCATTTCAGTCAAGATACCAGGATACTGTGGTGTTAATGAGGGCCCCAGGGACAGTGAGGCGCGCACACACACACACACACACACACACACACACACACACGGTTGTGTTTGCACAAACAGATACTGTACATGTAGGTGTTTGTACAGGTGTTCACAGTGAACGACACCAGCTCTACATTGATAAATATAACAAACGTATATTCCCTCTTAGTATTATGAGTACTTCCCATCTGCACATTTCTGTTAAATAAAGAGAAAAACCCACATAAATACAAACAATTACTTTTGGTTTGGTTTAATTCTGTCATAAAATAACCTACAGACAACTCACATGTCCAAATATTCACAGAATAAAGAAATAAAGAAACAAAAAAGCAAAACACATAATGAAAAACCAATAAAACGAACTATAAAGAGCATTTAAAACAGACAGAGTGTTATGTGGCATAAAACAGAAGCATGACACGGGATAATAACACTAAAAATTAAGTTTATACATTTACTGTAAAGGCTCAGTATTCATTATTTGGATGCTTTTGTTACAAATTATAAATCCCTACAACAATGATGAAGAGGATTGTCTGTCTTGTTTCCTCTCACCAAACCCTCAAGAGGGAGCCATTGTAACTCTGATGAACACACACAGCTACACACCGTCTGCCACATCCTCAACTTCCCTTTTGACCTTTTACCAAAGTTTACTGTGTTCATGTTCTTTCTGCTGTCACATGAACTGAGACATTTCATAGTTTCTCTGAGTAGCGTGAGCCAGACTCGGGTCAAACAGCAGCTGCAGGAAATTAGTCCTTTTATTTTGAAATTTAAGAGTCATTGTACTGTCCAACATCGCAAAAAAACATTATTTATGGTGCCTAATAGATCAGTTTTCTGTGTCTTATGTCTGCTATGAAGATGGTCTTATATTTAAGTGTTTACCTTGATAAAACAGCAGTCCTCTAACATCTTTAAATCTACTGTAAGTTCTAACATAAATGCTCAGCTGCAGGTCAAGACCTCTTTACTCAAATGAGCAGCTTTAAGAGAACATTAAAGCTGCACTACTCAAGATTTTTACATAAATTAAGGGTCAGATAACGAGGTGTAATGTGAGAGGGGTCACTCATAGTGATGAACCCAAAGATTATTATCATCCTACTCTGCAGTTTCCCTCAGCTCTACAGAGAGTTTTAGCGTCTTTCAGCTGTTTGTTTTGGTTTTGTGGCCCGCAGCTTTACTGTTTTGGTTCAGCCTTTCATCATCCTCATTTCCAGCAGCCGCAGGTGGCTGTTTTAACAAATAAAAAAGCTCTGATAAACCCCCTGTACACTACCTGCCAGGCACCAAATGGCAGACAGACAGAGTTAGCAATTAGCTGGTGAACATAGTGGAAACCTAAAAACACAACACAAACATCCTCATTTAGCATAAAATGAAGCGTTGATTTTAGTTTATTTCAACAATAATAATGAAACATGTGGAGCTTGGTGTGTTTAGCTTGGCTGGTGGTTAATCAAGGATTAATTTAACGTTCACCTACATGAGGAAAGTGTTTGATGTATGGTTGACACTCCACAGCATCTCCCTGTTTATAACCATTTACTGTATCAGTGGAATTACTGTGTGATGGCTACATGTTTTTAGGAATAACAAAACAAATCAAAAGATCCACCTGAAAACATGACGACATGTAAAGTCCTCATTATTAGTGGATCTATTTCACAACTTTACTTTCTCATCAAGACTAATTAAAAGGCTTCAATCACACCCTTTTTAACTAGCTTGCCTATAAGCTCCCTGTGATCACACACACTTTGTTTTTTCAGTATACACAGTAACCCTTGTGCCATGTTCACCCACAAACCACACTTGAGTGTTAACGCCTGCGCGGCGGCGGCGGCGGCAGCGTTCTCCACTGCTTTGTCTGCAGCAGCATGCCAGGTCGTCTCTCTCTCTGTGATTAATTAGCATCCAGTTCGTAACCCTCCTGAATTAGCAGCAGAGCACTCGGGCTAATGAGCTGACTGTGAACCTGGAGGTTACAGTAACCAGCACAACTCATCTGTCAAGACCTGGAGACTGGTGGACTCACACAGGCCTCGGATCAGCCGGACAATGAATCCATGTGTGCGTGTGTGTGTGTGTGAGACGGAGGGATGTCAGCAACTATTGACTGAACCACCTGTACATGTTTGTTCACCTCATTAACTGTAAATATTATATCGATATGAGGTATCCAAACATGGTGGCACATTATGAAAACTGGTTTATTGGCTTCAATTCCCAAAATAGGAAATACAACTTTATTGCAGTCATCAAATAAAAACATGAAATTTTACATGGATCTCATGAGTTTGAGGACATAAAAGCACATGTTTATTCTGTATACCAAAGCCACACAAGCAATCCTTAATGTGTAACCTGTGTGATGATGGCTGGAACCATTTAATCTGATTCTCAAATGATCTTCACTGTAAGATCTACTGTTTGTATCGAGCGGATTGACAATTATTCATTGGTTTAGTTTACAATATGTCTTATTGTATTATATATACACATAAGACATATATACATTATAATCTATTGCATCTATCAGATGAACCAGGTGCCAGTTCATGACATGATCCTTACGTCCTGTCAATCCGAGTACACAACCCGACTGATCATCGTGCATATCAGCCCCAATTCATCTTACGAAGGAACTTTAGGTGATCGTGTCACGTACAAATAAAATAGATTTTCTATGCTCTGGGGATGTCTTACAAATATTTACTTTTCATCTTCAAACAGAGTAATAATTGTCCTTGTTTGCAGTACGAGGTGTTCTGTCAACAGTTTTATAGATGTCTCTTTTACAGTGGCTGTCTATGGGGAATCTTTTTCAGATTTTGCCCCCGTGGATACGCCAAAAAAGTTCCTTTCTCTGAATAAACATTGGTGTCCTCCTCTTGCTGACACAAATATAATCATGACCTTGAGGTTCAAAGTTCATTCTTGGCCTTGGAAACAGGAAAACAACCTCACCACAGGGTCTGTTCAGTAGTTGTTCTGGAAACAGTTGTTCCTAAGGTCAGTAATCAACTTTGAATTTCAGCTTCAACAAGGACGAGAAAAAAAAAATGGAAATTTGAATATCTACAATTCACAACTGGGAAAACTTGTGATCTGATCGAAAGCTCCAAAATAGCTACTAAATGGTCCTTGTGGTGAGATTGTTTTCTCAATCTTGGCCTTGAATCTTGAAGCTTGAACTCTTGATGGCATTTAAAATAGTGTTTTGGCGCTCAGGAAAGTTTCGTCACGGTTTTAAACCCGTTTCTTCTGCAGTGCCACACAAACCACCACCACACATACGGTGATAAATACAACCTGCCAATTAGTAGAAACAGTTCACTTGAGCTTTCCAAAATTACAAAGATGACATGTGGAAATTATTAGTAAGTTGGCATGTGTGAGAACAAAAAGGTGGCAAAAACATCCATGAAACCGCAGAGTTCTGTAACAGTTACCAAAACGATCACTTCTAATTCAAAATATAATATTTCCTGTGAGGAGGTGAAGGCCTCCGAGGTTATTGGTTCATCAACAGATTTGCAAACAAACCTTTTCTACACCCTCAGGCCAGAGTGTGAAGAAGACAGTCCTCCCATAATGCACCACGCCTCGTCTACAACAACAACCACAACAACAGACCTTACGGTCGACTGCCTCTGCACTCTCAGTGAGGTCTGACCCACTTGGCCCGCGTCGGCCACGCGGTCCGGTCCAGAGCCGCCAGCTGCTGTTGCCGCGGGTGATGATGAAGATGTTGGCACAGGCATCGACTCAGGTGCCGTCTCCAAGGGAACCAGCGGGACTGTGACAATCTGATCATCACCGCGGCGACTGACACCTGACTGCACCCCCGACCTGGAGCGGCTAACACCGTCAGCTGTTCTCAACAGGCCTGAGTGACAGAGATACAGGAGGCTTATGAATGGCACGTGGCCTGACGTGTTACTGACTAGGACTACAATAACCTTCTAAAACCAGTACTGAATAACTGATAAATAATCAATATTTAAAATCAGATAAAAGTTTTTTTTGATCCTTGACTGTGACACATCTTCATCCTACAACACATTCAAAGTTTTTCCAGGTCAGAACAGAAACATATAAGCAGTTTAGCTCTTGGGTAGCTCAGTCAAGTTAATTAGACTGCAATCAAGGCTTTATCATTATTTAACATTTTGCCTCTTTGATGTTGATGTTTTGGGTTCATTGCTCTGAGCACAACACACACACACACACACACACACACTCCATCTAAGCTGCTCATGTCAACACGATAAACTTTTTATTTGTTAATCCAGTTATTTTTATAGATAATTGATTTTGTATCGTGAGCCAATGTTGAAAATGCTCCACTGTGAATAGGAGTGCAGTCTAAAGCTAAATGAATCCAAATGTCAAAAGTTCAAATGTGTGGCCACGTCACCTCTAGCACCCATTTGTAAACGTGCCCACTTTGATTTGCCATTGGCTCCTGTGACAACTGGGCTAATTTTAATTGGACGAGGCATTCATCGGGGGCCGCTCTCATTGGCTTCGCGGGCCAGTCAGCGCTCCCCTCCCTTTGACCCCCTCACTTCCTGTCCCGCAGGACACCATTAGGCGCTGCCAGGTCCGAGCCTGTTCGTTAAAGCTTGTCACGCTGCGCCGCTGCCACACATAACAACAGCCGAGCGAGGAAGAAAATGATCCAAAGCTCCCTCCTTAAAAACTGTAATGCTATATTTATAAGCCAGTATTTATAAACACATTTGCATATATCAAGATGAAAAAGTTGTTTGAATTGGGGGCAATTTGCATTTGGTGAAACATATGGCAGAGCCACGGAAGCCATGGGCCATGCCTTCATTACCCGATCTTCGTTTCATCAGCCCCTTGCTCCCCCGCTGAGCCTCCCCACGGCGGAGCCTTCTGTCCCCGAGGTTTCAGTGACAGGGGACAATATGTCCCCAAGGTGAGGAGCAGGGGGAAAGCCGCACGCACACCGCTCCTCCAATGATTATTTAATCAGACTCTTCACTCTGGATCTGAAAGAGGAGAGAGGTACAAAGTGGCGCTTATTACCCATTTGTTCAACGCAGGGAAAGGAGAGCAGAGAGAGAAGAGAGAGAGTAGAGGGGAGAGGGGAGAGAGAAATGGCAGATCAGTTAACACAGCTGACGGAGTGGGAAGGTCCAGAGGAAAAGAGGAGAGGGTGAAGAAAGGAGGTGAGGAGAAAAGATTGGACACAAAGGGGACAGAGAAAAGAAAAAGAAAAGAGGAGGAGAGATCTGAGGACAAACAATGAAAAGAACAAATGATTGAGGGAATGAAAAGGAGGCGTAAACAGGATTAACAGCAGGTGGATAAACTAAGATTGTGGCTTCTTGTCTTAGATAAAAAATCATAAACTACAGTGGTGGTGGTGCTATACCTTTGCAGTACTTGTACTTTACTTGAGTATTTCCATTTTATGCTACTTTATACTTCTACTTCACAACAGTTCAGAGGGAAACAATGCACTTTTTAACTCCACTACGTTTATTTGACAGCTGTAGTTAGTTTGCAGATACACATATAATCAGCTTTAAAAATACTATAGATTAACTACCTATCAGTATATAAGGTAGTTTAAATGATCTCCACCCCGACCCACTACAACATTAAAATGCTGTATCCACATTAACACAACAGTAATAGTAATAAAGTGATATAATGTAATATATATCACTCTGAAAGTACATTTACTTTTGCATTTTTCTGACACTACTTACAAGTACAATTCCTGTATTCAAAATTTGACTCAAGTAAAAGTAAGTAACTGACTATTTTTTTAAAATATTGTGTCATTTAAACTTTTACTGACATAAAGGATCTGAATACTTCTTCCACCACTGATGGTTGGTGAAATTGACCCCCCACCCCCTCAAGCTACACACCAAATTTAGAGCAACAAAAGAGCGGAAAGGAGAATAAAAGAACAAAGTGGATGTGTGTTGGGTGGAGGTCCTGCAGGTGAGGGTTCAGCCTGTGTCTCTCTCTCTCTCTCTGTAACCCGCCTGGCTGCAGCTTGCCGTGCCACTCACACCAGCACCGCAATTTGCATGTGCAAAAAAGCCCTGTGTTGAAGTGCTGCGGCGTCTCTCCCCACCTTCAGCGTGTGTGGTCGACCCGTCTTGCGATTTGTTTAAGTGCTTATGAAAGCTCCACAAACCCACAGTCTGTCTCTAAAGACCTGATGTGTTGTTTTGACATGTAGTACGTGCCCTTTTTTTTCTCTTTTTTTTCCAGGCTCCTGGGTTATTTTCCAGGCGATCTCTATGTGCTGGGAGGCGTTAGGAAATGGCACGCAGGTCACAGTTGTCTGCCACGGTTTCTGCCCTCAGTGTTTGTCTTTCTATTTCCATACTCTTGCATTTGGATGGAGCCAAATTTAGAGGCAGGTGGTTGGTTTTGAAGGTCATTTGGGGGTATTTCAGGAGTACCTGTCCACAAACGTTCACCTGAGAGCCTAAATTTAGGGCAAAGCTTTTAAGACCTCTGTTTTGTGGCTGTCTGTTTTTCGTCCATTTCACATGTTGTAAATTCGACATGAATCATTCAGTTACAGGGTTTTGAGAGGAGAGGTTTGTGTGTAATCAAATTAAAGAAGCTGTTTGTGAAGACGTATTTTTACTCTGCAGCTTTTACAAGTCTGTTTTCGACCCTGGGATGGTGGTGAAATGTGGACAAAATAAGAACAGAGAGAAAGTCTGTTGTCATGTTTTTCTACGCTTACATGGGTTTCTTTAAAATGATTATGGTGGAGAATTAAAGTCAGTCCTTGTTTTTTGTCATTTGGAGAGTTTGTTATGTATTAGGTAGTTCACAGAGTGCTGACATCATGCAAAAACCTTTAAACTTAGTGATTCTGACTGTTTAGTTTAGTAATATTAGCACTGAAAGATCACTTTGTCCTTTACACCAGTGGTTCTCAACTCCTTAATTGACACTCGTCACGTTCCAAATATGTTCCTTTAAACTGATTTTAAAACAGGATGTTTTTTAACTATTAATGATATGATTCTTGTTAATGTTTAGGTCGGCGTGGTTCAGTTTGCATTCGGATTTCTACCACTTGAATGACAGAAGAAGCTTGTATGGTTCAACTATCTATCCATTACTTTTAGCTAACTATTTTAGCCATTTATCAGTTTCTTTTATTTCAACTGTTTATCGATTACTTTTAGCGAACAGTTTCAACTGTTTATCCATTATTTAGCTGCCTATTTTAGCCATTTATTCATTACTTTTATTTCAACTGTTTCTTAGCTATTTCAACTGTTTATGCATTTCTTTTAGTTAACTATTTTAGCAATTTATTCATTATTTTTGTCTATTGTAACTGTTGACTTTTAGCCATTTATCCATTACTTTTAGTTTCACAGTTTTTTTTAGTTGTTTCAACTGTTTATCCATTATTTAGTTACCTATTTCATCTGTTTCTCTCTGTTCACTTAATAATTATTTTTCTTGCACTCTTAGTTACAACCTGTGGTCTTAAAGCTGACTCGGTATGTGAATATATTTCATGAATCAAATCGTAATTTCTATTTTAATCAAATTACTTTTGCTACTCCACAATATTACCACAGACCCTCTGGTAACTGCAGAAGTACCCTGTGGGGGTACAACTACCCCTGGCTGGGAGTCACTGCTTTATACAACAAAATAAATATTCTACAATAAATAAGTCTTTCAAAATCAATTGGATAAACTCAAAAACACCTACTGTACTCAATCTGTCTCAAAGATCACATCGTAGAGATGTAAGATCTGCACCTGGTGGTGGTATAATGCAGGTTAATGCACTGGTTGGTCGTCCGCCTGGGTTCAAATTATAAATCGGGCATCTCCCTGAAGAAACGGTGCCATTTAATCTCAGCCGGGCCCAGACAAAAACCACTCCTCGGCTATGTAAACAGTTGATTCAAAATACTGGTTTAATTAATCTCCCTTTATGATAATGATTTCATCTGGGCCAATAAATAGTCATTTTTGCGATGCCTTTTTTCCTCAGTGTAACCCCAATATTATTTCTGCCGTTTAGTTGGAGCTGAAACGGGGGCAAACAGGATGAGCGCGTCATTAACGCCACGCGGCAACTGAGGGAAAAGTATCCAGTCTGTTAATAAGTAATGACTGCCCGAGATCACAGGAACCTTATGCTACAACAAAACAAGTTAAGCACAAGCTTTGATAATGACTGTTAATAATTCACTATGTGTAATTATCGCTTTGCAGGAAAGCACGGTGGCGGCGGCCTGCTGCAGGGGTGGTGGTGTGGCGATTAAAAAACGAGAGAGAATGAGGTCAGCGGATCAAGAAGAGTCGCTGACCTTACAGGTGTTGCTACATGAGAAACATGAAGGAAAGAAGAAGAAGCTAGAGCAAATATGGGTTTATTTTTGTTCTCTCCTCTTCTGATTGCACATTTGGAACATCCTCACGTCTTGATGTTACGAAAAATACATTTCTTGATTAATGGGAAACCCTCTTGGCCTGCGTTGTGATGTGCACAGCTTTTTCTGTGCTGTCTGTGTGTGGTATCTGCGACCTACTACTTCCTCAAATTTGCTTCTCCATTGTCCTTGAGACCTTGATTCGCACTAGCCAAATGTCGAGGTTTGCGCATTTGCAACTCAAAACCAGATCAATGGTAAACGTAATCACTCTATTTGTCATCCCCAGATTTGAATTTCACAATGAGTGTGTGGAGAAGAGGACGAGGGAGGTGGAAAAAAAAAGGAAAGATGTCTGACTTCTCTCAAAATCAATGTCTTTCAACAGCCCTCCGCTCCTCTTTGACGGGAAAGGGCATTCACACACATTTGGCGGCCATTGTCGGCAGCAAAATGACTAATCATAACATCATTGATGTGTTAAAAAAACCCGACTACAGACGACAGTACCATTGACAACCTTTGCTCCTATCCAGAGAGAAAGAGTTAATTTGATCATGATGACACCAGTCTCTTTCAAGCCCCTTTTCAGGCCAGAAGCAGCTGGGGCTGGAAGAGCAAGTGATGGGATGAATCCTCCGCAGAGTGAGGGGTGGGGGGGAGAAAAATGACAAGAAGAGTCGTTATTATGGATCCATTTTTGGGACTGAGAGGGGTTTCTGAATTGCCCTGGATTGCGATCCCGCGTTCGTTCATTCCTATATAGCCTCTCGGAGCGGCAAATGGGCCTTGGGCCAGTGCGAGGCGCTGGAGCTGGAGCAAGAATAAGATCACAATTGCATTTAAAGCCCAGAGAGGGAAAGAAGAGGCGGAGAGACAGAAAGAGGGAGCCTATGAGCCTTAATTGCCAGATGGTGAATATTTTCGCTCCCTTTCAACGGCGCATTAATTGCAGGGCTGCCCGGGGGTTGAGACATACTGATCAGTGTGGCAGAGGATCCTGACCCTGATTATCCCCCCTCAGACTCCCCCCGCTGGAGAGACAGTGAGCAGTAGGAGGGGTGGTGGGGGGAGTGAAGGGGGTCTGAGAAGGGAGAGGAGGGGAGGTGAGGGGTTTTTGCAACAGTTACTCACCCAATCATTTGCCTATCAAGCCACCTGGGCCTCGACACTTTCTGGTTTCAAGTTGGAAAGGAGGCGACGGTGAGGAGGCAGGGTGGAGGGTCTTTTTTGAGGGCAAGAGAAGGGAAAGCTAGAGGGATGTAATGAGGATAGGTAGGGCAGCGAGAGGAGGGGAGGACAGACCCCCCCCGTCACCCACCTTTCCCTCCTCCTCCTCCTCCTCCTCCTCTCCCAGCCCCTCAGCTCCTCGTTTACATATCTCCAAAAGATGTAATTGAATTAAATAAAGCTTTCCTTCGGGGCAGCTGCCACAGCTGCTGTTTGTGGCATGTCAAAAGGCCCGCCACTTTAAGAGCACTTACATATGCTCCAAATTAGCAGGTCAGATAGGCGGACGCACGATGACAGGGCCGAGGCTGCCAGCGCGACAAGGGGCCCACAGCTGTGAGCAATTCACTGGCAGAGTGGAGGCTCTTTCAGACCCCCTGATTATGAAGGGCAGCAGTGCACGTGCTCATACACACACATACACATTAACAGGCGTTTAACTGCACAACACACACACACACACACACACACACACCTATTCACATGTGTAGACACAGGGGTCACTGCGGTATTTAGAGAGAATGAGTGATTTATTAGAGGATGATATGTAATGGTGACCTCGAGGGATCCTTTAACAGAAACACTTTCACACACATTCAAAAGGGAAATAATGAAAAACAAATCAAGTTGTGTCAAATGAGAAGACGACAGATATTTAGTGTCTGTCAGCACAAAATCCTGCTTTTTAAATCAAGATCAAAAACACAAATTGGTCATGTGCACAAAATCAAAAAGTGAACGAAAAAACAGCGAAATAATGAGTTGAAACAAACTTTACTGCTTATATTATATATGTTGGTGCGTTTCTTCCCATTGTATTCATGTTTGACACAAATTATTATCCCCAACGGGACAAATGTTGAGCTCCAAAGTGTTCAATACATACGATTATTTTTTCAGGCATTTCTGGCTTTATTGGAGAGTGACAGCTGCGGAGACAGAGGGAGAGAGGGGATGACATGCAGCAAAGGGCAAAGGGTCAGAATAACATTAGCATTGCTGTTGCTCTAACAGGAGCTAACTGGCTACATTTGGTAGCATTTGTTAAGCTTGCTAGCGAACTGCGATGACAACACCACTGTCATAAAAAGTAACATGAAGAAAAAATGAATTTTCATTTCAGTCATTTTTGGATCATGAGAACAGTAGGTGTAACAAGCTCTGGCTACACCTTATCGGTCATTGCTCTCTTTTGACATTGATTCATTATTTTGTGGCTGAGTAAGAACTTGGGTACTGTTTAGTTTCTGTTTTCCAATTAAATTAACATTTTGCATATAACACATTTTGCTGTTTTTTTTTGCAGGCTCTGTTTGAAATGAAACAGACTTTGAATCACTGCTCATAGGTACTTTAAGTGTGGGCAGGCCTCTTTCAGTAAAGACATTTTGAGATGTCACAGTAGGAAAAGCACAGGTGTAAATCATAAAATTAATGATGGCTGAATTCCATTTAGCTGCTTCAGTTTCAGGGTCCTGGCATTGTGCATGCTGGCTCACTTTCATGCCTTACTGGGACACTTGATCATCAGTCTTATTAGTGCTTTTTCTACTATGACAAGTCAAAATGTCTGCTGTGAAAAACGGCCTACTGTCAGCTTTAATTTGAGTATGAGGGTGTTTATAGTCACATCAGATGATCATTGCAGGACCTGAAGAGCATTTAAAAGGCACATAAAGTAACAGCACGAGTTAACAAAGTTAAATGAAGTCAAGATATTTTATATTTAGGGTCAAATTCTTTACAGTCAATGACGGTGTGAAGTCTTTGACCCTGCAGACACTTGGTATCGTCCCCGAGGAGGCTCTGCCAGGCCAGCCATCTTCTGTTTCTTAGAGATCTTTTACCTTTAGGCTAGTCTTACGCAAATAAAGTACATTTTCAGTTGCACTGAGGTCACGTGACTGACTCGGCCAGTCAAAGATAGTTGCACTGTTAGGCCATAAAAATGCTTCTCATTTGCCTTGCCTGTATGTTTTACGAGCATTGTCCTAAACGTGAGAGTCCTCCAGTGCAGAAAATCAGCTGAAAATCAGAAGTTCAACCTCACAGTCATCGTTTCATTTCATCCAATCCAATGTGCACTGTCCACATCCTCACAGACTGAAGTGTAAATCTGACTGCTGTGTTGCAGCAAACGTTGCTGTTTATTGATGGTTTGGATGTGATGAGCAGAGGCCTCTTAAAATGATGTCAACACTTTACTTCAGTTATGTATCCAGCGAGACACGCCTGTCATATCGTAATCAACCGTTGTGAACAATCATCTAATGACTTGTCACTCAAGGTCTGCTGGGCAATTATGTTGCATTTGCATGGCAGTGAATGGTGTTTATGACAAATAATCCATGTCCTAATTGCTTGTCTGTTTCCCTTAAGACGTGTACTGCTGATAGGATGTGATTAACTGGAGACTGAAAGCAAAGTTGACACTGATCATACAGGTTATGTTTAGCAGCAGAGGGCGGCCTTTTATAATTGTCTAAAATACTGGGAACTGCTTTTGTGTGGCTACACGTCTTGTGGTTCCTAGAGTGCCCTAAATGTTTTTAAAGAGTTCAAACCAGATCATCCAAAATATATGGTTTACAGTCATGTTGTTGGCTATCTCTAAGGCTGTACATCTTCACTTAACGTCAGCTAGTGCAATAAACAAAAGTTGGTTGAAGCTTATAATAAATAAATAAATAGAATTGTATGTAAGACAAAAGAGGACGTGTGTAATTACTTTACTGTGATGATAAAACTTTGACATTATTGAGTTGACAAATGATCAGTGATCACAGAAAAGGTTGCGACAGTTCGCCATTTGAGACGACGAGTTTCTGATCTCAACAAACTGATTGCGAGAAAACAAACGAAAACAATATAAATATTTACCCGTTTCGTGCTTCATGATAATCAACCTTTGCACGAGTCACAGCGATTTGCTTCTTGTCCAACATGTTTACGGTGGAAACGCTGCAGTGGGACAACACAGGAAAAGACTAGAAGCTCAAAAGTGTTACAAAACAGTGAGTTGTGCTTTGTTTTTGAGGTGTCACACATTTTAGATTGTTTAAAATTTCAGCCACAAAGCAACTTCCATGTACTCAGACTGACTGATACAGTAGATGTATTATGACCAGGGGATAACAATTCAGCTGTCAGGCCAATCTCCACAAATTCCCAACAAACATATTTCTTCCTGTTTACTGTCTGTGCCACTCACACATCTTTTAGTTTTATTACTACACACAAAAACACACTTCAAGAACATCCAAAATAGTAAAAAACTACAGGAATCAATATTGATTTGTTCGTTCTGTAACTGGCATTTCCTCAGAGCTGACTGGACTCCGGTAGCTCTGAGTAACTGGAGCTACCTCCACCTGACACGGACCACCGAGAGTTCTCCCGGGGCCTCCGATTGGCCAGTCCCGAGGCTGATTATGCCAAACGTATCCATTTGTTCCAAACTTTTTGTGAATTGATGATCTGCCACCTTTTGGACGGATGTTAGATGTTGTGGCCCCCTTAGTGCACCTCCAGCCTTTTTGTTGCCATGACCTTGATTTATTTGCTTCAAACCATAACATGAAATGAAATACCTTGTTTGAAGAGTTTTGGCGGTAACCATAAATTGTGTAGAAATTGAGAGAAATGTGCAAAATAAACCACATTTTTAGAGAAAACACAACGAACTCATTTGATGTGTGCAATCTCTCTCTAATTTACATTTTCTCCTCTTCGTACCAGTCATCACACACAGATAAATACATCTGGATGAGAACATGAATCCACATTACACTTTGCCCAGGCTTCACTTTTTATGATTTTCTGGTATAACGGACAATATCAGCCTTTTCATACCCACAACTTTGTTTTGGGGTTGTTTCCTGATGTAGACCGATTACATTCTTGTGTAGTTCACTTTGAAGGGGCCTGAAACACAGATGGGAGATTAGGAGGTGTTGTTATTTACTACCACACGTGCGAGCAGCTTTGTTCTCACCCGGACAATGCAACCCAACACAAAGAGTAAACACCTGAGAGTTCAGAAAAGACACACGTTTATCTTTCTATAAAGACTACAGCAGGCCATATCTCAACAAGGTCACGAGTCATCCAGGTCCCCTTTCTGTGTCCTGTTCAATTATAACACATTATTTGACTTCATCTGCAGACTCCTGCAGGAACAATGGCTGTCAAACCCAATTTAGAATAAATAAATCCTCTTTGACTGTATATCAGTGGACACCTTCATACTGGGCACTCTGATTTTGAATTTGAGGGCGTTATTGTTTCACGTTGTCCTGTGGCGAGCAGAAAGGCTGTGACTCAGCTGTTTGCATGCAACACAGGAGAATAATGGATGTGAAGGCACACCAAACAAGGCCTTTAAAAATGCATGAGTGCCCCCCAAAAACCTCCCTCTCCCTCCGCAGAATAGAGCTATCACTGGTGCCTGTTATCTCCCCGAACCCCCAGGTAGAAAATGGTAATGATACCACTTAACATCGCTGCACATATGGAGGGAAAATGGAAATGCCAACAGCACCTCAACTATAAAGCAAATCAAATTGAAATATTAATCCGCTGATTAATATAACATTATGAGAGCCCATTCTCTTTGTTGTTAAACAACAAAGGGTTGCAAAATAAGCAACTGCCTAAGAGGTAAGGGGTTTAAAAGAGTCCCACAGAGGTGCTAAAGCCCCTTTCAAACATCATTACTCTGCATAATGTATTCCCTTCCACAGTGCTGAGATTTGATATTGATGTTTACTCATTTATTTTTTAATTAACGTTCGTTGTTAATGAATTCTTTGATGAGAGGCATTTTGTAAATCATTATCCTTGGAAGAGGAAAAAAGGGATCCATTGCTCTTGCCCCTTATACTCGCGACAGAAGAAAAAATGCTAGGTGTAAGGGGAAAAAAGTTGCACATGAGAAGTAGGGTCATTGTTTAAAGTTTGTTTTTTGATGCGTTTATTTTTTCCCCTCTCGCCTCCCTTGTTGCTGTTTTTCTGATTGCGTCTTCTCTCTGCAGGGATGAGCGTACGGAGCTGACAGGGACCCGTGCAGGAGCTCCGTGAGAGAGCCGGTGTGGATACTTGGCTAATTACAAGAATATAACTCAAGGCTTTCAGAGAGTCGCTCCAGCGGGGAGGAGGGGAGCTATATCTACGGAGCCCTTGGTGGAACTCTGTCCTTCCCCTCTTTAATATTGATCACTGGGGATCTCTTGGAGGACACAAAGTAGGCTGAGAGGCTGGGAAAGTTTGTTAAGACCAACAGTTTACTCTTTCTCACAAGTGTCACAAACACCGAATATGTTTTCAATCAAATTTGAATGATCTGCTGTCTCTCATCTGTCTTGTATAACAACCAGTTTAGTTAGTGTCAGAATGTCTCTTCCATTACTTCCTTCACTGTAGTTTATTTTAAATCAGTCCCACATACATGTCCTGCTAGGAAATTGTTTAAGCCTTTAAAAAAAATGAAATTCTGTCAAGATTTTCATTATATCAAATATCAAAGCCTTTTTGATGCCATTTTATTTTTATTTTTTCATTTAAAAGGTATAATAGTTTTCATTGTCACTGGTGGGAATTTTCATGTGGAATTCCCATTGCATACCAATGCATACGGGATTCTCAGGAAACATTGCACGCAAGTACTAAATATGATGCAAAAAACCACAGCCAGTTCCCCGGAAGGTGTTATTTACTGTCTTCTTGTTTAGAAACAACGTGACACAATGCATCCTCTCAGACCACACTTTGTTTGGCTGCACTGTAAACAGATAAACGAGTAGCCACTCAAGTCATATTTGCTTCCCCCAGTGGTCGAACCATGCGTCATTTCAAACCGAAATCTGGGATTTATTATTGAAGCTAAATAACTAAACAAATTATTGTCACTTAATCATCCAGGACCAAACTGTTAGATTTGCATTAATTATTACTTTTTTTAACCTCAACGTAAAGTTGTTGTGGCAAACATTTACCTTCTCCAGTGTTCACCAGCTAGTCGCTAACTTTGTCTGGTGCAGTACAGTGTAAAGTGGATTTTATCAGATCTGTTCCACTTAAAACAGCTGCCTGCTGCTGCTGGAAATGAGGCTGATGAGAGCAGTGAAAGTGAATAGAAACAGTAAAATTGCAGAGCGGTAAACACTGAGCTGAAAGACGCTGCAGAGTCAGGTGATAATTCTGTGTGGTTCATCACCATGAGTGACCCCCATCACGTTACACATAGTAATTTGATCCACTGTTAATATTCAAATATTGACTAGTGCAGCTTTAAGGATAATAACTGAAAAATCTCTCAGAGAGTAAATCATCAGAA
Source organism: Macquaria ambigua (assembly GCA_008360985.2). Lineage (NCBI taxonomy): Eukaryota > Metazoa > Chordata > Actinopteri > Centrarchiformes > Percichthyidae > Macquaria > Macquaria ambigua. The sequence goes on along the minus strand of VMKM01000003.1, from coordinate 614,599 downwards.
GATGAAAGATGCTAACCTTTAAAAATGTCACCAGATAGAATATGTAAAACAGGCAGCACAAGCCCTCTGAGGGGTAAGACAGTGAAAACTGATGTTGCAAAATGCTAACATGCTATTTAAAAAAGGTACCCTGTGGAGTTTTTGACCACTAATGATGCTGTGGAGCAATGTATTGATGAACAGGTTCCTTTTTTGTTTGTATTTTGTGCTCTACTAACATGCGTATAACCCTGCAGGTGACACATGCTCACCTGTCACCACCGATGCACACACTATTACACTGATGTAAGTAAGATATGCAAGATAGGAATGTAAGCCTATTTCCCCACGAAATTATGTTTTTATATTTATTTTTTATTTGCTCCGTTTGACACCGCCGTGGTTGCAGCTGAAAGAATCAGGCTAAAATTGTCAAACACCCCATAAGAACATCTAAGCAACACATTAACTTAATGGAATACTACCGACGGGGCAGTGATGTTATAAGCCTGTTAATTTTCACACAGTCAGGGTTTTTTGCCAGCTGTCTTTCTTGCATTCAGCAGCTGCAGTTGTGTTGCTTTTAGCCTGGATGATGTTTAACTTCTTCGTATTTCTCTAATATTACAGTTTGCTCTTCGTTTGTAAAGTATGCCGCTCTGCTGCCAGTACACCTGTCATGTTTGTGATTGGTTATATGCTGCAAACCCCGCCTCTTTCATGTGAACGCGCTCGTGGCTAGATTGGGAAACCCTGGGTTGATTTACCGAGTCGATAACCAGCGTCGTGTGACCGCTTAGCGGGATCGTGATTGTTAGGCTCAGTTAAGCCAGATAACGAAAAGATATCCTGGGTATGTTGAACTTGCTTCGTAGTACAGGCCTCAGGTGGCAGTAATGCACCAAAACATAATATGATGCCCAAGCAAAACGCAGGGAAGACGACTGCTAGATGATGTACACATGGATATATGAACAAAGCTGGTTTTACAACATTTAAAAAATGTCTTTGCAAATGTTTAATGGGGAGGGAAATGCATCCAGCATGTTTGTTAGACCTGGAGGAGAAACACTAACTGCTTGTTTACAAGAAAACTCCGTAGGGTTCCTTTAAAGCAAAGAGAGGAGAGAGGTCAGCGGGGAAATGCATCATTTAATGATGATTTTCCAATATTGACAACAAGATGCAGAAATATGTTGCAGAGCATTGTTTAGGGACTGTGGGTGTATGACACTGTAGGCTAGTCTCAGTGTGAGGTTTGGACCAGTTGGCCACAGATGAGTCTCAAGTCCCCAACCCATCTGGAGCCATCTTGGAGATGAAGCAAAAACCTGGAGCTTGTCCATCTCTTGGCAGGGCCGGTCTCGTCTCTACACATCAAAGGCTGATCGTCTCTAATCCTACCAAAGAATTAATTGCTTAATTGGATCAATTAGATGTCCCAATAGGTCCTGATGACGTGCGGTAGGTGCATCAAATAATTATGAATCAGATCTATTTGAAAGGACTGTGTGGTTGTTGCATCCCGGTTTCTTGAAAGCTGAGAGTTATTTGAGTCTCCGTCACATGATATTGAGACAATCCTAGACAAGTTTCAAATCTTACTTAATATCCATTTGCTCATGTCACAATCTCATTTCAATCATGCAAGCACTTTTTCAAGTTTGCGTCACTCGGCGACATTATGCAGTGCTTGTTTTTGAGACAGAAGAACTATTTTCATGACTTATGGCATTTGCAGTATCTCAAAGATCGCACTGCTGTTTTTCTTCCTTCAAGCCAGTTTTAAATGGAGCCAAACTGCACAGCTTTAAAGGCACATTCATCAAAAAGCGAGTGCGAGTGCACTGCAGATGCTGCCACTTTTTCTTAAAAAAAAAAGAAAAAAAGAAAAAAAAAGATTGCAAGTAGAATTATGGCTTTTCATCAGCCGATAAATTTCACTTGTGATTAATTGCAACACTCACTTTTGGGATCACTTCTACACAAAAGAGCATTTCTGCTTTGTAAAATTCATATAAAAGAAATGCAAATCAATGGTGTTCTTGGCACCAAACATATGCTGCCACAATGCCAACAAGCCTGCCCCTGACAACCCCAGCTGGGGGCTTGTAAGACTTGCTCTTGGCAAAAGACGTTTTTTCCACCCGCTTTGCAAATGATCACCAATTAATACGAACAGCATCCAATTCTAATTTTGCACCTGGTAAGATTGTGAGTATCTTGTAAAGCTCTTCTAAGCTATGGATCCAAATTACTGGATGTTTCTTTTTTTTTTCCAACCCCCTCCCTTTTTGGGATTACAGCAGAAAAAAAAAGAAAAAAAACGATGGCAAACGTCCATAACCCATTAAGACCAACATCAGTGGAAACCACGAAAATGACCGTTTAGCTCGAAAGGTGTTGTGCTTCAGATGTGAAGAGAGAATTTAGCTGAGGGGGTTTCAGAGGCGAGAAATGCAAGTGTGGGATCTTTATCCTGATGCAACAATGATGATCCTAATACACAAATAGATCTGTAGGAGTAGGAACTTTTCCACTCCTTATTAAAATATCTGAATATGCATTTTATTTTCTTGGATCCACACAACTCCACACACTCCTTTATTGTCTAAAAACAAGACCCCGTTTTCCCAGTCTCTTCACTCTGAAACTTTCAGGCAGGTGTAGGAGAGAGAGATTAGGGATGTGTTTATCACTTTGTAACACAGCAGCATCCATCCATGTGATGAATTCCACATATTTCCCAAAGAAATGAAAACTAACAATTCAAAGGCGTTTCACGTCACTAATTGCTCATCAGAGTTCTTAGCATCTCTCCCTCTCTCTCCATCTCTCACTCTGAAATTGATACTCGCCATACGACTTATGATGGATTGGAAGCTTTAATGAGCTCTTACAAGCAATTAAGTAATCAGGGAACCCTGCTGCTCGGCGCTGGAGCTAGCAAGAGCAGCGACAAACGGAGGCCCATCAGTACTGTAATCAGCACAGGACACAGTCACCGCTGCTCACCACTCCCTAACCAAGGGCAGCAATGGGCAGAGCAGCAGGCTCCCATCTCATGTTATTGTTTTGTCTGCAAATAGTCTCTGAACTTTGTGACTCTGAGACGTGCTCTTGTTGGAGTCTCCACATCCTGCACGCTTTAATGGAGAGTTACACAGTTGTCTTTTTGGCATGAGACTCCAAACTTTACACAAGACACCTACAGCATAAATAAAAACACACACAAAAAGAAGCAGAAATAAAAGTTCTAGTCAGAAATACTGATAATGCATTGAAGGATATAGTGCCTAAAAGTTGCACAGGTGACTTATGTGCACCTCTCAAGGCTTAGTGCCAAACAGAGCAATGAAAGACCCACACGCCTTTATACTGCAGGAGCAGTAATGGGCAACAAGTAACAGGTGTGGAGGCAGGTAATCCTCATTAGGCTCATAAAGTAACACCTGTTTGTCGGAATAAATGTCAAAAACACACAAAAAATACAAAAAAAGGGGGGGAAAATGAACCACCTGAAATGCAATCACTCATAATTATCAATTTAAAAAGTTCTTAAAGCTGAAAAACTGGAAATCTACACTTTCCAATTAATTAATTCTTTAGTTGTTTTGTCAGAAGGCAAATATTTTTATAAAACATGATTTATAACTAATACAAATCCACTAACCCAAATCTGAAAGTAAACATTTATTGCAGTTTCCTCTGTATTTTGATGATTTGAAGACTGAAGTCTCCTGTTTGAATCAAACTGGCTGTAATGTCAGCTCTAATTTGTTTGTTACACTTAGTTGTTGTTTTCATTATCCTTTAAATATATATTTCTCTATGAAATAAGTTTTTGAATAGATTAGAGGAAGTGAGTTTATCCACATGGAGATAACAGAGTGAATACAGTTTAAAGGAACCTTAGGATCTTCTTCTGCTGTTAAATGACGATCACAAACAGATAAAAAATGGGATGCTTGCAAAATTATTGTTTTTTATAATGCAGCCTTCTAGCATGTTTTCTCTCTTGCAGCATGCTTTGTGTTTTTCTTTCAGCAATAGGCCACATACAAGATAAAATAAGCATCAAGCAATGTTTTTGACATTAACATACATTTAAATACAGCAAAAGGGTTGCTTGAGTACCAAACTCACTGATGATTAACACCCATCTCTGCAGCTATAAGCAGCTCTTAGCCTCTTTTAGCTCACTGTTTTGGTTCCCTAAATACAAACTGTGGACAAACTGGTGTGTCTGCATATTCTCTAACACATTTCTTCCTGTATCATTCGTAGGAAAAACAGGCACTTCTACCACACATGTGGTGGGTTAAGATTTACTTTGTGTTAAGGTCACAACACAGTGGCACTTGAAATAGCACTTCAAACTAGCCAAATGTTTGACACTGTCAATTAATGCTAATGCTGTGGGCTAGCTAACTGTCAGCGTTAGCTAAACAGCAGCTAAGGAATGCGTTAATATGTTTCACTGTCACATGAACCTTACTAATATCTATATTATCTATAAATCTATAAGTTATTTGATGAACATATAACCTGCTAGTGATTTGCTAGCTAAGAAGTCTAGCTAGTGCCGGGCTAACATTAGAATTATTTCTGTTTAATATGCAGCAGCTACGCACCAGCTCTGAAGGTATTTAATGAAGTAATCTAACATGAAAAAGACATCAATTTAAGCATTAAAATAATAGTTTGCCATTTTGGGAAATACACTTGTTCGCTTTCTCGCCAAGAATTCAATGAGCAGATCAGCTCAGCTAAGCTATAGCTTATCCTGATTTTGGCTAATTTTGCTCCCTCTTGTTCTATCTATTCTATTTAGTCGTTTTAACCACTGTCCGTGTTTTAAGCTTGTGTGATTTTGTTATAGTCTTGTTTTTATTCTTATTTTGTATTCAATGCTCTGTTGTTGTTGCCTGTTCTGGTTTTAAGTTCTAAAGTACTTTTATGTAAAGCACTTTGTAACCTTTGTTTAGAAAAGTGCTCTATAAATAAATGTTATTATATTTATTATTATTATTACCTCTCCCATGTCTGTGCATTAACTGTGGAGCTAGAGCCGGTAGGTGATTAGCTTAGCTTAGCATAAAGACTGGAAGCAGAGGGAAACAGCTAGCCTGGCTCTCTCCGAAATAGTTACAGCTTGCAGTTCTGTGTAAAACCACAGCATGTGTGTAGCTTAAACATACAAGATGCAACGTGTTAATTAGTGAGCTTCAGACGTGTTGATCCGCGTATTTTTGAACAGTTGTACTGTCAGGCCAAGCGTATTTCAATCTCTAATCAATCTCATTTTTTATCAGTTTTGTTTTGAATCCGAACAGTTGTTACAGGACAGTTTGAGCTTCTGTGGTAAACAATTCATGTTGTGACAAGGAAAATGAAATCTAATTGCAGGATTTGGCGTTCTCAGCCCCGTGCTCACCTGGGGCGTCTGAGCTGGTGAGCTCCACGTTCTCAGCTCCGCGTTCTCACCCACCCCGAAGCATGTTGGGCGCCCCAGGGCGGCGTGACACGTCTCCCACACTCCCCGACTCCTCTGAATAATTCTGCCCCGACCATACAGCTCACATCTCGTGCCTTTTTTGGGGGCCTGAGACAACGTGTTTCACATTGAAAATCAAATATGTTGCTTATTAATAGGACGACTTTGGCGAACGCTACCTGGAGAAATGCCGGAGGGGGGAGCTAGCAGAGAGGGACGCCTACAGTGTGGTGCGCTTTCTCTCTCTTCTGTGCAAAGGGAAAAACAGCTGAGGGTGCAGATTTTTCACCGCTAAACTGGCACAGTTGATGTAGGTGCGCACACACACACACACACACACACACACACACACACACACACAAGCGTGCACACACACTTTATGGAAATCAGAGAGCCAGGGTGTGTTAGTCAGCCATGCATGAAAAGCACAGAGCTTCGTGTGCTTATTGTATGCGTGTAGAGCTAGAGAAAGAGAGATAAAGGGACCAAAAAGGTCTTGTCTTGCTTGTAAAGGCAGAGTATAAAACAACAACAACAACACACAAACACACCTGGCATGTCAGTCAAAACAAGGCCTGATGTTTGGGTGGCAGTGCTATCATTAAAACAGCGCCAGTTATTTTCATTAGCTAGCATCTGGTTCATTGTATTCCCCCTTTTTCAAACACGGACTCCTCCACTGTACACTTAGTTTGTTTCGTGAAGCTGACTGAAAAAGGCTGCCGACGTCTGCATGTCTCTCTCGGGTTAAACGGTGAGCGAGCTGCACCGCGCCGTGCCGCTAACTTGGCGTCATTTCCTCGGATTCCGTACAGATTGCAGCAGCTAATTATGATCTAATAACTGGCAGACTGTCTGTTTCAATATTATTACAGGAAGAGTAGGTTAAATGAATAGCTCATCATCTGCCCCCTGTATCAGTCATGTTGTTTTAATGATCATAATTCCGCCATTAAATCTTAATAATATGTCAAGATCATAAGGGAGACATGTCAATTTGGGGCTTCAATGAGAATTAAGCCAAGGATTGCTGAAGTTGAGCCTGTGTTTTTTTTTTTTTTCCTGGGAACGCTTGATTTCGTTAGCCGTGTCCTCACACACACACACACACACACACACACACAGAACAGACACAGAGCTTTTTCTGAGTCAATCTGATATTCAAGAAATTAATTTCTATTCCTTGATTGATGTGTTGATGTTGAACAGGAAAGAAGCTGGCATAAATGTTTTCTAGCTTTGGTATTCTATATAATATTTATTATATCTAAATATGTTCTTTCTCTTGTAGTTATGAGGTTTTTCTTTTTTTTTTTTCTTTAAGAGAATTTAAAAATGTTGTTTCACTCTTGACCTTGGAAACAGTAGATGACAAAACAGTCTCACCTCAAGGTCCATTTAGTTTAGCTGTCCTGGAACTTTTGATCATATTACATGATCTTCATCAGCAGATTGATTTAGCCCAGTTTTTCCCCCCCAAGCACTTTAAGGATTTCTCGTTCATGTTTGGCTTAAAAGTTGAGTTTCAAAGTCCATTCTTGACCTTTGAAACAGCAGTTAAAAAAAACCAAGGTACATTTAGTAGCTGTTCTGGAGCTTTCATTTCTATCACACAATCTTCCTCAGCAGTTGATGCTGAAATGGAAATGTTTATATTCATATAAGGACTTCTCGTCCATGTTGGCTTCCTTTCTTGACTTTGGAAACAGACAAAATCTCACCTCAAGGTCCATTTGGTAGCTTTTCTAATTTAAAAAGCCTTTTTCCGCACACAGGAGAATCTTTCGCATAAAATTTATAATAAACTTGAAATCAATTTTTTTGTTCAAAATGACACTTTTGAGGGGAATTCAAACTGGATACCTTAAAAGTGAGGTTTTTTGAATAAAAAAAAGGCAACATCTGAAGAAAATATCGTGTTAAGTCGAGCCTAAAATGGCGGAGCGTTTGATGCTGGAGGATCATTTCTTGGAAGACTCTTTGGATCCTCTGTTGGAGTCTCGATTACAGCACATTAAACTTTGAAAGGCCTCCAAGGACCTGGAGTACAGGCACTTTTTGGATGGACTTCTAGAGTCTCTTAAAAAAAGAAAAACAATCGCTGCTTTGAGGTACAAACCTGTATTCACTCTTCCCTCAAGGTTTTTTGTTTGTGAGGTAGAGACAGTTGCTGCATACAGCTCCCAGCTAAGAATAGCTGCAGGAGAGGGGAGAAAGCTGCAAAGTGAGGCAACACGAAGGGGAGAGAGAGAGAGAGAGAGAGAGAGAGCGCGAAGGGGGAGAAAAAAGAGGAAGTGGGCGACAGAGAAAAAAAAATAACTCAGGAGGGAGTGTGAATGAGACAATGGCTCTGTCAAGGAGTCAAACGAAGTAAACATCATCAGTGCGATCCGGCCATGACTCGGTTTGGCTCGGGACTAAACACGACACTGGGACGATCAATCTAAATCAATCAAGACTTGTCTGAGGGGGTGGTGTGTGTGTGTGTGTGTGTGTGTGTGTGTGTGTGTGTGTAGACAGGCGTGGGTGGCATCATTGCGGTGACGGGGTGTACCCTGCCCCGAGGTCACTGCTCTGGTCAGAGAGAGTGGAAATACATGTATATATATCTGTGTGTGTGTGTGTGTGAATGAGTCTATTGAGGGAGTTAATAAGAGAGCATTGTGTGTGTATGTGTGTGTGTGTGTGTGTGTGTGTAGGGGTTGTATTCTGCAGTTGTAGTAAATCGAACAGCCGCTGATGGGGGAGAGGAAGCTCACACAGGAAGTTCACTCTACATTGTTTGAGTTCATTCTTAGTGTCATTGAATTACATCCATATAGGATGATTTGTCCAATGCCTATCTATCTATCTATCTATCTATCTATCTATCTATCTATCTATCTATCTATCTATCTATCTGTGTCTGTCTGTCTCAGACCATCAGCGACCAAACAACCCCCGCTGTTGAAGTGGACACCTAAAATAGAGCGCTGGCAAAAAATCACAATGTCGCTTCACATGCTCTAATGCCAGTTGATCAATAGTAATTACCTACCTGTGGACCTGGCTAGTGGAGCTCCTTAGGCCCCTGGGGCTTTCACTATAGCCAGCTCACAATCCAGTCCCAGGTAACTCCATGGGACAGACCTTTTAATTGCTTTGTTCACTCTGAGTAATTGAGGGTTGGAGCGCGCTTGCCACGAGGAGTGTGACTTCACTTGGCCTCTGTTTAATTATTCCCGTAACACGAAGCCTTCTGCCTTTAATTTTCACTTTGCGCGCCGCGTCGCGAGGTGTGAACACAACTGGAAAATGTAGGTTGGTTACTGTATATGGCGTGCCGAACCAGATGCACTACAGGCGCAGCCATATGGATAGGCGAGACGTGTTTCTGTGTGTTTTTTCCTCATCGTGGAGGAACATATTGCCAGACATTCGGTGCATCTTTTTAGCACAGCAACTGTCCCACAGCTCTGATTTGATCTCATCCTGCGCCAGGCCCCAAACCAGATACGTAGAACTGTATCAATATAGTTTAATTAGCATACTGATTAATCAACTGGTTAATTAGACAAATTTCCTATAGGCTGATTACACCTCCCGGACCTCTTGGTGTGAAGACATATAGAGTGAATGAGTAATGTAATTATTCTGACTGTCAGACGAGGCAAGGTAAGATTTTTTTTTTGTATGACACTCAAACACAAAGGCAGTTCAGAGTGACAAAGATACAGAATAAAACATGTAAATCCCTGATCTTGACTCCAGTAGAAACAGCATGTGTGCATGAAAATATACATACACACTCACAGCGCTGTAAGGCTGCTTGATGTGCACACTGAATGCCTTCCTGTATGTTAACACATAACAGACAACACAACAGTTTTGTAGTGAACGAGACTGTCCTCATCAGAAAAATTACATTTTATTTGTTTTTAATGCCAACGTTTTTATGGTTAAAGATCCCCCCAGACATGTTTTAAGACATATAAAAAATGCTTGTTCACTAACCTAATTATCTATTCCTTCTCCCTCATTGAAAAATCCAGAATCTATGAATATGCAAATATAATTCATTTCAAAAGTTTAACTGCAGGACACAAGATGTCTCCTGCTTCACTGAAAAGTCCTTTCTCAGTGTGTGTGTGTGTGTGTGTGTGTGTGTGTGTGTGTGTGTGCTGGAGGCTTCAGGTTTCCACATCAGACTTGTGTAAGTTGAATACTGGACCATGATTGGCTCCAGTGCTCCTACGTCCACGTCTTAAACTGAGATTTAAGGTGAGCTCAGAGAAACTTTTCCCCTTTAGCAGCCCGCTAGTGTCAAACTCTTCACACACATCATTCTGCAAACATCCAGGTGAAGTAACAATGAGAAAAACACATTTTTGGGGGTAACCCTAAGCTTTGGGAATGATCATTGTTAGGGTTAGGCAACTAAAACACTTGGTTAAAGTTTGGGGGGAAAGTGTGCTTCCGGTTAATAAAAAAAGGCAACCGTTAATTGTGATGCGAACTCCGGCCTCTTGCACGAAAGTCGCTCTCACTAGATGCCACCCTTACTTTCCACCTCACACTACTTCTTGCATTGGTACAGCGTGTTGGCATTGGTGTGGATTTGTACATAATGACGTAATTTAAAAGGGATACCGGGCTGTTTTTTTTATCTGACATGCGATCTCTTGTGGTCATGCAAATAATGACAGTTGCCTCAACAGTCAAAGCAAAGATGGAAGTAGCATGATGCTGTTAATGCACCGCAGAAACTGGGTCTAGATGAGGTCATTTTGAAATCCTAAACCCTGGAGTTTTTGCTATGAGAGTGATCAGTTTTAAATATAACAATTATTGGTTATTGGTCGTGGTATCAGCCTTTAAAAACCCACATCTAACCATTTCCAGCCATTATTGAGCTTCTTCCACTTTTCCTCTACATGAGAGAGATAATCTGAGATGACGCTGTAATTTGTATCAAAATGTTATTTTGTTGTACTGCAAAACACTAGAAAAATGCACTTTTCTCTTTACTGCTAAAGCTTTCAAGACGGAAATGTCTGCGCTTCAGGATGCAGCGTAGATAGTCAACAAGGGAAAAGACTTAATGTCCCTCGCCACGTTCTCCTGATCTCTGCATGCTCGTGCTTGGGATGAGAATATTATGGGTAATATTATGAGTTTCACAGGACCAATATAAAAAAAGCCTCACTCCAGGTATTATCCTGATCCGTAACCTGTAAAATAACCTCAGTATTCAACAGTACAACTCCTCCCTGTGCTCGTGGCCTCTGTTTGTCCTGTAACCCACGCCTGCAGCAGCGAGGCGGAGCGGGTGCCGCCGTGAGGTGCGATGGGTGCCGGCGCTGGCACTGCCAGACTTGGGTGGCCGTGCAACAGTATCTGCAGGCTGCCGTCCTTCTGTTCGCGGAGCATCTGAAGAAAGCAAACTGCACTGTTGCTCACACTCCCCGATCCCGTTGTTGTCATTGGCCGGCAGCCACCAATAGTGAGCCAACTGAGTTAACAGACACTTCCGCTCGGCGCATAAGGAACCATCTGTTTTAAAAGCTAGAAATAAATAAATAAAGAGCTCCCTCTCTCCCTCTCCCTCTTGTGCTTCCTCCCTCCCCCACTTTCTCCTTCCACCATGAGTCTACAGTATGCAGAGCTCTTCTATTATCCTGCACCTCACTCTTCATCATATGCAATCTGCAGCCAGCTACGAAAAATCACTGCTGTGACTTTATTGAATCTCTCCTGCCCTGTACTGGCCTTTCAAATTGTGCCAGGGCGAGAAACTAACCAATTTCTTATTTGAGAAAACTATTTTATTCCATCTGTTTTCATAACTAAATTGTCAATTTGTTTTTTTGGCCTTGACCGCCCGCTCATAATGCATCATCAAATGTGGTATCGCAGCAGTTATCGCACACAAAACTCATTTGTAATTTATTGGACATTAGCAAGGTCAGAATCATATTGAAGCCTGATGTTTGTAACATCTTGAAAATCACGGTTGCGCGCCCGGCTTGGCTGCACCGAGCTCCTCAGACGTGCCAGCTTGTAGCTAAATAAATATTGGCTGAGGGGCATTTGAAAAAACATATTGTCCTGGCTCAGCACTCGGTCCCCCTGCCCTCTGTTGCCAAAACAAGGCGATGGGGGTCCAGAGCAGAATCTCTCCTCACATGAGCGGCTCGGTAATGGTCAGCTCGCTGCCACGGGCCTGCTCCTGCAGCCTTTGTGTCTGTGCTCGCAGGTCCTCGAGTGTAATGTATTTGCTCGGCTCTTCGTCGCATGGCTTGCGGAGAGTGCTCCTGGAGGCGTGCCATTTGCGCTATCACACTACGCCTTTGTTTCTCATGCGGCTTACGAGAAGAAGGGTGTTCTTGTCCTGTGTGTTTTGCAGGTTTTGTGATAGCCAGAGATATCTTTGTCACTTCTATTTATGACATGTGTTTTGAGATAGAGCCTTAAATAAGACTGTTTACCACAGCAGGGATTATTTTTCTGGTGTTTTTAGTGACTGTGAGCTCCTTCTGTATGTTGACAATTGTTTATTATCTTAGTTTGTATGTCTTTACTGGACATGTGATCTAATTTAAGGCCAAGCCATGATGCTTTTATGGTTTTCAAAATTACCTCATGCAATATCATGAAGGGAAACAGCAGTTATACTGTGTTTATATATCTCGATGACGCCCCAGATCCACTCTAATCTCTTGTACAAACTCACAAATCATCATAGAAAGAGTCCTGTTTAAAGTCCAATACTTCTGAGCACGCCTTTCTTTTTTCACTTCTTTTCCCCAGCTTTCCTCACATTAGTCTTTATGGTTCAACTTGCAGAATACCTTTAAGAAAAACATTACTAAAACATTACCGCCTGCATTCAATTTAACTGGCGAACACCCCCATGAATTCCTCTCTTCAAGAAATTAAGGTGTATCGTAACAAGTGCATTATTTAGTAGATTTGACATGGCTGCCACATATTTGCAGGAAAAGAATTAATATGCCCGTGGAAACGAAAGCAAGAAGAAGAAATCTACTGAAAATAATTAATTATCAGAGCCTATTTCTAGTCCTCCTCTTAAGCCTATTTAAAGGGCATTAGGTATTATGAATGTGAGGTGGTCTAAATTTACCCCTGTGATATCTATCTTCATCTGACTACATTAGTATACTTTTCCAGGCTCTGCAGGCTCCTCGCTTGCTATTTAAATCACATTGCATGACTCTGAAATCCAGACTCATCTGTTTTTCTTTTTGCGTCCTTATTTCACACACAGATATGTTTCTCCTCCCACCAAGATTAATCTAATAAGGTTTACAATCAAGATTTGCACACCTGAAACTGTTATTTAAAAAAAAAAAGAGATGAACCTGACATAAGTATTTGGTGAAAGGCGCCCTTAAGTGACTTCAAGAAATGAATTATGTATATGCTAAAGAGAACTCATTTGGGAATTAAGGAGGATAAGTAGCAGTCCATTTTGTGCCTGTTAGGGGCCCTCTCGGAGCTACAGTGGCTGCATTAGGGAGAGCTAATGGGCCCTGGGAGGGGGCGAGTGTGGGGCTGAGAGGTGGAGGGGTGGGGGGTTGGGCCCTATGCCGCCCAAGGTCTCCGGGCCCCGGTGACAGATGGTTGGCCACCTCACTGGGTGGCTGTGGCTACAAGGTCTGTCGTGAGGCTGATCCGCGGCGTTTGACAGCATCGCAAAAGATCAAACGACATTGTGGAAGGTGAGGAGACGGGTGGCGTGCCAGGCCAGAGCAGGAGAGCCGGGGTTAGGGCTCCACCGGTTTGGGAGTTTTGGAGGAAGTTGCCAACACTGATATTTTTAGACCTAACTCACTGATATTTGGTGCCATTGTTCCGTAGCTGGAAAGTCCCACAAATGACTGAAAAAGCTTATTACGAGTACTGGCATTGTTTCTGACCAAACTGTTCTTTGGAAAGCTTCTGAAACAGAATAGAGAGCATCCCGGGACACTAAAAGTCTCCACTAGGAGCCAGACAATAGCTAAATGAATATGTAGGCTTTTATGAAACACCTGATACTCAGTCAGTCCATGTAATCCAGCGTAAATCTGATGCAGCTTCCTCTGTGACCACAGTCCATGTCGAACCTCCCCTACAACTTCATTCCCTTTGTAACCTTTTATTTATTCATCAATAATGTTTCTTGTTAATTAATTCCTGATTTAAAGGCAGTGGTGCATCTCCGGGATTCTCCTCCACTGAGTTGTTGTTGTAAAGAGCTGCTAACCTGACCAGATTTCATGGCTTTAAATTGAGCATTTTAGTGTCCCATGATGTAAATACAGTTTCAGATGACGGTTTGCACATTTTTCTTTCAAGGAAAACTAATTTTTAGTTTGTCTGGGTTTTAGGAGGAGTTGTGCAAATGTTTGTGAAATACTGTGTTTGATCCAACAATAAGATTAAAACCTCATTATTATAACTTTGTCTTGGTTGAAGTGTTTCTCTCTGTTAGTGTGTTGGATAAACCAGATGTACTGCATTCACCGCAAAAACACAATTTCATACGTTGCATTACAAAAAAATATGGTTACTAAGAAAGATGCATGTATATAGCATCTAAAAATATTGGTATTGTTGTGAGTAAAATGCTTTAATGCTAATTCAGTTTAATCAGGAAACACGGGACAAATTAGTGCCTATAAATGTGTCAAAGAAAAGACAAAAGTGTGCAGGTGTCACAGGCTGTTTTTATGTAACTGTTAGGTCAGAAAGAAACCCAGCAGAAAGCGACATGAGTGGCCAATATCCAATTTTTCATTAAAGTGAAGTAGCCGCACGCTGTGTTCCCATTTTTTTTTTTTTTTTTTTTTTGCGACTGTTTATTAAGACGCCAACATTACAGCAAACAGCTTTCATCAGGTTTCATCACGCTCTGATGAAAGCTAGTTTGCACAAACGTCGGTGTCTTCATAAAGTCACAGAAATGAGAACATCACGTGGGGAATCATTTGTTTGCCTTAGCCGGCACCTATATGTTGCCTGAGGTGAGTTTGTCTCCAGAGATGTGCATTAGCTGCTAGTTTGTGTCGGTCTGTCATGAGGTTTTGTCAAATCTCATTACAATAACGAAGGAAGGGAATTCAAAACTGCTTTACGTGACGCCTCTATGTGTGTTCTTGTACTAATGTAGTTCTGTTTGCAGTAATATTGTCTGCTGACCACTTCAATGGGTTTCATGGGGAGTTGTCTAAATGTGTGTAAACGTCCAAAACTAGCATGATTTGATCAAAAAACATGCTATGAAGAATTTAAAAAACTGCTTATTAATAATAACTTATTTATCTTTCCCGCCTCTCATTTTCTCTCTATTCGACTCTGTCCATCTTTAGCTCGATCTACCTGACTGTTCACCTGTCTATCTGTTCGTCCACCTGTCTGTCTGTCTGTCAAAATATGTGTATAGGTCACTAATGGTTTGGAGGGTGGCAAGGTGGCAGGGAGAGGGCGGTAAGGGAACAAGGGAAGGGGGTAAGGTAGGAGCAGCGACTTCACCTGTGTCTGTAATATGTGCAATAGCTTAAATTAAAAAAACCCAGTCTTTGTTGGAGTGTTTTCTCCATTGCAGCGCAGCTCCGGCTCTGGACATCCTGCATTACACAATAACGTTTCATCGCTCATCTAATGTACCAACATTTTGACATACGAAAGGCATAAAAGTGTTTTTACGCGTGTCTGTGAAACTAAAGACTTGATAAATCCCCATTCAAAAACGAGCACGGCATCAATTCCCCACCACCAATGCCCCCGCGGGCACAGGAGACCGGGCCCGTCAGGCGATTAGCCCGTCTTACATTCCTGGTGATCGGATTAGACGATTCCCACAGTCTAGTCTGAAACTACTCCCGCATCTCAATATCCAATTTCACAGCTTTCTAAACCTGGATCACGGAGGCTATTTATTACTGTCACAGGCTTTTGTGTTGGGGGGGGGGGCTTTTGTGTTTCATCTGCTCCGGAGCAGGAAGATGATCAACAAGAGAGTAAAAAGTGTAATGAGTGTGGAACCAGTGGCGTTGCCTGAAACCCCCTGTTAAATTAGACCACGACGCTGCTTGTTGCAGCAGTCAGCAGCTTCTCAGGGACCTTTGATCCGCACGCTGGAGTGACTGCTGCTGAAGACAATTATGACCCTGGCGTGTGTGTGTCCTGCAGCACACTGTAGTGTGTTCTGTAATTGACAAAAAAAAGAAATGAAAAACAAAAAAGAAAAACATCGACTTGAGTCTGGGATTTGGGAATCGGAACTGAAAATGGGGATGTTTTGGGGAAGTTTTCAATTACAACTCAGAATTGTGTTCAGTAAAATACAGTAAAATAGAGTCCACTAAGACAGATGTAGCCTTAGTGCTGGCTGGCTGGCCAAAGTAGTGCCTCCTACATAATAAAACCATTTATAAGGCAGTCTTAAACTGGACCAGCAGCTGTAATAGGGGCCTCCATTATAGAGGCTTTATAATTTCCCTGCTTTTTCCTTTTAGAGCCTCTGTTGTTCCTCTGAATTACCCCTGAATGATTTATGCTCACTGGTCTGGCCACTGATAGACCCTGGCAACACAGATAGAAACACACTTAGGGCTTTTTGGTGTGTAAACACACTGTATTAAAAGCCAACTTGTTCCAAACAGCCAAACACATTTGCCGCGGCGGGGGCCGCTCGGTGTCATTTCGCTCGTCAAACACCGCAGTGTCACAGCCAATCAGGGGACTCCACGGGCAACACAAGCCATTTAACCTGAGCAAACACAGTGTGTCACGAAGCCCGAGGATGACTTAAGAGCCTGAGCAAACACTGGCGAGAGCCATCGGGCACGAATCAAGGCGGCCCGGCTGAGGACAAGTCACTCTCGTAATGGGTTTGTGATGACTCAAGATCGAGCGGCCATCTGTTTGTTACAGTGGGGGAGGACCACAATTCGCAGTTCAGATACACAGAATATTAGCCGGCAG
Organism: Macquaria ambigua; assembly: GCA_008360985.2. Classification (NCBI taxonomy): domain Eukaryota; kingdom Metazoa; phylum Chordata; class Actinopteri; order Centrarchiformes; family Percichthyidae; genus Macquaria; species Macquaria ambigua. The sequence goes on along the minus strand of VMKM01000003.1, from coordinate 598,152 downwards.
TGCAGCAGAGGAGGGGAGGATTTGGCCGGTGGCACAGGATGTGAAGCATATGTCCATAAATGGTAAATATGTTGATAGCTGAGGCCCTGCTCCCCTGAACTGGGGCCAGATAACAGGATTTGCATGGTGATTTTCAGCCTCAGTGACACAACATCTTCAAAAGGTGTAAGACAAGCAATCCCGCAAGTGACCTAAGACTCTTCCCTACAAACAGGTGTAAAGTGCTGCAGTGCCCCACCGGCAACTCACCGCTGACGTGAAAGAAAAAAAAAGCTCACCACATATTTAAAGCACCGAGGCGTTTTGCATGAGATTTCAATGACGAGAGTTTGAATAAACCGCAGTCATTTGTGTCCGGTCTGTAACCGTGAAGTTCATTTGAACAGCAAAAGTCAAACCACATGCAGCCTTGGAGGCCAAAACCGGTTTGCCTCACACATGGCTGTGACCTGGACTTTACAGAGAGTCAAGTCCCCCTAACGTAGCCCTGCTCCCCCTTATAAACCCTGACCAGACAACTACTAGAAAGCAGGGGTGGAATAAATACTCAGATGCTTTACATAAGTAAAAGTAATGTAAAAATATTTTATTCCAAGTTAAAGTCTTGCATTCAAAATGTTACTTACTAAAAGTACTGTATGTAAGTATTATCAGCAAAATGTACTTAAAGTTTTAAAGTACTCATAAACAGGGAAAATGTAAACATTATTATATTATTGGATTATTATTACTGATGTAATCACATGCAGTGTATTTTATATGCTTGTTAAAGGTTTTTTAAATTCTTAATCTGGAAAGTAATTAGTAACTGTAGCCTTTAAGTAAATGTAGTGGAGTAAAAACTACAATATTTGCCACTGAAATGTTGTGGAGTAGAAGTGTAAAGTAGCAAATAATGTAAATACTTAACTAAAGTACCTCAGAATTGAACTTAAGTACAGCACTTGAGTAAATGTACTGCTAGAGTCTGATTTTTCACGTTATTCAGGTAACTGTTAAATTATATTTTCTTTAATTTCATGAAGGTTTAAGTGTCCTTCGCATAATACCAGCTATTTCATTAGCCTCAATGGACTCAAATTTAAATATAATATACAGTAAACAGCATGTAAAATATCCACCATATTTAAGTTTAAAATGTGGAAAGTAAAAGCTTAAAATCACCCAAATTACCCCTCAGAAACACAGAGGATATGAGCAGTTTTTTGCCCTCGCACCTGAGAGGAATCTGAGCAAGTGTTTTTGAAATTAGAGAACAAAATGTGAGAACTTCCTTTAAAATAATACTCAGATTGTGTTGTTTGTTACAATCTTTTATGCGCTGGGCAGCTTTTCATAATGCACTTAGAGTAATACTATGTGTGCAGTACTTTGTCACTGGTGAACAGGCGGGTTATTACTATACGGCTTGTTGCCATTTTAGAGGGAAAACCCAAATTAGAAGTGTCATTCATCATATTAAAAGCCTTACTGCTGTTTTTTCGGGTTTGTACATGTCGGATTAGATGTTGTTAAATATCCTCAGGGAAGCAATCAGGTGTTTAAAGTTAAGGGCAATTCCCTGCACTACAGACAATCAATAAAAAAATCTAAGAGTGGGGACTGTAATAGCGTCGGCTTGTAACCTGCTCTGACAAATTAAGGCAAGTAGTGTTTTTTCATTACTTACACATCCGTTTTCATTTTTCCCATCAGTGGAACCAATTAAACAATGCTTCCTTAAATTAGTCATTGATTTTTAGCAGTAGTGACACTTTGCAGAAGGAAATAATAACTTTAAGGGAGTGTTCCTGCTTTGTTTTTTTTTCATTACTGCCAGTCTTGTAAGAGAGCACCAGAAACAAAAAGGACAGAAACAATTCACCTACATGAAAAAGTGCTGTCTTAAATTAGCCATTGATTTTTTTTTTTCCCCTCAGGTGTCACTTTGGTTAAATGCTTTGTGGTTGGGGGTTTTCTCTCCAACCTGGAAATTGACGAGTCCATAATCTATTAGTCTTCTCACACACACACACACACACACACACGTTTGCTTGGTTTCTCTAGTGTTTTTTTCACTTCCAGTATGTAAATTTATGACCTAAAACTCTTTTCTGCCAAGATAAATGTAAAGTTTGAGCGTGGAAATCACATTTGTCTATCATATGCAAGCAACAGGAAACACCGCCAAGAGAAGAGACACTACAGCTCTTACCAACAAAACTTTTATGTAAGGATTAATCACGCAAAACACCTGAAAAGTGGCGATAGCTTTGTTTTTCAGAACTATTTTATTAGAGTTTTCGCTATTGCCGATCCCCCTCCCACACACGTGAACCCTCGAGAAACAAAACTCAGACTGACCAGATTCTTTTTTTTAATGCTCAAATTGAACAAAAACAAATAAAAAAAAACAAAGTCAAAATGAAAAAAAAAAAAGAGAGAAATCCAGAATAGCAGATCACAACTGCCGCGCTTTTTTTTTTTTCTTCTTCTTCTTGAGACAAAAAAATACACGTACAATTTGAAGCAGCAACAAAATGTGCAGTTACCTGATTATACAATGGAACAATATTTTTTGTTATAACATGAATGTTTTTGTCATCACATTATAAAACTCTAAATATTTCTTATACCTTTTTCTTTTTTTCTTTTTTTTTACCAAAAAGCAACCCTATTAATGGCAACGCAACAGGTTTTAAGCAAAATATACACCTCATGTTCACCTGGAACAAAACAGAAAAAAAAAAAAATAATCAGGGAAATATTTGATTTTTTTTCATTTTTTTTAGCTTTTTATTGTTTAAGCCAATAAAGTCACTTCTGTCTTTTTTTATTTGGGGATGCAAGTAATATCCTGAATGTGTTGATTGATTGATTGATTGCTGTGTCCACTTTAACTGTACATACACTTTCACCTGTTATTAATTGAAAAACTGAACACCTGAATGACAAACGAATGATTTGATGTGTTTCAGGATACAAAGGAAAACTGCTGTTTACAGTGGATGAGTTATTTTACAGCGGCCTGCGGCTTTATTGATTATCCTAAACACGGGGCCGTTCACATGTGATGCAGAGAGAGTATCTTCATCGGTACAAGTCTGATCTTTACTGACCCACGAGGTCTTTCAGCCGTCGAAAGAGCGATCCACTGGAGTTTGTCGTCACAGCAAAAACACCTACATGATGAGATCTACAGTTTGATTGGACAAGGGGCAGAGGTCACTGACAGAGGTGCTGTGCTCAAACTGGCGGTGAGGCAATTCTCACTGATGGCAGCTAAAATGTCTCTTTTATTATCACATTACTTTTTTCAAGTCTATAATCACTTCACCAATAAAAGTATCGTTACAATAGGTTGCCAGTATGCACTTAAAATTAGCGTGAAAGTACAGGATGGCCGTTTGAGGACAAACTAAAGGAGAGTCGGACAAAAGTGATCATCCTCCGATTTGCTGCACGTGTGCAGACGAGACTGTCGAGTCTTTAAGATTCAGTCCTTGGGTGGCCACGAATTCGCCGTTGAGTCCTGTCTCACCAGGGCGCCTCATGCTCCGAATCATAAGAATAAAAAATCAAAACAACAAACAGAATGATTCCCACTTTAATGTACAAACATAAACAGCGGTAAAAAGCCAACCACATAGCTAGCCCCTGGCAGGTTAACACCGCGCCGTTCCTGTCCATAAAGTGCACTCTCCATCCTGCTGTGCGGCCTGGACGTCAGAAAGACAAGAGCAAAAAAAGAGAGGATGTGTGTGTGTTCACGTGAAAGAGAGAGAGAGAGAAGGGAAGCTCCGCGGCATGTGTGTGTGTGTGTGTTCAGTCTTATTCCCGGAGCGACTGTGAATTAGAGTACATGACAGTCTCAGGTGTATGGACGGAGGAGGCGGGGGGGAGGGGAGAGCGGAGGTGTGTGTTTGAGTGTGTGAGGGGCTGACGTTAATAAACGTAGCCCTCGCTGTAGGGGTGCGGCTGGCAGTAGGGCCCCTCCTGTACGTAGGCCATGTTTTCGTCAAAGTGCGACAGCGGCACCGTGTCCTCCTCGTTGATCTGCCGCTCCATGTCCGTCTTCAGCACCGGCCGCTGATTGTCGGGAAACGCCATGGAGAACAAGGCCTCAGGGTCGCACACGAACTTGTAGACGTATCTCTCGCCGGCCACCTGGGCGGAGGCGGACAGGACGAAGTGGAGAGAGGAGAGAAAATAAATGAGTGGGACGTTTTGGTTTGGACTTTTGGTGGCAAAAATGTCTAACTTTGAGAAACGCACGACACAGAGAGGTGCAGGCCTGTGTGAGCTGTGAGTCCATCACACTTAAAACTGATAAATCACCATAGATACCAAATATACAAAACATTATCATCCTTTTCTTAAAAAAAACTATTTACAAAATACCAAATGTACAAGAAAAATACATAAATTACCATGAATGAATTGTAAAATTACAACCATCTTTTCAGAATAATCTCTGGGTGAGGGGGTAAAAAACCCTAACCCCTAACCCTAACACTTGTATACTCAGATCTCTTGCATCTCTTAATGTTTATGGCTAACGCTGACTAATTTCAAAGTCTATCCACAAAAACGGCTTCAAGTCAAGTCAACACGTCGCAGTTGTGCGAGCGTGTTGGACTTGAACGTCTCTTAGAGGCAGATATAATCTCAGAGTGTTTTCTTTTATAAGTTTTGCCTGGTTGCTAACTTGCCCGCCTAAATGCTGTAATTCTTCAGCTCCACACACACTGAGGTTTAACGACACTACATACTAACTCTAAGCAGGTTTTGAGTGTGTAGTGTGTTCACACTGGAAAAGCTGCTAAATAAGGATGGTGTGTTGTGGATGTGCACTATTCACACACAATGCACTGCACAAAGGAAGTGCTGGAGCTGCTCACAGCTGGAAAGAATTAAAACTAATTGTGGATGGAGGTGAAACAGCTCAGAACACACAAAAGAATACTTTTAATTCTTTGAAAAAACATTTAGCTGTCTCTTTGTTAAGTTTAACTGGCAGTGACATTTTAAAGTTACAGTTTGATTGACGTCTGACGGAAGTATTGTATCACAGCTGATTTCTTGTATACTAACTGCAAAAACAGTCTGCCATCATGAACCAGGAAATCTCTCCAATCATCCAATCATGTCCGTAACACAGAAGGGCTCCGAATGAGACATTTTTCAACAATAAAATGTGCACAAACAAGGTTTCAGTGCCTTGATCTTGATCAGGTTCACCATTTCTGAGATGCTCCACCTCCTTTTATAAGCTATCTTTGGAGAGGAGTTAGCGCATGCCCCTCCTTTAACACAGGTGGTATCAATCAGGCTATTATTGTGCATATGAGCTAAGATCCATCTGAGCAAAGCTGAGCAGAGATTAGGATCTTCTTTAATGTTGTACACGTTCTTTTCTTTTCATTGCTGGTATATATTCTCTGTCTTCTGAGATTTTTTTTTTTTACCTTTTGCATGATTCCCTTCTCGTAGTAGTAGCGCAACGATCGGCTGAGCTTGTCGTAATTCATCGCCGGCCGATTCTTCTGTATCCCCCACCGACGTGCCACCTTTGGTACCACACAGATAAACAACCCGGAGACAGTCAGTAAACACAAACAGAGAGCAGGATGCCAAAATGCAGGCGTATCAAACACAAACACGCTCGGTCGACCTGATTTCCTGACAAGACTGTTGCGGCAGCTGAAATGTTAAACAAACTTATTAATCCATATTTTCCTAATAACAGTAATTAGAGTGCGTCCAGCCTGAGCAGACCTGACCAGGGATGTGTTCATTAGGAGCTTGTCACACACCCAGCGGAGGAGGCAGCAGATGTTACAGCACCTGTCTACCAGACCACCCACCACCCGGCCTCGCAGCCCAAACCCACAGCCCCACAGCGCTCTCGTCAGCTTCTCCTCTCTCTGCACTTTTTACTCCATTTCTCACTTCTCCTCTCTTCCCTTTCTCTCCTTTTGTTCATCCATCTCTGCTTCATCAGTGCTGTCTTTTCTCGCTGACACGCTACACCTGCCTGGTGAAAAGGCAGAAGCCGCTAGCTAACGTTTGTCTGCGGCGTCCCAAAGCGAGTGCGTTTGGTCACCTGATGGCATGAATGGGCCTCCCTGTTAGCTGCAGCTGGCCCGTGCATCTAGACGCTGTCGGGCTGCGTGGACCGCTGCCAGCCCCCCCCACCCCCCCCAATCTCCCCCGCTCTACACTCCCAGCCCCCCCGCCTGCACCCTCCATCCTCCTCCATCCCCCAACAGTGAGCAACAGTGACTGAGCCCCACTGTGTGTGATGTGGGCGCACACAGACCCAGCCTCTGTTTCCATTTCAAAAGGCCCAACTGTCAACATGGCTTATATTTTTAGGAATATGTCCTGTGAAATATTTAGCAGGGGCTGGCCTTAAGGGTCAGCTGGATGGATGTGGCTGAGTACAAATAAAAAAAAACTATTATGGCAAACCCAGGCCTGACTTGACCAGAGAACATTATTTATTACACTTCAAATGTTGACCTTTGACATCGTCTAATATTGCCTGCATGTTTCAACCTGTTTTTCTCTTTTCCTCACTATAAAATGTCCCAAGTTCACGTCTTCATGTTGCTTGTTTCAGACCAACAGCTCAAAACCTAAAAATATTCAGTTTACAATAATATCAAACTGAGAAAAGCAGCAAATCATCACATTTGAGAAGCTGGAAACCAGCAAAGGTTTGGCATCTTTCTTGGATTATCAAAAATTGTTCACGATTTTCTGTCGATTGACTTATCGGTTGAAAGATTCAAGGATTCAAGCGTTTGCTTGTCACATACACAAGAAATATGTGTAGTGAAATGCAATGTGGCATGCTCCTAAGGCTGCGCTAAAAGAGTAGTGTGAAAAATAAGAATTAGATAAATGTAATATAAAGGATGAGCTTTTTATTAATGTAGTTTTTTGCTTGTATGTGTCCTTAGGTTACGTAAAAGGTGCTTAAACTATAAAAATTAAAGATTAAAAAAGTTGTAAATATATGTAATAATGTTTTCTCTTGAGTGTCTCACCTCCTCTGGCTCGATGAGTTTGAACTCCATGCCGCGGCCGGTCCAGGCGATGAAGTGGGAGTTGGCCGGGTCGTCCAGCAGAGCCACCAGGAACTGCCACAGCTGCAGCGAGCCTCTGCGCTGGTACGACGGGCCCTCGCGGTACAGGCCTGACTCCTGCTTGATGTCGCCTACAGTACACGTAGCGCGCCGTTACTGGATGGTGTTTCAACATGACTGCACATGGAGTAGTTTTCAATGTAGTATTTAAAAGTATTGGGCGCACTTGGGGAGGGACTCACCTTCAACCTTTTCAGGCACCACGCAGGTGTCATCGTAGAAATGCCTCACCACTTTGTCAAACATACAACCTGCAAAAAAAGATAAAAAAAAGGAGCGTTTGATATAATATTCAGCAAAAATCCCAAAGTGCACCATCAGAACATTCACTCATATCATCGGTGGTACCTTCAGTCCTGTTAGTGTGAGCCAGATAGCCGTCTTGCCGTAAGTAGACAGAATGGCAGCTAGGCACTTCTGCTGAAAGCCAGGCAAGAATGGGAGAGTGGGTGTTAAAGGGCCCGAAGGCAGCATTAAGAACTCTATCTCAGTTATCTGAGAGCAGTCAAAGCCTGTTTACTCAATGCACCACTGGCTCTGATTAAAGAATATCCCCTCCAGCGCCCGGCATCGCAATGGCTCCCAGCCACAGGCGAACTCACTATATCACACTGCTGCTATCACATGCTCAGAGCGTCTCCACTCAAGAGGAAGATTTACTACCGAATAAAACATGGCCCTCGTGTGAAAACACAAGCTGACAGGATGTAAGTTTCGTCATAATGTGAGGGCTCAAGATTTTACAGATCAAAACTACACAGACCTGAAGGTGTTAGCTTGTTAGTTGTATTGTGTAACTGCAGCACATTAGCTAAATACAGCTAAATGTTGTTGTTTTTTATTTAAAAAAAACTTATTTTTGGATCCTACATGAATCCACTATTTTCTGCCAAAGTAAAAACAGTTTTGGTTGTTTCACACGAGAGATTTCTGTTTTTCTATTTTTTTTTCTCGGAGCTCGTCTCGCTGGTTTGAAGTGGGCGGGGCTCAGTTGGAAAAAAGGTGTATTTCAACACACCAATCAAGATTTAGCAACATTTAAATCAAAATGTGATGACAGGTGTGGGGTTGTTTGCTTATGTTGTCGAGCCGCTGTCACCAACACAGTTCTTTAACTTTGTTGCTTATTTAGCCATAATTATTTATTGTAATAAAAACTTTAGGGGGCTTAAAAATAAAATGCTAAATATTGGCGGTGCCTTTCTAATATCGATGAGGGTTCACTTTGTCTTGTCAACTTCTCATTCTCAAAGCTTTGACTCTTTCTCTAACATATCTGTTTATTATTTCTGTCCTTCATCAACATCATGGACTCAACAAGAGATTCATTGATTCATTGATCTTTTGCAGAAAGTCACGGCTCTGTATTATTTTCAAACCAAAACCTCTCATTCAAAGGTTTTCGTACGGATTAAAATCGTTAAACTACACACGTCGAATCACATAATTCTCTAAAAATGACTTCCACTTTTGTACAGAAGCCTGTATTCACCCGTTTGCTTCACAACACCGTCCAAACTGACTCGTCCATTTACTGTTTATGTCAGAACCTCCCACAACACAGACATCACGGTCGTGGCTTGTGATCAAAAAAAAAAAAACCCGGCAGAACAGGTTACAAAGTGAATGTTCAATAAACAGACTGGGGCCCTTCATTTAGGCCCATAAACATTTCTCTGAACTTCATCAAAGTAATGGGCTTGTAGAGGAAATTGCTGCTAATGAAATTACCAGCTCCCCTCCCATCCTTTCCAACAGGCCTGCTCCAGTCAACATGCTCCACTGTGACTGCTAATAAATTCACTCTGATGCTCCATCTTGGACATACAGTACAGTACAGTGGTGGACACAACACTATAAACCAAAATATACCTCCTCTCTCTATATATTTATAATCTTTACAGTGTTTACTACTGGTTGCTTGTAATGACAATAAGCTAAGAGCTAACTTTATTTTACTGCTGCACTCATACGTTACATCAGTGAAATGTTCGTCTAACATCCTGACTAGTGTTGAAACAAATAACTAATATTGTCAGAAAATTAATCGATAACAATTTTGAGAACTGATTCATTGTTTAATCCATTTATCAAGCAAAAATGTCAACCACATGCTGATTAAAGCTTCTTAAAATGTGAGTTTTCTCTGCTTTATGTCATTATAAATTAAATATCTTTTAGTTTTACACTGCTGGTTGGACTACAGGAACTTGTGATGAGGTTTTTACAGAACGCTTTTGCCCTTTTCAGACAAAATAATGGATTAAAAAAATAATTAAATAATAGATTTATCAATAATTACAATAATTGTCATTTGCAGCCCTAATCTCGAGGTATACTTCTGCTAATGGGCTACAACCTGGTAGCTACAGAGAGTGCAAGTTTGTCAAGAAATAAGATGTTTTTACACTGAAGCCCATATTTTTTTTTTTTTAATGATCCAGGGTTGCTAATTAGTATTTAGAAACCACATGGCTGTAAAACTCACTCAACACATCTACGGCAAAGTAAACTTGCCACTGGAAAGTGACGAAAAAAAAAAAAATCACAGTTTCAATCTGCAGAGCTGCTGTTAGGAAAACAAGTCTAACGTGAAAGAGACCTGAAAAAAGGCCCACAGTGTGTTTTCTAGAACTCATCGCCATGGGAAGAGGCTGCTTTTCTCCCTGACTGGTCACACAGACTCTCCCTGCAGCTCTGCCTCTCCTGGGTCCTCTCTGTCCACCTTGTGAATGAACCCAGCAGTCCGGCGTATGTTCATTCATGTCCTGATGTAGCCTCAGGCTCCGCAGAGGCCGCGGGCTGATGATTAGGTCCCTTTGCTCTCTAACTAAAGGGAGCGGACAAGCGTGGGAGGGCGGATTTTGGATTGTGACCAGGCATACCCCCCACCCCCCCTTTTCTATTAGAGCACCACAGGAAATGGCGACCGGCGCAGACACCCGGCCCAACCAGATCCCCTGCCCTAATAATGGGCAAACTTAATAAACGCCACCCCCTCCTCCCATGTCTTCTCCCATTCCTGAAATGATAACGCTCTGGCAGCAAAAAAAAAAAAAAAAAGGCTGCTAGCGCTTCATGGCTCTTTCACTTACCAGAGTAGCTCAAGGTTAACACACAAACACCCACTCAACAGCACTTTCTCAAATCTCTCACCTGAGTCGTAGGTGAAGTCCCTCGGCTCCTGTTTGATCATCATGGTGGCGGGGTATGTGTGGGGTAGCGGGGCCCCCATCATGGCCGGGTGCTCGAACAGGGGGTCGGGATACTCCTGCTTGAAGCCTTGAGGAGGGAAGGGGATGTTGGGCTCTGACATCTGCCTGTGGTAGATGGGCCGGCCGTCCCGAGCCATCGTCGGCGGGGAGGGGAACGAGTGGCACGGCTCTGAGAGCTGACGTCGAAATCTGAGGAGGACCATAAAATCAGCAGATTCATTATCAACCCGAAACTTCACTTTGTTTACTTTTATCCTGTTTGCAGGAGAAAATTATGCCAAGTTAGAACAACAGAATACATATTACATGACGCTATTTAAGTTATAAATAATGTAAGCTCAAATACGCACTTACTAGCTTTCATTAAAGAATGAATGCAGACTATGAGAGGTGGTTGAAAGCAGGGCTGCAACTAATTGTCTTGATTAATTGATTAATATTTTGGTCTATAAAATATCATCGCAGTTTCCTGACATTTTCAAATTGCTGGTTATTTGTCCAAACCCCCAAAATATTCACTTTACAATCACACAAGACAAAGAAAAGCAGAAAATATTCACAACTGAAAAGCTGCAACTAGAGAATGTTGACAATGACAAATTTGCTTGAAAAATGACTAAAATTATTAACAAAATAGTTGTTTTTTTTCAGTTGATCGACTCATTGATGAAGTTCTAGTTGAAAGCTTAGATAGTTTTGTTGCATACGCTGTTCCCAAAGGTCAGGATTGAACTCTCAACTCTGAACGCTTAAATTAGACTAAAAATGTAACAATCTGAGCAAAGTATGCGGGAATAGCAGAACAGAGAACCTAAAAAATATAGAATTAATGGCCAAATATTAAGATATATTAAGAAATATCGCCCGGTTTTGTAAAATGAAAAATAAAATCTGTTTAAAGCAAACTGTGGCTATAAAACCTTACATTCACTTCTACCGGCAGAATATAATGATTGTGATTTAAGAAGCCGATTGGCACTCTATTGATCTAAACGTTTCACACAGAGTTAACACAGAACTGAACTGTTCTGAAGGCGTGGCAACAAAACACATTTTCCAGGTGAGGTTGAGTGAACAAAAATAGCAATCTAGCCAAGTTATCTAACTAATAAAGCTACAGTAGCTTGCTAAGACAGTGGTACCCAACCTGGGGATCAGGACCCCCCGAATGTGTCACGAGATGATGAACAGGATAGGAAAGCAGGAAATACTTTTAGTTTTTATGCTACACAAAAATATAGGGCTCTTTATTTTCCCCTAATCTCTAATCTTCCTTTTTCTTCAAGCTTATAAAATTATTCAACAGGACTAGAAATAAACACAAAAAAAAGAAGCCCTCTTTGGTTGATCTGGTAAAGTAGATGCAACCCGTGATGATGGATCACAGGAAAAAAAACCAAAACATTATTTTAAGGGGTCACAAGCCAAAAAGGTTTGGAACCGCTCCTCTTACATCATGAATTCTGTACAAAGTTATTGCCATTTAGATATTTGTTGTTCAGTATATTGAGTTACATCTTTCTCATTCAGATTTAGCCGTTAGATAACACGTGTTCTTAAAAGCTGCGGTTTGTTGGCTCCTCCCACTGAACGTTCACTCAACCAATGAGACAATGCTGCTGTGACCTCATTATAATCTGTTCTGAGTACCAGCGCCTGCTAAAAGCCCCACATGTAAATGGGATGTAAATGTAAAAGGCTGCGGGCTGCAGTACCTGTGGTCCATAGAGTAGGCGTTGTCAGGGAGTGGCTGCGAGGGCGGTATGTGGGCGTAGGTCCTGTCTGGTTTGGGTGTCGGGGCCGCCGTGGGTGAGGCATGATGGAGGGGGGACACAGGGGTGCTACAGGGGGGCGTCACTGGGCTGGAGGGCTTCATTCCTGCAGGCTGCTTCTGCTCATAGGCACTGTGGCAAACAGAAGGGCCACGAGTCAAATGTGGTTCTAGTACTGCCAGGGTTCGGGGTTTGATTCCCACTGGAGAAAATGTAAGCTTTCATGATGATAGAGCATTTTTTTTATTACAGAATTTATCATATGCTTTGTGTTATATATCGTACTTATACACAGATTCTGTTGTTTATATGCTTAACATGTGTTTGTCTTTGTCAAAGGTCACCTGACACAAAGGTAAATCCAGATCACTTGAGGTTACTCAGAGATCTTGCTGAAATTTGGAAGATATCACAGATGGAAAAGAAAAAGATATTCGAGAAATTAAAGAAAAAACAGAGAGGGATTTTAAAAAAATATTGGCTCTTTTATTATTAATTTACTTTCCAGAACTATAGAGCACCATGTCAGAGAAACATGACTGTTAAACAAAAATAAAAAAATTAAAACTCATTTCTACAAACTTAAATTTAACTAAATGCTTGTTTTTGCACTCTTTCACATGTAAAATGTGAATTTTTAAAAGGGAGTTTGGTAAAAATGTCCTATATTCTCTGTATTATTATAAACCTCTTTTGTTTGCCACACATTCGTCCTTCCACAGTGTCATTTTTTAGATAAAATGTTGCTTAGACGCACGCCGACTTGTTTCAATGGATATATTAAGGAACGTCACACCACCTCTTGGCTCACACTGTGGAGATTTTGATGTAAAGTAAAGCCCTGCCAAATGTTAGACGTTGCGTTTTTTTGTCACCAGGTGAGCAAATGAATCACACATATGATTCACCACTTACAAAAGAAAGACAGTTTCAAAGGACGGCACTCTGCGTACAAGGTCATTATATGAGCATGCCAGCAGAGTGAATGTCATGTAATACAAATCAAATCAAGTTCATTTGAAGTAAAAAAACAAAACAAAAAAAAAAACTTACTACTTGTCACAAGGTGCTTTGGATTTACTTTGAAATGACATTTGAAATGTTTATCAAGTGTTTGCAAAGTCATTTTCATATATATATAAAAATATTAAAAATGTAGAGCTGAACATTTGAAAAAAGAAACACTACTTAAGTTCATCATTCAACAGGCCTAAAATAAACTGATGCTCAGACAAAGTGTAAAATATAAAAATGTTGAGTGGTACACTATCGTAAATACTCATTTATTTTGTTTTTGCATGTATTTTCACCATTTTACAATAAAGCTTTTGTTGCTGGTTAAGAGCAGAATGTGGAACCAAATGGCTGTAATTATAACTTCTTTTTAACCATTGTGAAAGTAGTCTTTTAGAGGGATATTAAAAGTATATTTTAAGTGCTCAGTCGGTGTCGTGCAGCGCCCACCTGACGTTGTACGGGCACTTCTCTCCATACTGGAGTTTGAAGGGCCGTTCCTGACTACAGTTGGAGCTCAGCTCTGAACACGGGCTGTGCAGCTCCCTCTTGATCTTCAGCTGCAGTCCGTGGAAAGCCACTACACCGAAAGAGAGAGAGAGAGAGAGAGAGGAAGAAAGATGGAGAGAAACTCATTTAAATACTGAATGTCAATGAACCACCTCCCTGTCAAATAGTAACTTGTTAGGTATCAAATAATGTGGGGTTTGAGAGCAGGTGCAAATGAGTTCTTGTAATGAAGGTGATGAAGATTTTGTTTTTTTAAACAGTGCTCAGCATTTTTGCATATGTTCACAGCAGAATATTATTTTTGGCAGGGTGAATAAGTCGATGAAATAGCATTTATACAATCACTGGACTGAAAATCTCGATCACACTCAATCAACTTCAATTATTATTATTTTTTATATAATTAGCAGCTGTTTATGGCAGGTTGAGCCACCACCTCTATCTTCAGCTACGTCACGTCCTACGAATCATTCATAAAAAACATAAACAAAAACTATAAAATTAATACATTTTGGGAAGAATATGCTGCCTTTATGTACATGTAGTGGATGATGTGACTGTCCATTATCCAACATTTAACAAAAGGACTGAGCAGTCTAACCCTTCTTCTGTGTACTACAGTATGGACCACATGCAGCAGCTTTCCCCAAATTGGACAACAGCCATATTGCAGTACAGATACCAACATATGTACCTGCATGAATGTGTACCAGGGCCATCACTGATTAAGATAATTCAGGATGGAAAAAGTTAAAAGACTAAGCATCCGTCAACCAACAGACTTGACATCTCAGGCCATCACTTACACAAACAACTCACTTCAAATCTCATTTGTTTGGCCTTTTCCTGACAGGGACTCTGTTGGTGAAATATGACAATCATAAAACTGGGTGTGCGGCGAGCTCCTATAAATGCTCTATCTGCTTTCAGCTGGCTGTCAATACGTTCCAGACGACAACAACAGGGCTCATTGATCTGAAGGGGGTGGGGGTGGGGGGCTGCGCTCTCGCTCTCTACCTATGGCCCCACAGTGAGCCTGGTGCATCTGAGAGGCTGTTAAGTGCCTGATCAGTCCTGATTAACATCCCATCATCTCGAGTCATGATCAACGCTAATCCAATTGGCTGCGCTTCTGACGAAAACCCAGTCAGTCAGAATGAAGTCAGGCTCGGGTTGCCTCGCCAATCGCCGTCTCACCGCGACTGCACGCAGAGCAGCGGTGAGGCCGTCCCACAGCGCTCAACAAACACGAGAGAGAGTGGGCCAGCCGCGGTTGAACGGGATGATTTCTGACTGACGTTTCAGCCTGAGAGATGGCCTTCTCCTGAGTTAAAAACAAAGTGGCCAGAAATTATGAATGGAGGCTGGTAATCCATCAACTCCTGGTCCAACTAAAGTACAAACATTTAGACATTTGATGACCCAAAAGACTCCAGTCTGCGGTTTGGGGATATTTTTCTTTTGGATACACCCACAGTCAGGAAGGTCTCTGAGGCTACAAGGAGCTGAGAGAGGAGGATGTTTTGGGGAGTTTTCTCACGGCTGACTGACAGCTGCCGTACGAGCAGGGGTCGATCTGCCAACACCCCATCTGACGCACAGCCGAGCGCCCTGGGGGACGGGCCACACGGGCCCGGCATGACAAAGCTCACGGGTTGTTCGCAGCCCTCGCTGGGGGCCTGACCTTTCCGGGTCATCGATCGGAGGTCAAAGAGACACTTCCTGAGGGGAGACCTTTGACGACGCTGACATGGCAGAGCCTCGTTAAGGGCTTACGGAGTCAAAACAATACCTTCGTTTTGGCCTGTCGAGATCACAATCACCGTCACTTTAATCACCTACTACAACAAACATACATTTATTTCTTTTTCTGAGTTTAGTACAAGAGCTGACTCCCCTGACTTCTGGTTTGCAGCTCACCTGATGCCAGACTACATTTCTTTTCTTCATTTAACACTGAACCACGATCAGTTTCTGGGTTATTCAATTTACATATGAAATGTGTGAGTAATGGCTGTAAAAATGCTGTGTTTAACCATAAGCGTCAGATCAGCTATTAACAATGGCTTCACGTGTGCTGCAGCAGCACAGGGCCTTAAATTAGAAATGGAAATGTCACAATAGATTTCGTCAGTGGGGTGCCAAGGTACACAAATCAATAGCGAGGGCATTGCCTCTGACTAAAACAGAGACTTCCTTTTTAGTCCAGAATGTCATGCCCATCACTGCTTGATTGCTCTCATTATCTACATATTGATTAACCGAGATGGTAGGGTGTTTAAAAGAAGAAGCAGTTAGAACAATTACTGGGTCTATTTTAAATGCAAATGTTTTTTTATTTTTTTTCCTGTGCCATTAACTCAAATATTCTGCAATTTTCTTTGGTCTTTGCTGTGCAGATTCAATAGAAATCTTTGCTTTAAATGGAACAAACACTGTGGTCATATGTTGAAAAATACAATTCTTAGTTTGTTTTAAGTTTTGTCATACATGTAAGGAAAGATTTAGTGTTCAAGATTCAAGATTTGTTTTTGTTTTTTATATTTTCCTACAGTTTAATTTTAGCTGCCATTTTTCTGCCAATCCTTTCGGTACATTATCAAAAGACTCTTGGCTCCAAACGTTGTGTATTCTCAGATATGAATTGTGTGTTTTGGCAGAACCAGAGCCTATGTTTGGCAGATATTTCTTCAGTCCATTCATAAAAAAATACAGGTCTTTTGGCAGCAGCGAAAAACCTTCCATTCCATTTTCACCTACTGTAGGTGCTCGCCTTTGCTGTTAAATGATGGAGGCTCAGATCTGCTGGTAACGTGTGGCCTCATTTTACACCTCCTCTACTCCTTCGTTCCCTGCTAAGTTATGCTAATGGTAAGCATCTGTGTTGGAGTTTGAGACAAAAGAAAATTCTCCTTCTCCTCCTTCAGCCTGAGGACACTTTTGCTTCGAGGCCGCTCACATGCTGCTTCTGTGCTGCATGGATGGAGAGTGTGAAGTCAACATTGAGGGAAACTGCCATAGGTTCTCGAGAGGTGATAAATCTGAGGCCATGAAAATATAAAATGACACTTATGGAGAGGAATTTCAAACATGCCTTTCTGAAACAATCTTTGAAGCTACAGTACACCTGAACACAGATTCTTTCCTTCAATTTGTTTTTCTGTTTCCAGCTTTTATTCTCATTCTAGCTGTCAACTGAACAGAATACCAAAACATATGGAAATGTACAAATACTGTTGCATTCCTGCCGTTGTTAATTTAACTGAAGCAGACGTAAAACTACCAGTGTAAAAATCTATTTACGTAGAAATAAAAAGAAGCTAATTCAAAATGGAGTAAGAGTACAGATAGAAAACGATAGAAAATTAGCGCTAACATTTAGGACTATACTTGTTTTTATCAGTATGCAAGTTCAGTACAGGTTTTGTATATTTTAATGGATTCAGTTTCCTAAAAATAGGAATCTGCAATTTATTTAACTCCTGTCAGAATATTTTACAATGAAAAGCAATACGATTGTTGCTACACTAGATGTTTCTTTTGCTAATGCTACCACCTAGCTAGCACACTAGCTTGCAAACAATTAGGCTAACAACACAACTGGCCAAACTGCTTTTTGGCTAATGCTAACTATGCTACTATCAAAGACATTTTTCAGCATTTACTCCTTCTGGTTAAGTTTACATTTGGTTCAAATGAAATTTGATGCAGACATAATTTACAACACACGAGTTAATGCTTATGTGAAGACTGACAAAATTTAGACCGCAATGGATTTATTTTGTAACTTAGCTCAGTGCCACACTTGAGCCAAATTGTTCTCAAGTAAAAGTAAACATACAGACTACACAAAAATAGGCTGCTGAATTATTTTAAAGGACATGGCTGCTGTTATTCTACATTCTTCTTATTGTTAACAAATGCCATGAAAATATAAAACTAACGATGCTTTAAAACGTCTCTAAATACACTCCGAAGAGCCCGAAGTGCACTCATTCAAAGACGAACAGTAAATCTTTTAAAACAGGTCACAAATATATAGTTTCAATTTTTAATAAGTCTGCACAATTTCCTAAAACAGCTTGGCACTGTAATTTTTAGCAAACATAACTCAAAAAGGAGCAAACGGTGCATTTGTGGACAACAATAGAGCTCTATGGCACAGAGGAATAAGCAGATTATATCTGTTAGTAGGAGCAATTTATTGTTGGTTTTGGTCTTTTTATGGGATTTGTTGACAATAAGGAGAATATAGTATATTGCCAGGTTTATCCTCAAAGTACACATCAATGCTGCTTTGTTGCAGTAATGAGATTTACTACTTCCACCCTTACTCACTGTCCTTCTCTTCTCACTCTCTTCTCTTTAGGTACAACTTCTAGCTACATTTCTTTCCATCTTCATCTCCTCTCCCCCCGTCCGCCCCTCCATCTCTCGGCTCGGTGAAACCCATATGGGAGGGCTGCCGGCTGGGATGCCTGCTCGAGCGCCCAACCACGGTGCCCTCACCCTCCTGCCATCTGTTAGTGCCTCTCCAGTCTGCTGCAGGTTTGCCAACAGGACAATTCAGATGGTCAGCAGTCTCCTGCCACCGCGGCCACCCACCCTGGCTACCTCTGAAGGACAACGGGACAGTCTCGGTGACCTCTGGTTCTCTACACCACACCGGTCCTCCATCTTGGATTTTAGGGTAAGCTAATTCACACCCAAGGGCCAGGTTTTTTACTTTACTGTTGTGGTATCTTCTGAACAGATGAATGGAAAGAATTTGAGACGGCAAATATTTCAAGGACATGAGGGAGGATGAGGATTAATTGCTTTTATAGTTAGTTGCAAAATCAGGGTGAGATATTTAAAGGCATGCCTAAAGTTTGTAACACGACTTGTGTTTAAAAGGACGATACTGCTCTTATCAGCCTGAGCTCCCCAGGTTTGTCGTTTCAAGGTGTGGGAATACTGAAGGCAAAAAAAAGAGAGAGAGAAAACATAGACCCCCCTCTGGTTTTTAATCTAGGCAACCAACAGGAACCGGCTCGAGGATCTCATCCTGTCATCTGGCTCACAAGGGGTTAAAAGGTCTGTGATCTAGCTTAATGCCAGACCCATTTCTGCTTAATCTTACCCAAATGTTTTCTTTGACTGCTAAAATCTTACAATCTCCTGTAAAACTAAGAAGATGCCAATGCAAATATCATATGAAACCTCTTCTCTTTGTTCTGGTTAAGAATCCTCACTTCTGCATTTTGTCCAACTTT
This sequence comes from Macquaria ambigua, assembly GCA_008360985.2. NCBI lineage: Eukaryota > Metazoa > Chordata > Actinopteri > Centrarchiformes > Percichthyidae > Macquaria > Macquaria ambigua. Next base: position 579,253 of record VMKM01000003.1, on the reverse strand, counting down.
GTTTCCAGGTTAAAGGGCGTTGAGGACATAGACTTGTTTTGTGTCTTTTCTCACAGTTTCATGGGCGTTTTGGCTCATCTGAAAGACATGTGCTCGCTCCGGGTCCCACTGAGCTCCACTCACTCCATTTCTGTCCCCACCTTGGCACTACTTCCTCCAGAAGTGGGCCGTGCCAAGTTACCAGTCACCGTGTGCAACCACCGTGCACAACCAGGTGAACTACGACTAACCACCTCACCCTTATTACAGAGAGCGTAAAATCAGCTCAGGTCAGGCGATAGCAATTTTTTTTATCAAACTCTTAGGGAGTATTCTTAGAAAGTGATTTTTTTCTCTTGGTGGAAGAGAAAAATCATGCTTGCTTTTATGCTGTAAAATCCCCACTGAAGATTGGGGAGTGTACCAGAAGGCCAACAAGCCTTCAGCTGAAAAGGACAAATATTACACTGCCTGATTTAGAAAATCTAACCACACTGGATGGTTTGCACAAAAAGCACTTCGTGGAAAGGTCATCTAGGAGCCTTTTTAACAAGATCTTATTTAAAAAAAAACAGCCATCAATTGACAGCAGTTTGGCCTACCTGGAGTTAAAAATATCACTTCAACCCCCTAAAAAAATAAGCTACAATATTTTGATGTTTATGCAAATAACTCGCAGTGCAATAATATCTCAGTGGTGGTGAGAGGTACATGAGCAACAGAGGGAAGGGAGAGACAGATATAGAGAGAGAGAGAGAGATACCCCCCCACCCATGCACCTGTCTGCAGACCCGCAAGACTGCTGCAGCTCTCCAGAGAGCACTTGTGCGAGCAAAGGTGAGGTTACTGAGAGACACGGAAAAACACACACCGCCACATGCACTCTCCCCGAGTACAAACACACACCAGTCGAGACGAGTGAAAAAAACACAAAACAAAAAAACAAAACAAAAAAACACCACAGATGTTGACACACACCCAAACACAAGCACTAACGCACGCACAAACACACAGAGAGACACACACAGAGAGAAAGAGCGAAGTGGTGTCTTACTCACAGTTTTCAGTCTGGAAGTCTGGAACGAACTGCTCGTCATTGTCGGGAACTTGAGCTAAAGACACAAGCAGAGGAAGAAGAAAGGGGATGATTGTTTCTGATGTTGATGGACAACGCAGCATTGATCACAGCTCGCTACAGCCCAATACCCTCCTCTGGCAAACAGTCTCCTGGGATATTAGGTTGGCCTATCCCAGCAGTGTTTGCACAATGGCGAAAAATATGTTTTACAGGAAATCAGGGCGAGGAGTACTTTGTTTTTCTTTGGTGCCCATGTTTAATGTGCAATAAGGTTTATATATGCTTAAACAGCCTCGGGGTCATGACAAAAAAATCTTCTCATTATCAAGTCATTTTGGTCTATTATTAAATCCTAGAAGCCTTTTAATTTATATTAAAAACATACAATTATTTTTCCTTTTTTCTTTAAAACAAACCATCTCTTTAAAAAGCATTTCATGAATCAAATGAGATTTTACTTGACAAAACAATTTCGCCACGAGGTCCGTTTAGTAGCCACTCTGGAGCTCTCAAGCGTATTACACAGTGTTCCTCATCACAGATGGAAGATTGCCCAGTTGTCATGGGATTGTAGTTGTTCAGATTTCCATTTTTCGGAGCACTTCAAGGACTTCTCGTCAATGTTGGCTTAAAATGAAATTAAATTAAATCACAACATAATTTTTCTTGATTCTAGTGCGACAAACAGCCTTATTGTATCAATATATAGACACATCTAAAACAATTCTTAAAACAGGTTGATTTCTGTTGAAAAGAAGTTGGAAAAAAACCTGACCAGATTCAGATTTTGTCGCTTGTTTTAATAAAATCAGACTTTTACGGCTTTATAATAGAAAAAAATGACTTGTGAGCAACCAGGAGATGCACCAAAATTACAGCTCTGACAAAATCAATGTACAAAATAACCTTGAAGTGTTTTGAGCAATATGTTTTCCATGATTAATTACGAAAGAAGTTGTACAATGAACCATGTTTTCTAACAAACGCCAGCAAGCGAGGGAGGAAATATTTTACTTTAGGTGACTGTCTACCTCCTAATTCCACTTCCTGAGGTCGCCTCGTCCATTGACTGCTCTGCAGCCTCGGCTCTCACTCCTTGCCAGCAGCCAAACACCCATTGTTAACAGTATCTAATTGGCTTCTTCCCTACTGGTGAATCCACCTGTACCTACCGAGTTAGGTCTGTTCCAAACCTTCCAACGCTTCACCTGCGCCTCAAACGCCCCTGCACTCAGGCTAATGCTAAAATAATGAAGCCTGCTCCGCTCCGGCTCCAATTAAGCATGTACATATTTATATCACACATATTTACACTCAGTGACAGTTCTCCATGTCCCACAAGTTCGACTCTCTCTTTCTCTGGCGAAAGGCAAAGGGAGATTTAAATGTGTCATTAGCACGTCTATTTATACGCACAATGAGGTGGATCCTCATTATCACAGGATCAGTAACATGTCTCGACGTGTCTAGAGATCTTCAAAAAAAAAAAAAAAAAAAATCACTGATTTTCCATTTCTTGCCACTCTCGATATGATCAGGGATGGGTTTTTTTTCTTGCCAGAGGTGTGAATTGAGGAGAGTAAACAATCAACAGATCAAGAGGAGAAATTGCTCCATATTTTCCAACAATGTCAAGCGGGTGAAGAGAACAGCAAACAAAGAGGTAGAAATTAGTTCATTCCAGATTCTGCTGTAGTTAAAGCTATCTACACTCTATTGTATGGAATTATTTTAAATACTATTTGTATTTCAGCCTTCAATCTGGAAAACAACTTTGCTGTATTACTCCACTTTGCTGCATGCTTTCTTAAAGGGCCATTACATGAAAATTTGAATAACATATTAACCGAAAACAGACATAAATCATACTCAAACCTTCTAAAAGCCTCAAGACTTTGACTCTGATCATAGTTTTTTTCCTTTTCCCTTCAGTAGTCAAAACCATGTTTCCCTGAATCTGCCAAACCAGCACAACAATGAAAAAATATGGAAACAAGGGTGGACTCAGAAACAGCTCTCGTCTCATGATTACAACACAAACAAACTCGCAGAAACTTCAGAGAACCTAACTTGGAAAGGGACAAAGAGAGGAGAGCGGAGAAACCGAAATAAATAAATAAAAAAAAGAAGGCAGCAGTGTCTCTGTGTCCAAAAGGAAGTACAGGATGGATGAGTCACCGGCCTCAGTCTGTGAATGAGCCAGCTGATCCCTGCAACAAACTCCTGGGGAGAACGGCAGAGCTGGAAACCTGCCGCCATTCACAAAACAAACCAAAAAAAATACAACAACAAAAAAAGAGGGAGAAGGACAGAAGGGAGAAAAAAGGAGTGAGGATGAAAAGGGAGAAGTTGTAAAGGCTGTAAACACGAGGCCTGAGCAAGAGAGACTATCTGCAACAGCTCTGTGTGCGAGTTTTAAACAAATTTTACATTCTGCCTGTGCTGATTTCAAAGACAAATTACGCTGCCAGCACCAGAATTTCATGGAGAAATCTTTGCATAAACAAAAGCAAAAAAAAAAGTATTCTTAAAGTGAGAAATCTCTAAATAATGAGACTTTTTTTTCCTGGCAAGAAAGGTCCAAAAAACCTGGGTGGAGGTGGAGGGCAGAAGTGGTTTGTGGGTGTCAAACATACATACGCCTGCCAGCTGACGGACCCTCCTCAACCTCTCGGTCTTGGGAGTCGGAAATTCAGTCCGTCTCTCATAATTCCTCCTCTTGTTCCAATTACCTGAACTAATAAATCTTAGAAATGGGGAGGTATTCCTTTTCATCTTAATGGACAGGAAGTAATTTATTAAATCTACAATCTTGAAGCGTACATCATCACATTGATCCATGACAGGCAGAACTGTAATCTTTAACAGTAATACCTCTTATCAGACGCCGCCGTCTCTTTTCTCACTTTGGATACTGAAATATTTAAATCATGTCTTATTCTTTTACACGCCCTGCGGTGTGCGCCGCGCCGCCTCATAATCTAACTGCTGCTCAGAGTCGGCTCAACTACTCCAATATCTGTTTCAAAGCATACTTTTCATTTTTTAAAAGCTTCTGATTGCACTGCGAGCATTTTCAAATGTGTTAAAGAATAGATGGAGCCTATAAATGATTGAGAGTCTTATTCACCTGTGTGAAGGGTGCGAGCTAAAATTTCTCCAGACACTTTTCCAGGGGATGTATTACGACTCAATCCTTATTTTAAAAATAAAGTATCTCAGCTGATTCAATTATACCGTGCACTTGAGAGTTCTACTTTATAACTAGAATTATGGCTTTACAACCTGAGCACTGACTGATATGTTGAAGTAGATATTTTTGGGGGCAGGCATTTTATTGCTGCAAGGCTATGCTAGAAAAATAGAAATTTTAAAAATGACAAATTCTAATTAACTTGTTTTACACATATAAAACAGCATAATAATATTAAAAATGTGCCTTTTTACAGCAGATGTCGATCTGTTCTCATAATTTCTAATTATCCAAATTTGAATTAAAAGATTAAAAATAACCCCAAAAGTAATTGTACACATTAAAACAGATTTTTCAAAAGCATTACATTTTTCACTTGAACTTGAAAATGATTTTTTTTATAAATGATCGCATACTTTGAATATGAAATAATTAGGTTTTTCTTTTCTTACAACACTGTATGTATGTACCAATAAGGTGGAGTAAATGGAAGATGCAGTCTAGTGTTACTTTTGTTACATAGTGTCTAAAGAAACTTGGCTTTGGCCCATTTGCAGAGAAAATACTGGCAATTTGTTTTACTTTTCAGATTTATATACATGCAAAAACTAATTCAAATCACCCTTTCCAAGCAATGATGTGCTTTCACACGGTACAACTTCACACTCTTTCAAATCAAATCAAAAACTACTTCCAATGACTCTGAAAATGTTCTACTTTCCACTGTAAAACTCTAAAATACCCCAACTCGCACTCTACTGAGATATAAACTTTCAGATTACATGCAATATTCAAAGCAAGCTGCTCCTTAGTGAGATGCAAATACAGGTCAAGCACAGAAACCAAGTGGAACATGCACATTAAAACACGGCAAAGTCAAAGAAAGATGAGCAATATTCACCACTAACCAAAACTTCGGTGCTGCAGACATGGTGGAAAGAGGACACTCGCACTTAAATCCTGAAGCATCACGTCTCAGTTAGACCACAATGAGCAAGTCTTGCCATTAGAGAAAAAGATATATTAAAAAACAAAGAAATGGATAAATGTAAAAAAAGACGGCTTTGAGAGACTGATTCTGGTGTTTTGGAAGTCTGCGATTAAAAAAAAAATTATAGATCCATTCTTTTTTTTTTGTCGCCAAGAAATGAAATTGAAGAAGACAAGGTGATGGTACAGCTGGAGAAGATAGAGAGGTGTGCTGAGACGAAGCAAAGGGAGAGAGAGAGAGAGAGAGGGAGAGAGAGAAAGGGGAGAGAGAGCAGATGAGAGAGTGAGTGAGAGAGAGAGTGAGAGAGAGAGCTGGTAGGCTACAGCAGAGCTCTGGTGGAGGTGGAGGTGGTGGCGGCGGCTGGCGTGCAGCGCGTTAGCTCCTGCCAAAAGCAGAAGAGACAGTGAGCGTCAGAGAGACTTCTCCTGGTAATTTGTGATGACACTCTCTGGGTAGAGCCTCCTCGGTCTCCCTCAAGACCCCTCGCTCACAGTCTCTAATGTATGCATGACACACAAGGTGCCTCTTCCACACAGGCTTTTAATTGGACTGCGACGCTAGGCAAGTAACTCCAGGCAGCTTTTTTCCCTCCTCACAACCTATCCATTTTTTACCCATCTCTCCTCTTTTTTTTTTTTTGCTAGAGATTTAAAACACTCACCCTCTGCCAGCCAAGTCTCCTGCAGCTGACTGAGGTCCTGGAAGAGCTCTGGAGGGGAAAAAACCAAAGCAGAGAACAAGGCTTGAAGGCAGTTAAAAAACACAGTCAAAGCCCAGGAGAAGCATCAGAAACAACTGACTTTATTATGGCGGGCTGATACGCCGTCAGCTCAGTGGGCACGTGTGCAGCTAATAACAAGTCAATTTGTGTCTCTGACCACTGACAGCGGCTTGTGAGAATCATCACAGGCCGCTGTGTTGTAATTGAGATTCTGTAGTTAGCAGCGCAGGTGGCCACAAACCAATTGAATTTTGCTAAATGTTTAGGAGCCGTGAAATTAACTTCTCCCCCTGCCCTCTGCCTACCTTCAGTGTCCAGAGCCAGGTCGGACTTAATGAATTTTCTCTTTCTGTCATGTGCTGGCCTCTGGCAGCTCGTTGTCTTTTCTTGCGGCTTCTGCAAAAAAAAAAAAAAAAAGACACAAATCAATTTTTTTTTTCTTCTTTTCCTTGCTGGAGTAGTGATTCTGTTGTTGGCAGCAGCACACGTGCAACTGAAAGAGCCACTCATTGATGAACCGCACACTCCTAAAGCTATGAGCCATGCAAAGGGACCTGTGCATCACTCATCAGGTATAATTAACAAGTTGTAACATGGTGCATCACCAATAATACTGTGTATAGTAGGGGGCACCTTGTTTAGCTGTTTATCTTTGATGATTAAATGCAACTTAAATGGCCCCTGAGGGAGAACTGAGTCTTGGCAGCAGCAGGGAGAAAGACAGATGAGATCAGAAGAAGAGAAGAACAGACATTTACAACAATAAAAGATATTAAAGATGATGTGAAAGCTATGCATCTGATATCTGATTTGCTTCCAAGTTTGTTTGTTTTTTGGTCAATGATCACTCACTTTGGAGTTACAGTAAGGCACTTGCTGGTCGTGAAATCCATCCATTCTGCGCCGCTGTGGCTTTAATTGACGAGCGATCTGCAAAGTCTCCAGAGTCTCCAGTCCGGTCACCCTTCAAAAAGCGAGAAGGATAGAAAGCAGAGAGAAAGAGGACCTGAGTTGCATTCATTAAGGCACAGTTCGGTTTTACTGAAATTACCGACAACACCTCCCGGCGTTGCTGTAAAGTTAAGTTGATATCTGAAAATTTCGTGCGTAAACGAGGAGCGCGCTGAGCTGGAGGGCGCACCGAAATGTTTCTACACGATATAATAAACTTATGAAGCAGAGGGAGTATGAGAAAACGAACACGCAGTTACCTAGCGACCTCGCTTTCGTCCGCGTGCAGAGTGCCACGGAGCGGCTGCAGGATCTCCACAGTCCCGGCTGCTGCCTGCGCTTCTCCCCGCTCGCTGTGTTGCTTTCTAGCGGCTTGGCATCGCCTCTCGGGGCCTCCCATGGAAACAAGCCGCACTCCGCTTCCTATTGGTTGTCAATGTCTTTCACTGGATCAGATTGCTGGCAGTCAACCACGCACGGCTGCAGGCGGTAAGCACGGGAGAAGTCTATGGTAACATTGAAGTGTCGTGCGCTTGTTTTTTTCATTTGGGAGTAATTTTATAATAGGCTAGCAGAAATTAGGCGACAAACTTCAGCATAATTTTTTCATGCTTTTTAAAGTTACACACATGCAAACTGCACCTGCACACCCCCCTCCCCTCACACACACGGTCCTGCTTTTACCCCCAGTCCCTCTCGTTTCCCTCGCACACAGTGTGTACACACAAACACACTCCTCACTCCTCTCCCGGTCAAGTTTGTGTCCATGGTAACTGTGTTTTGAAGAGCCTCCAGAGGGACTTGCCGAAGCGCCAGCTCTCTTCCCTCTCCTGTAAGGGATACATTGTTGGGAGTGCCGAAGACCCGCAGAAGGCACTGACCTGGAAGTAAAGCGCAGGTCACCGGGCAAAACCGAGCACAGCTTCCAAAAAAACTCAACACTGCTTCCTAACACACATGGCCGATAAATACAAGAAGAGTGTCCTAACCTGAAGCTGGTGTAGTGGGGAAAGTTTCTGTTTTCCTGCAGCTTCCTGATTTAACGTTAGGCTACAATACAACAACCACAGCCTGTTGTTAGCCATGGAAACTATATTTCTCACAATGTATGAATTCAGTTTTAAATATAATCTATAATACAAACTATAATCCTGACTGGCAACGTGCTCAAAAATATAAATGGACGAACGTGAACACCAGACCAGCAGTTTGCGGTAGCTAGGCTATATTGACAGCTATGGGATAGTTAGCTTATTAGCTAGCTAACTTGTAAGTCAGCTAAGCTAACAGGTATTAGCTTGACAGTCATTTTTGCAATTGTTACCTAAATGGCTTTTACAACTGTTCAGCAACAGACTTTATATTGTTACCTGTTTCCTCTCTTTAATTTATTACACATAATATTGGCTTAATACATGTTATGAACTTATTTAATATTGTCATTCCACTATTGCCACCAGAAACCTCCAAGAAACTAAAACAAACAAGAAGATTTGGCAACAACTTATGATAATCAATATTGTGAAAAGTTTGCACTTTATCACACATTATTTTACAGTCAGCAGGTTTTAGGAGACAGATTAAGAAGGTAAAATAACTTTGGCCAAAATATAAATTAGAAAATGAGAGATATTTAACTTTATTTAATGTTTCATGCCCTTAGCCTTCAAAATCTAAAGTGTTCAGTAGGTAACATAACTGACATCCCACCCAAACGTTAAGCAGGTTATCATTTAAAAACTCAACTTGAAAGTACTCTGAGGGCAAGTACTGGAGGAAAGCAAACAGTTAGATTGAAAAAATAATGTTCCCTACCACTGCCAGGAAGAAGCTTGATTTTGTTTGTAACTGTAAAAAATGTGTTTCTACAGTACAACAATCAACAAAGATTTCCCTGCACTGAAGCAGGACAGATCTAGGATAACCCCCTGAAAGGGACCTTTACCATTGCATTAAACACTTGACTGAAAGACGGACATATCGGAAGTCAGCAGTGGTCACGCTGATGCCATCTTGGATCCAAGCAGGGCTCCATTACCAGGCAGGTGAAGTGGATGTGAAGTGAAGTACTGTGTCACTCCTGCTGAACCCCCCCGAGGACGGAGAAACGCAGTTCAAGTGCAGGCGTCCACCCATCTGACACCGAGACACGCAGTAAACAAAGTGCCACTCCAGACAATAGGATAGAAAGATTTCTTTTTACCAAAATGCCTGAAAAGTTGACTTCTTGGAGAAACTGCTGGTACTCCAGTCTAATGAGGTCCTACAGTAGGTGCCTTGAAAGTCTGAACTAAAATTTGTATACATTTTTTGTTAAGAAATCAGTATCTTGGTGTTTGTTTTGTGCTTATTTGGTCAAAATTAGAATTACCAAAAAGAGTACATTTTAATTATTTTTCTGCAGTCATAGTGCCCATTACATTAGTGTTCTCCAAGATCAATCTTTGGTAATGACTGACGATGTTGGTACAGGTAATTTGATTGACAATTCCAATGCATCCCAGTGCATTATTTATTTTAACACTTCCCATGTTACTCTGTGACTCTGTGTAATGATTCAAATCACTGGGAAATGCACAAAGTGCTGAGGTTACAGTACTACTCGTTTTGAGTTTTGACATCCTGGTCATTTTCCATCACTACAACTAGGCCCATAAAAGAGAGACAGCTAATTCGTTAGCTACATTAGACCCCCCTCCCCCCCTTTGTGTAATGCAGGACCGAGTGTGTGTGTAAGAGCTGCCAATGACTCAGCAGGTGTTTAAATAACAAAAATAAATTATATCTAGTGAGAATCAGCCAAGCCCCCAGGAAGTGTGCCAGGCTTTGACATAGTGGCCAAACCGTGTAATTACAACTTCCGGGTCCATCACGTGATGCACGCTGGCCCCAAGAGACTTTTTCCCATAGACTTACATTGTGAAACAGACATCTGTAAATCAGAGGATACTTTTTTTTTGAGGTACAACAACTAGCCAGTACAAACACTTAAATAGCCCTTATTTAAATCATGATGTCCTAAAAGTTGTAAAATGCATAAATAGCTGAATCCAGAGTTATAGAGTCACTACCATTCATGTGAGTGAGCCTGAGACGGAGCGGCTGGGAGGCGGGGCTAAAGGAAGCGCTAGTGCGCTTATGGTGCGCTTGCTCTGAGACCCATGAGACCTAGCGGTTTGGAGGCGGGGTCAAAGGAAAAGTTAGTGCGCTTGCTCTATGGGCCGTACAATGCGGAGGCTATGTGGAAGATCCGGGTAATTTTATACCCGGGAAGTCGAACTTTTTTGGCTTCATGCGCCGCTGAGCAGCTTTCATAGGAATGAACGGGGCCCCGCCTCCGACGCTGTATCCAGTTCTCTTTATACATCCATGGAATCAGCATTAAGGTTAGCAAGCTAGGCTCACTAGCTAGCTAACCTTAACAAAGTGAAAGCTAGCTTCCACTCTCTGGGTGGAATACAAACGTAACAGCACGATGGGTACCAAATGTTGAAAGTTGTAAGTGGAAAGATGTCTTAAATCACTAACGGTACATAGGCTATGGAAATATGGAAAAACAGTGTCTTCTATCAGTGTTCGTAGGCTACAGGGCAATGACGTCCTCCTGTCAGTAGCGCACTACGGTAGTTGACTACACGTCTCCTATGTCACTCAACCGCTTCTATGGGAACTGTCCCACCACCACTAAGTTAGTTAGCTGGTTAGGAACTTTATTGTTCAGGTTGTGGGAAATAATCTTCGGCTTCACCACGTAGTGTTAAAAACTATACAGGACAATTAATAAAGCAGGACAATGATGAGGACTAACAGCAGGGACACAGCAACAAACAACAACAACAAAAACTGTTTTGTTCTTTTTAGAAAAACAACAAAAAAAAAAAACCAAAATAGCTGCAGTATCATTATGTCCTCACACAAAAAGTGAGTAGAATTCAAATTTCAGTTAGACTTTAAGTACTATAATGTGTGTTAGGGGGGTCAAAGGTCAATGTACAAAGAACACCAGAACACTATGTCAAACAACAAAAGCTTTTTAATTTTTTCCATTATCACTTTTCTCAGTCAACATTGGCAGGCATAATTTTTTTATTAGGCAGAACAGTGTAAGTGTGGTGTAAGTTCTAGAGTGAAGCAGTAAGCGGAAAAATAAATAATACTGTGTACAAAAATACAACCTCACTGTACAAACGCTGCAAAGTACAAAGCAAAGAGATAGGAGACTCATCAGACCTCAGTCTCCACTGGGGTATGGCACTTTTAAAGACTGAAACAGTCGAGCCTAAAATTCTTCTCAGAAAACAAGCAGGAGTGTAATTCTGTTAAAAACAACACATTTATCAGGTGTGTGTCACGCTGGTAGGTCTGTAACAAATCCCCCGGAATTTGAAGTGGTGTGCGTATTTGTCTTTCATGAGACTGAATAAGATACTTATATGAAATAAGCAGTTTAAAATGAATGAAAACCTTTCAAAAGGTGCACTATGAATTATTTTATAGACACCATGTGCACTTGTGAGTCGCTGTAAAATGCCTCTGAAAATATATTGATTTTCAGTATTGATTCTTTGAATCAAGCTTTTACAATATATATATGTCAATAGTCATTTTGTATTTAGACTTTAATTGGTTAATGTATGCTTGTATGCGCAGCGGACTGTAAACACTCAACAGAAGACATCAGAGCAAATCAATGACCAGAGGATGCCAAACTGCTTCTTGTGAAAATCCAACTATATAGTCATTGTACAAACATACGGTCTGATTGAACACTAGATTCTTTTTTTTGTTGCCTTTTCGCTGTTTTTCACTTTAAAAGTACCTGAGTACCTATTCAGAAAAACACAGGATCCCATAAAAATGCAGCCATAGATCTCATAGATAAAGTATGATATGGTTAAACTGAGCCGCACTGACGATGTAGATTCAAAAACGATCAATTTCCACAAGTGTCAAAACAGATCTTGGTCACTCATGCGACAGGAAGTGTGCACACACAATTGGTAAAACTGTCTGGAAATCTCTCGTGCGACGTGAAACAGTGTCATGCATTTTTTATGACGATCAATAATCATTCCTAATCTTTTCACTGACGGAGCAGCAACACATCAGATCAAAACATGACAAGGATGACTTGCAGGAACCATTAAAAGAAAGCAAAAGTGATTCTCTGTCTTTTCACTACTTGAAGCCATTCATGAGTGAAGCGCCGAAGAAATGCTGAGCAAAGAGACTTCACTTCTTACTAAACACTTGGGGAAAGATCAGCTGCAAACTCCAGATATGTCAGCTTCAACAGCAGCAACCTCGTTCACTGTCCATCATGCATCAGGGGTATGCAAATGCAAAAACTGTTAAAAAACATCAATAGCAGCAAAATATGAATAAATAAATAAATACATCATATCACAAAACACATTCATGAGTGGTTTTTTTCCCACATGGCACAGATCACAACAGTAAAAATAAAAACAGACTTTTGAAAAAAACTGGACCTCCCGAAATAGCCTCAGTATTTTTGGAGCTAAACTACTCTACACACTGTCGATCAAAGCGTCATTCCTAAACACACCTCATTCTGGATTCAATGAGGGCTTCCCAGTGACATCTCCATGCTGCAGACGATACATACTGTACCTACAGTTTGCTACTGTACGCTGGGCTATCAAACAGGCATCAAAGACCCCCCTTCACTAATGGGTCGAGTGATGATCAACTCGTGACCGCTGCTCTGCAGGTGCTTGTGAGGACTCGAAGGTCTTGAACCGTGACGGATCAGTCTTTGCTCTCAGTGCACGTTCGTCTGACAATGGAGGAGAAGAAGCTGCGGCTTTGTGGCGTCCCCATCAACATGGGAGCCTGGTTCTTGTGGACGATCTCAATCTGGAGTTAGAAAGAAGCAGAGAGCTAAGATTTAGTTTGGTGTTGCTTGCTGTTGGGCAGGCTGCATTACAAAGAAATATGTTAGGAAATGGCACAGTGAGGTTGTCTGAGTCCAGTTTTCTGTGCGTCCTTTTTTCTCTTTGTTTCAGGAATCTGTGGCCCAATCAACCAGCTGCTTTAATCTAATCAGCCTTATGACTCGCACCTGAGTAGAGCTTTCAAAAGCCCCTCAAAGCCCCCCGTCCTTGTCCCAGCCCACAGATTCCCCTTTTCCCCTCTCCCCTTTTTTTAGTCCTAATCAGTCAGGTGACAGAAAATTCATCGTCAACAATTTTGATAATCAGTTAATAATTTAAGTCATTCGTTAAGCAAAAATGGTTCCAGGTTCTCACATAATTGGTGTAATTGTAAATTTAATATCTTTGGGTTTTGGACTGTTGGTCAGACAAAACAGGCCAAACAAGTATCCACAATGGGGCCTAAGGAAAGTGATGTTGTAAATGCAGCTGTTTGGTTGTTGGGTCAATCCGTCCCTTGGTCTACTATCTACCATTTTAGTCTTGAGCAAGAATTTCCACTTGTACAGAAGAAATATCATAATTTAGTTGCCGTTTTATGAAATTTACTGAGCACATTCATGCTGTCAAGGGTCTTTTGATTTTAAGTGCCACCTTTAGGAGAAAGTTTACATTTCTAGTCCCACTAGTGGTACAGCTCTACGATGTGTCCAAGTCCAAAGTCCAACACTTTCAAAGTGCAGGGTGTAATGAATATCCAGTCTCTTGGGGCTGCCGGAAGGCCTTTGCACATTTTGCCATGTATAAAAACCATAATGTGTGGCTCGTTGGTCTAGGGGTATGATTCTCGCTTAGGGTGCGAGAGGTCCTGGGTTCAAATCCCGGACGAGTCCCAAGGGCAGAACTGTAACTGTACTGCAGTTGGTTGCCTCAGTACTTGTACGATGAAATTGAATTTAACATTGTTAAAGTTATGTTTACATTCACTGTTTCTCACCAAAACTAATTTTAATGCATGCTCCTTTGTCAAAACATTTGCAAAGCCAATATTTGGAAGAACTTGAAAGCCTGTTTGTTTACATGGATGTTTGCTTGCTAGCAGTCATCTTTGTCCTTGCCTTTGTCGGTGCATTGAAACATTTCTTGTCTGTTGATCAGTGGAACAGCGTGAAATCAGCTGCAGGATTATGTATCATGTGCACGCGTCCACAAGATATTAACAAACAGGGAACTGCTCTTAAAAGCATTGCTCCATAGCGCCACTAGTGGTCAAAAACTCCACAGGGTACCTTTAATATACCCATCTGAATGGCAGAGCATAAAAATCTCCCATATGAGTCCTGGGTCCATATGGGTTCTTGTCAAATGGAGCCTGTTGGCTTATGAGTGTACTTTTGAGGGTCCTTAATGCAGAAAACTTTGAGAATCCCCGGGGTTCATGTCTCTCATAATGAATGGTAACATACATTATGGTGCATTATGGTAAAGTATGGGCTTTATAATATCTGACGATATCCTGTTTCCCAACAATGATGCCATTTCTGTTGAAGGTTGAAATTGTAGATCAATGGTACAACAAATATCAACCATCAAGGGTTGTCATATTAAGCACATAGTTCATTATACTGTTGCACTAAGAGTCTAAATGCAGTAATGGGGAGAGGAAATGCTACCATCTGCATTAAAGGGACCACATTCACTTCAAAGGAAAGCTGCCATTTATTGTACTTGCACTCTGACTCAGTAGCAATTACCAGCTTTTGAAGGCATTCTGCTATCATTAAACGTGATTGAACTTAATGTTTCTGATGTATTTTACAAAATACAAAAAATGATAACCTTTTTAGGCAAGACATTGGTCGCATAAGGAAGATCTAAAGGAATACCTGAAATAAATTTGGAGGATAACTGAGCTCTGTTTTAAAGATGCAACATTAAGCATTTATGTGTATCAAGAGCCCCAGTTACAGAGCAATATGGCTCTTAAAAATCAAAAACAATTAGAACAAATTATATTATGTATGTAATGTACTCCCTAGCCATCAAAAATCATCCAAACTAAGAAAACTAACAGGGCATTATATTTAAGACTACACAGAGTGGCATTTTACCAGAATCACGTCTGGAGATACAGTAAAAAGTTTGTAGCAATTATTTCAGACCTAGTTATCAAAGAGACAGTGATACATGTCATATATCGCTTCAAAATGCAAATAGCTGGATGGTGTTAAATATGTTATGCATGCAAAGGAACTGAGAGGCATTTGCATAGTTGTAAATAATTAGTGGGTTAACATCCCATTTGAACTGTGTTGTTTTTATAAGCTTTTAACAGGTCGACTAATTCAAATTCAGCTCCGACATACAGTATGAATAACTCGCCGTGGAAATCATTGCAGCACAATTATGTATTGTCAGATCCTAACTTGGTTCTGGAGTTGTGCCAGCAGACACAAGAGCACTTGCAGGCTACTCGTTTTGTCATGCACTGGGTTTTTTAGCTTCGCCTGAGCGATCCATATGTAAATCTCGGCAGCACTTCATCTGCAGTGGCGTTGTAATTAAAGCTAAACACAACCGTAATCAACACAAACTAAGGAGTTTCATTTTTGAAAAATGAACAACTTGGACAGAGGGCAAACACTTGTGGAAGTACATGTTTGAGACGTAGACGGTAAGCAAATTAGAAGAAGTAAGACTTGCATCATTAAGTATTTGTTATCATAAATTACTGCACAACATGATCTGTGGGAGAAATGCAAGGGACAGATGTCTTTTATTTTGAAACCAGTCCTCTAAGACCTTATTAAATGGGGTATTTTTATATTAATTGTGCTATTAGAAAATCATTTGTGCAGTATTGTGTTATTGAATGTTTTGTGTCCTTTTTATGTGTTTGTTCTTTAATTGTTAACTTCAACCTGCCCAGGAACTGCAGATATAACTTAGCGACTGGGGTAAAATCTGGCATTAATGTCGTAATGATGTCACTTATTGTGCATTGTCCCAGATAAACAAATAAGTTTTACATCCATCGCAAAATCCTGTGACACTTAAAATGTGTTAGATTGTATGGAAGCCCAAAAGAATTATCAAGGCTTAATTCCTAATACAAGACATACTCTAACTGCATTCTGAGTCTGTACATTAGCAGTCCTACTGTATTATACACTCTGATGTGATTGTCATATCTTTATAGATTCTTGTTAGAGTCCACACAGGTGTTTTCAGTTACTCTGGCTGATTAGTCCTCTGCTCAGGTTGAATTGGGTGGAGCTATGATGAAAATCACTTGAGGTCACCAAACTTCACCTCTTAATGGCTTGGACACACCAGGATTTGAAACGGCAAAATTTCGCAGCAGCAACAGCAGACAACTGATAGCAACGATCAGTGGGTTTGTGAAATAAATCTGTGCGAAGATTTTGTGTGAGTGGAAGTACAAACTTTGGGGAACTTGGCCCACGAATTTGCGGCATCGACCAATAGGGAGCCGTCTTGACAGTGTTGACCTTTGAGGGGACGGAGAGCCAAAGAGACCAAAGTGGATCAAGCTATTGTAGTTTATTAGTTGTGTTGAACCACTCACTTTTATTTTAACCTGTTGGAGGAAAACGTGTTCCACAGAAAAGCAATGATTTGCAAACATTTATAAGATAATTGTCTCAATGTCCTGTTAGCGGACAAACTCAGCTAACGAGCTAACGAATTTGCTAATTAACCGTTAGCTCGGAGACCTTTATTATCTCTCTTAAACAATTTAGTTGTCAAGCATCGTTAAAGTTGTCACCTTGCTGCAGTGATGTAGAAGTATACTCTGAACAGTACACCACCACATCACCTTTACACGTGGTTACAGGTGTAACAGATCACACTCATGATGACACACAACATGGAGGATAGGTGTCGTCAAAGGTGCTACAGACTTGAAACGTTCAAGCAGAATAGTTAAGTGAAAAAATCTTTTCAGTCTGGTGTTAAGTTACTCTTTCAGTCTAACAGAAAGGCTAAAATGTGGCTTCAAGCTAGTTGATTCACTGCTACATATCTTTCATCTCTGTCCTCTCACTGTTTGGATAAAGTTCTCTCATTTGTAAAAAGTTGCAAAGCATAAACCTCACTGAAGGGCACTGCATGTTTGTGTTCAAATAATGTTATTTTGCTGCATATAACATTGCAGTTGTGAAAAAGTGGTATATATATTATGTAATATATGCAAAGAATGAGGTTAATAATCCCTGTACAACCCCTACAATATGTCACTGCTTAATATTTTGGTTGACGGGCTCCAGTTTGCATGAACCACCACATGTGTGATACACAATGAGGAGACACAGTGGATACATTTGACTTACAGTACAGGGAGTCTGCATCCAAGGTTCCCCATCAATCTGCATTGGAAGGGATTTACTGGTTCTGTAATAAAAAAAAAACATGTTACAATTAAACTTTAAAATGTATAAAACCAAAATCTTAAATCTTAAAATGTTGCACCAGGGAAATCATGTTCAACTGACAGGAAGTGATAACTGCTTTTTTACCACCTGGCCAAAATATTGTTGATGGTGATTTGTTGACTTAATAACCTAATGCTAACAAAATATAGCAAAGATGCTAACAAAAAAAAAAAAGACAAACAAACATAAGAAAAGTGACAAAATCATGACAGAAAGTGAGCTGTGGTCCAGCTGAACACTGACCTGATGGTCACGGAGGAGCACTGCGCCAGGCGTCTTCCAGCGCTCTTCAGGCCGGTGTAGATCTGACCCATCTCCATGGCTCCTTCCAGCCCCACCACCTCCAGCAGCTGGTCAGACAGGTCTAAAACACAAAAAACACATTTGTGTTGTTCACATTAAACATACCTCCAATCAACCAGAGCTGCTGCTATCATGGAGGCCACATTAAGAATTAGCTGTGTTTATGTAATGACTGCTGATTAATATTTAAAAACTAGAAAATAAGAAAAAAATAGCAAAGTATGTAATTCTGTGAAGACGCAGGTACAAATCATAAGCTTGTTACTGTATGCATGCTAGAAGCATGAATAATGTGTCTTAAAAGGAGATTTTAGTAGCTATGAAGTAGTGTTTTAGACTGCCAAATATGCTGAAATTGTTCAATAAATGATTCAACATCGAATAAATACAACATTTATGTCCATTGTTGCCTCTAAATGTTACTGATGTTATCTTAAAACCAGGAGACTTTCACAGGGAGTGAGAAGAAGAATGAGGGAAAGGAAATTAACTAAGAAAGTGAGAAAGGAAAGAAATAAATGAGAAGGAAAGTGAGGACAAATAAAAGAACATGATGTGATGTTCCTCACTTCAGACTTTGCCTTCTGCTTCTGAAACATTCACAGTTAAAAAAAAAGAAAAACAGGCAACAAGAACAACAAGCTACAAACAGAACAGCTATTAATTAGATTGCACCGGCAATGCAAAGCAATCTTGTGATAATATAATTATTAATTTCTCTTCTGTTTTGCAGTTATGAGCATTGATTTTGCCCCTGCTGGAAGCCCAGTGTCACGCAGGGCCCATCTGTTTCAGCGGCCCGTTCTGCCTCCGACTCTCCATCGACTCGTCCCTCCACAAATTAAGAAGCTGCTGCCTCGCTGCTGGGAGCATACAGACACTAATTGAAACTAAGACCCATTTTTAGGCACTTGGTGCGTGCAAGCGCGTTAGCTCGCTGTCACCAATGCTGCTCCATCGCTGTCATGTTTATCTGAGCCGTGTTGGTTTCCTGAAGGAGTGTCGTAGGTAATGTTGCTGTTGTCGTGAGGTGTTGTTGTTGCTGCCGAGCTGTGGTGTCCAGCTGTCACCATGGTGATGGACATGCGTCTGCCCCTATCTCAGTGCCGGACTGTGAGTGCAGTGCTTTCCAGGGTCGGAGTTGAAGAGTGTGTGTACATACCCAGCAGGTTGACCTCCTGACACTGGGCTTTAAAGCTGCTCCCCCCACTGTGACTTCTCATGTTAATGCAAACGGCTCACACAGGCCCGCGCTGACACGTATGATGGACAGCGTCACCACGGCGATAGGGATTCCTTGTTGCCAGGGGCTACAAAGATCCTGTAAGAGTGCTTACTGTGGGGAAAGAGAGCCTCTCTGCCAAATATAACAAAGTCAGAGAGACTCTGTACACCCAGTGGATGTTTAATAAAAACATAACAAAAATATCTGACTTGCATGTTTTGGGTATAACAATTAACTTCTAGATGAACTGGGGAATTTCTAACCCAATCCTAACTGAAAATACAACTATATTTAAGGTCTTTGTGAAGACATTACTAATGCAAACACACTGTTTACAGTCGCAGATGTCATGTAAAGCTAATTTAAAGGAACAGTTTGACATTTTGGGAAATACGCCTTTTCTCTCTTCTTGTCTTTTCTTGCTGAGATTTAAATGAGAAGATCGATGCCACTCTAATGTGTCCCTGTAGTATGGAGCTAGAGCCACAAGACTGTTAGCTTAGCTTAGCATAAAGACTGGAGGCAGGGGGAAACAGCTAGCCTGGCTCTGTCCAAAAGTAAAAAACAAAATATGTCTACCAACACCTCTAAAGCTCGTTTGTTTAAAAGTAGCCCACATAGCCCCCAGTAAAAAACACAAATTGTCATTTTTACATCTCTGTTCTTTTTCCCAAAATGATGTCACATACTGTCTTGTTTTAACCAAAACCTGAGACAGTAAACCCACTTTCAACTCAATACATTGAACAAACGATTTCAATAAAGGTCTTAGTAACTGAAAGTCAGATTTCATCTAGTATGATTTGTTGGTGAATTTCCATTTTTATTTTGAATCACCAATTATTTCTTATATTAAAGGTGCAAATGAATTACCTGGAACAGTAATCAAAAGTGGACTCCAAATATAGAAAAAAGCCATCATGTTTACCTCCCAGAGATAAACTGGGAGAAAAATGGAGTCACCCAACTGTTTACGCAGAAGGAGGTTGAATTATTAACACACAAGATAAGCAGCCTGTGGCCAAATATAAACTGAAACTCCCCTTACCCAACCTACAATCAACAATATGTGCCTCGCTCAAGTGATGAAGGCAATATTTGACTGCGATAAACACACAACACACACAGGCAGTGAAGGTGACAACGCAGAGTGAGTGAGACAGTCGTATGAATGAATGTCCATATGGGAGATTCACAAAAGCAGCGCTGTGGCTTTAATCTCAGCCATGTCTTCCCGTCAGAGTGCGGGATAAGAAACGGCGTCCTTGTCACTGTCAAACAACTATACCTGTCGAGGCCGCCGGCTGCACACTGACACATGTGGAGCAACAGGGTGAGAGCGGGGGAATAAAAGAGAGGCGGTGAGGGAGCCGAGCAGGACCAGCAGCCGATCAGCTCAAAGTAAAACTAAAGAGGAATGGCGGGAGGAGGAGGAGGGTGTGTGGAGGCCGATCCTCCAATGAAGGCTTCATGGGGCTTGTCACGGGGCATCAGTCCCAAGCAGTCCCCTCCACCCACGCATGGACCCCCCCTGCTCAGTCCCATTCTAAATAATTCACTCCGCAGCCATTCCCTTCCACCTGAGGGGCTTGTCTCCTGGCGTCACCAGCGGGACGATTTAACAGCTCCCGAAAGGTCAGAGTTTTTTATCCCCAAGCCACCCTCCACCCACCCATCCACACACACACACACACACACGCACACACACGCACACACACACACACGCACAGACGCAACCACACACACACACAAAATAATCCCTGCCAACAGTTTGATCCATGCGTCGTGCTCGGCGGTGCCCCCTCTGGGCTAATGCACTCCTGTGTTTACCTCTAAATACACAGTTCTCTTGATCTGACAAGTTAGGCTGCTCACCTTGAGGGCAAGGGCATTCATTCACACACACACACACACACACACACACACACACACACACACACACACACACACACATCAATAAACAAGCACACATAGACGTAGTAGCACACAAATACACACTCCCCACTCAAACTAAGTGCCTTCCCAGGTTCAGACGGTGGCCTTTTTTTTTTGTTTTGAGCCACAAACACCAAACTGATTGATTTTTATTCAGGGATTAATGGAGTGTTCATCGTAGCAAGGCTGGGCTTTGAATTGATCAACTATCCCCCTCACAGTCTGCCGAACTCTGTGCCACACTGTACCATCGTCACATTAGGGAAGTTATAAGCATCCCATCATGCAACAGCACTTGTTAGAGAGAGTCTGCTTTGTTTGTGTTGATTATTTTAGGACTGAGCTGTTTTTCCTCTTTCTGCTGCTGGGATTTACAATACTTTCACTTGTTTTCTCAAGTTCTCCAACTACACAATCACTTTTTTAATCACAAGTACAGTAAATGCTGCTACTGTAAATTAGGGACTAATTTGCCGTGTACTGACAGATTTTAACAAGCTTCACTTTCAACGTTTTTTGAAGGTGCTACAGCTACTGAAATCCAAGGGGAAACAAAAAGTGAAATCACATCAGGAAAAAAATAAAGCTCCATAGACAGCTTCACAGAGATCTGTTTTTTTCTACCAGTCATGTTCTGATCAGTGAAGTCTCATAAGGGATCACTGGCAGCCATGTCTGGAGATCCTCACTGACTCGCCATGTTTCAAGCCCCAACACTGATCGTAACATCCACTTCATCCCCGAGTACAAACACAGCATCTCGCCATGAAACCTAAAAACATACTGTGCATCATCTGAACAGGCAGGAGTTAGACTTGATAGAAAAGAAAACACAAAAAGCAAACAAATCCAGAATCCATGGCTCATTTCTGAGGAGAAAAATACATGTATGTATGTGTATTTCTTTTCATACTCATTTCTTGTGATTTAGAAAGAGTCCTGTCCTGTGGTGCTGATGACGATCAGAATTTCCAACGTGTCATCTTTTCAGGAAAAACAGCCTTGTTTCAGCTCAATAGCAATTTATTCTTAAAGTATCTCAAACCTTCTGGAGAATTTAGTCAACCAGAAGTTAAATATGTTGAACCCTTCAATTGATCTCTGAGCGTGAAAATCCACAAAACTGAAGGTTGAGGTTCAATTGAGGTTTTCAGCAACAAAACATTGTGGGTGCACAAAAGAAAAATGTAACCTAAACCTAAAATATTCACGAGAAATGTTTACAACTTTACAACAAGTGTCACAACACTGTCCACATACTGTATAACAACACTATGAGTCTACAGCCACACCAGCATCTCTGTCAGGCTGAACTTAGTGGTGCTTCAAGCTAAATGCTAACATCAGCATGCTACATGCTCACAGCAACAATGCTAACTTACTGACTTGAAGCAGATATACGGTTTACCATGTTCATCATCTTAGTTTAGCATGTTAGCATGCTAACATTTGCTAATTAAAACTAAACACAATGTGACCTGAGACTGATGAGAATGATATCAGTAATTGGGCAAAATGTTTGACCTGCTGGTAGTACTAGAGGAAAAGTTGGGGGATCACCAAAGCTGTTAGCATTCATCCTGATGGAGGACATGAACGTGTGTACTAAATTTAATGATAATCTATCCAATCCAATAGCTGCGATATTTCATTGTGGTCTTGGTTTGACTGACCAACTGACATTATCCTGATCAAAACTAAACTCTACTGCTTTTACTATGATTACCATACTTTTAATACCTGTAATACTAATACTTGTTTTCGTTTTCATGCACAACCTTTACCAGCAATTAAATATTTTTCCATGGTGGTATTAATACCTTTACATATTGGATTGGACTACTTCTTCTACCACAGCTTTCTGGATACTTTTTCCTTTTCCTAATAAGTCCTTCAAGTGGCTCACACCATTTCACCAGCTACCACAGAGCAGCTGACTCATTCTGCTTCGTTCATTCATACATTCCCATTGACGGGCTTCCTTTTGACGTAAATGGATTCAGGGGTATGCCCAACACCCCCCTCAGTCCACTCCTATTAACTGAGCCTGTCCACTGGAGCCTACACAGACCATTAATACGCAAGTGACAGTTCCAAACAGTGACATGATTGTACCTCTTCTTTGCAAACAAAACCTGCTGGCTATGATTCACCTTGTCATCGGTGAAATATTCATGCACTCGGGAAAAGTTTGGTCTAAAGTTTAGTCTTTGATCTATCTGATAGGAGCAAGGACACAGGCTGTCTGTGTCTGACATGTGCTTTAGGGGAAAGAGCCTCCTACACTGTAAACCTATTTAACATACGGCATTATTGCCCAATAGCACAAACCAACCATGATCTACAGTATATGCAGGGCTTTGAAAGTGCAATGAAAGTGAATTACCTCACCATGTGTCGAGTTTTCCGACTTTTTAAAGACACATCTTTAAAAGGTTTTGGGTTTAAACCAAGACTAAGAGTCTACAGCTGTGCTGGTGGCTCTGTGAGGCTTTACTTGGGCACAGCAGAGCTTTGAGCTAAATGCCAACGTCAGCATGGATATGTCACAAAGACAATGTTTACATGGCGATGTTTAGCAGGTAATGTTCACCATCTGAGTTTAGCGTGTTAGTATGCTAACATTTGCTAATTAGCAGTAAACAAAAAGTATGGCTGAGGGGGATCACCAAAGTCATTAGGCTTCATCCTCTTGGAATCATGAATGTCTGTACACAATTTCGTGTCAATCCATCCAATAGTGAGACATTTCAGTCTGGACCGAAGTGGTGGACTGACCAACATTGCCATCCCTAGATCCATGCTGCCAGCGTGGCTAAAAACACAAACTCTGTTTTGAAACAAAAACACAATAATGGCATATTTCATGATGATATATCTCGTATTGGGGTTTTTTGGGTTGGATATGGCCACTAATGGGCTAGTTTACAGCAGGATTTATGCCAACATACAACCATAAAACAGTCATAAATGTATTCATTCTTGTGCTGTCAAAGTTACCTTGAACTGCAAACATGAGCTCTTTGGGGTCGAGCACTGGTGTCCTCTTGTCTTGGCTCTTTTTCCCCCCCTTGCGGTTACCCCTCCTCTTCTTGCTCTCGCCCCAAAGGTTGGAGCCGCCGTGCATGCTGGGAATGTTGAGAATGGCAATGCCTTCCAAGGAGATGTTGCTGAGGTCCAGAGTAACACCATCACACTTTTCGAAAGGAGAAAGAAACAGACGAGGAATACAAAATTTGTCAAAATGTGTTTCTCTGACTGAGCCTGAACCGAAATCTGTCTCTCTGTTTAAAACCTAGCCTGTTTCTTGTCTGAGCCTGAGCCTATATCTGTCTTTCAGTCTGAACATAGACTTGTTTCCCTGTCTGAGCCTGACCCTGAACCAGTTTCTCTTTCTAAAACTGAGCCTGAATCTCTCTTTGTCTCAGCCTGAACATTTTTCTTTGTCTGAGCCTAAACCTCAATCTGTCTCTCTGTCTAATCCTGAACCTGTTTCTCTCAGCAACCTGTCTCTTTGTCTGAGCATGAGAACCTTTTCGCTGCCTTAGTCTAAACCCGTCTTTCCATCTGAGCCTGACTTAGCCTTGACTGTTAGAGCCTTGAGCTGTCTCTTTGTCTGAGCCTGAGCGTGAACATATTTTGTTGTTAGTGTAAACTTTTCTCTCCATCTGAGCGTGAGCCTAAAACTGTCTGTCTGTCTGAGCCTGAACCGTTTTTTCTGTCTGCACTTTAATATGAATCTGTCTCTCTTTCTGAGCCTGGTTTTAAGAACTACGATTCCTGTCAATTTGATGTAGTTAAGCTGAAAACAGTCCACCAGAATCGTCTTCTGTCAGGCCAGCTGGGGTGTCGTTAAGGGGAGGTAAACCTGGATGATTCATGGGGCCCTAGCTTGGTAGGGGCCCCTAAATGTTTAGAAAATAATTTGTTTATATTAACAAAATGTTATACAAAAAAAGGAAATGTGATGAAAATGTAAAGACATAATCAGAGCAGGCATCTTTAGCCAACCATCCCGTTTGAACCCCCCCATAATGCGTGTGGTTTGGTCCATTTTCCACGAGGATAAAAAAAAAAAACCCAATATCGCTGCTGATCTGAGTGTGACAGTTGCTCCGGCTGTCCGGCATGATGTAGCACTAGCCTGCTTTCACAGTCAGATACAGCTATGCCACCTTCAAGAAAGAAATCAGGTTACCAGAAAAGGAAAGAAAGAAAACTGAGAGAAATACAGCAAAATAAAGGAAAAAAATTACTCACCACGTTTTTTCAGTGTTAAGTCAGTGTAGACAGACTGCCCCTGCCGAATAGAATAACGGTAGCCTAGCCAAAGCTTGCTAGCTACAGGTAGCTCCTTACCGTAGACTCACTTGGCTCAGACAGAGCAGTAATTATTAACATGATGGTGAGCTACCACCAGCTATGATTAGCTAATTAGCTCTTATTTAGATATGATTATTACTGCATTCAAAGACATTATAAACGAGTTTGCTCACAAGAAGGCTAGACGCTGGGCTCTTGGTGCAGTGTAATCTCTGAGTTGTTTTTTACAGGGAACAAACATAAGAATAAATGCCTTAACCTGTTCTACCCAAGCCTGCAATGATGGGGAAAATACTGTTTATATGATTTATACTGAGTATTCTTTTATTTACGTTTTTTTCTTTTTAATCTCCTGTTGAACTTGCTCAGGAATGCCCACATAATGTCTTGATAGTGAAGTTGCATTTTCACAGATGCTAGAACAGATGTTCTAGATACCGCATTTATGCCTGCAGTCCACATACTGTAGTTTATCAGTAATAAATTATTTAATCTGAAACATGGATCATTGGTAATTTCTTCATAAACACTAACACCACTTGTGTAGTTATTTATAATAAAGCATCATAAACCTCATGACACAGGCAGCTATTGATAACACAAACCAGCAAATGTTAATACTGTTAATACAGGCAAAGGATGAAGGTGGAAACTAGAATCTGCACAATTTAGTATAGAGCAGCAGAATGTGATAGTACATTTAATAACACATTTTTAGGACATTATTTTAATCTCAAACATTTTGATTTCTATGTTAGGGGCCCAGTAGATTTTCTTTCATGTTCAATTCTGCTCTGCAGGCCAGTAATGCTCTAAAAGCATAATACTCTAAATATTGGATTTTACACCAGTATGGATCTTCATACCTGCTTTCCTCCACTACTGTAGGTCCTTAACCAGCACTAATTAATAAAGACCTCTGCAGTGTGTGGATAGTCCTGAGAAGGGGGAAGATGAAGTGTATAGACGGCATCTTCATTATCACTCAATATCACACACAGCAGGGTCGTGTAGGGCTAATTACCTGTGTGTTGAACTGAGGTTCAGTGAGAAGCGGGTGGGAAGGTGCACAGATAGCCTTCATACATCAACACATTGTCTGGGTGAATTTGAAACTAGTACACATTTGTGCTATTTATGGGACAAGGGTTGACCAGAATATTTTTAAGAGGCACCATTATTCTTACCTATTTACATTTATGTGCATATGGTTTAATCGAATATTGCTAATAACACAGAGAATGTATGACTGCTTGGTGTTCACATAAAAGAGTCGATAAAAGAGTAATTCAGAAAAGCAGTGACTTTCAAAAATCTTTCCTTTGCTTTTGTTTTCTTTTTCTATAGGGCTCAAAATACAGAAAATATGTGGTTTGATTTACCTCAACCTCCAGAAAGTCGTGGAGCTTCTTACATGTGGCCGAAAAGGTCTCCGAAGTGCCGAACTCAAAGTACCACAGCTTATTCTTTGTTCTGAAAAAAACAAGACAACAGGAACTGCAAAGGGACCAAGAAAAGAGGAAACATAGGAGTGTTTTCCCCACATCAAAATCTGAAGCTTGTACGTCATAGCATCTCTTCTTCTCTTCTCTGTATCTAGTCCCGTATATGCTGAGCTTATGAAAAAGAAAAAGAGACAGAAGACCACTCTGTAAAGGTGTACTTGTGTTTGATTCATGCTTGAAAAGGGATCTTCTAAACTCAACAGGAAATATACCTCTAATGTTTACCGCTGACCAAAATCACACAGTCATTAATCTCCAAAGAATGCATAATGTGGCTCATTAATCACATATCGAAGCATAATGATGAATCTAAAGCCAGTTAAGGAGGCATCTGAGGGGGCACATGGGGTGGCCAGTGGGTACCCATGCCCAACATTAAGGCCCAGTGAGGGGTGCAAGAGGGTAATCTACCTGCCCCTGCAATTAACAGAGGACTGGGGTGCTGCTCCCCGGGCTTCCTACAGCACACACTCCCATTGTTAAGGCTGATGATCAATGACCTCGCAGGGGTGAGTCACCATCTGTTCGCATACTGCTATGGTACATTATATTCTCTCATGACTACATGAATAAAATGTCATTTTTTTTGGAATGGAAGACATAACATTGCAGTTTTTGTAGTCTTTAAATTCATGCTAATCATGCAAAAAGATGAGGAGCTGGGGAATGAACCGTCAACCCTGGAATTAATCGGCATTGAGCACAAAAATCAATTTAGCTTCAAACATGAAAGGGAACAAGCTGGGAAAGATTTATTATTGGTCACCTGCACAAGTTGTGGCCACTGGGTGTAGTTATGGGTTGGATTTTGAACTTTGCTTTTTATGTAATTTCCTTATTTGGCCAGTTGACGCCATTTAAATTAGGGTAGCAGCACCCTCTCTGTCCTGAGAATGGTTTGATTTATCAAAAGTAAAAATATGACTTCCTCCCTGCTGCCAAAACAAGAGGTGGCCATAAACCTCCAACAAGAAAAGCTACTCATCTGTCCACACAAGCTTTGTTATGTGGGCAAGTGAATCACATCACAATCTCTTGCAAGCCTGCTTAAGAGCACATGTTTCTTCAGTAAACCAGGGTCTAGACCTCTTTGACGGTTCTGTTTTGGTAGAAAGAGGTGCAACTGAATGAGACTAGAAAGGGCTATGTTTAAGTCACTGGTACAATTTTCAACATGGCCTGTCACTGCAGTGAGCCACGGGAAGCCAGGACCACAGGCAATCGCTCCCCAAGTGCAGTTAAAGTCGACGGACCGATGTGGCGAGTGGTAAATACATCAGCACCAACATTACAAGGACAGGCCAGTGTCGCTTCAAATTTAATAAGAAAGTGATCTGACACCACGGATGTGACAGGAGAGACAGTCAGGGCAGAAACCTCTATCCCTCATGATAGAATCAAGCCAAGGGTGTTACCACTGCAGTGAGTAGATCCATGTACAAAGTGAGTGAAACCAAAAGTATCAAGAAGTGCCAGAAAGGCTTTACTAAGAGGACTGAAGGCCTTATTCAGGTGAATATTGAAATCACCAATATTTAAAATCTCAATGAGTAACAAGGTCTGAGATTACAACAAATTCTTCTAAAAACTGGGAATAAGGACCAGGTGGACTATAGAGTACCACAAGGTGGAGGAGGTTAAATTGAAAATAGACTTATAGATTAAGGCAGCAACCCCACCTTTATCTACATTCCTAGGAAAAGTAGCACTGCCTAATCCAGTAGGGTGAATGCTGTCCACTTTCCCAGAAAGAAGGCCAGTTATCAACAAAACCAAATCCCTGCTCACTATAATAACGAGCCAGCCAGCAGTTCAGTGAAGTAAGCCTACTCTACATCTCATCATTACCCCTCACAGGTAAAGGACCAGAGACAAATAATCGATGCCAACTCATCTTTCTGGCTCAAACCCGAACATCCTGGCTAGGCTTTCTTTTGTCATCTCTGACTGCTTCATCCTTATGTTATTGGTGCAGACATGGATTATGATGTTGCTAAAGGTGGTGGTGTGTCTGCCTGGGTCCCCTGATTCTCCCTACGTGATGCCAGCACCCTCAGATTAGCCTCTATGACGGACGCTCTGGCCCTGGGTAGGCAGTAAACAGTGGCTGACGATTCTAATCTAACGTTGCGGGTAATGGAGTCCCCTATTACTAGCATGCGTTGTGTCAGCAGGCGTAAAGGAGGCACGTAAGCCAACAGGACTACCAACGGGGCTTGTGAGGGTCGAGTGACAGGCCACACAACCGGTTGCTTGGTCTTGTGAGCCTTCCCACGCAGCTCAACAGGGATAAACTCTCGTATCATCTGCCGACGAGGCTATGCTAATGCTATCTCTAACAGGCCTGCTATCAAGCCTGTGGATGAAGCTATCTGGAGTGCTCGTGACATCTAAGGTAACGTTAGCAGAGTTAAGACATTGAAACTGACAGACATGTCTCTCTAGAAGAGACATCCTGTCTGTAAAGGTGGAACAGTTAACACAAACCATCGAAAAACAGTTAGTGAGGTTGCGTTAGCTGTGGGTGACTAGAGGCTAAGCTAGGCTTCTGAGCTAAGCTAACAGGGCAGCAACAGAGGCTACCCCCTAACGCTAAGATTGTTTGAAAATAAAAAGTAGAAGGTCTAATATGATATGGACTGCACAGAGTGAAGAGATTAAAACAGAAAATCAAGGAGGGAGAAGGAGCAGACAGCGGTTCGAAATCACGATGTGCGTCAGGAGAAGTAGCGTCCCGGCATCGAACCGGCGTCACGACATCCCACAGTTCGCAAAAGGCTTTTCATCTTTCCAAGAAACAACAGACAACAACACACAATTTATCTCTAAGCTTCAAGGACAGAAAAAAACCTGCAACAGTGCTGACACGCAGAACTGAATACAGTAAAAAATGGCCTTCTCTTAGCTGGAATCAAAGCACTACAAGAGGAACGTATTAGTATAAGAAGAGTAACAATCACTGAATTATTGATTTCCTCATTAGGACTTTTGTCAGGACCATTTAGCCACTTTATAAATGAGCTTTCATTAGGGTACTTGCAAGGTAGCCCAACTCACAGTTGATTTATAATGTGCAACATGGTCAATAGAAAAGGGATGGGAGCAGAGGGAGGTGGGAAGAGGCAGGAGGGCGACAGGGCCATGCTGAGCGGCTTTCCACAACAACACATCTCCCCCAGTATCATCATCATCATCATCATCATCAGTCTGTAAGCTCAGTAGTCAAGAGGGAAAACCCAAGAGCACACACGAACAGAGGCCTGGGCAATTTTGCAAACAAACAAATGAAGGCGGCTACTTTGAAAAGCATATTCAAAACTAGTGGTTGGTGATTGATGGAGAGAATGGAGCCAGAAACAGTAGAGGCAATGTTTTGGATGCCTTGACTCTTTGTTGTTGCTTTGTTGAAGCTGGTTTTGATATGTTGTTGGTACATTCAAGAGCCTCTGATATCTGAAGCCGTGTTTAGACTGAACGCAAAGCAGGTTTTAGAGGTGACATGACTGCATGCAAAGGCAATGGAAAGACGAGTGGATGTGAAAAGACATGGTTTCTCTCTAGGTGCCACAAACTGAGGTGAAGACACATCATTTTCACTTATCCCAAGGCTACATGACTCCATGACTCCACATGAATGTACAGAGAGACGAGAGGAAAGAAGAAACTACAGGAAAGTAACATAAAGAACTGGAGTCTTAGCTGTCACAGACACATCCGGCCAGTAGGTTGCTACATGCTGTAGCTCCAGCTAACGTCTGTAACAAAACTGGATGATTGTGGAAAAGAAAACAAAAACACAGACTGTGTAGTCCAACGGTCAAAATTGTGCAAATAAATCAAGGCAAAAATTTGCTTTGCATTCAATCTGAAAGCATCTTAAAGGGGAAGTGCACCAATTTCACACATCAAAATGTGATTACAGGTCTTGGGGAGTACTACTGCATGTGTAAAAAAAAAAGTTGTCCAATGTGAGTCCGACAATGTTATAGGAGCAATGCTAAATTAGTGGAGAACTATTTTAAGGCAAGCAGCCACACATCAGGGGATTCAGGGAAAAATCTTTCACCCCCTAGGTGAACATTTGCAGTATAACTGAAAGAATTACCTACTTCACATTCAAAAAAAGCTCTAGTAACCCACTGATTCCCAACACATTTTACAGCATGGCTACATCTCCTATAAAGAAACATCCTAAACTGAGACCTCTGGGTTTTTCACAGTACAGCAGAACCAAACTGCACTTGAACTTGGACAACTGAAGTCAAATGCAGGAAACTAAAGACACACTATGAGAACAGATACAGTAAGAGATAACATCTGACCGTCCTGTCGATTCCCACCACTTAACCTAACAAGCGCACCATGGCAACAAATCACCTCATGTCCATGTTCATTAGGTAATTAGGAGCATCCCATTGGCTGGATTGGATTGTCGTTTGTTATCTGCAGACCGATGCTAAACACTGGACTCCTCTGACAGACTGACTGTGAGGAGCGTCTTCAACAGTGGCCAGCTTGTCCTAGGATTAATAGGGAGTCCATTTGAGTAAGATGATACTTTTAAGGTAGATTAGGAGAACCTTACTTTATTGTAAGTGCAATAAAAGTGAACATAAAGTGCCCATTTCCTTAAACTGTTGGCTGACTTTAAGCTCCTGCATCCTTGCAGGACATCTTAGGAGTTCATTCATTATTCCTGTGGGAGCGATTTGTGTTCACAGCAGCGAACTGTATGTAGCAGGTTTTCAATTCTCCGAGAAGCCACACGGCCTCTGTTGTGATTTCACCTGCAGTGTACCAATGCAAAGTGTACTGCACTAATAACTTTAGCGGTGTGCATGCGAGATCAGCTGTAGTAGTCACAGCTGGCATACCAAAAGAAAACAGTGGCTCAGGTTTCCAGAGCCGCTGAGGTGTCGTTTATTTGCACAAACAAATCATAAAACAAACCTGAAAGAAGGAGAAATATACAAACTCTGCGGCTTTAGATAAAACATCTAATACCAAGGGAAAAAAGTGTCAGGTGACAGTCAGGTGAGCTGAGCAACAGAAAGACAAATGTAGCTCAAACAGCCTGAATCTGAACAATACACCCATGTTCATCAACGCTCCACTGGTTGGTCACCATATTAAAGGATGTCAGAGGCGATAAGCTTCACTGTAGCGCTGCTGTCCTGAGGCCACAGCACCTTTAGATGCACTTTCTACTGGCCACACTGAACATGAGGCACAGAGCCATTGATTTTTTTCCCCTCTGACACTTAATCTAACCCACAATGATCTACGACCTTATTTTCACACTAATTTCTTCTTGATCAGAGGTGATAAATATCGCATTGACATAACCAACTCTTTGTGCATTGCATCAATGCACTGTTTTGTTTAACATGACACCGCCTGGAGCGCTCCGACTCCGACTGGCAGTTTGAGAAATGACCTGAGTTGCGTCGTCTTGCCTTCAGAGATGCAGCAAGCAGTTTGAAAAATGTATTTCTTTCTGTTGCACTGCTCTGATTCCAAGGTGTTTTTTTAACTTAAACTACTGGTATAAAATATCCAACAACAAGAACAAATACAAAAACTGAACTGCTAAAATGACATATTTTATTAGCTAAAGTGGAGGCAAAAATATCTCACTGGTTGATTTATCCTAAATCCTAAATTAAGCCTCCATTAGTTATTGACTTTGTCTTTGTGTACATTTATCAAAAGTAGCTTTTCTTGTTTGTTTAGGTCACTTCTCTTACATCTGTGAAGCTCAGTTCTCCTTCTGCTACTATACACTATTCAGGAAACACAGATACAAAATAAAGATAAGACGGTGTGCTGCATACAGTAATTAAAAACAGTAAAGCACAGTCACGAAGCATCTGTTGCCACATCGATCATAAATGAGCTGCAAACGTGTATTCAGTAATCTCGTAAAAAAAAACAAAAATTGCCACCAAAACCACTGCGATATTGGAAATGAGGCTGCTGAGAAACAGACTGCTAGATGACGCTCCGCTTCTGAAATGATTCCAGTGGACATCGTGGTTTAATGATCACGTTTAACCCAGTTAACGATGGTTTGGTGATTTGCAGATCAAAAGACGTCGAGACATCTAGGCTGAAATTAGGTTGAAAGTGGATGCTCGACCATTTGAATGACTATATTTCAATGTGAAGCAGGTCTAAAATAGTCTTTGTAATGCTGTTGAAACAAGTGGTTATATGCATAAAACTAATAAAACTAATGGTTTCATTTTCTTCGAATGGAATGGAGCCATCGTTAATGTTATTACTGTGGTACTGGGATGGTGGGGCCCAATGTGATTTCTTTTCATGGGGCCCAAAATCCCTGGTGGTGCCCCCGGTTATGTGCAATGTAGACTTTTTCAAGACTTTCACTTTTACTCCTCTAGAGTGGGGAACTGTGGAAAATATATTCATGAAAATCCGACATCATGTTATGTTGCAGCAGCCAATCGTAACAGTTGGTGACAGTTGAAGTAATTTGAAAAAATGAAGCTAATGTTACAAAGTTGAATGCTTAGGGCTCCTGTTTTTACATTTAAGCTAAAAGGTAACTGTATCATGAATAAATCCTGCGGTTTAACTCAACTAATGTGTCAGTTGTAGGGATGCTGTGTTGGATTGCCTTCCATTGTACAGATATTACATATTAGTACAGATATAATTGAATTTAACATTTCACCATGTGTGGTGAACAATTAAAAACTACAATAATTTATGTCAAAATGAAACACATAATCTCATTCGTGATACTGTTCCACCCTAGAACCATAAAATTTTGGAAGTGTGAAGACACCTGACATGAACTTAACAAAGCAATACTGTTAATTAATGATTGTTTACAAGGCTTGAGGTGTTTTAGCAATGTG
The DNA here is from genome assembly GCA_008360985.2 of Macquaria ambigua. Lineage (NCBI taxonomy): Eukaryota > Metazoa > Chordata > Actinopteri > Centrarchiformes > Percichthyidae > Macquaria > Macquaria ambigua. Next base: position 545,811 of record VMKM01000003.1, on the reverse strand, counting down.
TTTATCGAAGGTCTGACACCTCCAGCGACACATCAGAAGGGAGAAGTTACTTTCCAACCAGATTTTTGTCTGTTAATTTCTACAATGAGAGTTTTCATTCAACATTAGCTTTTGAGAGTTGCTCCCCACAAGAACCCAGTAGTTGTCATTGACATCACTGACATGCTTCCACCTTCACTCTATAATTTCTTTCAAAAACAGCATGCGACATGATGAGCGCTAATGGAAATGCTTTAGTGGCTTAGCATATTTAAAATCCAGTTGAAATAACAAATGCCAATGACATGATTTATTGACTGCAAAAAGCAAACTGATTTTCAAATGTACTGCTGATATATGTTACTAAAAAAGGTTTTGGAGATGCATCAGATACCCCTGGAGCCTCAAAGCCTCTGAGTGGGCAGGAGGGCTTATGTATGTCTTTGATTGACAGCCGAGCTTGCAAGGGCACACAGTGTAAACAAACCTGCACTGTTAGCTTACAAGCTTACAAGGACAGTGGTGTTAGCAACGTTTAGCATCCAAACTGACCAATCTTGACCAAGTTTTTAGGCCGTTTAATGCGCTACAGCTGTCAAGCTAGTTAGCTATTTAGCTTGCAAACTGATGTTAGCAGTGTAACTTCGCCGCCGTGGATGTTTGTCTGGTAGCTCAATCAGCAAGCCAAGGTGTAACACAAGACATTAGCTAGAAACTGTTTGGGTAGGAGCGCTTCCTGGACTCCAAATTACTTTGTTTGACGTCACGTTAAAACAAACTCTGACGCGTTTCGGCCTTAACAATAAAGGCATTTTAATTGTAAAAGAGAGTGCCTTGGAGTTTTCTTGTGATTTTTAGTTACTTGTTCAGAGTTCAGTTTCAGTTTGATTTACCCACTAAAATCTCAATAAACAGCGTCCTCTTACTGTCAAGCGGCCAAAATCAAGGTGAGAGAAGCTCTGAGGTGGTAAAGAAATTGACATACTTATTAAACCACCTTCAGTTATCACTGTGGGCTCACTCACAGCTTTACAAGCAGGTGCAAGACATTTTTTTTTTTACCCTGGATTTAGCATCTTAGGTAACTAAGAGCCATACACAGCCTGAGAGGAGGATCTGCAGACACTAGTCAGGACTGGAAAAAGTACCTCCAGCTCCCCTGTATGTTTCTTTGACGGAAACAAATTCACTTAATCTATTTTTATTTACAAAACACCTCTGACTTCATTGTGTCGCCCCCTTGCAATTAAGTCTTATATTAAATCATTTGATTGGCATTATGCAAACAATTCCTCTGTGCACGTAGATAGAGAAACAATAGCACTCTGACTAGTATATGCACAGACATATTTATATTTAAATGTCTCCCTTTGGTTACTGATTTTATCTCAAAAGACAGCAAAGGCCACGCAATTTACTATGCTAATCTGACAAAATAAAACAAAAACAAACATGCAGTTTAATTTCAGTTGGACTTGATCTTTTAACACATTGTATTATGCAGACATGTAGACGTCAGGGAGCCACGATAGATGAAGATAATATATATATATATTTTTTTTTCATATTGCTCAGCCCTACTACTGTATGTGCAGAGTGTCTTGTGTGTGTAAGTTCACTTGAGTTTATGTGTTTGTGTTGTGTGTGTGCACGTGTGTGTGTGTGTGTGTGTTCCCACTGAGCTGGGGACTGGGCCACAGGTGAGATCCCTCTAAATTACACACAAGTGGTCATTAATTATAGATGACACTTTAGTCACATAAACGATTTCATCCTCAAATGAGGTCCGAGGTCGGCCGCTACTGAGGTCCACCATGCGTGTGTGTGTGTGTGTGTGTGTCTGTGTGTGTGTGTAATTTAGAGCGCCATCACCTGTGGCCCTGTTCCCAGCTCAGCAGGAAACACGCACACACGTACATGCGTACACACACATTAGCATGAGTGTGTTGATGGGTGCGTGTGTTGGTGAATCCGGCGGCCCCATCCAGCACATCGCAGGGCTTTGATGAACATACTCATTATGCTAAAGAGTGCTCCATGCCTGGGCTTCCCTGTGCCTTCAGGAAAGGTTAACTCAGGATGGTTACACAGCACAGCGAGAGCCTGTGGGCGCACGCGGGCAGAGCGGCTCTGGAGGAGCGCGCTGGCAGTGTTAGATGTCTCAGGACCAAAAATAGATCTGGGTATGCAGAGCAAATATCATGGGAACATCAAGGCGCCGTGATTGATGCCACAGAATAAACAAACATTGCAGGTGAAGCCACAGAAGCTTTCACGCTGCAGCTGAAAGGTCCCAAATCAGATGTTTTCCCTCACAGGTCTGATGTTGTCTGATTAGTGTGGAAAGCAAAAAGCTGCATGGAGGCCGATTTTGTTTTCAAAATATGTTCTGAGCGACACAGAAAAGTGGTACAAAAGTGGATCCTGATGATTGTATGGAGTGAAAATATTATTTACCAGAGTTTGCAATTTAGATTAGCTTGCTAGCATTGAGGCGAGTTAGCATATAGCTAACGTTACTACATTAAATAACTAAGTAAGTTCAGTATTGCTTATTGGTGGGTCTGAAGTGAGTGAGGCTGGATATGTCCAGAGTGACTAGCTCTCCCTTTTCTCCTTAAAATACCTCCCGACCTTGGCGAGCAGCTCATTTACACACACACACACACATACACACACACGCAGGCTGAGTGCAGCCTGCAGTGGGTTTCCATCTACAGGATGAAACTGAAGATTTGTACTCACAACACCGGTTTTGAGTTTTGTAGTTGAGAGATCCAGAAAATGTGAATTTGTGCACATTATTTTCACAAAACCTTATTTACATTTGTAAATGTTATAAAACACGTGTAAATAATATGTTCACTACTTTCACTCAACAGGATTGTAACCTCGATGCGCATCAGATTTAAAAACTGACGCAAGTAAATTTTTCATTATTCACCTGTGACAGATGTCGTGTTATTGGTACCATGACCGGTGGGCTGAGCAGAGATATAAATCCTGGGAATATGAAGGCTTTGTGCATACAGATTCATCCAGAGTTATGTTCATTAATATCAGCCCAGTATCCCCATGAATTACATCCATTTTGGAGGAGTTCACACCTCACGATTTACGTCCAGTGCCAATGCAGGAAGAAGTGTGTCCTGTATGTAGTGAGGTGGAAAGTAAGGGTATGGAGGTCGGGGTGGTGGATGGGCCTGTAGCACATCAAACCTTTATGCAGGAGAATGGGGTTCGTGTCCCACCACAGACCTGCAATTAACATTGCCTTTATATTAACCGTAACCACTTTCTTTCCCTAACCAATTTTTTTTAGGTTGTTTATTTACTATAATCACAATCTTTCCCAACGTTTTCTTTTCTAAGATTTATCACCTTTATTGATAGTTTATTGGATGGTGGAGAGGCAGACAGGAAACATGGGGAGAGAGTGAGCGGTGTGACAGACAACAAAGATCCACCACAGCTGTAAATGAAGCGGGGGGGTAGTTGTTACATGGTATTCGTTACACAATTTTAACGATACCATAGTTGCCTTGTGCAGATATTCTGGAGAGCGAGAATTTCCTTTTGTTTAAATGGTTGTTTGAATTCATCATGTTGCTGTAGTGCCACCTAGTGACAGATTACGTGAGGTTGATATGCGCACGTGTCACCTAAATTTGGTTGAAGTTGCACAGTGTGTTTAAGAGTTATGGCAGTTCATGTCTAGTCCTCCAACCTAAACAACAGAATAGGTCGATTTCCAGTGACTCCCAAAATGACATATATAGGCGTACCGGACCTTCGTCGTCATGGTAACAACAACAACAACAACACGTGGTTGTGAAACGGTCGCAGTTTGGTTAGGTTTAGGCACTAAAACTCCTTGGGTTAAAATAACTACCTTAGTTACGTAACTTAACTTGCGTACTACGTAAGTTAAAATAAGATGACTTTTGGTTTCACACGGGACACAAACAGCGGCCTTCTGGAGAAAGTCCTATATTATCTATATTAGCTCTGTATAGGTTGGCGCCTAACAATGAACGTAAATATGGGTCGTAATAGGCTGCTTGCACAGACGACTTATACGGCCATATTTTTGTTGGAAGACAGTCTCTTTTATAATTACAGAAAACAGAAACGTTTTATGTTATGTGTATACATTTGATGATGGTTAGATAAAAAGTGTAAAAGAAAAAACAGTTAAAAAATGTAAGCATAAAATATAAAATAGCAGAAATTTTGCTCAGCCAAAAATGGGAGTGGCCTATACAGATTCATCCAGGAGAAAAAAATGTCCACCTGTTTCTTTCCATTAAAATTAATTTACACGGTTTTAAGATGTCCTACTAAATAACAAACAGACCAACAAATGTGAAAGGAAGTGAAATGGCTGACTTGATTGTTTGGGAAATACACAAACTGAAGTGTCACAATTTTGCACAAGAAATCAAAATACAAATAGAGAAATGATGTCTTCGTTATTTGCCTAAAATTGGTGTCACTATATTGGATACGAGTTACATTGTAGAGTAAATATAACATAAAAAGTTTACAGCTGGGCTGACATTTTTAAGTTTCATCTGTGCTACAGTCACGTATGTCGAAACTGAGAATTGGTTAAAGAGAGTAATCTGGTAAGTGGCTCATGATCTACCAATCTGAAGATCAGAAAGCAAATAAAAAAATGAACTGTATATAAGAATGAAACTGTATAACAGAACAAAGTTTTTTTAATTTTCTAAACCCTCTCTCTTTTCTCTCGCTATCCATCTCTTTCCCTCAGAGTCAGAGATTAGTGTGTAATTACATGGGAGATCAGCAAAAAACGGGGGGAAAAAAAGGGGGTATAGTATATTTTAACAAGGCGGTCGAGGAGGAGTGGCGATGGGGGAGGAGGTGGCGCAGCTCTCGTCACGGGCCGACTGATTGTCTGCTTTTAATCCTCAACCTCATTATCACCTCCAGGTCCGGCAGTGGCAGTAAATGAATCTATCTGCCGAGTGTCAAATCTTCACACCTTCACCCTGGTAATCACCCCAAGGTGCAAATACAGAAGATGGATAGAACCAGAGAAATGAAGGGAGGGAGGGAGAGAGAGAGACAGAGTGTATGACCCCTGCATTTCATCAACAAAATCTCCTCATTTCATAATTAAGAAAAGCTACATGATGATGTTTGGTTGGTAATTAACGCTGATTAAATATTCAGCTTCTTTAAGGTCAATCCAGCGACAAAATGTATAGATTTGGTACATATGGGAACTAAAGGGCCATTACTGCTGTCAGATTAAAAACCTAATAATTCAAAATTTGACATTTAACTTTTTTGTCCATACTTATTTTGACTTTGAACCCCGTCCAAGAGCAAAGGCAAGGTTTCAGAAAAATGCGGGTACATGACAACAATGAAAATACATAAAAATATCCATTTTGATGTTAAAATGCTGTTTAGATATACAGTAGATTATTTTATTTTTCTGTCAAGTATAAGACATAAGATTTTCAAATTTTATAGTATTTGTATTAAAATAATTGCACTTTTAATTCATGTTAAATTATACTAACTAAAATATATAATTATTTCAATAAAAAATATATATGTTGAAATATGAACTTTTTGTGCTTGTGCAAAAATTGACCCTAACAATGACCTTACAAATCGACAATTACCTTTTCACCTCCCACTATTACTTTAGAAAATAAACAATACCAGATAAATCCACCGCAATACTATCAGTATGCCTTTGAAACATTGACAAACTAGACATTTGAATTTGAAGTTACAAAATATATGATAAAATGAATCAGGTACAGTAGTAATTAGTTACATTTCACACCTGGAAAAGCAACAAGGACGGTTGTGTAACTGTTAAAAAACTGCTAATTTAAAAAAAAAAGAAAAAACAGTGTGTTTGGTTTGGTGTCACTGATGTAATATTGCTGTGTAAGATCACGTGTGAGGACGCTGTATCCGATGATTCAAATGCGGAATAACATAACCCCACAGCTGCTTCTTTAAGACGTAACTGAATTTATTTAATTTTTCACTCGCGTGTTAGTCAGAAGTTTCTGGATAAAAATGTCTGCAAAGTGGTAAGCCTCTGTCTAAAAGCTTGAACGAGGTTATTATTACTTTTTTATTAAACTGAAAGCTTCCAGTGTATTTGTGTATTAAGTGAGTTAAAGCTTGTTAGCAGTTGCTCATTATTCCTTTCATTCATTCCAGACAAAAACATACTTATTGCAGACTTGATGAGACACGCTGCACTTTGTCACTGAAGTTCCTGAGAAAGAGCTTCCAGCTGCGGGAAAATGACTCCCGTGATAAGTTGCAATATACTTCCAATGGACACGAGCCCTTTGGACAAATCCAACAAAATCTATGCTACCTTGAAAAACTATAATCATGCATTATTGAATTGGCAAGGATAGTGTGTAATAGAGAGATCCTAAACCCATTCCCCCTCCTGAATTATTAATTGGATTCAAATAACAGACAGAATAATTTTCTTAAAATATCTCAATCATTTTTCACAAAGGCTTAAAATGGGGTAAAACAACAGAGATGCGGGTCCATGTGTTCTGCATGGAGACCTGGCGAGTGATCTGGATTTGAGTGAGACAAACAATACTGAAACAGGAAAACTGGTTACCAGCATCACGGCATATTGGATTAATCCCACGGCGATGACTTCCCAACCCCCTCTTTGTTTAATCAGAAAATTGAGAGTCGCTAACTCTCTCCTTCTTGTTGGCATTTCTCCAACATGGGTGGCACATCCGTCATAACCATCGGTAACCATTATACGACAGGCCTGGGTTAATTTGAAAGCCCCCTTCACTTCCCTTTGGATCATTTCGCCGTCATATCTGCATGTTGGAGCAACAAGCAGCAGGAGGATAGTTGGCTAAATGTTGTACTAAGGCCAGGGTAAAATATGATAATGAGTACAAATGGGATTATTAGGAGGCTGTGTGTCATCAGTCTGACTGATCCATGATGTCAAACTAGCCAAGCAAATTCAATTAGGCCTGCAATTACTCCCTGGCGCTAGTGGAGACGTATTGGAGACGTTAAATATTGATGGAAACATAGATGCCACATTTGTTCATCTCCAAAGGTGAACGCATCTCCTCAAGGTAATCACACATGCTAAATATGAAGCCCGTCCATTCGTCACGCTGAGCTCCAGAGCAGCTCCGCTGTCTGTTGTCATGAAGAGGACACGCACAGCTTCTGCAAACACACTGTGGGTTTGTTTAGACGGTGAGTAGTGTGTGATTTCATTTCTGGGACATTTTTCTTTTTTCATCTTTTTAAAAATAGAGGCTTATTTCTATCATGGACGTGGGTTTAAAAATAAGAAGAGGGAACATTAACGTCATTCAAGGACACTGAAGATTACTCAGCCTTATCTTCAGGACATACGCCTCTACTCAAGAAGAAAAAAAGGGATATTCCTACAAAAAAAAAACTGTGTTTATCTGGACCAAAACCAGTACCAACATCAGCCAGAAAGGTGGAAGATTTTAGATTCTGAAAGGAGGCCACTCTGATCTCCTGAAGATGTTTACAATTACCTCAGTGTCTGAAAAATGTAAAAATAACTCATGAGAAATGACAGAAATGTGTCCCTTCAACTTCAGCTTTTGTGTTAACAGCTGCATGTTTTATCACAAACATGTGCAGCCACAAGAAGAAAGGTGTTGGAGCAAGTGATTAGACACTGCAGGTAGATAACTTATATTAACTGTGAAGTCGATTTTAAGTTTAATTTTTGCAATATAAAAAATATAAAAAATATGAGGATATGGATTACGGGAGTTGGCAGACTTTTCACGTGAGGAATTTTATTTCTAAGTTTTATAAACCCTTTTTTAACTCCTTGAGAAAAGACTGAACTGAAACCAGAATATAATAAGAGTACAGATGGGGCATCATATGTCATCAGTGATACGCTCATTTAGATCCAACATACAGCGTCACAGGTAGGTTAATACAGTGGGTCATGAGTTTCCAGCTTCCTGGTAGTGACGCTTTTACTGTACAAGTAGCCAATCATAATGTATTATAAGAAATGGATACCGGATTCAAAGATGGCGCTCAGTCACTTGAATGAAAATTCCTCAGCGAGCGCACAAGCCAACTGCACGTGCTCATTAGCGTTTCTCCTGCTGGCCCCGCCCTCTTGTTCCCGCTCGATCCATAAACTTTACATTGTGATGTCATGGACATAAAAATCGCTTTGCTAAGCTCTGGGAAAGTTTTACGAATTTAAAACTTAAAGCAGTTTTATAGCAGCATTTTCACAGATGTCTCTAATAATGGTGGTCTACGGGGAAAATGCTTATTGGGCCGAAAGGGATTTTTTTCACTGCAGTACCGCGAGTGGCCACCGGGATAAAGTGGCAGTAAGGCTGAGAGGCACCGCCGTATCCTGCTCTCTTAATACATCCATGGTTAACTGTAATCTGTCGACTGTCTTTGCTGAGTCTTTGCTGGTTGTAGGAGAGACTGAGGAGAAGTTAGCTCCACAGGTATGACCCAGAGTATATTTAACTTGGTTTTACTCTGAAGAAAACCCCTTTTTATGCAGTGAGGTACTGGCCTGACCTGGAAACAACTCTGTATTGCCCTGTCCTTCTAATCGGGCTGTTATGTATTTAGTAGGCTTAGTTAGTTAACTGCTATTGCAATACTTTATGGTTTTATGGACCCTGAAGCGAGAGCAGTTGGGAACCACTGGGTTAATACATCACCAGACACAAACTTACCTGCTGTTAAACTTCTCAGGATGCTTCTCCCTCATAACATGGAAACGATGTGCAATGGAGGCGTCCTGAAAGAGAGAATCAGATCTTTAGTTCAGGAACTGCAAACAATGTTGAGTTTTATTTAATCTTGTTAAGATTACGTTGTAAAAGTTCTGCAGGTGATTCTCATCTCCTTAAAGCCTGCAGTTTTGGCCTCCTCCTCCAAATTACTCCACATCCTGGTGTCAGTCTATGTTTTTCCTCTACGGTTGGGAAAAATTAAAACTTCAGAGCTCCTGTTGCAGCTCAGTTTTCAGTTTAGAAATATGATGTTGTATAATTCTGGGATTACATTTATATCCTGCTGACATTTTGAGATCTTTACATGTAAAGCTACTCAACACCCACAACCTCTTCCTCATTAACTTTCCCAACTTCTCAAACTGTGCAGTTACACCTTGCGATTCCCTTGTGTATATTTCAATAAGGTGAAAGAAGCTGTGTGCAGGAGGTGGCAGCGGGGTTGAGCCCGGGATGGAGAGGTATTGACAGAAACCCTGATAAATAACACGCTGTCTCCACACAGGGTAATTAATTAAACACACATTGTGAGTAATCACAGCTTCCAGCTAACCTACAGGATGCTGCTGACACCCCGGCAACCAAGTTGTTTTCTCTCTCCCTTCCTCCACCTCTTGTCTCTCCCTCTCTCTCTCTCTCTGTATGTCACTGTCGACCTTCCTCTCACCCTTTCTGATTTTCCCATCTCCCTCTCTCTCTCTCTCTCTCTCTCTCTCTCTCTCTCTCTCTCTCTCTGTGGCCTTGGGCAAAAAGTACAGCCTCATTGGAGCTCTTGGTGTTAAAGTGATACAGTTCATGTTACATATGCTAGTGTGGTGTGACTGACGGAGACGCTTCACCTGTATATTAACACCATCTCAGTAAGGTAAGGCTGTTATCCAGCATTTAAGCGTGAACTTACAGAATAAGGTATATTTAGATTAAACCCATATGATGCAGTTTCCTTTAGGATGAGACGGAGAACACATCTTATTTACACATGATCTGTGTATTTTATCTGGAACGGGAAAAACGCATGTTGGCTGTGCCACATGAAGAAACCACAGCAGCTCAGCTCTGCTACAGGTCTGAACTGCACTGAGAGTTTATGCTGCTGGGTGTTTTTTGTGTTGTTACACTGTTTGCTGAATTGTCCCAGTAAAACGTCCTCATAACTGTTGAATTCTTCCAGACGGCAAACATTTTCTGCTGCTCGGTCAGCCATGTTTTTTAGTTTGGAAAAAGTCTTAATTCAACCAGAACTCATTTCAGATTACTCCTATTTAAAGATCAGTCACAAACTAGACAGCTTTGAGCAACGGATGCATTTAGACGTCTATCTGAAGTTTGACTTTTAGTTTGATCCAGGCCGTAGTCAAAGTCTATCTTTTACCCCTTTTCCACCAACATTTCAACCAAAAATAAATTAGTTCATAACCCGAAAAGCTGGTTCCCAGCTGGAACAAAAAAATAGCAGGTTTTCCTTGACCAGCAAACCGTGATGTCATCAGTGGGCGTGTCCTATTCTACAGGTTGGAAAGAGAGGATGGAGAAGGCAACAATGGTCTCTGGTCTACTATGGTAACAGTCTTCTACATCTTCTTATCATTAATAGTTGGTCCAGAAACAAATATCAGAACAAAAGCTCGCAGGTAATCAATTCGATCCTCCATCTTGTTCCTGCTGTCTACTTCTGTTGTGCATTGTGCAACGCCCTCCATTGATGACGCATCCTTGATTACAATTGTTCCTAGAACTAGAGTTTGTTTGTGTCTCTAGATAGAACCAAGGTTCCAAGAATCCTGAACGGAACCGGTTCAAGGACCAGAGCTAGTTTGGTGGAAAGAGGGCATCAGTGAACCGGCTCCTGATCTCAGCCAGGTTTAAATGCAATCTGTTTGGCCACATTAACACCAGGCTGTTTCACTGCCCTCTCTGGTTGAAAGTTTCAAGGGAATTTCACTTCTGACGCTCCTGGAGTACACATGTACATCACAGCAGCAGGGTCAGAAGTTACACCACTGGAGGTCAGCAAAGACAAGATTTTGAGGAAATGTTAAATTACTCTTTATGAAAAAAAAATCCACCTGAGAAGTTAAAAGGTTCCCTAACTTCACCTCTTCATGCTACCTCAGGCAAGTCCAGCAAAAAGCTACGATCTGCTAATGGCCAGTATGAACAGGAGAGATGATCACAGCAAACAAATGTGGACACCAGACTATTGTTTTAAGACAGACTTGAAAACTTGTGAAGTTATCCTTTAAGTGTTCCTTTATGGGTTGAGAAAAATCACCTTCTTCTGAAGCTAAATAAGCTCATGAAAAGACAACGAGAGCTCATCAATACCAAGTGATCCGATATCATTATAATGTACCCAGATACAGATCACATCTCATTAGCAGGTGTTAATGGTGTCAGAATGACAAAGCAGGTATGAAGTATTAGTTAAGCATCATATTTATCAGGTATTAATTGTGTATTAGTTGATATTTTATGGAAGCTTCACTGATTATTTGATTCTGCTTTAATAAAAGTGATTTCTTTTCAGTAGTTAACTTCACAAAATGTCCAGTGTAAATAAAATTCCCTGTAAAACTTTACAATGGCCTTTTTTTGCATTGTATAAAGCTGCGTATTGACTATTCAAATGTTTTGCAAGAACACAAAACTGCTGCATGAGTAGTAACTTGTTAATATATTGTATAATCATATATAATACCTTTGGAACAAGGTGTTTAATATGAATAATCAACACGAAAACTAAAAGAAAAAATCTATTATGTCACAAAGTATGCAGAGAACCTCGTCAACAGATTGTTAAGTCTCTTCTTTAATTTACACTTCTAAGTCAGTGCCAGCAAAAAAATGCAAGGCCTTTGTGAGAAACAGACCAAACTCTGACAAACACAGCAAACTTGTCCGGCTCTGAAAACATCTCAGCAAAGAGTGAGAGAAAGTTGCTGTAAACTTTTTGGGCTTGTACCCCCCCCCCCCACTTCTACTGAAGCAATCTGTTTTTGACCCACTCCATTTTTGAGTGGCACTATTGAAACAGCACATACAGGGAGGACCCCCTGCTAGCTCTCTGTACAGAAATTTAGGAGAAGCCAAAAGAGAAAAAAAATCAATGGAGCTTCTCTTGATGTCTCTTCAGGACGCTGTAAGCAGAAGACCAAAAGAATTCTTCCAAGATCCCCGCAGACTCACCTCACGCTTCCAACGCGAGCCAGAAAGGGTGAGATGATGGATATATCTGAGAGATTGTAACTTGATTTTCTTACAAACAGGACAATAGCTGCAAACAAGAGAGCAAAAGCGAGGAGCGGTTGTCTCCCCTTTGGTTTGGGGTCTATTATCTGAGATCCGTACAAGTGGAGCTGCAGCTTTTGCAACAGTAAACAGCGATTTCAAGCAACCAGGAGAGGATAAAGCACTTTGTCATTCTACACTGATGCAGCATTTGTGTGTCAATGTAGCGGGCTAACACTGCCATATACAATTACATAAAACTGATGAATCTCTACCAACATTTAAAACAAAAACCTTAACTTATATAGTTAGTTTTTAATCCCAATGTGCTTGGAATCATTCATTTGGATCAGTGGTTCCCAACTTTTTTGGCTTATTGCCCCTTAAAACTAAATACTTATCACCCCTCATCAGATTTTAGCCGTGGTGTAGACATTACTTGGAATAAATTGGAACTAAAGAATGATTTTTACCTCTCAGATTGTTTAGAAACCCCCACAAGTAGAAAGTATTTTACAAGAAAAAAGCAAAGAAAATTAGACAAAATCATAAAAAATAAATGTAATTTTGTGTGACAAACACAACAGTTTTCCTCCTCATATTTATCCTGGGACCTCTTATGGTTCCCAGGTTGGGAACCAGTGATTTAAACAGAATTCAGAAAAATCTGGAAATCCTCCACCGATTTCAGTTTGAGATGTTGCTGGTTTTGGCCAATCAGGCTCCAGTATTATGATAATTCAAAATAATAATAATAATCAAAAATATATTCAGTTTTAACTAGATTACTATACATTTCTCAGGTTCAAAGTTCATTGTTGACCTTGGAAATAGAAGTTGAGAAAACGATCTCACTACGGGTTCCATTCAGTGGCTCCTCTGGAGCTTTTAATCATATCACATGATCTTCCTCGGCAGAGGGAGTTTGTCCAGATGTCACGGGACTGCAGATGTTAAAATAATCATTCTACTGAGCGCTGTAAGGACTTCTCATGTTGGCTTACAAGCTGAGGTTCAAAGTTCATTCTTGAGAATAACTCCATCTGCTGATGAAAGCTACTAAATGGACCTTGTGGTGAGTTTCAGCTGGTCGAGAATGAACTTTTGTCCAGCCAGCATGGACAAAAAGTCCTTCAGGAACTCAGTGACGACGCAAACTCCATCTGCTGATGAAGCTCATGTGATACGATTGAAAGCTTCAGGATATCTACTGAATGGACCTTGTGGTGAGTTTTCTCAACTACATATTTTTAAAACGTCATTAAAAACTTTATTCTTATCAGCAGCCTTATTGTGTATTTGAAAACAAAACCGTAAAACCTAAATAACAGCGTGTCCACATTTAGGACGCGTTCACATCTTCAAGCCTTGACCCCCTCGCGGCAGTGGGACGTCGTCAGCTCACTCTCTCTCTCTCTCTCCCCCCAGCTGCCCTCAAATAATTACCAATGTAAAAATCTGGCACCCAAATTAATACAGGACATGTGTAATGTCCTCTCATAGCTCAAAGTTTAGTCCAATTATGAGTGGGCCCCAGCGGTTTGATGTGCCTTTCACTACGGGGGAGAGTAATGGCTTTGACAGGAGCGCCAGGGTCATTAGGGCGACTGACTGCATTATGGTAGTGGAGCGCGCTCAGTGATTAGTTCTGTCTCTCACCCCTGGCCCTGATTGAGATCATTACACTTCACGTCACTTCCACATCCTCCCAAAGGGATGGCGCCATTAATTCTCAATCCAACTGGGCCGTGGCAGAAGGTTAGGTTGGAAGAATTTACCCCCAAAAAAAGACAACTTTGAACTTGGAAAATGAAGTTGTACCGAGGATGTTTCAGTTTGTTCGTCATCCGCTGACACTAGTGATTTGAGTCTGAGAGGTATGAGAGCAGTCAGACAAATACAAGTTTAAACTTGTACTGAACTTCTCTTTAAATGACTCCAGATTCAGGCACACGTTGGCGGCGGCGCTCACCGTCCGTTGTCGCTGCGACTGCTGATCTTTTGATTTCGACAGTGTCATTACAGAAACAATCTACTCTTCATCTGCATAATCTCTGAGGTAATTATTAGCTTGACTTGTCGCATAATCTTTATTGTAATTTTTTTTTTTTATTCAACGGAAAGCAAAAAAAACTGATGCACAAAATATTGCATTACACTCAAATCCATAGAGAGCTCAAAGTCTTCTTAATCCCCCACAAACAACTTCATTTGTCATCATCACGCCTGCTGGGTGCTAATCCCGCTAACAGAGCAAAGACAACACGGGTTATAATGACTTTATGAACCAGCCAGGCCAAAGCTGTTTTCTTTTAATGTTCTCACTGAGTTTGGTCCAGCAAGAAGGAACCAACCCGTCCCATTAAAGCATCAAAACTTATTATTTTGTTATTTTTAGGGTATTGTAGCTTTAGTTAACAGCACGAATTGAAGAGTTTTAAAAAGAAAGGCAGGGGCATTAAAAACATTTGGTGCACCTCGTGGGCCAACACTGCTTCTAAAATCAATGTTTTTTTCCTCCTTTTCTGACATGGAGAGAATCAATCACATCAGATCCCTCAGATCTTTGCTCATCTTCTGTCTCCTTTTCCAAACCTCTGCACCCAGACTCAGATATCACTCAGTTTCTGGTTTGTAATGTAATGTATGGTTACATTTTGTCTATCCTTGAGGCCTAATAAATGTGCCAAATACATTTCCTCCTTGTAAAACATTTGCAAAGCTTTTTAACATTTCTAAACCTGCATTGTATACATCCATGTATATATTGGCCAGTTGTCCTCTTTTTCACCAGTGTCAGAAACTTGTCGGAGAAAACACAACTTTTGAGGGGGTGCATGTCGGCTCCAAAGCTATATCGTAACCCCCTAAAGCATGACCAAAAATCCCCCTTACATATGATGAGTTTTGCCTGGTTGTACTAAGACGTTAGTGCTTTACGTAGCTTCCCTCAATGCAGCAGCCCATCCAGCCAAATCAGGTGAAAATGTACTGCATCCTAAAACATGCAAAGACAAAGTATTAGACTATTCAGGGGTGAAACGTTGTTTGTTTCTGAAAGCAGGCCACTTCAGATACTGCAAAAGAATGCAAACATTATCATTTCCCATTTGCTGGTCTTTCTTACACTTGTGTTTTATCCTGGATCTTTTGCTAAAACATCCCTACATCTTAAATGTGCTGTAGCTTTTCCAAGCTCTGACTCCCTCTCCCTTGTTAAGTAATCTGCCTTTTCCACAAGTCATTTTGTCACGCACTCATCTTGTGTTTTTAAAATGCTGTACAAATAAAATTGGCTTGACAGTGCGGCCCAAAGGAGCACGCAAACAAATTCAGTAAATCCACGTAAAAAATATTGCATGAAACAAAAGATGACCTTGTTACATGTGTTTTTTAGACATTTATAGCAGGAAATTAATGCACTTAAACGTTAGGATGAATGTTCAGAGATTTATTTCACTTCCCCGCGTACACGTCACCATATGTTCCGCACTGTAGACAGATTACTGCCATTGTTCTCCTCTATCACAATGTTAACAAGACCTGTCCTCTAATATCCTCTAACATCGTCATTAGGGGCCCAGGCTGGAGGTGTTATTCAACTAACATTTGTAAGGCCATGCATCACTTATGTCCCTGCCACAGTCTGTACGAGTTGCACAACATCGAGTGGCTCCCTCCTCTACCACCTGCAAATGTCAATTACCATATTTCCCCCTGACATTTATCAGTAATGGCTAACATGAGCTACGTGAAATCAGTGTCATTATGGTGGAGATGGACAGGGGGCAGGGGGGTGGGGGGGTGCTGATGGCGGCCCAACACCATGCAGATACACAACAAGGCTTGTTTATCAATCAGAGACGGTTGAGGTTTGAGCACATCTCAATAAAGGCCTAACCAGAATGTGATCAAAACAAATAAATTGACTGATTATGCTGTTACTGCAGGTGTTTTCTTCATTGTTTTCTTCTAATCCAACCTTTAATAACAGAACCCAGAATTATTGACAGAAGGAATTTAATTTTCTGTACGACAGTCCATCCTTCTGTGGCTTCTGTCTTTGTTCTGTTTGTATTTGGGTTAAGCTGTTTATCACGGGCGCCTTCTGTTACTGAGACTCCGGTATTTTTAAACCTGGGCCCTATTTTTACAAATCTGGGGATCTAAATAACTAATAGTTTTAGTCTAAAACATTTTGGAATTGGTCCAGGAGATCGGCTCCACCGGCATCCGCGAACAGGCTGCAATGGCTGCAACGTAATCCTTTGGGGCAATTGCGCCCGTGAAAAGTCTGCCCACTAAAAGTGCTTGTTTTTGCCACTGAGTCTGGCTCAGATTGTCTGACAACATTATGGAACTACAGAGATAAACCTTTTTTATTAAAGAGTAAGATAACCAGAAACAGAAATCTCGCTCTGAAATCTCACGAGAGGTTGAGTTGTTGCAGGAAGACAAAAGGATCTTACTCTTTAACAAAACTATCTCAGTCTTTGCAGGGATAGTTAGTTTTGTTATAGAGTAAGATCCTTTTTGTTTAACCAGAAACACAAGTCTTGCTCAGTCTGTCTCTGCAGGGATCCTTTCCATAATGTTATCAGACACTTCAGATTAGTCATTTAGACCCCAAAATTCGTAAAAATAGGGCCCAGGTTTAAAAATAGCGGAGTTTCCCTTTAACTGCGGTGTGGAAGGTTTGAAGCGGAGCCATATACTTCTTCCACCAGCAGTGCACAGCTGTGCCGTTACTGTAACCCTGCAGTCACAGTGTGATCTCTCATCATACTGTGTTCATGTGGTTATTGTGGAACTTGTTGTGGCATTTTCATGAACCTGATACCAGCCTGCTTTAACAGATCCTGCAAAAACAAAAGGTTTAAGATACCAAGAGGTGAAATCTGGTGTACATGTTAAAAATATGAATGGGATTTTGCAAGAAAGGGCATTATAAGTAACCTAAAGAGGTCAATAATCACCTTCTTTGTGCTGTTATTGTCCACTTTATATTAGCATTTGCAGGGAAATAAACACAATTTCCAACACAATATCAAAGATGTTACTGTATAGCAAACAAAATAAAAGAAAATAATGACTTCTGCCTGTATTTGGCTTTTAAAAACTGGACTAAACTAGTACTTCTTTGTAATCTGGCTTTTAATTTGGGGTGATGCAGCCTTGTTATATTTTTATCTTTGGTACTTAGATATTTTTTTCCTGTTGGATTTATTGGTACTATTTTTAACGTTTTATTGCATTGTTATCAAAAGTTTGACTTATTGTTATTGTCTGTTTTCATTTTTTTAATCCTGTTTTGTGAAGCACTTTGGGCTGCATCTCTGGATGAAAGTTTCTATACAAATAAAGTTATTTTTATTATGCTCATTGGTTTAAAAAATGTATTTATCTTGTTTATTTTGATTATTAAAAATGTGTAAAATGTATACAAAGATCTGTCAGGGTGCAGATACTAAACAGTTTAACCTCGGAGTCGGTCACATTTGACACAATCTCACAAAGTGAGATTCACCAGGATCCTGATCTGATCTTCTTGTGTATGAAGCAATAACACATTCCAGTTTTCTGAGTTTAAGGCGATCTTCCTCTTTAAAAAACAATCTGGGTATTTTTTGATGGAAATCGGTCAACAAACAAGCAAACCTTAAGTATGAACCACTGAACATAATAAAGGAGAGTTATGTAGAGGTATGATCTTTCCATTTGTCAACCTAAGATCATAAACTGTAACTTAAGAGAAGAATTATCTCTGCATGTTAATCGACCCACTGTTCATTCACTCCCCCGCCTCATCAGCCCCATGATTACTGACTGAAGTCCGACTCACCACTCCGATGGAGAAGTAGTTGTTTACAATGCTGTAAGGCACCGGGTCCCCTCGCTCATCCTTGTCGGCGGGTGTGACGTCAATCTTCCAGCGATCCAGCATCACCTCCGAACTGTTCTCGATGTCCCGCATTATCTTCAGGAGGCTCTCGCCCTCGTAGCCTCAGGAAAGAAATGAAAACATACAGTAAGATGTGTGTTAAAAACAGCTTGTGCTACTTGGCTGATGCTTTTAAGTGACTTCTGGTAACATGAGTGAAAACCACCTCTGAGCTCTTCTTGGTTTATTAATTTATAGGACTGATATTGGTTGTTAAATATCAGACATTGACTAACCATGTTGTAGTGTTAATGTGATGGTTCTCCCCAAACTTCAGCTACAGAAACGGATTTGTGCAACCAGAAATACATTTTCTTTCTTTTACTTTGTTTACTCTGACTGATTTTGTCTGATTCTTATGCACTTTGTTTTAAGCTCTAACATGTCGAAGATTTTGTCCTGCCAGTGATTTGGTGCGGTCGACCTTCTATCCTTAAAGAGACGCTAAAATCATAAAATGATGTGTCTTGAAAAGAGAGTTTTATAAATAAAGGGAAATATTTCTAATTTCTGAAAATGGTTTAAAGCTAATGAATACAAATATGGGCTTTTAAATGTATCCATATATTTTCAGTTTGGGTCTCACACCCCTCGTAGTGTAATTTAGTGAAATGCTCAATTGATTAGTCGATTAAACGTTCATTTGATCGACAGAAAATGAATCGCCAGTTGTTTCTTTTTGGCAAGAACTCCAAACATTCGCTGGTTGCAGCTTCTCAAATGTGATGATTTGCTGCTTTTCTCTGTTTTCTATGATTATAAACTGAATATTTTTGGGTTTGGGTCGGACAAAACAAAACATTTGATTTCTGACATTTTACAGACATTAACTGATTAGCGTAGAAAATAAATAAAAAAATCGAAAATGAAAATTATTGCTATTTGCAGGCCTATTCCACTATCACTCCCTGCGCTTTGTGTGTATTCCTTAAAACGATGCGATAATAATTCTGATAATAACGCTGGGTTATAGTACAGTGTACTTATATCGTATCTTATATCCTATGAATGTAATCAGGTGAATTGAGGCCGTGTATTTCACTGCAATGTATCTGTTTGCTGTCAGTACCTCCTCCCCATCGCAGACATCTTGCCAGGTCGTTGCCCGTGCCAAGAGGAAGTATACACACAGGGGGGTTCCTTTCCAGGTTGGCCTTATCTGGAGCAGCAGGACAAATATCACAACACGGTGCGAAACAAGGCCAAACCAAGAAAACAAACTCACTGCAAAGACTTGCAAAGAAAGCATCAAATCCATTTTGCAGCCCTACTTGTAAAACTACAAGTCAATATGAATGTTGAGTTGCACAGTCTATTTCAAGAGACACATTTTGCCTGACGGTTATTACCTCTCTTTGTTTTGATTGATAAAAAATTGAGGCAATTTTTGAGAGCCTGAAGAAGTAACACGTCTTCAAGACCAAATAGAGGAGGCCAGGTGATTTTTTTTCGCTCTCAAATGATGACTAGCATGTTGTTTTCCAACTCACGTAATCATCCCATTTTACCCACCCTGACTACGCAGACTCGGACATAATTAAAGTGTTTATATACAAACCATAAAGTACACTTTACCATTTCAGGCTGAACAACAAGAGTGCTGCTGGATTTGAAAACTAATAAAAACAAATGCAATTTTGCCAAAAAAGGAAATGGAGTTTTTAAGTTCTACTATGTTGGACGTGATCAGAAACAGACAACAGTATGAGTAAATATACCAAAGCACCCCAGGAGGTTTGGGAGTTTGTAAAATAATTGATTCTATGGAAGCAGCAGAGGGGCAAAATTCTTGATTATGAAATGTACAATTTATTCTGTACCTATGAAGTCCAGGATCCAGCCCACGGTGCCGTCCCCTCCGCAGGCCAGCACTCTGAAATCAGGAACATCTCTGAAGAAGTTCAGCCTGCGAACAAACACAGTCTGCTGTGTACATTACCGCCACACAACAAGTAGTTTTACACTTTGTATTTTATTGTTTATTGTGTATTAAAAGATATGTTAGCTACTCATAAATCTGTCATGCTCATTTACACATTTCCATCGCTCTGGTGAACC
The DNA here is from genome assembly GCA_008360985.2 of Macquaria ambigua. Taxonomy (NCBI): domain Eukaryota; kingdom Metazoa; phylum Chordata; class Actinopteri; order Centrarchiformes; family Percichthyidae; genus Macquaria; species Macquaria ambigua. The sequence continues at coordinate 525,777 of VMKM01000003.1, read as the reverse complement.
TTTTAACGTTTAGCTCTTTACAATGATGTCGAAATTTATCCCACATTATGCTCAGTTTTACTATACTGGTGGAAAGTCATTACAGTTTTGAGTGTTTCTATTTTCTGCTACTTTATACTTCTACTCCACTACATTTCAGAGGGATATAATGTACTTTTTACTCCCCTACATTTATGTGACAGCTGGAGTTACTTTTCAGTTGAAGATTTGACATTAAAAAACATTTGACAAATTCAACACATTGTTAAAGATTAAATCTCCAAACTGCTCAGATATTTTCATGTAAGTAACTGTTCGAGGCTCAAACTAGGGCTGAACAAGTGATCAAAATATTATCGAAATCGCAGTATGGCCAAGTGTGATATCCAAATTGCAGGAGCTGCAAGTTTTTGATAAAAGGTAAAATGTGTCACAACGTACCTTTTTAGAAATGAAGCCCTGTGGTGCTACATAGAAGCCCCGGCCTACAAATCATATTCTCCAGACGTAATCACAACATCTTTAGATTTTATTTTATGTGTGAATGAAATGCAAAAATGACCATTCATTCCCACTAAAATCATGACTCATATCGCAATCGCAGTATCTGTCAAAATAATCGCAATATCTGTTTTTTTTTATTTGCATATTGTTCAGCCTTAGATCAAAGAGGTAACAAAGAATGAGTACTTTTAATACTTTTATTACATTTTGCTGATAATACTTATGTACTTTTACTTTATTTGAAGGCCACAATGGAACATTTTGACACTGTTATATAACTTTTACTTAAGTAAAGGATCTGAATACTTCTTCCACCACTGCCATTCTACTTTCAGTAGTCGGGCAAAATAACCCCAAAACTACTATATATATATATATATATATATAATATATATATATATATATATAGTATATATATATAAGGTTAAAGGATTTAACCCTTGTGTTTTGTTGACATTGCCTTTACTTCCTCATTGTTTGGAGTCTCACAGACCACACTGCTCTACGTGTAAAACTAATAATACCTTTTTCTAACCTTATTAAGACCCAACATGTAGAAAAGTATTGAGATGACAACCCTTCTCTTTCAAAATACAGAAATGACCATAAAGCGCTGTTATTACACCAAATAAGGAAATATTACGTTTTATATGTTATACAGGCTACGCATGTATAAATATATATTCCAGTTGTTTCAGAGATATAAAATGTACAGATTGTTATACTACATATGTAACTTACGTTACCTCTTATCAACAAACAGTTGTAGATAGACAAAACTCCAATAACAGAAATCAAGATAGACTTATTTGGGGATGTGGACAGGTAAGTGCTGCATGAAAGGTACCGCAAACATCAATCACAGATGAAAAGCATATGAAAATCTACTGTATTAAAACGTCTGGGGACCCCAAACAGAAGTAATAATTCATTTTCTGTAGTGGACTTCTGAAACATCTCATCAGTTCAAAATCATGTTTATAAGCAGTTCTCATGAAATGAAACAATGAAAGCTGTTGAAGAAGCCAAAACTGAACATTAGGGCTGACGTTGGCTCGTTTTGTAAATCCAGTTTAAGTGATAAAAAAGTTAAAATTACAGTCTTCCTCTTTTAAGCTCTAAAGAAGGCATGTTGTTGCCGAAATGTCTCTTCATGGAATAAATTGTGTGCTGCATTATAATCATTCTGAAGTGCTCCTGCTTCCTTAGTGTTACTCTTGTTATGATGTCTCATGTCATATTTAGTTTATTTAAAAACAAACACAGATCAAAAAAAAAGAAAAGGAAAAGATAGATTTTGTTCAGGTGTCTAAAGAAATGAAGGTTAATTAAGACATATCAGCTTTTCTCAGCCTCTTTTGACAATAAGTGATCACATAACAGACTGTGTGCAGATCATCAGCATGTTTTTGAGTCCACTGCTTCACTGCAAACCCCCTCTAATCTCACAAAATAACACATGTCGCATTGACAATTATTCATTCGGCGAGCTAGCCTGCCTGTTCGGGGGCTAATTGGATCATGACAGGCAATGTTCAGTCCAACTTCTTCCGTTCCTTCACAATAACAAAGCCCTAACTGAATGAGCCAGCCTCTGAGCCTCGTATGGCGGGTAAATGATTCGCTCAATTACTCTCCAACTGGGACCACAAACCATATTAGACGCAAAACAGACGGCCGCGAACATGAAAGGCAACTTTGGGGATATTTAAATACCAAGAAACAAACACTTAATTTGCTGTAATCGCATTAGTGAGGCAGCTAATTGACAGCAGTGCGTGCGGCTGCCTCGGCCTGCAGTGTCCGATGGTGACCGTTCACCTCGCTAATGTGCGCGGCGGTGCGTACACTTGACAAAATATTAACGAGGTTACAGTGGGGCAAGGTCATCTGGAATTCTGTCAGCTCTGGGGAGAAGCTCTGGGTTCAGCTCCAGACAGCAGAGGGGGATGCAGGTGATGTTTCAGGTCACGTGCAGGGACATCAATAGAAGATAAACAAAGGTCAGTCCCAAAAAGTTGGAGCTGCGTTGGCACAATCTGGGACGTGAAAGCTCAAACAAAACCTGGTGGAGGTTTTTGTTCGCTGCGTGTGCCGCGGTGTATTTATTTTTTATAAGCCGCAAAGATTCTGTTTTCAGATCTAATCAAAGCCAAACAACGTGGCAGCACGGTGGCGAGGCATTCCTGTATGTTTAAACGCCGCTGGCAACAGCAAAGTGAAGGAGCCTTGTGCATGTAAATGATCCGTTCATTTTCTTAATCACAGATGTGAACCATAGGGAACCCGACGCTGGCCGCACCTACAGCCTGCAGTGAGCTCCTCGTCTGTATGCGTGATCACATGTGGTATGGCGAGAGTGTCACCCCTCTCTGTCCGTCAGTCGTCTGTGTCACCGGCTCTCCGTTCACGTACAGGCTTATGCATATGGAGCCGCCGCTCGTCTCAGGCTACAGCATGATACTGTCGTCTCCAGGATTTGTTATGTGTGAACTCACCTCATTTGTGTCTGTGCTGTGTGAGGGAAGTGAGTGAAGGGTCTAATACTACAGGCCTCTCTTGCATGTGATGGTGGTTATTATACGTGAGCAACAACAGCCTGTTTGTAAACAGGAGATCATTAGCCGATACTGAACGAATCTTTGTCTTTCCTTCTTTCTATTTTGATGTTAACAGCAATTAATTAATCCTAATTAAGGATTAAAAATGTCTAAAATGGCTTTGAAATGTAACTTGGTGTGAGTAGGATCGCATTCTGCGTCAAAATATTTACATTTTAAGATCATTTTATTGTTTTTAAACAAGATTTCTCATCTTGCCACCTAAAAAAATTTTGCAATTAGGTGAAAAAAGATGTTTTTTTTGCAGTGCATTTCTTCACTGTCTTGTGTATTTTAAAAGAAATAAAATAAAATGAGTCATAGAAAATGCAATAATGTATTTTAGATTAAAATCTAAAACCTCTAATCAATGTAGTGTGTAACATGCATCTATGAAGAGTTGTACTGAGAAAATGTACTTTTTTATTTCAGTTTTGTTCTCTTCATGCGATCTTCATGAATGTGGACTACGGGTTTGCATTATGAAGGGATCTCTTAATGGCCAGTACAAACAGGAGGAATGATTAAAACCGTTTTAATGTATCTATGGGCACCTGGCTATTATCTAAGACAGACTTGAAGTGACGTACCCCGGCATGGGTCCATTCTTGGCCAGGTTGTACACTTGTCTCGGGTTCAGAAGATACTGGAACTTTCTGTAAATCCTACAGGAGTGAATATGCAGAGAGGTCACGTCAGAAAACATCCGTCCACAACATCAAGACAACAAACAGAAACTCACTCAAACATCACAGATTAGGCCTAAAAAAACTGCATTTAGTGTCAGATTCTATAAGTGCCGCCGCAGACCAGCGTCCAATCAGAGCGTGACAAGGCGGTGGACTGGGCAGCGGGGTGGGACATACCCAAAGTCCCCTTGAGGAGAAACCATTAGAAAGACTAATTCATTTTAATTTCAATTTCATTATATCAACTGGCTGAAGTCATATTTTGATCTCATAATTTAAACAAATGAGGGCCGGCGTAATAAGGAGTGAATGAATATGTTTCAGTAATAACCCAATTAGCCCTGGGTTAAAGAAGGGGGGACCAGCCAGGGACGTGACAGCGAGGAAGGGTGTCTGTGGAGAGGAGAGGTCTGACGGTGAAGGCGGCCGGTGCTTTAGGTTAATGTTCTTGTGTTTTTATTTGACTAAGTAAGCCTACAGCACTTGGCAGCCAGAGGCCATGCTGATGCCTTCCCTCTGCGGCTGAGGAGCAGGGCTTTAGAGGCCTCTTGTAGCATGTTGAGACAGATTGTGTACTTACCTCTCTCCCTGCTTCCCCCCGCTCTTCGGATTGACAAACACTAGCAGAGGATGAGTGCCCTCTATTGTTGTGATCTGAATGGGAGATGTCAAAACAAACCGTTGGGTGTTTGGAGACTGCAGGATGCTTCACAGGAATTCACTTTCAAGCCATATCCCTCAGACATTTTATCAAGCATATACAGCACTTCCAAGCGATTCATTTCATAGTTTTCCTGTTTCGCTGCAGAGATGTACAAGTGGCACCTGGCTATGGCAAAGTGTGGGCGCTCACCAATTCTTTTACCTGAGTCTAAATTTAATCTTGTTAATTATAATATCTAATTATAAAGGAGAACAGTGATAAAGTCACAAAAAATGTATTTTTTAAGGCAAAATTTCTGAAATTAAATCACATTAATGTTCCCTTTAAGCTGATTTTTTTAATCAACTGATGGTAGTATATTCAAAGGATGAGGCTATATATTTTTCTTGTTGTTAACAGATCCCATGAAAAGACCAAAACCAACAATGTGTTAGTTCCTATGTCAATACTTTCTGACTTCTCTGCCCTGTCTGTGGCACTGAGCCCAGTCATTCTTACTGAAGATGCATATCTATAAAAACAGGTCACAAATATTTAGTTTCTTTGTAAAAGAAAAGGCTGAGTAATTTCTTAAAACAGCTGGGCACTGTAGTTTTTAGCAAACGTTACTCAAACAAGAGTAAATAGCACATTTGTTGGGGACTATTTTCATGGGCGGATTAATACACATTAAGACCACTAATTAGTTTCTGTGTCACCCAGTGCAACAGTGTGACTCATTAATGTGATTTTAATTGTTTTTGGACAACAATGGAGCTTTATGGCACAGAGGAAGAAGATATATCAGGCTCTGGATCCACAGAGAATACTTTTTGTAGGATCAATTCATTGTCGGTTTTAGTCTTTTAATGTATCTTTTAACGTATCACACTAACTAAATAATAATACCAGTCATCGCGCTTTTGCTTCAGTTTTTACCCAAAATGTTGCAGATATTAAGGTTTTTTTTTTTTAAAGTTGTGGTGGCAGATGATACTGGATGCAGGCCTGGTTTCAGTAAGCAGACAGCCAGAGATATACAGTACAGTAAAACAACCCATCTATCTCTTAGCTAATCAATACTCTCAGCTCATGATTCACAATTCAGTCGTATTTGTCACCCGCTTCCTAATTGGCAGGGCAGTTTGTCTCGTGTGACGTGGGAAAAGGTTTTCTCTGAGCGGCAGTGAAACTGTGGACGGCCAGAGGAGCCTGCGGCGCCGGAGAGGCCGAACTCACAAAGCGCCACGCAAACAAGCTCTAATCCAGCGGCCCCTGTTTGAATTGCCCTCTCCGTGCAGTTAGTCTGCAGCAACTCGCCCCGCGCTCTCCCTGACACAGATGAAGCGCTTAACTCCCCCTGTCTACTATCCCAGCAGGCCAAGGGTGAATTAATGAGCCCCCTGTCCAGTCCAGAGTGATCCATTACTTCCTGTAATTATAAATAATAATCTTGATTATTATGCTGGTTAGCCGGCGAGAGGCAGAGATGGATGTGCCTGGGATATGATTCATCATATTTCTCTCCCAGCCACGCGTAGACGAGCAGTCGCCACAGACGGCGGCAGGTTTCCATCGCCAGCATGCCGGCTGACAGATAATAGAGAGGATCAGGCCGGACTGGGCTCTGCTGTATAATGCTGATTACCAGCAGGGCCTGCAGAGTCCCATCACATGTCCCAAGACCAACTGCAGAGGTTCATTTCAGAACATGATATTGAGCAGTGAAAGAAGGAATACTCTCTTTGGTCTACAGTTGGTGCAGAATTCAATTCTATTCAGTTTTATTTATACGGCGCCAAATCATAACAGAAGGGCACTTTTCATATAGAGCAGGTTTGACCGTCCTCTTTATGGTATTATTGGTTTCTATTTATTTATAAAGCCCTTAATGGCAACTCACCATCATATATCACTTCCTTATTAAATTGGTCTTATAGTCATCATTCGACTCACTCAAGTGATTGGCTAATGCTTGAAGTCCCGCGTGCAAACACAAAATTTGGGTAAACTGCTTTTAGTTTTTTGTGCTGCACAAACTTGGAACACAATTGTACCTACAGGTCAGTTTAAAACCATGATTACAAGCTTCTCCGCTCTTGAATGTAACTGTTTTTTAAGTTTGTTTTTAAGTTTGTTCTGTTGTTGTCTGTTTGTTCGCTAACTATTTTTTTGTTTGTGTATTTATTCCGTTTTAATTGTACTCTCGACATCATTGAAAAGGTTTAAATAAAGGTTGAATGAATGAATGAAAACATTTACAGAATGCAGCAGAAAAGCCTCTAACAAACACTAGACGTACAGAACATTTATCTCCAGTTCTGGCTGAATTACATTGGCTCCCTGTTCGTTTTAGGATTCAGGATTTTGTTAATTACTTTTAAATCGCTACACGGTCTGGCTCCGCTTTACATTTCAGATCTGTTAACCTCTTATTCTGCACCAAGACGCCTCGAATCTGACAATCAGATGTTGTTAAAAGTTCCACAATCCGGATATAAGACAAAAAGGGGGGATTGTGCTTTTACTGTTTTATCTCCAAACACTGTGGAACAAACTTCCCCTCAGTCTCAGATCAGCCGAGTCAGTGCCAAAGAGTATAATACAGTAGACTGGTAGATATTGTTATATTTTTTACTCCAATGGTTTTATGCAGTGGTGGAAGAAGTACTCAGATCTCTCACTTAAGTAAAAGTACCACAGTGTAGAAATACTCTGTTAGAAGTAAAAGTCCTGCATTCAAAATTTTACTTTACTTAAAAGTACAAAAGTATGAGCATCAAAATATACTTGAAGTATCAAGAATAAAAGTACTCATTATGCAGAATGACCCATTTCAGAATCATGTATATTATAGCAATGGATTTATACTTACTTTAATGTTGCAGCTGGTAAAGGTGGAGCTAATTTTAATTACTTTATATATTGCTGGGTAGCTTGCGAATTCCCCTCTGGGATCAATAAAGTCTTAACTGATAATAATACATCATCATTTATTTGTTATGAATTATGGTTTCGTTTTATTAACCTGAATCTGCAAAGTAGCTAGTTACTACAGATATGAAATAAATGTAGTGGAGTAAACAGTACAATATTTGCCTCTAAGGTGTAAAAGAGTAGAAGCATAAACTCAAGTACAAGTATCACAAAACTGTACAGTACTTGAGTAAATGTACTTTCCACCACTGCTTTTATGTTGTTTTGTGTTGGTCTTTTTATATCTTCTTTTATTTCTCCATGTTTGGCCACTCCCTGAGATTCTTGCTGTATTCTATGACACCTTTTGTGCACCTGTGAAGCACCGTGTTACTCTGGTTTTGAAAGTTTACTTACTTACTTACATACTATGGCTTACAGCTAAAGTCGTGACTCATTTTACAACTTGTGAGTACAACATAAATGTATAAATTAAGAAACGAGTGACGCTATCTGGCGAAATGTGTCCAGGTTGTAAACTGATTTTGGAATAACTTACCTACATTGTTATTTTACATCTAAATATTTTGGAAATGGCAAAAAAATGTTTCTCAAATCCAATTCTGCCAATTAATTTTCTCTTATTATCACTGAGATCAATATGTAAAAAAACAAAGAGATTTAGATGAATATTGGTTAGATCACCTCACTCACCTGCAGTCCTTGGCCGTCCACTGTGACTGAGTTGGCTCTCTGCATCTTCCCTCGGCTCGACTGGCTGGACCGGGAGTCTTTCCTCAGCGTCGACTGCCTTTCCTGAGGGGGTCAAAGGTCAAACAGCGAGGTTGTTAGAGGATCCATAAATGAGGTTTCATTCCAATAAGGTGACTTTTTATACTAGGAAAATGTGACTTTAACTCTTACAAAATGATTTATAAGACAAATTTAAAAAATATTTTTCCTGCTTTTACTTCACCTGGATTATTTTGAAACTCAAACACCTGTATTTGCATCTTGACTGTATATTATTCATGTTTTTTCTTTGTAATGTGTGACAGTTGTCTTAGCCTGTTTATGTCTGTATTGTATTTATTGTTGTAACCAGGGGCGTTGAGGGCACTGAGTTCATGACCTTGGCCTTTTTAGTATTTAGACCATCATGTTGGAAAATGAATCACTTTGTTTTATGGGGCTGTAATTTCCCAATAATTCATTAATCCAGAAAGTTACCTGGAAATGATTATTTAATCTGGTGCTAATTGTAGGGAAAATAGAGACAAAGCTCGGGGACAGTGGTTTTAATTGGTTTATAGTTTATTTTATACGCAGGTGTTGATTTCTAGAGGAATTTCCTTGAAAGCACTTGTAGAACATATAATTGACCTGCTATAACCCAATAAATGAAATATAAAAAGCTAAATGATAAAAAAAATAATTTGAGACCTTTCTCTTGGTGTCTTTTTCCTGATCTAAACAATACCGTGCAACTTTTATTATAGAAGTCAAACTGAGTACACAAAGCGAATGATCTTAGATACTTAATGAGCGATTTTAGGTACAGTCTTTCCCCCTGAAATAGACTTGTACCATTTTGGAAATTTCCTAAAAAAAAATAAAGCTTTGCCATTTCAGAGCTCAGCGGGGGGAACACAGGCTGATAATTGCATCCTCAGACAACACAGTATCAAACAAGGTCAGGCTCCACTCAGCCACGGGACCGCTGACCAGTGAGGAGTGAAGGCTTACCAGGATGATGGGGCAGATTGAGTTGGGGGGCAGGATGTGATCCTTCAGGGGTCCGCAGTCACACTCGGGTTTCACATGGGAAGCACACTTGTTATGGAGCTGGAGGAGGTGGTAGCCGTTATTAACAGCCAACTTGTTTCAGTAACAGCACATGTTTAAGTGTACATTTTCGGATATATGCTCAGGATTTATTTAGATTACATGTGCCGTTGCCTCTGTTTTATTTTTCTATTAACTTGCAAGCCACAAACAAGTGTTTTCTGGGTGTAAATTGGTGGAATGACTTGTGAGGTATCAGAGGTGCTAAAACGAAACCCTAAAATACAAGAAGCAGTGGGAATATAATGAGGAGGTGGCTGCCTCTCCTCGGGTGGTGGCTTACCGTGATTTGACACCACACACAGTGGAGCCCAGTCAGGCCCTGGTAACACTTAACGGTTTTGTGACACTTGTCACACTTGGTGGGGCAGTTCCCTTCCACCCAGAAATGATGCATTACCTGTGGAGAGAGGGAGAGACAGCATACAGGGAGGGAAAGAAGTGAGAAAAGAAAACATGGTGCAAAAAAACAAGATGTATACAAAGGCACAAGTGACACAACAATTAAAGAAAGCAAGGGGGAAAGACAACAAGCAGGAAGGAAAGAGAAAAAAACACAGCAGAGAGTAAGAAAGAAAGAAAAGAGGCCAAACAAGTGATGCTGCCTGTTCCTTTAAACCAGGCTTATTCTGGTAATTAGCAATGCTTAGTAGCAGATTGAGTTGTTTAAATTCCATTAGAAGAAAAGAAGCCCTCATCCTAAGCTCCGTGGAGCATCGCGGATCCAAGCGTGCCGCCTGGTAAACACTCCAATTGGACGCACCTCAGTGTTTTTCTTGGACTTGACGTAGGTTTTGATGCAAGACGGCGGAGCGCGAGCCACGCAGCGCTCGTGGACCGTGTACTTGCAGACTGGGAAAGAAAAAAAAAAAGAAAGAAAGAAAGAAAGAAAAAAGCAATTTAAGACTTTCAACTAGGAAAAAGACGGAACACAGAGGAAAGAAAAAAACATACAGTTATAAGTGATATACACTAGGGGTTGAGTAATGTGTTTGTGAAAGCTGTTCTGAAGGCGCTTGTTGCCGATATTTTGTGAAGAAACAGCTTGTGTGTAGGGTGTAGAGTCGGGTGCACTGCAGAAAAAAAGGAAAATGGCCATTGAGGCTGAAACACAAGCAACTTTTATACTATCAGGATTAAAAACAACATAGAATAAAGGTTTTTTCAGACTTTTGTGGAGTGGCTTGGTTGATTTTCTTTTTATTATTTTCTCCATTAAGTGTTGAAAAAAACCTCTGGCACAGCTTTTAAACCATCATGACAACACTGAAACTCTTGGCTAAATCCCAGGCTAATTACATCTTTTTTATAGGGCCAGGCGAAAAATAAGACAACCACTATTTTAATAGTAACATCCATAATATCGGCACAGCAACACACGAACAGGCAACACTGGCCCGGTGCGTTGCATTGTGTCTGTCAATGTACCTGTCGAAGCCTTAACGGTAAATTAATTACTCACATGAGCAGCAGAGTCCCTGCTTCCCCAGTCCAATTAGCATGTTGAGACACAGGTTACAGTAGGCTGGCTTGTTGAAGTGCTTCAGTCTCCACACATGTTGCCCGTCGTCTTTAACATTCTGCAACGAGAGAAACGGACCAAATGATTAATTGACTGACTGATTAACTGCTTCATTACATCATGTTATACTCTGGTGGGAGAATTATCAGCTGATCATTTCACTGATTTATGTGTCAGTTAGCTTGCTGGTTGTCTCACTAGTTTATTTATTTATTTTAGTTTGTATTTTATTTCAGTGCTTCCAGCTGTGTAGTCCAAATGCATTAACGGCAGAGGACATTGTCTTGCTGTCTTTCCTTTTACAGTAATATTCATTCATAAAAAATGACATTGGTGGGGATTTCTCCTGAAGCTGGTCCAATGCTTCCATCTAGTGGAAAGAACGATGAACTGAAGACAGAGCTGGTGTCGCTCTCGTTAGTTTGGGGATCACGCAGCAGCAGAAGGGACGCTCTCAGGAAACCTCTGGGGAGTGTGTGAGCAGCGTGAGAGTGTGTGAGCAGTTTACGAGATCATTTATGAACTGCAGAAAAAGTTTAATAATGATGAGGAATGTATTTAGTTTGTGAAATAGTGTTTATTCACTGCCTCCACGTACACTAGCATGGCCAAGAAGGAAAAATATAACAAGTTCATTTGAGATTCACATTTTAAATTTGAGTAATTTTGCTGACACTATGAACCACAATCATTTACAGTGAGGCATTGGAGAACAGCTGTTAAAGTACTCCCGTGACCTCAGAGTGATTAACATAATCATCTTGCATGAGTGAAATGAAATAAGGTAAGAAAAAGGGCTTAGGAGAGGCTAATAAAGTCAATTTACACTTGCAGGAGGCGAGACGATAGCTTCAGTTTTTGGGGGGCTGGTGAACCAAAAACTGTAAAAGTACTCGTCCAAAATATCAGTTCTGAAATAGCAACATGTGTCAAGTTTGAAGCTATTAATAGTTGTTTTATTTACAAAAAAAAAAATCACATTTAACAACATTTTTGTGTGTGCAGCAGGGCAAGAATTTCATGGGGGTCATGATGGCCATGGCCGCCATGCCCCCTCAGTTTGGCCTTGATAAGCCATGCGGCCACAGTGGCCTTGATGCCTTTTTTAGTCACATCTAGGGATGGCAGTGTCGGTCTGTTGGTTGGTCCACCACTTTTAGTTCACACCGAAATATCTCAGAAACTATCAGATGGATTGCCATGAAGTTTGGTACACGTCCTCATGATGCCCAGAGGATGAATCCTAATGACTCTGGTAATCCCCTGACTAATCTAGCGCCACCAAGAGGTTCACATTTGTGTTTTTAAGTGAAATGTCTCGACAACAATTGAATGGATTGCCATGAAATTTGGTCCACACACATAAGTTAGGCGATCCTCTGACTTTTCATCTAGCGCCATCACGGGGTCAAAATTTTGATTCGTCCAATACTTTGGTTTATTTATCACCTACCTGCAAAACTAATGACATTCCCATCAGCCTCAGTTGTACTTGTGTTTAGTGCTAATCAGTAAATGTTAGCATGCTAACCATAGACTGTATATTAAGATGGACGACATGACAGCTCCCCAGAAGTGAAGCCAAAACATCGGGATCGCCCTCTGGTGGCTGGCTGCAGTATAGGTCATAAACCCCGCCTCCTCCATGTTAGCGGATGGGACATGGGCCAAACTGAAAAATCAAAGTTGTGGTGTGCTTGTGATTGGTTCGGGTTTGGTTTGTGCAGACTCTGGCTCTAAATGACGTCACCAGTTCAAGATGGCAGCGCCTGTATCCGGGATATTTTGGCTTCATATTTGTACACTGGGAGGAAGTGGAGACGTGTCATCTTTATCTTTATATACAGTCTGTGATGCTAACACGCTAAACTACGACGTGAACACTCACCGTCTCCAGGCCCAGCAGGACCAGCAGTGGGATGGTGGTCATGCCTCCCTGGATCCACTCCTCCAGTGACACTGTGCCATCGTGGTCGTAGTCGATCTCCCGCATCATGTCCTGGAGGATCTGCAGTAAAAACAAAAACACAAGTCAAAAGAGAAGAGAAGAAGAAGTTGAATTCCACTTCAATAGCGGTTTGTAAATCGGAGCAATTTGGGCTCCCCGTGGGGTTGAGAGAAAATCTGTGGAGCCTGAAAGATCCATTCAATGAGTAAATAATCAGTGTGCTCTCTTAATTATCTTCCATTTCTTTAGCAACACAGTTTAAGAATCAGGGCCATCATTTAGTGTTAGAGGTCAGCCTGCTTTCAAGCTGTTGCAAAAATATCATTGTTGTGGGAAAAACATTTTTTAAGCCCTCAAAAAGCTGAAGGTAACATGCCAAGAGGTTTTCTTCACAACACATTGAATTCACATTCATATCACTACTGATTTCTGTTAACTGGGTGAAAGGTCTTTCTTACTGGCTTCAGCTCGGTCACGTCCCATTCCAGGTACTCTGCCACATGCATCATCTGGGAGATAATGTGCTCCAGCTCCTGCGGCGAGACCACCGACATTCAGTCATTACAGGCACAGAAATACTGTATTTACCTTTCCGCATATTGCAGCCTTACAAGTTGATGTCACTAAATGTCTTTGGCGTGAATAGACTGATAAACAGCGCGTAATAGCAGGTTAGGAGTGTCACTCTTCCGCAGAGAAAAACAAAGGCAGCGTGGGAAGAGCTCCGAGGCTGATGGTTTAATTACAATGGTTGCTTTTTTTGGGGGGGGGCAGAGGGGGGTGTTTGTGACATTATTATCTAGCGGATACTGAATCACTACAATGCACTTTGAACTTCTTTAATATGTTGAGTATCAGTAAGAGTGTACGAGTGCAAATGTGTATGCTCTCTGTCCTCTTTTTATCACTCTCCCAGCCAATGATAGGATGCTAATAATGGGATATACTGCAAAACCCCTACACCCACCCCACCCCACCCTTGCCCTCTCCCTCTTAACCCTCTAATTCCACCCCCAACGCCCACCCCCAACTCCCTCCTATGCACTTCTATACATATACACATAAGCACTGGTGCTCTTTCATTCATAAATATACCCACGCCCCAACTTTGTTCTCTCTTTGATCCTTCGTTTCTGTCATCCATCCATTCACTTGTACCATGTGTTGAGATATTATAGTATTCAGAGCAAACTGATTATATGTTTGTATTATTTACCCATAAAGTAAAATAGATAAATAGATAGATAGATAGATAGATAGATAGATAGATAGATAGATAGATAGATAGATAGATAGATAGATAGATAGATAGACCTAAAGCATCTAAAATAAATGTACTTATTATGCAAAATGGACCCATTCAGAGTGCTTTATTTATCATACATACTTTTTGATTATTATTATTACTGATTACTACTATTACTTATAATTCTGTAGAGCTAATCAAACAACTACAATGTGCTTAATGTAAGTTCACAAACACATAGAGCTGCACAGAAAAAGTATCTGCAATTTTGGCGATTGATTAATTTAGTTAAAATAATTTTTAAAGCAAAAACATGAACTGGTTTCAGCTTCTCCGTTGTGAGGATTTGCTGCTTTTGTTTGTCCTATGTGATAATATATTTAATGAATATAATATCTTTGGGTTTTGGAGCATCGATCAGATGAAACAAGCTATTTGATGACATCGTCTTGGGCTTCTGGAAACTGTGACGGGCATTTTTTCCACTGTTTTCTGGCACTTTATAATCCAAACGATTAATTTATTAATCAAGAATATAATCAGCAGATATAGTTGTAAGAAGCTGTCTTTTCGGATTAATAATAGATAGATAGATAGATAGATAGATAGATAGATAGATAGATAGATAGATAGATAGATAGATAGATAGATAGATAGATAGATAGATATAGTCTGAAATGGAACAGATACTTTAGTCACATTAAATGCCCCTGCAGGTAACAGCCCCTTTATCTGCAATTTATGCTTCACGTTGCTAAGGCTCTGAACCCGTGTGCTTCCATTATAATTCCATAATAATTTTTTATCTTTATATGCAATTATTTATTTAGAACTTTATTATTTTGATGTACCCTTTTTTTTGCGTTTAAGGTATTATTTAAGTCATTTTCTATGTTTCTACAATCGGCCATTGTTTGAAGCTGTTATGTTTGTTTTAAAAAACAAATAAAGTATTGATCATAAAAAAGAACTGTTAGTTGTAACTGTACTTGGTGTGTCTCTCTCTGCGTCTTGGTGCTGATGCTTCTGATCAAGGACGCTACGAGTTTCAGTTTTGCACTTTTGAGCGATGAATCTGAGGTGAGAGTGTCTCTTTAAGAGGAGAAATATTTACCGAGCTGTCCAAGGACCCGTTTCCATCTGTGTCATAGAGGCGAAACATAACTGTGGAGACAAAAAAACAAAATGTCAAGCGACAGTATTAACACCCTGCACTGTCTCCACCCTTCCCAACCTTTGAAGTGAACATTAAAAGCCGTTATTGGCAGGAGAAGCTGCTCCCTGTGTTAATGTCACTGTGCACTCCACTGCACACAAATACAACGCAAAACCAGAATCTCAGCAGCTGTAAACATCTGAATGCTGCAACTTTAAGTGTCCCCCAATTACCACTCAAAGGTGTCGCCATGGAAACAGACAGCTCCCACATCACAGCTGTGATTGGCTCTTCCTCTTACATCACGGTGATGCTAAACACCCTCAGGTCTGAACTTAACAAAATCGTGACAACAACAGCAACAACAACAACATGACCTGACTGCAGATCATTTCCATACTAATGGCTATACTTAGAGATGCTCTAACCCACCGCTGCACCACCCCCACCCCCACCTCCATGTGCGCGCGGTCGAGGTGCAGCAGAGGGTGGGCGCTGACATCATAAGGAGTTGACGTCAGATGGGCGGTTCGTCAGCCCACTAACGAGGAGCTAATTGACAGTTTCCTGGGCGGGTGTGACCTTACAGGGCAAAGGGAGGGGGAAGTGATGCCGGCGTCTGGTGTTTGGTGTTGGGTGGAGGCTGGTGGTGTTACGAGGAGGTGATTGTGGTGACCCAAAGAGGCCCCCAAAAAAAGGTAATAAAGTGCAAAAGATGATGAGAATTGTTGTTAACTTCTGTCTGCATGTGACTGAGGAAAGAAAGAAACTCTTTCTAAAACTCTCTGAATCACTTAAACCTCTTCTGTGAAAAAAGCAGAGAGGACATTTACAGTTGCCCTCACAGTTAAGATGAAATACAAGACATAAAAAATGTCTTAGCAGAGATAAATAAAGTTGTATTGAATTGAAATGACTTTTTATGAATTTGAATAAGTCAAAGCTCCAAAGTAGTTTCAGTAAAAAACAAGTAGTTTCCTGGTGACTTCTAGTTAATCCATTCTTTTTATGTGAAATTT
The DNA here is from genome assembly GCA_008360985.2 of Macquaria ambigua. NCBI lineage: Eukaryota > Metazoa > Chordata > Actinopteri > Centrarchiformes > Percichthyidae > Macquaria > Macquaria ambigua. Next base: position 509,710 of record VMKM01000003.1, on the reverse strand, counting down.
AATTGCAATCAAAGCTTGTGACAAATTGGGGTTCATATTTTATTTTGACGGTCCAATACTTGTACTCAAATTCCTATCGAGAGAGTAGAGTGTATCAATAAGAAGACAACTAATTTCACAAAGGGTGTTTTCTGGACTAGACTACAGATATCCAGAGTCTGGTTTTAGACTTTGTTGGGGTTAAATACAAATGTGTGCACAAGTGAAAGTTAATTGAATATCTATATTTACTCACTTGATAGTTGAATATCAACTTGTTTTGACAGGATCTCAGTCGTTCTATATGTATTGGCTTATTCTGGTTTAGCTGTTATCACTTGTCTTTGTGGATTTTCTTTATTTTTTTTTTTGCTCATCAGTTTCTTATTTCTTTATGTCGTATTTAACTTAACTACTTGCTCTTTAAAATGCATCTTATTTTATTCTCCATAATCTCACATCCTTAAATTTTTCAAGGTGTTTTGGAAGCTTTTAAAAACCTTATGAAAACGTATTTACGAGCTGGACAAGACAGATTTGTTGCAACGTTACCTATGACCTATTATCATCCTCCCTAAATGTGTTTTCTTGTGAAATTTCTCTTTTTTCTTTTTTTTTCTTTTTAAACATATTTTATTAGTGGAAGTATCCAATATGGCATTCGAGATTTAAAGTTCCGGTATTTCCATTTTTGTCATATTTAACAGATCACAATAGAAATAAAATAAAAAAACACAAAAACATCCAATGTAGCCTTAATGTTCAATTAAGTAAAACTCTACAGTTCAGTAATTTCGTAATTTTACTGTGAAACTACAGTATGATATCAATTAGACAGACAAGGCACGGACAGAGAACCAGGTAAGTGAAAACATTTGACCAGACAGGTGAGTCTCATTCAGGAGGCAACACAGACATTTGGTTGTTACAGCATGAAATGAAACGTTGCCATTTCTTAGTGAAGTAATCATTACATCCTCTAAGTGCATGTTTATTTATTTTTTAAGGCTCCAGAAAAACATTTCTCACATTTCTCTTTTTTCATTGACACCTTGTGTAGCACATGGCTTTAAAAAAACATTTAACATAATCTTAACAGGATATTAAAAGTAAAAAAGATTAAATTTAGAAAACACTATGTTTGAAGAATTGCCTTGAATCTAGGGCTTGATCCGGCCTTATTCTGTGTTGTTTCAAGATAACAGGCAAACTGCACTGGAGCAAGAGAAATTACAGTATTTCACTCGCTCTTTTTAAGATAAACTACTTTTTAAGACAACTATTTGCGCTGCCAGAATCTGCTCGTTTCAGATGATCCTGGAATAAGAAAACTGCTCAAATAAGCCACATTGAAATCCGAGCAGTTCTTAAAGAAACCAGCAGGGGGACCCATCCACCTCAGAAATAACAGCAGTGGGGGATGCTGCAGGAAGATAAAGTGCTCAAAAATACACCATCCATAGTTAAATCCATGATGTGCTCACACACAGGCAGCATCAGTTGAATTATTTAGTCATCCCTGCGCTTAATGAGTGCTGCTCTGCTCAATAATTCAGCAGATGGATGAGAATTACAGCAACACAGAGAAAAAAAAAGTCTGATGTCCAATTAAGCAATGTAACCCTGTGAATAAATGATGATGTGATAAATGCAATTAAGAGATGTGGGAAGATGTGTGAATAAACTGCGAACACTAGGCATCAAAAATCCCTTTGGAGACGCTTTATTGGAGCTGCAAAGATCTATTTCCAAAGAAGTGAGATAAAGAAGAAACAGAGCAGAAATAGTTCAATTTCATTTGATAATCAATCAAAGATATAAGCTCCGCCTTCAGAAAAAAACCTGAAAACATGAAGGACAATAACTTTGGTTGTGAGATGAAAGAGCATACTCCAGTTATTATTTTCACCAGGGGGAAAGAATCACAGAGTATACACGAGAGAAAACTCTGAGTCGCTTCAATAAAATGCTGAGGACACAGTGAGACTGAGACAGACACAAAAAGACAGAGTACGAGACTCATGAAGAAGAAGATACCTGGCAAATATTTGGATGGCGGATAAATATTAATACGACTGCTTACATCAACACTTAAGATTCATATATGACTGTACCATCTGTAGCTTTGCATTGCTTATCGAAAACCAAATATATGTGTGGTATTAGTTTCAAAAAAAGGCTGTTATAAATACTCTGTTATCAAGGTTCTGTGCCTGTTTAGACTGATGTCCTAATGTCATGTTAACCTCGCAGACAGGATTTTATTTGGATAATCATTTCTCAGAACCTGGTGAAGCGGAGACAGGAATAACCTCATTGGTTAAAATAAACCTCGGTGGGTGGAGCACAGTTCCTCAGAGCCCAATCACAAATGGAGAACTGAGATCAACATAGAGCAGTGGTTCCCAACCTTTTCTGTCTGACGTACCCCCACAGTCCTATCAGGTGAGCCTGAGTACCCCTTTATCATACCCCTTTGATAGAAGTGATGGCTTTAAAGTATTATTCAGTGCTTTTAGTAGTTTTGGCCAAGTTGCATTTGGAGTGACAGAAACTGGTTGTTTCAACTGTTTACAGCATCTTTACTTTGAGCTTTTTGTTGTATTTTCTCCAACTAGTCTTTCTGCAGTCTTAATCAACTTACACTTGACTCAGGTTGGTAAAAAACTGAGGCGTGTCTTGTACAGTCAGACTACCACAAGTAACTGTGACAATAACTAGAAAGATCAGCATCACACAAATGTGTTTCTCCCAAACTCAAATATGTGACTATATATTATCAAATCATAATTTCTATTTTTTTCAGATTAACTGAGCTGCACAATTTTCCCCGCACCCCCTGGTAACTGCAGAAGTACCCCTGGTTGGGAATAGACAATAACATTAATAAACAGGAATGATCAATTGATTTTTCATTCAAACAATACTATCCGACAATTCTAAAAAGAGATGATCAGAAGAAGTTTTGTGTAAACCAAAACTGTGTGTACAGTCTGATTAACCCTGTAAGGCCCACAGTTGCAGAATTACACTTTTAGTTATCCTAAAAAACAAAAATCTGTTTAAAGACCACATTAACATATTCAGTGGTTCCTACTGTGCACCTTACACACTACACATGACACTGCACTTCTCACATGTTCACATATGGAACAAAATACTAATACAGGGTTCGTACAGCTTTTTAAGGGTAAAATTCAAGCACTTTCAAGGTACCTAAACCAAAAAATTCCAGACTCTCGAAGCCTTTATCATCACATACTAACTAAATTGTGACTAAATTGTTACTATAAATTAATTCCAGGAGACGACAAACAAATACAACGCTGGGATGGTTTCATTTCAAACATTAAAAGATCTTTGGTTTAAATAAGTGATTGTGTCAATGATGAAACACCAGATCGTGTTAAAAATCAAGCATTTTTCAAGGAGTATATTCGAATTCAAGCATATTCCTTGAAAACATAACGATTAAAATTAAGCATTTTCCAAACTTTCAAGACTTTGTACGAACCCTGATAATAGAAATATAATGTTTTTGATGATTCACACTAAACTAAGTTCTAAATGTGTTTTTATCTGTTAACATTTTGAGTTTCGACCAGAATTGAATACATGAATACATTATTTCTGGTTATTTGAAACTCTGTGTGTAGCAGTATTTGAAACTGTGTCTGTATCTTATGAGTTCAAAGAAAAACAAAAACACATCTAACTGACCCTGGGCCTTTTTTCGGGGCTTTGTTTGTTTGCCCAAATATCTGCTTGTCGCATTGGGCAGAAACAGGTGAGAATGTTCCTGAATGTGGGCATGTAAGCGTTCTGCGGAGATGCATGTATTCATTTTAGTATGATAAGCAGAGAGCATACTAGGCTAGCCAGACAGTATTGTGTGAATTCAGTGGAATGTGTAAATAGGATTAGGATTAATTTGTATTGAATTTATTTAGCCTGGAAAATAGGTAGCTCTCGACCCTGAACACTTGGTCCACCACCCTGTCTGATCCTTCAGGTTATCATTACAACATAATACTCATATGCATTATTTATACATATTTTTTAATTTTTACAACAACATCTGAAAGGTGAAAAAAAAAGGTTTGCTCATTTTATTTTCTATGTTTGGGCTTTACAGGGTTTAGTATATTTACCATCCAGAGCACTATGTCACCCTTAACCTGACCAGAGGTCTGTCTGTGCCCAGCTGACATGTGGTAATGACCCACATTGGCGCTCCACACAGGATTAAAATCAATGACCAGAACCAGGTAATGCTAAAATCACCCCACCTCCCTTAGAGAAAGAATAAATACAGTCTGAATGGGGCTTCAGTCTGCATATTTTGGCTTTTTCTTAAAACAGGAAGAAGGCAAAAGGCAGCTCTTAGATCAGATTAGATTAGATTATCTAAAGGCTACTGTGGTTGTCTAAAACTTGAAAGATCAGCTACTTAGTGTGGCTTGATGTCCTCTCTTACCCTTTGTCTTTTTCACTTGGCTTCAGTCTGACCTGACTTATCCTGCTCTCCACCCACTGAGGTTCAACTCAACCGGTGACATTATCCTAGGTTCCCAGTGTTTCTTGAATCTCTGCGATTCATAAACCTAGCATTAGGACTCATCTACTCTCTACACATTACTGAACGCTCGGATGCTTGTTGTACATCAACAGAGGAACCGAAAGTCATGTGATGTGGGTTTGACACTCACACTCGAGCTTGTCCTCGGGACGCCCGCCCTCCAGCAACGAGAGGTAACACACGATGTCCTTCAGCTGCACCGTATCCAGAGGCCGGGGCGGTGCGGGCATCTTCAGAGGGGTCGAGTTGCCTTTGATCAGCTTCAGCCCTGCAGGGAGACGGAGACGAAAGGTCAAAACATCCTCCACAACGCCTCTGATGTTAGCCCAACAACCTGCTGGGTTAGGATGCCTGACATTAGTCATACAGTCGGATTGATCAATGGTGGGTGGTGTCCAGTTCAGCAAAAGGCAAACAAACAAATAGTCCAGTTCTAACCTTATCGAAGACTTCCTTTGTTTTCAGAGAAGAGCTGTATTTTAATGGATTAAACGTCTGTACTGCAATGTTTCAGCCTTATCTCATTGAGCTTAATGGTACAGCATGGTAAAGATCAATACATGGTGTAAAGTCATTAACACTCCCCCTATCAATTCCCTTCTCTGGTTAGCTGATATAACGGGCAAACTTACACCAGCTAGTTGTCAGTAGTCAAATCAAGTTTATAGTCAATTACGAAATGGCATTTTCAGTGGCACTGTAGCTCTGGGGGACTGGGGAAACACCGCAAAACTGCCCTCTTGGATGCCCCGATGGTAGATAAAGCATGATAAAGTGCCTTCTAGGGTGGCCCAATGTGCAAGACAAGGTGATAAAGTGCCCTCTAGGACGCCCTTCCACTGGACAAAATGTGATAATGTGCCCTCTGGGGTTCCTTTCCAGTGGACAAAATGTGATTAGGTGCCCTCTAGGGTGCCCTTCCAGTGGACAAAACATTATAAAGTGCCCTCTAGGGTGCCCTTCCAGTGGAGAAAACACAATACAGTGCCATATACCACACCACATACAGATGGTGCCCTTTTAAATCTTTTCGCTCCTGCCCCTCAAACAGCCTGAGTCGGTCACTGCACTGCAGCCACTAGTTTTTCTCTGTGTGTGCAGTCTCTGCACCACAAATACTTGAGGTTTGTTTTCTCTGGAAAGTGCTACCTTGTGTTTGTCTCACAAATGTGGAAAAACATAAAAAAGCATGTACTCAACCCATAACAATACAAATCAAGGATGTTTTATTAACACTGACAAGAGCAATTCATTTAACACTCAGTGCTTCATCATGCTCATGAAAACGTGCAACGGTTTAAAGGCTTAAATACGCAGTCTGTGTAGTAATTAGCAATGGCATACAGGTGTGCAAAATAGGTTTGACCAACTTGGACAATCAATACAGGTGCAAAGGTCACTTATGACAATACACAACAATACTCTTGAGAAACACACACTGGAAAGCACCTGCAGCCCTGTGGTACATCTTTTTTCTTTTCTTTTTCATTAACAAGGTAGCACTTACTCTTGTACACATGCTGGCATCCTAAAACAATAGCGTGCATTAGCACGCTAAAATATTAGCCTGGCATATCTAGCTAGGATGGGAGTTACAGTAATTGCTGACATTTAAATTGCTATTTTTAACGACTAGGAAACTCAGATTTTTCTGAAAGCTCCTATGTGTCTGATTTGGCACTTAATAATACGGAGTGCCTGAAAACCAACAAACATGGATACTATAAATAAACCTAAATTCAATGGATATAGAAACATATCGACAATATGCAGTCATTTTAACCTTCCCTCAAACAGCTTTGCAATTACACAACCATCTTGAATTGTCCAATAACCTGAATGTTCTGCCATCCATCCCATCTGACACGAACCTGCCGTTAGTTCTGTGTTTCAGGCCATGACGCACAGTGAATGCAGAGAATACTGGGTATTATAGGAACGGTTACATTAAACAGGACCACAACAATAAGAAGGCAAGTGTTACTTTCTTAGTCAGTTTTGGGTGCATTTGAAAGACTTTTGCTCCTATAAAAGGCAGGTAAATATCAAGGGTACTGCAGACTGTTATGGTGAAGAGGGAGCTGAGCCTGAAGGCGAAGCTGTCGATTTACTGGTCGATGTACTTTGAGCTTTGGGTAATGACTGAAAGAGTTACACTACAGTACTCTCAACAGAGAGCTATGCTATGGTAATTTATTTATAAAGTCAGTGTTTGCATCCAGCTGCATCAGCCATAAACAACTAATTATGCAGTTTGCTCCTAAAAGTACTTGTATGGGAAAATAAACTTTAATAATGTGATGAAAGTAGAGGCTCCCGTGTGCAGACAGCAGCAGTTTATGGTAGATGGGACTTTCCCTATCTGTACTCAGAAGAGCATCCATGGTGGAGGGAGGACATACAGTTAACAAAACTGGAACACCGAGGCCCAATCAACATGTTCACATACAGCCGGCTGCACTGACTCAGTTCCTCACATGCTCTATGAGGTAAATAGGGCAAACAATGTGCATTCAATATTGAATGCACACGAGTGAAACTTCTACTTAGTTTACCCACGTTTGCATTTACTCTTTAGACTTCACAGCTTTTAGCTTGATGTAAAATTGTTTAGTGGCATTTCCATTGAATGTATGGAATATTTTATGACAATATGCCAATTTCTTGTATTAATGAATCTTATCACCAAGAGGAAGATATAGAAAATAGCAGGTGAAAAGAAGTTTGTCGCTTTTAGACAATCCAAATCAGGATTTTGCAAAAAACAAATAAATAAAAGCAAACATCAGGGTGTCCCTAGTATTTTGTATGTCAGTGTAATATCAAACTTAGCTGCTGTGTATGTAAATTATTTCAGGATATATAATTAATATATAATAATAATTCTGTAAGTTTAGTAAGTAAAATTGTGTGGAAAATTGATGGATTTGTAACCTGGTTTACTTTCCTTTATGACGATTAACTGACTCTAGATTGTAGTTAATTCAATACTACTACTACAAAGGTAAAACTTGTTTTTAGGTTTGAAAAAATGCCAGCATGGAGAATCCTCTGCTCACTTTATAGATTTACGGTTTTACTGTAGCAACCTCACTTTTAACTGTAAATGTGCTTCAGTGCTGCGCAGTCTGCTTTTCCAATTTCCAGCCACTGAAAGCTGCCAGCAACTGGGGAGCTTTTTTTTTTTTACCTTATAATAAATCTTTTGATCCTGCAGTTCAATGACGGAACAATCTCTGCTGTAGTAATGTTGGGTAAATGCAGGCAAAAAAGTGTTTCCATTATTTCAGCCGCTGTATTTGTGCGTTTTTGGATATCAACATCTGTTCATAACTGCAGTTTGTTTACACTCTACATGCTCAGCTGTAGCTCATTAAGCCTCCAGCAGTTATTAGCCTAATGAGCAAAAACTACACATGATTCTTGTGTTGCCAATAAGCCTAGTCCATAAAACGTGTTGGAACTATTGATAAGTTGCCATACATCTCTGTCAATGAAAGTCTCACTGTTTGAAGACTCAGGTGATTTTACTTCCACAAGCATTTGGTCATTTAGTCAATCAACTAAATATAAACATTTGCTTTAGTTTGCAGTCTTTTAGAAAGTATTTGAGGATGCCTCCCCTCCAAGACTTTTTTTCCTGTGGCTGAGAGATGTGATAATTTTGTTTTCAGGCTCAAAACACAACCAAGTGCCACAGTGGATGCTAACATTTGAAAACATGACATGAAGAGGTCGGGTAACGACATGAAATCCGGTAGACGTCAGCCTTTATTCACCTGAGATATCAGGCAGCAGAGGAAGTGTTAGACCAGGGGACCGCTGGCTGAACCGACAGTGGTCCGACGTGTTATGTGTGTCATTTTAATATCAGTAACTCATTACCACATGAGAATGAGATATTAGTATAAATGCTGTAAACAAACACAAGCATTGCCAAGACAATTGGCAGCCTCTACACACTACAATTTACATTGCGTGCCACCGGGCTGGACTTGGCAGGAAATCTGTTATTATTTGAAGGCACAACACAGAAACAGAAATGGTGCTACTACACAGCAACGAAAGCAAAGGTCTCAAAGTTTGGGGAAATAGCAAAGTAAAGTAGCTCATCTTAAAGGGAAACCTGGGCCCTATTTTTTTTTTTTTTTTTTTTTACAAATTTTGGGGTCTAAATGACTAATAGACCATTTTGTTAAAGAGTAAGATCCTTTTTGTTTAACCAGAAACAGAAAGTCTCACTCTGAAATCTCACGAGAGGTTGAGTTGTTGCAGGAAGATGACGGTGGAAACATGAGTTGGAGTTGGTCTGTCTTTGTGGGGATCCTTTCCATAATGTTGTCAGACACTTATAATAACAGTCTGAGCCTGTCAGCGGCAAAAACAAGCACTTTTAGTGGACGTGCTTTAAAGGGACACAGTTGCCGCAAAGGATTACATTGCAGCCTGTTCGCGGATGCCAGCTGAGGTGATCCACTGGACCAATTCCAAAACTTTTGGTAAGTATTAGTCATTTAGACCCCAAAATTTGTAAGAATGGGGCCCAGGTTTAAAAATACCGGAGTGTCCCTTTAAGAATCGAGTAGGATGAGTCACTGGAGAAATGCTCTGAGGGCATGGAATAAAAATTGGCTGCACTTTAGCAACAAAAGCTCCAATGATTTCTTATACATATCAGTAACTACAAAACACCAACATGCTGTGTTTATAACTTGAGGGTTTGTTAGGGTAAAGATTTCCTTTTCTACACTTACCAGAGACTCTGGGTTTGTCAGAAGATGAGGGACTGGGTTTGGGTCCCTTGTTGCTAAACGACAAGAAGAGGTGTTGACAGAACTCTTCGGGGAGTTCGCTCTCCAAGAACGTCTGCATAAAGACCTTGAAGCCCTCAAAGTCAATCTCCTAAAAGCCACGACAGAAATAGAGCATGTTGTTTGTCACGGTGAGCTGCAGTCGTTGCCGTAAGGGCTTCAAGGAAACAGATGATTTTCAATATGAAGACGGTATGTTGGTATGTTTCACTTTTGGGGGGAAAATCTGTGATCACTTGAAAATTGTTGCAGAATTCGTGTTACAGATTTCTGCACTCAGAAAGATGCCTAAAGTGTTGTTTGGGCTGTGGGCGGTGAAGATCTATTTTAGAGTGGTTTCAAGGTTTTTGCAGCTTTTATCTTTGCATTCAGTGTGTGTGCTGTGGTCTTTTCTACTATCCATTTAGGCTTACAGCTTAGTCCATCCTTCCAATTGCTGGCTGACTAATGTTGTCTTACATTTTGCTTATTAACACAGTTATCACCAGTTCAAGGAAGACATTTTAGGTGAGCAATATTTCCCCAGAAATGGTTGCATGTCTTCTAGAAATGCCTTTAATGTTGTTTCTCGCTAAAGAAAATGTTTTATTGCTTCACCGCTGCTTGAAAGAGTTGAGTTATTCAGCAAGAAATTAGATGAGCCCTCAGTGAAACACACCAACAATAAAACTAGAGAGAGGAAGAGATAGCAGTTACCTGGCTGAGGATCTCCTGCTTCTAAACTCGCAGCATTGGAGAAAGAAAGAAACCCAACATGTTCAGGGTTGTATCATGCAGATATTACAATCAAAATGTGCTAAACGTCCATATTACACATGTGCCTGTGAAGCATTACCACAAAGACATGATGTCTGTAAATGCAGGTTTACGGTGTCTAGCTCTCTGGGTTAACTGCCACTACATTAACGGTATTATAACTGGCATGCAACAATGATTAATGCATGCACAGTGGATAACAAAACACAGGGAGATTAGTAGGTGTGTGTTTGTGTGTCTACAGTATGTGCACCTGTGAGTTAGTGTAGTGAAGACTATAATATATGGTGAAAAAATAATTCTTCTCCAAACCCTGTTAACGCTACCACGCAAATGTCAAAGCTAAATACAAAATTCCAACTTTGAAATGCTGTTATTGTGGTGATATAAACTGGATAAACGTTCCAGCTGCAACAAGTTCTTTCATTTACTTTTTCATGCTAAAAATGGCAGCTCACAGTTCAGCTGTGTGTCAAAATATGCTTTGAAAAAAGTGTGAACGAAGCAGAGTGCAAAATATATTTAAAAAAAGAATTGTTCTACAAGAAATTATTAGCACATAGTCGAACTAATATGAAATAATAGTTTTATGCCCAATAGTCTGCAGCTCTTAACTTATTTATGGCAGGAAATCAGTTCTTTAAAGAAGAATAAAAAAAAAGCAAAGCAACAAAGATGGCAACCAAACGCAGTGATTAGCCAATACCTCAAGAAATAGTCATTGTTTCATTTTTGGGAATATGCACACAGGTGTGCTGTATGGGGCTATTAGTGCAAATGGATGTATGACTATAAACTATCTATATAATCAAGTATAAACTACGCACCTCCTCTGGATTGTATTTAGCCAGCACACCACCTCCATGGAACTCCTGCAGCACATCCTTCAGCTTCTTGGTTGAGTCTGAGGAAAAACATTGAGGACATGTTACTGTAGTTGTGCTGTGATCTGTTGATGTTTGGCTTCTTGCATTGAGTATATATTTGAAGTTAAACCTTTACAGTACAAGTTTGATTCATGACTACTCCAGGTTAAGGGAAACAAGTCTGGACTACTGTAAGTGGTCACCCAAGCCGCAGTCTTATTTATGGACATGAATTTTCTGGACTTTGTCAGCACCTCTAAGAGCTGTAGAAGCATTCGGTACGATGCCACACACCCTGATTGGAGCATATATTTGGCATGGACGCAGCATCATGACGTCTGCACCGAGGTCATGTCAGTCTATGAGGTGAACCTCACTTCAGATCTGCTGTACTGTACATAATCTTGCAAACGTTTAGTGGTTTTAGTGATACCAACTGCTTTCAGAGGCTTGGAAAATAAAGAATCTTAGTCAAACTTCAGTAAGTGCTGCTACAAACTGTTAGCAGCACAGCTTAGCTAACAGGCAAACATAAAGGAAATTAAATTATAATAATACTATAATAAACTTTATTTATAGAGCGCTTATCAAAACAAGTACAAAGTGCTTCACATAGAAAAATGGCATACAAGAGCAAGTGGATCATAGACTACGTGGGCATAATTAGAATACTAATAAGATAATGAGTAAAAAATAAATAAAAAATAAAACATACAAGTCAGATACAATCAGGATATGCGATATGAGACTTAAAGGACGACACTGACTCAGACTTCCTTATTTCCTCAGACAGGTCGTTCCAGAGCCTAGGGGCCCTGGTGGCAAAAGCTCTGTCCCCTTTAGTTTTCAGTCTAGACTCTGGGAGAGACAGAAGACCGCTGCCTGAGGGTCCCAGGCTACGCACAGGTTCATACGGGATTAAAAGGTCTGAAATATAGTCTGGAGCCAGGTCATGAATAGTTTTAAAAGTAATCAATAAGATCTTAAAATCAATCCTAAAACAAACAGGGGGCCAATGTAAAGACGCTAAAACAGGTGTGATGTGATCGTACCTCTTGGTTCTGGTTAAAAGCCCAGCAGCTGAGTTCTGTACAATCTGTAGTCGTTTCAAAGTTTTTTGATTAAGACAGGAGAAGAGGCTGTTGCAATAATCAAGGCGTGAGGAGATAAAAGCATGTACGGCACTTTCTGCATCTCTGAAATTTAAAATTGATCTTATTTTTGCAATATTTCTGAGATGATAAAAACATGATTGGACAAGCTTTGTGGTGTGTTGCTCAAAACTAAAGTTGCTATCAAATTTATAATTAAATTATAATAAAGGGAATAGTTCAATATCTTTGGGAAATATGCTTATCCACAGTTTGACACCAGCCTCACGTCTGTCCATCAAACACAGACCTGGAGACGGAACATGGTTAGCCTAGCTTAATGACTGAAAGCATGGGGAAACATGCTAATCTATGCTAACTCCATCCTGACTCCAGCTCTGTCCGTAGGCTAATGCACAGAGTGATATCAATCTCTCTGAAAAAAGCAAACGTGTATTTCCCAAAAAGTTGAACTACTCCATAAAAATTCCAACGTCATGAACATGGCATTGATGATTTTGGAAGGTCAACAGCTAACTAGCTATAGCTATGAAGCTAATTTGAATTTGGGCCAGCTATATCCTAAAATAACCTAGTAAAGTTAATCTGCATTTAAACCTTCATTAACTGATTTTTTTGATCAACACTGACATATTATCACCTTTTAAGTTGATAACTTGTGAGCAAACAGTTGCTACACAGATACAAAGCATTAGCATTTATTTGGAGTTGTGTTTCTGGCCACCTGTCGAATATAAGTCCAATAATCATTAATATTTCATTTTAATATTCTTCTTTTTAGCTATGATTTCCACTACCAACGACATCTTTCACATACAAGTTCATGTGATCCATTGTTAATATAAAAATATTGATGATAGCCTCTGTAAAATCCCCAAAATCCAAATCAACTTGTTTCAAGAATTATCTAATTCATGTTATTACAGGTTGAAACAATCGTCACACCAAACTGGTGGATATTTTTTCACTTGTTCTAAGAAAATAGTGGGTAATTTTAGCACTCACTTATAGACAAAAATAACTTGATCAGACAGAGATTTGCTGTGATAATTACTGCATGCTGCAGAGCGTTTAAGAGCCCTACTGCTAAATCAATTTGCTGCGCTGGGTATACCAGGTTCTAATGTTACAGAAGTTAATTAGAAGTACCATTTTCTCGCGTGCACTGGAGGGCCTGGTTCATCTCTAAGCATAAGCCGGCCCCTGCTCATCACAAATTACATTAAGATGCTTGTTTAAGTTAGTGCTTCATATTAGCTACCTTGTCTCTTACCTCTTCACGGGCTTAATTAGCATATAAGGATCTTTGGCTCCTTCCGTTGATAAAATGATGTCTGCTTCTCGAGCAGTTCTGCACCAGAGAAATGTTTAAAGAGCTAAAACTACGACCTGCTGTTATCTAAATAGAGCAGTAAAGTAGAGGTAGAGGTAAAGTAGCTGTTCATGACACCGCACAACATGTCACTGATTGATAATCAGCAGGTGTGTTGGGGGTTCAGCCTGGCAGGTAAGAAAGGAAAGTGTAGTTGCTGGATTTTTCTTTTCAAAATCAGTCAAACTTGGTGAAACTGTATTATAAACATTACAGTAAATACAACATAATTTTTCATCAGATTTCAAGCCAAATATACCAAAAATATCAGACCTTAAACAGATGTATCTGTCTCTAGTTCCCTTAGTTACTGGTCGCAAGCTGCAGCATCTACTTTATGTTTACATACTGCAGAATAAATATCACAGAAAACCTGTTAAAGTTAATAATGGCTGATATTCTACATCTATTTAGATGAGCATTTGAGCTCCTCTTAACAGCTTTTTGTTGGTTGTAGCATTTTGTCGCCTCCTGCACTAATGGCTTTGGATCTTTGATTTTCTCAGGATGCCTTTTGCCGACAGTGACTAGAAATAAATGCCTCACATTGGACCGAGTGTGTGTCATCATTATTAACCATCTTTATTAGCACGCCGTCCACACAAAACCATTACAGAGCAGAGTGATTATGTATCCACTGATTGCCTGTCACATTCAGCAGGTACTGCTGAATTACAATGTATTTTCTCTTGCAGGCTAATGATTTAACCATTGTGTGGCACACAGTAATCAGAGGACAAGACTCATTTCATGTTATTTGGGCTTATAAACACACTGAAGATCTTCTTTACCTTGAAAAGTAAAATAATTTTCCCCCTGCTCTGCTACACTCTGCACATTAGCAATTATATCACATAAAGAGGAACTCTAATTGTTGTGAGTCAGATCTTAGGTGCCTGACTAGGCGCACAGCTATTAAAATGTTATGAAAGTGTGCATAGCTCACCTTAATGAGAAGGAAGGGAGAGATACAGTAGGAGGCGAGATGAAGGGAGAGATGAGGAGGGAAGGTGAGGCGATGTGATGCCCATTGTTGTGGCTCAGAGAATGGGATATTTTATAACCTGTAGCTGCACAGCGCACAAAGAGTCGCCCGGAGCTCGTTGAAACATGATTATCCAAATCTGTCTAGCGTGCAGACATGCACACCCAATAAGACTCTTTAGTTCTCTCTTGCTGCTTTGCTTTTTTTTCATTTAGCTCTCTGCCTTTAAGTCCCACACAATTTTCATTTCAAGCTACGTTGTTGAGCCTCACATGTCTGAAACATTTTCTTGTTTAATTCAACTCCTTAGCCACCCACAATGAAGCAAATATTTGCAAAACACAGAAAACAAGAACAAGAACACCTGATTGGCTCTTGAGTGTAACATCCGTCGTAGAGAGCAGGGGAGTTCCTCAGAGTAAGGCACAGTGTTGTCACCAGGCACAGAGCAATTAAGGGAGAAATGTCATTGCCAAGTGAAACACTGGTACAAGAGATCCTGGGTGAAAAGCATTAATTATTAACATTCATACTTGGTGCTCTGAATAAAAAATAAAAGAGGCACCGGCTGAAATGCCTTGAAGATGTCGTGTTTGACACTGAAAATAGCTCTGAAAATATATCCTACAAGGACAGCTGATACAAAAAGCACTTAGGATCTAAAAAAGTTGGACACCTAACAACTCTTCTTCTTGTCCATAGTTAGTCCCATTGTTTGTTTTCTGATTTACCGTGACTTTCAAAGTCTGCTCAAAACTATGTGTGGGTGGTGCACAGCATCCCGCAGCTAGCCTGCCAGGTATCGTCATATTTTCCATCCCTTGTACCATTTCAAATGATGAAATGTGTCAACATCTTGGAGCGTAACATAAACTCCAGGCATCCAGAGCACAGTCTGGTGAGCAGGGGAGCCATTTGTTGGGTTGCAAATGAATCATTCAGAGCCAAAACGGCACCACACAGATTAAATGCTTGAGCGGCTTGAGCTTCCTACATCAGCAAGACGAACATACAGTCGACAATTACAACGTCAACATTTTATCATTAGAACAAGGACGGTTTGAGATTAACCACAGTGAACTGAATCATACTGCACTTAACAGCAGACAGAGGAACACTCTTGTTATTGTTAATTCTGTGGTTTGATGCTATCAGAGAAAATTTGTGTCTTGGTGTGCAGGGATTACTGAAGATATGAAAGCATGCCAACTTTCCAAAAACCCAAATTGATGAAGTGAATATTTTGCCTCAAGTCAAAACACTTAAAATCTTTTGTAAACTGGGGGAAACAACACAGACACACGGTAACGAGGAAAACATTTTGGGGAAATACATTGTTTTGCTTTCTTACCAGGAGTTAGATGAGAAGACTGATCATGAATTTTATCTCAGTGTATTTCGTAGAAAGACGTGGTCCAAGATGTGTTTAGCCTAACTGTTAGCTTAGCACAAGACAGCTAACCTTCACCGAAAGAGGAAAAATACACCTTCCAACTCGTTAGCAAACAAGCTAGCCACCAGTATATCCAAATGTTCAAAGCTGGCAAGCTGTTGCTAATCAGTAATTAATGCATTACCTGAACCACTTTTACACTTATATTTACTTAAATATGACTGCTCATGAATTGTTGAAAAGTACCTTTGACGCTGTTATGCTAACAGTTTCCCCCTGCCTGCTGTGCTTTGCTATGCTAAACTTGTCATGAAACTACTTCATATCATGAAATCAGTCTTCCTGTCTAACTCCCAGTAAGAAACATAACAAGTGTATAATTTCATGAAATACTATTTTTTAAAGGAAGATTATCTATGTGGTGCTATTTGCTCCACCTGAGATAAAGTTATGAGAATTGGAATTGCTTGTCTTGTAACAAAACACCTTGTCGAATGGTACAAGGACAACAGGACCTCACATAGAGAATCCAGTAAAGGGAAGCATAGCTACATGTCTAATCCTGAATATCTCTTTTATCCTACGAAAATATTTCTGCTGATGAAAAGTCAAATACAATTTTACCTTTTCACATTGAATGTTTTCATTCCCTGACCCACACAACGATGGCAACCAAAAAGGCAGCAAGCAGCAATGAAAACAGTAGCAAATTTTCTGATGCAAATGTAATCAACGATGCAAAAGTCTAAAATTCAAAACGGACGTCATGCAAGAACATTTTTGTAATCTTATCCTAAACCACTTACTTTTCTCAGATTCAACAAACCCTCTTAACTGCACAAACTTGTTGTAAATAGCTTGTTTCAACTTGATGAACGCCACCTGTTCATGAGCAGGTGCACATTCGTAAGAGTTTATAATTAGCATAGTCAACGCCCCCCAAATTAAGGCTACCTGTTTCCCTTCATTTGTGGGCGAGTTTCATTCACAAAAATGTCACCAGAGAGTAAAATAATGAATTTCACACTGCGGAGCCTGAAGTCCTGCTGTCGGAAAACTTAGCTAAGTCAGTAGTGGGTATTATGGGACCAGAAAAAATGAGAAAATATTACTACAGCTGTCAACACCGTCATGTGACAGAAATATAGGAAGGAATGGTTTGACATGAACGTGCAGTCCATGAACAAAGCAGTCCATGAAGAAAGGTGGTAAAAAGGGCATGTGGCAGTCATGGAGAAGGATGAGCGAATATTATGTGGTAGGTGATGTTTCACTGTCAGGTGCTATAATGGAGGATGTTCACCTGCACAGCGACTTGCATAAAGATCCTGAGGCAGCTGTTGGAGTGTGAGGATTTTCGTAGCAACTATGCTGAATTGTATGAAGATGTCATTCCACAATACTCATATATTCTATTACTTATACTGTTTGCGTGACTTGCATGACTGGCCTAGATCACTTGTGAATTTTGTACTAAATTGGAAAATTGGTGAGGCAACAAGTAATCTCAAATAACTCGCAAGTGCCACATATGAATGTATCTGTCTGTACCTATGTTAAACACACCAGTGACATCCAGCATATCACCTTGTAAAATTAGCTGTAGTCTGATCTCCACCAAGCCCTAAGAAAAATATCTGTCTCTTTAGCTGCTAAATGCTCCACAGCTAGTTGCTAACTAGCCGTTTAGTGCTGGACAGGTAGCATACAGAGGTTGTTGAAAACAGCTGCCTGCTGCTGCTGGAAACAGGGCTGATGAGAGCGGTTAAAGTGAACCAAAACAGTAAACAGGCTATTAAACCAAAACAACGAGCTGCGAGACGCTAAAGCGCTCCGTAGAGCTAAGAGGAACCGCAGGTTCGGGTGATGATTCATCACTACCCCTTTCACATTACACTCATTTGATCCATTATTAATATAAAAATATTGATCAGTGCAGCTTTAATAACGTAGCTATTCAGTGGCTAAAGAAGCTGATTAGCTAGCAAAGATACTAACTTAAGCTAAACACAAAATTTAGAGGCAAAAGGATCTGTTCCTTGTAAAAGACATCCCTGAAATTAAGCATTTCTATTTTGTTCTGAGATGCTCATGTTGAAGAATTGAACTCAAAGTTAAACAATGTTCACAGCAACTGTTGACTTGGGGGCTGAGTAGCTTTAATGGTTTTATGAGAGTCATACTGTGTGTCACCTGGAAAATGACTGTTCTTGCTGAATAGGACCACACATACACCTTCAAAAATACAGAATCCTCCTTATCACAGTCAGACACAGACAGAGAGTGCCTCTTCTACTCACACTGGGTGTATTCTTGTAGCAGGGCGAACTCAGCCGGGGTCAGTGTGACCCATTTGTCCTGGCTGCTCATTGTGTTTTAGACCTCGTCTCTCTGCCCGCTGAGCAGTCCCCGGGCAGCAACACACAGCAGGGCGTCACGCTGGAAAACAGCAACACATATCAGATCACCTGCCCAATTAACAGCCGCAGACATCTCTTTTTACTTAATGACAAAGCAGGTTAAATACACCAAATATGTGGCTGAATTGGACACAGAGCTGGAGACACCTGTTTCCAATTAGGGGCTGCGGTTGTTTGTGCATTTTAAAAGGTCAGAAATACAGTAGATATATAAATACATACAGATATAAAACGGTATTTTGTCTCAATTCCCATAACACTGATATGTTGGACATGTCCTATTTCCCTGTTTTCCTGCCTGTTCCTTTTTCTGCGGCTGTCATCTCAACGCCGACAGCCAAAATGTCTCATTGTCTCTTGATCGCCATGTTTTTCTTTCACGTTGTTGCAAGGACTTGACATTTCAGGCACTGACATTCATGTTTGTCAGCCAGTGTAGGATGAAGCCAGAGCACAGAATCCACCATAATTAGATATTGATGGGGACCTTTTTATAGGTAGAAATAAATAGGGAAATAAAAAAATAACAGATGACAATGGACTAAATACATGTAACAATTTCCTTCTCATGTATTTGTTGAGTTATATTAATTATTATTTACCTATATTTTTATGTCTAGATGTCTATGCTTTATTTATTAATTAGAATGTATTTAGATTTGTATTTATTTAGAATTTAAAAAATAATGTTTATTTGATTTGTTTAATTAAAAAAAAGCCACAGATTAAAGAATGAAACCTTCAACCCAGGAAGTGCAGTATTAGTGCTATACGCTCTATTAAGGAACATAATGTGACATTAGAAATGTCACTGCAACATCTGGAAAAATTGAAATATTACCCATTATCAAATTCACTTTTTTTGAAGATCAAGTTATTGTTCTACTGTAACACTTGGAATATGTGGATTATTCATATGTACAGGGATAGTTGTGATTGATAAGGAAAAAGATGTGTATAAAAAACATATGAGAGTGAGGTATTTGTTGCATTTCTGGGGGGAAAAACCTGAATCTACTGTCAAATCTACTGTTTGGTTTGAAGTGAAGTATGATGAAATGTCTGCAACAAGTAGAAGAGAAGTGAAAGAGTCCTCTTATGAAAAAAAAAGTGCCTAATTTGGGCATTAAAAGCAATCAAAGCTGCATTGGTGCTGCTTTTTAAATGACCTTGCATCAGCCCGACTGGTTGCTATGATGACAACACAATTGTATTTTTGTAGGCTGGTATTTATATTTTTGAACTGAGTCCAATATCTAGTGTTTCATTGGAGGTAAATTAGATGCAGTCAGTGTTTCTGCTAGAATTGTATTTTTTTTGTCTAAAGCTATTAAAACAGCATTTAAACCATCACGGCGAACAAAATATTTTAGGGTTTGCAGCAGCTTTTTTATGGCAGAATGATGCACTTTACCAAAGGTTTTACAGGTCTGTGTTATGTAACTGTGGTGCAGGAGGAACCTCCATCACATCAGAGGGTGGATAACATGCCTCACTGATATTTTCCATTTGATAAAAGCCAAGTGTCGACCTGATATTTTGTATTGCCAAGCTGATTTAACACATGTCACTGTTAGAGCTGTACTGATTAGTACAACATCACGACTCTGCTGTTGAGATTTATATGACTTTGCTTTCTTGTTTGTGTAGAATGCATGTAATTGTATGTTTGTGTAGGTGTCACTCAGGCATCTGTGTGGGTCTGTGTACGTGTATGCGTATTTGTGTGTGTGTGTGTGTGTGTGTGTGTGTGTGTGTGTGTGTTACATCGCCAGTGAAGCATTTGCCCCAATTACTGGGAACTGAAACCCTGGATCAACAAGTGGATATGTTCATTCATATGGAGGATGGATGTGTGTGTTTGCGTGCATGTGTGTAAATAATGTAGAAACGTTGATGTGCTTTTTTAGTGAGATATAAATGTGTCTAATTTTGTTTTTTGGACTCGTGTCTGTGTTCATGCAAGTATGTGAGAGCATCCATGTGCATGTGGTGCCACATTTTACCTCGAAGAACCCCTGCGTGAAAAGGCAATTGCATAAACAAAAGCTTTATAAATTATAAAGAGAGCATCATTATTTTTATATCAACTACACAACGAAAGGGAAAGCAACAGTCAACACAATGTGGAGCCACCAGTGTTTCTGTGTTAACGTGCTGGGTGCGTGGGAATCAGCCTCCCTCGCATAAACTTTGATCTGCCGCTGGAGCTGGAACTAGAAAACGCTCCGCAATGTCTCATTTAATGTTTCTCACAGACAGCAAAAAAGGAGCTGATAGAGAATCTTGTTATTTATCTTAAATCTCCAGTGAGTCTAATTCCAACATAGTGATAACCATCTCTAATAGTACTGATGTGTGCAGTATATTCCTGCTGTGTACTGCACTGCAATCATCCTCTCTGTCTCTCTTTCCGGTATTGCCTAACTGCAGTGCATCCTCACAGAACACTCGGCTGGCATCTTTTCCACAATCAAAATCCAATTCCACAAATGTTATCAGATCAGCTTCATTGTCCTCCAGTGGTGCAGTGAGGAGATTCAGTGTGGATCCATGTGCTACACCACACTGACAGAAGATCTCACCACTGATGCCATGACACACTGATAGGCAGTGGCCACTGCGACATGCAGCACCATGAATGAGATGTGATATCAACATGCCGCTCACCTGCTGCAGAGCTGGAGTCAACCACCAACCGAGGATGAGGGAGGAGTCCTCCAGGCAGATGTTTTCAGATGGAGCTCCTCAGACACATTCCTGCTGTATCCTCCTCTGGGTCTTCTGTCAACTGCAAGGCAAGAGTGGGTGTTTGTAATTAGATGGAGTGTGAGAGCGTGTGTCTGTGTATGAAAGAGAGGAGACGAAGGAGCAGCAGCAGCAGCCCTCTCCGCTGCATGTCAGTGTATGAGTATGTGGACGGTGTAGTGTTTGTTTTTCTCCGGCGGTGTCTGGTCAGAGCAGCATCGCTGGGGATGTGGAGTGGTGAGAGAGAGAGAGAGAGGGAGAGAGAGGGGTGGGGAGCACCAACACTGCTCTGCCTGCAATGATCAGTTTCCATACTCCCGCTCACTGACGTCACATCCCTCCATCCCTCCCCTCAGCCGCTCAGGTCCTCACCTTCCCCTCCCTCCCCTAAAAAACCCTGAGGCCCTATGCTCTCCTGCTTTCTCTCCATCTTTCTCATCTCTCTCTCTCTCTTCACTACTCCCCACCCCCCACTCCTCCTTTCAAGCCATCTCTACTCCGGTCACCGTGGCACGCATCAGCCGGCCGCATTAGCATTCAACACGACGGGTGGTAAGTGCAGCAACCTGTGGGATATCCACTCCAGGAAAGCAGAAGGCGGGAAAAATGGGAAAGATGAAGACAGAGAGAGGGAGGAGAAGGTGGGGGTTGAAGCACAGCGAGAGAAGAAAAGATGAGAAATGGGGACAAATGGAGAGAGAGGATGAAGATGATGCAGGGGGACAGGAGGTGGAGGACGATGGTTCACTTTTTTTGGTGACCAGTTTTTTTCCCCCCATCTTGTTTTCTGAAGGAGATTTTAAAGCATTCATACAGAGAATGCACAAAGTCCCTATATACTGTACATTCTCATCAAAAAAATTAAACAAAATTTGCAG
Organism: Macquaria ambigua; assembly: GCA_008360985.2. Taxonomy (NCBI): domain Eukaryota; kingdom Metazoa; phylum Chordata; class Actinopteri; order Centrarchiformes; family Percichthyidae; genus Macquaria; species Macquaria ambigua. Next base: position 487,811 of record VMKM01000003.1, on the reverse strand, counting down.
ACATGTCTGTTCTAGATCTTTACAATATAGGGATCAAAAACCTTGGTTGTGTCCAAAATGTATGCATTATATGGTGCCTTTAAAAACTCTGCAATGCAATGAAAAAAAGTAGTGTCCATGGGATGGACTACTTTCTGCTAAAAGTCCCACAGTGCAATGTGTCACATTTTATAGATGCAAAAATTACAGTCATGCCCATACACCGCCCCGACCTCCACACCTTGCTACATAACAGGCACATTACTTTCTGCACTGGCATTCAACGTTGGCATTGGACGTAAATCCTGAGGTGTGCAATTGTCCAATATGGCTGTAAGTCCTGAGGATACTGGGGGAGAGGAGGTATAATGAAGCATTTTAAGCATTTTCAAAATGTGTATTCCCCTCTGAGGGACCTCCATTGGCATGACAGTAGAAAGGCGATGATTAATAGCTGGGCAAATAAAAGAAAAATCTTTTCTTTGTATTTATTCTTTACTCTAGATTTCATTAGTCAAATCTCGAAGGATCTCAAAGGATAAAATAACATTTTCTTTTGTATAATTATGTTTATAAATGAAGGTACAGCTGCTTGAGGCAAAATGTGTTCATCCATCATTAATATTCCAAACAGCACCATTGACATTTTAGGCGTTTTACACTCTTATCCAGAGAGATGCATGATGAGTGTACATGTCGAAATGAGCTCGGATTCTTGGGTGGCCTCACTAGAAGCAATCAATAGTAATGAAGTCAGGGGTTAGAGCCACAGCATCAACACATGAGATGTAAGAAATCTTTCCAGTTAGCACAGAATGATCATACAGGCTAAGAAAGTGCACGGCGAATAAATAAGAACAAAGGAGAATATGAGAATACCAAAGCATTTTAGAAAACTTGTCAGTGTTGGCAAGGCAAGGCAAATTTATTTATATAACACATTTCATACCCAAAGGCAACCCAAAGTGCTTTACAGAGTACAAGAAACAAATGATAAAAACAAGACAGTAAAAACAACAAAAACAAGACAGTAAAAAAGTAGTAGAGTATTAAAAGGTGCACACTCAGTTTCTCTTCACAGCTCACATTAACCTTAAATAGATCAAAGCAGAAATCAAACTAATAAAAACAATATTTAATACAGAACAATAATTTAAAACCACAACCTCTAATATACATATACACTCATACTGTAAATTGACATATGTATTCCACGTGTTCTACAATATCCTCTCTTGCAATACAAAATCTGCTCATAGCAACTTAGCATTATTAACATTTTTATGTTAAGGCACTCACAGAATCTGGTTAAGGCTAGGGAAAGATTATGACCTTGGTTAAATATTTAAAAAGTCAAAACTGTCTTGAAGCATAAGACTTGACATGTGCTTTTGTTGCCTAAACTGAACCACACGCAGTACTTACAAACATAATAACTAGAAGACAGGGTTGCAGAGATGAGTGGCTCTTGTGTTTTCATAAAAACAAACAAACATATAAGTTATTGATGTACCATATAAAGGGAGGGACTGTTAGGTTTGATAGGTATAAATAATTCAGTGTCATCAGCATATGTGGATAAGTGGAATAAAATCACCACGAGATAACACTTAAACAATAAATAGTAATGGACCAAGTAATGAGCCCTGTGGCACTCCAAATATTACAGTACAGTAATGTGTAGTGGGTTTAAAGTTAGGAGCAGTTAATCTTTATTGTTAAATGTAACCAATGTTGACTCTGGAAGGAGACAGGCCACAACTCCAGGTGTCGAATGCTTTGTATTGCTATCCATCCACCCCAAACTCCTCTAAAAGGATGCATGTATCTCACGAATTAGTTCATACAAGGCGTTGTCCGAACACATCTAAAAGGTAGACATGGGTCATGGGTCAACAAGGACTTTTAGTGGATATACTTTTCATGGCCGCAATTGCCCACAAGGATTACGTTGCAGCCATTGCAGCCTGTTCGCGGATGCTGGCAGAGGCGATCTACTGGACCAATTCCAAAACTTTTGGTAAGTACTGGTCATTTCGACCCCAAGATTTGTAAAAAGTTTCCCTTTAAGAACGCATTTGGTTGTTTGTCGTTTGGGAAAAAAACCCCACCAATGTTTTCATTTTCTGGAGAGGACAGTCTTGAAAATAAACAACTCCTGTCTAGAGGATCATGAGCCAGACATTTAACCTCCAGCTACACTAGTGGAGCTGCTGTGCAGTATAAATGTCCAGCTTTGTAGAGCATATGTTCACAGCAAAACCCTTCTGCAGGAGACATAAAGGTTACTCAATAACAGTTTCTGCCCTGTTGTTCTGCCTTTCAGACAAGGCTGTAAGGATATAAAGGCCTTAACTATACGCATGCTGCTTCCTGGAACAAACCTAATATCTTCAATTCATTTACCAGCCCACCTTAGATAACCTTTGCATTGCTCGCACCTTTTACGTAGCCATCCGCCTACAGGAACCACCATTTAATCTGACCCACAAGCCTCAGCATGTATTGAGTTTCATGAAAGATCGCTGAACAATGACCCAGATATGGGCGGTGTGTGTGGAGGGGTGGCTGACCAGTGTGCCAATAACGTTTGTGGTTTAGTGCTGCCTCCGGGCTGTCTGTGTAGGTCATGTGGTAGTTTACATTTGTGTCAGAGAGGCAGAGGCAGTATTGACATGTCCTTCACATGTGACTGCCGGTGGGTAACTACAGGGCATCTGCTCCTCAGAGTGACACCAACATCTGGACTCTTTCACTCTATGCTTGACATCTACTGCAGAATATTCGGATTGTATTCAAATAAATGTAGGAATTCTAGTTAAAGTTGCTAATCTATTGTTTGGGCTGTAAACAAATCACTGACATATTAGCGTAAGTTCCATCAGGGAGATTATCTTTATGCCTCATTCATTCACATCTCTCTCTCTCTCTCTCTCTGCTTCTCTAAATCAGCTGATCATGGGGCGTTTACTCTCTCACTTACCCAACCAGATTTTGCCACGATTTCCATCAGCCAATCATATTGCTGCTGTCATTTCAGCGCGGTTTCGTTGAGACCTTCCTCCACCCCCGTTCACCTCCAGTTCACCTCATTCAGTGTGCGGGTCAAGCTCATCAGAAGTCCACTCCTCATCACATCCAGATCTTCTGCCATCCTTCCACCACCACCACCAGTGTCTAGACTCCATCGGGGGGTATCCTATACTTCTCACGGCTTCCCCACCCCCCTTAAAATATGATGATGTCACAATGGGGTCTAATTGGCAAAGATTCTTCACATTTCTCATCTTGTTATGCACGTGTCAATAAATACTGTCTGCCTGCTGTTTGGTGGCGGCCAGATAGTGTAGAGTGGGTTAATCAGAGCTTTTTCTCTGAAAACAGCTGCCTGTTGCAGCTGGAAAAGACGCAGATGAGAGCAGTGAGAAAAAAACAAAACATGAAAGTTGCCGGAAAGTCTGTAAAGCCAAAACAATGAGCCAAAAAAGACGTTAAAATGCTCCGTAAAGCTTGGGTTAAAATTCTCTGTGGGAATGTTATTACAAGTGACCCCCTTTTATATTCATTCGTATGTAGTCATGTGATCTATTGTTATTATAAAACCATTCAATAGTGTAGCTTTAATATCAAAATATAAATTAAATATTATTATCATTGAGTGTGAAAGTTCATTCTTGACCTTGGAAACAGTACTTTGACAAAAAAAATCTTATTCATGACAACTGAGCAAAATCCACCCACTGAGGAAGACTGTGAGATGTGGTTGAAAGCACCAGAAAAATCTAATAAGTGGACCTTGGCCGTAAAGATTTTTTTTGTCAAATTATTATTATCATCATTATTATCATCATGTTGTTTTTCTTTTTGTGCCATGTTGTCTATTTTTTTTACATTATCATATTTTAAGTGTGACTGTCCAGTATTTTTAATATTTTATGAGAACATTTCTTCAAATTTTGATTAACTTTGCATCTTAATGACTTCAAATAAAAAAAGTATATGAATAAAAAAAAAGATATACAGTAGATATATCTCCTATTATAAATTAAAGACAAAAACGTATAGATAAACAAACAACATAAACATGTACACCTAAAATAAACCTTTCACTGAGTTTGATCAGTATATTCTCGAAATGTTGTGTAGTAAATTTATTTCCTACAATGATAAATAAAATCTGAATACTCTCTTATAGGATGTTATTGCACATTAATTAATTTTCACATGTAATAAAGTTCTACATTTAGGCAACATGACTCTCAGACACACGTCAGGTGAGATATTAGTACTGTATATGAACTGAAAGACAGTATTTCAGAGGGTTTTGTTGTAGAAACACGTTTCTAATTAAGCCGGTGTACTACCTCAGATGTTTCCTGTCGCTGCCAGGTGCATCAGACCTGCATCATCATGAGATCTCTTGAGGTCATTATGCATGTGGGTCAGACGTACGTACTGTAGGCAGGTTACGCCCCGGCTACTGAATGCATCACACTCTACATCAACGACAATTCAACTCTAATCCTTTTTGTCTCCATAAATAGAGTGAAATGTATGGCCAACTGTCTGGAAGTCCTGCACTGTTTTCTGTCCTCAGTGTCAGCAGATTGGGGATATTTAGTATTTCAGAGGCCGAAATAATTTCATTGGTTCAGTTAAACAAATTTAGTAATAGATTTGTTTTCTGGCAATCATGCAACACCACTTAAGTCCCACTTTACACAGCCCGGCACATCATGTCTGATCATTTTGGTGAATGAATTAGTAATTAATATGCCACGGAAGCTGTAGACGTTGGATCAGAAGATATTCTGAAAGTGAGGCTTTGGCTTTTTACAATGATTTCTTTTTCTTTGGATTTTCCATTGATAAAATTGAATGTAATAAATGTCTCGGTTTGAATTTTCTCCCCCTGTTCAGCTGTGGAGGTTAATAGCTACTCATGCTAACTAACAGGTTGAATTTTATTTGTTTATTTACACAAATATGTCACAAATTATTAACTCAAAGCATGATTATTACACCGTGGCAACTTTGTTTTGGACAGTGAGGTACAACATCATCCATGCTCTGATGATTACATCACTTCTCATACAGTATATATTGCAGCCTGAACCCTCTGGGTTGTAGAATAAATAAATTGCTATGCAAATCAACATTACAACTTCTAACACCCAATCAAATCACCCTGTTACCCAGAAGAGAGTTGGCAACTCTGTCTGTGCTATAAATAGCTGCCTGAGTGTGGAGTCTAGTGCAGAACACCATGCATCATAATGGGACCATTACATAAGGTCCTGTCCTGTGCGTCTACAAAGCCTGACTCCGGGTCTTCCTTCCCGTCCGTCTGAGGCCACACACTGATGCTGGCTCCAGGTAACAGACAGCTGGGTCCCCCTCACTCATTATACGTCAAGCAAAAGAGCATTAAGAGTAAAGAAAGACTGACATTAATGTACAAACACTTAATGTTAGCCTGTAGGCATCTGCCATCTTCAGGAAACGTCTCAGGATGTTAGGGGAGTACTAATCATTAAAAAAAGGGTTTCATTCCAGACTGCTACGTCTCCAGGATGAAAATGACAACAGGAAACATAATACATCCTGGGTGGCTACGATTAGGCTGCTAAACACTTTGTAATGTTAGGAAGTCAAAACGTTGCAATGTTTCAAGTCGGCGTACTTTTTAAATATTTAAAGCATGCATTTTTTTTTCATATCTGCCTTGTAAGTCACGTCACGTGTTCTCCTTTGAGAAAAAAACTCAGGAACAGAAAGGGAGAAATTAATATTTAATTATTATTTTTATTATATTGGTTTCAAGATGGCGCCCCCTATTTTTGCATTAATTCGTCGGAATAGACTGTTTTTCCGGTAGCCTGACATCGCCTCAGTTTATTTTCAATTTCCAAGGGTTGTTATCAACGGGCGCAGACCAAAATGCCTCTGGATGCAATTGGACCGAGACCAACAACCAACCAGAGCAACGAAACGTGTGACGTACCGCTTAGCGAATGCTGTCGGAAGTACGACAAACACATCTTTTATGTGCAGTTGTTTGTTTTTCTTTTAATCAGAAAGTTCCACATCAGCGGCAGCCATCTTGGTTGTTTACGAAAATGCCTCAACGGCGCTCCTCTGTAGGCATCGTATCCAACCCGCCCCATGTTAGATAAACGTTTGTGACATGAACTTGCAGATTCGTCTGGTTCCCAGGCTAGGTTTCAGGAACAAACAAAGCAAAATCATCTGGTTCAGTGATCGTTTGCGAAGAATACAAATAATGTGAATAACTTAACAAGCTGCATCATCATAATGATAAGTTAGCATCAGAGCTCTTCACCCAAGAAACGAGCTGCTGCAACACATCGTAAGTTAAGCAAGCTGTCGTCTTTTTGATCCGATATCTGTGGTAGATGTGGTATGTATGAACTTTCTAAGTCCTTACATGCTCGGCACATGTGCCCTATAAAAACATTAGTTTAGTCAGACATGTCTGACAGCTGAGCCTACAGGGAAATGCAGTCCTCTTGGGGAAAGAACATATAGAAATACTGTATAATGACAAAGAAGCATCATACATGTGTTTGCATCAGCCCACGTTTGTGCATTCTTGCGTGTGTGTGTGTAGTGGGACTCCCCTCCATCCCCATGCAGACAGTTGGTGCAGAGCATTGAACTATATTATCATAGCGTGAGTCACTGGAACATTCTGTGGCACCGAGGGAGCAAATCACATTTGTTCGCTCTTCCCATCTGCCGTGTAATGAGGAAAAACAGGAGAAAAAAGAAGGAGACACACACACAAATAAGTTAATAATAAGATGTTTTTACTGATGTGTGAAGTTAGTTTAAGTGTTTACACAAAGATAAAATCCATATCTGCAGACTGTAGATTAAATAGAGATTTAAAAATGATAAAATAAAGATGAATGTAAGTTAAATTGATAATCTGCAAAATGTCTTTTTTATTGTTTCCATCTTTGCTGCTGAACGCTCATTGCTGCAGTGTTTTTGCGCTTCACTTCCCAGAGATCGCCTGTCAATCAAACAGTGTGGGCGGGACTGATGTGCTTTTCTTTGGGATTTCTGTTGATGCATTTTTTTTTTGGACTTTCTGCAGCTGGTGTTCTTTTCTTTATGAAACGCGGATCCAAGACTGTGCCCCTCAAACTCATCATGACTAATTCACATGACTGGCACTGTTCTCATAACTAAAGACCCTTCCAGGAGTACTAATGAGTGGAAGCACGATCATGCATTTACTCCAGGTACTGTAGCAGTCGCCAGCACATCAAAGGCGATGTTGGTGGAGTTGTGTGGTGCATTCGGGCGTTCACAGGTTTTCCTGACCACTGCTGATGTGATTTGTCCTCGACCCAGTGAGCAGAACACATTCTTACGCTAAGCCAAGTGCACATGGGAGACCTTCGTGCCTTTTTGCCAGAAGTCAAGTAAGGTAGAATAAAGATGTATGGAGCCGATGGAACCTATTATTTGAACCCAAACCATGATCTTTTCCTAAACCTAGGTTTCGGCACCAGAACTACTTGGTTAGGCGTTCTGCCCCTCAGCGCTAACGTCTCCCACGTGCAACACAAGTGCTGTGATGATATCGAACTGGCATGCGATTATCTTCATTCACATCTCGTGGGGAGCAGCAGAGGAGCTGCTTTCCTCTGCCTTTCTCTGATGGTAGTGAAGGAAAACAGGAGAGGAGAGAAATATTTCATTTATGTTTCCATCATCTTTTTGACAGTGAAATTGTTCCTTCATTTTTGAGTGTTTTGTGGTGTTTATCGTTGGACAGTGTTTGTGTTTTTTTTGAGTTTTTTGTGTATTCCATGTTATTCTTATTGTCAACAAATCCCATGAAAAGACAGAAACCAACTATGAATTGATCCGACTAACAAGTATTGTCTCTGTATCCAAAACCTGATAGCTTATTCTAGACTAAGAGTCTACAGCCATGCTAGCTGCTATGTGAGGCTGTACTTTGAAACAGTGGGTCTTTGAGCTGAATGCTAACACTAGCATGGCAGTTTACTCACAATGACAATGCTAACGTGCTGTTGTTTACCAGGTATAATGTTTACAGTGTTCACCATCTTAAATTAGCATGTTAGCGTGCTAAATGAGACATTTCACTCAAAACCACGGATGTGAACCTCATGGTGGCGCCAGAGAAAACAGTCAGGGAATCATCGAAGTCAGTAGCAGTCGTCCTCTTGGAACCACGAATATCTGAACAAAAGTTTGTGCCAGTCCATCCAGTAGATGTTGAGATATTTCACAGGATATGTGAAAACCTTGACCTGATAGTGGTGCTACAGGAAAAGTCAGATGATCGTTAAAGTCAATGGGTTCATCCAGTGGGAACCATGAACGTTTGTGATGACCTGAAAGAATATCTTGTATCTAAGGCAAATTCTAATTAGATCCATATATTTTCTGTTTGAACAGATTGTCAGAGCTTCATAACTTTAAAAACCATCAAAAATGAATTAAGACAGGTTTGTGTATTCCATTTTTAGATGTTTACAGATATCATTTACATCAGTCTGACTATTAATAAAATACTGGCCAACTTAACCAATTTGATTTATCACACAAATGATTCAGAGTCTGTTAAAAAGCTGCCATTGCGCTGCCAAGGATGTTTTTGCTGCCTTTTACATTAGAGCGAGCCCTGCGAGATCTAATTCTCATTGACTGTCTCATTGATCGCTGGCATTTCCCCCCTGTTCCGTTAAGCGAGACCCCGGGCAGAATTCCCTCACTGCCTATTAGTAGGATTTCATGTAAAGGTGAAGGCCATATCCTTCTACAGCGGGATCAATATGTCAGCTTCTCGTCCTGTCGGTGGATCGCTTCAATAACAGATCATTAAAAAAGCAGAGAAGATGAGCGCAGCAGCACAGAGGAGTGCTCTTAATCGTTGAATGCTTAGAAACTGGAACAGGTCACGGTTAATATTGTCATGTTATACTATACGGACTGTATTCCATTAGAGACTTCAGCAGTCGGAGTTGGACAGATTAAGTAATCCCTTTTACTTATATCTGTCCTTATTTATTTAGATTTTTATTTAGTTTGTATTATTATTATAATTATTTAATTTATTATTTATTCACTTATTTATATATTCTTTTTTGTTGTTATCAGCTCCTTGCCTGACGTGATAAGTACATTTTTTGTTGTTGTGGGAAAAAAGAGAAAAAAAGTGTCCCATGATGGTCCGATGATGTGATTGTAACACTGTCATGATGAACTGCACACTGAAAATATGTGGCCTGATCTATCTGTATACTCTTGTTAATGTTTTCAACACACAGGATCCTATTTTGTGCATCTTGTATTTTCTCACTTTGAAGTTATTTTAATGGTACACACACACACACACACAAACTGCTGTTCACTGACGTTATCTGCATCTGTTAGGTGAGCACATTTGTTAAGATGTGTGGTATTTTGGTGAACCCACCGTGAGCGCTCTGCACATATGTACAGTGGAGTAAAGCCATCTGCAGACCTGTTAATATGACACATTATGAATATTCACACCGCCGCTTCTGCTCCTCCAGTTTTCACAAAATCCAGTCATTTACATAATCTGCATACTGTGATGTTTTCACGATGATTACTACACAATTTCACACTGATGTTAATATTTATTTTCACGCTGCTTAGGAGTGAGTCACGTGATTAAGCAACAAGATAAAAACGTACATAATTGGCAGTTTCATCATATTTCAAACTCATCTTAATGTTTGAAACTGTCATCAGCACATTTACTGTTTATCACCACACAACTGTTTATTATGTATTTAGGTATCATTCTGTGAGACAGAAGTGTTTTTCAGTCGTATATTAAAGACTGTGGTTTGTCTGGTGTGATTAATCAAGACGTTTGTATTGATGTTCATATAAAATGTCACATTTTACAGTGATGGAACAAGTCTGAAGACCTTTATATGGATTATGTCTCAGGGATGGTATCAGGGTTCGTACAGCTTTTTAAGAGGTAAATTCAAGCACTTTTCAAGTGCTTTCAAGGTACCTAAAACAAAAATGTCCAGACTCTCAAAGCCTTTATCATCACATCTAAATTGTTACTATAAATGACAGGAGACAACAAACAAATAAGACGACGGGATCGTTTCATTTTAAATATTAAAAGATTGTTGGTTTACATGAGTGATTGTGTCGATGATGAAACACCAGATTATGTTGAAAATCAAGCACTTTTCAAGGAGTATCTTTGAATTCAAGGATTTTCCAAACTTTCAAGAGTTTGTACAAACCCTGTGTGATGACGTGTATCGTGTTGCTTTGTGTGGAGACAGACCTCACATTTTATATTCAAATATATATAAATTATATGGAATTTTTAGCTTTAACACTTTAACAATTATGTTCACTTTTTAACACCAAACTCTGATTCTCTTGATGTTCTTGCAGTTGTTTCCTTTGATGTGTGACCGGTTTGTTTCTGCTCGACCTCAGGACTTTAATATACGTCCCTGAAATAATGTTGATGTGTGGGTTTCGTTGAACACAGGAGCCACTTGTAAACAAGATGTTGATTTAAAACTAGACTTTTTAAGGCGGGGGGGGATAACAGCACCATCTGCTGTGGACTGTTTGTCACTCCCACATAAAGATCTGGAGGTTAGGAGGAGGAATTCATATGACCAATCTGCCGTTTAGAAACACTGCACAACCTCCAGGAATTCATTTTGAATATTTTTATATTCTGCCGGGCCTATATGCTTTTTTAGGAAATCAAAAACGGAGACATGTTGAGCAAAATGACAAATGTTTTACTGCAATGTGAAAAGGGAAAACAGTGTTGTGCAAGTCAAAGGTAAAATTAAGGCATAAGTATGAGAAGCATTTGCTTTATAAGAGGTATATGTTGCATAGTAAAGGCAAATAAAAATCATTTACACAGTACCTCAGATGAAATATAAAAATGTGAATTTTAGTAATTCAATTAGCAGTGCAGCACCTCTGTCATTTTAACCAAAAGCACCGGAGACATTTAGAAAGAGTGAAACTTCTCCGAAGAAATGTATCGTGATAAAAATGTTTAGCACTTTGCCTTGTGTTATGACTAATTTACATGATAAAGCTTTAGTTATGAACAGACTTTAACCAGCTATACACACAAAGTAAAAAGTGAATCAAGCAGAAGCTGAAACCACCGCTTTGTCTCGCTCCTCCAATAAAACAACAGCAGAGCTGATGGACGTCACATACAGATGAGGTCGAACACACAGTTTGAGGCGATTAAAAAATGTGTTACTGTGGAATCATTATGACTTGTAAAGATACACTCTTCAGTGCGTCAGCCCGCGGCGCCTCGTGTCGACTCAGTCGGCCTTCTTCTTGATGCGGAGCAGCTGAGAGAAGCTCTGCAGAGCCCAGTACAGCAGAGAGAGGGAGACAAAGGCCTGGGCAACACAGACAGAAGGGGGTTAGGATCAGAGGCCTCATGTCTTTCCGTTTCCTTCAAAACGTTGGCCGTGACTCTGAAGAGACTCAGAGAATTTGAAGACATACTGATTTAGCTGCGGTGATGATCTAAAGTGTTATTGAGGTATTGAAAACTGATAATAGCAGCTCTGTTGAAGGATGAAAATCTGCTCTGAAGATATTTTTTTGAGTGTTAATGAGCTGACAGCTGATAGACATGCAATAAACACTTTGCCGTTATATTGAAGCACCAGTGTGTTTTAATTAAAATTCACATATCTGCCTGCAACTAAAGATTAGTTTCTTCATCGATTAATCTGCCAATTCTTTTCTCAATCAACTGATTGTTTGCTTTTGAAAATTTCAGAAAATAGTAAAAAGTATAAAAAATAAAATACCCAGAGGACAAGTTGACATGTTTAAATTGTTGTTTTGTCCAGCCAACAGCCCAAAACTCAACTGATGATCATAGAAGACCATAAAACCAGCAAATATAAAATTCATATTTGAGAAGCTTAAATGACAATTAATCGCTTGTCGATTGTTGTTTCAGCTCTAGATTTCTGTAAGTGCTACCGCTTTCGACAGAGTTTAGTACCTTATTAGAACAGCAGCCTTTTTTTAAACCTGAACTTCACTTTTTTCCTTGCATTCATTTTAACCTTTCAGTCATTAATTATATAGATTTTTTTTCCAAAATAATTATTTGATTAAAGGCCTGATTTATCCCTGAGTTTCCCTTCCAATTGATAAAACTCACCCTGCCTTTAGGAGCTGCTAAAACAATTTAAAAGTGTCATACTTAAAATTTAATGTTGTTTATTAGAAATGAGTAGATATTTACTTAATGATATGAATATGTTATTTATATCTGCAGGACATTATTAATTGGATACTCGTCCTCCTCACTGTTAGTTGCTCTTAATGTTGTTCGACTAAAGATGTACGCAATTATTCTAACTTCCTTGTGTAACGGCTTCACTTCAAATTGTACATTGCAAAATGTTACAGTGAGTAAAATGAAACTGGACTACCACAACAACAAAAAGGACCCATGACATAAGAAGTGTGACAGGTATCATTTACGAGCAGCGAACACAAAGGCAAACACTGAGAGTGAGTTCCTAATTGAAAGAAAACAGTGAGAGCCTTCAGATGCAGCCGGTCTCAGGATGATGTAGAAAGCTGGCTCAGAGGTTAAGGAGCAGGTCTTCTCCCCTGATGCTCTCACGACGGGGTCACAAGGGTCACCGGCATGGGCGACCTCACTATTCGGAGAAAGTTGGGGGGAGGGCTCTGCCAAAAAAACAGCCCTTGCCTCCACCCCTCGCTGCGTTCTGGCCCATAAACTGCATCCTACATCGCAACCCGAGCCAAAACCAGACCGCTGTCCATCACAGGCGAAAACGGCCTGATGGGAAAAAAAGCAACGTTTCCTCGTGGACGCGGGCAGCTGTTTTCCACCGAGAGAGACACGAAGCGAGAGAGAGTATAACTCTGACCTCTCTCTGCTTTTCTACCTCTCTCTACCTGCTCTGAATCCGGCCTCCCCACTGAGAGAATAAAAGCTTGACGATAGACGAAACAAAGGACAAGAAGCGACTTATCAGGGGTGTAAAGAGATTCATAACAAGCCCGTCCTCTATTTTTTAGTGGCCCTGATCCGTAAAGTACCCACATTCCCTTTCACTGTCCAAATATCATTTATATATCTGTAGTTTTAATCTCCAAATCAACCAAATACGAGTTAAATCACAAGATTATAAAACTGTATTCTGACCAGTGGTGGAAAGTACATTTACATATTTACTGTACGTGAGCACATTTTTGTGGTACTTGTACTCTACTTGAGTATTCTCATTTTATTATACCACATTATACTACACTACACGTATCTGACAGCTATATTTACTTTTCAGACTGAACCTAATAAATTACACGTTTTATAAAATATGATGAAACTACCCGACAGTATATAACGCAGGTAAAATTAGCTCCACAACATTAAAATGCTGCTTTTACATCAAAGCATCCGTAATGATAATCCAATGTTATAATATATAATAATACAACGCTGACCTGTATAAAGACTATTTTTTACTTTTAATACTTTAAATACACTTTACTGATAATACGTCTGGACTTTTACTTGTGATTTAGTACTTTAAAGTGTGGTATTGCTACTTTTACTTAGGTAAAGTAGAATCTGAATACTTTTTCCACCACTGATTCAGACACAGACAAGATGCAAAATAATAATGAACACCTGTGTACATAATTACTATTAAAGATGTGATAAACTGCTGATCCATCCAGGAGTAATTATTATTACTATTATTACTATATTTATTACTGATTTGTAACGATTTCCATCCCTCCTGACACCCAGTACTCTTTATTCATTCAAGTAAAAAAACTCTAAAACAACAAAACTAAATTCGAGGGAACAAATAAAAACATTTTAAAGAAGACATTAATTGCTCATTCCTTACAGCAAGGCAAGGAGCATCACGGATTACTTTTCATTAATTTGAACAGTGATGCAACATAATAAAAGTCAAAACTGATACTGATTCCCAAATAAACTTCTTCCAATCACAGGTAGCTTTGGAGCTGGTAATGATTATATGGTCAAATAAATGCCGTATTTAAATAAATAAACCAGCAGAAAGTGAGGCAACGTTTTTAAATTGTATTCATGTTTCTATGGTAAGATTAACTTTTCCAACAGGTTTACTAGAGGTTGTGGGTAGTGTAGTTTCTCTGAAGGAAATCAGGAATAAAACCCAAAGCAAAAATCTGGATTCACACAACTTGTTCCTCCTGATAATAATAATAATAATATAATAATAATCCAATTAATACAGTTTAAACATGACGGCTTAAAAGTCTAAATTCCTTGCAGGGAAAACAGATGGAAGATTACAAGTACATGAAGTTGCATTGCGTCCATCTTGGAGAAGGATTGGGATCGAGAGGCTTTGGCAGAACCTCGCAAATCATGTTTCACTCAAACAGACCCGAAACATGACAGAGGTTTCTATCAAAGCCGCATGTTGAGGCAAAGGAAGGAAGGGCACCTATTTTTCTCTCTGTTCCCATCTCTCCTCATTCGCCCCACTATGCTACACTTTAATGGACTCTGTAGGAAATCCATGTGGGACAGATTACATCGTGGAAGGAAGCGGGTTTGATCGTCTACAAATAAGCACTACGGCCAGACAGCAGCGGCTCCCAAAGTAGAGATCTCAGCAAATCGACTCACACTCACTTTGTTTTGGGCAGAAGGTACTTTGTTAAGGGTAGTAATACAAAAAGCCATGGACATGTGGTTTTTGTAGATTTTCTCTGCTTCTTTGTTGAGCTGTATTTACTCGGAGGGGAGACGGCTCTTTCTCAGTACCAATCTGTTTTGGGTCGTACTCAAGAGCTCCACTGAAGAACACTGTCCAACACTTCTTCTAACTAACTTTAACATGGTAGCGTGTGAAATTAAAGAGGTGCTGCACACTTAAACGTATTTTTAGAGCTGTAAACTAAATAATATGACTGTACTGTGATGAAACACATTAATGCTGGTGTTAATATTAACATTTGTGGGGTTTAAAATGGCTCAACACACCATCTCCCGTTTTAAATCAGCTCTGACCTTGCAAGGCCAATGTTGACATAGAGTCAACCAGTTGGGACCTGTCTACGTCATGAAATTTATATAAAAAATACTCTAATCAGTGTCAGTCAGTCTCCTGACCCACACACTACGTAGCCATGAAGCCACGCCTCCTACAGGTGTTGTTCCTTCACTCGTTGCATTTTTAAAATTTGCTGGGAGAGACGGTTCTAGCAGAATTTGAAGGTGTAGCTACACTTTAATATTTAGCTCAAAGTTCACCATGGTCATTAGGATTCATGGTAACACTAATCGCCAGACAAGAACATCAATATTGCACGACATGTTTTAATGCCAACGTTTTTAAAATTCCCACTTTCAACAATATCTGCACATGGCAACTACGGCATGGTTAAGGTTAAAGACAGATCTTAGTTATGGTGAGTAACAGATGGTTAAGGTATGGATAACGTTAGGCAACTAAAACACTTGGTAACGTTAGGGAGTGATTGTGATTTTGGGTAATAAGAAGGCAAACGTTAATTGCAGGTCCTGTGAAGGGACGCCAACTTCAATCTCCTAAATGAAAGTCAGGCGTGCTACACACCCATCCACACCCGGACCTCCACTTTCTGCCTCGCTCCTTAAACAGGACACTACCGTCTGCACTGGCACTGCATGTTGGAAGTGCAGAATCGTCCAACATGGATGTCATTCCCAGGGATACTGGGCTGTCCTCTGCCGCCACACTTAGGCCAAACTTTAAATGTTTGTGTCCCACTAGTTGTAAGGATCTAGGAAGGGCTGGATATGGAGTGTAAGTGTAACATGTCAACTTACGTTCACCCAAAATGTAATAAACTAGATTATAGCTGGCTACATTAGGTGACTTGACTTGTGAATAGATGCACTGTATGCACACCAGTTTACAGGACTGTCATGACTCGAGGTGGTTAGCTGGCTCCGGCTATCTTGTAGTTAATTTAACTGTCACGTCTACGAGAGGGACAGACTGAAAAATGACTCTGCACACTGATTTGAGCTCTCCGTTTGCATTTGTTGATGAGGTATCATGTCTGGATACAAGAGGTGAAGCCTGTGTGGATTTAGTCTGTGCCTGACATGTATTCAGGTAGCTAATGTTGGCCAGCCAGCTGTCTGCAGATGTCAAGAAACACAAACAGCAGGAGCAGATGAATTAGTGCGCAGACATTATTTCTCTATCTGTGCTGAAACTGATTATTAAAGTGGATGGACTCTACTTAGCTGAAGCATCTGGTACTGACGGCCCATAGCTCTATGATTTTAAAATATGTGTACTGTCTTCCACAAGAAGACCTAAAATATGATGTTTCAATCATTTCCCGAAGCTTCAAAAAAGTTTTTTATTTTTAAGCCATATTAGCGAGCTCTAGATCACAGAACAGCAAAGTTGCGTTTCCACATTTTGAAATAAACTTTCAAATTAGACATTCAGTGGGCATTACAAGCCCACAGCCTTTTAGTAATAATACTGTAATATTCAGATGTCCTAAATCGCTGATAGCTGAATAGCTGCTTCATCTAAAAAAATGTCCTTCTGTTCTGTTTTTTCTGGTTTAGTTTTAGTGTCCCAAGATGGTGTCGACACTGTTCTTAAACCTTTGCAGCCTGACAAGACAAATGTTCTGGCAAAACCCCTCAGTACTTAAAACATGGTCAAATGTAAAAATACAAACATCTGCAGCTCCAAAATATCTGTACTGACCTTCAGAATAACACTTGTCAACTCCACATTGTCATTCTGTGTGCTGTTGATGGATATAAGGCATCAAGCAGATACATTAAACACCCCAGGGTGCACTGTGGTGCCCCTGGCGACTGTCTTCCAGCCTTCAGTGGGTTAACATGGCAGAGCCTCGCTGTTCTCCAACGCAGCTGCACTCGTGATTGAAATGAAAACAAGGCAGAATGGCTGCTGTCAGACGTGTGATATATGACCTGTTTCCAGCGCTCCCCTCTCCATATGGCTGCCTACACAGTCCACCAGACCTGGACTGAACTGTATCGGAAAATAATTTGGATTTTTTTCTTTTAACCTGGCTGCGGAGCCGTTGTGGGAGGAGTTTGCTGCATCAGGAACTTTGCTAAATTGGTAAAAATAAACCATAGAAAAATATTTGTTGATACTGTTTGAGCCAAAGCTAGAGACAGAAATTGCACTTCTCACTTATCTGCACACCAGCACTGTGAGTCTTGATACACACACAACAATGTACAAAGTACTAAGCAGCACACAGTCTGTAGTTGCACTGTTTATATATTCTTTAATTAAAGAGAATCTGGCTGATTAGCAGCTTATACAGTCCATTATTTTGTGTTTTCTACCCATGTTTCTTTTAACTTTCTGTTCACAGAAACATATTCTGAGTTCCTCGCTATGTGACAACCCTCTTTTGTAAAGGTAAGATTTCTCATGTACGGGAACATAACGAAGTTTGGGTTAAAATTAGTTTAAACTGATTCGCGCATCTTAAAACAAACCCCAGTATTTTTCAGGGAAAATCTGTAAAAAGAAAACAAAATTAAATAAATAAAAAAGGACAAGTAAAAGGATGCAAGAACATGCCATGCACACATATATCCACACGTGCAGTTACACCTACACACAAAGACTTCCTGTGCGTTCATTATGAGCAGATATAAAGTCTCTGTGCTCGGGTTGTTTGAGCAGACTCAGGAAGGATACGCTGAGCAGGTTAATGTCCCACCAGAGAGTCAGTGTAGTGCCTGCTCTGTAGCACAGCCATGAGAAATATCACTGTCACACTCCCACGCACACGCACACACACACACACACACACACACACACACACACACACACACACTGCAGCCAGACAAAACACATGTGAAACGGCAGTTGCTGCGTGGTGAAAATGTAGCAAAACACAAAGTGGTCTGATGAAATGCCGATTTAGAATGATACAGTTGTTTAGAGGTTTTCCTTTTCACATCTGGTGTTTGTTCTCATTTACCATGTGTCTGCTAGAGGGTCACATGTAAGGTCAACAGCAACTCATCCAGACCACCACGCCTCATTGAAAACATGAGACAAATCCCCGAAGAGTAGCCGTTTTCATATCTGTTCAGTTCACTTCAGAACCCCAGCAGCTTGGCACAACTTCAGCCTCAATAAGAGAAGTCTTCACCTCGTCATTAATAACAGTTCCCTGGGTGGAAGGACTGGCGGACCCGTTGGTGAAGAGCGCACTAGTCAGCAGAAATTAGAAATGCAGAGTAGTGGGCACACGTCCAGGAATAGGGGGATGAAAGACAAACACAAAAGAGGGTGGAATGGACAGGAGGATGCATTTGCTTTTGCCAAATAAAGCCCCTGTTTGTATTTACATGGAGCAATGAGAGGATGCCTGGGTCCATCTGCATGAGTAAGCTTAATGGGATTCCTCAGAGAAGAAGTAGAGATGGATGAGTCTCCGAAGGCCTGTAAGAGGTGTATCTTTACATCGACTCCTTCCATCCACCGACTGATATTTATAAAAATTTTAACAGCCTCTGTTTTACATACCTACTGTGGAGTTTGGAGCCAACTGTTCTTGAAGCCTTTCTGTGTTCCTGCCACATGGGTAGGCAATTCCAAAGAGGCAGTAATCAACGAGTTCAACGGCTGTAATCAGCTCAGCACTGAGAAAAAATGTCCCATCTTTGCCAGCTTGGTCCGAGGTGTTAGCACAACAACAAACACACTAAATGAAGATCTAGCGCCCAATTTAGGTTTATTTGACTAAGACAATGAAATGCAAAATCTGAAATAGGATCAGATGAACTCGTTAAAGAACAAAAACTAGCTCCAAAGATAATAATTCAGCTCACGAGACTGGTTGAAAAGTGCAAGGCTGAGAAGGCAGACAAAGGGATGCTGTGCATAAAGGAAGAAGAAGAAAGGGATGTCTGTTCTGAGAGGCAGGTCGGGACCTCTGAGAGGAAGGTTTGGAGAGGGAGAATAAGGTCTTGAGCTGTCAGGTAGAATATAAGGTTCACAGGATATATGGCCAACAAGGGCAAAGTAGAGAGGACATGAGGATGTTACCTCAGGAGCCCATATTATTGCTTCACAAATAAAATGATTTCTGTGCCCAGGAGCAGTTGAAGGCCTCTGAGGGAGGAGAAATATGTCATATGTAAGAGATCCTATGACAGATCACTGAGCTTTCAGATGCCTGTGAACCTAAACTCAAAGCCTTGGAGAATCAGAAGTCAAGGTCCTGAGCTGTGATGTAGAGCGCCTTCAGGGCTCAGCATGGTCGCTATGCTAACCCACGCGTCATCTCCTCTGTGGCTGGTGTGCTGCTGTCCAGGAGTTGCCATTGCTCTCGACACTGTAGAGGGAGCTGTGGACAAATCAACAGCAAGCACACTGAAAGGTCGCTGTTGAAGAAGAGAGCAGGAACAGCCCCACAGTTTCTTTGTCGAAACCTTTGCAGGGGTTGTTGCCGTTGTACAGCATGTGTGTTTTGTGGTGTGTTTTTGGAAGGAAGAGGAAGTGATTGGGCAGAGGAGTACCACGGACCAACAGGGCAATCGTCAACAAGGAGCCGTGAACAGTCACAAGTTTGTGGGGCCGCCACAAGAACCATGCAGTGGGCCTTAAAATGTGGTTTGTTTTAAAAGGCAGAGAAGGCCAAACAAAAGTCTATGAGCTCAACATCAAGCTCCAAAAAAAAAAAAGAATGACCTGGAGCAGCTGAGAGGGTGAAGTATCTTGAGTCAGGAATGCACCAATCGCAGATTCTGATCTTATTAAGGGTTGGATGATCCAGTTTTATTTTTTTGTTACAATTTTCCTCATTTTCACACACTGATAGCAGCGCCCCACCACGCTAGGCACTGGTCTAACCATCAGGAGCAACTGGGGTTCAGTGTCTTCCTCAAGTACACCTCAAAGTGTGGAGAGGAGGTGGACGATCCCAGGCTTCGAGTTCAGACAGCTCCTTATCGGCCAATACCCTGAGATAAGGTAATGTATCAGGAGATCAAAAGTCAGATTGATGCAACCCTATGTCCCTAAATATGTGACTCTCATTAGACCTTGTCAATTGATTCTTTGTCAATGTAGAAAATATGAATTGGTGGTGCTACTCCCAATTTTGCAACCTTAGATCTAAAGTCTCTCCAATCTTGTAACCCCCCAGCTGCTCACAAAACCTGGCAGCTGGAGACATTTTCCAGCTCACTTCAGGCAAGATACTGCAGCTTGAACTATTGTGAAAAAGGACCATGAAGAATTTCATTTTACTACAATATCAGACGTGTGATTGTAAGCCAGTAAGCCAATGAGCGTGGCGGAGAGAGAGATTAATAAACTGAGTGGAGAGTGATGAAAGCTTGCACTGCAATAAAGATTGCTAAATTAATATGCTAAGCCTTCGTTCAGAACCACTCTTGATAGATTTTACAGTAAAAATCTTTGACTTATTTATATTTGAACTTTATGAAAGTCTTTTATCATTTGTAATGTTTTTGAATTTGTGAGCAGACGTCTTTGGAAATTGGCGTTACAGTTCTGTGAAACCAACTTTATGTGCATTTTAGAAGAGGGAGGAATAATACTGTAAGAAAAAAAAAACAAAAAAAAAAACAGAACAGCTATCGTCAGGTTCAATCAGGTTCACATGTTGGCTCCGGAGCTGTATCATAAACTGGATGACTGTTGTGTTTCACCCATGAATTAAAGCACAAATAGGAAGACAAATTCAAAAGAAAGTCAACGTTGGCCACAGAAACTTACCCCACAAAAGCCAAACTAAATACTGCTAGAGAACCCCCAAAGGGCCAATTGCTGTTAGATTTCCATAGCTTTACCTGGCAAGTGGTTTGACAACATAAACCAAGCGGTTACTCTTTGACGGGCACGATCCCCTGCACATTGAGTGATAATATTTCACACTGTGTACGGTCGACCACCCCGCTGTTTACTCCAACGGAACAGTCCTACCCAGCGTTTCTCTTTCAAATCCCTCCATTTTCTCCCTGGGAGGAGATTTCCTTTCCTTTCCATTCCTGCGAGCTCTCAGATGATGTCATGCTCACCGAGTTTCCATTGCTCCAAACAATCCTGTTAACCTCAGCGCTGCTTCTGCTCCTTACTACCACACATTCCTGCTTCAAAAAAAAAAAAAAAAAGGCAGCTAACCTCTTGCACCTGAGTTTTGGCGGGAGGAAACGACACTCTCAGATAACGCCGACCTCTCACCTGCTGCTGTGTTATCTGCCCGCTCATGGCTGGGATGGCGGGAAAGAGGGGGTGGGATTTGTAATTTTTGCAGACAAGTCAGGTGATGTGTTGAAGATAAAGCCACTTTGTGCCAAGGCTGGGCCTTTGTGTTTGACATGAACTTCATAATATTGATCTGACCTCTTCTTTTGGCTGTGCAGCATTTATCTTTCCCTTGAAAGTTTGACAGAAAATGATCTTTTGTCACTGGAAAACACTATCAGCACATTGATGAAAAGATGGAAAATCCAATGGGGTGTGAAAACAATTTTTATATATATATATATATATTTTGGATTGGACTGGATTACGCAGATTTAGATTTGCTTCTCAAGTGTCAAGCTCGCATGAGAAAATATACCACTTCTCGAACTCATTTATTAAGGACACATCTCAGTCATATTGTAAAATAAAAGCAACGTAGACAATGTTAAAAACGTCTCAGGCTTTTTATTATTCTATTTGGGTCATTTTTTGCTTTATTTAATAACTACAAAAATAGGAAAACTGACATAAAGAACTGGAAAAAAACAAATGGATGGCAATTAAAGTTTTATTTCTGCTTTCTCTTTTAACCCAGAAAGTTTAATCCAAAATGGTTTCTACCCCAACAGGAAGCCCGAAGACGCTCTCTCTTTCTCAACCAAAGACAGGTGTATTTTTATGAGCTCTCCTCTTAAATTACTGGGACTTCACCAGCAGTTAGTGGCCGTTTTGAGAGAATAGCTGCTTAATTACTCTGGGATATACAGCGTCTAAGCTCTGCTCCGCAGCATGTTTCCCTGTGCCTTTAGGCAAATCAGGGGGGCCACACAGTACTACAACCATGTGTTACATCATTACAGTTCTCCACAAGTGCCCCCCTGACACTCAGCACACAGAAATACATGTGTATGTGGACACACACACACATAGACCAGGGGTGGACCAAATAACAGCAGACATTATAATACAACAGCCCTGCAATAACTGTGTTTCTGGAGTTAAATTGTTGTTGACATATTGTCAGAAAGGTGCTGATTTAAGTAATTGTAGTTACTGTTATTTTACAAATCCCATATACACAGAGGTTAAAATCTATAGGTGGGCTTTTATGTGACATAATTCATCTTCTGGCAGCCATACTGACGATCCTCATACAGTGGCATCTTGTCTACAGATGAAATTATTGACGATTAATGATAATCAACTGCTCGATTGACAGAAGATTAATCAGCAACTATTTTAATAACAGGGTTCATACACCTTTTTAAGAGTAAAATTCAAGCACTTTTCAAGCACAACCAAAAATGTCTAGATTCTCGAAATCTTTATCATCACGTCTAAATTGTTAGTATAAATGCCAGGAGACAGCAAACAAATATGACAACGGTTGATTCATTTAAAATATTAAAAGATTTTTGGTTTACGTGAGCGATTGTGTCGATGATGAAACACCAGATTATGTTGGAAATTAAGCATTTTTCAAGGAGTATATTTGAATTCAAGCACATTCCTAACCTTGAAAACATAACGGTTAAAATTAAGCATTTTCCAAACTTTACCAGACTTTGTTCGAACCCTGAAATAATCATATTTTAATAATTCAAGTCATTTTTCAAGTAGAAATGCCAAACATTTGCAGATTCAAGCTTCTCAAATGTAACGATTTGCTGCTTTTCTCTGTTTTATATACTTGTAAACTAATTATCTTTGGACTGTTCGTATCGGTTGGGTTGCGTGCATTCAATTCAGTTCCATGATAACACAAGCTCAGGTCGATAGTAGGGTTGAGACAACTTCCAAGCCTCTGTACAGACAAACAGATCCTCATAATTGGGTGACAGCACACACACACACACACAATGCTACTTGCACAGACAGCACAGATGCAACCCGTCCCCTGCTCATTCACAGACACACACACACACACACACACACACAAGCCTCGTCTCGTCTGAAGCAGCGAGGTCTTCATGCGAGCTGCACAGACGTGGGTTTGGGCGGGCGAGTGGGCGGCTGGGAGCGAGAGGCAGCCCTGGTTTACAGGTCAAGCCTGCAGCTTTACAAGGGAAATCTCCAGAGCCACTATAAATACCACTGTGAGCTTTAAGGGTGCAGTATATCACACCACTGGGTTTGAAGGACCACAAACCGACCTAGTTTTTGTAGTTTTTTTTTCTTTTGTAGTCCCCTCCTTTTCCCAACTGTACAGTCGCATGAGCCTGAATACAATTAAATGTGAATTTCCCCTCCTCCATTTCAAGTGACTGTTAATTGATTGGCCCGACTTCAAAACACGCCCCCCCCCTCACTGCAACAAAGAGCTGGCCGTTCACCTCACGCGTCAGGCCCATATATCATTAAAGTACCTTAAAGTTTGGGGGTGGTTTCGTGTTTTTTTTTTCTTTCTTCCCCTTTGCTACAGTTCTGAGCAAACGGCACAAATGTGTCAGGAACCAATTCACGTAAATTGTGAGGATTTTCAATGAGCCCCACCTGCGAGCAAGACATTTATTCAGCTCAAACTGATGTACTGCGACTTGAAATGAGGCCTAATGATTCGCTTAAGGAAACGTCTGCATAAAACTTACAGCGCTGTCAAAGTGACACAGCCGTGCAGCACGAGCAGCATAAATCAGGACGTTTTTTTTTGCTCTGAAGCTGATTGGGTATGCACTTCATTTAAGACACGACTTTAAATAATTATAATTCATTCAGTTTTATTCCATTTTATGGTGAGAAAAAGAAAAGGTGGGAAAGCCTCGAGTCGTCTTTTTGAACACCTGAGCAGCGCAGATGTGGAGTCGGAGGACAATAAAAGCAGCGATTCAGCGCTCACGTGCAAATCTCATCAGCCAGCTCTAGTTAGCAGCAGACGGCACTAATTGGTTCCAGAAGTGCTGCTCTCGTTCACACTGGCTGAGATGGCAAGCAGCGAGGGCGGGCAGAAAGAGGCAGAAAGAGGCAGAAAGAGGCAGAGAGGGAAAAAAAGAGGCAGTCGTAGGGAGGGAGGGAGGGTAAGTAATGAGAGGTCAGCCGCCATCTACAGTTGGGCTGCCAGAGCCAGAAAGGCACGCCAATTTTATGGTCAATTGGGCGACGCATCTGGACTCATAGATCACAGGGCTGCGGGGCTGGACTTAGCACCCAGCTCACACACAAAACAGACCACACAACACACACAATCACAGCCAACCAGGCTACACACACACACACACCAGGGAAACATGATGCTGTCACAGAGTCATATGAAGATTTACAAACACACACAGTTCCTACAGTTTTATCATCAGAATTTTCCCAGACAATAATTTTATAATTTGAAGATTAGTATGACATATAAATGAAAATTATCCTTCTTTTTCCAGTACTTGTCTCATTAACTTTCCACAGTTACCAAGACCTGGAATAGTTTTTTCAATATGTCCCCAGAGAGTATGTTGTACATTTAGTAATTGGCCAAACATACATGCTCTCTACACTCATGAGCTACTAGCAGGCTAATTAGGTCTTCTTGTGTGTTGGCTTTGTGTTTAAACTGTTACAAAATATGATGACAGTTTCAATGTTGCACATACTGTATTTTGGACACAAATTGGTTCTCTGGTTCACGCTCAACAATATTTTAATGGAGGGTGGCCGGGAGGAGGCCAAACTCAGCGTCCACCCAAATGAACAAACAATTTCCACAATATGTCATTGTGTGACACATTACAGTGAAGAATGATCTGAAATAGTTTTTAGAAACTGTTTTGAACAGTAATTCAAAGGTTTTCGGGTCCTGGTGTCAGTCATATTTAGAAAGGTTGTCAGGCAAATGACTGTTTGTCAGTATATGGCTGTATTCGAAACCGCCTAATATACCAGCAGTACGTACTGATCTGGCCAAAATGTAGCAGGTAGTATGCAAACAAAAGCAGAATCTGCAGTATGCCAAAATACCCGCATGTCGTACCGATTCAGAAAAGATTTCCAGTATGCATCGAACTAGTCTACCTCGCCTACTGTGTCCCACAATGCAAAGCGGTGGCGGTGGTTTGCCATTATGTAAACTTACTTACTCACTTATTTCACATCAGCAGTCACCGAAATCTGTTTCTGAACAAATTTGAGGCGACAAATAAGCTGCTAAGTTGCTGAATCTTCACTCATATTAGATCTACAAGGCCTAATTTAAAAGTTTGATCCGACTTTCGTAAAACAAGGACACAATACTGATCCGACTGCTAGCCTATTAGCTTACTGCTATAATTTCCCATAGAGGTTAGCGAGGTGGCTAACATCAGCTTGCAGTTTACTGCATACAGCCTGTGGTAGCTCATTAGGCGCCGGCATCGAGCTTTTCCAACAAATGCTGTTTAATAAACTGAGCAGGGAGGTCTGAGGTGCTGCAGTTGGACCCTTTTGTTGCCATTAGCCGCGCTTTTGTTAACTCACGCTTTCCAAAACCGGAAACCGGCTAAGCCTGGCCTAGCATACTGCAAAATAAATCAATTTGACAGTTTCATACTGCATACTACTTAGAAAAGCTTGTTCATCAGTAGTATGTAGTAGGGAGTTTCGAATACAGCATTAGATAGAGTTTTAGTCATTGGTTGAGATGGATTGTGGGTAATGTAGGCTGCAGATATTGAAAAGGAAGAAAAATGCATGTAAACGATATCTTCAGTTCTGCTGCATCGATTTTGATCCTTTTTTTTTTTTAAACTGTCCAGCGTGAGTCCAACAATGTTATGGGAGTGCAATGCTAAATCGATGTAGTACTCAGTGTAATCAGTCAGATATCAGCAGACTAGTCACAGTCATGTCAGATCAGATAGACTTCCCTGTTCACATCTTATTTCCACAAGTGGAATCAATAAAGACAATGCCATTTTTAAATGTCAGGCCAAAGAATTGTTTGTATAACACTAATGTAATATGTTAAATGTGCTAAATGTGAGCTATATTGGTCTATTTGTCAGTGGATGAACTATACCACCATCATGACACTGTTACTTTAAATTGCATTGTAACACACTTCAGGTCGTCTTACCTCTGTGGGCACAGCCAAGGAAGGCAGCAGGGGCTTCATGTAGCTGTACCTCTGCACTGTCACCATGGCGACACAGCGTAGCATCTCCAAGACGGCCGCTGTTGGCCTGGACACGAGGTCACATCAACCAAGAACACGACGGTGAGACTTAATGACATTTCAGCTTGATACCTTCACCTCACTGACCTCCTGGCCTTCACCTCGAGGACAAATGTTTCTGTGATATCTGTGAATATCGTAGCTTCAATTTCCAGAGCTGATGGAGTTGAAATAGATTTGACCCCTGACGTCGATGAGGAGCGTCATGGTCTATTAGGAGGCTAATTCCAGCAAGAGATGGTGAAGAGAGTAAAGACACATTCAGACCAGAGAATGCTGTTTTAATATTACATGCCTCAGACGACATCCGGTCTGAGTACGTACTGTTCATTTGCAGTACCTTCCGCTTGAGTGTCAAGCTAACGTTACGAGGAAGATGCATTTCACAAAGTCAGTAAACAGACTGACAGTGCAACTAAGGCACAGCCTGAGAATGTTGAATTCAAACAGATGATTACAGATAAAATATTTATTTTTTCCCCCAGTTCGAACAATAGTTTGAATTTTTAAATCAAAAGATAGTCATAACCAAATAGGCAGCAAATCTTCACATTTGAGAAGCATTTTTGCTTGATGAGTAGCTTTTTAACAATTAATGGATTATCATATGTTGTCGATTAATTTTATGTCAATCATCAATCATCACTTTTGCTCTAGTAGCAGAAGAATGTTGTTTTTCTTCTTTCTTTCTTGTTCTTCATCTTGCGACCCTTCAGATTTATCTTGCGACCCCTTGGAGAGTTTTAACCCGCAGCTTGGGAACCAGAGCCTTCTCTCTTGCTTCTTAGTAACCTCCGTCTACCTCCATTTTTCCCACTGTAAATATCCAAATGCTTCTAATAAAATCAATACACGAACATGAAACGTCAGTACTGTACCTCTGATCCACGATGAAGCCCAGGGAGGTGAGAGTGAGCAGAATGTAGCCGGTCATCCCCAGGATGGTTAACTGGGACAGCATCTAGGATGGATGCCATGAGAAAAAAAATACGGTCGGGAAAAAATACATTAAAATCTAAACCTTAAATTAATATCATGGCTGGTTACGAGCACAGGAGACCTTACTGGGAGAGCAGTCATAAACCGCACGGCTGTTCCGACTGTTTACTTGGCAGTGCCAACCAAAACATGTCTGACCTTCAGCATAAGTGTACTGGCACTTTCGGTATCCATGCAAATGCAATCCGCCTCTTACTGTACACTGACATGCCTAGTTTACACAGACGCCCTAATCATCCCAGATGGGTCTTGACAAGGGATTCGACCACAGTGGAAGAGACTGCAGTTTGAATCCCGATAGCCCCAAAATGGAGCCAAAACAACCAACATCGGAGCAAAAATCCCATGCAGACTCTCACTGACCTTTTCCAGAGTTATATGGGACACACATACACACACACAACTGACTCGCACAAACACACAAAGTACAGAACGTGATGTACGGTCTAGTTCGTGTTCTCTAACCTACGGCCTTGGCTGAGGGCAGCAGCTGGAAGCCCGGTGTCTCCTGAGGATGCCGTGGGCTGTCAGTTTAGGATTATATTTCTCCGACACTCAATACGGAGCCTAACAGCCAAATCTCACATACTGTACGGACCCAGAAGGCCATATATAGTAAACATAAAATCAACCCATCAACAGGATGCAATAAAACTGTATGTCTTTATGTTTATCCAAGAGTCGTTATCCATAAGCCCCCATAAGAACTATATTATCTGAGCCCTCACACGGGAGTATAGAGGGATGATATGATTATGTTTTGCATGAATCAAACGGGGGGAATTCTGGCCTCGATCCATCTCTCAGAGTGAAGGAACAAAAGTCACCCCAGAATGATCATTGCATTAGAGTTCACAGGCTACAGACACAGTTATTTTTAGTAAGAGGTGTAATGAGTGGAGAATTATTTTGGTATTAAAGGTTATGTGAACTTATCTGTGCAGCCGCGACACTACGCTCGAGAGAAAATCCTCCACAAATCCCTCAGTGTCGTCAGGTGGAGTCACATTTACAGAACTGTTTTTAAAAATAATGGAAGGGGAAATGTTCTGTGCTTCTTTCGTCGTGCTAATTTTTAATGTGACCGAGTGTCAAACTGCAGCTGTAACAGCGGAGGACAGAAATGAAAGTTAACATCTGGTGACAGCGGACTGATTGTGTTATTCTGTCGTCCCCCCCGAGACGAAGCAGATTAACTCATTATTCAGGCCGTTATTGCAGCCGTTATTATGATGAAGTTCATGAAGGCTCGTTGGACAGAGTTACCACTGAGAAAATACACCGGTACATCAGTCGTGAAATGTTACTACTGCTATTAAGTTACAAAGATAACACACATCCTAAACTATTCATAATCTGTACAGAATTCAAACACATGGATGTAAATCTTTATTAAAACTACACATGGGGATTGGTTTGCAGAAAAAGATCAGGCATTATTTTAGACTGTTTTATAAGCCAATCACATATCTGTGCCATTTCCTTGCTTTTCAGCATGTCAAAGGATTATTTTAGCACCCTCTGTCTACCAGAGAGGGCAAACTCAATATTGTGGGTCTGTCTCAGTGTCTCTTCTCAAGCTAAGTTACTGTAGTTAGCTAAGGCACTTGCTAACATAATACTGCATAGCTTTCTGATTTAGCTTTAGCTTAACTTACAGCAGTATAGTTAGCCTAAAACTGACATATGGATATTTGACTGAGCAGTGACTAAATGCTGCTGCACATGTCGACACACTGAGTGTCAGGATCCCACAGTGTTCTTCCTGCTGATGCCTCACGTCTGGATCCACTTTTGTCTTCTTAAAGACTCAGTTTTTGGGTTCGGCAGCTTATTAAAACTTAGTTCTGCATCCCACCACACAGCAGCTTTTAGCCATGTTTCTGTTGTTTGCTAACAGACTGAAGTAACAAGCAGGCACCTTCACGCAATACAAAGTCAGTGGAGAGCGTTGAATTGTTTTCCCCTCCGCTGTGGGCGGGACTTAATTGTGCTCTGTCTCTATAGCAGGTGCTGAAATTACAATAACACATTTTACAATCATAAAAAAACACAAATGGAGAGTTGTTCTGAGATGAGATTTTACGACTTGGTCAATTCCCCTCTCTGCCTCTAATAGTAACTGTTTAGCAAACCTACAATAAAAACGTACACGTTGGCCTGCTGATGATGTAATTGAAGAGTAGCTTCACTTGTTTGTAATAACCATGTTTTCATGGCTTCGAATTAACGCAAAGCCCATAAATTGTCCGGCAGTGTATCATCAATTGTCAAACTAAATAAGCGCCTAGCGAACATGTGGGTATAAATACATAACAGTGACATGATTTATTGTTGGGCCGGAGTGCTCACTTTGTTATTTTCCTTCCAAGTCCTGATTGCTGCATCCTGAAGGCTATTTGGGTTGGGAAATGGTTGACTCGACAATTAAGGCGTTTGTGTTCACTGCTGGACCACCAGCTGGCGTTTCATTCGCGGAGAGGGAGGAGAACCCTCGACCCTGGTGGGGAGGTGTGTGTGTGTGTGTGTGGGGGGGGACCACAACTGAAGGAGCACCACGGAGGTAGCGATCACAAAAAGACAGGCCATTTTATTTGGGAGTTTGAAGGGGCTGGGCGTGACAGCACTTTTTGGCTAACCAAAACTATGCCTAGGGAAAAATGCCTTCCAAAGATAACTGCTGAGGAGACCTGTTTCTTTTTTCTTTTTTTTTTCTGAAGGAGGAGGAAGGGGGTCTTTTGGCTTGTCGAGTGGAAAATAATAGACAAAGGTTGTTCTAAAGGGGAATGCCGATCAGTCATTCTGTCATGATGTTAGGCAGAGCTAGTCTTTTCCTGCTGGCTAAGTAGAGGACTCTGCTCGACCATGCACCAGCCACAACAAACTGCATAATTGGGTGAAATAATGTTGGCAAACAAACATGCAGCACTAAGTCTTAAATTAAGAGCCCTGGACCACCTTGTCATACTTTACATGAGGGATTACAGTAGCCTAAACATAACAGTAACCAGTGTGTGACCAGAAGGTCGCCGGCTTCAATCCTACAGGGCGGAAAAGTCTGACTGAAAAAAAGGAACGTAAAATGCTGTCAAGGTGCTTTTTGAGCAAATCAGTAAACCTTCCAATAAAGTTTAAAAACACAATAATCTGTTCTTTGCCTCTGCTGACATTTACAGTTTTGCCTCATGTGACAAATACGTACCATCTTGTTTTCAAACAAGTCGTGGTAAGTCCGCAGCACCATCAGGAAATGTATGACCACATAAACTTGTAAAGGCAGCGAGCAGCTGGGATCATGAGGCACTTCCTTTCCGGTAACCTGCACACGGAAAAATAAAACATGTTTAATTCCCCAATCCCTAATTTCTTTGAAAGTAGAGTCATTTTCTGGACTGGCTGTACTTAGAACAACGATTCATTCAGGTGTTTATAGTAACATGTTCACAAATTTTACAGCATGGCCGAACCGTTCAGAGCAGTGAAAAACTGACTCCTTATTAATAATCAGTGTTAATACATATGAAGTAAAATGTGTTGTGTGTATTTTTTCTTTATGGCGTTCAGGACCATTAAAGCCACTATTCGTTATATAAAAAGTGGATATTGTTACAATTATTCTTTCGAACAAGACATATTGTTGTCGCTTAATGGTACTGAGTGAGTCCTGTGCCAGTAAATATACTAACGATCAGCCTCACACCAACTTTTAATCTTGTTTGTTTACTTTCCTCCTCAACATGTGCACATATATTTTTTCAGATTAATCTGCCAATTATTTTCACGATTAATCGTCTAGTCTAAAAAATGTCAAAACATTTCTGAAAAATGCTCATCACAATTTCCCAAAGTGACGTCTTCAAACAGCCCAAAGACTCTTCATTTACTGTCAGAAATGATGAAGAAAAGCAGCAAATCCTCACATTTAAGAAGCTGCAACCAGCAAATGTTTGACATTTTTGCTTGAAAAATGACTCAAATGATTAACCGATTATCAAAATAGTTGACAATTTTCTTTTGATTGACTGATTGATTAATTGTTGCTACTCTAATGGGTATTTTTCACTATTTTTGACATTTTATAGAGTACAGTTGGCAATTTTACTGATTAAATAATGATATAAAAGTAGTAATATTTTGACTTTAGACTTTCAATCGACTAATTGATGAATCGACTAATCGTTGCAGCTCAATTCTTTTTTTTTACAAAATGATCATTTAAATTTTTTCAAATTAGCTGCTACTACACAATCTGTCCACGTACCACTCTGCAGGACCCCTGGTTGGGAATAACTGCCATGAACAATAATTGCAAATCAAGGACATTTAAGTTAAGTTAATATATTGTAATTTTAGTTGTATATAGTTTTTCTTCGTAATTGTATTAAACCTTTTTGTTAAAGAGTAAGATCCTTTTTGTTTAACCAGAAACAGAAAGTCTCGCTGTGAAACCTTGCGAGAGGTTGAGTTGTTGCAGGAAGACGAAAGGATCTTATTCTTTAACAAAGCAGTCTGTCTCTGTAAGGATCCTTTCCATAATGCCTCTCAGTGGCAAAAACAAGCACTTTTAGTGGACGCACTTTTCATGGGCACAATTGCCCGCAAGGATTACGTTGCAGCCATTGCAGCTTGTTCATGGATGCCTGCTGGACCAATCTACTGGACCAATTCCAAAACTATTAGTTTTTACTATTACAAGACTATTAGTCATTTAGACCCCAAAATTTGTAAAAATAGACCCAGGTTTAAAAATACCAGAGTTTCCCTTTAAGTGGCTTCTCTGTCAGAAATGCAACAGGTGTATGTGTTTATAGCGCAGCCAAACAAACTGTGAGATAAGAAAATGTATCATGTCACGTTGTTTTAATAAAGAAAACTAAATAAGCAAAAGCTAAATTTCCTCTCTTAGGAAAAAGAAAACAGAAAACAAAAGTGAGTCAGTGTGAATTTTTGGACCTTTAAAAAAAAGGAACAAAATGCCATAATTTAACTCATAAAAGTGATGGAGCAAAACGTTCAAACTTCTCTAATGACCTTCTTCCCTTCTCAAATCCTTTCTACCTCTTATGTATTTATTTTCTTCGTGACCAAAATGCCTTTTGTTACTTCAGTCTCCAACAGCTCAAAACTGGTGAAAATGAGTTTGTTGTGTTCCATCTACAAAGTCATCCAGGATTTATTGGGTGTAGCAGTTTCTCCCCAAACACAGAGGAATATATGAGTCCTTTCGTAAGAATTCCCTGAGTCATTTGACCTGTTTTTGTCTGCATGTGCTTCTTGACGATAAGTAATTAGGCCTGAGGGCTTCATGTTGAAACTGCATCCTCTTTGGGAATAAAGTACAAAAAAAACCTGGCCAATCATAGATGCCTGTCTCTGATTCAGGGGGTTTCCCAGGATCCCGAGGAACCAAACCACCACATGTGGGTTCCCCCCGCATCCCATCCCCAACCCTGTAGGTATTCCAGCACGCTGCTCTGCTTATTCTCAAAGAGCTGAAACACGTTCAACCCTGCCTCCTCTTTCCCTCCCCTCTCTTTCCTTTCTTTCCCTCACCGGCAGATATCAACGAGCAGCCGTCTACACGAAGCCTTTCAAGATATTTCGGTTAAACTGCAGCTCTGTCCGTGTTTAGAATCACCCCGCTGGGTTTAAGGGGCCAATTTAATTGTAAAGGCAAAGGGGAGGTTTTTTTTGGGTTTTTTTAAGTGTGAAGCATGAGGGAACTAAACATGTGACACCATCAGCGTTATTTCAAAGCTAACCGCCGGGGCATTCAACTGGAGCCTGTATTTCTTCCTGCACACACACACACATGCACATTCACCCTCAACTTGCATGCGGTTTTAATCCCGCAGACTGCGTTTAAAGACGGTGAAAATGAACTTATTGTGTTCCCTCTACAAAGGCTCTGCAGCTTTTATTTGATGTGGCAGTTCCTTGTAAAACTTGTAGAATAAGTGAATCCTTCAATAAGGAATGCTCTGAGTCATTTAGGCCTGTGTTTTTCCAAGTGTCAAAATGATGGGTAATGAAGCCTGAGGGCATTATTGTGAAAATACGCCTACTGCAGGAACGATGAAAACAAAGGATTTTCTTTTTCTTACTAACCTTGGGATTGTCCTCGTGGTCACCTAGACGAGATTTACCAGGTTTCCAACTTGGACCTTTAAAGAAAGTTGACAATTTGTTGCTGATAGTCTTGTAGGTGTTGGACCTTCTCCACAAATACAAATAGTAGTGCAACTGAAAGAGAATAAAAGTCAAACATCAATATACAATCAAACGCTACATTTAACTAATCAGTGTTAACTAAGCCATAGCTGCGCTAACTAATCCTGAGTAGAAATGTCTCTGCTTTCATTGGGCAGGACGTCACTCACGCTGTGCTCTGCCAACAGCGACGGCAGCAAAAATAATCATAACATCCACCTCCTGGCATTTCATTTTATTGGCCTCCTCCTCCTCAGCTGGGCAGTTTGTTTGGAGTAAAGTAATAATGTTATAGTTACAAAATGGCCACTCAGCCAGAGAGGGAAACATGAGCTCACACCTCATCTACTGAAGGTGTTTATACTCAAATAGATGGAGGTGAGCTGCTCGACCGGTGGCCAACTTATGGAAGCCAAGCCATTGACGGAAGATAGGACTAACCTGAACATGGAGGATTTCAAAGGTTTTGATAGGGAACACCAGGCCGAACACCACTTTGTCTGTCTCTGGAGCAAAGGTACCTGAGGAGGACATGTACAGTTTTACAAGTTTATATTTGCAATGTAAATATGTAAAATAGTATGAATAAAAACCTTTAACTTGTATTCTCTTTTGGACACTTGGGGCCAGCATAACAAGCTGTAAACACAACACTGACACAGCAAATGTCACATCATTTGCCTATTTACATGTCCAGCAGACATGGAGTAAGGGCGTTTTCACACCTATAGTTGGTTTGCTCTGGTCTGAATCAGTTGATGAGTTTGTAAACTTGGAGCGTTTCCCCTTGGTTCGGTTTCTTTTCACACAGAGAAAAATCTAAGCGAACCAAAATGCATCACTACAAACCATGTGAGAACGTTCACATCAGCTTATTGGTCAGATGTGTTTGGGGATGTTACACACTCTGGTACAGTAGGTGACGGCATGCACCACTGACGTTGGTTTGTAGTCCGCCAGTAAAACCAAAGAAGGAGAAGAAGAAAGTAAATAGAGGAAGACGGTCCTGTGTTGTGAACTAATACATATTTCTGTGAGAGAAACATTACTGGTCAATTCTCTGGCTAGCTGCTGCTACTAGAAACAGTTAGCTCAAACTTCCGGAGTATACTGCGTAGTTGGGTCGGATCACGTTCCCACCACAAACGAACCGCACCACAGTTTGTTTGGTACTGGACCGAGACCACCTCCTCTAAAGGGTCTCTGTGCGGTTGTTTTGGTCTGCAATTACTGTGTTTACACCTGCCCAAACAAACCACACTAACCGGGCAAACGCACCAGGGTTCGTTTTAACCGAACCAAACAGGTTAGGTGTGAAAATGCCCTAACATTCACCTGGAGTTGTGTTTGTGTCCACCTGGCAAATGTAAGTCCAATATTCACTCTCCTTTTAGCTCTGTTTTGGTCTCCACCAACTGCTGAGTGAAATATCTGGCTCTTTAGGTAACAAGGACACATACGTTTGCTCAGATGAATACTCCTAACAGAATACTCCAAGAAGTAAAATATAAAACCTGCTACAGAACAGCATTAAGAAAGCTGAGCTCACAGATTCTGGGATCAACCTCTCAAAACCGTCGGCAGCCACAGAGGGAGAAAAAAAGAAATAGCACAGGGGATTTCTGGGTAATGTTAACCTCAAAATTTAATGAGTTACCTCTCACTGATATTTGGTGCAGAATTGCTAAGTCGAGTATAAATGCTACAGGCAAACCTACAGTTTATAGAGTCACTGTTTCCCTTCACTTTGTTGTTATAATGGGTCATACCACAACGTTTGGTTTCCATTCAATATCAAGTAATGACGGGGCAGACATCACACACACCAATACAGATACAAACACCCAAAACACTTAACTAATAACATCTTTGAATACTTTGATGGTACACAGAAGATAGTTATATAAAGTGTGACAGTAAAATTCGGGAGCTGTCATAAACGTTACACACTGAGCAATTTATGTGCAAATCTTAATGTAAAGGTGATTTAAAACAGCAGTAATAATAACAATACATAAAAACAAATGTACATTTCACAGTGCAGAACTTAAACTACACGACTTTGACATCATAAGTCTCTGTGTGGCTACATATCAACACAGTCTGGGTCTGCTTTAACACTTCAAAGTGTACAGTACTTTTCATGACACATTCCTCCTAAAAAAATACATAATCTTGCAGCAGTGAGATGGCTAATCTCTTCTTTGACAGTAGGTAGTGATAATGCTGTAATTTAGTAGTAAATGTTCATTTTAAAGGTTAATGGAAGAAGAGGAAGGGTCTGTATTTTGTGCAAACCAAAGACGAGGGAGGCAGCATTGTTTGCATTTAGTATTGATCCTTCCTTCGGTATGAATATCATTATTTCAGGGTTGCCAACTCTCACGCTCCTGGCGTGAGACACACGCTTTCCCGTTCAGTCTCACGCTCTCATGCTGCCCAAACAATTCTCACGCCAAAACACTGCGACAGCAACAGAGATGAACAGTCGGACCATACGTACGTACGCGATGCTTATCGCCGTGTTGACAGCTGTTGTGGCAGAAAACCCTGCGCTGGAGCGCATAAGGCGTTCAAGCAAGCTAGTGAGTGAGTGTTGGTGGTGGTGGAGTGAGTAAAAGAATGTGTGTTTATGTATATATTTGGCTAAGTGTGTATGTGTGGTCATGTTAAGATTTGTGTTTGTGTGTCTGTTTTCATGTATTGGCTATGTGTCTGGAGTAGGATAGGTTCTTGTGTTCTTTTGTTTTGTTTTTTTGTTTATTTCTGGTTCTTGCTACTTGAGAACATTGAATAAAACGGTGTAGATTTGATATTAGAAACAACACATCTTTGACTTTCATTAGTGAATGAACCTGTGTGCCCTTTATTGGGTTAGTGTAGTCTAATGTTGTGAAATTGTGAGTATTTCCCAGGGTGGAAGTCCCAGGATGGCGTAGTCAGGCTATATCCTTAAATCTTAGAATATAAGGTCCCGCTCCCGCCATATGTGCTGGCTGCATAGGCTGCATACTTTTTCAAACTCTGATGGTGAATTGAATCCAAATATGTGCACATCATAAAGTGCGCGTGCGTGTATGCGTGATTAAGCCCATGGGCCATGGCATCAAAATCTCACTCGAGCCAGGTACCCAAAGTTGGCAACCCTGCATTATTTTGCAAAAACATGCAAGTATTGCAGTAAAGATACTTTTGGTATTGATCCAGCCAACACTAGCCATGTTTCCATTCAATTGTCAAGCGACTTTTAAGCGAACATTTGAAATGTTGCAAAAAAGAAATGCGAATTAGGCGCCAATACTCGCACAGATCTCTAAAACAGCAACAGTCAGCAGTAACTAAATGGAGGTATTGAAAAGACAATCAGGAATAGAAGCAAATATCTGGTTACTTACCGAACAACCGGTCCCATATGATCAGAATTCCTCCGTAATTCTTGTCAATGCAGTAAATGTTTCTCCCTGTTGAGATCATATTTTGTGAGATGACCATGAGATTAGATTACATTGTCACTCTTCTCTATAAAATAAATCTCACCGTGATGAACTTTGTGATGTTTTGGGGTGTTGAAGACCCACTCCAGAGGTCCTAGGTCTCTGATCAGCTGTAATAAAATGATAAAACACAATACATTGACATATAATATTCCAATATGTTTGTTTTCCTGACTGTAGAGCTCAAATGAGTTCAGTTGTTTGCTGATAATGGTTAAACCCATTAACACACACATACAGAAAACATACACATCTAGTCTGATACATAAAACTATGCAGTTGAACGCATCATGAGTCCATTTTGTGAATAAAACATGAACCATTTTCTCTTCTTAGATGTCAAACAGATGCACCAGTGAGTCATTAAAGATTACAGAGGTCACACAGAGCATATTTCACACAGTTCATGTTTCTCTTTTTGGCTGCAGCTCTCAGATATTTTGATGTTTCGCATCAGTACGACAGACCTCTCAGTCTGGAATAAAATGTGCACGGCTGGACAGAATTTCTCAGTGATTCATTATTTCCATGTAATGGCTGCGTCTGGCAGCCGAGCGTGAGAGTTTCATCTTGAATGAAAAGGGGTCTCCACCACTTCACTCCGGCTCTGGAGGCTGGAGTGGTGCAGCGGATAGCGTGCCAATAAATTACAAGACATCAAAAAAAAAAAAAAAGCCTATAAAGGAGGCATAAATTACATCCCTTTAGAAAATTGTGACTATTACGACTGTTTTCACTAATAGTGCACTAAAAGATGGAAGGCGTTCCAAATCCATTCATTCCCTCTCAAGATTGTGGGGATTGTAAAAGTGATACTCCCAGTCGCTTTAAAGGCAGAGAGAGTGGTCATGCTTCTGTTTGGAATATTTCATAAAATCTCATTATTTTTTATTGAATACAGGTTCCACTGCAACACTGAGTCTACAAAGGCTCGACTTAGCTGACGGATTAGTATTGGCACAGGGAGAAAGATAACTTTACAGGCTTTTTTTCCCAGTCAGATTACCTTTTTAACTGTGCACAGCAACAGTGAATGGAAGAGTAAATTCATACACAGCTACACGTTGACTGATTATACAATATATTTATATATTTAAACAGTGTAATATACTGCACATAGTATTCATGTTCTTCACCTGCATAAAACTGTCTGATTAAATTAAATTGCTACAACTGACAAGTATTTTCATTATCAATTATTCTATTCATTATTTTTTTAGATTAGTGTTTAAAAAGATGCCTGTAAAATAGTAAAAACTAGCAAATGCCCACAACAAGTTACTCGAGTCATAAGAAATGTCTTAAATAAAAGAAAAAAAGCAAATGTATTCAATTTGAAAGGATTAAAACTGAGAAACTCAAGTAAATCCTCACACATGAGAAGATGTAACTGGTCATTAATTGATGATCTAATTTTCAACAATTATTTTCTGCAAATCAACGAATCAATTGATCATCAAATCTTTTCTGCAGTATGTGCAGGGCTATATAAGACAAAGATCATGTTAATCATTATCTCAAACTTTTCCTGGCCCTCCACATGCAGGTACAAAGTCAGTGTTTCACTCAAAGACATAAAACAGGACAGTTTAACTGCATCAGTCAAAAAGTCAAAATGTTTTAACATGTAACACATCACTGTCCATGCACCCTCCAACATCATCCCTGTTTGTAGTGAACACTTAAGACACTTACATTTACACTTCATAACACGGTGACGCTGACACTCATCAACACATCCGAGCGACTGTGCTGACTGATGCATGACACTGTTTCAGTGTTTTCCACAACAACAGTCCAGCTGATAACAGAATCTATGAGCTGTTTAAATATTTACCTCCGTGTGGATCCAGAACTGGTAGAGAAGGTTTAACTGTATGTGAACGGCGAAGACCGTGGGGGGTGCAACCAGAGCCAAGGGCAGGTAGAAAATCTGAGGAGGAGAGAAATGAGTACAGTACACGTCTGACAAATCTCCTGCGATATATTCAACCTCATGGGGTCCTCACACCAAGGTGTAAAAACAAAAGTCCTCTTTTATTACACAAATTACACAATATAGGAACACATCAAGCCATTTTATGTGCAATCATAGACTGTATATAAAGATGGACGACGCGTCTCCACTTCCTCCCACTGTACAACATGAAGCCAAAATATCTCGGATACGGGAGCTGCCATCTTGCGCTGGTGATGTCAGTTGGAGCCAGAGTCTGTGTAGTAGTGATCCGCGGTGGAGACAGGATGTAGAGGTTCCGCCCTTACACCCACCCGAACCAATCGCAAGTACACTCACAGTTGTCAATCATGAAGTCACACCCCCTTTTAATAGCATCAAATAACTAATTAAAACCAAACTGATCAGAAAAACGAACACTTGAACAAACATCAGCGTGATAAGAACTACATAAAGTGACAGAAACCATCTTTGGGAAAAATTTATTTGACGTGTACTTTGACTTGTCAGTTTGGCCCATGTCTCATCTGCCTAAATGGAGGAGGCGGGGCTTATGACCTATACAGCAGCCAGCCACCAGGGGGCAATCCAGATGTTTTGGCTTCACTTTTGGCTAGCTGTCACGTCGTCCAACTATATATACACTCTATGTGTGCAACTGATGGGACGTTTCCTGTCCTGAAAATCTTAACTTTGATAAACAACATTAGTAACATCACTAGCATCTCCTACACAGTTACATCACTGCTCCTGGTGTGTGCATGCTGGTTGGAAATCCCACACATTTTTACATCTCGCCTTAATCAGGGAAGTTTATGACATTGGTCTGCACCTCACTGTGTGAATTCTAAAAATTAGAAATGATTAGAACACCTCATACGATCAATATGTGGCCTGGCTCATCAAAACATTGCGCTACATCACCACTAGTGCTCGAAAACTCCACAGAGTACATTTAAAGGGTAAAGCTGGCAATATTTGTTTTTGTCAGCAAACATTACTCAAGCAGGAATAAATAGTGTATTTGTTAGAAACTATTTTTAGCTGCAGATTTGGCGGCTTACTGAGTGTTTCTGGCAGCAGGAATGTGTGTTGGACTGACAAAGTAAACAACAGTGTGTGTGTGTTCATGGTAATGAAGGAGCATGTCATTGATGTGCTTTTAATAGTTTTTGGACAACAATGGAGGTTTAAGGCACAGAGGAATAAGATGTATCAGTATACACAGATAATATTGGTAGGAGTAGTTCATTCATCATTCCCCTTAATAAAAGGGAAATGTTGACAAGAAAAATAAACAGACTTATCTTTTTACGAGAATGAATAATATCTTACCCATGATGTGAACTGCTGGGTGAGGGACTGTCTGAGGGCGGTGGTGAGGTTGTAGTACTCTGAACTGTGGTGAACCTGGTGAGCAGCCCAAAGGATGGACACCTCTGGAGAAGAGACACACACACATAGATCCAACATAAAACAGAGTCCAACAAAGAATCCAAATCTCATACGAGGTTATCACTTCGTTCACCTGCTCATGAATGCGTTACAGAGCTAACAGCAGCCATGTAACTTTCAAGAGATGCATGCACAGGCCTTGAACCCTCGCTCACATCCAGATGCCTTTACATCACCAAAAGTGATTTATCTCAAAAATCAACCCCGCTCCTTCCCCAGATGAGAAACTAGACACTTTCATCCCCAGCAGAAGGAGACATTTCGGTCCCGCTCCTGGCCAGCTGTGATGAAAAGCTGAGGCTTGAGCGTAGCTGGCCATTTGGGGGTGTCGGGGGTTTTCAGGCTATTATGACGGCGGGGGTATTCGGCTACAGCTGGTTAGCGTCCAGCCTGATGTCCCAGTGCTCCAGTTTACATTCCTCTGCTGTGTTGTGATACTTGCTACATTAATATCTGTGTTACACTTCATTTTAACATCCAAAGGGAACATGCTTGTTAAGTTTCACTGGATCTCCGGGCCGTTTTCCGGACCACCCCGCCTGGTCTGTGCTTTTTGGCACCTCCCGTCTACTTTGGCTTCTGCAGCCATACAAGAGAGAACAGTAACCTTCAAATATTGCAGAACCACAAAGCCCCATATAGACTACGTATAGTAATGTATTTGTTATAATAAAAGCAGCCCAAGTTATTAAATGAGGTTTAAGTTTTATGTGGCAGCCTTGATGTGTGATGGGATTTGTGATTAAGGGATCAATTATCAAACAATTAAACTTGAGTAAAGAAAGATATTAACGATGAATGAATGTGGTCACATTTTGGGTGGTTGAGAAGCCAAAATGTCAGGGTTGGAATCACACATGACATGCACAACCTTATTTTTAGCTTGATGACGATGCATTTTTTAGTTTATCCAAAGATCATTCATTCCTTTCCTTTAAAAGGAAGAGTTCGACATTTTGG
This sequence comes from Macquaria ambigua, assembly GCA_008360985.2. Classification (NCBI taxonomy): domain Eukaryota; kingdom Metazoa; phylum Chordata; class Actinopteri; order Centrarchiformes; family Percichthyidae; genus Macquaria; species Macquaria ambigua. The sequence continues at coordinate 446,282 of VMKM01000003.1, read as the reverse complement.
GGAATTTGCTTATTTGCATTCTGGTGAAGAGTTAAGATGAGAAGATCGATACAGCCAGCAGCCGCTTAGCTTAGCATAGCTTAGCATGAAGACTGAAAACACAGCTAGCCTGGCTCTGTCCAAGAGTAACAAAAACATGTTACATCTTGTTTGTTTTATCAGTACAAAAACCCAAGAGTAAAAACAACAATTCAGTGTTTTACAGGCAGTCTTGGCCAGGTTCAGTAACTTCCTGGTTGCCTGACATCTGCTCCCAGCCAAGAAATCCAGTCCAGCGCATAACCCCCACGTAAAACAGTGAATTACTGTTTCCACACTTTGTACAAATTAAACAAACAAGATATAATGTATTAATTTTTGAGCTTTAGAGGTGCTAGTAGGCTGATTTAGTTACCTTTGGACAGAGCCAGGTTAGCTGTTTCCCTGTGTCCAGTCTTTGTGCTAAGCTAAGCTAACCGTCTCCTGGATGTAGCTTCATGTTTACCGTACAGACATGAGAGTGAGAGTATCGCTGTTCTCATCTAACTTCTAACTCTCTGACAGATAGTGAATAAGCATATTTCTCAAAATGTCAAACTATTCCTTTAACCTATCTGGGACTGTGAAACCAAAATTGAAGTTTTCACATGGTAACAGTGTTCAAGCACAAATATCCAGGTATTCACAGACACTCGCACACTTTAACAGCTTTGCCCAGTGTGGGATTACTCCTTTCTATTTTGACAAAATCATTTAAAAGCCACATCTCGAACTCCTCCTCTCTCTCTGCTTAATAAACTTGTGAATTGTATCGAGGCAGGCAGTCGTAAAACCCAAAGGGTCAAGCGTCCGCTGCACCTGAACAAACACACTGCTGAGAACTGAAGGTGTGTGTTTAGTGCGAGCAGAGGAGCACCACGACCCGTCCGGACTCTTTTCCAATCAGTGAAACTGAGGTGGAATTCCTCAAGCGTTTCAGGAAACCCTGAGGAGCTCCAAGAGAAAACTACCGCTCCCGAGCAATACTCCACACCTCGCTTATTTAAAAGGGTTATTGGTGAATTTCAGCAGGTGTGAGAGAATAAATGTCACAGGAAATGTTTTTGGAAGTGTCACATTCAGTGTTAAATGGCGTATTTTGGATTGAGTTGAAATGGAAGCAACAGGGTTGGACTTTATTTCAAACTTTATTTGCCCTCTCAACACAAATGACAGACAGTCTGCAGACAAGGCATGAGTGCGAGAGGAGAGAGAAGGAGGAGGAGAAAGGAAAAGAAAGACTGACTGCATCGACAGCACTCAAGCACAAAAATTATGACGTTTCTTCCCCTGTGAACCATGGGGGATTGAGAGATGAACTGTCCTGCTAAGAGACATATTGAGAGGATAATCCAGCCTTTGTTTAATTCCAGCAGCCTGAGTCTTTTGCTTTTTTTCTTCTCACTGGAATCGTGCTTGGCAGGGTCCAGAACTTAGGGCGGCTAAGATTGATGCTCGTTGTCAGTGATAGGAAGTAGGAACCGCTAGGCTTCACTGCAAGCCCATGTCCTCATCTCTGGACTCGGCGGGACACTGCATAGTTTGGCAGGGCCTATTCAGGAGGGAAGCCCCGTTAATGGTGAGAACCAATGCCACAGAGCCCGCGTTCCCAGCAAGAGCGGAGAAACGCTGAGGACGGCACTTCCATCTGGCCTCCTGCGAGCCTCCAGCGAGCCTCAACTCACGGTTTCTCAGGAATAACAAGGATGAGTGCACGCTAATCAGCTGATGGACAGTTATGACACTTTATATGAGACTGTTCTCGCAATGAAAATTACAGCATTAGTCGTTTATTCAAATCCCTAAAACACTGTTGTGTTTACGTAATAAGGACCTCTAGTGGCTGTGTGAATTATGACTGTTGTCCGGCAGGCACAAAGGTGGAAGTAGCGCAACATTTTAAAGGAGGAGGTCGGGACAGATGGGTCAACAAAGCGTGCGACTTTGACACAAGAGATTGCTGTTTGCATCCAATTTCCTACCAACAGTCAATTGCTTTTGCCTTAACTTAACCAAATCTTAACCATAGCAGTGGCAGATCAGAAAACAGTCGTGTTAATCATTTTTGTAAAGCTTGAGATTTGAAGACACTGACAGGAATTGTTGCTTATACCATGGCCACCGAGGATACGGGCTTTCATGTGTTTATTAAACTCATGTAAACAGGAAACCTCAAACATAGTTCCAGTCAACAGTTTACCCACCTTTCTAAATCAGTGCGCAAGGAATATCTAACTGCAGGTATCCATAGCAACCGTACTTGCTACAGTTGCTACTAGCTAACATTTAAGCTAACTTTCAGACCTTACCATGGTTCTCACATACTTCTAGTAGTATAATTAGCCTTGCAGATAGTTTTGGTTTTATGTGAGTATATGAGTTTTGAGATTCCTCCACCACCCCAGTAGTATAGAAGTAAATGGAATTTCCCTTGTTAGTCGATTTCTTGTAGGGAATGAGGGGTATTTAGTTTTGTTTTTCCAGAACCAATCAGTACCAAGTGACGTGTCTGTCCCACCGATGTCATTTTCATTCGAAATGAAAGCTGCGGTAGCGGTTGCAAGGAGCAGTTAACATTTTTTTACAATGATCCAAAAAATATGACAATTTAAGAGTTGTTATGTCTGTAAGTCGACTTACTACAACCTGTACAGCTACATCAATTTCATCCACAGTTACCATTATCATTTCTGTCTATCATTTCTGGCTATTTTTCATAGATGTAGCTAGGTAGCTAGCTAGCTATGTATGTTATTCCTCTAACCGGGCGGAAACAGCTGTCAATGGGCACAACGTCTAACCTATCTGAACAACTGAACAAATCGTAAATGTGGGTGGTGGTGCAGCACGGCTCACGGCATTGAAAAATTACTTTAAAAAATCCAGAGTAATGGGTACACTGTTTCTGGAAAGAGATGTTGCTGTCTTAAAAGTCATTTTTTAATGCCGTGAGCTCCACAAAAAAATATTCCATTCACCTCCATTGGTTTTGGGAGGAGGCAGATATCTCAAAACCTGGACAAATAAACCAAACATATCTGCATGGGCAGATACCACTAGGGGTAAGTAAGGGGGGGTAAAAAATGGATGACAATTTCCTGTGGTAAGTGGTCGTAGTATAAGCATGATAATACACTCTGAGGTGTTCTGATATAGCACATTGTATATTGCCATATCTCCTGCAATACCAAACTCTGTGCAACTAAAATAAGCCTTATGGTACCGGTATTCACAATGCTGCAAGGAGAGGTCTGGCAGCAGGGTGATGTAATTCTATGAGTTAAGGTTCTACTGTTGAAGTATATCATGACACATAATCAAGGCCCTTTAAGTCATAATCAGTCATGTTACGTGACTGAATTAGACTTTAACAGAGTCTGTTTACGTCTACCTCAACCCTGTCAGGAGCAGTGCTTACATAACCAGAGTCATATAAACGCAAGGACCAAAGTACTATTGAGCTCCATAAATTTAGCTCCAGTAGAGGCCTACAGTAAAAGCCAATAATTATCAAAAAGTACCTTGATAATGCTGCTGTAAAAAGAAAGTATGAGTAGTCAGAAAGAAAAATAATCAGCATAGAAGGAGGTCAAAATCGACTCTCTTTAACCACAAAACCTTATGAAATGCTTTTACATTTCCATCAATCAGCTGCCTGATCATCACCCTCAGCGACAAACTCCTGGCACTAACAAACGTGTCCCTAATGCGCAGCCCTCTGAGTGGTGGGCTGCCCTGTCAATCACACGGGTAATGGCCTGTGAACAGCCCTCCAGTGTTTGGATTGGAGGGCTCTTGGATGAGGTGCCAACCCAAACACCGAGCGCTGGACTCGGTGGGACAGTCGGCCAACTCCCCTCTGCCGCTGCCATACTTCATGCTGTCCACACAGCTCAGTCACACACACTAAACTAAACACACTAACCCTGGTCAGGCCCACTTACAGCTCCCACAAACAAGGTGTAAAAACTAAGTATAGAAAGTGAAGAGCGAGGTAAAATGGCTTTTCTATTATAGTTAGTTAGATCAACATTATATTTTAATTGATCATATACCCAATTCTGTTCATTCTAACTTCCAAAACACACAAAGATAATCTGGTAATCATTATAGCTTTTATGGTTGGTGCTATAAGAACCCAGGGTTTATGGAAGATTTAAAATGCCTAAATAAAAACATAAACAAAAAAATAAAGTGAAATACACATTGTTATATGTATTTTGTTTTTATGCATGCATTTACTGTGTCATAATTAAATGGAAAACGCATGGTAAAAGGGCAATTCTTTTGCTTTTTGTATTTAATAACTGGATTGTTTTCCATTGTGACATGAATTTTCCACGTCACATTAAGATCAAATCACAACTCAGAAATTTCAGTGTTGTACAGAAGAGGCAGCTTGAACCTGCCAATACTAAATGCAAAGCACTGTCATGCATTTTCACAAAGACGTGCAGAGGAGCTTTTTTGTTTCTGAAAAGGAGACGTATTGTCCAAGCCAAAATTTTATTATGGCAGAGTAGATGCCTACATAAAATGAAAATACATTATAATAAATACACATAACAGTGTGTCTTTGTTATTATTTAGGCATTTTAAATCTTCAGTTGCGTAGGTCTTTTTTGGGTAAAATTAGGCCAAATGACTAAATCGAGACAAAAACACAATCAACAGATTTATCAATAATGAAAATAACTGTTAACTTACAGCCACAAAGCGATGTGTTTTACCACTCCAGCAGATTACAGTTAGACTGGAATATGTAAGACAAGAACCATGTGGTCAGCAAAGCGCAGCAACCTCAGCTGAACAGGCAACAAAACAAAACAAACAGAAAGTACTCAAAATTCAAAAAAGGATCATAGTACACAGTCGTACTGGAAAGTGCAGTTCAAAAACATACAAAAAAAAAAAAAGCATATAGAACCAAAATGTAAAAGATAGTCTTTCAGATAGTTACTTTCCGTTTTCAAATTCTGTATAATTTAACACCCAAAACATCCACTGTAATCGTGCATTGCACTATTATGTGTTCTTGCAGTTACACTAAGTACAGTACCAGAAATTAGCTCTGCAAAAACTTAAACCTAATAGATGTTTACAATAGACAGTTTGATTGTAATGTTTACTTTTCTGGTCATTTTCAATGTGGTTTAGATATTATTGGCAAATCTGGGGACTTGTTTACAACCTCTCTGATGGTTTGACTCACATTTCTTTCCCTGATGGACATTGTTTAAAAAGAAGTTATCATGATGACCCAGGTTGCGAAGAAAAAGGTATTCTGAAACTTTAAGTAATCCACATGTGAGGCATTACCACTCATCTTCATCCTTCATATTCACACTTCATCCCTCCAGTCAGTGGAGGTTTGTCCTCAGCAGTGGAAATCTCCTCGTCTGTCGACACTGTTGACAGAGGGAAGTCGGTCCGTGCAGCGAGGGGAGCACACGAGGGCAGCAGACAGCCGGACTGTGGCCTCCGCTGAGCTCAGCGACCCTCTCAATGATCATAACACGCTCGTCTTTTCTACACTTTGTTTAAATGCTGTACATACAGGCCCTGTGGACATGATCCCTTTGTGATGTCTAGCTTCAATCAGACCAGTCTCATCGCACACACAGCAGACAGAGAGTGAAAGCACAGTGACCTATAGATCGCTGTTGATGTTATCTCTGCCTCCCATGAGGCCTTTCACTTGGTCTCTTCTGCTGCCGTGAGCGAGGCCCCCACATCCTGACCAAACCACACCGACAGAACCAGCAAACCAAGTGGGGGCCCGAATTCTTCTGTCGGCCCTGCAACCAGCACCGGGCCAGGAACTCGCCGTCACGGTGAAGATTTATGGAGCCCCGGCCGTCTGGGGGCAGGTTAACCCCCCCATCCCCTCCGCCCTGCCACACAGCCAGGAGGCTTAAACAATAACATCCACATCGGCTGCGTCTCCTCTGGGACGGAGGACAGCGGAGGAGTGCTGAGCACATCTGTTTATCTTAACTGCTGCTATCTGCAAGACCGAAGGAGTGGGAGGGGGTGTGGACACACCAGCAAACACATACAGAGGATGTAGTAAGGTGCTAGCAAAGCTAAAAAAAATGTTTAAAAAATGTTGAAAAGTGCTGTTCATCCCAGGTACCAGTGTTATTTTTCACAGTATTATATTATTATATTAGTTCATATCCATAACAGCACACATGTACCCTGCTGAAGACACCTCTGACCCTCCTCAAGACAGGACAAACAAGAAATTGCATAATTATTCTAGGATCCAGCAGCCACCACGAGTAGCAGCTAAAAAAAACCTTCCCTCCCTTATCACATTATATTTGTCCTTTGTTTTACCATTGAAAGCTATTAGCAGTGCATCTAAATCTTTGCTTTAAAAAGTAAATATAAAGATGTTATGTTAGCATTAGCTGGGATATAATAACCTATTTCTGATAATATATAGGTTTTTGCAGCGACTCACAAAGTTTTGTGTAATTCAGCAAAACCCTGAGAGGCAAACTGTTGTTTTGTAATGACTGCGTTCCTCCACCATGAAAGGATTATGTGACAACAGCATGAACCGGATAACCTGGGTGTGTTAAGCAGTTAAGTCTAAACTTTCTAGTTAAGAGTCAAAAACTTTGTCATTCAGGGATTTTTTTCACTGGTTATCGGAGTATTATATTGTATTAAACTGTATTAAATGTCAAATACTACAAATGACTGACTGGTGTTTCTTGTCCACTTAATCCTTTTGTGGTGTGGAAACAAACTTCCAACATTGTTTTTAACTTTACAACACATTTCACCACTGACACATTTGTTATTAACTTTAATCTCATTAATATATCATGTACTTAGCTAATATTCTGAAAGAAGGGGAGAAGGAGATGGCAATATTCAAAACTAGTAGCTTTAAATTCATTACTTTTCTCAAAAGGCTGCCACGTTCATGATTTCCATTTTAATTTATTATATGTAAAACTGCTTATACCCACCGATAAGATTTCCTGCTGGATTCTAATGAGGGGATCAAACTACAAGTCATCCGTCACAGAGGACACAAAACGGGGTGAGGTCCCAAACACAGACTCAGGAAACAATCAAAAAGAGAACAAACAGGCATTACAGGAGATAATCTTAAGAGGAATGTTTAGAGAGGACAGGACAGCTGAAGTAACAGGCAGGAGAGGAATGACAAGAAAGAATCAGCAAGACAAAAGACACAGAAACAAGCAATTGTTTTTAGAAGTAGCATTATGCTAACTCACCAGTGTATTCTGCATCATTTCACGTTGTGTTCTGATTGGTCGGTTTGTGAACGTGTGTCGTAGCAGCACAGCATCACATTGTGGGATTTTGGTCTTTAATTTCTGACACTATCAAAACTTTAACGCAGCCTGCGTTTGGTCGTTGAAGCTCTACGTTGGTGGATGTGTCTTCGAGTCTAAAACCACCAACACCTGACTGGCGACCAAAGATTTCTCTATGTTTCTCTCATGACTGTCAACTTTCATCTGCACTAATGGGTATAACAAAAGACAGACCAAATCAAACCAAAATCATCCAGGGTAAAATTCAAGCACTGTTCAAGCACTTTCAAGGTACCTAAATCAAAAAATTCCAGACTCTCAAAGCCTTTAATTGTTACTATAAATGCCAGGAGACAACAAATATGATGACGGATCATTTCATTTCTAATATTAAAAGATTTTTGGTTTACATGAGAAGAAACACCAGATTATGTTGAAAAATCAAGCATTTTTCAACGAGTATATTCAAATTCAAGCATATTCCTAACCTTGAAAACATAACAGTTAAAATTAAGCATCATCCAAATGTACAAGACTTTGTACGAACCCTGATCATCACAGTTTTCAGCAATCCCAGATTTCTGCCTGTCCAGTCAGATCAAACTGCCTTTCTCTCAATAACTACCAGCCGATTGGTTTGCACTTAAGATCAATCCCTCGCTGTCCTGTTTCAGCAGGAAATACATCACATTAAAGAAGTAATGATACCATTTCACGGGACTCTCTAAGTGATTCTCTGATGTTTCTGAGCTATAAGTGTAACACAGAGCAGCAGCAGCCAGTGTGGTGAGACAACTGCAGCGTAACTCCATTACCTCACATATAATCAGAGTACGGACAGCTGACTGGCTGATTAATGGCTTCAGCCTGGCTGGCATGCCTGGATATAGATGCTGCCCAAGAGCAGAGCTGCTATTAGTGGCACTTGCGATATGAGGTTAGAATAAACAGAATCAACGGGCCTGTCAACAACATGGCCGCATCCGAACCAAGTCGGCCTCCTGCTCACCCAAAACCATCTGGTTCCAGGCGGGTTCAGAATAGAAAGGTTTTGAACATATATAGTCTGTCTGATGGCGAAAGAGGACTGGAGGGCAAAGCAGCAGACAAAATGTGGGCTAAAACTGGAGCTTGTTTTTTATTCTGGTCAGTCACCAGGTTATTGAACCAGTGTGTTTATAAAAGGTGGATTCGATGGCCGTTCATACATAAACCAATGGTTAAATGTGCAGCAAGGGTCAAGTTATTTCAAGGGTTAGAGGAGGTGTACTTTCTAGCAATCTGTCAGCAATTAAAAACTTCTCACATCTAACAGCTTTGCTTCTTCAAAAGTAAGATAAAACCATAGAAAATGATAAATAGATAACTATGAAAGCAGGACTCACTGAAGCTACAGTATCGATTCTGGAACATGCACCGCTGATAAGAGTTCAAGCAAATATTGATATCAAGAGATAAATAAGCCCCTTATTTGACTTTGTGTGTGCACAAAGGTTATTCAGATGTTTGAAATTTAACAGGCTATTGCTAATCTTTTCTAATTCTCAATGGAGAATCCTGAATTTGCCTGCAGACAGGGGTAGCTCACTTTCCTTTCAAATCCGTTGCTATCTCCAAGATCCCAGCGTCTGGCAAGAGCGAAGCCAAGAAGTAAAGATGGCATCAGCACAGAAGACTGACGGCCTTTCAAAGCACTTTCCGCTTAATTATCCTTGGGCTGTCCTTTCATGTGGAAGTCTTGAGAGGGAAACTATGAAAAAAGGCCCATAAAACTGGTCAAACTGAAAATGATATTTTACACTGAGGCTAATAAGGGCTCGTATTTCCCAGCAGAGGATGTCACTTCTGCCTCTTTTTGCAGTTTTCTATTGTAATCTTTCCCTTATAATGCAACATTAAGATTTATAGCTCATATGTCTTGACACAATAGGATTACAGATCCAGTGTTCCTGCTGTTTTGAGGCAAAAACCGGCAAGATTGTAAAACTGTTCCAAGATATGAGCGCAATAAAAAATAAGACAGGCCCTCCTAAAGCAGCGTTACATGACAATTTGACACTCATTAAACTGCTGAAAAATACTTTCTGCCCGCATCCTTCATCCGTCTCATTCCTCAGTGCTTCATTATAGGCAACATCCATCCCACACATTGGAAGATTTTGGTTGAACATTGCTCTGGAAAAAGCCGGAGGTCAAACTCGAGTTGACCGAGATGACCTCGGCTGACCAGAGTGAGGAGTGAGGACTGTGCTGGCCCCGTCCTGCGGTCAGGGAGAGCCGCTGCACTTTGGTAACAAGGGGAAAAGCTTATATCCTGAGCGAGCGCTGCGGGCGCTCAGTCACCAGACAATTATCTGCGACCCCACAATGTTCCATAATAACAATCCCTTAACAGGCTGGAAGAAGAGGAAATGAAAGTAAGTGGAAAGGTTTTTTTTTTTTTTGAGACATAAAAATGATTCTGCAGTTCAAAAATAAAAGAATTCCGACCAAATAAACCGAGCAGATATGTGATACTGTAGACGTCACTCTGCTGCATTGTCAGACAATGAGGGCAACGGCAGGAACACACACTTCATTAAAACCTCTTTTTAGGTTTCACTGAATATTACTCAGCAGACACAGTACCACTGTAATTCTAAAAATAAAGTCATACGCATGGATCATCAACCCCTGAAACATCAATGTGTGCTGCTTCACCTGGTTTCCTGGATTGTCACAACATGAGTCTGGAGCTTTGTTTACATCATTATTCAACATTAACTTGGTACTTTTCAAATCACAGATTACAAAAACCAATCCACCCCAGTTTGCTGCCACGGCAACATGCCACGTTTTTTTTCCAGCTGAGGTATTGGTTCAGTTTGGTTTTATTCTGTCATAAAACAACCTACACATAACACAAAACATAAAAAGCACAGAGATTCAAGCTAACGTAAGAACATGGACATGCAGAAACACGAAATGAACAAAATAAAACAAACTATGAACTGTATATAAAACAACAAAGTGTTATGGAGATTACTGCTTGCAATTTAAAATGTGTTTGTTTCAAAAATGGTCAATTTTCTAAGTGAATCTAGCTTCGAGAACTTTAGTTTATTATTGGTATCTTTTTAACTTTGATTAGAGCTGAAACAATTCGTCGAATAATCAATTAGTTTATTCCAGTCCCTGCAAAGTTCATATTCAGTGGTTTGTATTGCAGGTTGACGTAAAACGCAAGACTATCGGTGCACCAGCGCAGGAATGACGCCACAGATGCCAGATTTAAAAACTCCAGTATACTGCGAAATACAGAGAGATTTACCTGGCGGCTAAATCAGCATTGTGGGAACTCGTCTGGCAACGGCTTGAATGTAACTTGAATGTACGTGTCTGTACATGTTCATTATAACATGGGTAATACGCCCGATATAAACTTCAAATCTCTTCATTCTGTCACAAAACAAGTTATCCTCCTTAAGAGGTAAATTGATGCAGCAAAAGTGCTCCCAAATCCCATTGGATCACCTTAGACAGTGGAGATTGTGGATTTCAGGAAGAACCCAGCACCACCTGCCCCCATCAGTCCTTCCGCTTCCTGGGCACCATCATCACCCAGGACCTCTGAACATCAGCTCCCTCACCAAGAAACCCCAGCAGAGGATGCACTTCCTGAAGAAATTCAACCTGCCAAAGACAATGATGGTGCACTTCTACACTGCCATCACTCCATCCTCACCTCCTTCATCACCATCTGGTACACTGCTGCCACTGCCAAGGACAAGGGCAGACTGCAGCGTATCATTCGCTCCGCGGAGAAGGTGATTGGCTGCAATCTGCCATCCCTCCAGGACCTGCACGCCTCCAGGACCCTGAGGCATGCAGGAGAGACACACCCCTCTGGCAAGAGGCTGCGGTCCATAAGGACCAAAACCTCACGCCACAGGAACAGTCTCTTCCCGTCTGCAGCTGGACTCACCTACAAGGCCCGGGACCCCCGCTGACACAGACTCTTATCCCGCCCCATAGACACCACGTTACATTAACATACAGTCTCCACATCATGTACATGTGTCCAAAAGATGCGCGTTACATTAACGCACATCTTTTGGACTATTATCTCTGTACACTGCACACATTCCTTATACTTCATACTGTGAATTTTTGCACATTCCTGCACAAACTGTACAGCTCTTTCATTCTAAAGACAGATATATTATATATATATTTTTTATATTTTTATTGTCAAATATTTTATTTATATTTCTTGACTTTTGTAAAATAAAAATGTTTATCTTTTTTATTTTTTCTTACTATGTTTATTGTCATGCACCAAAATACCAAAGCAAATTCCTTGTATGTGAAAACCTACTTGGCAATAAACCTGATTCTGATTCTGATTCTCTGCAGGGAGAATCTGTTGAGTTGTGTTCTCAAGAGAGTGTCAACACACATATTAAAACACACAGACACCACCAAGATAATGGTAACCTCCAACATGCCCTGTGCTAATGTGGTGGGAGCTAAAACTACCTCCAGAGCAGAGCGGTGCGATAGAGTAAAAATCAGCCTGATGTTCTCAGTCGCCTCAAAATCACGTTGGGCAGTTCTTGGCGAGACGGTTTAAAAACACAGCTTCTGTTTTTGCCAGATTCGAACACCAACACAGCGGCAGTGGACTTTCATCCAAAACTATGTGGACTAGACGGTGGGCAGCTTGATGTGCCACTGACACAAATAACCATCAGTGCAGGCCACAAATAAATACCTCTCTTCCGGTGTGCTGTGTGGCAGCCGAGCATCTGGCACGTGCATCAGTGAGCCAACACACGGAAAGATGTCGAGCCACTACTGTAGAAATATTGCATCCGGTATATATTTTTTATTTCTGTTCTTTTTTATAGTGATGCTGCAGGACGTTGCTGCTTCAGAGCCGTGACTATATACAGCTTGTTGCTGTGAGAGCTCCGGGTTAAGACCACAGCCCTCTGGAGACCACGGCCTCTCACATCTGCACAGCTCTGAACCAGCTGGATGTAACTCAAAAATAATTGCTTCCTCCACAACGTCCAGGAAAGCATGATGTGTGTGCTATCTTCCCAACTCCTCCCTGCAGGGATGGCAACTAAATCAACATTTTGCAACCATTTATCATCAGCTCGCTTTGTAGTTTTTTGTTGGTATTATCTGAGGGACACATGAAAGATGCTGGTGCTGGTAGGTAGTGGATTTATATTGGCAAAGTAATCCAACATTCAACATACTTGTCACAGAGGACACAAACACAACACTATCATTGTTATAATTTGAATCTTTGAAGCATGAATGAGATGGAAGCAGCTTATTTAGCAGAAAATATAACAGTTTGAAACACATCAGTGGAGAAGAGGACTATGCTGCAGGCATGGTTTGAAAAGTTTCTACTGACATTTTAATACTTTTTCCACCAGGAAAAGTGGTCACCATTCAAATCCATAGTAAACACCACTAATCCAAGGTGACCACAGCCGCAGTGCTCCGTGAAGGAGCAAACCTCAAAGCTGTCACATCTACCTTTTTGTGTTTCTTACTCAAATGATTTGGGGTGAGTGTCATTACAAGAAAAACCTTAAAAAACCAACTAACTATAGGATATGCATACTTGTGTGAATGCTTGGCAACAAAACAATTGCCAAAAACAACAAGAATAATGTGAAAAAGTTCTAATAAACTACACTAATTAGCTATGAATCCCAATCCTTCTTTGTGGGCTGTGTGCATCAGTGTCTTGTGCTGGTACCGTGAGCGAAGCGGTGGACCCAGTAGTAGCAGAAGTCCACGCCCAGGAAGGTGAACCACCAGGTCCAGGCAGAGTCCCAGGGAAGCTCCACCAGGCGGTACCGGTCCCACACAAACATGTAAGCAGTCAGCTCACAGCCTCTCATGAACAACCTGAGGGAGGGACAGTCAATCCACAGTGTGCCCATGTAAGTATAATATGCAGTTCATGTTACAGTTCTGTACAATGTATTGAAGTCATTTGTTCATCTTGTGCTGCACATTAAGACAAGAAATGAGAAACAGAAAAACAAAAAGGAACAAAACTGCACTAATTAAATTTATGGTGCTCTGGTTTCATTAGTAAATCTCTTTCTTAGAGTCAGGCGAGTTTAACGAAACTGTAAAGCTATATTGTGTGACACCTATCTATTCCTTAATATACAGTATATAGGATCAAATATCAAAATCCAATGCTCCAAACTGAGTGAAACTCAGACGTAGTTATGAGGCCACACTGGCGAGCCGCCGCGTATGTCTCATTCACTTTTCGAGAATAAGTAGTAATGTGGTGACATGGCTGTCCTATGCTAAATGCTCCTCTAAATGCAGCACAGATATTTTGCCTTCTTTTAATCAGTTTTTTGACTTGCTACACCAGCTTATTGCTTTGAGTGCATGGTAATAACTGAAGGCAACTTCAGTCTTCTCTTATCTGGATTATGGTGGCTAGGCAGTAAGACAACAATGTTCAGAGAGTCTTTAGTAAGAAAATCAACCTGAAATCATTTCCCCATCCCCAGCTGAAATATGCCCTTCGTTAGAAGGAGGAAATGGGACATAGCTGTGATTTGTCCACACTAAGCCAGACACACTTTCTGGAACTACTGAATAACACCATATACCACCTGATGCAGCTACTTCCTGTTGCCCACATCACATTACCTCACTTTAGACAAGGTAATAGTCCTTTAAACAGCAACATTTAAAGTTACAGCAACCTAAAAAACACTTCTCCGATCTACAAGAATCCTGCTGGTGCCATATTTTTCTTACAAAACAGGAAAGGCGGCTATGCTAATGATAAAAATGTCAGATGAAAGAGATAAAAAATCATATCAAGTAGCACATTGCTCTGTATTTTTCTTATATAATACAGTATGACCTCACTACGAGCTGCCTAAACACTCACAGTGGGAGTCTGGAGATCATTCCAGCAGATATGGAGGTGAGTCCATCACTGATGGTGACCACTGGGGCTCCTGTCTTCAGCAAGCCCACCACCAGCTCCATCAACATCAGTCCTACAAAGAAAGGAGTGGCCTGCGCACGCAAGCACACACACACACACACACACACACACACACACACACACACACACACACACAGGGAATCATGATTCAGCACTGTTACAAACTGTGAAAACAAGACAGTTTCAAGTCCACTGTTGCTTTTAGCAGTTGTGTTGAGCTTGAGTATTTGTCTTGGCAGATGAGTTAAAAGCTTACAGGACTTTCATGTCTTGTGACCCATGATGTTTGTTTCACTGTGAGAGGCTGGAGCAGTGGGTCTAAAGCCACAATGTATTGGCAGATTGGAGATCACAAACATTTGTCTGCGCAGAGCCACAAATTTTCATTTTCAGTGCTGTCAGGTGGAAGCCAAGCAAAATAAAGTCAGAGACATCATACAATGAAATGTAATTGTCTTGGTGTTCACTCATAAAAAACAACCATACAAAGTCATATTGGTAACGTTAAGCTAGCTAGCCTGTTAGCCTAAGTAGTTATAATGACGTGTAGCAAGCAGGTAGAGCGAGTTAGCTAGCTGACCTTTTGAGAATAATTAAGTCTAAGAAGAAAATAATTGTCATTTATATTCTCAGTTTGTATTTTACAACATACACGTACATTTTAAAAAGTGATGGCCTTAACATTAACTATAGTTTTGAAATGGCGGATGGCTCTAAAGATACCCATGAGCCTCAGCTGCTGTTGCTATGGAGAAGAAGCCAGGCAGAGGTGTGAATCAGAGCTGAACCAAATTCAGAACATTTTGTCATTAAAATTGGGAACAAAACACTGCACCATAGATGTCAAATTCATCCAACATTGACCTAGAACCAAAAGTAAACTGCTGAAAATATAACCAGGTTCCTACAATGCAATCTTTAGCTTAGAGTTGCTGTTAGTGGTGCACGCAACAGTATTTTAAGCTTTGTGATTGGATGTTTCTTACTGAAATGCACATTGGAAATCGCAGCTAACTTCTTTCCTTACATTTTATAACACAGTTGCTCATCTTTTTTGCTGGTGGTTCAACCAGGAAGGCTGTGCTCCAAGTGTCAGTCATCTAACTTTTAGTTAAAGTTTAAGAGTACAAATCAACAGTTCTTGAGGCTCCATTTCAAAGTGAATACAACAATAAAGAAGAAATCAAAACGGTTTGATTTTTCAAAAGACTGACCCCCAAGCTACTGCACATTTTGTGGCAGCATGTCCTGGTAACTTGCCATATCTACAAGGGCTGCAGAAAGATGATTTTACAAGTTTTAAACACATGCTGCAGCAATATGGCCGACAAATGTGCGATACATCAAGAAAAACATGAATAGGATGTTTTTCATTTTAATCAGCAGCTATTTTTGCACGAGATGCCACATGAGTGTTTTTAATTGCCCAAACAAAAATTAAAATGACAAAATTCTACTTTCCAAAAGTTGAAAATAATGGATTACATTTAGTAACTATGGTAAGCACAAACCAAACAGTCAGTGACAGGCCTCTACTTCTAACTGTGCTGGAAACATGTAATAACCTCTTAATGGGTCTGTCAAATATGGAACCAATTAGTGAGGGACGTAGTTAGCAAACAGGTCACGACTGCAACTTCAGCGGCGTGTCAGACCTGCTGGTTAGCTTTAGCTTGAAGGCGCTCATTGACCAAGTGACTGCAGTCGTAACCGGGACACATGGCCCCCACCAAGAGCGAGGAATGAAGGGCGTGACGAGACCGCAGAGGAGCACATCTGCAGGTGGGGAGGGAGGAAGTGTGTGTGTGTGTGTGTATTCACGTGTGGATGGAAGTGAGAGTGAGTGGTGCATGCATGTGTGTGCATATCCACATGTGAATGCTTCCACTCTAGCATGCAGGTGTGTGATGTGAGTGTGTGTGTGCGCACAAGCAGAGGCGAGAGCACCACCAGGGACCTGCGATCACACGCAACGCTCCAACATCTGGCAGCAGACTGCAGAGCTGCAGCTAACAAATGGGCTCGCAGCACCGGCAGACCTCCTCCAAACCCCGCTGAGAGAGAGATTATCATTCTGGACGCCGGCCTAAAACCTTCCCTCCTTTATTCTGTCCTGTCCAGCAGATAGTTTTACCTCTGCAGCCCTGCGTTCTTGACAGCTCGGGACAAAATTATTCAGCAGGGCAAGTCTCTCATGCTGTGCAAAAAAAAAAAAAGAAATGAGGTAAAAAAGTCTTTGTCTTTGCTATTGTATTTTTTCTTTTTTGGCCTTTTCATCACTGTCTCCATTTTTTTTTGCTCATTTCTCTTCCTTTATTGGACGTAATTTGTCCTCCATCTTCATTTTCCTTCTGTTTCAGTGAGATATTTTTAAGTCTCTTTTTGATCTCGCATGCACTGACAATATATTTTCCTGTGTTTTTATCCTTTTACAAATAAACTAAAAATCACACTAAAGGCAGCCTATTTTATACTGGAGCATACTTGCATCCTGTGTGGACTGTTTGTTGTGGCATCTAATAATTTTATTTTATTTTCTTCTGAATTCAACATTACATGGAACATGACATTTGTGGACCAGATGTCTGCATTTTCCCAAACAGCCTTTTTATAAGGTCACAGATGACTGATGTTGGCTGAAAACATGCAGGCTGACAATACACTTTTATCACTGCTGCTGTCTGAGAAAAATATTGTGTTTGCATTCAAATCACTGAATAGCCGAGAGACCCTAGCAACAACCCACCAAGCCATAATTCCAAACATCTCCAAAATTAGAAGATTGTGTTTTGTTTTCTCTAATTAATTTGGCCTGTTGGGATCAGAGAACAACAGTTGTGCAGAACAATTAATGACACATCACAAACTGTGAACAGTGCTGAGTCACAAAGTGCTCGCACACACCCATGCAAACTTTTATCACCATCAAGCCCTGCAGCAATAACAAATTTGTTTAATCACGTTTGGTAGTGGATTATAAGGACTCCTGCTGCGAGGGTAATTGTTCTCCTCCCCTGATGTGCCTCATAAAAGCTCATAACAAACATGTGCTGTTAAACCTGCACCAGACATTCGCCATAGTTAATGGCAACTGAGACACTGTAAACTGACAGTAAGAAGTAGAAGAAACCCCAAACTGTTTTTTGTTTTTTTTTAAATTGTGCATTAAGTAGAAGTGGGATATTATTAAGTAGAGTTCAATAGCATTTAGATTTCTATCTGAAGTCTGACAGTTAGTTAGATCTTTATGAAACCGCCCCCAGATCTCTCTAAAACTCTAAAAGTTTCTCATACCAGTTCTGAACTGAGGAAGTTTCAGGTACCATGCAGTGTTTTTTTAACTGATGTGTGAGTGTTTTAATTAGTGTGTGAAAGGAGTGTTCTCAGGTCTCCATTGCAGAATATATCTCAATCTCAATAAGACTGAAAAAAATGAAGCTTAACATAATTAACTTTGCAGATTCATGTAAAATAAGATCATAAAATATGACTATTCTTAGATAATAAACTTGTATCTACAACACTTAAACTTTGCGGGATCTTTGGCTTGATTACATTATGACATTTAGACACCATCCTTATAGTTTTGGAAAGGGAAAGAGGTTGGATAACTTTCTCATCGTGTAGAGAAGTGTGTCCACCTTCATATGATCCCTAAAATAAGGCTTGTTGATTAATGGATTAGTTCACTAGCCAGATACTAATACTACAACTACTACTAATGCTTGAGTTACTTATTTTTATGTGGACTTCTGAATGCAGCACTTGCATGTTTATTATGTGGTTTTACTACTTTCACTGTAGGAAAGGCTTTGACTTCTTCTTCCATCTCCTAAATGACAGTAAAGGTCACCTGAGGTGGCTCACACAGAGAGAGGGAACTTGACTTTTACACAACAAATCATCACATTGAGTGAGAGCGAGGCTGTACCCACCTGCTGCACATACTGAGGAACATCTTCAATTTTCTGAAAAGATGATTCGTTCGGTGTGAGCATGGAAAACATGCTGCGGACCCCCCTGGACACCGAGCCGAGCTCCACAGCTTCAGCCATTGGTAGATAGCGCCGCACTCACCGCTGCTCCAGGTGAGTTTGCTGTTACCTGCGCAGGTATTAGCCTACGCTCACACCGGGCACGTTCCTTTGAATCCAATTCCTGTTTTCGCCGTTTTATACCCTTGTTTTTCTCTCTGGCAAGTTAAGTAGGTCAGTTACGAAACAAGAGCTTGTCAGCTGATGAGCAAACTTCTCACATACAGGAAACCGAGTCTGTGTCAGAGTAAAGCGCTGCAGGATACTGTTACTGTGACTATTTACCTACTAATCCTGTTTAATTTATAGGAGGCAAGTTTACCTTTGGTCAGAGTGATACTTCTAGGTAGGATATAGCATTCAGTGTCACTTTATCTCGCGAGAGTTTGAGGTTACAATGCAGAGGATTTTAGAAATAGAAAGTTCTCCTGGCCCACTTTCCTCCCCACTGGACCTCTCATTTTAACCACACACATTTTATTTACTCAGTTAACTGATTATAATGTCTATAAATTTTATTTCCCACCATTAAGATTAAAAAAAAACTCCCTATGTCATCAGAAATAAGGTTCTGGTAGGGCTGAATGCTTTTTTACTCCCCTAAAAGTGGTAAAATTTAAAGGAATAGTTTGACATTTTCTGGCGGAGAGTTACATAAGAAGATCGATGCCACTCATATCTGTCTGTTAAATAAAAGGCTACAGCCAGCCGCTTGTTAGCTTAGCTTAGCACAAAGACTGGAAACTTCCTGGAGTCTCCGCTGGTTGCCTGGCAACTGCTCAGGGCCAAGAAATACACCCCCGTAAAACGGTGAATTGTGAATTGTTTACACTTCGGTTATTGTACGGATGAAATAAATGAGATATAACATGTTAATTATAGAGCTTTAGAGGTTGGTGGTAGTTGGTTGGTGGAATTTGTTACCATTTGACAGAGCCAGGCTAGCTGTTTCCCTCTGTTTCCAGTCTCTGTGCTAAGCTAATGCTAACCGGCTGCTTTGAACGGACGTATTTACCATAATGATGACCTTTTACTTTAGATATGAGTTTAAAAAAACTGAAATGAACTTGTAGAATATCCACAATACAGGTGGTAGTTATTAATGTGCAAACTCCCCCCAGGTTGATTATAAAAAAAAAAAAATTACCAGAAAAAACATGACCTAGCCTATATGTTCTCAATCAAAGCTACAATCGTGGTACTCAAAGTGAAGAAGAGTTTCAGTATTTGAGGAAAACCACACATTCAGTTTTGAGTTTTGAGGTTTGTCAGACCAGATGGAGAAAGAAGGACAGAATAACAGTAAAGGTCTTGTACAGGCTGAGAACACTGTCTTAAACTCTTTAGATACGGTAATGACTAAAGGTCATGTTATTGAGCTGTTTTTCAAAGTTACTGAAAAGTTGTGAAAACATTTTGAGATACCACATTTTGACCGGCAGCAGTTTTATGAGCTTATATTGCGTAATATGTCTCTGCAAATATGAACTCCAGCTGTCAGATAAATGTAAGCTAGTAAAAAAATACCGAATATCCTGAAAAACCGAAAGTACTAGAAAGGCTGTACCCTAAAATGTACCTTTTATATTTATTGTGTTATCTTAATTGTGATGAGCATTTTTTTTCTGTCAGTGATGTGATTGCTTTCTTGAAACTGATAACAGGATGTGTGTATATATTAGCTATTTACGCAAGTTATACCTCTGAAGACTTTCTGTAGACTTTTAATTAATTCATAATAATAATAATAATACACAGACATACATTACATTAAACTGATGTAAGTTATATAGACAGTGATACAATAACATGCTATCAGTAATGGCAACATGCTAGTTAGCTTAATGTGTAGTTAGCTGGTTGTTGTTAGCTAGCATGTTGTTAGCTGATGATGTTAGCTGTTGATAGATATATGCTTTGTTGCTTTCTAAGGTGAGGTACCTGAGGAGGCTGATTTGGTTTGTTGTTGGTTAGGTCGCATGCTTCCAATGATGGCAATATCCTGGTTAGCTTAGCATGTTAGTTAACCTAGCTAGGCTGGTTAGCTTGGCTATATTAGTTGATTGCTTAGCAAGGTCAAAGCAATGTTTTTGACATGTAAAGCCTGGTCACTTGCTTTGATGACTTGCCATGTGCTAGCACAAGTAGCATGTCTCAGTGACTGATGATAGCTGAACACTGTTAGCTTGCTTCAGAGGGCTGTGCTGAGTGTGTGGGTGCAGGTAAAGGTGAGGGTAGGATTCAAGGACAGTTTAAAGGTCGGGTTAGAAAGTGGTGTTACCTGTTAGAGGGCTCAGTAGATTTACTGCCTGATACACACTGCAGGGCCCAATGATAGGTCCAAACATCATTTAACATTAGTACTGGGCTTTCACAGGAATGCACACCCAACGTTTGGCACATTTCACCATGGGTATTGTATTAAATTGTAAATTTATGCTAAAAAAAAAAATCAATATAGATAACGTAATTTAGTTTTCCTTTTTATTCCTTCCTTAGTGCTACTTTTATATGTTTTGTTCTATTTTATTGCCTATTTTCTTGTCTTATTCTATTCTAATTTAAATATTTGAATATTTGTTTATACATCTCTGTGTGTGTAGCTTGGAGGGGGCTTCAACTGCATTTCATTCTGCAATCCTGTATTGTATAATGACAATAAAGCTGAACCTTGAACCTTGAGCCATGAAATTCTAAACTTGTGTTTGCTTGACTTATGATCATGGAGATCATCATCAGGAGACCATAGTCCAGTTTTTTTATTGTAAACAGTTAGAATACATCAGGCCCTCTGACATTGCCTGTAGGTAAATAACATCATGAGGCAAGTTAAAGCAGGTCTCTCTCTTCACACATGAAATTAAATTCACATATTGAAGGTTTTAGGCCAAATGTGCTCACTTTTTTGTTGTTTGTTATTGTTTATTGTTGTTTAATAGCCACGAATCAGGAGTTAGACAGCAGTTGGTCACTGCAGGTGAAGTGGGAAGACCATATTTAGAGGTGAGTATTGTTGTGACTTATACTTATATAGGAGTAAGTTCATAGTCTGTTGTAACAAGGCTGTTATTGTGCACATGTGAGATTATTAAGGCACAGTGGAAGAGGTGAGTATCCTCCATATTTGTGAGTAATTTGCACTGAGTTATAGTTGCAATGTAAAAAAAAAAGAATTGGATCACATTCATCCTGTGGGTTGCTTTAGGAGGAAAGAAAAGAAATTAAAAACCTTGCATGCCCTGTTGGTGTCCTTCTTAAAAAATTAGAATGCACAATCACAATGTGGTGAAAGATGAGATCCAGTCATAAAATTATTTTCAACTGGATTTTATAATAGAATCCGATCCTTTGCGGGTTCTGTCTCCGAGTCTTGGCAGGAGTCCCGACCCTGCCCCGAGGCAAAGGTGAACTGCACCCCCATCACCAGCTTTCTACACTCTCTGCAATGTTTAATTCATTTTGAGCTTCATTTCATGAACCACGCATACATCAGTCTGGATTCATATGGATGGATGGCTGCATAGATGGAAAAAAAAAGTTATTCAATCATGTGGAATTCCATTTACCACTGGTTAAATTTTATTTGATCTGCAACTGTCCCTGAAAAGATTTAATAAAATACTTATTTCAGGTTTCAGATTTGTTTACAAAATGTCATCTCCAGGCAGAAAAGTGTTTATTATTGCATGAGCTGAATAGTGTGGGTATAAAATTATTGTTAAGGTAAGACAATACTGAGAATTATTTACAGATCTTTTATATTAGCTAGGCAAATTTGATTTCCTGGCGCTTGATTTGATCAATAACTCAATTACATCGTAATTTACATTTTATACAGTAGAAACTGTGGAGACTGTATGTTCACAACAGTGCAAATCAAAGCCTCAGTCTGTTTCTCTCAAGACACACAACATGGAATGTTTACAACAGTTTGACTAAATATGATTTCCAAAATGTTATTCAGTGAATTTGTGTGGCCAAAACATCACATTTCCATATTTATCTTATTCCTTTTTGTGGCATTAAACATGGAAATTCTTAACCAAATATGTCAACATCCTCCTTTATGTGCTCAGCTCTTGAAATATACATTTTGCCTGCATGATGACTGCATTATCTAACACACGTCATTCCTCTGTACATTTGTACACTTATTTAGCATCGTTGTATGACGATGGCGAATCAGCAAACAGCAGTCCTTCTAAGGACGGCCCTGGCAGTGGCAGGGCCTATACTCTGGGAAGGGGAGGGCGGGTGTGTGTGCATCATAAGTGAGTGTGCTCGGAGCTCTGGTCGCTGTCGTGACTGTCCTCATTGGCTAAGGAGTCCGTCGAGTGGTGGAGCGCTGCGATGCCAGAGAACTCTGACGGCAGCAACGTCCCCTTTTTCACATTCACCAGTTCTTTCTCTCGAGCTGCTGCCCCTTGCTGGCCGCCTTTCACTCTTTTCCACTTCATCCTCCTGTTCTGGAACCACACCTTCACCTACGGGTGAAGTAGACAGAAAATGTCAAATTGATTGCTCTTAAGGAGAAAAAAAGAATCAAGAAGTAATTAGGAAGCCTTACTGCTTGACAGCAACTTTCTCTAAAAGTTTGGCAGCTATTTCTACAGCTGCAATTATGTTGGATGTACTCTTCCATCTGCCACTTGGCTTCTACCTGTTTTTCCCTGACTCAACAGCCTTAGCCGTATTTACGTCTCTCAGACTGATGATTAAGCTGTTGCTTAAAACGGTTTACACGTCAAGTAGCAGCAGAGGCCCTCTGAGTGTCGACACATGCGCCTGAGGGGAGGGGGAGGAGGGGGGAGGAAGGCTCGCTCCTGTCACGCAGGGCGGGGTGGGTTTATTTTTGGGGAGTGTCATTCCGAGGGGACCGAGGGGTCACATGGTCAGGAAGTTCGTTGACAGCACAAACGTTTGTCTTAAACGTCAGGGGCGTACGCCGTGCTGAGTATCACCTCGGATTCTTTACAAGCCTCGGGGCCTTTTCCGAGAGCTGGACAGGGGGTGAGAGTCCAGCAGAGGATCACTTATATATGCCAGGCTCTAATGTCAAACCAAACATGGGACCTCAACATCCATTTTAACATCTGATAGGTTATAAGAACTGCCAATCCACTGGTTCAAAACGTCTCGTTTAATCATCGCTCAACTCCTTCACTGTTAGAGCATGAAGCTTTTAACAAATAATAACACTGCTAACACGCTACTGATAATGAAAAATATGCTTAAAAGAACCCAACGAGCACTGAATTGGTATGATTTTTTTTTTTTTTTTTGCAAGTCTAGACATCTAGGTTAAAACTGGGCTAAATTTGGTTGAAAGGTGACGTCTTGGCTACTCATACCAGTTGTTTTAACAGCATTTCAATGACTGTATTTCAGTGTGTCGTTACTACCTACTTCACACAGAAATATAGTCATTTAAATGGCGTTAAAACAATAGTTGTATATATGTATACATATTGTATAATAATTGTAACTTAGAGGTCTAAAAAAACATTCACTTTTCTACCAAATTTAGCCTGATTCCTTTTCTCCTTTTCCATGCTGGTGTAAACTCAGCCCTGTAGCTCCACCTCTGCCATCTTTGAAAATATTCCAGTTTTCACGGTCTACAAAGACATAAAACATCCATCAAATTTCTCCAAACAGCTCATAACAGCAGCATAAATCATGTGCCGTGACCAACTATTGCCAATATTTACATCACTATCTCCTGCTGTATATTTTCCCTGACAAAACTGAGGTCACACACAACTCCTGCTGCATGTGCTGAAGAAATTTCATGCACGTTTTCTGCTGCTTCGAGCCACAAAAAGATGAATTGCAACAGTCTGGGAGAAGGCTTAAGTGGAATTACGACGGCAAACTCTGTGCTTGGTGGCCCAGTGGAGTTAAGAGGAGTTTTTCCTGACATGCTGGTATTTAGAAGTAGTCCTTCAAAGTTTTTTACACCTTTGTAATATGAAGCAAAGCAGAGGGTTACTTACACAATTTATGACACATTTATCACTTTTCCTGTCACAGTTTCCAGTTGCTTTCAGATTGAGGAGTAAGAGCCTGAATGCGACTGTGCAGGTTTACTACTCGCATTACTTTGAGAGGCCGTTAAAACACACCTTTACTGGGACAGGCAGATTTCCTTAGATGGACACTTTTATCTGAAGCCCCTTACACAGCAATGCGGGTGCGTACTATACACTTTTAGCATGGGTGGCCCAAGTGGGAATTGAACCACTAACCCTGACAACATTACTGACGTTCCCAGCTACAGCAAAATGGATTGATAGTCTAGTGAAGCTGCAGTCAGAGAGCAACTGATGTGATGAAGAAAACACTTTCAGTTTCTGAGATACTACTGACATGTTTTTTTAGACATTCAAGGCCTGTAGACCTTTCTCATGGCAGATAAAAGCAGGTGTAACTAGTAACATTAAAGCTGGCTCCGTTTAGGTGTCCCAGTAAGCTGGGCGATTGAATCAGCATGCACAATGATAAGCAAGGCCCCTGGTACTAAATGGGATGGAGCCATTGTTAGTAGTTAGTAGTTCCACCCATTGAACTTTTTATCAAAATGTCCACAGTGAGAAAGATCTAGTAGAGTTCTTATTCTCCGTCAGAAGGTTTGTGTAGTTTCACCAACAAATTTTATAGTTTTGCATGTATTTATACTGCTTATGCAATACTTTCTAGTTTAACATGACATACGATACCTAAATCTTTACAAACACATGATCTATAAGGCTCACACACGTATATAAGTTGTGTTTTGCATCTGAGGCATTGCCTGGAACTTTATACTAATTTCTCAGTCCAGTCTGTTCTTTACATTCAATCTATCGCACTGCAAACTATCACTGGCAAGGGGTCAACTAGGTGTGACTTACAGCTTTCAAACGGGTGTCAGAGAACAACAGGCTGTACGGCGTTTCCTTCCCCCAACCATTTGTCTCCTGTTATTTATTTCATGTGCCTGCATTTTACAGCAACCGGCCCACGCTCAGAGACCAATTTGTGCTTGCAGGGGCAGTGGAAGAGAGGAAGTGACTTGCTAGACAGCACTTCCTTCAGCCCCGTCTCCCTGCCTCGACTGTGGCCTCCTTGAGAGAATACACAGGAACATCTGGAATATGATAGTCCCGTCACACATTCACATCTGGAGCACAATAGCCCTCGCACCGAAGTTACAAAAACACAGTAGCGAGCTGAAAAGCCTGCTCGTCATCCCGAGGCCGCCTCTGTTTTCACAACATGGCATTAATGTGCTAATGGGGGTTTCAATAATGTCTGAACCCAGGGGGAAACAAGCTGCGGTGGGTGGGAACATACTTGTCTTTCAGTGAGGTCGAGGTTGACGGCAATCTCATAGCGCCTTAGTCTGGTTAGATAGTTGTGGTGGGCAAACTCGGCCTCCAGCTCTCGGATCTGCTCCTTGGTGAACGCCGTCCTCTCCTTCCTGGGTTTGTTGCTCGTGTCTGACTTGTAATTCCCGTCCTGGGACTCTGAAACCAAACACCACACAGGTTTCTGTTCCACTCTGGGCAGATTTATATGCAACAAAAATAAAAATAAAGGGAATGTTATGTGGCAGGTGCAAGTCAGCAGGGGAAGAAAAGAGGCAAGGTAAGAGAAACAATGGGAGCTGTCAATCATACTTTATTGTTCAGTCATTGTTTATGAACACTTTAAGTGGCTGGAAGGACTCACGGGCGGCTACACATGTGCGTGTGACTATGGCAGCTGTGCTGTTACAATAGGCTGGCTCTTATACTGCCAACATGGGTTTAATTTGTCTTAAAGGAATCTGCTGCTACAACCTTATTTTTTAAATGTGGAACAAAACAGCTCTGCAGGACACATAAAATATATTTTCTAATTTCTTTTTTATTTAAAAACTCACACACATTTCCTCATTCGATGGCAAAATCTGCCAACATTTTATTTCTTTCCCTTTTCAGCTTTGTATCTTTTGATACATTTCCTGCAATCACAAGAATTCCAAGCAAAGGTCTTCAAAAACATTACGCTTACATAGCATAAAATGGTTCCTGATAATGTCATAGATATAGGAAAGTGTAATGATCTATTACCCTTCAATGAAAATAAAAATAATATTTAATAAAATACATGTGTGAGCACCAAATGCAACGCAGCTATTTGCAACATATTATGCATTTCCTTAAGAAAAATGTGGGATATACATGTGAAAAAAATTAAAAGTAAAAATCCCCACCACTTGTCATCTCCACTTTCAACACCCCGGAAAAATACTTTTTGTTTTGGTATTTCCACAAACTTTCCGAAGAAAACACATACAGTTAATTTGCCCTCCAAAACTTTCCTATTGTGAGCAGCCTTTGTGGTTTCTCCGTTGGACACGCTTCAGTTGCACATTGCACTTGAAGGCAGCAGTGATTGCATGCTAATTCATCTGCGGTCCTGTTCTGTCGCGTGTGTTAATCCAGCAGGCCTGCGTCAAGCCAAACTGTAAATAGTCCTGCAGCACAGAGCCAGACTCACAAATGGTGCGAAGCCTGAAGCCACGTCAAAGCAACAACTATCTCTTCACCTAAGATTCCCACCCGGAGGGACCCCTGTCGGTTCTGTTTTTTCTGTCAGAAAGAGGATCTTCCTTCTAATTAAGAGTGTGTTTTTTCAGAACAAAATAACTCCCTTGAGAGGCGGAAGAGAAGATGAGGGGTAAACTGAAACTCCTCTGCAAAAGTTATATTTGTATGGCACTTGCACAGTTTTAGAGCCAAGGACAAACAGATATATAAACTGCAAGAATTCCCACATGATTTTTATGAAATGAAACAGATCATTGCTTGACCCGCAGCCTGTGTCCGGCTTCCCCCCTTGACCTTGCCTTTCCCTCCCTGTAATTTCAAACCGAGCGCTCCAAACAGTGTGTGGCTGATTGAAGCGAGCATTCAGACGTATTTATCCGCTCTCTCTCTGGTAAACACAGACATTGTGTAAAGAGAAATAAAAGAATAACACAGCCAGCTGGTTCAGACCAGCAGGCCTGGAGTTAAAACGAGAGGCAGGCTTTTATGACACAGCCACTACACCACAGCAATTAGGTCCCTGCTGTAACTTTCATCTCTCCACAAAAAAGGGGGAATAATATAAGGAAAAATACACGCACCCAGACGGGGCACGTCGTTTAGGGTTCCCAAATGAACTGAGCTCCGTGCAGGGGGGACCTTCTCAAAAATAATGTCTTGTTCTTTACAAAAGTAAGAATGGACAGCAAAAATGTTGATTTGCTGATTTTTTTTTTTTTTCTCGTGATGGAAAATTGCGTGTTTTTTTCCCCTCAGTGAAATAAAATATTATTGCAGCGGCACACACAAGAATGGAAGTCAAATGCACCAACACATCCGCAATGTTTTTTCTAAAGCTTCTTCTGGGAAAAAGTGTCTGCCAGCGAGAGGCCTTCGGCACCTCAATTCTCCTTTTTTACAACGCCGCCTCAACAAAATAAGACTTCAAGCACCTTTTATTGTTCCACACAGAAAGTCTAGTAACTTTTTAAAGAACGACCACTCCCATGACAGCACTAGTCTATGCAAATATAACCCAGACACTCCGCAAAGTGCACCAAGTGACACTCTATATAGGGCTAAAACTCTCCGGCTTGACCACAAAAAAAATGAGCAGGTTCCGCAGAAACCAGACACCCAAAATACCAAGGAGCTGGCTCATCTCATTAGCCCACCCTGCGGCCTTCCTTGAGGAAACAATCACAACCGAGTATTAGACACAGAAAGCTGAGATGCTTCATATTGGAGCAAACGAGGCAAAGCTAGCATGGAAATGAGCTCTCAGGTTTTGTTATTATTTCTGTATCTAAATTCAGTTTTTTGCTCAGGTTTCTGGTCCAGATGGTGAAACCTAATCCGGCCTCTATCTCATGCAACTGGCAGCGGTGTAATATTTAGACAGCTGATTGAGTCAGCAGCCTAGTTAGGCCCAATAATCAGCGTGATTGGTGTTAGCGTGGAGAGAATGCACTGCACATGTAATGAGTATGCAGTAACTATTGTTGCAGGGGAAGTTGGATTTGGGGGCTGAGGCTCGGTTTCCAAACAATTTGACAAAGGAGGAAAGGAAATAGGAGCTGGTGCATTGAATTTGTGGATTAAATATTCTATTGCAACATTTTGCATGTGGATAACAGGACATTTAACACAAGAAGAGCTATAAAACTGAAAATTAATCTGTCTAGACTCTCAAAGCTCAGCGTGTTACATAATTTTGGAATATTCTATGTTGCATGAATCTTTGACTATGACATCTGGAGTTCCTGTTAAATCAGTGAGTGATGTGTAATATCTGGTATTATAACTTCAGTCATCACAAATACGTGTCCAGTGCAGTTACACTGTTTATTAATTAAACTTATTCAAGAATTCAAGAGTCATATTTTGCACACTTGAGTTCCGTAAAGTGGCTATAAACTGCAGCAACAGCTGGTCTGTCAGGGGGAGTAGACGCTCTCTGAGGTGACCATCAGCATCCAAAGCGAAAAACTAATCACATGCGGGAATATCAGTGCGTGGTCAAGTGCAGGTGATATGCTGTGCACACAAAGAAGCCTTTAAAAGGGTGCAGGATCGCAGCTGAGGGCCCGCAATCCTCAAATGGACGGAGAGAGCGGTGAGCACACTTTCCCTGGAAAACTTAGAACTCTCACTAATATCACGTTCCCTGCGAGAACTCCCGCGACCCGACCCCGGCAGTTTGTCATGCCGTGATTGATTATTGTGGTGACTAGTGCAGGTTGGATATGTTCTGCAGATCATCAGGGAGGTGCTACCTATTAGAGTACAGTCCTAAAAGAGGGATTTGTTCATAAGTCTGCAAAGAAATGTTTTTTTTTCTATAAATCTATGTTGTTTAGAGTTTGTGTATATTATTATTATTATTAATGTACAGGTTATTTAATGACTGTGTCCCTAATTCAGGACGATGTAAAGCCTTAAATACAGCTTCATAATTTGCGGATTATCTTCAAAAACTTTACACACTAGCCAGAGATTTTTAAGAGATCGAGTCAGAAACACCTGCAGCTGCCATAAGGTGGCGAGTCACAAAGTTCACAAAGTCACAAATTTCCTATAAACAGTTAGCCTTGAAGCTCACAGCGCTGGTGCACTTTACTGCACAGAACATACAGTATGTCTGTTGACTATATCTATGAATATGTATCAGTTTGTCTGTATGTTTACTTGTGGTTTTAATATAATTTATAATCCTTGCAACAACAAAAAAACCTTACTAAAAGAAATCAATATTGCATTACTTATTAGCACATAGATACATGAATCTGCAATCAATAAAAATCACTTCATTTTATTTCAGCAAACCTGACTGTGATTTATTTTAACTACAAGATTTAGACGAGAAAAAAGCCTGAGAAGCCTCCGTCAGTCGGGGTGTTTAGTGCGGCGCGAGGCGCCGGTGTAGTCTTTTACAATGCATGACATTAATTCTTTACTGTGTGCCTCATTTTCTGCCCTCTGAAGAGTGTCGCAACAAACCAGATGTGATTTTTAAACAAAACATGGCAGTAGTCAGATGCGCCCGCACAGTTACCATGTGGCCTTTGCTCCGCGCTTCAGCCTCCCTGTGTGTCAGCCGACACCTACAAACTGCTTTTCAGACAGTTTTTTGTTTTTCTATCAGAGCTGCAAAAATGTGCTGTTGAAAGATTTATAATGACGAGTGCAGATGTTTGTGTTATTCTTGAGCTCTGCTTGGAATTTCTTAAAATGCGGATTTTTATGTCATGATGATGATTAACTAACAATAAGACTGAACAAAGAGATGTTGGAAATGCCTCCAAAGAATTTTACATTAAGTCTTTAGTTGCAGCTTATTTATTCATAATATTTGTAGAAAAAATATCTGAGGAATAAAATCTCTGCCATTGGAGTTGTCACAGTTTTTCACTACTGGCTTAAAAAAGTGAAGTAAACAACTCTGATCTCAGCTCCTCTTACCTGAACTGTCACTTTTCCTCTTTCCGTTCCTCTTCTCGGCCTCAGCAGGTGACAGAGTCTGTCTGCCAAAGTCTGCAGGCACACAGGAGGCCCCTGTAGGGGTGCTGCTGCTGCCCAGACTCGGGGTACTGGCGCACATGCTGGGCCCACCGGGGTGGCCCAAATCTGGGGGTGTGGGCCCGTTATCATGGGATGAGTGGGAGTGCGGGTGGCAAAGGTTGTGGCGCGTGCTACTGCCAGGTGATGGCATCTGTGGGATATGCCAAGATGCATGGTGCTGAGGCGGGTGGTGATGCTGCTGGGAGGGCAGGTGGCCGCGGTGGGGGAGGTGGTGGTGGTGCTGCCCGGGAAACAGGCCGTCGTCGATCGGGTAGCTGGAGATGATACAGGGTGAGGGTGAGGAGGTGGATGAGGAGGAAGATGAAGAGGCCAGGTCAGGGTAGGAGACGTGGTCCGAGCGTCCGTGCAGAGTCAGGGGAGACTGGGTGAAGGCGGGATGCAGGGCCTGCGCCGGGGCGTGGGGGCTCCGCAGGCAGCCAAACAGTGTGTGATCCATCGCGTGCAAACACACACGGCCCTCCAGGAAAGGTGAGAAGGGCAAGTAAAAAAGGGTAAAGTTACTAAATCAACCGAAAACAAAAAGATCTCAAGCACATATCCAAGATGCTTCTCTTTTTCCCTTGACTATCCCAAAAACTTTTTCCTTCAGTTAAAAAAATTCAGATACACTCTTGAGTAGTCGAGAGGAGAAAGTAAAGTGTGTTTTGAAATGGGTGTCCTGTGATAATCCGGAGCATGCGGCCAGTTGCCAGGCTGTACAGGATAAACAGTTAGCCCAGGATAAGCTGCAGCAGAGCCTCTCAGATGTCAGGAGGAACAGGGGACTGGAGCTCGAGGCTGGGAGCAGAAGGAGGTTCCTAGGAACTGCAGAACGAGGGGAGCCGGCGGAGGGGATGTTATAAATAGGGTGTAACGTGAGAGGGAGGCTGGGTCACAGACTGCATACGCGCTACTGACCACATACATATGATCGCCCTCCAAAAAGCACAGCACAATAAATCTGTACTATTAAAATGGCTGAGCCTCAGGAAAGAGTCCAATTTATTTTGGACTTGGATCTGACCTCCGGTGGCCATCTTTTTTTTTCCTGCAAGAAAACAGCCTTCATGGTTCATGGGTGGGGCTGCGGGAGAGGGGTTGGGGGAGGTGTGTGTGTGTGTGTGTGGGGGGGGGGGTTATTAGGGGAGGTGAGGGAGTGTGGAGGGATAAGGGGGGGGGCGAGGTGTCAGGGGTTAACTGAGCGTGTCACCCTGTCTTTGTCAGTTTTGACCCTTTAAAATACTGTTAGTCTTGTGGAGGAAGGCGAGGACACTGTGTTGCTTCCATCTGAGGTCTGATGGTTTCCTTTGCCCACCGTTTTGTCTGCTTGTGTATCGCAGAGACCCTGTGATGTTAGGAGCTCTAGTTAGTCACTGTACCTTTGACTCTCCACTACTTTTAAAGGAATATGAAAAGTTTTACTCCAAAATAATAGTCAGGAACTAAAAAATATTCATTGCAGTGCAAAAGGATCCAGTCTGAAATATAACATTTTATCATCCAAGTAAGTTACCTACTACTCTTAAAAAACAACCACAGTTAATTTTAATTTAGTGCAGCCAGTCATTTTATAAGTTTATATGATGTTTATCTCATTTTGAAATGAAACACCTCACATCATCAAATCGATACACACAGTAATACTGATACAAGTTTGACCTCCAATATGAGGTCATGAAGTAAAAAAAAAACTTTTTTATTTGCTTTTATTTCAAAACAACCTCCCAAATCCAAAATGTAGCGGCTTTTAAATGACCATTAACTACTGTAGCAATATTCTTAATGATGACACGATAATGAAACCCAACCTGTGACCATTTTCTTTTATCATTATTTAAAATAAGTACATGCAGACAGAAAATAATATAAATTATTTTCCCGGAAGTGGTTCATGAGTTTGTATAAGGTGAAATATTTCAACCTCAACGTACATCAAACACTCATATCGCACAGTGTCAGCCCTCACATCAGCGTCTCACTAAATCATTTTGGCCATAAAAGTGTCATTTTCTTGAAGTGAAGAAGGAATAAAAGCCGGTAAACAGCCGAGAGTGAAGACGCCTCCTCTTATTCTCCCCTACTATTATTATAATGAGCTACACCAAGACTCAAAACTAAAAACTAAAAACAGATTTAATGCATGTATTTGCCCTCAAACTCATTTATATAACATGCAGTACAAAGACAGACAGGATGGGACTTAAAATATGAGAAATAATCCTGGTCTGCAAGTGGATGGTATCGACTTAAAGAGGAAATCTGGCTTTAGTCCATGCAATTTAAATATCTCAGTTGTATAATTTATTCAGATTACATAATTAAATATTATAAATACATATTTATTCTATATTATTATTAAAGATAAATAATTCCCTCACACACATTTCCTTCCTTAAAATCTCTAAAATTCAACAGTGTGACTGGCTGTGATACTGAGTGTATATGGCACACATTTAAAGTGTATACAGTTCACATTAAAATAAATTAATACATATAAAAATAATCAGAAATGTGTAGCTGTTTTCAGAGTTTTCGTGGCTCAGACGGGTTTCACAGTCAGTCACAGTGAGTCCACGCTCTGGGGATCCGGGTGGACGACGCAGGCTGTGCCACAGGCGCTGTGGGCCGCCTGAGAAAGGAAATTAATTCCTCTTTGAGAGAAAATGACTTTAACAGATAGCACAGAGGAGGCAGGCTGTAACTTTGCCGCTGTCGCCCCCCCCAACACCCCCCAGTCCCTCCAAAGCCTCCGAAGGCAGCAGAGGCAACGCAGCAGAGGAAAAGGCACCTTAGGTGAGTGAGTGTCAAACTCTTCTACTGTTTACCTTACAAATTAAGGCTATTAGCAGGTTAGCCGAGGCTATATATTTGCTCAGGGCCTTGAGCAGGTATTAATTCACACGTGTTTCCAATCCTGTCGCCGGGCTCGCAGCAGTGATGGCCTGTGGCGTTTGGGGGGGGGGGGGGGTTCAGTTAATCCTAGTCTTCGCCCCTCGTGGGCTATATGAGGCAAAATCTCCCACTGTGTGAATAAGCGTGTGTGTGTGTGTGTGTGTGTTTGTGTTTGTGTGTGAAATTGGGTTACACTCATATATCAGGCCAATCCTGGACTTTTATTGTGAAAATATTAGGTATCACCCAGTCAGATAGGATTGAGGTTTCACATAACATCCATAAATTCAATTTTATTTTCTTTACACTTTTTATTCATTTAAATTGGGATTCTTTTTTTTCATTTTAGTGTGTCCTTGTTTGTCTTCCCTACCACTGAAAACAAGTGGTTAATTTTAGAGCTGCTAACCCCAAAATAAATGTCAAGTTTTAGAGTTTTAGTGTCCCATGATGGTGTTATGGCTGTTTCAGATGCCTTTTCCTGTCTGAACTGAATAAAATCCAATTGGAAATGTTTTATTTGGACATGAAAATGGTCCCATTTGAAGATATTTCTGAACATTGGCCCAAACCATCATTGACATAATTCTAAAAAAACTACCTGTATTAGCCTCCAAGAGCACATATTTGTCAATCCTTTTATGTGACATGTCAGATGAAGAGGAGAATAAAAAAAGAGGTGAAGAGGTTATAACGGTGAGTAGGTGTAACTCATAAAAAAGGAGTCAGTGGAGAGGAGAGGCCGCCGTTGTCTGTATGTTTCTGATGGTGTTGATGCGGCTGCAGGGCGGCATGTTTTCTCCACAGTGGACAGAAAGTGAAGGTAGACCTGCTGCTCAACCTGTGGCTGTCAGTCACACAGGCAGGAAGGATTACAGCGAACACAGCTCAGGGCCTCTGTCACCAAAACAAACACGCAACCACCTCCTCAGTCCTTTTTTCCTCACATGACGTTTACTGCATGCTTTGGGTTTCATGGAAAATAAGGAACTTTCACTCCTGGAGAAAGTTTTGTTTTTTGCAGAGATGTAATATTCTTTCAACAGCAAAAAGTAGTGCAGTCTTGGCATTAAAGTGTCACAGGAGTCCTGTAAAGCTCCTAAAACAGGAAAAAAACAGGAACATTTTATTTTAAATCCCCCTAGGCATTTATAATTTATAATTTATAAGCAGAATATAAACATTTAGTAAATAGTTTCAACTCAGCAGAACGTATGTGAGCAGATATAAGAGTTTATTAATGTATTAGTGGGCACCCATAAGTGGAAGCTGCTGTATAAACTGATAGTTATAATATTATAAATTATGTCTACATAGGAAAAGTTATAATTATTGATACATACTGTACATTAATAAGCGCTTAAAATGTCCTTATATTACAACTGCATTATAATGTGTTATATGCTGTTTATAAATGCTAAATAAGGGGAGTTAAATTAAAAAGTGTTACCCAGAAAGACTGTTAAAACTTGAACTAGTGACAAGATTTTATTTGATAAGTAAATGGAAGCATTAATGACAATTATAATTGAGAAAATAAAACGGTATAAGATGTTCAGCCCTGGATAGACTGTATGAAACCGTATGATAAAGTTTCATCCTTTTAGCCTTTTAGTTTTCATTGCCGATCTCACTGCTCTCACTTTCCTAAATTTAACAGCCCCCGATGTGTTATATGCTTTACTGCAGAAAAAGGCTTTGATGCAGCTCAGACTATAATATGAGCATTTAAAAAGACCCAGTGTGTGTGTAATCATTATTAGACATTTTCCTCTTTTTTTTTTTTTGTGTATCCTCCAGCTAATACGGAAACATTTCAGAGCGTATAACACTCAGTGAGCCTTTCTTGATATATAAAGCATGCAGCCAAGTACAGTAAGATTACAATTGATGGGTTTTGTAACAGCAGCAAAGCCAATGTGTCCTAAATTAGATGGTTGGCATAAACACAAATGTCATCCTGGTAAATAAACGGAAACCTGCAGGATTTTTTGGCCTGAACTAAATCCTTAAAGAGCAGAGATTTCTGACCCTCTGCAGATATAATATTTCCACCTTTTGAAAAACCTGATGTCTGCTCTTATAAAACTGATTGCTGGCATGAAAGTTAGAATAAAGTTGGATATCATCTAAAGATCATTTCCTTCAAGTAGGTGATGTGTTTGAGGACAAAAGTATCTCTGTAAGTTGCTTTTTACTCAAATAGAAATAATAATTTAACCAACACATTTTAATTGAGAGTTTTAGATGCAGAGCAGCAAAAGTGAATTTTACTTTACATGAACTAAAACAAACTCCCCTGGTTTGATCCTGCGACTAATACCAGAGCAGGGACAGTGACAGTGTTGCAGTGTTGAGATGAACATCTGCGAGCGGCGAGGAAACTGTCGTCGCTGCTCGTTTCCTTTCAGGCTTCAGCTGCAGATTTACGGCATGTTGTCAGGAACATTGTCCATACAGACGATCGCGGGGACGTCAGTGATATATGACGACGTGGTGAGACAGTAAATGTTGTCTCCGTTTACGGCTCCATTACATGAGGAGGACAGCAGCCTTCTCAGGGAGTGACAGCATGAAAGCATAAAGGAAAAATGTTGACAGCTTGAATGCATCTGTAATTTTTTAACTCACTTCATGAAGCCGGAGAAAAAAACATTTGTGTATTTGCTCTTCTGCAATTTGTATGAGACTCAACTATTTGCTCTTTTTTTGCATAAGAGTGAAAAATAAGTTGTTAAAATTTGTCTTCTTTAAATTGTTGCTTACTTTTAAACACTTAAACAAAACTTTAGTTTTTGGTTCAAAAAAAGTATTAAATTTGAGTTTTTTTAATCACACTATGCTTCAGTGAGTTGCCATTTTTAACTTGAAAGAATTTTAATTTTATTTTAGAATATTACTGCAGTCATGGGAAACCTTGCAGTAAAATGTTTTGGAATTTGCCGTGTTTTGACCTAAATTGAAGGATTATCTGGCTGCTATGGATATAGAAAAATAGATGATACTTTTTGATTATGATATTCATCTAATAAATTTAAAACTAACATGGACATCAAGCCAAAAACAAGCTGATTTTCTCTGTAAAAACTGAACATTTCAGAAGTATAACAGCTCTTATGTGACACTGATGGTGTCTTTGTAAAAATCTGTGTCTTCACGGTCTGATTTCCTGCTCTAATGGAGTCATTTAACACATCGAGTGAGCAGTGCAGCTCTTAGGTGGCCACTTTCTGTGTCTGTAATGGCCGCGGACAGCCGGGGTGAGATCATCATCTATAATGGGGGGCGGTTGGAGCTGCCTGGTGCGAAGGTTCCCCTCCGCCTCCAGCTTGAAAGCACTGGAGCCTGAGTAGACGTGCGTGATGCTGTGCAGGGGCCTCGCACCGAGTCAGACCACACCTCAAACAGCCCGGGGTCGCCGCACTAAAACCTCCATTTAGATCTGGACCCGGCACAACCGCCAAAACCAAAAGAGGCACCCGGCTCCAGCCAGCCACAGTGCTAAGCCGGTTTCCTCCCAGACTAAATTTGTAAACGCCCTCCTTCATTTCGCCCCCCCCATCACACTCCTCGCCATCTTCAAGCGAGAGGTAGTGGGTGCCAGGCGGGGAACGACGCCAGACTTCTCAACTTGTGAACGGAGCCATTAGTGATTTTTATTTGTTCAATTGGATCGCCTGCCCACCTACCATCCAACCGAACCCACCCTGCACGCTAAACTTCCTGCTCCACAACACTAAAGCACATAACGTTGGAGGCTCAGTCCACTGGCTGTGGCCATATTGCATCACTCCAGCGTCCCTCTGATGGTCCAGCTTCAACATGCTGTTCCAATAAGGCGAATCATTCAGAAGAGTGAAGTCAACCTTTTATGATTTTACGGCTTCCTTCTCTCTTTAGGTTCCTGGGAGTTTCTGGATGATTCCCAGAGCATTTATTCCGTTGAGTTACTGTACAGGGGACCGGCCTGTTTTTTGACTAATGTTAAGTCAATGTGTTGGTGGCTGTTGAATCTCATTAACACTTAATTCAGACTCAGCGCCGTCGGTTTGATTTCTGCTAAGCATCGTCACGCAGTTATTCCATGGTGGGTGACTGTGATAGTGTTTGATTTGCAGCCCTGTCTGCTAGAAAATATGTTTATTAACAACAAATTTGCAACAGCAAAAGAAAACAGTTTTAATGGAAATGCTCAGTAGTGTCGCCCAGATTACATTTTCTATCAACTAAATTAGGAAATGGTGCTAATTAACGTATCTGGCAAGTCGCAGAACGTATCAGTAAAATGTTAATTGACAAAATATCCAGCAATACAATATCTGCTCTTAATGACTACAGCATTATAAAACTTTTTATGTTTAGGAACTGGCAGCACTTTGTTAAGGTTCAGGAAAGATTGTGGTCTGGTTTAATACAGAAGAAGTCTGGAGTGACTATTAACCGAAAACACCATCTTTTCTTAACCTTAACCAAAGTGCTTTTGTTGCCTAAATTTAACAACTCTGATGTCAAAGTTTTCCACTTTGTAAGCCCGACATCCACCGCGACCACCTTCCTCCGACTCCGGTTCATACATGTAACGCTTCATTCAAAAGCTCTGAAAAATAGCGAGCTTGAACCCAAAAGCACAACTCACAGGCAGACAGGTAAATATAAAAGTTTACTTAAATCAATAACCAGGTAAGGGTCTAAACCAGGTGGGCAGTCAGAACAGGCAAACTTATACAGAAAGAGGGTGAGGCAGAGAATCGTGAGGCAGAAAGCTATGGCAGATGCAAACTAGACAATTCCAGCAAAGACAGAGTGGAAATGGGCCAGTAAATATATACTGCAAGACTAATGATGGAAACGGGGAACAGGTGAGCAAGTGGGCGGGGACGATCAGGTGATGGGAATGGAAAATGGAAAGGGGTTACTGCTGGGCAGGAGGGAGTGGCTGGATCTGAAACGACAGGAGAGTTATTATTAGTTAGTATGTGACAGGGAAAACAGAGCAGTCACCAGAATGAAAAGGCTAATTCGAGATGAACTCTCCTGGAAAGTGGACGAGATCAGGCAGCAGCAGCAGGGGGCGGCGGCAAAAAGCTGCAGTCAAGTCAGACAGTTTCCAGCAGCCTTCAACGAATTTACAGGAAGTCACAGAAATATTTACATCCTGTTAGATCCACCTGTAGGCCACCTGTAGTTTGCAGACCACGTTCGGATAGCCATGGCTGAAATAACCTTTATTATTATTCATATCAGCCACACAAGATGTTTGTTAACAGATGAAACCATCACTGCACAACATACAGCCTACAATCTAGCGTTAAATATTACAATTACACAGAAAATTAGGATTTTATATAAAACGTGATGTTTGTGGTCAAAACTAAAAGCCAATCAGCTCTTTGATCAGGTGACAGCCAGGCGTCTCCCATCATGCCCTGGGTCTTGCAGTCAGTGGAGGGTACCTGCAGCGCCTGGCTCTAAAAACTGCGGCCGCCTCGATCTCGTGAGGTTATCGTTGCCCACGTGTTCATGACGTCAGAGCAAGTCGAGATCAAGTATCACAAATCTATCCGGCATGCATCGTGCAGCGATCGCCAGTGATCGATTCTGTGCAGGCCTGGCTCATCTCTAACGAGTCTAATACTAGGAGCTGGCTGAAGTCGTGGCACGTTTCCTCTGCACATAAACCAGCCAGGAATTATGTTTCTCATCGCAACGTAATTGGGAAATTTTGTGATGTATAAACATAATTTCTTAAAGACAGAGTCCAAAGAATTAATCCAAACAGATCAGTACAGCTGGAGGAGTTGTGGTGTGATGACCATGGAGACTGTTGGTGAACTTTCTTGTTTACGCCTGTTTGTTGAGGTTTTCAGTCGACCACTGTATTGTTTGTTAATGTACTGTATATAAGGCCAATATCAGCTATAGGGTTTCATTTACAGCCCTCCACGACCACAGTTCACTCCCCCTCAGGTGTTTTCACTTATTCTGCCTGATTAAAACCTCTTTTAAAGCCTCTGTGGGCGTGACTGCGCTTGATTGACACCTCCCTCACTCTCCTGTTGGCTTTGCTGCACCTGTTCGGGCAGGACAAATTACACCTTTATCATTCTTATTAGCACATGGCCCTCACATGATTTCCAGCATAGCTTCACCCAGTTCCACCCCGACCAGATGTCTAATCAGACAGAATAACTGAAAACAGCTGTGTGGGTGTGCAGAGCATTTCATGTCATTTGATCAAATATCAGTGCCTATTTCTGATTTGGTGGATGTTCGTATGTGAGCACAGCTAAGACTACTACAACCACTAGTATTAGCAGTACTTTAATTCTAATTATATATAATAATAATTGTTGTTTTTCATTATTAAACATTTGATTTTAGTGCTCTTGGGGGGACACCCTTATAGGTTTTCTGTCCTCTTCTGCACAGTTTTTGTTTAGTATTTTTATTATTCTCTGTAAAAATAAAGTACTACTACTGCAACTACTAGAACTAATAATGATTATATTAAGAGCAATTTTAGAAACAAAGCTAAAGTTCCTTCACAGAATATCAGCTGAAAACAATACAAACAAACAAAACTGTATTCAGCCTGTCTGCAGGATTTAGGCAGAACTGACAACAGCCTTTTAATGACAGCTGATTAAATTGTCATGTGTAGTGTAACACGGCTCTAGTCCTTGATGACGCTTGAAGGTAGTCAGCAAAAAACTCAACATTTTACTATTTTACTATTATATATTTATTTTATGTAGTATTTTATTCTAGTTGTATTGCTTGCATTATCTTTTAAGCTTTGGTTGTTTAGTCTCTAAATCCATCTTAAAACATCCTGCATTTTGTCAGTCCCTTGTAAAGCACTTTGAATTACATTTGATTTGTTTGAAAGGTGCTATATAAATTAATTTTGGTTGATTGATTGATTGAGATAAGGATATTAGAATACCTTATTTTCAAAACTTGGCATGTTTAATGAGGTGAGGCTGCAGCTCATTACTTATCATAATTAAGCCGGAGGTAACATTTTAGAGATATTGGTTGGTAGCATTGCCGGCTAACACTCATTTAAAGTGTAGCTACACCCTCAAATCCTGCTAGAACCATCTCTCCCAGCAAATTTAAAAAATGCAACGAGTCAGCTGTCAACAACACCTGTAGGGGGCGTGGCCTCGTGGCTACGTAGTGTGTGGGTCAGAAGACACTGATTAGAGTCTTTTTTTATATAAATATCATGACATAGACAGGTCCCACCTGATTGGCCTCACAGGTTCAGGGCTGATTTAAAACAGTAAAATGGCGTATTGAGCCATTTTCAGCCCATGAAATGCCAATTTTTTATAAATTTGGTAAGAAATGTCAATATTAACACCAGCACTGATGTGTTTCATCACAGTACAGTCATATCATTTAGTTTATAGCTCAAAAAACACGTTTGCTTTCCTTCCTTGTGTGTTATTGTGTGGTCTTCTGGATCATTTTGTCCTGCAGCTCATAGCTGATTAGATCGTGGTAAGCTTGTTCTCTGTGATGGTCTTTGAGGCGCTTTGTGATGAACGACTGTGGAAATAAAATGTGCCACCCTGCTGATGCAGCTGTACACCCACTCTGCTGATGGTCTAAATGCTGTTACAGAGGCCTCTTCAGCACGGCAAACTCAAAAGCCTTTATGTAAAGTGACAAATTTAACATCTTGATTAGTGGCACAAATCAATCTATGACTTAGGTCTAGAAACGTTGACACAGGATGCCTTTCCTAACCTGATATTCAGTTGATGTTTTGTCTGTCTCGCTACAGCGTTAGCCTCTAACTAACTGAATCTCAACTGCATTAAAGCTTCATCTTCTGTCGTTATGGATTCAGCTGTAATATTAGCCGTTGCTCCTCTGCTGCTCGGGTCTTGTTGCTATATTCCTCGGGTGTTTATTGTATAACCAGCTGTATAATCCTGTAGAGTTTTCTGGAGTTGCAGCAGACACGGGAACCTGCTCGGGCTGCACAGTGATGCATTGTCTCTGCTGCTGAAGCTCTCCACACTGTGACCTGAGGACTTAAAGGTGCTGCAGCCACCCGGTCAGAGGTCACAGGAGGTGCAGCGTGCAGCAGGAGAACAGCGACCTCTACTGGTAGGTGATGACAGGGATGAGTGAGTGTATACGTGTGTGTGTGTGTGTGTGTGTGTGCGTGCACGTGTTCATATACAAGCCTGTAAGTGCAGCTAGTGATGTTTTACTTGCTCGACCTGCAATGTGCGGCTCACCGTTATTTAATGTTCAAAACATCAAACTAAAACATGTACTGGTGGTTCATTCATCACCACTGTATGTAAATACAAAAACAGTTGAAATTCTAAATTGATATCATGATACAAGGCGCTCACGAACCAAAACTTCATGTAAACTTTTAGTGACAGAAGATAACAGTAATGGAAAGATAATTCCCAGGTGACAAACTTTCATCTCACAAATGTCAACTTTTCAGAAGCTAGAAAATCAGCCTTGTGTTAGTTAATTGGTTCACTTTTTGCATAATCCTATAAAAGGTTTGGAGATAATTTTGAGAGGTGAAGTAGTGGTGAAATTGTCTCAATTCATGCAAGATGCAAGGGAAGATTACCAAGATGTAGACTAGTTGTAGACATGTTTATTTACACCACTGTACAATATCAAAATCTGGCTTTAAGACGGGTTATTTTCATTTATCTTGGGTTTACATGGTGCAAATTCCTAAACAAATGTGCGTGTACAGTATAATCAAATCGCCTAAAACTAACTGACACATGGAAATCCTACTACCAGGTAGCGAGTACTGGTATGTTTCTAGAAGTGTGGCCAAATAATGACACTTCCTTGCATAATGTTCATTTTGCACTGACATTTATGCCTCCTGACAGGATATTCCGGTGTTTAGTATTTATTTATTTATTATTTATCTGTTTATTTAACAGGGACAATGCGCTTTACATTTATTGCACCAGATTTAGCTAAAAGCTGGGCAGAGGCCACCAGGTTGACTAAGTGAAAGACATCAGTCACTTGTGGTGAATTAAAACATTACAGTTTGAAAACAGACACAATAAAACGCACGAAAAAAAAAAAGATGACAGACGATCTAAACATCATTAAATTATGTAAATCACCAAAAGTGGAGATACAGACAGAAATGATGTATTAGGTATTTTAATAAATATGTGATGTCCCAAACACGGCTACAGATGGCTGTGAAGAGCTACAAAATGTTCCTCCACACCGGGACTCCACTTCTTTTACTGTTTGTTTTTCCT
This sequence comes from Macquaria ambigua, assembly GCA_008360985.2. NCBI lineage: Eukaryota > Metazoa > Chordata > Actinopteri > Centrarchiformes > Percichthyidae > Macquaria > Macquaria ambigua. The sequence continues at coordinate 403,646 of VMKM01000003.1, read as the reverse complement.
TGTTCTACTTGCCGCTCTGATTGAGCAGAAATTCCTCACTTCCCTCAGTTTACATCCCAGATAGTTTTCTGCTGAAGGCATGTTTGAAATTCAGATGTTTGCTTGACATTTATCTGCCTGCAAATAAATAGCGTGTCTCCCCAGCAGCTCTGGAGTCAAGGGTTATTGCTGTTCAGTGTCAGTCATATTTAGCTCTTGCCCAATAGGAATCCGGTGACCTCTGCATATTTTGCACTCAGCGGGGTCATCGGCTGCGCCTCCGGGGAGCCGTTCTGCTCTCCGTCTCCTCTCACGCTGGGAAGTGGAGTTCCCAAGCATTTCCCCCCCGACTGTGGTCCAGAACAATCCCATGTCGTCGCCCAATCGGGGGACTGGCTTCAGCCGCCCGCTCAGTGTGGACATGACGCATGGCCGGGACAATAGGAGGATACAGAGGCATGCTGTATGGGTGCAACTACCCCCCTTCTGTCATGACGACAGGGTTAGATAGGTTGTTGTACAGTGTAGTGTCGATTTCCTGAATTTTATGTTGTGACACCTTAGGCCAGCTGTGTTGCCTTGTTAAAAGATGACGACCCATGCTGCATAAAAGAAACCCAAATATGGAGCTCTGACCCGGCTAATGTATAAAATGTGTTGCCTGTGGATCTGATCCACAGAGAGTCACGCTAGAAATTGACCAGAGCCGAGCGTTTCTGTTGCCTGCGCGTCGTGACATCTGTTGAAACCATAGCCCCTCTTTCGGCAGGACCCTGTCCCCGTCCTGTTTGCGGTTGCCGTGGCGACGGGGCAGTGCGCAGGGTTTGGTCCAAGCTCGCTGGGACTGAAGAGGAGGCGGCGGTTTGGACGGGATGGACTGCATTCAGTTCCAGGGCTTTCCAGAACCTCCCAGGGGCTTCATTAAAACAAAAGGAGGAGGAGGAGGAGGTGGGACTTCCTGTTGGAATGTTTCAGACCAACCGTGACCCCATAGGAACTGCAGCGTTTAATGTGAACAGAAGGCCTACAGTCACACTGTAATATCATGTGAATCTGATACAGGAGTTCTCCATCATGCAGCAGTGCTGTAACAGCCTGTGTTGTTTATTCTGATCGACTTATTGCAACACAAAGCTGCTGTCAGAAGGTTGCCAGATTATCCTCTACTAGTAACCTATGATCTCTACAGGTGACCAATAGGAAATACAACAACATGGATTTGAACTTATTTTGTCTTTGTGTGGCACTGTCACAACCTGGCACTTGGGCAGACTGGCCCGTGCAAGTCGGAAATACACCTGTATTCAAAGAAGAACTCACCTTCAATTGAAATTAGTGCCATTTGCTATATAAGCCTTAGAGGAGGCAAACCAATCACCATCATGGTTTTAATAGTCAGATAACAAAATTATATTCTTATTCTACATAAACTATAAAATCTATGAAAAACTATTCAATTAAATGAATAATTGCTTATTTTCTTTCTTTCTTTCTTTCTTTCTTTCTGGTATTTTTGTCATATACAGATATGCAATGATGATTGCTGGGTAATATGTATGTTTATGGTGTCCAGTGAAGTCTCTACTTGATCATGTGACCAGACGATACGATAAACAGTTGCTAGTTTAGGCACAAAATCTGTCAAAACTGACGTGTGTGTGTGTGTGTGCGCGCTTCATAACAAAAAAGCTGCATCATAGCTACCTGTCGCCACTGGCCATAACAGTTTAACAAAAGTAATTTATTTAACAAAAACGAGTGAATTAAAAGGACCAGCTGAATATTAGCAAGGCGTGGAGTGTGGACAATAGTGACGTCAGTGGTGCATGAGAGATGAGAGTAGCTGTGTCTCAATTCAGGGGCCGCGTCCGTCGAAAGCTGCATTTGAAGACCGAATGCATCACAGCGGCGCGACAAGGCCGTCCCATTTCGAAGGCTCCTTCATATGCGGTTGAGAAATGCGGCCTTCTTTTCCCAAATTTGGATTCCAAGATTAATTGCGGGCAAGAGAATGTGGCGCCCCCCCAAACGTATCGTCAACAGCAGCCGAGAAGGATTACACTTTTAAATGTAAGTATTGGATTTCAACTCACTCAAATAGCTAACGATACAAATGTTAAAAAACCAAGCGGCCTTAAAAACCTCAAACCTCAACTGCAGCTGTCAAGGTTGCTAGGCGACAGGAGCTTCGTGACGCAAATAGGAAATCCTCCGTAGACCAGGCCGTCTCATTTAACAACACTCGGTTCGTAGCAGGCGTCCATGTTTTGATGTCGCAGTGACATCACAGTTGCTATGTGCATGTTTTTCTACAATCCACGGTTGCAGCATTGGTTGCTTATTTGTAGTCATTCACTACTGAGCATGACAACTGGATAATGAGTAGCTTTTGGGGGGGGGGAGCATCTTGATTCTGCTTTGTTCCAAAACAGAGAACAGGCCAGAGAGTGAGAGCCAGAAATATCAACACGGAGAAGTAATCCGTGAGTCACTGGTGATGATAAACAATCACATCACAAAACTCCCTGCAGAGATTTTCTAGTTGTTTTGTGACAGAAAACTTTACATACTGCCACACAAAAAGCTGAGCTGGTACAATGACTCTGCATTAAGATACAGAGGGTGAAGGAGGGAACGACACCCGGGGTCTGACTGTTGCATTAGTGCAGTTCATCATTCAGCAGGAAACAATGTGGATGTTGTCAGTCAGACGCACTCAGGACCCAGCGCGGGACAACTGCCACTTGGATCAGAGGCAGTTTTCCATAAAACTGATTTACGTTTCCATTTGTAGGTGTGTGCAGTAGAGTTTCGGCCAGTGTGACCTGATAATGAAAGAGAGAAATGACAGGAAAAGCAATCAAATAAGAGAAAGTGACATACAGAGATCATTGTAGGAATCATAATGGTATTTTTATGATGTTGAATTTTAGCTACAAAACCAACGTGATCTCATGGGATAGCGTATGGATAGCACGCCACATTTAAGGACATTTCGCATGTCTTGTCTACGTATTTTAAGCTTTTCGCGTGTCATTTAACATCGTTAGAGATGGCGCATTTTATGAGATTTGAACATCCAGGAAAGGACGAAGTCAGGTGACCTTCATCGTCATGAGAACAATAATCAGGTGACCTTAGGTTTAGTTCAGCAGAAGTACTTGGTTGGGTTTGGGAAAAGATCATGTAACATATGTGACGTAAGTTAAATACGATACGTGATCTTTTGACTTTTAGTTTCACACAGGACACGAACAGCGGTCTCCAGGGTGAAAGCAAGCCCCCAGGAAGTGCGCCGGGCTTGGAAGCCAATTTGACATAGTGGCCAAACCGTGTAATTACAACTTCCGGGTCCGTCACGTGATGCACACTGGCCCCAAGAGACTTTTCTCCATAGACTTACTTTGTGAAAGAGACGTCTGTAAATCAGAGGATACTTTTTTTGGATGTACATCAACTTCCCAGTACCAACACTTAAATCATGATGTCCTAAAAGTGAATTCACAGTTATAGAGTCACCGTCGTTCATGTGAGTGAGATTGTGACCGAGCGGTCTGGAGGCGCCGTACAATGTGGAAGCTCTGTGGAAGATCCGGGTACTTTTATAGCCAGGAAGTCGAACTTTTTTGGCTTCATGCGCCGCTGAGCAGCTTTCATAGGAATGAATGGGGCCCCGCCTCCGACGCTGTATCCACTTCTCTTTATACATCCATGCTCCGTACGCGGACGCTCTTTATAGTACGTCACCTGATATTTTTTTATCTATGACATTCGTGCGTAAAATTACACACCATCTCTACACAATTTCAGTCAGTACAGACTAAATGGCGCCAAATGACACACGAAAAGCAAAAAATGTGTTGTGATAAAGCGAAAACTGACAACTGTCAGATTACACCACATACGGAATCATTCTCTGAGGTTCAAATGGTGAAATCTTCAGCGAGGATATGAAGAGATTCCCATGTATGATTCTGAAATTCAATCTAAAAAGTTGTAACTGTTAGATTTACTTATTATAATCAAGTAAGGAAACTGCATTGAACAAGAAATCAGCTGTAAAATCATGGTTTTAAGAAAATATTTGGACAAAGACGGTGAAATGAAGGTGTTGTTGAACAAAAACGTGTGTTATTGTGATCTTGGCTTCGTTATCAATGTCCTGCGAGCTGAACGAATAAGCTCTGAATAAATAAATTCCTTTTTTTTGTTTTTGCTGGATATTTCACAGTTATTTGCCAAGTATACAAACAACAGCTGCAGCTGTTTATTTTTATTGTCCATCAATTAAAGAACTTTCTGGGCAATTTGTCCAAAGCCCCTCTATGTTGTACAAACACTAAAAACTTCTAATGAAAATACAGACTTGACACTACATGACACAGATACAGTGCAGGATATAAATACTGATTTTTTGAACATGATGATAAACTGTCACTGAAAAGAAAAGAAAGTGATACATGTAATATTTTACAATCCTGGATCATTATTAAATAAACTGGATATCTTGTTATAATTACAAAACACCAATGTCACAGATGAGTGAGGCTCTGTTGCACACCACATGTTAGTTTATGGTAAATGTGTTCTTAGCTTTAAAAAAAGAAACTTATAATCCTGTTTTTGCTTTTTGCTGCTTTTGAACATGCATTTATCCCCCCACATTTATTTAATTTTACAAGACAGAACAAAGATTTCAAGATTTTTTTTTTTTTGGCTGCTTTTCAGTCGTTCCACTAAATGAAAAACTCTGAATTTGATGTCGTGGTAGTGGAAACTTTTTTTTTTTAAGTCTTGACTGATCCCCACTGAGCCTGGTATGGGCAACTTTTTTAAATGTTCAAGTGGCTTCTTCATCAGACCTCCCTCACCTTAATTGACCTGCCTCCAATAGACCTGTTTTCACAGCAGACATTTAGACTTGTACAATCCAATGCAATGCACTCGACTGAATGGGCGTTATCAGTGGTTATCAGCCTCGTAGATACGGGTTAGAAGGAGCAGGTTCAGAAGGCCGTTATCGTCTATTCACATGGTTGATCACTCGTGGCACGTGACCTTAGGTTTAGGCAACAAAACTACTTGGTTAGGTTTAGGAAAAGATCATAGTTTGGGTCACGTAAGTAGCGTTTTTTAACTTAAAACTTTAAATAAGTCAGCGTTGACTTTTGGTTTCACATGGGACACGAACCCCCGGCCTCCTGGGTGAAAGTCCTGTGTTCAGCCTCCTCCTCACGCGGACTTTGTCGCTCTTTATACTGCGTCACCTGAACACGCTGCAGTGGCTCACTGAAATAAATGGGTGATAACAGCCTCCTGAACCTACTAGAAGGTTTAGTGAGCCCCAACTAGCCTGTATGTTTGGGACAGATGTGTGATGATAACACCTATTCAATAGTCTGATAACAGTCAAATTGGCTGTGTAATAATATTAACAATGGCTATATACCGTAGAACCATTATATGGCTATAATGGTTCTATTTAGGTGTCCCAGTAAGCCATGACAGTGTGACAGTGAGCCAGCCTGCACAATACTAATTACTTGTATTATTTGCACCTGTTCTTTCTCACTGTGACACGTCAAAATGTCTTCTGTGAGCAAGAAATACTCAAATTATCACCCTGTGCTGGAAGCAGCATCATACAGGACGCCTGTAAGGTCATGATTTAAATATAATATATAACGATTTGGGTTTCTGATCCCGAACTAGCTACGAATGTACAGTAATAAGTCTCCCATCACACAGGAATCCCACAATCCATTTTGATTTGTTATGTATCAAACACCTTGTTCACACGGGATGAGTTATTATGTGAGATGTGGTTGAAGGCTCCAAAAAACCTAGTAAGTGGACCTTGAGTTGAGATTATTTTGTCATGTTTATTTACTTTAGCTGGACTGCAAAATAGCCCATTTTATTCTTTAAATATTGCTTTCATTGAAAGAAAAAAAACCCATTAATTTTGTAATTGTGTTTTGAATCATTAAGTTATTATTGATCATTACAGGATAATTATGATTCATTACAAGTTAGGTCTTATTTTTGTAGTTTTGACCATCAGTTAACACGGTGACATCGCTAAAATGAGGTCAGACGGGGCAGAAGCCAGACTTATTTGAAGGCGAAAACATAATTGAACGGTAAATTTGACTCCTGTAAACATCCACCACTGTTCCTGCTTCACCTTTAACCTACCACACTTACCGTACTTAATATTTCACATTTTGTTTCACCTCTAAATGTGGTTTAAAAATGAGTTCAGATAATCCGACTAGACTGTTTGCTTGTTTACAACCTGCCTGATAGTTGCTGTTTCTTGCCCTGCCAGACTATGTTGCCAAAACTATCAAAATAAGACCTAATTTGTAATAAACCAAAGGTATCCTTTAAGACAATCCATTTGTAAAATTTGCATCCTTAAAGAGTGTGAAAGCAGAATGATCTAGTATTAAAGTGCAGACGTTAGTGTAAATACTGTAACGATGTTCTGTGATCACACGGCTCCATTTTCCTTCTAAATGAAGTGTTACACAACCAGGCCGTGTTTATCTTCCACCTGATTGATCCTTTATAAGGCGCTGATTACAACCTAATTACACAACGCTGAGGGGGAGGCAGAACACACACACACACACACATACACACACACGAACCTGTAGGAACACACACAGAGTTAAAAGACACACAATTAAGAAGAACAAGAGGACACACGAGGACACATGCATGCACAAACACACATGTACAGTAATAACTGAAACTGTATAAATGAACACACAACACATTCACATACTGCACACACACACAGTATCTACACCCATGCAAAGATACAGAAACACACACACACACACACACACACACACACACACACTCAGGCGTGGGCATAAATACACAGATTCCCTGCCTTGTTCTCACACCCACACAAACACTAACACACACATTTCCTGGATTCCAGCTCGTGTTGGGTGTGTTTACATGCCGCCATCACTTCGTGGTCTGGCGTGAGGCATCGAAAGTGATCAGAAACCGGACCAACAAAAGGCCGGGCCAAGCCGGAGAGTAAATAAGTAATAAATCTATCCCACATCAGCGGAACGCTTCACTGTAAACACGCTCTTAAAACCGAGTGTGTTGTGGCGTCCCGTGCGGATGGGAAGATGGCCGACATTCCTGCTGCTCTCCACAAGAAAGGGCGGCGATAGAAAAAGAGCTGTGAGTTTACGGGGGTTTTGGCCGGTTTCTCTGCAGCATCTGGTGGCTTTAATCACAACAAAGCACAATTAGTCAACGTCAGAGAGACGGAGAGGAGGCGAGGTGGAGGGTTTTGTGCGGGACTTACAACGTGCGAGGAAGACAGAGAGAGGAAGAGCGGGCGTCGTGCCAGAATTTGTATCATGCTAAAAATGTGTTTCCCTCGGGCCCTGTGCAATGAAATTATAACGAGGGAAATTTGCTCAGTAAATGACAAGTACATTAATATCCAAACAGAGAACTTCCTCACAGAATCAACGGATGTGTGTGTGGTTTATAAAGAAACTACTAATCTAGGAGTCACTTTAGTCACTTATAAGTTTGTGAAATGTTTTTAAAATGTTTGTGTTGAGCTCAGCAAGGGCTACAGGAAGCCTGTTTCAGGGGAAACACATTTTTGGCAAAACAATGGGCCTTCCCTGGTTTATTTTCCCTTTCTTTTTTCATTTTTTAAATGCAATTTTTCCAGTTTTAAAAAGTGCAACAGATTTATATGAAATTGAGATTTTGAAAAAGAAATGCAACTGGATGCAGTAGATGAACATAACGAAAACTGTTATATCTGACAAAAAAATTAAGCAAATATATTATATTATATCAAAGCTGCACTCATTGATTTTGTCACTTGGGGGCAGCAGAAACAAGCTGAAAACATGAAATCTGACAAAACTTAATCATCATATGAAGTTGAATCAGCAAAAAGTTGCCTATTTACATCCACAGAGCAACATTAGCATTTTATTTACTTATTATTTATTTACTATTATCTTTTAAGGGACCATGTACAATATTAAACCATAAATGTCACCATTTGTCGAATAGTCACTCTCCTTGTTGCTCTGTTTTTGGTCTCCACCAACTCCTGAGGGAAACATCTGGATCTTTAGCTGCTAAACTCTCCACAGTGTTCAGCAGCTAGTTGCTACCTTTGTCTGTCAGCTGTTTGGTGCTGAGCAGGTAGAGTACAGAGGGTTTATCAGAGCTTGATGAAAGCAAAGTTTGCAGGCCAGAAAATCAAAACAAAGTCGGGTGATAATTCTCTGTTGGTTTGACGCAATGAGAAACACACACCAGTTGATCTGTTAATCTATTGATAAGTGCTATATACGAACTAGTGATATATACACTAACAAATAAAGCTCACATTTCTAATTTACATGAGAATTTCCTGGATTGTGCATTTTAGAAATACAAAGTTATTATCATTAATTAATGACTTCTTAAAGTGTCCACATGGTTTGGAAACGATGTCAGTTTTTGCTTCATTCCAAACCAAAGCACTAAATGTCATTCATTAATTTCCACATTCCATATTTTCTTTGTAAAATGATGCAAAATAAGCTATGTTTATTGTGACCTTGAAGGACCACTGTATTCACAGCGAGTCCTGAACTTTAGAACAGCCTCCTGCAAAGACTGAGAAAAGCCAAATCAGAGCATTTTTAAAAGCTTCTTAAGACTCACTTGTTTTCTTTAGTTTTTTGCTTTTGTTTTCAAGGTCTTCTAACTTTAACACTCTATTTTGTGGTTTGTACATTTTGTGTCCATGCTTAAGTATAATGTTTTGTTCATCTCTGCTAATTTCTCTCTTTCTTTTCTTCCTTCTGCCGAGCACTCTGTAACTATTGTCTTGAAAAGTTCACTTCATACTCCAGTATAACAAATACACGTTGCATCCGTGTGTCTCCCCCCAGCAGATTCAAGAGGTCACACATAAGCATAGTGATCATTTTACTGGTCAGCATCAGGTCCGTTTAATAGAGATGGAAAGAAGCTGGGATTTCTGGGGGAGTTTGAAACTGATCCCTCGCTCCCTTGTAAAAGTTGCACACTTAACTGGACGCATGCAAGGAGGTGAAATTGATCGTAGCAGAGTGAGTGTGAAATATACGCACGGCTCTCGGCCACCTGGAGCTGCGTGCACGTGTGTCTATGTGTGTGTGTGTGTGTGACATCTAAGACACCATGCAGGTCCCACGCACCACTGAGAGCTGGAGGTAAAGCGAGGAGCAATAACCCCAATAACTTCTACGGCTCAAATTAGCGGTGCTTTTTTAAAGAGGCCTCCCACACAGCCATCACCACGTTCACCACCGAAGACCCTAATTATCAGCTCCGAGAGCCCCGAGTTCAGTCCAGAGACTGAACCTCATATGTCATCGACAGACAGATGGCCACGCCTCCCTCTTAAGAATGGGAACGCTATCATAAAAGGCCTTGATGACATAAAACAAAGCGATTGGCTTTGACATGGGAGGAGATTTTAGCTCATTTGGGGTTTTTCGAAAAAGGGAACCAGTTCTGAATTGATCCTGTGCTTTATGGCCTGCTTCCCCCTCTGTGCTAGGTCGCTGGATTTATTTCTGCGTCTGCACAGCAGGACATAAATCATCCTCGGACTCTCTTTCTTCTGCTCCCTCTTTCTTTTTCTGCCCCCCTCTTGTCTCTTTCTCTCTCCCTCTGAAGCGAGGGATGTGGCTGTCTGCAGGACAGAGTCCGGCTCTCTACCCTCCGGAAGAATTAGGCCCGCAGACATTACCACATTGTATTTTGCGGTGCATAGTTTTTCAAAAGGGGGAACCAGTCCTGGCTCCACCACAGTCCCACTCCTGCGGGCCCCTTGGGCCTCTTTACCTCACTCTCTAATTAGATTAGCCGGGTCCCCAATCTGGCAACACAGGGCTTCAATCTGGCAATCCATCTACCTTTGCGGCGGCGCAATATCTGGTCTTAAGAAGAGGAAATGACCTAAATGTTGGTCAGTATGGTATTCTGTTACGCTCAATGGTGTGCTGACAAAACGACTTGGGTAATGAAGACGTTAGAGGCGAAGAGAGAGAGAAGGGAAAAGAAAAAGGATTTATAGCCGAGCTCTATGAAAAGTGCTGGGCCAACCGAAGGCTTGTGGTCGGGGGCAGCCATTTTGGGAGGATAGCTGGCAGCTGAGGGAGCCATCGCAGGTCGGGTCAGTTCCAAAACAGCCAATTAGGCGCTCAGGGGCTGTTGCATATCAATAAATATCACCCGAGCATGTCGCTACTTGGAGGCCTACGGTTAATTTGCAATAAAAAAGCAAAAGTGGATCTTTCAGTCGGGATGAATGCTGAAGTCAATGAAATATTACCGGCCACTTTCTGTCTCTCTCTTCGGTCTGCTCTTGTGCAAGTGCTTCAGCATCTTCAAGTGTCTGAGCAGAAGGCTGTAAAATATCACAGCGGCATCGGAAAGGAAGTCGTCAAGCCAACTGATGAAGCCAAAGGTTTGTACAATTTAGGAGCCCGAGAGTCTTAGAGGACACCGTATTTCTGTCAGTACGAATGCTTAACTGACTGCCAAAGAGATGATTAAGAAATACAAAGAAAACACAAAGTGAGTCTGTGTGTAAAAAAGAGAAGAAAAAAAAACAGTTAAAACTGAACAAGGATGTTCAAACGGTACAGAACTTCCCGCAGCGAAACACATGTGCAGACAAGACTAATCCAGCCGTGCACTAAATTCCACAGCCAGCCATCTAGATGGGACGTGACAGTATAAAACAGAGGAGGACGTCTGGAGATTTCACTCACAGGAAGTGAGTGCTGTGAATGATTCGTCCTCATAAATCATTTTTTCGGGGGAGAGATGCAGCGAGCTTCCAAACCCCGGAGTCTTTTTCATGCACAACTGATGAGTTGATCCCTCAAAGGGTGCTGCTGAAAACGCTGGTGTGTGTGTGTGTGTGTGTGTGTGTGTGTGTGTGTATCGCAGCTCCCACGCTATAACACAAATCAAGATGTTATGGCAGGTCGCGATGACTAACTTGCTGTTGTTGTGTTTGAGGTTTCGTTGCAGAGAAAAATAGTTACAATCCTTCACCGTGGTCCCGGAGGGATCCGAGGCTCGGAGCTCGGGCCTGGTGAAGGGGGAGAGTCCTGAGTCAGGGAGACATGTTCATGGGAAAGATCAACCGGGGATTTGTCTCTATGGTCTACTTAGTCTGTGAATGTGTGTGTGTGTGTGTGTGTGTGTGTGTGTGTGTGTGTGTGTGTGTGTGTGTGAGAAAGAGGCAGCTGAGCTTGAGCCCATATTCACAGCAATTCAGATACATTTGTTTTGGCATTCACATTCACACTGAGCTTCCGTTTTCTGCCCCCGTAAACTGATTTTTAACACTTATGTGATTGTCGCTCTTCCCAGTCAAGTACTTTCATGTGGGTGGGGGGCAGCTGGATTCCCTAAAAAAGGCCAAAACACAATACATGTACCCCACAATATTTGCTAAATGGACCAGACACCTCCTGCCTCACATTCCTGCAGATGTCAGCCAACAACAGAGAACACACCAGTTGCACAAAGTGTTCTGTTTCCTCTGTATTAAGTGGGCGGAGACAGGAGAGCTGTTTCCTCCTGCTTCCAGACCACAGACTGTATATAAAAAGGTGGACGAGGTGTCTTCACTTCCTTCCACTGTACAAAAATGAAGCCAAAATATCTGCATTGGAGCTGCAGTTTCAAGTTCCCGCCTATACACCCGCCCGAACCAATCGCGAACACACTCACAGTTGTCAATCATGACGTCTCACCCCCTTTTTATAGCATCAAATAACTAATTAAAACCAAACTTATCAGAAAAATGAACACTTGAACAAACATCAACGTGATAAGAACTACCTAAAATGACAGAAACCATCTTTGGGAAAAATTGATTTGACGTGTACTTGGATTTTTCAGTTTGGCCCATGTCCTATCCGCTAACATGGAGGAGGCGGGGTTTATGGCCTATACTGCAGCCAGCCACCAGGGGGCGATCCAGATGTTTTGGCTTGTCGTCCATTTTTATATACAGTCTGTGTTCCAGTCTTTAAAGACAGTACAGAAAGTACACCCTAGAATTCAGCTACGATGCTCCCTTTCAGTAAATCTAAAAAAACCACAACAGACTGCGACCACTTAGTGCAAACATGGATAGCAACGTGCTAATTAGCCATGAGCAGCTACTGTCTTTGATGGAAAAACAGGGACTCTGGTGGAGCTTTGACAGTCACTAGAAGCACATTCATGGCGTGAGGGCAAGTGCCAGTATGTAGTCGTAGCCCTGCTGTTATAAGCTGCGTTTACATGGACACTAATATTCCACTAATAATCGGAATAATGGGATAAATCAGGATAAAAATGCTTCATGTAACCACCTCAATCAGAAGAGACTGACCCGATCAGAAGGAAATTTAAATCAGGTTGGGAGGGGTGCTGTACACCTTTGATAATCCGTTCAATAGGAAAATATCAGCACCTAATAACCATGTAAACGCTTAACCCAATCGTTTCTCTCTGGTTGGAATAAATATATTCTTTCTGTGCATGTTTGCCCCACGTGGGGGAACATTAGGTGACGTGAACGAGTTTCCGTGAGGGACAGAAACATGGCGGCAGCAAAACTAAACTGCTTTGTGGCTGATAGAACTTTTTTGTTGGTGACCATAAAAGATTTAAGGATTGTCAAAAGGCTCAAAACAACCAGTTGTTCTTCTGTTATATTTCCGGCAGATTAGACACCAAGAAGAAGTCAAAAGACTCATATTCTGATTAAATGCTTTGGAGCATGTAAACGCATGTCTTATCGGATCACTTTATTTAGCGTCCATGTAAACAATTAAGTTTGAATCTCTAATCAGAATGATTTCAAACAGGATGAAGAAATATTGTCCATGTAACTGCAGCTATATTAGTGGTTAAGTTAAGAGTACTGTTCGTCAGGTCTGAATATCTAGAGAAGCTGAATATGCGTTTACTGCCACAGAAGAGAAATTCATTTCTCGTTCATGTCAGATTACATCTCTCGGCGGGCGTCCATAAAAGCTACGTTTGACCCAGCCAGGCTAAATTAGTTTAGAGCCCTACTAAACACGGTTCAGTAAAGTAACAATGCAAATGCCTCTCAAAACTGATAAATAGATATAAACGAATGGAAAACACTAGTTGCCGATAACTCATTACTCAAGTGTCCTGCTCAAAATCTGTGTGTTTGTCCGCACCTTCACCGATCTGCTTTCATACTGAGCTGTTTCTTCTTGTTTCACGTGTTTTTGGAAAGAAAATACTTCTACTGGTGGATATTGCCGACAGTCCACGGCTGATAGAGAACAGCTAATCAGACATTTATTAATATGGAAACGTTGTAGCTCATTACTTTGCAGAATGGATGAAGGTCACAGTGGGGCAGGAGTGTGCGTTCACATGTGTGTGTCCGTGCCGAAGCCCGGCGCTGTTTGTATGGGCGTGAGCTGTAATGGATGGACGTCCCTGTCTCGCCTGCTGGAGGTGGGCTTGATTGAACGGCGCCGGAGGAGTTGAGGAGCAAAGAAAGCAGCCAGGATGGATGCGGAGAGGAGACGCCGGGCTCTGCTGATATTTCATCGTCTGAATCACGAGCAGAGCTGCAACATGGCTGTCAGCATGATGGAGATCCTATCGAGGGGGGGGGGGCGGCGAGAGGGCCGGACCAACGGCCAAATCCACAGCTGCTTCCAACTAACTGCTCCGCTCTCTCAGCCTCAACTCAATTCAATGAACTTTATTGGCATCGAAGTAAAGACACATTTTTATCACAATTCAAGATAAGACATCAGTGTTTTTCTATTAAATCTCGTTCTCTTCTCTCAGCTTCTAACAGCGAGTGGTTCAGTAGCTGAACAGTGCAGGATCTTCTTTCTTTCTGTTTGCTTCCTTCACACTTTCTTTTCATGTCTTGCTTGTTTTCTCCAGACAACCTTCTTTCTTTCTTTTTCTCTTTTAATTTGTATGCTTCCTTCCTGTCTTCCTTCTATTTTTTCCTTCCTTCCTTCTTAGTTTCTATCCTTTTTTGTTTACCTCCTTCTGTTTTTATGATCTTTTCATTCCCTCCTTCCTTCTTTCCATTTTTTCCTTCCTTATGTCCCTCTCTTTCCATATTTTGCTTCATGCTTCCTTTCTTCTTTCCTTCCTTCTTTCTTCCCTTCCATTTTTTGCTTCCTTCCTTTCTTTTCATGACATTTTCCTTTCTTCATTTCCATCCTTCTATCTCTGTTTTCAATTAACCCCCCTTGCTTCCTTCCTTCCTTATTTTCATCTTTCTTTCCATATTTTGCTTCATCCTTCCATCCTTCTTTCCTTTCATTTTTATGCTCCGTTCCTTGTTATTTGTTTCCTTCCTTCCTTCCCGTTTCTCTTCTCTCTTTCCTCAACCCTTCCTTTCTTACTTATTCCTTCCATCCTTCACCTCCATTGTTTTAATCCCTTCTTCCTTTTCTCATGTCTTCCCTCTTGTTTCTCCACAGTTTCTACTCACTTTTATTAAAAAAATGTTTTTTATTTCACATTCTTTCTTCACTTCATCATAACGTGAACACTTTAACGCTCCATACTGTCCCATGTTATGTGCTCACGTTTTGGGACATCTTCATTTATAAAGACTATTACAGCAAAAACACAAGAAAGCTTAAAAAAACAAAAAAAAAGAAAAACAGACACAGATTCAGATCCACAGCAGATGAGTCATTGCCTCCTGTTCTCCACCGATGATGGAGCACCCATTAACCCGCAGCACCCAGCCGCCTCCAAACACAAATAATCAGCGCTGATGTGCCATCGCGTCCTCCCACCACCATAATTGTAGAAAATTGTTAGACCTAATTTGGCCCAATTCACCCCATTACTAAACTCCCTCTTACATCTAATCCCCCCCTTTGGCACTGGTAATGTAGACAAGGTTTGGATCTCAGTCCTGCTGAGTGAAGGAGTCCACAAAGATCACAAGACCAGAAAGCTTCTCAGCTTCTGATGTTAGACATCATATGTAGAGGCGAAACGTACTGCAGTTAAGTACATTATTCACGTGTATTTTTAGTATTTTTATATTGTAATGGACTGAGTGACATGTTAGTGTTTAACTTATGAATGTCACTGTGTTGAGAGGTAGGAGTTCAGCCAAGATAAAAAGGTGCATGCTAGTTCAGAAAGCACGCAGTAAAGTTAAAAGTTGTATTGTTCTGGCGTTGGCTACGGCCCACAGTAGCCTGTGTACTGCTCGCTAATAAATTGCTAGCTAAACCGGCTAACGTCTCTTCTTACTTCTTAGCCTTCTTACTGAGGGGCACTACAATATTAACATTGAATGTAATGTAAAAAGGACCTACTGTACAGAATTATCCACCAACTCTTCATCTCTACTGAGCCTTTTAGCGTCTTTTAGCTCATTGTTTTGGTTTTATTGTACATTTACTGTTTTGGTGCAGTCTCAGGAATCAACCCTGTTTCCAGCAGCAGCAGACAGATGTTTTTAGCAATCAAGCTTTGATGAACCCATCATAGCCTACAATACCTGCCCGGCACCAAGCAGCAACATTAGCAACTAGCTGGTGAACATAGCAGAGCGTTTAGCTGCTAAAGAGCCGGATATTTCCCTGGAGAGTTGGTGGAGACAAAACAGAGCTAAAAGCAGAGTGAATATTGGACTTATATTCATCAGATGGACACAAACACGACAAATTGATTTTGCTCTGTAACTGCTGGATGTGTAAGTAGGTAACTGTTTGCTAAGATGTTAGCTGCAACATATAGTGAAAATATGTCGTGGCAGTGTTTCTGTTACCTTGTTGTGGAGTTCTTCTGCCCTCTAGTGGCCAAAAACCAATTAATGCAGCTTTAATATAGTTTTTTGAGGTATTGGTACTTTACTTGGGTATTTGTACTTTGAGAGACCTTCTATTTCCTACCTTTCCTCCATTACATGTCAGAGGGAAATCCTTTTTACTTTGTACTTCTTATACTTACTTTTTTTTACTTACTATATTTCTCTGGTGCTGTAGTTACTTACAGTGTGAGACAAAATATTTCTAATATCTTTCTTTCCTTTCTTGTCTTCTTTCTACTTTTGTTCTTTCCTTCCTTCTTTCATTCTTCACCTGATCTGGACGAATTAAAGTTCCTCAAAGTGGACATAAGGTTTTCATCTAAATGTAAAAAGTAACTCTTCTTCAAAATGAACACTTTTACTGTAGATGAAGTGCATTTTAAGGTGAATATTTGTTTACTTTAACTTAAGTAAAACAATGAATGCATGATTTTGACAGTAGTATTTCTTCAATTGTGTAATTCTTTCATTCAACTGGTTTGAGTTTTTCCTCCACCTGATAGTAGGACATTTCACATTATGATAAACCTATTAGCTCTGTGGAAAAAGAAAAACTTTTATTTTAGACTACTGAAAGAAACCCTGCCTTCATCTGCAGGGAGCTGCGGCAGGTCTTCACAACACTGCCACTCAACAGGTTGCTCGCCACATGGTCGTGGTTCACCGCAGCACCACCGTGGGCCCCGGGGCCTGTCCACATTTGCAGAGGCTGCAGCGGGCAGATGAGGCTTCGCACCAACTGGCTGGCTGGCTGGCTGGTCGACCGACTGAATCTCCGTTTCCAGCAGGTTGTTTCAGACATAGCTGTCAGCGAGAGCTCCAGAGTCCTGCTGAGTCTCATTTATAAGGCGAGCCTCAGCTGTGAGTGCACCAGTGACGGCTCAGGAGGGGAGAAATGTGGAATTCATTTGGCCCTCAGGAGCCATCAGCTTGTGGGGATGGAGGAAGTATGTGGGAGTGGGTACGGGGGCCAGAGAAGACAGAACAATAAAAAAGTATAATAGAGTGAAATCTGCCAATTTCTACAGTTGTATGGTAACTGAACACCACGCAAGACTGAATGAAAGTTATTCCCCAACAGTGTTCATCCCTGTCATCTTTCCCTAAAGCTGCGTTTATCCAGTAACATTTGTAATGTTTGTTTTCCACTCAGTGTTTTTCTGTTGCCTTCAAGTGCTGTGGGAAATTCTATAATTGTACAATGAAGGCACTCTAAAGATACACTCCTGGATTTTGTTATAGTGGCCAAAAGTGCCATCAAATCCCCAAATTTCCCTCCAGCTCACTTACTGATGTTATGAAACTCAACTGTGGAGAAACTTTAGGATTTTGGGACGCTGTAACAAAATCATGCAGTGCACATGGAAGCTACATCAACAGTTAAAAGTAAAGAATTAACAATAAATTAGTATTAGTGGTATTAAACGCTGTTGTTTGGCATTCTGTGTAAATTATTTGTCTTATTTAATATTTCTATTTTTCACTGCTATTGCCATTTGATTTTTGCTTTCAGTATACTGCCACTTTATTTCAGCCACATGATGCTTTCATGATACATTTCTTAATTATTTACCACACAACCAGTTTTATCTTTACTAACCTCTAAATTTAAAAACACTGGGTGTGGACAAAACAATGTACACATTGAAAAAGGGTTTAAATGTGAAGTAACTTCATCACAGCTCCACTGCAACGTAAGAGAACTCACAAAGCTCCAAAAAGATCAGATTATATCTGGGATATCGTTAAGCTCAGAAAAACAACCCTGTTTTCAGCTTTGTGACGATGCATTTTCCAGCTAATCCAAGGGTTTTTAAAAATAGTTTATTTAGCTTAAGACATAGGAGAATTTTCTCAACCCATAAGGGAACATTTCATCCTTCAGTTTCAGAAAAATTCAAGTTCAGAATCACTAAATATGGAGATAGATAGTTTTCACTGGACAGAAGCGTATGAAAAATTGGAATCTGAAAAGTAACTAAAGCTGTCTGACAAATATAGTAGAGTAAAAAGTACAACATTTACCTCTGAGATGTATTGGAGCAGAAGTATAAAGTACCTCGAAGTACAGTACTTGAGAAAGTGTACTTAGTTACATTCCAGCACTGGTAATACCTGTCCCAGGCTGTTTAATTGATCTTTATTATTAGTTGAAACAAGAGTTATGAATTTGCAGCTTTCCCATTCTTTTTATAAGTTGATATTAACTAACTGGGTTATGATAGACATAAACATTACATAGCGGGTGCACACAAATATTGTTAATTTTACGCACAACCTAAAATGACCTAAAACATGCTTATGAAAATGTATTTTGCATGTATTGTTTACAGATTTCTCACACCAGGAAGTTACAGGGTGCACATGAAGGCAGCATAAACTCTTCTCTGATCGGTGAAATCACCCGTCCATCACAGATCACTGAGGTTCCTTCAGCAGTTTAGGTGCTTTTCTCAGGGGCATCATGGTGCTGGATGCTCAACAAGAGGAGCATGTGTCATTAAAGTTCCCCCCATCTTGGATTTTCCCAGGCTGACTTCCTCCAGACCACCAAAATCACAGCTTAATCCCCCAAATTCTGTATAAACTCATTTCTCCACAGGCTGACATCACTCCCAACATGTTTACACTGCAGCTCCTCTGCACTGTGATCTCACAACATTCGTTTCAACATCTGTTGCTGCAGTTTGATGAATCTTTAGGGGAAGCTTAATCTAAATTTTACAGCAATACCCTCTGTTGCCATCATTGTGGCTGTATGTGAGACAGCAAACGTGCATAGATTTGCTTAGATTTGGTGGTTAGACTGTTGAGTATTTGTTTTAAATCCACCATGAAATTCAAAAGTAATCTCCACCAGATGGCAGTATTGTCCACAGATGTTCCTCTCTGAGTTCAGGTGCCATTTTTTGGGTGCTTTAATCTGAAGTGACTTTTAGTGCTGCAAACATTTACATTACTTTTATGTTTATATTGGTTGCATTAGTGGGAATCTAAGGAAATCCAACCCTGACAGCCTTTGTGTTCTGGTTTTAACTCCAGCGACACAAAGAGACGCTGAGCTTCATACTCCAGGATACCAGACGTTGTGGGTTTGCAATGACTTCATGGAGGTCAAATTCCTGAACACCTTCCCTCCTGTATTCATGCTGCGTTATTGTACTTGGCATCCCACCTAACGGAGCTTCCTGACCCGTCCAAAGTCCTCATATTCTTAGTCTGCTCTTTTGACCCCGTCGCTGTGTTTGTTTTGTAGTCTCCAGGAAGAAGGGCTTTCTTGTGGTTTCTCTCCGTGTGCCCCCATGTTAGGCGTTGCTGGCGTGGACGTGCCGCTTTTATTGTGATCCAGATTTGGGAATCCTTTCGGGCCAGGATGAAACTCGGACACGGGAATCTAAATTTAGGGGTTGTCACATTCGTTTCAAACCCCTAGCACACTTGCAGACACACACACACACACACACACACACACACAGGGCCCCAGGCGCTATTACAATACCAAGGCCGTAATCAGAGCTGTGGCTGGCTGGTCGGGGTGACGGCGTGCTGTCTGAGCCTGGCAGACCTACAGACAGTCAAACTGTGGCATCTGGCTTCGGTCTCCCTCCCTGCAGCCCCGGCAGTGGCGCTATCTAAACAGGACTTGGTCTGAGGTATCAGCCAAGGCCTGCGGCTCTGGTTAGCATTAAGCTAGCTGGGCTCAGACAGAACACATTACAGCAGCTACGACAACCATCTGGCTGCACCTACAACCACAGCATAAGGGGTTAATCACAGGCCTAGGAAATTAAAAAGAGGTCGATTTGTTTTTCTTCTCAATCATAAAATTAAGAAAATGTGAAATTGTTGCTGACCAGCTTTGTCTTTGGAGGATAACAATCACAGGTCAGAGGGTTTTTAGTCAACAGTAGAGAGATGACAGGAGATGAGGGCAGAGAGAGATGTTTTAAAGGGATAGAAGATATATTGTACAGATATTTCTTATTTTAAAATATTTCTTCATATTTTTAATGCACATTTTCCTATTTTACATTTGCAGTCTTGAAAGTTTGGAAAATGCTTAATTTTAACCGTTATGTTTTCAAGGTTAGGAATATGCTTGAATTCAAATATTCTCCTTGAAAAATGCTTGATTTTTCAACATAATCTGGTGTTTCATCAGCTGCACACTCACTCATGGAAACCTAAAATCTTTTAATATTTGAAATGAAACGATCCCGTCGTCATATTTGTTTGTTGTCTCCTGACATTTATAGTAACAATTTAGATGTGATGATAAAGGCTTTGAGAGTCTGGACATTTTTGGTTTAGGTACCTTGAAACTGCTTGAATTTTACTTTTAAAAAGCTGTACAAACCCTAATTCTTGATTAGCTTTTTTTGCAGTACTTGCTTTTTTATCTGCTTTTATTTTATATATTTTTTTGTTTTTTCTCTACTGTGCTTATTTATGCACCAATATACCAAAGCAAATTCCTTGTATATGAAAACCTACTTTGCAATAAACACGATTCTGAGTCTGATTTTTGAAAAGCTCCGTTTCCTCTGTCAACACTTAAATCCAAGACTGATCTTCATCATAAAGGACACAAAATCAGCCGTTCAGAGAGGCAAACACAGCTGAAATTTTAAACTGAGAATGAAAACCTATTATTTTCCCTCTCTTACAACTGAATACTAATATTTTTGTTCCTTATTTACAGCCTATTCTGTAAATAAGCAATAAAATGAAACTTATTTGTTGTTGAACTCCTGTAACTGGCTTCTGTCTTTTATTGTAAAGTGTGTTGAGATACTCAAATAAACTTACATACTTACAAAATAGAATAGATAAACTAACTGGCCCATTGCTCCTCGTGTTTATAAGAGTGATCACCTGTGGAAAACATAACCTCATAACCAGTGTAGTTACACCACCAACTCTGTTTCAGCACCATAAAAAGTTTATTTTTCATGTAGGGTTGGACTCAAGCTCACTAAAATATGATCCAAAATATGCCAAAGTAGCAGGTACATTTGCAAAGTCCTTCTATAGACAAGTCCAATATGCCCCCCTAGTGGAGAAAGAATGTCTAACAATCACACCAAACCAGATGTGTTAACCATGATGTCCACCAGGTGTCACTATACACAAAGAAATACCTTCTGTTCACATCTTCATCAAGCCTTCATCACCACAGCCAGACATGTTAATAATAATAATAATAATAATAATAATAATAATAATAATAATATCCTTCAATCCATCCAGACTTTTCTTTCCTGTAGTTTATCAGTGAATTGGTCAACAGGTCTCCACTGGAACCTGGAACCTGAAACCCTTATGTTTATGAGTTTATGTCCAGGTCACCCCACCTGGATCACCTGGATCCCCCCCAGATCCGCAGCTGAAAATAGTCCCTAACAAATGCACTTTTTCCTCCTGATAGCTTTTTTAGGAAATGAGCCTTTTTTAAAAATGAAAATTATACTATAACTTCTTGTGCCCAAAATTTTAAAGATGTAGTGTTCTGTAGAAACGAATGGGCTCAGGGCTGCGTGCCACAGACAGGATAGGAGAGTAAGACGGTATCGGAAGACTGACAGACACATTGTTTATTTTAGTTTTTCTATGGGATTTGCTGACAATAAGAAAAATATAGAATAAGGCCAGCCTTATCTTTTGACATAGCATACCCAGAGGTACAGATGGGTAACAAATAAAAAAAGGAAAGTCCAGAATAAATGAATAAAAAACACAACAAATCCAGATGCTTGCACACTATTAGTTTCTTGCCATTCTCATCATATGTCACTGCGGGTTACAATCTGCAGAGAAATCCCTGAAATATAAGCATATGTTGTGAGGAGTTCGTTACAGGAATCTGAATCTGAAGACGGAGCGTCTCTCGCCCGAGGTGGCTCTCTATCAACAGTTGGAATTCCACTGAGCTGCAGAGGACGGAGAAATGCAGGAAACTGGAGATGCCCTGGAAGTGTGAGAGGCGTGCACAGAGCGACGAGGCCTTTGTGGCGATCTCAGGAATGTTCCGGCATCAACACTTTTAAAGACTCTGATGTGCAACGCTGTTTTCCCCCCTTCCTGTGTCAAAATACATGATCCTGAAAACGGCTGCAGTCACCTGTATGAACACACTGAAAGCTTAGACACAAAGTTCAGTGTTTAACATTCCCAGACATTTATATTTTGTTGTGCCTAAGTATATTTAAGTGCAGTTTTGTAGTAATTTCATTTCTGGAGACAAATATTGCACCTTTTACTCTGCTACATCTCTCTGACAGCTGTTATCTCTATTATTCTACAAATTTACATTTTACCATCAACATGAGATAAATATCCCTGTTGTTGGTGCACTTGGGCACGATTTAAACTGGATTTCAACAAAAAAAGAAAGCAGGGAAGGAGCCAAATCCAGCAAGATTTAGATATCAGTTGATACAGAAGGACATATGTGTATAGTCTAGGTGTTTCACAGGTCAGGTAACATGAACAATTTGGCCAAGAGAGACTGAAAGCTGCCCTGTATATATGTAATGAGACTGATTGGGGAAATGAGGGTCAGCTGTGCAGACAGGTGAGTGGTCAGGTGATCTCCAGAGGAAAGAAACTCACAGGAGGGAAGGTGAGGCATGACTGGAAACGTCTTAAGCTGAAGATGTAGATATCAAGCCCAGAGCACAAACATTAAAAAAAACAGCAGTGACAAAAGATATACGTTTGAAGGAAATGCTTGTGTGACGGCCCTCTGGCCTGCTTGGTTGGGCCTTGTTTGGTCCTCTCTTGCAGGTTCATGTAATTGGCAGACAGGGACGTCCACTTGGGCTGACTAGGAGCACCTGGACTTCAGTTACTATACAAGCTGCCACCTTTTAGTCCTCTCAGAGACTCTCCATGTGCATTGTTTGGGTCCTCTAACATTTTCCCCACCGACACATCCGCTCACTGACTTTACTGCCATCCACATCTCATCTTTTTGCAATTTAATGTATGTTTTTGTAAATAAATCAGTTAATTTAAGTGTATTTTTGGTGCCATGGCCTTTTGAGCCAGTCATGACACTGACAACATTTTATTAATTAATCAAGCAACTCTTTTTATCGTGGACTCTAGAGTCAATACTTTTATTTGCTAAATGACCTAATTAGAAGTTGCTGGAAGCAGCAGAAGAATTTCTGAGTTAAAAGACAACTCTTCATTGGACGCAATGTTTGATATAAAAAAAGTGACATCTTCACATCAGAGAAGTCAAATCACAAAGTGAGACTTTTGCCACTTTAACTAAGAGGAGGGATAAACCGTCTCCCTGAACACTCCTTATATTCAAGCCTGATGTGACCGAGCCTCACATCTTAACTTGTGGAATAAAAGCACGACACGCATCTACCTGGAGGACGTCATCGCTTTCTCTCCCCATCATCGGTCTCTGCAGAGTAAAAACGCTGCAGGGTCTGGTGGTATTAGAGCTGGTTCACTGCAGGAAACAGGAGCCTCCTGTATGAAGCTGCTTCATTAAGGGCTTCAATGATGCACGAAGACAGACAACCAGACCTGCATCTAAACTGCAGGAACATTACAGTCACATATTAACTGAAAACAGCTTGATTAGGAATCCGTTTCTTCCAACACACCTGGATGTACGGCGTGTTCGCAGAGCCAGGAGGCAGCTGAAGTGCCCATGAGCAAGACATCTGGTGCTGCTGTTCAGGTCTAATCTGTGACTTTAGGGTTGATGGGAAAATCTGAATATTTTTGTGATAAGGATTTCTGAATAAAACTCAAAAGAACATTTTCTGAAATCAGCACTTGTACAATAGAATATAAAAAAAAAACACCTTTATTGTTTTAAAAAAAGCAGTTTTAATGGAGTACAAAAATATGAGCATCCTCTTATTACACATTAGTGTTTCAGTCACTTTATCTAGTGGTAAAAGCAGTGGTTATGACACAATACAGTAGTTTAGCTGTTATCAATAACGCCCCAAACCTTCCACAGTCAGTCACTTAACTTAGTTTGTATATTAAACCTAATTTCACTGATAAACCATTTGAAAGTTTTTACCAACCAGTATTGGAGGAAAAAGTCCCTGAGGATGCTTTCACACCTGTAGTTCAGGTCATCTGGTCCGGTTCTAATCTGGTTCGTGTTCACACTGGCTTTTTACAAACAAATCAAGTAAGCATGAAGTCATATGGACCGACAGTTTTGATTGATTATGAGCATTATTAGTCGAGAACTCCACCTCATTTAATGAATAATGACGACCAGGTAGGAACAGATTGAAATAGGGGAAATAGTTACTGTGTGGTCACTATACGTTTTACTTACTTTTTCATGATGAACTCCCAAAATATATGGAGTAGGACACAAACAGGGAATATGAGGGAAAATCCCTGCACTGCACATACTGTTTGTGTTACCGTAGTTACCGAATGATTAGCATAAATATATATTTGTCGCTTCCTTGACAGTACACGATCAGCAGATGGATTTATTAGTGGTTTAGCTTTTGAGTTCAAGCTAAAGTTACATGTCCTATCATTAAATTCTGTGGTCGGTCTGCTTTGCTATCACACCACAAAAAAAGAGTCACTCCTCTCCCCTCAGGCGGTTTCAGTCCGGTTGTTTAGTCCAGAGTTTGATTGACAGCTTTCACACCGGTCAAAACGAACCGAAACTAAACGGGCAAACGCACCAGACTTTGACTGAAACGACCCAAACAGGTTCGGTGTGAAAACACCTTCAACACTATTTGTCCAGCTCTCTGTTTACAAAAGCCCAGTTTTTTGTTGCAATACTGACCAATTCAAATTCCCACAGTAATAAGTTAATGTAGTGATGTGGCCTGTTCATGCAGGTCGGCAATCATTTGTTATGTGAATGTATTGCACATGCGTTTGGGGCCCTGTCTCTCTTTTCGAACGTCAATAAGTCGCCAATAAGTGCCTACGACACTTTTGGTGAGCAAAAAGCCTGGATGACTGGTAGCCTCAAACTTACAGCAGTGATAGTGTTAGTACCGCAATTCACATACATTATGATCCTCTTCTTCTTTCTTTTGTGCTTTAATGAAGAGGACAAACATACTGGAAGGGATTTCCAAAAACTGAAAAAGCTCTGAAAGCTTTCATTTGTCCCCTTTCTTTAAATTGTATTCAGTGTCTCTTAAGTCTCTTAAGAGGACTAACCATTTTCTCAACAATGGTTTTTGCAATTTGTTTACAGCTGTTTTAAAGCCTGTATGTGTTGAATTTTTACATGATCATATGATGTGCATTGCTTTAACTTTAGCAATACTACCACTAGGAGTCTCCAAAGCAAGAAAGTTTGAAATTCAACACATAGCAGCTTTAATCTCTGAAAAATACAACTGTACTAATTTGATGGGGGGAAAAACTCATAGCAAAAAAACAAAAAACAAACATATAGCAGCTTTAAAATGTGTTCAGTCGACATGTAGCAAAAATGTGTTAAATATGTTCCAGTCTTAATATCTCATACATCTCTCCATCAGCGACATGATTGCAGATATGGGGACATTTTTGTAACTAATTTTCTCTTTCATTTGCCACTGGTGCAACGCAAAATTTACCCGATTAACCCGCCAGACATATTTTTAGAATACACCACAACCTCCGATTTACAGTTGATTATAGTAAAGACTAGCTTAACCTTTCACAGCCACGACTGAATTTTTAGCAGAAAGCCTGCGTTACAATGGAGAAACAATGGGCCATTGAGTTTGAAAGATGTGGGCGTTTATCAGGTAGAGAGGATCCAACGAAAGGTGCTACTGAGTTGCATTATGGGAAGTGTAGGATTCTGGGTTTCTGGAGCTTGATGCATACTTGGTGCTAAAAGTCAGGATATCTCCGCCTCTGCTGCTTCCATTTTGACAATTATTTATTTAAGTTGGTCTCTCAAAAGTCCCCAAACTTTATGGAAGTGCAGCACTTTGTGGGAGTATCCCTTTAACTTTGCTGCAACTGATAAAAAGATGGCTCTACAGCAGAAAAAACATAACTGTCTCATCCCTGCAGCGTTCATGAGTCACGCAGAGGGGATTTTCTGGTGGCGTCGCTTCCCTTCACGCCTTCAGAAGCTGTCCCACCAGGGCGGGGCTCCTCTCCCGGATCAAAGCCGACGTGATCTCAGCGACCTTCAACACTGACCTCTCCCAACGCTCGGCGTCCTGAGAGAGAGAGAGGAGGAGAAGGAGGAGAGACAGGGAGATAATATGTTAAAGAACATAAAATTAAAGACAGACATGCTAGCAACACGCCACCTCGCTAATTACGTGAGCTCAGTAGTAAGATCCTGCAATAACAAACTAAGACATCCCCACGCAGATTCACATTTGTTCATGTTTATCTTCTCTCTCAATAGTCACGACTCACGTTTGAGTCATCCAAATGTTTGTACACCAGCATTTCAGTTTATGGGACTGCCAGCAGCATCCAGTTAGCGTTAGCAGCCGGTTCAAACTAGCGGGAAACGTTAGTAGTTAAACCATAGCCATGCTGTTCCACTTGTAGTAATGGCAAAAGTAAGAAGCAGACCTGTTAGGAAGGAGTTACAACATCGATGATCTGACAAATGGTAAAAGTCAGGAAGGTTCCAAATTTAGCATCAGCTGCCATTTTCTTTAAAAATGACGACACTCATAAAAATCCCCTGGATTCTGAGCTTCCCACGAGGATGCTCCTGATGAGAGAATAATCACGCTCTACTTTTCTGTTCGAGTCAGCTGTAAGGTCAAATAAACACAGCATACACTGAGTGGCAATCTGAATTCACCACATTTAATTTGACTGTAAGAATCACAAAATCTGGTGGAGGATTTTCGTGACTCCCATGTTATTTTACGGCTTGTTCAATCAACAGACGGAAGCAATTTTCCAAAGGAGGGGGAAGAAAAACGCCACAGAATTAAGGCACTTTAACTTTCTTTTTTTTTTCTCCACAAATTTGTGTTAATGTCAAGTCCTGTGAAGCTTGTGAACCAAAAAGGCCTACTTTGAGATTTATGGTGCATGATATTGGAGTGATCTATGCTAAACCACACGTAAGAAAAAAGGAGAACATACATTCTCTCATTCACTCAGTCTGTTTTTTCTAAAGGCGAACTCCACTGTTGTGGTTGTTTCACTTTCGTGATTCTTCTCTTCTGTATCTCTTTCTTCTTTTTTTTCTCTGCAGACCGCCTGCACAATGCACTTTTAATGGTTTTCACTCCCCTGACTCCATTCCTTAGGCTACAGCGACTCCCTACTTTGATTTAGTTTCTTGATGAGGCCTAAGAATGACCTGTTTTCCATCTTTCAAAGGGCCTGCAGTTCAAGGAGCTTTACTTTGTTTTAACCACAGGCTTGCTCCTCACATAGATTTATGCTTCGTGCTCTACCTGGACTTTTTCATAAATGGATCGTGGACTTTAATAAGGCTTTTGACAAAGCTTTTGATGTAGCAGAATGCATGAGGGAGAAAATATAATATATATATAATTCATTTCTTGAAACTTTTAAAGATACAGCTTATACCACTGAGAATACAAAAACGTATGTATAGCAAAGAGAAGAGAAAAAAAGAAAAGCCTGGGATGGATTTTGGTTTCAAATAATTGTGGAAATAACAAATAGCAAATAGTTGTACATACCTTAACTCTGCATTCAAATACCTACAACATTACATGTTCATATTAAGCATAAGTCTGTTTTTAATCTTGGATTTTATTTTCACAGTTTTGGCCAACTGTAACTGATTGTTTGCTAAGCCCCACCCCCCTTAGTTACTGTTGCTACGCCTGTGAAGCTTTTAGTTTTTGCCCCCTTAAATGACTGACAGATTTTATCAGTAGTAGCTAGCTAGCTAATTAAACTACGTTAGCTCCATGAGGTGGTTGAAAACACTGTTTCCAGCTGACTCAACCTGTAAAATAAGTCTTAAATATGCACTTAATGGCTACAGGCGATAAAAAAGACATCACCCTCCAAACTCCTGCCGTGCCTAGCTACAGTTGCTAAGCTATGATTTCTGTCTGGGGGAAGGGTTTTGCAAACGGTCCATTGTGGAGATCGGAGAACACAGCGGGATATTTAAAACAAAGTGGGACAAGAAACTCAATTGTTGAGTCGATCAGACGCGTTGGAAACAATTTAACACTTCAGCCAAGTTATCCACCACTTACATAAAACCGAAAGTGAGCGCTCTCAAAATGGTGGCAATTAATCCGTCATTGCACAGCAAAACTGCACATACAACTGTGGTAAGTACGATAGGTCAAAAATGATGCAGGAAGTCAGACTGTGAACTGTGATGGACAGTTTGGCTGATAATTGTACCGTTCAACTTTTTTCCCTCTTTGTTTGAAACCTCTTTGACGATCTGTCTGCTTGTGTGTTTTGACCCCGCCTGGACTTCTTTTAAGCGATGTCACCATCTCTCTCAGATCTCAGCAATAGACCTTTTCCACAGCAGTCACTTTGACATGATCACAGGTGTAACTAATGACATTAACGATGGCTCGGTTCCACTTGGGTGTTCCAGAAAGCCTTGACAGTGAGCCAGGATGGACAACACCAGGGGCCTGGAACTGCTCAACCTAATTGGAATTTAGCCTTTATTAATGTTATTAGTTCTGGTTGTGCTTTTTCTGCCATGAGATGTCAAAACATCTGCCGTGAAAAAGGCCTATTACTTTGGCGAGTACAATCAAGACAGACAAAAACAATGTCCAAACGTACGAAAACTCGATCCAAGTTGTAATAAACCGGAATTATCCTTTAAAACAGGATTGGATCTGACTTGTATTATTTTAAAACACCAACGAATCTGACACTTTCTCTTCTGGGTCTATAACCAGTTTCATCAGCCAGCTCTCAAAAGGCAAGAGTGAAATACTTAAGAGTGAAATAAAATAATTTAAGAAGCCTTTTTACAAAGCTTTTAATGTTCTAACATCCACAGAGAGGGACATAAAAATATATTAAAAATATATCCCACTCAGATGACAAAACAACAATGATTTGTGACCTGGAACATCCTTTTTTAACAAATCTTCAGATCTGGCTTCCAAATGGATTTTGCGCTACAACTATGTGTCAGCAGTTTAACACATTTGGAGCTGAGTGTATGATCAACAGGAGAAAAATAAGCTTTCTCTCACTCTGTCCTTTCTCGATCTTATAAGCCAACGTCACCGGCCAGCTCCCAGCAGCACAGTCTGTGCATGGACTGGACGGGAATGTGATGAGGTGCGAGAGCGATGAGCGTGGAATCGGGCCTGACCGTGGTTAATGGGAGCGAGAGACCCGGGATCCAGAACTCCCGGAGCACTCCTCCCTAATCAGAACCAGCGGAGGGGGGAGTCAGATGACATGGATTTTCCACACCAACCTACTGAAGGGGGGAACCGAAGCACTGGAGTACAGATCAGCGACTCCAGTCTCTCACTGATTAAAGCAACACGGGCGAATGAAAAAAAAAAAAATGATGGAATCAAAATATGATAGCTCTGAATGGGCTCCAGAAGCATTCTGTGTCAGCATCTACAATCCTTTCTTAATATGCTTTTGGATTTTTAATTGGCTAGACCTTTGAATAATCAAAGGAAATTAAGTGGAGGAAAAAGAGTGAGGCTTTTCTGTTTTTCTTTACGATGTACCCAAGTCATTGTTCTGTGGCTTAATCACTAGAACGAGGCGATGAGGAGATGGGCCAGTACATCTGTAAGCAGTCAACAATTGCAGCTGATAGCACAACGTTGTCCACATAGCCTCAGGAATATGCATAGGTTCATGAGTGATCACTCAGGAGCTCCGAGCGAGAAATCAGTGTTCTAGTCAAATCTGATTGCATCTTATCATTGTTTACACCATAAGCAATCAGATCAAAGCATTCCTCCGATTGTTATCTAAAAGCAATTACATCTTCACACGGAACGTACTTGAGATGTTACATGTGTTTGGAGGAACTAAAAGGCCACGGGAATGATAAATGTGATGAGCACGATCATCGGCCGATTACCACCCAAGTGCATTGATGAGGACCATGGGAAAGTCACGAGAACTCCGGGTGTCTCGGGCATATTGAAGACAGCTACAGCCATCAAACCACAGCTAATGACTCTATTATAGAGGTCTGTTTTCTTATACGCAGAACAAAAAAACACTTAAGTTTGCGCACGAGAAAATAAGAAAAAGCAAAAGGCAAGTCAAGATCACCAAGGAGGATCAAAGTTTTAGGCCTGTCTAAGCCCTAGCGCTGAATTATTTCCACTCCAGATATGCAGCCTTTGAAATATGAATCAAGCTTCATAAAACAGCGTTATTAAATCAAGTAGTTGCTTGCACAGTGGAACACAAATATGACTTGCGCTCTTCATTGACTCGTGGCACAGCTTTAAGTAGTCACAACTGCCACTCAGGCTTCAAATGTGGTCGAGAAAAAAGCACGACAAAAGGGTAGAATTACTTAACAGCAACAAACTCTGACTCTACAGACACATTTGCATATTTAACTGCTTTCAGGCTGAAATCTATATGAGTTGAGCGTGAGGAACATGTGAGCTGATTGATCGCCGCTTAGGGAAGAGCAGCAGTTCACGCCACAGACAGGAGCTGGTACCTCTCCTGACCCGGGCTTTGCCGCCGTTGGCAGGGGTGGCTCTCTGTTCAGCTTGTGTCTCCTCTTTCCACTGAGGACCATCCAGGGTGAAGAAAGCAGCTTGCTAATGAGCTGCCTCATTGTTATGGGCACACAAACATCCATGAGAGGGAATACATGTGTTGGGACACACAAGGCAGCATGCACGCATATGAAAGACAGAACACATGCACTGAATGGCTAGACACATAATAAGCATGTGTGTTGCATGTGCACCCTCACACACACAAACACAAAGAGGTGGAATGTGATCCTGGAGGGATTTGCATGTCTCCAGATCTTCATCATCATCAGAGCCTATGTCCTCCAGCGTTGACTAAGATGGTTTTCCACTGTCTCTGTCCCAGTGTCTCTTCCAGCAGAATATGGAGATGGAGAAACTGGTTAGCGAGCGCTCGAGGCTCGTGGCAGCGCTGAGACAAACACAACTGGAGGTGTTTGGACAGACATGAGATCAAAACCACAAAGTGAATTTGGTCTGATTGATGGAGCTATTTTGAGCTAATAGGCGCTTCTCACCTGTTTACAGTGTCGGATTAATCTTCACATGTTCCAAAGACAGACATTTCTTCATGAGCCAAAGTCTAAGTGCAGTCAGCAGGAGGGTATTTTATTTTATTTTATTTTAAAGTGCTTGGTTTTACGAGATTCACTTTACTATTATAAGACAGGAGGGAACCTCACTTTCCACTTCATAATGATTAACTGCCACAAATCCTCACTTAAAGGATTTCCCAGCCAAAAGTATCATCATTTATTCACATTAGTGGAAGGACTATCACCAGTAATGTATGCCATATTAAATGGGAAAACGACACATTTACATTTTGAAACGCAACACTTTTTTCCCCCACTGACAGCAGAGCCTCTGCTACATCGATTACTGACGCATCCAATCCCTTGGTGGCCTAGATGGCATTTATATAGTTTCTCTTGACAGATTTCACATTTAAAAATAGAGACTGTTAGCAAACAATATATGAACTGTTGTCAAGGGGAAAATACCACTGGATAGGAGTCATAGATGGAGAGAGTTCTGGAGACGTAAGGGGTGTTCAATTTTTTATTTGTACTTCATGCACCAAGAACCTAGATTCCAGTCCAAGAGACAAGTCATGTTACAAAATTAAGTGACAGCATTGTTGTAATATATAAACAACGCAATATATAATCATTTGACTGGGCAGTAACTAAAAGCAAAATGTTCTCAATCACTCCCATGTGTATGAATGCACAAACACATGCAACAGCCCTGTTATTCCAAACTGCGACCACAGGTTTATGGAATGGAACTTCAATCATTAGCTTCTATTTTTGCTTACTGTTTAAAGGGAGGATTTTGACAAGCCGTGAGGCGACAGGTCTTTGAAACACAGAGCAAAGGGGGAACGGGGGAGAACGGGGAGGGAAAGCATCGGCGGACCACACAATAAGCAATCCTCAAACTCGCTCTACTCTTAAATGCCACAGTAGCAATCAACCTTTCCATCTAAGAGGAGCGCGCAGCAGCACTTCTGCCACACAAGAAGAGCCTGCTTTGAAGCTTAAAGGTTTCAGGCAATTAGGACCTTTAACAGTGACAATTTGTATGCCTCTGTCATTCTCCCGAGATCCCCAGCCCTGAGGACTGCCGCTGCTGCTGCTGTGGAGGGCTTCCACTTCTGTTCCCTTCATGAAATGCCAAAAGTGCTCGGTCCTAATTGAAAAACAGCTTATGGGAAAGCTTGGCGCAGAGCCCGAGCCAAGAGAACTGGAAAGAGTTGTTAGAGTCACACCAGCTACCATAACCAAAGTGGCCAAGAACATTTAGAAAGTTTTTATGGCCTCTTTTCATCATCCTAACGTTTTACTGTCACTGTATTTTTGCCTGTGACATGAGGGTGCTACAGTACTTATAGTTGGAGCATCCACTTGAGGGCAGTATCATTACTAGAATTAAGGCCAGACAGCATTCTCCACTCTGGGAGTCTTAAAAGCTAAAACCACCACCTAACATGAACTTCACTGAGCATTACTCTGACTTCTTTAATAGATGAAGTAATTTCTCAGAAAAAACTCTCCCCAAATGACCTGCGTGTTGAATCCCAGTGATACAATACTGCTAAAAACACCCAGTGCTTTGGTCTGAGAGAGGATAGTGTTTCAGGGCTTCTGACAGCTCGTCCCAGAGTGGGTATCATGGTCCTGCTGCCCTTGCTCCCCTCCGTGTATCACTGAAGACAGGCAGTAGCTTGGGGCTAAACTGCAAAGAGAAAAGGGGGCAACAGGTCCAATTACTGGCCAGTCCAAAAGTCTGATTAGAGCCCCAAATTTTACAACACTACGGTCCTGTAGGGACTCATTTGATACAATGAAGAATGGTAGCAGATTGACTCAAATCCTCTAGTAAACGTAAAAATACCACAGGGGGAAAATACACCATTACAAGTAGAAGTCCTGCATTTAAATCTTTAACATCCGATGTCCCCCTTTTATTTCCCTTTAAGCAGCTTCAAGGTTTGAAAAATCAGGGTTGGTTATTCCACTCTGTCTGACAGTATCATATGGATTCATTACCAGCTTGTTCCAGCTTTTCATTGAAGGTATACGAGGGAAATATTCAAACCCAAGACTGTGTTTTTATGGCTGGAAATATTCTAGATGTCTCGTGCATCATTTTATACACATTTTCTCCAAAATTCAGTCTGACATGTTTGGTATTCCTGTTAGGTGAAAAACTTTATTTACTTCTAGTTTGGGTTACTTAGTATTTACTTTCTATAGTACTTATTAAAAGTACTCATTATGAAGAACTGTAGCTGGAGTTTAGTTTTTCTGCAAGGTGAAAACCTTTATTTCTAGTCTTGGAGATTTTTATGCTTTCTGATCAGTTGAAAAGGAAAGGAAAAAAGGAAACGTGAAAGAATATAAGGCCACAAGGAAGGGAGAAAATAAGTATAGAAATAAAGGATAGCTTAAAATTGTACTTAAATACAGTACTTCAGTGAACCTACTTGTTTACTTTCCACCTAGAATAATGAGCCAGATACTAACTGGAGAACAGTGTAAGACAAAGGGGATCAATGATTAGCTGACATGGAATGAATCAAACATGACCAATAATCCCGCTGAACTTTACTCAGGTCATTATGATTGTCAATACTGTTGGTCTATTCAATACACACGACATCTATTGCTCGTCTGTCCGTCCTGGGACAGGGATCCCTCCTCTGTTGTTCTTCCTGAGGTTTCTTCCATTTTTTCCCTGTTAAAGGGTTTTTTGGGGGGGGGTTCCTCATCCTAATCGAGGGTCTAAGGATAGAGGGTGTCATACACCCTCTTGAGGCAAATTGGTGATTTGTGATATTGGTCTACATAAATAAAATTGACTTGAGGTACATTAAAATTCACAGAGAAGAGAAAAAACCTCCACACACTTAGATCCAACCGGTTTTTACTGCTGAGTTTTGGATCTAAACAACCTTCAGAGTATACATCATGCTTGCACCGAAAGTTCAGCCATAAATATAAAACTTTGCTTGGATCCGAGCTGAAAGACTGAGAGCTGAAGTTGACAGAGATGACAGCGACATAAGCATCATTTCGTACTTCTTACAGATGAAGCATCTCCAGGGAATGTGTTTTATTGAATTTCACTGAGGTATTCAGTGTCGTTGCCTGAGTGTCTGCATTTTAGATACCCGTGTCGTTCCCACTCTGCCTCACTTCATCTGAAAGGGACTGTAATGTAGGAAAATGAATAAGTCTGTATCCCACCCTACTTTTGTGCGGCTGTGAGTTCCCTCAGACTTTCCAGCCATAGAAAAAGCAAACGTTTGTATTGATAACTGCTTTTCAGACCCCATTGAGAGAACAATTGCTGCCACACAACCCTTTCACGGTACACTGGTAAAGCTCTTTCAACACAGGTTTCCAAAATATCCTGTCTAGGGGCGTCCATTGGGCAAGCAGTTTGTTAGTCACGTCTAATGTACGACTTCTCTTTCTGTGTACCCTCTTCAGAGAAGGCAAACCCTGCTAAGAATGGGACATGGAGGGGGTCTGTATTTCCACTGGATCTCCTCAGTGAGAACATTTTCAACAAGCTTTGGTGAGAGATGACTTTGTTTGGATTCAACTCACCGAAAGACATACCTCAAAACAGTAAGCAGAACAATGGATCTTTAGTTGGGGAGGTATGAAAGCATGAAGGCATGGGTGGGATTTATGAACTGGGACATGCCAAATCCCACATGCGGTGAGAGAGCCCCAAAAGCACACACACCCACCACAGATGCCTCATTTACTTATCACACTGTATCACTTACACCAAACCAGGGAAGCCAAATACAGTCTACATCCCAGGCCATCTGAGGTCAGGTGCAGGAATATTTCACAAAACAAGACATTTATAACAACCTGGTTTTCAGCAGCACACATCCTGTCCAAGGCTTAGTGCCCTCACTTCCATCCTTAATACAAGCATGAGATTGTAATCGCAGTAGGCCGTAAGCCAAACATACAAACATAGGTGCAACACTGTGTTATTGTACCATTGTCAAAATATCGGTGTACCACAGACTAAACATCAGGGGGATACAACCGGCCGTGTGGCTTGACAGATGTAGTGTGAGAACAAGAAGGGACCGCTACAAGAAACTGTTAAGGAAAATCTTTTTCACATGACACTTCATGAGAAAACTCCGGGACTGTGAGATTCATTTGAGGACATTAAATACAAGACCAGATTTAAGTTCTTGAATCCTACCTTAAAATCTGGTTATTTATAACTATATAAACTTTCAATTGGGGTTTCCATCAGAGCAGGAAATTTGATTTTAGCATTGGGGCCCAAATCCCAAAACTCACCAGCCGTTTTTACTTTTTTACCAGCTGACTGAACCTTCCAACTGCTGGGGAGGACCTCCAGACGACTTGGTTGGTCATTACCGTCTCTTAAGTTATGCTTTTAGTCTGATTCGGTCCGGTTTAGTTTTTCAAAATTTTGTGGAAAGTTAGGCCATGAGCCAACAAACAAAAGCTTGATTTATGGTTGTGCATTAAGGGGCTCCATGCGTAGGCTCTGGAGCTACACCGTGAGTTACACTGCAGCTGATGTTCACCTCCTCAAAAATGTAACTACATGTCAAGGCAATAGCGGCTATGGAGATACAACATGCAGACCACAACAACTGTGACTGTCTGCTTATGTTTTCTCCTACAAGTTTCTGATGCTGTTGGAGATTGTTGCTGTGAAGACAACACGAAAGGATCAGTTATCTCCACCGCAAACCCTCTGCTCACTGCGATCGCCGCTCTCTGTTACAGTCAATGAACGAATGTAAACACAGCGACTGCACGTCAGTAGCCTATTCAGTAATGAGATAAAGTGAAATAGAAGTTACCTGGATGCAACTCCAGTTACAGTATACAAAGTAAGTACGTTACTGTGGGGAATTTAATTAAAGCAGGACACCTATGATACATCCCACATATGTGACAATGGTTGAAATCCGACATTGAACTATAAATCAAAACCTACGCCGTAGGCATCCACAGCAGTTTAACCCTTTGCGTCAAGCATAAAATCCAGCTAAATGATTATGGTCTGGTGAGGATTTGGATCCAATAGCTCCACCATGTGGCCACGTTATTGGTTTGTAACCATGCAAATTTCATCCAGTCCAATTTGGTTGATTACATATTTCTGGTGAGTTCTTGTGTCACTGTGGCACTGTTTTGCAATTGCAATTAAAGTTTGATGGCACATGCACATATCAAGTGTGAGCTATTCTGACACTTGGCTTATGGGTGGAGCTACAGCAACATGACAAATTCAATTGGCCATATCTCTGGTCATGGCTCTAAATCATTTGAAATTTTGCACAATCCCTAATATTCTCCAAAAATCATAGCCATGAGCAGCCTGCTGATCAGTATGAACGTCTATTACCATGTGTATGTTGATGCAGATGTGGATCCAAATGCAGATTAAAAACGTATGCCCTGTAAGTGCTTTTCTAGTTTGCCAAAGTGACTGGAGGAGCAGATACATTTACCAGCCTTAGCTAAAGTTTTACCAGCTTTTTGGGGCATCTGGTGGTATTTTCCCTGGTCTGAATACACTGTGTGCTATTCCACAGCTATTTTCCACCACACCCAACCAGACAAGCATGTGTATCGAGAGGTCCCTGCAAACAAAAGCAAAAGCAGAGCAGAAAGGTGAACGCCACAAAAACAATCTTTGACGAGGCCTGTTAAATGAAAGCATTATCCCTGTAGAGCCGTGCTTACCCACGACATAACTGAAGAGCTGGAAGAAAACTCAAACCAGGACTACTGTGGGTGGTCAGAAACAGCTCAAAACCAAGTGGCAAAACAAACATACACGTATGTTTTGCCCTTACTCTGAGTGATTGAATGTTTACAAACTAATTGTGAAGAGCTGGCTTACATTAATCTTCCATAAGAACATACCGTCTGTTTGTAACACCAATTCTCTCTTGGAATGTCATTTCCAAATTGTCTGTAAGAGCCTGCGTCAAGTCACATCAGCCCAAACAGCGCGCTTGCTGGTCTTTTTAATCTAAGAAATGAAAGCTGAGTAAACACCGCTTTGGTATGTCTAATTCCTTGAGCCAAACTCTAGCGGTCAAGTTTCACACATACCGACACACATCTGGAGCACTCTCGGCATGGAGGATCAAGCTTGATATCCTGCACATGTTGCGGCAGTGCGAGTCTCTCCCAAGGCTCTGACCCTAACACTCTACAAATACATCACTGAGGAGGGGAGCGATCCCCGGGCTTCTGTCTGTATGGAGATGTCAGGATTGCACCGAGGGAGCCAAGTGCTGTCATCCATATTTACAGGGCTATCTTAGATAAAGTTTAAAGACATAATTGTCAAAGCAAAGACAAACACTTAGGCAAGCAGCAGGGGGAAAACTGTGTGAAGGGGCAGGGTGGATATTGGACTTTTATTCTGACGCTGTAGATCAACAAGAAGACTCGCCAAATCTGTCCGCTCTCCCGGAGATATTGTTGGGGTAACCAAAAACAGCTTTACGAAATGCTTATGTGCTGCTTTTGGCAAAGTTTGGATTAACTTATCTAATGTTTGTTCAGATAAGCATCACTTCTAAGACAGCAACTGAATATCAATAACGTTTTTTCCTCCTTACTAAAATTTTTCCTCAGCTGTCAATCGACCTAGACTAGCCAAAGAGGCTAATGCATGCAATTTTAGTAATCACGTCTGTCTCGTAATGGAGACAGCTCCTCATTTTGAGAAACTGGGCTGACGAAAGTCCCTCAGAGTACATTAAAGGTTCCAACACTCTTTCATCACAGAAAATATAACACCAGTCACTTATTCATCTGAGGACAATTGTTGGATTTACTCAGAGAAAGGTTGGGAGTGTGCTGAGACAGCAGAGACGGCAGCCATCCATGATCTCCCTTGACCCCGCCAGGGAGCGAATACATAGGTGTCACAGCAAGAGCCTCAGTTGCTTGTGTAGGGTTTCACCTGTCTCCCTTGTTGGACCTAAACAGGATAAGCTGCATATGTCGCCTGACAGACGTAGTGTGAGAAAAAGTGCGGACAAAGACCTCTGGAGAAATAATTTTCCCTTGGCGCTTCATTTAGAAAATTCCCCAGGAGTGTGTAATTCATTTTAAGGGAATTAACTGAAAGACCAGATTTCAGTTATGGAACTGCAGTGAAACCTAATTGTTTATGACTTTATAAACTTTGGCTCACTTTAAGACTCTTTTCAGCCATGCTAGTTCTAGCTCTAGCTCTAGGAAAGGCAATGTCAGTCGGTGGGTTGGTAGGTTCACCCCTTTGGTTCCAACTGAAATATCTCAACAACTATGCCATGGATTGCTATGAAATGTTGTACAGACATTTGTGGCCCCCACCAGAAGGTCAAAGTTTTCACTTATGCAGTGAAAATGTCTCCAAATCTACTACAAGGTTTGGCACAAAATTTGGTACAGATATTCATGGATAATAAATTTTATGATTCGCTTACCTTTTATTTAGCGCCACCATGAGGTTGACATTTGTGATTTTTAGTAAAATGTATGAAATGAAATGAAATTTGGAACAAATTTGAATTGTAAAAACTTTGGTGATCCCTTAACTTTTCTTCAAGCACCATCATCAGGTCAACATCTGCCACAGCTTTTTGCACAACATTCCCGTCCCTGTTTCCTTTCATGCAACGCTGTGCCTCCCCATTAAGACCAATGTTTTATTCAGCAGAGGACAACTGTAGGATTTAGCCTGAGAAAAGTCGGGAGTGTGCTGAAACCACAGAGACGACTGTCTTCCCTGATCTCCCTTGACCCCGGCGAGGGTACAAGTCCACGAGTGTCACAGCAAGAGCTTCACCGGGTCGTATACGGTTTCACCTGTCTGCCTTTCAGACCTAGATCTGAACAGGTAGAGGAGAATAGACCTATAGAGTCCTCTCCTTTTCTTCCTCCCTCCCCTCCCTCTTCTCCTTTCTCTCCCTCTCCTTTCTTCCCGGCCGGCTAATCTCTTCTCAGGTTTAGGATTCCCGGTCTGGGCTCTTTGAGGAGGAGGAAATATGGGGTTGGGTAAACATCAGGGCTCTCACTGCAGGGATTACAACACCCATATATCACTGTGACAACTCCCTTTTCAGCAGATGACAGGTCGCCAGGACCCTGTGTGAGGAGGGATCCTATGACACTTCCTATTGCCGCTGCAGACACTGATAGCATATACCGTCACCGTTTTCACAACATCGTGTCAGTTTATGAGGATCTGGTGTCTGCATTTTCTCAGCCAACATCTTTAGATCGGTTTGAGGTTTTCACGCATTATCGCACCTGATGTTTGGCTTGTGGGCATCTTCAGAGAGGTAACCACACAAACGGAAAAAGACTTAAAGAAGTGCTTTGATCACATGTCCTTTCAGAGAGACTTCTGTTCATTGTCCTTGACTCCATTTCACTCTCTCCTCTTGACGAAGCGAAGTGGCACGCATGGCGACACGCTGCTGGATGTATTGTGCCTCAGCAGTTAGGTGTTACTCTGAATAATGTGAAACCATAGTCAGGCCTCGTTTGAGAAAATTCACTTTTTATCCAAAAAGACATCACTAAAAGGTCAATGAGGTGGATCATTTTCCCAGCCTCCCTGGGACGAACACAATTCCATGTGCTCATGCATTTTAACTGTCAAAGGTTAAAATTCAATTAGCCAAATGGCTATACTTTTCCAAAGGGGTGGGTGCGTCCAATATTTCCTCAGAGTGATAGAGAATGAGAGTCAAGGGACACTTGTTCTTCTCACTGGTGTGACAACAACCAGTCATGTCAGAGCAGAGAATGAAATCATTTAGGGAGGAACAAAAGGGACTCAGAGATTATGGTGGATTATCTTTAACAAAGTTTTGTATAAAAATTTGGAAAAATACACAAAGTATTGAAAGTAAAGCTTGTTTTACTGTCGATCTAAATTTTGGCTTATAATTAAAACTTTAGTTTATAAGAAGTGCTATCAACCCCAGTCTAGTTGCATTCAAAAATCAAATCACATTTAGACTCTTGCAAAGAGTCATGGCAACAGTATTGCTACTACATTTATATTTTGTAAAATGTTTACTGGATTGCAGATCTGATTATAATATTCGAGTATTGTATACAGGCAGCATGTGTCAGTAATGGTACTCTGAACTTTGCAGTTAAATCCAGAAAAGTAAGCTTCTCTGACTGCACAAATATTATTCTTAGCTTTCATAAGACACAAAGGCACACTGATGCCAGGTTAAAACTGAGCACATTTCTCATAATATTT
Organism: Macquaria ambigua; assembly: GCA_008360985.2. NCBI lineage: Eukaryota > Metazoa > Chordata > Actinopteri > Centrarchiformes > Percichthyidae > Macquaria > Macquaria ambigua. The sequence goes on along the minus strand of VMKM01000003.1, from coordinate 363,293 downwards.
ACCCAGTTCAGTTTTTCTACAATGGATGCCTGAAATTTAACAACTATTACTTACTTTTTATTTTTCAGCATCAGTATTTGAAGTATTAGTATTGTGAGTAGTGATTATATTATGTCAGACACAGTATGACTTCACCCTTTAAATCTAATGCCAGAAAGTGCAGTATACACACATTGTAATTAAACATGATCCTATAAATTATGTTCACATGCAGCTATTCTGCTTTTGTTCAGTAGCAAAGTTCAGTGCAAATGCAGGAAACAGTATGACATCAATAGATTGCAATAAAATGTCAGATTGTGGTGGTCAGGACACAACCCAGACCAGTTTTCATGTCTTAAACTTGTTGACTTTTTCATTATAAACCATGATCCTTTCCTAACCCTAACCAAATGTTTTTAGTTGTCTAACTTGAAAGGAATGTGGAAATACACTAATTCATTTTCTAAACTGGAGTTAGATGACAACATAATTACCACTTTAGTATGGAGCTGGAGCTTGGACTCAATTAGCTTAGCTTAGCTTAGCTTAGGTGAGGCACATAACTCCCCGCAAAACCACGACTTGTTGTTTTAACATTTTTGTTAGTGTATGGAATAAACAAACAAAATACATCGTGTTAATTAACAAGCTTTAGAGGTGTTGGCAGGTGTTTTTAAAAAAAAGCTTTTTAACTGAAGAGAGCCAGGCTAGCTGTTGCCCCCTGGTTCCTTGACCTTCCTTTGCAGGGAACAGAAAATGTAATCCAGGCTGTTTTGTCTTGTTGAAAACACAACATGCCAGCCTTCATGTGACCAAGCTGAAAATTATCCTCGAATTTCATGGCAAAGAATCCTGACTTGTGCCTGGTATATATCATCGCTCATATAATCACAGTGCCATCTCAGATGTTTATGGTTTTCATAGGGCCGTTTTTCATGTTTTAATTAAAGCAACAAACACAAAACAAGAAAAACTGAATTTTTAAGTACAACAAGTCACCAGCACAGATTTAATGCATCTTTCACCAATCGGACTGATTGCTTCTTTTTATTAAACCCAAAGAAATAAAACAAACTTAGAATTTGTGAGCAATATTCATATATACTGTACAGCTGACAGGAAGTGTTGGCAGGCATCTCGACAAGTATGAATAAGTCCATCTGGGAAGAATTATCTTCATTATAACAGAAAGCTAACAGTGATTTATACAAGGCTGTATTTTGCTGTTCCACTATCTCATAACGATAAGCTTTGTATCATGGTGAAACACGCATTATCTCCGTCCACTCCCTTCCACTTTTCTCTGTTCTCTCGGAGGAGTTGAAGCAGGATGACTAATTAACAGCCTTAGTCTCCATAATTCAGAGGAAAACCATGATGTCCAACATCCGATAGCTGAATCAAACTCATATGTGGGCCAGAAGCATTTATTGCAGGTCTCTCTATCAAAATTACATCTCGTTTTAATTAAGCGGCACTGTGACGTCAAGGCCCGATGCATGATGCTGAATCACTGACCACAGAAGACCGGGCCTCCTCCTTCAGCTCATCGTTCCCATTTTCTTTTGCAGGAGTAAATAAACCCAACCTGCTCAAACGTCCCTTCGTCTGAGGCACAGAGGCTTTTACAATTGATTTGTGAAGTTATGTGGCAGCCAAGAAACATAAATTATCACACGGCTGTAGTCAGTCATGAACATAAATCATGATGGATGTCATATTTAAGGCCAACAATGGCATGAATATTCAACATTTGTCTTAAGTTTGCCCTGCACATCTGGCCCAAATGTTGTGATTTGACTTGACGGCTTTGGTAGCATGAATCCTGACATTTCTCACTGAGCTGGATGAATAATTCCACTTTATATAATCCTGTAGTTACTGAGCAGTCAGCTATGGATTTCAGGTCAACGGCATCCACCCTGATGACTCCAGTGCACACTTGGCGGGCCTCGCAGCGGATTCCCATGACAGACAGCTCAACCGTGGAGGTTCGGCCTACATGTGTGGTGGTTGATCTGCTTTAGACCTGAAGCACCTCTGCATCCATTTCATCCCTCTGGCAATCAGTTGAAACAATACTACACAACACATATGGCGGAAGGTGAAAAGTTGACATCCTGCCCTATCAATCACACTAGCGGGCACGCATTTATTCCCGCTCGCGCATTAAAAAAAAAAGGACACACCCGTCCAAGCGTGCGCACACACTCACACATAAAGATGTGTGATAAAAGACAGCAACCTTGCCTGCAGCATGAAAGCATGACAAGACATTGGAACAAGACACTTAAAAGACATTTCCCATTCTGTTTTGTTTGGCCTCTCTTAAATATGCATTCACAGCACATGAACTCTGAGCTCACGTAAGGGAGAAAAAAAGAAAAAAAATGAAGAAAATGGGGAAAGACTAAGGCCGTATTCAGACCCAATCAGGTGCTGTGGCGAAAACGCCACAACTCCCGCACATTTGAACGTGGGTAGTGCGTTTAGGCTGCAGCGGTGGGGACCACAAGGGGTGCCGGAAAAATCGCAGCAGCCCTGCGGTGAAAAGTTAAAACAGAATCAACTTTTGGAGAATCGGAACCGACGTCACGCTGTGGTGGCCGATCATGCCGGCGATCAGACCGGAAGACACCCAGGTGAAGAAGAACTTTGTTTACCATGTAGCATTCCGCTGTTTACTGTAGCAAGAAGAGAGACTGAACGATCGGCTCTGTGATGACTGTACATCAGTTGTTCAACCCTGCCAAGAGGGAGTACAAAGACATTGGCGCACAGTTGCTTGCCGTTGTATCGCTCTTCAAGTTGGGATTGCTACAATCAGCATGGCCATGTAGTGACACTCCCACACTGCTGCACAACCCTGCGCTAATCGCCGCAACGCCTGATTTGGTCTGAATACAGCCTAAGAGCTTACCTTTGACTGATGAACCTGGATGCTGTAGAGGAGAATATTTCGGAGCTTGGCTGCCGAGGCCAGGTCCTTGATAGCTGCTGGCTCTACCATTCTCCCGCTGATGGACAGCTCATCTGAACCGCTCAAATGCACCTATGAAAACAAAAAGGCCAACGCGCCCAATCAGAAAAACGCTTGCCAATAGCGAGGATCCTCTTTTTTTGGAGCAATTACAGCTCATTCTTCAAGCAGTCGTTTAAACATGTTGCAACTCAATAGGCCTGTTTATTTAAGGTTGTGTTCAGAGAAGACTTGAGCTGTGCTGTGCTGAGAGTAAACAGAGGTTGGTTGATACACAGTGCTGTCTGAGGATATAATGAATCTCTAATTCAGTTGTAAATCTTTAGGTCTTCTGGGGTTTAGTTTCTCCAATAAGGGCAGCATAATCCAGACACATTGGTTCACACTATTGTGTCATCCCTAAGAATATCCAAAGCTTAGCCAATTTCCATAACCGTCCCACTGACAGGAACTTAACTCAAGATTTATTGACTGCAATTATTTTGTCATATATCCTTAAAAACGTGGCAGTGAGATGCAATCGTCAGGAGAATCGTTTCAAATGTGTCAAGACATCTGCTCTAAACGTGCAATTATTACACTTATACTTGAATATCAATCAGATGTCTGCTGTCATCAGGTGAAGTTTTCAATTTGAAGACTGATTATTCAGCACATTAGCTGGTGTTAAACCTCCAGGCCACTAGTTCATATGAGTCTACTGAAACACTGATGCCACAGTGACATTTGTGACGACAATATCCAAAATACAAAGTGACACACATGCTCAAGGACAATAGAGTGAATTAAATAATCAAAGATGTGTCATTCCTTTGTTGCGGTAACCTTCTCATGGCCAAAAAGGCAAAGTAAGGGATGATTGTTTTAATTCATTTACACTTAATATTCATTGAGTTACACATGTTAACATCTTGGAACAGCCCACTACCTTTGGCCGCTGGGCAGGTCTACTGGGAAGGTTTAAGGAGAGATCTACTATGAAAAACTATTAAAAATAGCTGCTGGAGATGCACAGTATTTTGCACAGCGTACGGAGCATTTTTGGCTATTTACAACAAGACATCACATCAAGATATTCATACAGCAACTACTACAGAGTATGTTAACAGAAAAGGTTTTGAGTGATCTAAAACATCAGCAGTCAGTGTCTAGTTTTGTGGTGTTAATTAACTCTCCTCCATCAGTAGCCTCAAAAGACCAGAATGAAATGCATCCACAAGACATGTTCTGCTCTTTGATTAGAGGTGCGGCTGCTATCATGCACACACTGATTTTTACAAAAGAGGTTGCTGCCATAGGTAGCTAGCAGGTGATGCCCACAAACTAAATGAAAGCTGCGTTGTTGACCATTTTATCTTATTCTTGAAGCTCACTAACATAGAAAAGGGTCAGACAGGACAGTGGGTACCCTACAAAATAAAACTGCAACACTTAATTTAACCAATGATGCTCAGCACGGTGTCCCGATAAAAGAAAAGAAAGACAGGTGGAGACACCTGGAGGCATGGACACTTTCTTTCACTAAGTGGAGTTTACTATTGCACTTATACAATGACCAGTTACCAGTGAAAATAGAGGGTGATTGTATTTCGTTCATTTAGTCTCTGTCATTTATCATTGCTATGGTTATTTGCATTTTAATGCAGCTCATGCAATGATGTAGAAAGGTGGTTAAACTGTTGACCAGTTATGTTGATGTTTTAACCTGCCAGTCAATCAGAAAGCTTTTTCTGTGGCGATTATATAATAAAAAATATCAACTGGAGTAGACATAAATCACAGATTAATGATACCTCACAACATTAGATATGAGGTGCTAATATCAACAACATGGGGTTCTTTCTTCGAATTCCTTGCTCAAGGCCATGGCACCTCGTTTTCACAGACTGTTTGAAACAGTGACCTCCATCAGCCAGTCTGCCTCTCTGCCCTCGAGGCTACCACCTACACTTCAAACTCAGTTACCCCTCCACTGATCACTACCATGTGATCTAACCTGTGAAACATCGGGCTACGTGTGCAATCTAACAACAGTCCCCTGCAAAAAAAAAAAAGGTAATAAAAAAAACTTTGGTGCTGAACTAAGCCTCATCATCTCGTAGTTCACACACGTGACCATGAAATCAGGTTAGACAGGGAGGGAAAACTAAACTTTGTGTGATCTTTGTTTTCCTTCTTTACAATGCACTTCGCCTTACACTGGACACTACGTCATGTGATGCAGACATTTGTAGGGCTGCAACTAATGACTATTTTCATTATCGGTTATTTCCTGTTTTTTTTTTTTTCAATTAATTTTATTCTATAAAATTATAAAGTAACTTGAGAATCTGGAACCAGCAACTTTTGGCACTTTTGTTTGATAAATTATTTAAATGACAGATTATCACAATTCCAATTCAATCACAATAGTTGTTGATTCTATTGGTTGATTGATTGATTAATCAATTAATCAACTAATTATTTCAGCTCTTGTGATTTGTTTTAACTTAATTTAGTGTTACAGGAATGAACAGAACATAATAGAACAGAAAAGAATATAATAGAAAAGAGTAGAGTAAAATGGAATAGTGTACAACACTTTCAAGGTGCCTAAACCACAAATTCCCAGACCCTCGAAGCCTTTATCATAATATCTAAATTGTTACTGGAGACAACAAACAAATATGACGACGGGATCGTTTCATTTCAAATATTAAAAGATTGTTGGTTTACATGAGTGATTGTGTCGATGATGAAACACCAAATTATGTTGACAAATCAAGCATTTTTCAAGGAGTATATTCAAATTCAAGCTTATTCCTAACCTTGAAAACCTAACAGTTAAAATGAAGCATTTTCCAAACTTTCAAGACTTTGTATGAACGCTGATAATAGAATAGAAACATAAAAGAACAAAATAGAATAGAATAGAAACATGCTGACAGTGGGAGACCTGGTTTTGTTCTGGTGTGGCAGGGAGTTAATCCCACTAACACACGTGTGAATCTGTGTGTGTGTGTGTGTGTGTGTGTGTGTTCCAAACTTTATTGAAAACTCAGAACAGCTCACACAAATAAGAGCAGGGGCTTCAGTGGAGTAATGCTGCGCGACATCTGCAGTGATTGCGACTTGTCGGCCTCTGTGGGTTTATTTCTTTCTTATTACCTGCCATTGTTTTGGCACTTGCTCTGTGTGTTAGTTGAAGAGGTCAATTTTCCAAAATAAAAGAGGGTAAACACTAAACAGGCCTTTCACAAATATTGAAATTGGATTTTGGGTTTTTCTCTCCGGTCAGTGTTACTCCGTCAGTGGCGGGCGTTGGTGTTTGAAGCCGGGAGAACAGTAAGCGAGGCCGAGCTGCAGCGCTCTCCTGGGAGGTGTAGGGTTTCCAAACAGCTACAGAGCTCATCAAGGGACCCAAGGTGGACTACAGGTGACGTTTTTACAAGCGGAAAAAAAGAACAGGTTTGGCTGACTGTGTAGTACACGTACCCCGAAGAAACTGAATCTGTCCTGTGCCAGATGTCTGTATTCACGAACATGCAACGAAAAGTTCATTCAAAGTGTGGGAAATGATACTGAGACACACTTAACTTCCAGAACACACAGACCTACAGTAGCTCTTTATACACTTACTGACTTTTGAGTAGATTTTCAAGGAGACACAAGGTCTGATAAAAACCTGATGCAGGCTGTTCCACCACCGCAAACCTTTAGCAGGCTTCCACAACATGTTTGCACAAAAATATTTGATAGTAAGAGACCCTTGAACATTATTACCAACTTATTCTTATAGTTTTTAAATTATAAAAAAAAGAAGACAAAACCTGTAACAGGTGCAGATTCTTAACCTTTAAAAGTTATTTTTCCTCAAATAGAAAACAGAGCTAATGTCTCTTTGTGTGTAAAATCTCGTTTCACATGGGAAAAAATACATTTACACATTTAATATTATAAACAAATATAAAATAATTGGAATCTATATGTTTTACCAGATGTTGCTGCAGACACGATGCATGTTGATGATGAAGCTGGCGCTGTTCTCTTTTCCACAGTCAGGGTTTTTTTTTTTTTAATCAGACGCACACGTCAATAAGACTTTCAGGTGTACAAGAACTTTGCAGTAGTAGAACTAAATTATTGCTGAATTTGTGCTGGATAAAAATATGCAATGCATCAGTGACATATTTTTTGACTTATTAAACAAACACCAAACCCAACCACTCGTAGACAAACATCTCTCAAAAAGCCATTAAATCTATGAATTTCATGTCACTTAATCTTAACCGTTCAAACACAAAGTAAGTAACATTCAGCATGAATTGTTTTACCCTTTATAGTTACATATTCCAATGCATAGTCAACCTTAAAGACAAACTCCACATTAAACTATTTTGTATGCTCTGTACACATAATCACACTGGTTCTTGTGGTGTATCATGTTAATGCAGGTGATATACATGCATTGTAAAAAAAACTAGCCTAAAACTAGCTTATACTGTATGTGTCTCCACAGAGTTGAAAGTTAGGCTGAATTGAGCCTTGATGGTTGACCCCCCCAATAGTGATAGCAGCTTCACTTTTGTGGTTTTGAGTGAAGCCATAAACATATGGATGGATTGCCTTGAAATTTGTCCTCTTCAGGAGGAACTATAATCCCTTTGGTGATCCCTTAACTTTTCTTCTAGAGCCATCCTCAGGTCAAAAGTTTAATTTGTCCGATACTTCATACTCCAGTACTACAAAGCTAATGATATTGCAATCAGACTCAGCTGTATTTTGTGTCTAGTGCTAATTAGCAAATGTTAGCATGCTAACATGGTAAACATTATACCTGTGTTACATTAGCATGTTGGCATTGTCATTATGAGCATGTTACAGTAGCACGCTGACAATAAGCTCAAAGCACCGCCGTGCCTGCGTACAGCCTCACAGAGCCGTTAGCGTGGCTGTACACTCTCTAGTCTTTTTTGGAAAACCATGGCTGCAGTATCTGTATCTGTGAACTCACCCAAATGACGACCAACGGGTGGAGAAGTGCCCGATTCGCTGCCTCCAAATCCGTCAGTATGGCCTCCACTTCAGACTGGCAAGAACGACTGACCTGGAGACCAAGCAAATCAAAAACTAGATAAGAACTTTTGAAGCAAAGATGAATCTTTTCTCTATGATGTCCAGCAAGATAAAAAGTACGCTAAAAGTTTTTAGAAAATCTAGACACTCCTTTGGCCAGAACAGATCATGAATAATTACATGGACATGTTTTTCGTTTCTCAGAAAAGTTGTGCTTAAAATGGGAACTTACAGAAACCTGGATGAAGTTCCACTCCTTTAACAGATACTTGGCGTTTTCTCCCATCAGATCTGGGATGACATCCAGCTCCTGTAAGACGGACAAACACTGATGTTAAATATTCAATTCTGCTTGTTACAAGATCCTGAGTGATAACACTTTAAACAAGAGCTGCAGTACCAGGGTCCTAATGCATCTGATGTCGAGTGACTGATTGACTTCAGTGCTCAAAGGTCAAGAGCCTTCTGGTTTTTGTTTCAGCCACTTCTTCAGTCATTTAGTGTGAGAGTACACCCACCTGTTTGCCTGCCATGAATGATTTTATGATTAGAGGAAAGGGATAAAAAATAAATCTATACATTACATTAGATACACTCAGGGAGTACGCAACTGATTTCCATCAACTGTAATCAGAAGCTTATTAGAACAAATGGAAGAGATTAAAAAAAAGAAACCATTTCTGGGCTCCTTTATACTTCTGAACTGGCAGGAAAATTTTGTCATATGCAAAAGCCGGGGACAGCGATCAGACATGAGCCAACTCAAATTTCATTACGCTGCAAATTGAGTCAAAGGCCGACGTACGGCCAAGAATCGTAAAAGCTTTTTTGCTCAAAGAACCAGGACATTCAGGTCCTGATCTTTCCATTCAGTTTCGGCCTTGGCTTACGAGTGACATGAGGAAACTGGATAGCACGCCGTGTCCACTCTGTCCGTTATACATTCATTTTTGTTGTTGTGCCTCTAATTACAGCCTGGTACTACAATTTCACACACGCAGGAAATAAACAGAAGTAAACATCTGAGTCTGAGTTTGGCATTGAGATACAGTTGTTCTACCCATTAAAATAACAGAAAGTAAGTGGAAATGGGAAATGGATATGGGAAACATATGTCTGGTGGTTAATTGGTCTTGAAAGATAACTGCCCATGGCTTCAGGAGGAAAATCATTTCAGTCCGAAATGTAGATTTGCAGGGTTTAAAACATCTGACGTGATCTAAACCAGGTTGGGCATGAAATCCCAGAGTAGGAATGTTTATTTAAATTTAGGCATGGTCTGGAGAGCCAAGAAGCCACAGAGGCTCGACGACCAAACCGCTCCGAGGACACAAGGAAAACAAAGTTTCAGAGCTCAGCACAGCATTCAGCTACCCGCTAAAATGAATTTTAAACGTGTTAAGGAAGAGACAGAATTCTAGTTTAGTGAGGATGGTTCGAATTTAAAACAATGCAGTGTTTAAACATTTAAAAAATCCCATTAAAAATTATACTTATAGCTGTAACATTAGGGTATTTTGGCTACTTAGGGGCAGCTTTAACTCAGCACTGACATATTATCACCTTATAAAGTTGTTGAGGTAAAAATGTTAGCAAACAGTTTTCTATCTACACATCCAGAAAACACAGAGCAACAATAGCATTTATTTGGAGTCATGTTTCTGGCCACCTGACAAATGAAAGTCCAATAGTTACTCTTTTTTTTAGCTCTAGTTTGGTCTCCATTAACTCCTGAGGGAATTATTTAGCTCAAGCGGGAGAGCGGGTCGTCCACTGATCACAGGGTTGGTAGTTCAATCCCCACCTCCTCCTCCTGTCCACATGTTGAAGTGTCCTTGGGCAAGACACAGAACCCCAAATTTCTCCCGATGGTTGGTCAGCACCCTGCGTGGTAGCTCGCTGCCATCGGCGTGTGAGTATGTGTGTGTGAATGGGCAGAAACCTGTAAAGCACTTTGGATAAAAGCACTATATAAATGCAGCAATTTACCAGCATCCCATTTTTGTCACTTGTCCTCCTCACAGTGGCTGATGTTCAGCAAATGTTACATAGGCTTGAATTAAAAATCATTTTTAACAAGACAAAAAGTCTACAGCCTTGCTAGCAGCTCTGTGAGGTTGTATTTAGGCACAGCAATACTAATGCAAATCTTAGTTTAGCGTATTAGCATGCTAACATTTGCTAATTAGCACTTAACACAAAGTACAGTTGAGTCTGAAGGGAATGTCATTAGTTCTGAAGATATTTGGTTATAAATCAAAGTACTGGACAAATTAAAATGTTGCCATGGTGATGGTGCTAGGTGAAAAGTTAAGGGGGACAATTTCTTGGCAATGCATCCAATTGTCGTTGAGACATTTAAGTCAAATCCACAAATGTCAACCTCATGCTAGTGCTAGAGGAAAAGTCAGGGAATCACCAAAGTTGGTGGGCGTCATCCTCTGGGGACCATGAATGTCTGTACAAAAACATCCAGTGGTTATTGAAATATTTCAGCCTCAACCAAAGAGGTGGGGACAGACCGAAAGACAGACCAGCATTGCCATCCTCAGAGCCACGCTGCTAGCATGACTAAAAATGTATGATGACGTTTTTGGTGTTTTTATTTTAGTTTCTTGGTACATAAGAGTAGCAGAGAAACATTTTAACAATAGCAGAGAAGAGAAATCACACAAATCGTGGGCCAGATTAAAATTTATGAGGAAATTATCTCGCTGATATATATATTTAATATTTGAGTCTGTGGTGGCATCAAGATGTGAAACTAACTGCTCAGCAGCTACAGCCACAGTTACTGCTGATGTAAATGTAATGACTGTGCATTTACCACATTTATAAAGGACAAGTCTACACTCTAAACTTTTGTAAATTGCTAGCACAACTGAGAACCCATTACTTATCACTATCAGTGGCTGACAGACAAAAAAGCTCTTTTCCTGGCGTGGTGTTTGCTCAACAATACTCCTTGCTCTCTGTCTAAATGACATATCCTCTTATAGGTTGAGGTTAATCATTAAAGACCTTCACTAAGTTGATACATGAGTCTGAGGAGTATCTTTGATCTGGGCTGGATATGAGAAGATTATCATACATCAAGATCTAAATGATTAGCGATAAGGGAGAGAATACAGAGGAGGTGATTTGGCCTACTCTTTTAATGAAATACTTTTTCCTCGTTTATGTACTTAGGTGCCCATAAAACATCTACTTGTCTGGGTTTAGCCTTTGATCCAAATTCACTGAAGCCAAATGTCTGAATAACCGATGGCTCATAATTATGTAAAAAAAAAAAAGGAAAGCTGGATAGTGACGGCCTGCAAAAATGGGTTCAACATGGAGGAACTCGTACAGGAAACTGAGGTTTTTAATTCTACGCAGATATTTAGTATTTTGTATAACAAAACAGATTGGTTTATCTGAGTATTACTATTATTTGTGATATCTCTTTTTTACATTTCCTTTTTCGGTGCTTATGAAACATTTAGACAGTTGTGTGAAGAGACACAGTAATGCTTAACATTTGGAGGCCAGGGATCCTTATTATTATTATTAAACGGACAATATAACGCAGTAGAAAAGATTCAGTTATCACAGCATTTAAACTTTCATAAAAACTATCTTGATCACAATAACCATTGTAGGGATAAATAGGAGCACTCCAATTCAATTCAAATGCTTTACTGACATTTCTTTTTTCTTTTTTCACTTCTTGTTCTCAGATACAAAGCAGCAGTAGCACATGAATCCAAAACATTGCAAAAATCATGTTTGAGATTGTGAATTGAGACGCAGGATACAAAACTATTTTACTTACATCATTGCAAAGGACATGATGACATTATGTATTATGGAGAAACCTGGTTTTCTTAAATTGCACATTATTTTTGCTGAAGTACTTTTGTTAAAACTGCGTATTTGACAGGCCAAAACATCTTTTGTCCTGTTTTATAATTAAGTAGCTTTAAAAGGTTAAACAGAGATCATTTGTGCATTTTATTGTGATACTTTTGGCTAAGATAACCATACTATGATTTTATTTATACTGGCACATTGTCTGTTTGAAAGAAATTTCTACCACTGAGGTGTCCTTGAGCAAGATCCTTAACCTCCAACTGTGCCAGTGAGGATACGTGGTTGTACTGGGCAGCTTTCAGGTGTGCATGTGTGTGACTGTGTGACTGTGAAAAGACAGCAGTGCTCTCAGTGAAACTTCCCTGGGTAAATAAAGGTTAAAAAAAACTCAAATGCTCCAAAAGAAAAAAAAACAGCTTCCTCCTGGAATGTAGTTTTTTCAGGAGATTCATTTTTCCATAAATTTTATATCAACTGATCTCCTGCTGAGAAAATCCCTTTACTCACACATGCTGCCAAATCCTCCACCTGCGCGCACACACACACACACACACACACACACACACTATACTGTCAGTTTTCAGCTGAGCTTGGGCGGCCCAACCTTGCTTATCCCTGTATTAGATTCACGTAATGGCACTGAGACAAAGGTAATTCTTCATCTTCCGCTTCTTCCACTCGCCTTTCATCCCCCTCCTCCTCCATTCATCCTCCCTCTCAAACCCCCTGAAAAGGATGTATCTGGTTCCGAACACGCGCACCGGAAAAACACAGCCCCGCCGGCCACCTGAGCACAGACGGGAATGGCTCCAATCAGCCGATCCAAAGAGACCGACACCGACCCCAATCCGTCTCTGGGGCCCGGTCCAGCGCCGGACAGCGAGATCCGCCCGTTTGACACCGGCTGATGAAGGACTTGGAGCGAGTTTAAAAGAGGATGGACTGTTTGGATCACGGTGGAACATGGAAACACGTAATGCGGCGTGCCCTGCCGCCTCCTTCCACTGTCAACAGCTTCACCCAGGGAATGTATATATACATCAGGATGATCCAGGAAACACGTTTCTGTACGTGAAGCCATGTGTGGTCGATTTGTCAGCCTGGGTGTCTGCTCTGGAGATGGATAATAAGTGATGGCCATGAAATATAAGCACATAAAGGGATTTAGACAATATCATAAACACCTGTATAATCTACTGTGATCCACTGCAAAAGCCCTGTGATGTTTTGTGAAGCTTATATTATTAAACCTGTGTTAGAGAGGTGTTGATTCTATCTATCTCACTTTATCTCACCTTGCTCTGGTGTTGTTTTACGGGATTGCTCTACATCGTTATTAAATGTAATTCTTATACACACAACATACAGGAGTAGGAAAAACTACATAAACTCCTTTCAGTCAAGGGTGTATGTTTGGTTTCTCACCAGCAGCACTGCATTATATTTCATGGTCAATTCTAGCATGTTTCTATAGGAAAATATTAAATAGAAACAGCTTTTTCTTTTACCTGAAAAACATGCACATGAGGTGGCAGTGCTTTAGTTTATTCAGCCCTGAGTGGTGCCTGCACATCTCCCTCTCAATATTTTTAACAACTCTTCTCTTATGTCATCTGAATTTTAAAGTTGCTAGACATTAAAAGGAGACAGTTTAGAGAGATTTTAGAGAAACAAGCTCAAACTGTAAAAGTGGGGACGGGGGTAGGGAAGAATTTTGAAAAGAGAGGGGTTCATGTCTCCCCTGTCCCTAGTGAAAATTATTACTTATACATAGACTGATTTGGCATTGATCATAACTTGTCAATAGCTGGTGATCATCACTTTCTTGTTCTACACACAGTTTTGCACAAAAGCTCTCCTTTCTGATAGACCCAAAAGTGTAGTCCCAAAGCTTATTTCTGTGACATCCATCCCCCTCCTCCTTTTTAAAGTGGTTACGTGGCTTGCTCAAGGGAAACCCAACAGTTGTTGAGGTAAAGAAGAGCATTTCACATGTGGAACCTCTATGTGGTCTGTGCTGTCTGACTGAATATCTCAAACTGTCACTCTGTACTGTTTTGCATATGGATACTGTTTTCCATTGTCTATTAGGAACAATTAAATGGAGGATGTTTGCAACATGGGAATTTGATGTGCCCAAGAAAAGATTAAGAGTGAAAGGGAGGGATATGAACTGTAGTGGAAACTGGGAGCTTGTCAAGTCTGACTGGGCAGAGGTGGTTGGAGGATGAGGAGGAGGAGGAGGTAAGAACTCATCACCAAACACTCAATTAATCAAGCAAACTCCCACAGTAGAGGAAATATGACTGCCATCTGCTCTCCTGCACGCAGGGGAGCGAGAGGTGGAGGTCGGGGATGGAGGGAGAAAATGAGGAGGGGGAAAGTTGCAGAGAGTGGATGTCCCAGACAGGCTCTATTAGAGGTTTGACCGCAGATGGCAAGTCTCACCAGCGGGCCACCCAAGTGGAGCTCACACTGAGTTTGTGGGGTAATTAGAGGAGGTACAGGGACGGGGAGATAGAGGAAAATAACAACGGTAAACTCATGGGGATCTTCAGTAATGCTGTCATCAACATTACCAACATTTTAATCAGCTGTGACTGCCACACTCTTACCATGTCAAGAGCTCCAACAGCCTTCTGGAGGGCATCAGCCAGTGCCACAGCTTGTGCAGACCCACCTGTGATAACACAGGCCGACCGCGATAGAGTCTCTGAAAGAGAAAGACGTGTGACGTGACTGGTTGAAAACTCCTGTGATAATTTGCATGAAACTGGCAAAACTCGGCATTACAAATCTTCCATACACGAATAATTAACTGAATACATCACAACCAAACTAGAAAAACAGACCCTTGAAAAGGGTTTGCAGTGAGTATAGGTCAGTTCTTACACAGGTAAAGATGAATAGTCTTGCACATTTGCCTTGCAAATGCAGGCTACTGTGACAGAGTAAAATATCTGTTTTTTACCCACCAATGGTGTCTCCTAGAAGCTTCTCATATTTAAAATAAATAATAAATATCAAAACATATGAAAGAGGAATGGTGCTCAACAATAGCCTGCTCTGAGTCAGTTGACCTACAGCTGTTTTGGATGATCATTCACCTCAATGGAGAACAATTTAGAAGCCAGTGGTGGTGGTGAAGTAACAGAAACCTTGTTTTCCTTCCATATATCATGTGAATCAGACACCGATGTGACAAACAGACCAGTTGTCTCTATGGGCTTAACTTAACTTAATCTCTCACCACTGTAAATTCCCATTTCAAGGTTTTCTTTTTAATAATATCCTGAATGTTCCTCAATATAAAAACACAAGAGTCTCCTAGGTAATTTAATTATGTTATAGGTTTATGCTATGACCGTTAGTTTGAATTATTTTAAACTTTGTTTCTGAGAAATTGTCTAATTTTGGCATGATAGACGGCTCTAAATGCTACAAAACCAATGAGCCTTGGCCACCGTTGCCATGGAGAAGAAGCCAGATAGAGGCTCAAATCAGGGCGATAGTGGAGTCAAACCGCTTCGATGTTAAATATGCACAGGTTTGTACCTTCGACTTTTTATCAATGAGACAGGTCATTTCTAACACAGTGATGATTTAACCGAGAGAGTTTCAGCTGATCCAAGCCGCAGAAGTGCTCCAACTGTCACGTAACACTGTCTATGGGAGAAATTAATGGGACTTTTATTTACGGAACCAGGGGCGCAGGAAGTAGCTTCTCCAATTCCGTAACTCTATGGCGAAATGATAAGTTCATTGTCAAAAACAGAACATAAGTTAACCATTTCGATAATGTTAAGATGGCCAATTTGTACATTGTGACCTCCAAAACGGATGCCTCACTTAAAAGCCATCTATTGAGAAATCAGTGTTCACACAAACACACTCTTCTAACCAGGATACACACGGCTACGTGTAGGCCTGTACACACAAACACACACAGTGGTGCGTATGCAAGTATGTGTGAGCACACAGAAACACACACAAACTGAAACACAATTTCTCATAATGACAGATGTGAGAACTTTGTTCCACGTCTTCTCTAAAAAACACACAATGAATTCATTCACATCAGAGGCTCTGGGAATAATCACTGTGCACCTTATGTCATCATCAAACAGGTAATTGTTGGTCCAGGTGCTGGCGGGGTGAAATATAGGGCTGTGTTTATTTCCATTTCTCTGATTGTGATAGTCTCCCTTGTCCTGACTTGCTCTCCGTAGCATTCACAGACTGCTTACAGCCGTCCTGTTCCAACCAAGCCGAACAATGCTACAGTGAGGGGCTATTCAACTCTGACTCTAAACTGCCACACAAAAAGAGACAAAAACTCTTACGCTGCTCATTTCTGACCATTTAACCTGTCAGAGAAGACCTACTGCCTTCAGCCTTTCATGTATACATGTCTACATGGATACTTCATGTGTGTATATAATATAAGAAGATGAAAAAGCCCACTATACACATACAGGAAATGAAGGTAACTCACCTTTGATAATGGACTCTGCAGCAGCTAGATCCCGTTTGTAGGTTACCTGGAGGACAAAATAACTTGGGTTTAAAGGATTAGTTCACCCAAATTAGAAAAAATACTTTTTTATCTGTCGAGGTGTCTGGCCATTCAGATAGTTTTGGTTTGATGTGCCAGGATTTTGAGATATTGGTTAAGTGTCTTAACAGAAAACCAGTTACTCTAGACCAATGGTTCCCAATTTGTCACAAGATGATTTGTAGGAAAAAGGAAATAATAAAAAATTTATTTTTCTCTAACCTCTGCTTTTTCTAGAGAAATAGGGTATAGTTTTGCCTCTTCAAGCCTCTAAAAATCATTCAACCCAAAGAATCTAATAGCCTGATTCCACTGCAAGAACTTGTCCAGGTGACCAGGAACCATTTCAGAAACTCAGGAACCTTACCTGAGTTTCAACCGGAGGTACCAGGGTCTAAATTGAGTTCTTCTGCCATTGTTACTGGTGCCAAAACAGTCCATGCCCTGGTGGATAGAACATCAGTAGGGCCCAGAAACTATCTCAGCTAAGTTTGCAGTGCTGAACAACACCTGCCATGTTCTTGTTTTTTCCTTTATGTGAAAATTGCATCTGAAACACAGCCAACGTTCTTGATCCATTATCGGACTAATTTGGCTAATCGTCACGGTTCCTTAGAGGCAGCAAACTCATACAGGAGTGCGCAAATGAGACGTTCAGTTCCTGATTTAGTTCCTGTGGCTCCATAGATCCTGGATCCCCTATATGGTGAAAAATGGCTCTAAATAAAGTGTAAAATCACAACTTACAAGTCTTAGACACCCAACCTGTGGCGTGGGGTCATGGCTTTGTATTTATCACAAGCAAAAGGTTGGGAACCACCACTCTGGACTATACAGAGTAAACAGGGCATTGTTTCTGGAAAGACAAGTCGCTCTTCAAATGTTATTTAAAAGGTCTTTTTCAATGCTTCGAGCACCACAAACAACATTCTGTCCACGTCCATTATATTGGGGTGAAGACAGAAATCTCAAAACCTCAGCACATAAAACCAAAACTATCTTCATGGCTAGATAACAATAAGTCTAACTAGAAAAATATGTCTTTTTGTAATTTGGGTGAAGTATCCGTTTAAGAAGTTACATGATCTGATAGAGGGTTAAGTACCAAACATTTACATTTAAAATAATTTATGCATGCTAATCCTGGATGTCACATTCAATATATTAGTGCTTCCTCTTTTGCCAGCACCCCTCGCTTTCAATTCATGAGCTTTGTTTGTGCCCATATGATAAATTAGCAGCGGGCATACAGCTGTGCTAGCCAAAATTTCACCGAATCCACAATCCCCAACCCAAACCAGGCCTCTGGCGAGCTCACCTTCCACAGTGTTGGCGGACCCTGGATGAGCTTGGCATTGGTGCCACAGTACTGCAGAGCCAGATGGAGACACTCGGTGCCAAACTCAAAGTCTGACTCACTGCACTGCAGAGGGGACACAACAGAGAGGAGCTGCTGTGGACAATCGTTGACAACAATATATTTCCATCCCACTCAGTGAACTGTGGTACACTATGTTGTTCCACTGCAGTGTTGGAACTGCACCAGTGGCTGCAACCAACTGGATGCCCTGTTACATATATGTACTAACTGATAGATTTATGTAGTGATAATCTGTAATACACTGTGTCTTTAAGAATAGATGTCAAAATTGTATACATATTTGGACATTTTCTTGATATTAATGTCATTAAGTTGGACAGACCATCACAGTCCATCAAATAAACTTCATTTAAAATGGTGTAAGTTCACCTTGAGCTAAATACAAACAAGACTAACAGCGATGCTTTGAGCTAAATGCTAACATCTGCATGTTAACATGCTCAGAATGACAATGCTAACATGCTGATCTTTAGCAGGTATAATGTTTATCATGTACATCACCTTGGTTTAGCGTGTTACCATGCTAACATTTGTCAATTAGCACTAATCACAAAGTACAGCTGAGACTGATGGGAATTAATTGTAACTTTGACCTGAAATGGCACTAGAGGAAAACTTAAGGGATCAAAAAGGTTATCACAATTCATCCTGAGGAGACCATACCACACACGTCAACCTCATGGTGGCGCTAAGTCGCCAAAGTCAGTAGGATTCATCTTCTGGGGACCATGAATGTCTGTACAAAATATCATGACAATCTATTCAGTAGTTGTTGAAATATTCAGTCTGGAAGTGGTGGACCGACCGACCGACCAACCAGGCTGACCGACATTCCAATCCCTAAAGCCATGATGCTATCATGGCTAAAATTCCTACTTCTTTCTAGTGATGAAGTATCAAGAATAAAACTCTAGTTGATTTCTTGAGCCAGTAGTAGGGGTTAAAGTTTAAGGTTCATGTCCTTTACTTGTAAACGTGAATGTGCTGCTTTACATTTCATGGCAATCAGCAGATTGGATTATGACATATTGCGTGCAAAAACTTGATATTTTGGTCTGAGGGTGCTGCAAGGGAAAACTTATTCAAGATAGTTGTCAATGGCCAAAGTGTTATCCGAGGGGAAATCCTGGCTGGACAATGATAAAAACACTAAATTCATAAGGAATCTTGGGATCATGAATATCCAAGCTAAATTTCTTGGCAATTTGGCCAATGGTTGGATATCTTGCTGTGCACCAAAGCCTTCAGTGGACCAACCAAACAACCAACATTGAAATCCTTAGGCCCAATCTCCAAGTGGCCAAAAATATCTAATTAAAACAACATTAAAGTAAGACAGTTTCAAAATCAGCATGAAAAGGTCTCAGTCTACTTAGTACACCTGCAATTAAGAATTGCCTCACATTGTTATTTCCAGAAGAGTTCCGGCTCAGTGAAACTGCAATATGACCTGCTATGTACTCTCTGATTTACCACTTGTTTGAGAAGGCTCTTCTTTTGTCCCGGCATTCCTAAGATAATTTGGTTCTGAGCAACATATGGTCGTCTCCTTGAGAGATGAAATTCTTCTTAAACTTGAACTTTATGGACATATTTCACCCAAGTATCTGACGCCATTTATATGCTGTCTGTACCGTGAACAGAGCTGGTGTTTCAACGGAAGAGAAACAGGCTCATAACATGACGCTGCCGTCACCACGTTTTTCAGGAGGCACTTCAGAGGATACTGTTTTCTTTGGCTGATGCACTGTTGGCCCTGTAACACTCTTATCTCTAAGAACTTTGGTTTCAACAGGTCATAAGACACTTTCCCACATTGTTCAGCAAGGCGTGATGGGCTTTCTTGTATAACTGTGGAGGCTACACAAATAATTACACAAGAAATGGCAAAACTTTATCTTGGAGCCTGGTGGTGATGGTGGTGTACAGTTGCTTCATGTTTACTTCATTTGAAAATTGTTCATCTGGGTGGAGGAACCTGATCTATTTTAGGATTCCTGTAGTGTTCCCCTGCTTCCTCTTCTTCTTACATCCCACTCTCAATCTAAACGCTTTAACAACAGGGTTACCCACAGGAATTTATTCGTGTTGGATGACCAAAAACACCTTTCCAAACATACAGTAATTTTATCATAAATGTTTAAGCAGTAACTAATAAAAGGGTCTATTACTTTACTGCCTCTTTTCAACAGACATTGTTTGTTCCACCACTTTCTTTTTCCTCGTTTTCTTTTTTTAAGTAACAGTTCCAAGGCTCATTAGTAGGTAAAAACATGTGGTTCTAGTATATTTCATTGGAAGGAAACGCTTCACGTGCAAATTTGACTCTTTTATCGACTTTGAAAAATGACTTAAATAAATGTGTTACCTGTTACAGAAAAACATGCGTGACTGTGGCTGCAAAGGGGGGAAAGGGAAGAGGAGCAGGTCTGATATAATCAGCTGAATGTCACTTTGGAAAGGAAAAAATAACATCAGTAAATAACTACAGAGTCTAGTGATAATTCTCTGTGACCCCTCTGGCTTTACACATTTGTCATTTGACCCTTTTTTAATATAAAAATATGAATTAGAGCAGCTTTAAACTAATGTGCTGAAAGAAGTATCCTTTTAGCATTGGTAGTATGTATGTATGTATTTACTGTATGTCCTTGTTGCTGTCTGTGTGACTGTCATTTCTCTTCCTGAGCTAATCTTAATTATGATTAGTTCATACACTTTATCGTACGAATGAACATTTTATTGGTGCTTTGACTCACAGCTGGGAAAGCTCAGTTCGTGCAGATCACATGGAAGTTTGGATTGAGGCGATGAGGAGGACTACAAAGACAAATCCATGCTACCTGAGATTATACCCGGGTAATATTTTATCAAGCTATAAAAGAGAGGGGTCCTTTATTCCAGGGACCCTGGAACAGAAGAGAGAAATTACAGCAGAAATACGCTCTCGGTCTTGAGGTAATTTAACCTTTAGCATTTTCTCCCGGTACAAAAGCTTTCATGGGGGACTGTATAAAGTGTCTCCCCCTTTGTCTTTTCAGCCCTAAGTTCTTCTGCTCTCAATGGATGTTAAGATACAAATGTGCACCTCTCAGAGATTTTTCATGAGCATGTCCTACAGTCCTAACCTGACACTTTCCTTATCTTTTGATAGGTTGAAGAGGAGGAGAACAACAGGAGGAGAGAGGGGGACACACTCTAAATCAACCCTGACCTTCTCTTTCTCCAGCGACCTCCCCAGTTTGTCTTCGTTTTTGCAACTCGACTGGCCTTGACACTGCAGCGTAAATGTGAGCTCATTTTCTGAAAAAGGCCAACGCCAAAGCCAACAGGGCTCTCAAAGCAATCTGAAGATCCACGTGTGCCAGGAATAAAAATAACTTCAGACAAATGGGGCTCCAATTGGAGGCATACTTTATCTTTTTTTTGCTCAAAGTTTGCTGCGTCCTTCAAAAACGTGGCTATCGGAAGAACCATCTAATGGAGTCAAGGTTGAAATTGCAATCTATTTTTCAGACACTAAAAATAAATAAGGTCAACTTCTGTAACTCAGGTTTCACATTAAGTTGGCTTGGATTAGCCTGCCAAGTCCTAGCAATAAGCCCCTGCTTTCAGAGAACAATCACCACATTTAGGGCTTACGTCAGCGGATAATTTCTTTCCATTTTTTCAGGTACACATATTAAAATGCACTCAACTGCTGAGACTATTAATCTGAATTCACCTAAATGTGGCGTGCCATGTAATTTCAGTGCTCTTTCACCATTTTTCCAACCGGGCCTTTGTTCACTTTTGTTCCACAGACTAATCTGCTGCAGTGTGGCAGAATATATTAACATGTCATTTCTTTCCCAGACGCAGCAGAGGCCAAGTGAAAATGATAGCACCCGCGCCACGAGCTCTTCAGAGTGAAACCCTGCAGGTTCTGGCACATCAGCTGAACAATGAAAGACTGTAAAGGCCTGTTATGATGTATGAGAATCATAAAGTCCTTTGTCATCTAAGTGGTGTAATTTTTGGAGCATAAATCTCAACCTGACTGTCATTTCATATGATTTGAGAGACTTTTTTGTGCAATTATTCAACACCAGGAGTAAGCGGCACATGCCTGCAGGACTTGGTTTGTCCATCCTGTGATATTATGAGTTGTTTTCACAAATGTAGCTGTTGTAGAAATCACACTTTTGGTTGCACGATTGTGCTCTGGACAAATCCTGGACTGCTGCTTGACCTCTTCAGCTTCACAGAATGATCTGATAACTAGTGACAGTGTAATAGCACAACACTCGTCCAATGTTTCAGTTTCTTTGCTTTCTCATTCGTCCCCCCTCTCTCTAGCTTGTTGTTTCTGTCACTTTTATTTTAGATTTTCTTATTTTAAATATCTGTGAATGTTTAACCTTCGAGCCACAATTTCAGCTGGCTAACAAAGGGGCAAATACATATTTGAGCTGGGTGGGATGAGAGAGAGAGACAGAGATCAAGGCTAAATCAAAACCGCCAGGATTTTTAAAAACCCACATGTGAACCTGCAAACGCTTCACTGTGTCATTAAGGCCTTGGTCAGACTGCCAGCCCAAATCCGTTTTTTGGCATATCCATATTGTACCCTGATTGATTTTAGAAAGTCTGGACAGCAAAAAACCACATGAAATGCGTGCATTTGCATCAAAGCCACATTTGGAGGTGGTTTGAAATGTGATTCCGGATGCTCTGGACACTCAAATCAGACTTCAAACTTTTGCGTCACTGGCAACCCAACACACAACGATGACGTCAAATCCAGAGTGACGGAAGTGCATCAGAGCGGCAGACTGAGTTTGTCTGGTGCGACGGAGAAGATGGGTGCAGATAGGTTGGTGATGTCTGGACACACAAATCCGATCCGATCACTCGCAAATAACAGTGCGGACAGTCTGTCTTAAAGATCTGATTTGAGAAACAAATCTGATTTGCCTGCAGTCTAAGCCTAATTACATTTAAGGAAACAGGACAAAGACAGGACTACTCTAATCAACAGGCTGTCACAGGAGGGACAAGCTGTACTGAAACTTTTAAAACTTTGAGTTACCTTTCAGTTACACTGACACAGCGCTCCCTGCAGCCACTGACCTCTATACAAGGGAGTTAGGGACTTTAGCTGCAAAACGTTATGTTAAATGTCCCACCATCGAAGCACAAGGTAGACAGAACATGAAGTCGTCCTTGTGTTTCTTTTCATCACGTACGCACTGATTGTTGTTTCAAAGCCATAACACATTAACAACACTGGAACGGCCACTTGTGTGTTAAAGGTAAATTAAAGAACAGACTCTACCCTCTGATAGGCTTGATAGATGACATCATATGTGAATCCCTGAGGCATCTCGCTGGCTCTGTACTTGGCTCGCTCCAGAGAGTGATCCAGGTAGCCCTCTGATGTGGTGGCTATCACCGTGGAAACAAGAGGCCGGATGGCTCCTGCTGCCTGGGTGAAAAACAAATGCAGTTTTTAGCATTTGTTTTGAATACAATAACAGTTTAGAAAGAGAAATGATACCCCTCAGACAAGTAAAGGGTGAAATTAGTCTCAAAAAGAAGCAAAACATGAAATCATCTTCTAAAATCATGTACCATGATTTTAGCATTACTCAAAAAATATTGCCATTTTGGCACTTGGGGGTGTAATGATACAGTCTCACAGTTTGATTAACAAGACATGCAGTTTGATGTCCTCATTATATTTTTACTAAAAGTCTGACAGTTAACAAACTATGACAGTAGAAAACTATTACCCACACTGTTTTCAAATTTCACCCATCTTTTAATCTTTCTAATTGATTTTGTTAAGAGTTCAGTGAAAAAGGCAAGAAAACTGAATATATTACATAAAAACATAAATTAGTTTTACAAGCAGATTTGTATGTAAAATACGCAGAAGAATAAAAATGTCTAGACAGAAATATCATTAATAAGACAAAGATCAAATGCCTGAACAAGGACTAATATTTTCCAAACACCTTAACTGGAAAAAAAAACCCAATTTCTAAAGTCATTGTGGTGAATGCTGCTGTTCGGTTGTGTTTTAGTGACATTTACACATTCAAAGGATTCATAGGATGGACAAAAATAAAGGTGAACAGACATAGATCCACACTGGGCAGCATGAAATGAGGTGAAGGTGCATCGAATCAATTTGACCAAAAGTTTGCGGTGATCATGAACTGTTAGACTAGACAAATGTTCAGCACAGAGAGGGGAACAGAAAGGAAAACTTCTGGAGGAAAATCTGAGAAACTTGAGTTCCTGATAAGTTCTGAAATCAGTCTGTCACATACAGAGTTGCTGTTCGTTGTCACAGCAAACATCTGTACTTGTCCACTGGCTGACACCAAAACCACTGAATACAGTAATGTTACATTCATGACGGCGACACTTCTTTTCACTCTTACTTTTGGACATAAGATGTAAAATCTGCAGTGTTTCCTGACTTTCATATAATCAAGACTACAAATCATGATTAAGAACTTTTATCACAATATCGTGCAACATTATCATGCTGTTGAAAGCTGGAAAAAGCTAATAAGTGGGCCTTGAGTTAAGTTTTTTCCTTTGTCAAATAATCTTGAGAGCTGTTCAGCCATAACTGCACATTTCAAAAGGAGAATATTTCCCTGATCATACTTTTAGTCAGCAGCCAATCCATATTACACAGTAACAATAAATCCATGTTAACCAGCACAGCTGGAGCACGCACTGCTTGTACTTCCTTGGAAATTCAAAATAATCAACATTTCTGAGATAATATTTTCATCTCACTATAGCATGATTGAAGGCAGTTTCCAGGAGTAGTCAGTCAGCGAGCGTGTGCGAGAGAAACGTCTCACAAATGAAAGGAAAGCAAACATGTGTTCTGCGTGTTACACATGCTGTTAAAATCAAAATTAATCTGCTGCTTTTCAGCGGAGGCAGGCTTTATGCCATGAGCGTGGATACTGGCAAGATAATGAAGACCAGACCGCCTGCTGCGAAAGTTCATCGCAAAGCACACACACTCAGAAACACGCCATAAATGTTGGCCTTACGTCAGGGAGCGCTTGTTTTTTTCACAGCCTGTGTGACCTGCATTCAACAGAGTCGCAGCCATGAATCATTATGAGACTAATCTGCAAGTGTGTTCGTCACAGCGGCCGTGACTTCGGCCCAAATGTTTTCCATCTATCACTGATGAAATAAACGCTACCACCGGGAGCGACGGATCTGTCAGTCTGACAAACAGTTTATGAAAAGATGGAAAGACCTCGAGTGCAAAGGGGGCAAGTTTAAGGTGTAACTGTTTGTGTTCTTTGGTCTGAGCCCGACTGAAAAACTTTGTTTGGTTTGTTTCTGTTCACACTGCACGGTGACAAATGAACCACAGGGCACACAAACAAAAGTCGAGCGACGCTTTTGGTAACCTGTCATCCCACCAGGTGAATGGTCTGATTCCAGCCGCTGTAACTGCAGCTAACGGTG
Organism: Macquaria ambigua; assembly: GCA_008360985.2. NCBI lineage: Eukaryota > Metazoa > Chordata > Actinopteri > Centrarchiformes > Percichthyidae > Macquaria > Macquaria ambigua. The sequence goes on along the minus strand of VMKM01000003.1, from coordinate 337,994 downwards.
ATGGATTTGTTTACACTGCACTGTAATGGACCTTCTCTGGTTTTCAGCTAAAATCACATGAAGAAATGAATTATGAGTTCCGGTCCAGATTTAATTAGCTGTACTACGCTTTCCAAGCATGAGGAACTACTGGCATTTTGGGGTTGTTTCCTCTATTTGTAGAGGGATTACGATCAGTCTCTGAAGTGCCGTTCTCTTGGAAGTAGACACATCCTGCCTTTATGTGCTACTGGAAAAACTGACAATCCATAGACGTTACACTTCTTCAAATCCTATTTACAATTTGGAGCTTTGGAGATAACTTTAATTATGATCATTTCCAAGTTGCGACATTTACTGAGCTTTCCTCATGGCAGAATGACCATTTGGCTACAAACTGAATCTTTTCAGTGAGCAAAGGCCCCATTTCCACTGATGTCTGACAGAATACGTCTCCTGCCTGCTTTACCTTGTTGCAAAAAAATGATTTCTATGTCCTCCAGATATCCACAAGGTTTCCAGTTCTGACACAGTTTAACATCACAGTCATGATATGGGTTTTTTTCGTTTTGTCTCAAATGTCCGAAAAATGTGACAAATGCCCACTTGCCCAGGATTTACTAAGATGTTATGTCTCATACAGGGCTGCAACTAACAACTATTTTCATTAGCAATTGATCTGGCAATTATTTTCTTTATTAATCGATTGTTTGTTCTATAAAACATCTGAAAGTAGTGAAAAATGCCTATCCCAGTTGCCCATAGTCCAAGGTGACGTCTTAAAATGCCTTGTTTTGTGTGACCAACAGTCTAAAACCCAAAGACATTCGGGTTTAATATTATGTATTATATAAGACTAGAGCTGCAACGATTAGTCGATAGACTAAAAAAAATCACTGTCAACTATTTTGTCAAGTCAATTAATCTTGTGAGTCATTTTTCAAGCAAAAAGGCCAAATACTTGATGGTTCTAGCTTCTTAATCTGAAGATATACTGCTTTTACTTCACTTGCATTATAGCAGATTGAATATTTTGGGGTTTTAAACTGTCAGCCGGAAAAAAAATAGACATGTGAGGACGTCAACTTGGACTCTGGGAAACTGGGGTCGGCATTTTTCACTATTTTTGGATGTTTTATAGACCAGACAATTAATCAATTCATTGAGAAAATAATCGGCAGGTTAATCGAGAATGAAAATAAATGTTAGTTGCAGCCCTATGGAGCTGGAACCAGAGAATATTTGGCATTTTTGCTTGAAAAATTATTTAAATCATTAATCAATTATCAGAATAGTTGCTGATTAATTTCGCAGCAACTATTCTGATAATACGATTGACTAATAAATCGTACCAAAGTTCTTCTCACTTGACCAAATAAACCAATATAAAGGGGTAAACAGTTCGAATAAACTAATGATGTAGATGAGAAAAAGCAGCAGATATCACATGTTGGAGGGATAAGTTCCTGTCTCTCCACATACCCAGGTGTCTGTTAAAATAGCTCTTATCATACTGACCCCCTGTTCCTTGGCAGCCATGGCTATCTTGTACAGAAAGTCCTCCTCCACAAAAGGCCGCACGGCATCGTGGATGATGACCACCTTTGGTCTGTCCGCCGCCGGCCTCCCCTCCTCCCCCTCGCCCAGAGCCAGCACTCCGTTACATATCGACCTGTGACGAGTCGAGCCGCCGGGCACCGCTCGAACCTTCCTGTGCTGGAAGCGCTGGATGATGTCCGTCATCAGGTCCATGTTTTCTTTGGCAACAACGACCACGATGCTCTGGATCCATGACACCCTGCAAGAACACACCGGCTGCTCAGCAACATCTGTGTTTTTTAAAGGTAAGAAGTCGGAAAGACCGGGAAAGATAGGAAGAACACAACACTCACCCAGAGCTTCTTACATTTAGGAATCAGGGCTGCAACTAATCTATTGATTCTTTTTTGCTTGTTTAATCTGAAGAAAGTCTTAAAATGCTTGCTAAAGGTTCCAAGAGCCCAAGGTGACGTCTTCAAATTGTTTGTACTGGCCGACCAACAGCAGAAAAGCAAAGACAATCCTCACATTTGAGAAGATAAAACCATGTACAAAACAAAAAATGAAGCGTTAAATTGACAGGTTGTGGTCTTGCTAGCTATTTCCCCTTGCTTCCAGTCTTTCTGCTAAGCTAAGCTAACTAGCTGCTGGCTTTGGCGTCAGATTTAGCGTACAGACATGAGAGTGGTATCAATCTTCTAATCTAACTCTCAGCAAGAAAGCGAATGAGCGCATTTCCCAAAATGTTGAGCTATTCCTTTGATAACTGACTTAAATGGTCAACAAATAATCAAAGCTGTTGTTAAATAATTGACTGGTGTTTTCATCATTGGGAAATAATTGTTTGTTCATATCACACTGATGTCAAATTTGTGCAAAATAAAGTTCCACCAATGTAATGCATCTGCACATATTTCAAGACCATGTATCCGTACTTATGAGTGACCAGGCTGGGATTGTGGATTTGACTCTTTGACTCTGGCCTATGACTCTCCTCTACTGGGAGCCTCTCTGTAATCACCGGGGGCCACACAGGCTCTCTAGTCCCAGGATGTTGCTCCATTCATTTCCTGACAACACACGTAAACACTGACAACAAGCTTAGAGGAGACACACATCTGATTATAAACACCGGTTGTTATTGCATTGTTGTAATGAAGGTCAGGCAGTGATCACAGCTCAGTGTAAACATCCACCTTCTCTTCGCCGTTATGGAGCCTGAAATCTGAAGACAATATCCCTGCCTGTCTGTCCTCCAGTGGCGGAAGAAAAATCCTTTGGCAATACCAAAATGTGATAAATAGGATACATGCATTCAAAATTTAGGAAAAGTGAGTAAGTAAACTTGACTTTCATAGCACCTCACAAATCCAGAATTACAAGGTGCTTAAGAGGTACACCTACTAGTAAACATGTATTAGCAAGTAGTGAAGGTTCCATTCACCAACATTACAAAAACCTATTTACCTCCAGTCACATCTAGCCTGGGAGATAGTTTTGGTTTAACGTCGCTCAGGTTTTAAGATATTTGTGCCTGAGATTTCAGTATTTATCTGCAGTTGGGCGATATGACGATATATATACCGCAAGATGATAAGTGTTTAAACCATTAGAGCTTTTGCCATACCATGGTAGCTACCGTTTTAATGTCTCTGGGTGTACTAGGCCGCTGTGGACAGTGTTGCAAGTCAATGAGCAAGACTGATTTATGGAAATATTGAATTTTTATACGATTTGTGCATCAATATGATAAAGTATCTTGATTTGTCAGGTATTTAATTTGCTGGATCAGCCAAAGGCAGACATTCCCATCTGGTTATTTTATAGATAATGTAATATATCACCAGTATTGATACCAAAATTAAAAGTACTAATTATGCAGAATGACCCATTTGAGGAAAATGTATATTATATTATTGTATTATAATTATTGATGCATTAATGTGTACATTACTTTAATGTTGAATCTGGTAAAGGTGGGGCTAATTTTATTTACTTTATATACTTTTAGAAGGTAATTAGTACCACCTGTGTAATTTGCAATTAAAATGTTAATGTTTAAATATATGAGCAGCCTGCACTCAGACACACACCGACCGTTAGAGGAAGTCCTGACTGAGAGAAGCCTGTTTCCATCTCCTGCTGTCACTCTACCTGTACCTGTTCACAAACAGGGACTTATGACATTTTAGTCCTATCCTATTTCAATCTTTTCCTACCTCTCGAAAGCCTGGATAGTGTAGCTTATGAGCGGCCGACCCAGAAACGAGCAAAACTGTTTCGGCGTCTGTAGTCCGGTTCTCTCTCCGGTGCCTCCGGCAGGAAGAACCACAGACACCGGGAAGTCCACGCTGCGTTCCGCCGGCCGGTGGTCGCTCTTCCCGGCCTCGCGGGTTGGGAAAATCCCTGGATTAGCGGGCCTGCCAGGGTCACAGTTATCGCTCTGCATGTTTATGTCGTTAACCTCCATCAGTTCGTGGGTGAGGGGTCACGGCAGGTCATTCCCAAAACTGTCCATTCCCGGCGAATGGGCGGGGTGGGAAGATAGCGGCAACGTGGATGGAGATTTGGTAAAGCGGCGCTGTCAAGCTAGAACAGTTAAATGGCGTACTTCCGGCGAATGCTTTCAAAATAAGACCCAAGTCTAGGTTGGTTTTTACCACGAAGTACTTGTTAGTTAGTAACCTTAAGTCAACTGTTTATAAATGTCTTAGTTATTAGTGGTGAACAACTACTTAAACACTTACAAAGTTAAAAAAGTAATACCACAATTAAAATGCTCTAACATAGTCCCCCCAGTGTAAATGGTCCTTAAATAAATCCAATTGCAGAAAAATGTTATTGTAACGTTATGTGGTACAGGTGGTGCGTCGTATTTCATGATCTCTTCGTTTGTTTTGTTTGTAAAAATATTGACGTGCAAAGTAACAGAAACTACAGTTGGCAGATATATTAAGCGGAGTAAAAAGTACAATTGAATGTGAAACGGTAAAATTATTTCATTTCCTGTCAAATTCAAGCAGATACTTGACGCATCTTTGGAAAGGCATCACTAGTGACTACAGATCTTGGTTCTCGCGTGATTTCTCATTGTAGAAAGTAGGTTGTATTAGCAAGTCTCGCGAGAACAATACTACCTCAGCCTTTGAATTAGAAAACGATTCTTGCAGTAAAAATCATACCCAGATGTTTTTTGTTGTTTTTCTGCCGATGCACTATTTCGCAATTTATATTACAGTCTGTAAGAATTAAACTAATAATTTCCTACGCATACATATTTATGGGTTATTTAGAATTAAGAACCTGTTTTTTATTCGTAGATACAGTGACATTTTCTTCCAACTTCCATCTATTTAGCTATGCAATATTCTAAATTATAGGTGAATTTCATCAGTAACCAAGCCTTAGCTAACATTATGACTTCAATAGTGGCCTGATTTAAGTTTTAATTTACAGTTCCTGTAGCTGAAACATCGCTCATGCATGAGTTATCATTGTAAACTGCAGTGTCAAACATGGTGAAGTCTCCACTGACAACAATACATGTGATAAAAAGTGATATTTATTTCATATAAAGTTATTACAAGACTGATGACAAAGCTTTTCCAGATTTCACCCACATGCTGATGCCACTTAAGCAAAACTTATCATATTACATGTTGCCACAGAAAATATATTACATCATACATCATAAATCTTACATAGTAAAATTTTATACACATGGCCATACTTCAAAAAGGCAAGTAAGAATTTGATATATGTACAAGTATTTACACAAGATTATTTTAAAAGATGTTTGTTGTTGTTTACTGGTGTTAAAACAGTGCAGATCTCCATCTGCATGCAAAATGAATATAGGAACGCATGCACGTGGCTACATCTGGGACAAGGTGGGTTGGCTCGGGGCTCCAGAAAGCTCTGCAGACTGTACACCCCAGTTCTGTTCACATTATCTTTAACCACATGGATTCAAAATGTCAAGAAAAGTCCTTAGCATGCCCTTTGGAGTTCTCCATCATAGTGAGGAACCAGCTTCACCTAAATCAAGTCCCAGTCACATTGAGAGATAATCCACAACTGCAAGCTCTGGAGTCTCAATATCACAGAGACAAAACTCCTGTAGGTTTATGTGGATTCAGAGTCTGCATGCCTGCCGGCTCTCAGGGTTCAGTCTCGTGCCAGTTCTCACTCAGCCGGTTCTTCCCCAGCCTCCTCTTGCTCTTGGACTTGTTCTTGTGCAGGAGCTGCGGCGGCGACAGAGACGGCTCCTCTAACTTGTTGCCCGATTCGTTGTGCTGCCTCGAGTACCTCTTGCACTTGCAGGAGGTGACCACGGTGATTTTGTATGTTCTCGTGCTGCCATCCTGGCACTGCAGCTGGATGCGCTGGGTGCGGGTCTTGTCATTGACGCACCGCCAGTCCTGGTTGCTGCTCCGGCGACCCCAGAACTTCCTGCCGTAGGCGCCGCCGATCCAGTTTTGAAGCATCTGAGCTGGGAGACACTCACCAGTGCACACCAGCTCCTTGATGGGGTTGATGCTGGTGCAGTGGCCATCGGAGATATACTTAGTGGACCTCAGCTCTCTGCATCCGATTTGGCTTCGTTCTGTGGAAAGACACAATGAGAACTGTGAGAAAGAAGAATCTGGCAGTGTAGTAAATTTAGTCTATAAAATGTCAGTTAGTAGTGAAAAAATGCCTGATCAAATTTTCACACAGCCCAAATGTCTTGTTTTGTCCAACCAACAGTCCAAAACCAAAAAAAATTCAGTTACTATCATGTATGAAAAAGAAAATTAGCAAATCCTCACTTCTGAGAAGCTGAAACAAGTGAATGTTCTGTTTTTGCTTTTTAAAAAATGACTAAAACAATTAGCTGATTATTAAAATAGTTGCTGATTCTTTTTTTGTCGATCAATTAATTGACTAACCGTTGCAGCTGTAATGTTTAAAGATTTAGTTTTCTGAGAGATTTGAATTAGAATGACCTTTTCACAACAAAATTACACATCACAGTAACTCAGTGTCATTATTCAATCATGATGTTGAAAGGTTAATACATGATAAAAGCGGATTACTGCCCAGCTCGTCCTGTACATTATCTTGGTTATGAGCCCCTTCGTTGCCTCTGGCAAGTCACAGGGACATGGGGGAAGGAGCACAATAGCATACTGACCTTTCTACTTCAAAAAGGTTGAGGAATTATAACATGTGAAAAGGAAAAACTTTCTTTTAATCAGTGTGGCAGGGATTTAACTGGAGGATTACCTCTGTGCAGCGGCCACGACTGTCAGTATTATTCTGCTGCAGGCTACAAACACTGTCCCCCTGCTCTCCCCTCCACCACTGTAACCCAAGCTCAGCTCCATTCATACAGCTCCATACACCTCGGTGACAATGCCCCCCTCCTTCTCTGTGACAGTGTTTGATGAATGAACAGGCTCTCTCACTCCCTGCCCTCCTTCATGGTCGGCTGCTGGGAGAGCTCAGAGCCACGATCTGAGGCTTCCTGCTGACGGGAGATCACCTCCATTCAGCTGCACTGACACCCAGTCAGCTACTGTGGCCTGGACGACAGCCAGCCAGGTGTGTGTTACACCGAGTGTTGCCTCAGCTCACTGTGGTGATGGGCTGCAAAGCAGTCTCTGCTGGGAGTCACGACTACAGCAGCAGAGCCACTGTATGATCTCAGTGAGGGTATTCCTAAAGTAACCCAGCTGTACCATGTATGTGCAAGACTCTATTGTAAGTTTACAGTGACCTTATAGTGACGATGTAGTGACTTTTTTTTTTTTATTTATATAATATTCTGCATTATGCAGGATTTTAGTGTTATACTTTTCTTTTTGCAAATAGCAGCTGTATCATATTTTAAGGTGCCTTGATCACACAAGTCGTCTACACCCTCACTCAAGAATGTGTAGGTGTGTGCAGATGGTGATGGGATTAAGTGCCTGATTAAAAGGTCCCTTATTTGGCTCATTGAGATGTAGATGTTGAAGACAAAGAAAGAGGAAATTTGATTCTTAAGCCTGAACTTTATCAAGAGCATTTGGCTGCATGTCACCCTTTCAAAGAAGAATAATGAAGAAACTAAATCAAGTAGAAGGTGAAAAATGGACACTGGGAAATGGAACAGCTTGGGGAATTGTATTTTCTGCTAGTTCTGTTTTCTCATCTGTTACTCATGCTGCTGCTAAACTAAAAGAAGGTGATTGGTCTACAGTGATCCATCACCAAAATCCTAGAAAGATAGTATTCAAATATCATGACTGTTTAACGTCACGCAATATGAAAAAATAATAGAAAACAATATAAAAGACATATATTCTACAGTAGCCTAGTGACAGGAGAGTTTCCTAAAAAGTATCTTAAAGTACAATAAGGTCCCTGTAACTCAGTCTAGAGTACCACACACGCCTTATAGTCCCGTTACAAATATATCATATGAGAAACCCTGACAGTATCCTCCGGTCCTCTGCAGCAGGATGCTTCCTTCAACTCACCGCCTCTGTCGTGCGCCGCGCTGCCCGCTCCTCTCCCGCCGTTCCGTGCGCGGTTCAGGGTCACGTTGCTCTGAACCTCCGGCACCGGCGCGCTCACGTGCGAGAACAGGAGCTCCGTGGCGTCGTTCTTGAGCGCCTGGCAACTCCTCAGCAGGATGCAAAGTACGACCAAGGAATGGCACGACTCGTACGCGCTCAGGTGCATGGCTGCTCCTGGGAAAAGGGGGCAGACGTAGGTCCGACTGGAAGTAGACTGATGCTGGATGAACTACATGTGAGACCCGGGGTTTTATACAGCCTCTCGCTCTGGCAGCTACTCAGGTGCGTCTCTGTTGCGAGGCTCTGATTGGTCGCCACGAATGTACTCTTGTAAGATAACCCCGCCCACTGCTTTTATTTTGGAGAGTTTAAAATTTGAGCCTGGATGCTGGAGAGGAAGGATGCCTACATCCATGATGATGATGATGATGATGATGATGATGGGATTAGATGCCTGAGTCATTGGCACATTAACCCGTGGTTTTTGGTTTGATTTGGTTCATTAACAACATATATTTATAAAATACAACGTCATGAGCTTTTGTCAGGGATAAAAGGATAAAATCTTGGACTTATTTCCACTGTTGTCCCTGGTGTTTTTTACAGTTTATCAAGCCTTTATCAAGATGAAGACTGCCATTCAATATCTGACATCTAGAAATACTAGCAAATAGAAACTTAAAAGTAGAAGATTTAATCATATGAACAATCAATAACATTTTTTCAGGAGGCAGACAAGGTAAAACCTAGAATCAGGCAACTTGAGAATTTCTTAAGACACACTTCATCATCTACTGCAGAAGAATACTTCCAGACAGTAGAGAAGACAGGAAAGAGGCAATACTTAAAATAACAAAATTAAACAGTTGCCGGGTAAAAAGAAAGCTACGTTCCAAAGTCAGTGAGTCCTGATTAGATCCCAGGTCAACTTTAGTTTTTGGTCTATATTCGGGTTATCTAAATGCAGCAGCTTCTACATTTTAAATGAGACAGAAACAGTGTTTTTGGAGTCAAAATAGATAAAATCACAGACTGTTTCCTCCAGAACAAAAAAAGAGTTTTGTAGCCACATAAAGATATTATCATAGCCTGAGCAACCCTCTTTGTTTAAAAATAACAACAAAGATCTTGATCCACATTTATCCAGATTTGGCAGTTGTCCTCAATCAGATTTTCATACAGTTGGGGAGGTTAAATATGTGTCGGCTTTACTTTGGCAAAAAGTAATATTTGTAGTTTGCAGTTCTTCAGTGGATGCTGTGTGGTCATAAACAGCCTCTGCTTTTAGTGACTCCTGCTGTGAGTTTTGTGGGTGTTTCCTTTTCACTGTGGAAAGCAGAGTTTGGTTTGTTCATGTCTGTAGCTTCTTACTCTTCTCATCATTCTGGTTTTCATATAAAATCTTAAACAGTCCTTCATGGCAGTAGATGAGTTGCTGTGACCAGAATGTTCCTGCCTGTTTCAATCCCTGCATTAATTAGTTCAATTTGAGGGTGAAAGTAAACGAGGAAATGTTCCCTCCCTCACTGAACTCCAAGTTAACGCTGCAGCTGCTCCAGCTGTAAGGTAAGCTGTAAGTGTGTGTAAAGTTGTGTGTTTCTTCTGGGGCGGCTGTGGCTCAGGAGGTAGAGCGGGTCGTCCATTGATCCCAGCTTCTCCTGTCCACAGTGGCACTGAACCCTGAGTTGCACCCGATGGAGGCCAGCACCTTGCATGGCAGCTCCGTCAGCATCGGTGTGTGTGAATGGGTGAATGAGACCAAATTGTAAAGCGCTTTGGGAACCGTTAAGGTTGAAAAGCGCTATATAAGTGACGTCCAATTACCATTCTGTTCCTTTCTGCAGCACTCTGGAAAAGCAGTGAGAAGGCTGATCAACCTTTCTTATGTCCTTCTTGTGACCCTGATGATATTTTCTCTTTCTGATGTACAATATCATCATTCTAAATTTCAAAAACATTGTGATGAAATTTGGCAGCATGCCTGTCTGATCACATGCAAAAGAGAGAAAATATTGTCTGCCTAAATGTGCTATAGTTACTCTTAAAAATAAAAGTACCGTAGTGTAGTTTCCCTGTCAGGTGAAAACCTTGCACCTCCAGATTTGTTTTCAGATGTTTTCAGATCACTTGAAGAGGGAAAGTGATGAAAGAAGGTAGGAAGAAAGAACAGAAGAATGGAAAGAAACAAAAAAGGACAGAAAACTTTCGATTTGCTTCATATTTCTGGATGAAATGTGGGTGCATGCTCGCACATGCTGTTTCTGAAACAGCAGAGAGCAACAAGTGCTCTGTCTGCCTATTGAGAGCTGGACTTATCAGCGTTACACAACTTTTCTTTTGCATGTGGAAAAGAGTTTGTACTGATTATTACGCAAGGGCATTCTTATGTTCAACAAACACTGATTGATTGATTTTATTTATGGATTATCAGCCACAGGAAAAAAAAAATCCAAAAGGATGACATGTTAAGGTGAAAACACTTATTTTCAACATGGTCCCAAACATGGTTGAATTAAGACAAATATTGTAAAACAACTTGTTTGTTTTAACCGTACCAGGTTTGCACCTTGAATAATATCATACATACAGTGTGATTGTCTGCTTTTATGACTCAATTTTCCAGCTCTTAGTTCTCAGATTTGTTTTGTCAGACAGTAAATGCCTGTGTCCATTTTGATAAAGGTAGCAGAACTGTGAAAACACCAGTGACAACAATAGAAATAGGCCTTGGATGTTACTTTTTCTATCCCTGACAAAGCCTGATCTGTTGTATTTTATTAGATTGTTACTTACGATCAATAAACAGAACCCAATCAGCCCAGCCGAAAACCAGAGGAAGAAAAACTCTGATCAATTACTGAGCAATTTAGCTGAATCTCCTCTGAAATAGTTAAAAGTCTGAGCTCTCTCACATCTGCTGATTGTCCTGTGTGTCGGATGAATCACAGAAAAATTATTGCAAACATTATTTGACCCTGATCCAGTCCACAGCTGCTCATTATTCGCCCCTTGTCTTCAGCAGCATTAATCACACATGTGCGCACGGCTGATGATTTAAGACACCAACTCGTGTTTTTACCTTCTGGTATTGGATATTCTCCGCGTTGCGACTTGCCTCTCTCAGGCACACGTTTAATTCAAGAATGAAAGCTGATATTGTCTGCGTGTGATGTGCTGTCTGTCTGTGCCATCCTCCCTCTGCCTGCCTCTCAGCCCCTGTCAGTTACTCGTCTAATGATTCGAGTGCCCAGACTAACTGGAGTCTTTGTGTGTCCGCTGCACAAAACAAGGAGAGATATAATTACTTTTGTGGGGAACATTCAATCCAGGCTTGTCTTACTGATTTGAGAAGGGGCGACGTGCAAAGACACTAATTGTTGCTCATGAGAATGAAAGCTGATACGCAGATCACTTGTTGCTTTTATTATCACACGAGCACTTTTTTAGGATGGAGATGGAGAGCGGAGCAGGCCCGAGGATGTGTCTTTCTCCTGCTGAGTGAAAGTTTATCGTGTTAATCATGGGTGGAGATAAACATTCAAAAAAAACAGTTTAGGAAAAAGTACACATATATTAGCAACTTTAAGTCAAGCATTCAAAGTACTTATTGCGAAGAAAAGCAGAGTAAAGTTTTGCAGTCAGCTGAAAATGTCACACCTCCAATTTTGGTTATTTTCAGGATTTCAGATCATAATTTAGGAAACTAGGAAAGAAATAAACATGAATGTAGGAAGAGGAGAAGGAAGGATTAAAAAAGAGAAAAGAAAGAAGGAAATAAATAAGGAAAATGGGAAGATGAATGAAAAGAAGGAAAAAATATTGAAGGAAAGAGGATAATAAAAAAGAGGGAAAGTGGGAAGGTTAGAAGGAAACGAGGAAATAAAGACCAATTAGTGATGCATGCATCTGTCAACTTACATTTGTGTACTTTTGGTTTTCGGTATTTTTCGTGGTTTCCCTTAGTTCCAATTAAAGGAAAGCTCAATGTCTACAGCATGCAATGTTATTTTATACAATAGTGCTCTTTCCACTTTGTGTCAACAGTTTGTGTTTGGCTCTTTCCTGTTTCAACATGACAAAGTCAGGTCCTTAAAGAAATGATTTGCCCAGTTTGTTGTGGAAGAACTTGACCGAGCCCTGACCTCAACCCCATCCAACACCTTTGGGATGAACTGGAACACCACCGCGAGCCAGGCCTTATCGCCCAACACCAGTCATTAAGTCATGAATGGGAGCAAATCCCTGCAGCCAGGTTCCCAAACCTTGTAGGAAGCCTGAAACAGGAAGAACGGAGGCTGTTATGTTGGCAGATTAATGCCCGTAATTTTGGAATGAGATGTTCAACAATCTCGTATGGGTATAAAGTTCAGGTGTCCACATACTTTTGGCCATGTGTAGCGTATTTTATGAGCTCATATTGAATGAAAATGAACAGTCTTAGTTACTGTTGCTACGCCTGCCAACCTTTCTGTTCTCACACGGCACAAATGCAGTTTGCAACGATAATGGCGGCAGATTTACCATCGAAGATCTTATTTTTTATTTTTTCAAATAGCGTCCTTGATTTCAGACAGAGGTAGACTAAAGCATGCTTCTCATTTCTTGTCGGCAGCTGTTGATTTTGCCCAAAAAATTACATCTGTGACCGGCAGATTTTATCCGCTATAGCTAGCTACCTATTTAAGCTAACATTAGCTTCAAGAGTTGGTTGAAAACACTGTCCCCAGATGACTTTTAAATGTTACCAGCCAACTTCTTTGTTTGCTTGCAGTGTTTGTATGTACTTCATGGCCACTTAAAGACTGAGGCTAAAGCTACATAAAGTTACCCCCCCGTAGCACTTGGACATTTAACTCACAACACCCCGATGTCTGAGACTGTTCAGGGATTACTGTGATATAATTATAACACATGAAAGCTACTAAACTCATGCAGGAAGACCATTGCTTTGCCCACAGACAGAACAACAACTAATTCGGTTTTGACTTTAATTAGTGTTTGACTCTCACAAATTATACAACTGGTACAGGCAATATAATGTAAAAACTATTCCCCAGTCTAAAATATGTTATTTTATTTTTTTCTCCACAACCATCTGGCGACCCCCGGAAATTATCAGGGGACACCCTTGAGGGTCTTGACCCCCAGGTTGAGAACCACTGATGTAGAAGACATGGAAGTGAAGGAGCAGCATTGTTTTTGTACTGAAGGGTAGAGCAAGTATGATGAAATGTAGAATCATACGTTAGTTTTTCAGTTTGGCAACATACTTGTTTGTATTTTCAAATAGTATGCGTTCATTAATGTAATGAGTAACTTCAGTCAGTCAGAAAAATGTGCAGGAACAGAAAAACTCAAGTACCAGAGCCTTGAAATGTAAATCCGGTTTTAAATCCCCTCAGCAGGTGAACCCAGTCTGTCATTAAACTTCACACTCAGTTTCTGTTATTGTTTCCTCTCCTTTGTTCTTCCTCAAACAGGGCCACCAGAGGCTCATTCACTCCACTTCCGAGAGAAAATAAAGGGCAACATGGCCGGCTTTTCTCAGAAGACTATTTACACTTCGACGCCCCTCTGAGCTTGTCTTATGGGACCGGGTTAAATGAATGCAGAAAAGTGAATATGATAGGCCCCAGCTTTTGTGCTCTCACTATGTAAAGAAACAGAACGCTTAGAGCCGACTCCCTCTCGGTGCAAACACGGAGCTGCAGTGAAACTCGGCAGCAGGAATTCGGTTGCCCCTAACCCTCATGGGAAATGAAAGGTTGGCTGGGTTAATAGCATATTGACAAGCAGCATGGCGGGAGTGTGTGCACGATCAGGAAGCGCCCACATGCAGCAATGGGAGGTGTGGCGAGTGCGACCGGAGGGGAACAAAAGGAATGCACAACACCTGGAACAAAGCCAAAAAAGAAAGGTCACTGAGGCAACAGATTTTGGAAAAGAACCCAGCGGAAGACAAACAATGGATGGAGGATGTTATTCCCTGACATTGATCCTATATGCCAATCAATTGTGCTTTTATTATTAGTATTGTTGTTACAAACCAATATACTCATGGTTCTTTCAAGCGCTTTGTTTAATTTATTAGTGGGTTGCATGTGTACATTCAAACATAATTACAGTATGTGTGACAAAGTAATCTCAACTCAAAGTCAGTTTACAAGCTTGTTCAGGAGCTTTTTCTGTCAGATCTCATGGTCTTCATTAGCAAATAGAACCGGCTCAGGTTCTAAGACGTTTTGAACCGAGACAAGAGGTTATCTAGGTAATCTAATGAAGACCACTCACTAAAAACAGTACATGGACTTTGAGTTGAGGTTATTTTGTAACACATTCTGATTTTGAGGTCAAGAATGAACAACAGTACCATGCTCAAGTAAATAACAGTACATTTGCAATTTTATATATTTATGTTTTTACATTTTATATAAACTCTTTAAGATCATTTCCAAAGTTCCTGAAAAGCTGATATTTCAGAGATAAAAGATTGATGGTGTGAACGTTTTTCAGAGAGTTGGATGAGAAGATTGATATCACTCTCGTGCACTAGATATGGAGCTATAGACAGGTTTTCTTTTCACAAACAATCAAGGATGTGTGCAGCAGCAGTGTAGAAACTCCACTGCCACAATATCACAGTAGATTATGTATGGACTGTCAGTATTTAGAAATAAAAGAAATTGCTAGAAACCAGTAAAACTACTTTTTAGAGGTGAATTTGTATGCAGCACTCATCCGTGCATATCCACACACCACTGTTTTACAGACATCTGTTGGCTCTGGCTAGCTAACATGGCACATATTCCAGTGAAAAAGCGCTAACACAGGCTACACGATGTTAGCTCTACAGGGACGGAGACATGACCTGTGTGTGTCCCAAACCATCAACCAGAAGCACAGAAGCCCTCCCTCACAAAAGTAACATTAGCATAAAAAAAAGTACATTAGCATATATCAAATTCCTGCTTTAGCCTAGCTTAGCATAAATACTGCAGGCAAGGGGAAACAGCTAGCCTGGCTCTGTCCAAAGTTTAAAAAACTCTGTGTATACCAGCACTTCTAAAGCTTAATTAACACACTGTATCTTGTTTGTAATCTGTACACAAACAGAAATGTAAAAATTTGCTGTTTTAGAGGGAATTATGTGCTGCAGCCAGAGTTGCTACACACAGATGTGCTCAAGAATTTGTAACAGCTCATAACTCCCTCTAAAACCACAACTTGTTCTTTTATTTCTGTTTGTGTACAGATTAAACAATCAAGATACAACATGTTTATTTCAGGCTAGCTGTTTCGCCCTGGTTTAAACTAAGCTAGGCTACGTGCCTCGCCGTTCTAGCTCCATACACACCGACATGAGAGTGGTATCTTCTCATCTCAGCCGCGGAAGGAATGCGATTAAGTGTATTTCCCAAAATGCTGAACTAGTATCATTTAACTACAGCTGTTGGTTGTTGTTATGGAACAAAAAACACAATGTTTCCCTTTGAAAAGCTGCAGAAGAAAAGTAGAAAGTCTCCCAAATTCAAAATACTGAAATCAGCAGCTCAAATTACAGTAAATACAGTATCAGAAAAGGTAACAAGTTACTTTCCATCTCTGGAGGCTTCACCTATATGACAATACCTCTGTTGAAAGAGGGCATTACAGTGAGGACAGGGATAAAGTGTAGAGAGATTCATTTAAGAGAATCACTGCACCAACAGGTGTTACTGATATTCTACTTCTTTCTCTGGTTAAAAGTGAGTATCAGTGAAATCAGCTGTTCTTTTGGGCCTCCATTGCATATTATTAGGAACCACAATGTGAATAAACCTGAAAACTAAACTAAATTCACCTCGTCTTCCTGTCAATTCTGGTGAAACATTGCCCTCTGCTGGATATTTGCCCTCCCTGCAGACAAATGATGCAGATATTTAATCACTAATCTGTACCAGATTTAACAGAAAAATACCTCAAATCTACCACAATCCATGCATGAAAGACAAAACAACATAAAACTAATATATTTTTTTGAAATTCAAGAGAAGAATTATTTTTTGTTTGTTGTTATTTCAGGCACAACATGGAGTTTCCCGGCAACAAGTGTGGCTGGTGTGAAAATCCAAAGGTGACAGACAATGGAGGTGGACAAGGTAGACGGCTTCAACTCAAACACTTTTTTGACACTAACACTTTTAAAATCCCAGATGACTCCTTACTTTTTATCTGTATTTTCTTCTTCTCTCACCCTAAATACAGGACATACAGGACTCTCTTCAGAAGTGTGGAATAAGGAGGGACGTTGATGTTTGCCAGCTCAGCCTTGCCACAAAGTAAGACAAACTTTTCATTTTTAAAACAAATGGGGAAATGCGGGATGCGATTCATACTGCTACATAATTTCACAAATAAGACCAAATTTAGATTTGAGAGATTACAATTTTTGCTGTTTTGCTGAACAGAAAACTCACCAGTGTCCCTGACTTATCAAGATTTCACTTTCTGAGGGAGTTGTGGCTGAATAACAACAAGGTAGGCGTCTGTAAAGCTCTGTGTGTTCCAGCAACAAGGATGAGATGATTCTTTTTTTTTTTTTTTTTTTAAGTTTAAAACTGAGTGGAAGACTAATTTATTTGCATTTTGAAATTTTCAGATCAGAGAGCTCCGCTGTCGTTCCCTCAGCTGCTGCTTGACTGAACTTTACCTCCACAACAACAACATCAAGTCGATTTCTGGTGAATTTTAATTTCTCCTCTGAATGTGAAGATAATGTGAAAATGTAAAGAAATGAAATGGGACTCTGGGCTGGGAGGTTGCTGGTTTGAATCCCCAGACAGACAGAAAAACATCATATGGGAAAATAAATGTCATGCTCCTCTAACCTTGATCACATGGCACCTTTAAATATAGCTTTAAAGGGGTTAAAATGTTTGTTTTTTGACTGACCTTTGGTTGTAAGAGATGGCCTAAAATCTGAGGTTTTTTACTTTTCATGTATCTGTACTTTTAGAAGCATTTTATGGACGTTGTTGCAGTCCCTACTTGTTGACAGATTTCAGTAGAAGATATAAATCACTTTATGCTCCTTTAACCCACAAACAGTGAGGCTGCTCACTGACTGCAAATCTATCAGGTATTCATTTGTGCAGCTGAATGAATGCAAAGCAGTCCAGCCACCACATGTGCCCTGGATAAATAAACCTTTAAAAAAGAAAGACAACAGAGATCCATGTCCTGATCTCTCATACAGGGGCCCTAAATCATCTGACCTGCCTCCGACTTCTGTTTCTCCACAACAACCAGATCAGAGGGCTGGAGGACACGATGCATGAGCTCAGGAGGATGCAGCAGCTCCAAACTGCAAGTGAGTGATGAATCTCAGTCAGCAAAATAAAGAGACAGACAGGCTGTGTTTATGCTTTAAACAGCCAACAAGAGCGCAGATATCCACAAGATTACAGTAGAGTAATAGTAGGCTGAGAATATGTCTGTAATGTGTGGGATTCTTTTAAAAATAAGCGCTTCTTTGCAGCTTTTTTCCTCAATCCCATCTCCCATGAACCTGGGTATCGCCACCATGTGATCCACTGCTTGCCTTCTGTCCAGGTGTTAGATAGAAAAGGTAAGATCTACATGCATTCAGAGGGACGCGCTTATCTGACCTGCAAAGCATCAAGCACGTCACATTTCACATATCGTCACCAAATATTACTCGTGTGGTGTGTTGCTTTTACTTTGTTACATTCTTCCGTCAACATTTTGTCAGTGTGGTCTCTTATCTGTTGCGCTGTCAGAGGTGAAGTCGGAGGAGAGGAGAAGGTCCTTCCAGACGCACAGCCAGGAGCGTCATCGTGTCCTCCAGTCCGTGGCCTTCTGCAGACGGGCAACGTAGTCCACAAGCAGAGAGGATGTTTAATATCATGGCACATAGTCCAGTCATCACACAGTGAAAAGATGCGTCTGTGGTCTGCTCATGCTTCACAATTAATTATCAGTCATTGCTGTACATTTTATTGTCCTGCTTACATGGGGTAATCTATATAAAGGGCTTTAAATTCCTTTTGGAGTATAGATATTTTTAGATCTTGCGATAGTAAAATTTCTAAATGACCAGATGGAAATGTCTGTTTTTCACTATTCTAGTGAATTAAAGCGGAACTCCACCAGTGTTACACATCAAAGTCTGTTCATAGGTGTTGGGGAGTCCTACTGCATATGTGGAGAAAAGTTGTATAAAGCCTTTTGTGGCTGCAGAGGGAGCTGCGTGAAATCTGATAAACGTCTGTTGGGTCTGAAGACTACAAGTTTGAAATTTTAATAAAATCTGGGGGTGTGGAGTTAGAAAGAAGTGGGCTTACCAGACCTCTGCAGCCCGCTCCTCATCTGTGCTTGAAGCTATCGGCTCGAGGCTACATTATCTGCTTCAAGCACAACACACCTGAATCTACGACCCAACTGTCGGCCGGTGAGTTGCATTGTGGGTAATGTAGGCACCAGGGGCCGGATGCATAAAACTCACTGTGTCAGTGAAAAGTTTGTGTTCGGCGAGGTTCTCCAACAGCACCAGACCAGCTGTCATTACGTGCAACCATTACGCACGGCTGGGGCTATTTACAGCGCCCATACCACTAATTCATTCAGGATAAAATTAAGAGATTACTGTCACAGGGAAAGAATGGCTCAAATGTAAATAAAAATAACGATAAAGTTCATCACTCTCCATAAATCTGTTCAGAAATAATAGAAAAATGACATTCCCTGTGACTCCAAAACTTGCCTGAGAATCATCACTTTTTAAGTTTTCTTCAGTATCAAACTAATCCAGTGATAGTTGTCTCTACATCCTTGGGTACAATGCAAACAAGAACTGCTAATAGATACTTTGGCATGTTTTTAATGGCACCGGTTTGCCAAAATATAAACAAATATCTTTTAAAAAAAAATAAAAAAAACAGGGCTCAAGTTGTAGCCCACAGCTAACTCACTTCCTGTTTACATCCCCCAAATTATGGAAACTGTAGTTCCAAAACTAAGAGCTTGATTATCCCCCAAATCAAAGTAAGACATAATAATAGGAGATACAAATAACCCATTAATATGGGGGAGGGGGCACAGTCACAAAAACTGAACATTACAGGCTTCACAAAGAGGACTTGTTGCAGGAATACTGTACTGGACTGCAATAGATTATACAGGTGTACCTAATAAACAGGAGCCATATCAGATCATCACTCATAACTCAGAGATAATAAAGATTTAAGATGTGTAGAAAAGTGAAGACTGATAAACTATGAAAATCTACTCCAAAAATCAATATGATCAATGGGCACTTGGATGAAGTTGGTCTTTATTTAATGTGATTGAGCTCAATTTTGTTTGACATATTGGAAACGATCAGTGTTCAGGACAAACAAAGCCTTGCTGGATCTGTCGTTTCACTTTTGATGTCTCTGTCCAATCAGGCTGCACAAAAAAATCAAAGAAAATCAAAACCATACCACTGATATCTTTTTTGTCCTGGACATGGTTCTTGTGCTGTGTACAACAATGCTTGATCAACGAATGATGTTGCATTTTGGGGGGGGGGAAACCTGAGCATTAACATCATCTTTCACAATACACTAAAAATAAGTTCATGTTTATGTTGTTTATATTTTAAAAATATACATTTTTGGTCAATAGTGTGCAGCCATGCTATCCACTCACAATCCGCCATGAGGTTATCAGTACAAAAAAAAAAAGTCCCAATAACAAATCAAAAATATTGCAAACAAACGACAGGTCTGATTGGCTACACAGTCACTTCCTTCCCACACAGGTTGCTACAGTTTCTTAAGGCAGAATGCTCTTCACGTTACCCACAATTCCTCCCAGTGACCTCTACCACAAACACATCAGCCTAAGCAAATGTTCACATTCACATATGACAATATCATCTGAAAAATTAACATATAAAAATGACAAAAAAAGATGGCCGCTGTGGCACAAACCTTCCTCATATGCTTTAGTGTCTTTGTGACAGTCTCTGCTCGATAATAAATATGGGTTCTCGTCTCCTGCTGGACCAGTCCTCGTCTGGCTTTCTGTCTCGCTGCCAGTCTGCGATGAATGGATGTATTCTGGAGTAGGTGGCTGCTGCCTGTTAGATGTTCCTCAGTTGTCGGCAGCTGGGATGGAAGTGGGGTTTGAGGTTTCCGCTGCAGAGTCTGAGGGGGCGACCTCGCTGCTGGTCTCCACCGAGAGCTCCTGCATGGAGTCTGTGGCCTCCTGCACTGCTTCACTCTCCTCTGAAACACAGAGACAAGTTAGTTAGTTCTGACCTTGCTTTTATATTACCTTGCTGGATTTGCAAGATCATGAGATCACACGAGAATCCATCTTGTTGGGCTTCATGTTATGCGCTTGTGGCTGAACCACATTGGTTCGGACAAATCAGCGTCCTATGAGGAACTACAGGCAGCTACGGGCGTAGTTTAGGTGTGACGGCTGCGACTGTTTGTTCGAAAACAACAATGGCGGCTCCTAAAGAAGTTAGCATAGAATCAGAACTGTATTTCTTCATTGACAGAAGAGCAAATAACGGCACTGAAAGCTTTTCTGGAAGGAAAAGATGTTTTCACTCTTCTCCCAACTGGCTTCAGCTCTGCTACTACGTCATATGGTTCTTTTGATCTGATTGGTTAAAGTTAGTCTGTGATGGACAAATGGTTCATCCAATCGTCTGCCAAGTATGTTTTTGAAAGTATGTTTTTTTAAACAGTACGACTTCTCAGATCAGTTTTCTGGCATTTACTTCATCCTGACAAAGTGCAACCTAGACAAGAAATTGATTTTTTAGTTTTTACACATCCTCATTAAAACAATATATTTTTTAAGCAGATTGGTTAAAACCAATTTCACCTGGAATTTATGTCCCCATGCATCCCAATGTTATGTCTCTTGCCACATGAGGACACTGATTTCTGCAGTTTAACATAAATGCAGTCCTTCAGAAATTTAATACAGTAATATAAAGTGTATAGACAAATCGGGAGAAAAGGCCAATGAGCCAGAGTTCCTTTTAGTACAAAAACTGCAGTGTTAATATCAGACTTTTCTACTGATTTTTAAATCTGATTTTACCTTTTAATAAAAGAAATACTGAGAATTTCCTGGATTTCTCAGATATTTGCTTGTTAAATGATCTTCTTGTATTGCCATTCTGTGCCTTTTATTATCATGAAGTAATCACCTCGTATCATGCGACACTCTTTGGATGGTGATGTGTGTGTGTGGGATGAGCGTTTACCCTGTTGTAGTGTTATATTTTGTCTCTCAGACAGACGAAGTACCTTTGCTCTGCTGCATCCTCAGTTTGGCCGATTCGGCCTCCTGCTTCTCTCTCTGCTTTTGGAGCGTCTTGCAAACCTTCTTGTGGGTGAACCAGTGCAGCTTTTGGCACGCTTGGTCACAGTAGATCACCTAGTGCCAAAAAAAAATAAAGTTTACTTTATTTGATCATGTGACTGAATAAAAGAGAAGAAACACCAGCATCAGTTTGTGCATTTTGCTATGTTTCATTCTTTGTATATTGTTTCCATCCACATGGACGCCCTCACTGAATGTAGTACAAATTTAAATACAAATATATGAATTTAAAAATGTAAAATCTCCCCACTCTATCTAATAAAGGCAAATATTTTTAAAATCTTTATTGCTCTGGAAGAGCGTCATTGTTTTATAAAGTTTACTGCTGGGAAGTTACAGTCGAAAAAACAATGAACTTTTTGCACGTGCAGAAAAGACTCCATCGCTCTACGTGTAAATTGACATATTGCTGTTGTTTTGATGCTCACCATTTTACAGACGGAACATCTCTTCTCGGCTCCCTTCTCTCCACAGGACGTACAAAACTCTGCGTCCATGAAGCCCACCTGACCTGTGATGGCCTGAGTCAGCACCGTCAGAGCCGTGGGGTCGTTACCCTGCGGTGATGGAAATAAAAAAAAAGGGACAGGAAAAACGATTAGACATCGCACGACAAGACATAGAAAGCTTTACATTTAGATGAGACTCATTCAAATCCAGGGCTCCAGACTGCGACCATTTAGTAGCATTTTGCGACCATTTCTGGAGACAGTGCTACTACAACTTTATAAGTAGGAGCGGGACTTTGAGCGAGACTGGCGAGCATTTTTAAATTAGTTTATTTAAAAAATGGGCTACTTTACAAAAAACGATTCAGACTTTTTCCTTTAAAATAAAACAGCACATTGTTATTTCTGTAAATCGTCTATGTATTACCAAAGCATTTACCAGTAATACCGTTAAGATGGAAAAAATACAAATGTGTTGCGTTGCATGTCGATGTAAGTGGTGCTCCTAAATTTTATGCAGGTGGAAAAAGTTAGTCTGGAGCCCTGAAAGTGTGTCTAAAAGAGAAGAGTTCTCAGTTCACTAAGCCTAAACTGAGGGCCTTTCTTTTCACATCTATTGTGTAATAAGGAAAGGCTAAACACTGGGTTTTAAACACATTGCTGGATATAATCCTCTTGTAACTGTTTCCCCCCACCCCATTCATCCAGACTCACAATCTCCACAGGGGCGATACTCCGCACCAGCTGCTGCAGCAGAGTGGCGTCGCAGTAGGGAAACTTGCGGATGCACTCTCTGATAAACTTCTCTTGGTACACGGGGAAGCCATCGTTTTCCCGACCCTTCAGCAAACTGCAGGACAGGGATCAAGGAGATCAAACATTTTAGGAGAACTGCACATCACTTTACATCTGTTATCGTGATAAAAGAGCTGAAAGAAGATGTGTTGGAATAGTCAGAGCTCCAGTCAGGCAAAAAGTTGAAAACATGGCTACAATTACAAACAATCCGTCGTGTCTAAACCTGCATCACAATCTACCAGAAGTGGCACCAGGAGTACAAGTGGAGCCATCTGAGTGGCAGCACTGACGAAGACAGACATTCAACAGACATTAAAACCTAAGAAGTTGCTTAAAAGTTGCATTAAAACTTATCATACCTACTTTTTATCCTATCAGTATAAATTTAACATAGAAAACTGCACAGATTAACGTTACCTTTCTCAGATATAAAAGTTTACATTTATAATGAATAGATTATGATATGAGATTCTTCAACCTCACACACAAGAAGGGGTATTTACAAATCCTGTCACAAACTACCATCAGCGGTGCAAAATTTTGCATCACCACAGTTTTTTTATTTAGCGGGGTATTTACTAAGACTGCACGAGTGCAGCAGTTCATCTGATTTGCATTAAAGTGCCACAAAACAAGATCTGATGCCGGGCTGTTTGTCTGGAAAGCAAAGTATTTTCTGCTGCTGAATGATTATTGATTGTTGGTTAAAGAGAAGTCATTTTTGGAACAGCAAGCAACCATTTATCCCACAAGAGGGAGGTTGGGGAGGAAATATTAGTCAAAGCAGCTTGATGTTGTCACCTCAACAAAGAGATCAGTGACTGAATGAGTTATGAAATCCCAGTGGGAGAGGATTGGTAAAACATTAAAAACTCCTTTAACAAGATTATTTCTCATTTCTGTAAACAGATAATATATTTTGCCAGCTATTACTGCTGGCTGCTTCAACCACAGCACACTGGACTGGAGCTGCCATGAGGCCTTTAAAGTCAGGACAGTTACAGAGGAGGACCTGCGACAAACAGAAAGGTAAAGAGAAAATAACAGACCACTAAAGTAACTTTGTAATGTGTCTTTTAATTTGCTTTTTTCTCTTTCTTCCTCTTAGTCACTACTTTGACCTGTTTGACCTCACTCCCTCCATGCTGCAGATTTTACACCTGCTTTTCCTACACTTTAAATACAAAATTCAATATGCTGCAGTGGCTAGTGTGCATTGATAAATCAGGTGTAGCAGCTATACATTTCCATCCCCTCCTTCCTTCTATTTTACCTGCATAAAACCTCAATGTGGTCCTAAAATAAATAAGGAAAAATGTAATTTGGCCATATAGCGCCTAAAATAGGGCCACAAATCCTTAGTAAATCGCCCCCTCCCCCGGGCATCACCTCTTGATGAGGCCGTCCAGCTTGTCCTCGCGGTCCTTGAGGAAGGAGGCGCACTTTCCCAGCACGCAGCTGATGTAGTGCATCTTCATGGCCAGCACCTCGTTCATGTCCTGCTGCTTGATGCACTTCTCGCAGATGAGCTCCATCACCCGGCGGCATTTGTCCAGAGCCTCCACCTCCGCCAGCAGGGGGTTCTCCTTCACCAGCATCACCATCTGGAAAACACAAGAGATACTTACCAGGTGCCATCTGTAACAAAAATCCACTTTTTAAAAATAAAACATCCCCAGTGATGTGTATTTGCTGTGTCGTCTTGCCTTGTTGTAAAATTGTGTTTTTATTTTACTGCAACTAACAATTGATATTTTTAACTAAAACTTATTTCACTGTATTCAGCATTGTCACCATTTAAAATATTACTAAATATAAAATCTGAACAAAAAATTAGATGTATGATTATTCAGTTTGCAGCAGATCAGATTTGTTGCCCTCCTTTATGAAATTCCACACAATTCAAAACTGGAATTTCAAAAGCATTACAATACAAATGCTTGGGCAATTTGAAGATATATAACTTGAGACTTTGTCAAAGATTTTGCTTTACAGTTTATATTGAGGTGGGTACTTTATCTCTTTCACATCTCTGGTTATATTAGACCATTATTGTGGACATTGTAAATAATCTGGACTGCTTCATTACAATATTGGATTTACAGGATTTTGCATTTATGTGAGTACCTTGATTTTCGAGTTATTTAAAAGAGTACCCCTATAACATAAAAAAAGGATAAAAATTGATTTAGCAGAACCAGAGATATCATCTTTTTACTCCACACATTCTTCTTCCTTGTCAAAACCTGGCGCCTACATTACCCACAATGCAACGGGGCTACCGACAGTTTGTTTGGAGATTCGGGTGTGTTATGCTAGTATCGGCTAATGTAGCCTTGAGCTGCTAGCTTCAAGCAGAGATGAGGAGCAGGCTGCAGAGGTCTGGTAAACTCACTTCTTTTTAACTTCACACCCCCAGATTTTTATTACATTTTCAAACATCTTTCAACCCCAACCAACGCTGACTCAAGTGACATCACTTGAGGACATTTATCAGATTTCGCGCAGCTCCCTCTGTAGCCACAGAAGGTTTTATACAACTTCTTTTCCACATATTATGCAGTAGTACTCCCCAAAATCTGTAAAAAGACTAGGAAGTGTAAAATTGGTGGAGTTCCCCTTTAATTCACTGACATTCTCATCTGGTTATTTTATCTATAAAATGGTTTCTCAACTTAAGTTTAGTAATTTGACTTTATCACAAGATCTAAAATGACCTATACTCCAAAAGAAACGTTATGCACAATGGCTCACCCCTTCTTTGCTGCACAATTAAAATGACAGGGAGACAACACAAGATGACAATGTATAAATAAATAAAATATAAATCAGCCAACAAGTTTTAGCCATAACAGTATGCCATGATAGTAGACGTACAAAGCAGTTTGAAGTAGTGTATTTTTGGCACAAATGGAACCTCATTTTGTGCTCTCGTGCATGCTGGTTTCCAATCCGACTAATCACTGCAGCAGCTGATTAGTTCTCTGATTACTTGCCCCCTCGCTACATGAAGGAATATAATCAGTGAAATTGGCTGCTGGTGTGTTTAGATGAAGAACCACTCATACAGAGGAGTAATATTTCTCTACAGTTAATATTCCCCAGAAATGTACAGGGAGACATGAGAGGCTGGGTGGATGAGGGAGCTCCAATTTAATTTAGTCTGTATCTAAACACATATTTACAAACAATTACTATATTACTCAAACCAACATTCCCTGTCCAGCGGTGTCCTACCTTGACGGGGTTCAGGTTGGTGCTCATGATGACCTTGTGGAGGGGTCCGGCCAGTTTGGGCAGCAGCTTGGGTTCCTTCTCCAAACCCTGGGGCTTGGTGTAGTAATCCAGTCTGGCACGGGAGAAGAAGTTGTTGATCACGGTGACACAGTCGTGTTGCCCTGAGGACGGAAAAGAAGAGATGGTTCATTTTTGTCTGTCAGATGTTTATGTTCAGTCAGAGCAACTTACATGCTATTTAAGTGCAACACTAGAATAACAGTTTGTGTCAGTGCAAACAAATTCAAACCGAGAAACCTTGGCTCTCCCATACAGTTGGGTTTTGTCCTAATAATGTCTCTTCAAAATGCACTAATTATGTAAGTGTAAATTTTGGTCTCTCTACCATTAGACCAAGAAAAGTAAAAGCATTTATTTGGTAAATATTCCTAACTGACAAAGAAGTGGCGTGAGATCTGTTGTCTTTGTGTGTATCATCATACAAGACTCAAGAACACTCGACTGTTGTGCGAACGAGCGCACGTCACATCCAGACGTACCGACAAAGGCCGACATCTGTGCGGCGGTCCTTCCAACAGAGTTGACCACGTCCGTTTCGGCCCCCGCGTCCAACATCATCCACGTGATGTCAGTCTTACCTACAGGCACAGAGGGAGAGAGAGTGACCACACACACGAGGAGAGGTGAGATTGCTGTGATGATCAACTCCAGCATTTTAAATATTTAACCTGTTACACTGATAGCATACCTGACAGGCCAGCAAACATCAGCGCTGTGTATCCATGCTCATGTTCATTGCAATTCACGTCCGCTCCGTGTTGCAGCAGTAACTTGCACATGTCTGCTTTTCCTTTGTAAGCAGCGTGCATGAGAGGGGTCATCCCATACTGCGGACCAGACAAAAAAGCTCACAGACACTGCGCAACTTACATGGACAATTTCATGACAAAACATAAACAAATAATAATAGAGTTTAGTTGTGAATATAAATGTCTTTATTAAAACCACGAACACTGTCACACATATTGGATACTGTCTCCTCCTACTAATAATATTAAAGAGTTTAAACTGTTATGCGTTGCTAAATATTTTATTTTTCATTTTTCATTATCTGTGTCGTCTCATTACTGTACCTTCACCTGTTGTAATGTTATATGTACTGTAAAGTAAAAATATTCAGACGACTTAATGAAGACCATTATGTTTAAAAGGATTTACACGCATTAATGGCTGCAATTAACTAATATTTTCATTGTCGATTAATCTGCTGATATTTTTGCAGTTAATCGCTTTACCAATTAAATTTTTTTATAATAGTGAAAATTTCCCATTTTAATTCCTCAGAGTCCAAGGCTGCATCTTCAGACATCTTGCTTTGTCTGACCAACAGTCCAAAACCCAAAGATAATCTGTTTACATGATCATGTGATGGAATATAAATTATATAAAATAGAGAAAAGCAGCAAAACCTCACTCTAAATAAAAAGCTGGAACTAGAGAATGATTCACATTTCTATTTGAAATATTATGGAAACGATTGATTATCAAAATCCTTCCACTAATCGATTAATTGACTAGTTGTTTCTTCTTAACATGCATTGCACTTTGCCTGCTCTTTAGTCACTGTACTCATTACATGTCACAAACAGGAAAACTTGTTTTATTGATGTGAGCCTAACTTTAAACTCCTTTTTCCTCTTTATTTTTGGCAGTTCTGCCTTCGAGCATTTTATCAATCTCTCCACAATTTTTGGCAATTGTTTTTGTTCTTCATCAACAAAATATAAGGGCCAATGTTTACCACTAATTTTACATCATACTGTAGTTTGATGGTATTTTTTCTCCCCTAGTGCAAAAAGGAAAAGAGCAGAATGTCCTGAAGCTGCTAACGTACTGAAAAGATTCACAGAGCTTCCATTACTTAACAGAACATCTGTTTCAAACACCTGATTTTGACAGGCGGACAAGAAAGAGTGACAGACGGAAGGAAGGACATGAAGGACCTCCTCGAAAGCCCTTCAGTGCAGTGACTCATAAGTCCTTTTGTCCCACACATTTGTCACTGAACAAAGGAAGAGCTTTGCTGAAAGATTTTACCACGTTTTCTCTTCTACAAAACTAACAAACCGCAGTCCTGAACTGCACCTACACATACTTTGTAGGACAGGCCTCAATTTGTTCATCATTTTCACATTTGACACTTTTGCATGATTATTGCATTCAAGTCAGAGATGCAAGCTGATGTTTTTCACAAGGATTAATACAAGACAAATGTTATAAAACCTGTTAGGTTGTTTGATGCAGGAAAAAATATGAAAATGTTCTAATACAACAGACATTACTGAATGAATCCGACTGTAACTTTCAGTTTTAGTGATGCATCATTGCTTTAGGATGTACCAGGTGATATGACTCCTGGATGTCATCTTTATTTGGTTTAAGGAGTTAAGACCAACCTTGTAAAATCAATTAAGAATCTATCTTGCAGCAGACAAAATACTTTTGAAACTGGCAGTATATTAAAAGTCTTTGAGGACTGTCGAAATGTCTTCAAAAACTCAGGAGGTTAAGTCCTGTCAAATGAACATAACATAACATTTTTGTAGTGTTTTGATACCTGCGCAAATAAATTAACTAAACTAAACTAACCGGAAATAGTGCAAAGCATCATGGCATGTGAATTAGGAGAAATTAAGGATATCATCAAATGTGTCAACCAGCTTTGAGAGTTTACTCCTGTCAGAAATGCTCTGTTACCTCATCCAAACAGTTGACTCGAACATCCTTACAGCCCAGCAGCCTTGAGGCCTCTTGAACATTTCCTAGGAGCACAAAATTCAGTATTATTGCAGTATAAATGCAACACCAAGCTTTACCAGCAGTTTATGCAGATATAGAGAGTAAACCCACCTCGTTTTTAAAAACATTTTGTCGTGAATTGAGCTGTTATAATGTCATTGTTACATAATACATAATTTTCTGAATCTACAATGCTAAGAAAAACAACGTTATAAATGCATGTTATCCTTCAAGTTGAGTTCACCGAGGTGGACAAACTACCAGACGTAAGCTACTATTGCTATTAGCTGTCAACTAACGTTAGCTATTACCAAGCCTAGCATGCAAACTCACATTTAATTGCTATGATTTAAAAAGGCAGTCATCGAGCAGCACACGTATTAGGCTGACATAATTTCGTAATATGTGTAACGCAATTTATCATACTAAGCTAACAAGAGCTAACCCCTGGATGGGTTCTAGAGGGATTAGCGTTAGCCGAAGAGGCTTACCTGCAGTAATAACCTCAAACAATTCCTTTTCGCTTGAAGACAAGTCTCCCTTCTTAGGAGCAGACATGTTGGTGATTAATAGTTTGAAATGAGACTATAACGGAACAAATAAAACGGAGCGTTTTTGATTTAAACTTTGCTTTCTGTGGTTCTCGCAGTCTGACGATGCTCGGGCATGAAAGCTAGCTCAGGTCGAGCTGTCATTTGGAATGTACCACTGCGTTCTGTTAGCAGGGGCGTGGTAGGTTACACTAAAAAAATACTTCTTAATGTATACGGCAGCAGCTCGAATAGATTATTCAAAATAATATAACCAGGAAATATCTTATACATATGTATGCAGGCGATGCAATAATAAAACGCATCACTTACAGCCAAGACTTTAGAATGTGCACAATCACAACGGATATCACCCCCTATACTTTCACTGAACTAATCAGTTCCACGAAAGTCTAGAAACATGCAGAACTTCAGTGTTTCAATGTGGACCTCGTGTGGAAAGAGGAGTCATCCTCAGAGAGTTCAGTCCTCATCCATAAACCTTTTTTCTTCTGCGTTTCACAATAAAGAGATGAAAGAGTCAAATTTCCAATAAGACTTTAATAAATGATGAATGAGAAGGCTAAGTTTACAAAACAATGGTGGAAAGTAAATAAGTACATTTACTCAAGACCTGTAAATAAGTACAATTTTGATGTACTTTACTTGAGTATTTGCATTTAATGCTATTTTATACTTGTACTACATGTCAGAGGTAAATATTGTACTTACTATAACTACATATATTTGACAGCTTCTAGTTACTTTTCAGATTAAAATATATCATTTAAAAAAGCAGTGTGTAGTTACAGCTACAGCAGTAAAGCTCTACTTATGAAATGCCACATAAATGTCAAATATAATAATATATCAGTTACACGGTCCACGGTCCATGCAGAAAGAGTACTTTTACTTTTGAAACTTTAATTTGTTGCTGTTTGAGTGGGATTTTGAATGCATGAATTTTACTTGAAATGGTATTTTTGTACATCAGTGTATTAGTACTTTTACTCGAGTAAAGGATCTGAATACTAAATAAAGTTGTGGGTCGGAAAAATAAACAATGAGCTGAAACTCACTATAAAGCTCTTTAAAGTCACAAGGAAAGATAAAAAAAGACAATATATGATTCACTAAAAAACACAACTACAACATGGTTAATGTCATACGCTAAAATAACTGCAACATAATGATAATAATGATAATAATAAGGATGTGTGTAGGTTACTTGGCCCTGCATCCAAATCCTGTGCACTGGGAGACACAACAAACACTGTACAGCAGAGAAGTGACCACAGTAGCATAGTTTAGACCACTTTTACACTGCAGACAGTCATAGTTAATATCCTTATTCACTGCTAATATTAAAATTTATTATTGTGGACTTGTATTGTGTACATTTTAGTAGTCTTGTCCATAGTGTACTCTCTTCAGCCACTTCAGTGAGGTTCCTTGATAAAAACTCTTCCATCGGGATGCTTTTTCCATTGTAATTTGAAAGTATCCGTCACATTTGTGTTACGCAGCTTCTGCGTGATCTGAGGAACAGAATAGAAACTGAACAAATTAGAAGCAATGCTTACTATACAATGTTTTGTTTTTTTAGGAAAATATACAGAAAATTAATATCACAAAAAATCTGGTTTAAAACAAAAACAACACCTCTGCTGCTAAACTTGCAGTGTGTCCCTATTCATGCTACATACCTAGTGTATACAGTATATATTAATTGTCTTAGTATATGCTAATTTGCATGTAGCTCAGGAAACAAAAGTATCTTAAATCTCATCTGGATTTTATCCGGTTACAAGACACTTGAAATGAGTGTGAGTGGGACCTTTGACTCACTTGCTTCAAGATGTCATCTTGCGCTGCAGGTTCGTTTTGTTCCAGCACTGAGTCCTGTGAGCTGATCCTCACTTTAATGAACCTCACAATGGGACCTGATATAATGAGACACACACACACACGTTTCATTATATTCGTCATGACAGGACAACCAGAGCAGGATGTAAACTGAACTGTTCATCTTCATTCCCTTTCCTGAATTCTAACACAGGTGTGAATTTGTCTGGTGTTACCTCCTGATTGATTTCTATCGTGCAGATAATAAACATCAGCACTGTATAAATTACAAGTAATTTCGATTATGAACTGATATCAAAGGCTTTAAACAAAGCAGAGTAGAGAGAATCTAAAAAAACGTTGAAAAGCTTTGCTCACAGTTACAGAGGAACAGATGTGCTTCTTCACACTTGTCCCCATCTACCAGATGCACTCTTTAACAAACCAACACATTTTTCATCACCAAACTGAGTCAAAACTGCTAGGTCTGCTGTCCAATATCTCATCGAAGAGTAAGTCTGGTCTGACCACACCCAGGGATCTCAGAAGAGGCCAATCCACGCCTGCGTGCCACCGGCTACTTCCTGAATTATCTGGTTTTCCACCTCATTCCTCACACTGGTCAGGTCTGTGTGATAAGTCCTGCAGTAGTCCTGAGCATTAGTCCAATTCAACATTCAACATACTGTTCTTCACCTAATTTGTTTCCTGAACAAAAAAAGAGAAAGAAATTGTAGTGTTTTAGCTCCTTGCTGTGTGGTGAGGATTTGGGTTCAGTTAGAACCAGCTCTGTGAAGAAGGTTGTGTTTTTGGTCCCCTTTATTTGTTTGTCTGTCTGTTACTTATAGAAGGACGCATTATCTCAGATTTGAAGTCAATTTGATGCAAATTTAGGCCATGCACTAACAGTCTAAAACATTATTATTTTTTTATTATTTAGGAATTCTCGAAAAAGCATGGCAGCCGGATACAGATTAAACATTTTGTTTTATTAATAAGTCAAATGCAAAGGATTGTCAGTACTACTGTCCTTTTTGAGGATCTTGGCCATTTCCCTCTCCCGTCTTACTGGTCTCTTTTGCCAGTTTAGACATTTGGTCATGGGCAGGACATTTTCCAATATGTAAATGTACATGTGTGCAAGAACACATCAAATCAGTGCAATACAGTGATCAGTTTTCTCAGTTCATCAAATAATAGCCCAGAATGATGTGTACTAGCAAGAATAATACATTGTGTATGCGTGTGTGTGTGTGTGTGTGTGTGTGTGTGTGTGTGTACAGTATACAAACATATTACTTGCAATTTGTGTGACACCAGCATGCAAATGAATGATACTCACCGTCAAAGCAAACTGAATATAGCAGTTGGGGACAGGAAACTGTATAAAATGTCCCGTTTTTGTAAGACCCACAGTTGTAAGTGTAAGTTTCTGCGCCCCAAATCAAATAGTTTCTTTCTCCCTCTTTGTAGAAATCTTTGTCTGCCAGAGACCAGTACCAACTCAAAGTCATCCCTTTCCAAAGTCCTGTCCACACGGCATCATTGTATTTGTCCTCGACAGCTTCGAGAACTGTTTCCATCTCTCACATGTCGTCGATGGTGGCCAGGTCAAAACATTTCTCGCTGCAGTAGCTCTGTGCCTCATACCAGGATTTTGACATATTGACTCAAATGTATTGGTGCTGGGGGGCACCTGAAGATAGAAAACAAAGCCCTGTGGGAGAAAAGTCATGGAGACATTATAGAGTTGTCAACTGACAAGTTTGTGGTGTAACGACAAGCAACATTTTAGGCTGCTTTTCAGTGAAATAAAGCTATACAGCCGATGAAAGGAAAAAAAGAAAGAAAAGTGTGGTGACGAACAGAATTTATCATGTAAAAAGGCGATAGTGTTTAGCTTTTCGGATAAAAACGCTGTGTGATAAAAAAAAACCCAAAACAAGCGACATGACATGAACTAAATAGCCATCTGTCAGATGAATGTAATGTAATGTAAATTTGCACACACACAAAGTAAAAGGAGTAACTCTGACCTGACAGAAATAGAATTAGGTGCATGATCCCTTCCATATCTGTTATGATGAGGGCAAAACAGAGGATTTACTTTGTTATATACTCAAAAATCCATAGCATTTCTTTAAATGTCCCCAGTCAGATCCTGAACAAATGACTCAAAAAACAGATGCTATTATTACTTCAGCCCAAGCCTTTCCCCTACGCACAAATCACCTTTTCTGCTTAAATCTGCTCAAACAATACTTTTTTGACTCAAATATAATGGACAAAATAAAAAATGAAAACATTTTATTAGGTCATGAAATACTTTAACAAACATCCAAAATTGATAGCATGAAGTTACAATATAATATATATTATATTATATCATGTCTGTATGAGTACGTATGGAAGCCGAGAAGGGCCGTGCTTGCAATTATTTTTTTTATTGCTGTTATCTTGAGATCACGAGTTAATTATTTTGTTATCTCGAGAAAACAAAATGTAGTTTCTACTACTACTAGCCTACTTATGATGTTTATCAGAGATCAGGATTGCCTGTAGCAACTGATTTAAGTTGAAAATGTCAGATCAAGGAGTAGCTGACCCATTATTGATCATGGCATCAGACTGTAATTCCGTCAAGGTCTTGTGAATTTTAATGTTAATATTTTGAAAAGAAAAAAAACAGACTAGAAAAGAAAATATCTTGAGATTGTATTACATGATGGCAGACAATGCAGAACAGACTTACCCACTGTTTGGTGAGTCTTCATCCGTGTATGAATTTATCTCTAAATGGTCTTCATTCACTAGCCCTGGTGAAGAAGAAGAAGAAGAGAGACATTTCTTTCTTTCTGTCTTTTTCTTTAGAAATTAATGTGATTTGTTCTTTTTCTGTTCTTTTTTAACTGATTTACTTCCTCTCTTTCTCTCCTGTTGTTGTTTTGCTCTCTCACCACGTCCCTCCTTGTTCAGTTTCAAACTTCAGAGTGATCAATCTTGTGGTTGGCTGTAAACCTAATCCTCTCTTGAGTTAGAAACTGGTCGTGCAGGTTCAGTGTGTGTTCATCACATACAGTACCAGTCAAATGTTTGGACACACTTTCCCATTAATTTGACTGGTACTGTATAGCAATCTATGCAAATGTTTCTTCCTCTGCATGTAAAAGAGGAAGTATGTGTGTCTTGCGGTTGGCTGTAAACCTAATCCTCTCTTGAGTTAGAAAATGGTCGTGCAGGTTCAGTGTGTGTTCATCACATATAGCAATCTATGCAAATGTTTCTTCCTCTGCATGTAAATGACGTATGGACATTGGACCAAGACAAATGCAAACCTTATTCTAATCCATTTCACGGGCAAAATAAAGATGAATGAGTAAACATGCACTTCATACTGCAACTAAGTACAGTATATGCTAAGGCACAGAAACATTGCAAACAATATGAATCAATAATTCTTCATTTAAAACTACACTGGAAGACATTGCACGGACGATACTGCAGACTGTGCCAGAGAGATGTAAGGCTGAATTACCAACCAGGCATATTGGGCAACTGCCCTGAGGCCCCATACCTTCAGGGGCCCCAAAAGCTCCAGGTTCCAGGTTCATTAGTTTGTTGTAACTGGATTAAGTGGACGTTTTTTGGGAGGAAAGTCACCACAGAAGAACAATATAAGCCGAAATGATAATGTTCTTAAAGCAGGCTTTGCCTTGTAGAGGCAAAATCTAGGAGTACTGGTTGGTTTCTGCCGCTCTGAGGAAA
This sequence comes from Macquaria ambigua, assembly GCA_008360985.2. NCBI lineage: Eukaryota > Metazoa > Chordata > Actinopteri > Centrarchiformes > Percichthyidae > Macquaria > Macquaria ambigua. Next base: position 303,116 of record VMKM01000003.1, on the reverse strand, counting down.
GGAGGGTCAATAGGGGCCCACAACTAAATTTAGCCCTGGGGCCCCTTAACAGGTTAATCTGCACCTAGAGATGTTGACTCAACTGTAGTTTAGAGTTTCTTTGGGTGCTTGTAATATTTATTATTTTCATCAGACAAAATAATGCAGTGCAATACAACAACACCACAACCATTGGCATCTAGTTATTTAACCATGGAGCTGAATCAAAATCTCTACGACACAGTCTCAAGAAGAAAAGGAAAAGAAAATAATTAATCTTCACAATTATTTCCAGACACTTTGCATTTGACACATGTACAGATGTTTATGATGTGTCCAGGCCCTGCAGGTCTCCAATAAAATACAATCAGAGGGACCAAATCTGTTTATGCACTCCAGTCCAGCAGGTGGCAGTGGTCTTCATTTGGCTTACTTTATTTCATGTCTGTAGCTTTAAACACCACACAGAAGGCTTTGGAGAATACTTCCTGTTATCTGGCCACTGAAACGCATTTGACATAAAGTAAAGCATATGCATTCTGTTCCAAGTGTTTTGGCATATTTGAGACAGTTATACTTACAATTTGTATATTATTTTGGCTTAAATCTGACATGTCATCATAGTAGCATCCTCTGAATGTGTGTGTGAGAAAGAGGTTTCTGCTGACTGGATGCACAAGCTTGAACATTTTGGAGTAAGGTAAGTAACACACCAACACCAGCAATAACAAGATGATTTATATGCCAGATGTGTGTAGAGAAGAACTGATGTTGCTGCTCACAGTGGTGGAAGAAGTATTCAGATCCTACAGTACAAGTACCAACACCACACTGTGAAAATACTTCACAGTAAAAGTACTGCATTCAAATCCTTACTTAAAGTACTGGATGTAAGTATTATCAGCAAAGTAAAAGTGCTCATTGTGCATTAAAATGGTACCTCTTCAGTCAATGTTTTACTATTATATGTGATGTTTTTGGATTAATATTACTGCTGCATTAATGTGTATGTTACATTTTATTGCTGTAGATGTTTAAGGTTGTGCTCATTTTAACTACTTTATATACTGTAGTAATAGTAGTAGTTTAATCTACAGCAATGCATCATATTCATAAGATACTTTATCCTTCAGTTTATCAGAAAAATTAAAATTCAAAATGACCAAATTTGGAGATACATGGTTTTCACTGGACAGGGAGGGAACAATTGTAATCTGAACAGTAACTAAAGCTGTCAGACAGATGTAGTGGAGTCTGTGCTTCCTCTTTACTATGGTTCAGCTCTGACGGGAAATGAAACAGGAGCACCAGGATCTCATCCTGCAGGCGTGTGGTGCTTCATCGCTGCGTGTTGGAGCAAACATCCAGACACTGTGGAGCGGTTATGGGGAGATAGTCAGGCTGCACCTGGAAGGCTGCGACCGGCCCGCTGTGGTCGTCAAACATGTCAAGTTTCCAGAGGACGCCGAGCACCCTGGCGGCTGGAACACGGATCTCTCCCACAGGCGAAAAGTGAGATCCTACCAGGTGGAGACACACTGGTACCAGAACTACGCCACCAATCAGAGCTGTCGGATCCCGGCATGCCTGGCCGCCTGTTCCCATGGAGACGAGATGCTGATCGTGCTGGAGGATCTGGATGTGGCTGGTTATGATCAGAGAAGGTATGACCACAGAACATTTTGTATGAAATATTGGGAAGTCTGTAGCTCTGCAAAGTCAAATTAATGGATACATTCTAAGAAAGAAATTTCATGCTGGATAAATAAGAATGTTTTTCTTTGTAGGACCAGCGTGAAGGACCGAGAAATAAAGGCTTGCCTCAGCTGGCTTGCGCACTTCCATGCTCTCTTCCTGGGTGTGGCACCGGAGGGCCTGTGGCCTGTCGGTACCTACTGGCACTTGGAGACCCGGCCAGACGAGCTGGAGGCCATGGACGACGCTGAGGTCAAAGCAGCAGCCGGAGACATTGACAGGTTACTCAACGAATGTCGCTTCAAGACAATTGTTCACGGAGACGCCAAGTTAGCCAACTTCTGTTTTTCTCGGAGTGGACAGGATGTGGCAGCTGTGGACTTTCAGTATGTTGGTGCGGGCTGTGGGATGAAAGATGTTGTGTATTTTTTAGGAAGCTGCATGGAGGAGAGGGAGTGTGAAAAGAGGGTACCAGGCCTGCTGGACTACTATTTCACAGAATTAAAGCTATCTGTGAAACAAGATGTTGACTTTGCAGCTCTAGAGAAAGAGTGGAGGGAGATGTTTGCGTTTGCCTGGACAGATTTTCACCGTTTTCTGCTGGGATGGATGCCTGGACACTGGAAGATCAACCGGTACAGTAAACAGCTGACCAAGGAGGTTCTGCGCAAACTAAAACGGTAACCAGAACCAAAACCTTTTTACTTTAAGAGAACCAGAGAACTGAGCGTGTGGCTGGGAGGTGAACCTGGAAATGTGTATATGGAAAAATGAATCACTCACAAACACACACACACTCATGTCCTTTCTTGTGCAGTGAAGCATGATTATCAAACCGCTCCTGAAAATAAATAAAAAATAAAAGGTTTTGAAAAATGCTCTGGCTTTTCTTTTCTATACTGCAACTCTTTGGATTGGAACAACATTGTAACCTCTTATAAACTTTATATATAGAGACTTTTCTGAATTTTCCTCATGCATCCACACATTTTGGTTGATGAATGTCAAATACTGAGAACAGAAAGGATTACTGGAGCGTAAACCCACCTAAATTAATTTTATCCAACTGTGCCATAACTACAGTAGCTGAGTCTTCAGATGGAAAAGTAATTCAAATCAATTTCTTGAATTCTTCTTATAATGGACTTGAGTACTGAAACGGTTAGTCGATTGACAGCGATGAATTATTGCTTCTCTAATGAGAGGATTTACTATTTTCTGGGTTTTTTCACTGTGTATTAAATATCTTTAGGTTTTGGATTGTTGGTCGGACAGAAAAAAAAAGAAAAACAGTTTTAAGATGTCACTTTGGGCTCTGGGAAATTGTGATGGACATTTTTCACCATGTTCTGACGTTTTATAGAAAAACAGTCCAATAAGAAATCAACAGATGACTCTACAGTGGAAATTATGGTTAGTTGCAGTCCTGTTTTGGTTTACAATAAAATACCTTTTCTTCTTCTCTTAATAGCTGTTACAAAAAAGGTGGCTCCCTGATTTAAATAGTGTTACAAATATGACCCTAGAGAGGGTCAAAGGTTTGGATAACTGTAAGGAAAAACATAATGTGACCCTATAGACACAGAACGGGTCCAATAGATTTTCTGTATATAAGGTTCAAGGTTAATTTATTTGTCATTTTACAACAAATAGTTGTATAGCCGTGGTTTTGTGACTCTGTGACTCTGAGTACTATGGAGGCACCATTTTGGTAGAGTTTGGTAGAGAGATAAAATACAGGATGTGGAAAATGTATGATAAAAACGTCTGCAGTGGCTGAAAATGCTGAAATGCCTACTCCGGGTCACAGGATTTGGTGCAACACCTGTCCTCAGAGAACAGAGAACTACAGAATGAACGCGCACATCATCATACTCTTTACGTGTCTCCTTTAGCAACCACATCGCTAAAAACAGTTACTAGCTAAATAACAAGCTACATCGCTTTAGGTAATGGTAATGTTAGTGTTACTACGGGAATTCCATATGATCGTTTACAAATTAAAGCACTGCGTCTCCGAGGCTCGTCGTTTAAATACACTCGGTCTGTCTTTCTGGCTGCTTATTAGCTTTTTTTTCCGTGATCAGCTGTTGTGAAGAGGACGGTGACGTGGCTTCCGGTCTCACACCCGACATTACAACAACAGGGCAGGCGAGCCGAGCTGGGACAAAGAGACGACGGTACCGTAAGACAGGTACGAGAAGAAAGCTCTCTGAAGTGGTAGCCTGGCTTCGGTTCATAGACGTAGACAGTTAAATGTGTTGTCACCGTGGAAACGGTTTGCCAGGCCAACCGAATTTCTAGCGAGCAACGGCGAAGCTAATGTTAGCCAACAAGCTAACCCTGTTACCCTGGCTTCATGACAAGGGTCAAAATAACGTTATAATCAGAGCTGCTCGAAGAGACCTGCCTTATAAAGCTAGTTTCTTGAGTGTATTAGTTAGTTTGTGAACATGAGGGTTTTACTGGTAAACAGCGCACTTAGCTAAGTTAACTATATCTTAGCTTGACTCAGGATGATTTACAGTTAGTTGTTTTGACAGTTTACTGTAAAGATGGCGCAACATGGCAGGTGTCCGGAAGTGTGAACTCAAACTCATGACTCCCACCTTAGCAACAGTTAGTTTTTTATTTTGATATTTGCATGTGTATGCCTACGAAATACAGAAGTACATGATATTTATTAGCTAGATGACGTCTATGTACTGTATGAATGTGCTCAGCTGCGTGGTGATATTCTATATTTTTCTTATTGTCAACAAATCCCATATAAAGACCAAAACCAACAACGAATTGATCCTATTACTAACAAGTACTGTGTGTGTAGCTAATGCCTGACATACTATAGTTTATTCCTCTGTGCCATAGAGCTCCATTGTTGTCCAACAACTACTACTAAAAACACATCAAGGACTCTCACTGTAGTACTGGGTGACACTTTGATTAGTGCACCATATCCATGGCTGAAAATAGTCATGCATTTTAAGGATTTATGTCTTCAGTAGGAACACATGGACTTGGCTGAGAGCCACAGACAGACAGAAAGTATTGAGAGACAGACTAAGACATTGTTGGTTTCAGTCTTTTTGAACAGAAATACAGAATATCGCCTGCTTTTTCAGTCTTCAGTCAGAAACCTCTATAATTACATACTGTAGCTTTAGTATGCAAAACTCGTATATCTAGAGTAGACGAACAATACCAGCCAAGAGGCAAATATTGATCATTTATAACTGGAATGATAGTCAACTGGCCATATAGTTTAAATTTACAACAGGTTAATACTCCCAGTTCCCAGTTTAGTAGGTACACATAGCAAAAACTAATACAGTCTAGGACAGCAACCCTGCAATATGTTCTACCTCCATGAAGGTTATAATCAGTTTCAGAGATGTCTTGATTCAACTTAATGTATGCTTAGTGTATGCTTATTTATCATTTCAACTATAAAAAAAATATGACTTAAGTAAGATACTGTTTCTCTCAGGACCAGGGTATAACATTAAACAACATTTTAAGTATATGGCTGTTCAAATAAGCCATATATAATATGCATTAATGTGATGGTTTTCTTTTGTGATGAAAATCAGCCAGCCTCTACAGTGCATGAAAAACTTCCTTCCCAGCAAAGAGACTCAGACTCTTCTTCTCTTTTCACCAGAAATCCCCAAACTGTCACCACAGAAGATTTACCAACAATATAGTTGGAATCCATTGACTTCCCCCACAGATGAGGCAGATGTTGTAAAGGGGGAACCACACCCCCCACCCACCCACAGCAGGGACTGTTTTAGGTGTGTTGCTGAGCCCAGAATGGAGAGAATTTGAGGGCTTGTTCTTCTCAGGTGAGTCCTGAGTTGTGACACTAAGCTCTCCTGAGCTCAGATTCTTCAGAGCCCACCCTGCTAGTAATATGAGCCATGGACTCTGGGGCACTTGATAGTCCTGTAACCCTGGTCATTAAGGCCCCCAACCAGAAGTATGAAGACCAGACCATTAACTGCTTCCTCAACTGGACCGTGGAGAGGCTGAAGAGTCACATCTCCAAAGTGTACCCCAGCAAGCCAGTAAGTAGCTCTCATGTTTGACGGTTTTCTTTGTAGACTACGTTCTGGATCTGCTTAGTGTCTGGGTGGATTTAAATACACTAGGACCAGCAGGGAATCCTATATGGTTATGATGATGTTTAGGTGTACACAGAACTAGATGTATTTTGGCCTTTGACTAAAGTCTACCGAAAAACAATATAGGGCTGCAACCAACAATTATTTTCATCATCGATTAATTTTCAATTTATTTTCTCAAGTAATCAATTAAAAAGTTGGTCTACAAATTGTCAGAAAACAGTAAAACATGCCCAACACAAGCTAATGTCTTCAAATAGCTTTTTTTTTGGTCAAACAGTCCAAAACCCAAATATATTCATTTTACTATAATGTAAGAGAAGAGGAAGCATCAAATTCTCACATTTTAGAAGCCGGAACCAACAAATATTCGGCATATTTCCTTGAAAAATTACTTTTAATACTGTTAATGGATTGCTGATAAATCTTATGTTGATCGACTAATCGATTATTTGTTTCAGCTCTAACGGACATCCAATTTTCTTCTCCGGTAGCTCAAATAATGCTTTGCGGTAGGAAATGGCCGTGTACTTTGACGTGCAAGCCAAAAACTGCAGACTGACTGGCTGTTGTGGCGTTTATTTCTGCTGTGTGATAGGCTGTTAGATCTATCCATATCGAGTAAAAAAATGTCCAAAGTTTATCATCATTATCGACATAAATCTGATCACGAATCCTTATTGAGAACATTTTATTGCCCAGCTCTACTGGGTATGCTTTTAGTAAGATTTGAAATCTAATCCAGCCCAACAATCTAATCCAAAGGTGCCCAGTCACTTTGCACACATTATAGATTTGACAACAACAAGGTCTTTCCTCACAGCTGGACTAGAAAATGTATGTTTATTTGGCTGATGTTTCTGCTCTGCATCAGCGTGCAGGATTACAGAGGGCTGGTCATGACAGAGAGGTGGCTGAGAGTGAGTCCTGAAAACCTATTTGTCTGTTAAGGTTCAATGTTCATTCCTGACCTTCAGAACAGCAGTTGAGAAAACAGTCTCACAACAAGGTCTATTTTATAGCTGTTCTGGTGCTCACGCTCACATCACATGATCTTCATCAGCACATGGAGTTTGCCCACGTGTCATGGACTTGTAAATGTTTAAATTTCCATTTTTCCTGAGCCCTCCTTAAGGACTTCTCATTAACGTTGGTTTAAAAGCTGAGGTTCATTCTTGACCTTGGAAACACTTGTTGACGTTTGAGGTTAATTTTAGCTCTGAGGCCCAAGTTTGCAGTTATCAGTTGGCTGAGGAAGAGCCACAAGATCTCAGGTCAAATTTAAAATGTTATATAAAAAGACAGCATTTTAATCATGGATTTTCTATGAGGCAAAGCCACCCTTATCTGGTTACACTGTAAAGAAAAGATTGTTAGTTGGCTGAGGTAAATTAGATGGGCCAGCCAGTGACCTAAATGCACTTGCCTGTTGCTGTTTGTGTGTTTTAATAAATGAAAGAAAATGCATTCACACTGCTTCACACTGTCTGTACACTGGTCGTTTCTTTGTCTCACCATACGATGCTGTTTGTGTCGTAGCTGTCAAAAGACCAGCGGCTGGTGTACTCGGGAAGGCTCCTTCAAGACCACCTGCAGCTCAGAGATGTGCTTAGAAAGGTAAGAGCTACCGTAGTAGTGCAGGTGAATGCATGGGCAATGTTTTGCATTGATTACATTTAGTTTGGCAAACCACCCAAATAGATTTGTCCCTATTCAAAAAAGGCTTTTTAAACGTGTATTCATTTTTCCTTCATTTTGTGGGCACACTGATGTGTAGTTATTAGGTATCTTGTAAATTCATAGCTGTGTTGCAGTCAGTTCTCAGTGCTGTGTGCAGCATCCCCAACCTGTGGGAAACTTGTTGTAGAAATGTATATATACTGACACCAGCAAATCTTTGGCATTTTTTCTTTAAAACAATTGTTCAGTTATTAAAATAGTTGCAGATCCTTTTTTGGTCAACTAATCGTTTAGAATATTTTGCATGAAGTCTACAGCCACAACCTTATTGTCAAGGGTTAGTGTGTGTATTTGGCAGGTAGTTAGTTGTTCATTCTCTGTTGACTTAGCTGCTCAGTTGTGCGCATGTCTGTGTGTGTGTGTGTGTGTGTGTGTGTGTGTGTGTGCTGTGGGGGAACTGAAACAGGCTGCCTGGGAAACAATAGCTGATCTGATGTGTTTTGTTTTACCAACAAAGGGTGAGCATTGTGTTCTGGCCATTTCCACACTAATCCTTCCTCTCTCTCTCTCTCTCTCTGTCTCTCTCTCTCTCTCTCTCTGTTTCTTGTTTTGTCTCTGCTCTGTTGCTGCTTTCACCTCCTCCTCCTCCTCCTCCTCCTCTTCGTTCTCTTCTCCCACGTCCTCGGCTCGTGCCCTGGCCTTGTCAACCCACAGCAGGATGAATACCACATGATGCATCTAGTGTGTACCTCTCACAGCCCCCCAGCCTCGCCCATGCCTCGGAGCCCCTCCATGGCCAACGCCTCTGCTTCTGACTCCAGCGTGAGTAGCCCGACGCACCGCTCTCACAACCTCCTCCTGTAGCGCTCAAACAATGTGTGGATGACAGCTTTGTCGTTTGGAGTCGAGGCCCGTTGCAGGACACACCGAAGGCTGAACACACACACTGAAATGGCAAAGTTTAAGTTTAGTCAAACATTTATATGAGCTGGTGAACCACGGTGACTTCCACTTGTTTGATTTAGTGCTTTATATTAAGTGCTAGCAGCTAATGTACGCAGCTAAATCCTAAACATGACATACTGTAGAGTCAAGGTGTCAGCTCAACTTTTGCTTGGTCTCGTCACTCAGAGTTCAGACAGCGCCAGCTCCGCCTCCACACCAAATCAGGACAGTCAGCCAGCCTCTTCCTCCTCCTCCTCCTCCTCCTCCTCCTCCTCCTCCTCCTCCTCCTCCTCTTCTGTCCCAGGAAGTTATGATGGCCTGAGGTATCGCGGCATCTTCCCCCAGTACGACCCTCATAGCCCCTCTGCTGTCCCTCAGTGGTAAGCAAGTCTCTGACGCCACACTGTAACTGATATACAGCTACTCTTCATTGATGTTTCAGTGTTTTACTGTTTTATACAAGGTGGCATGTCAGCTGCGACCTACTGAACCAAGACTTTTTTCCTAAGTAGAAACACAAAGCTCAGTCTTGGACTTAGATCATTTTAGCATTATTTTAAGTGGAAAAAATGACTGTGATTTGATGATCAAATATTTTTTAATTTATACAGTAAAGGAACTCTGTTTGTAGTGTTGTCAAACAATATATTTTACTAAGAAGTCTTTTGTCCAGACATCTCATTTGTTACACACCATGCCACCCGGAGCAAATCTTTTTTACAGCATGGTTCTTAAATGTACATTGAAATACTATAGGAGCAGTATAGTCTAATGTAATGTAATCCAATACAACAGTCCTGCGATAAATCAGACCTTTTAAGGAGCTCATTATATTCAGTTTTTGTTGAGACTGTGAGAGAGTTGCTGATTCAACACTGTCGTTAGGAGGATGATGTAGTTAGGAGTTCCACTGAAAGCAGAAGTGTAGAATAAGTTTAAGGTCTGTAATTGGTACCTGTTATAAGCATCCAGAAGATAAAATAAATATTTCAAAGTTTTAATGAATATTTCCAATATGGGTAATCAAACTAAAAAGATGTTGTTGTCATTAGACTGTGTTTGTCTGTGTGTAGTGTTAATACATTTAATGACAAACATGACATTCTTTCACAGGCCCGATGGAGCCCAGGTCCCTTTACAAGGTGGCCTCCCTGCCAACATGCCCCCCCACCCCATGTACATGCCCATGCAGATGCTGTGGTGGCAGCAGATGTACGCACGCCACTACTACATGCAATAGTAAGTTAAAGAAACATGTGTCTGTAAATGGTCAACGCTGTTTATACACTGATTTGGAAGATTTTATCTTTTTGTAATTGCTACCATATTAATAATAGTGAGGACTTGCAGAGTTTTCTGTGTAAATGTACATTTTAGACTACATAGGATTTACTAATTACAGCTATTGTGAAGGATCTAATTTGAGTTCAGGTGAAGTTCAATTAAAACTAAAATGATTTAGTTGTGGACATAACACTAATACAATAATAAAATATTAATAGATAAGAAATTAATATTAATCCAGTGGGGAGTCATTGTTCCATTACAGCCAATGAAGGCTAGTCCTGTAAATGGGACATATTCAGGTTTTAATTCTTTTACCAGTAATTTCTTCCTCTCTGGTTGAAGGTGTTGAAGAGTTTGAAATGAAAACTTTTCCATATGACTTTCTTCTAAATGTATGAATCCTCCTCTTCCTCCCTCTTTCACCTCCTCTTCTCAGTCAAGCAGCAGTAGCCGCCTCTCAGCCTCCCAGCGCCTCGCCTCCTTCCTCTCCCTCCTCACCCCATCAACCGGCCCAGCCCAACGAAGCCGTGCAGCCCCCGCTGGGGCCCAACCCGGACCCCAACCCTTTACCAGAGAACCAGCCAGCCAACCCCAACATCCAGATGAATGCGCAGGGCGGGGCGGTGTTAAACGACGACGAGCTGAACCGCGATTGGCTGGACTGGTTGTACACAGTGTCCCGCGCCGGCGTCCTGCTCAGCATCGTTTACTTCTACTCCTCCTTTAGCCGCTTCGTCATGGTGATCGGTGCCATGCTGCTCGTCTACCTGTGAGTCAGTTATATGTTACAGATACTTATTTTTACTTTTCTCACATTTGCTTTATTTGTCTTCAGTGATGTGTGTTTATGGCCAAAGTCAGTTTTCAACAATCTTTCAATGTGATTTTTTATTTTTATTTTTTTCAACTTTAAACCCAAGTCTTAATAGTATGCTTATGTTTGTGTTTATTTCCCCAGGCATCAGGCTGGTTGGTTCCCCTTCAGGGCGGAGCAGCAGAACCTTAGAGGAGGAGACAGGGCCAGGGCTCCTCAGGAGGAAGTGGAGAGACACCAGGACATACAGGAAATGGTGAGTAGGAGAATGTCTCTCAACCTCGTTGCTATTCTGCCTTAAGCACTCAGCATGGTCCTCATCTGATTTTTGTTTTTCCAAGTGCAACTTCTAAAGTTATATATAACCTTAATTTAAAAAAAGATGAGACCATACCTGGACACATTTGTTTTCCTGCATCAGCCCCTGTGCTCTAGCTGTCTGTTGTGTCTCCTTCTATGATCCCTAACCCATCTAGTTTTGCAGCTGCGCTACAACAGTCAAAGGACAGAGGTCATGCAAAACTCTATAGCTGTCAATTAAACTGCATTTTTATGGGTCAGGCATGTTTCTTCCAGATTCTAGAAAAATACTAGAAAAACTAGAAAGCACTAAGAAACCTCTTAATTTTGTTTGTGAATTTGAAGGGAGTGAATGTGCTAAAAAGCCTGAGCAAGCAGTGTGAAGAAGTGGATCCGTACCTGGATGCAGATCTGCACCAAAAATGAATCATTTGTTCTTTAGGACGTGGAAGTTTCCACCAGATTTTATTAAAATAAAAGAGAAAACAAACCAAAACCTAATGGTCACTGACAAAGGTAATGATCAGATTGCTTGTCTGAATATAGCATTACGTCTCCCTAACATGACTGTCTCCTCCCATCTGTGTCCCAGGAACGTCTGATGGATGAGGGGGTGGAGGACGACGACAGCGGTGAGGAAGGAGGTGGAGGACCACCTGAGGACCAGGCCCAGGCTGCTGCTGCTGCTCTCCCTGAGCCAAGCTTCCTGACCACCGCGTGGTCCTTCATCAGCACCTTCTTCACCTCGCTCATCCCAGAGGGACGGCCCAACCCGGCCAACTAGGCAGACCCTACCTCTCAAATACCCCTCTTCCTGCGCATCTTTACTGTCCTAAATACCCAATTTACCCCAAAACCATCTTCAGATACCCCCACAGATCCCAGACCACGCGGTACAACCCCAGCCAGTCGGGTACAAACCTCCTACATGCTGCCAACAAACTGACCGATACTTAAAACAGGCTCCTCTGAAGTTTAGGAGGAGGTGCAGTGTGAGTTCTGCAAGAATGTGGGGGAATAAATGAACATTTAGAAAGTAAATGTCCCGCTGTGTTAACGGAGTAAATGCTTCAGCAGTGAAAGTTTTTTTGTTTTTCTTTCATCGATCGTGAATTCATTGAGACGGATGGTGAGAGACCCTGGAGGGAGCTGTCTTCCATTTTAAGCCGTGATGAGGTCATGCTTTTGAAACTTTTCAATGAGGGATGTGACCCAGACCACAAAAAAAAAGAAAGAAAATCAGGAACCTCCCTAACATGACAGGGAGATGAGTGTTCTTAACAAATCATGAAAACCACATCCCTAAAGACATTTTCACGTATGCACACGACGTGCATATTGACATTGCAGCTACTGAAGCACATTGTTTTCCCACTTTGTGTATTTGAACATTATCTATTTACACATGTAAGTATATGCATCTTTAATTCCTGAATATATGCTTTTTTTTGAATAAAAATCTTGCTGCGGTTTGACTTGTCTGCTGTTACTTATTGTGTAGTTCCTCTGATGCCCTGCAGGTGGTGGTGTTCACACACAGATGTTGAAGTGGCTCACAGTTGAGAAGCAGTTTGAGGTTGAGCTGATTGAACGTCCTTGTATAGGACTTGAATTGTTTTCACCCTTTAATGATCATAATTCTTTAAGTTTAGTAAGTTTACAGTTTACTTCTGCTTTTACATAAACTGCAAATTATTTGTAACATTTCCTTTTTTCCATATTTTTTGTCATGTCCCATATTATCATTTTCATATTGTTTCCAGTGCACAGAAAATTACATTGTGACTTTGTGTTGCTTGAAATGTTTCAAGGCATATAATTATATTAATAATAACAAATCTTTTTTTGTAGAGAAGGTTACAAAAAGCAAGTTACAGAATACTTCACATGAGGCAACAAATTAATAATAAGAGCAAATGGTAAAACATGCAAATTGTAAGAAAAAGCAAACTGGACTAGAGTAAAATAAATTAAGGTGAAAAAAATAAAAAGACAAAGTAAAATCTAATGAAAACATAAGTAACATCTGGAAAAGCTGTCTGATAAAGGGATGTTTTAAGAAGAAATATAAAAGATGATACTGACTGACTTCTATCATTATGCTCAGCTATGTATTACGCTTGTCATGCAGCTGAGGCTTCCAGAGAGCAAATATGTCTGAATTACAGGAGAATGTGTATGAAACTGCAACTATGCAGTCATAAAAACATGGCTTCCAAGAGGCCAAAACCTTTATTGTTTCACATTTCACAGAGCACATATGTGAGGTTATTTCCCTGCATCAGCTTCACACTCATTCATCTTTTTAAGCCAAACTAGCAGCGTGGCTACAGTCGCTCCACCACAACCAATGCGTCAACAACCATTGGATGGATGGTTGATGGCCATGAAATTCTGTACAGACATGGTTCATGGTCCCCAGAGGATGAATTCTAATGACTCTCTAGCGCCATCATCAGTACAATACTTTGCTTTATGATCAAACGCCTGCAAAACGAATAACATTCCCATCAGCCAGTGTTAATTATGTCGTGTTCAGTGTCCCATGTTCAGTGCTAATTAGCTAATGTTAACGTGCTAACAAGGTAAACATTACTTGTTTAAAAATCAGCATCTCAGTGTTGTCATTGTGAGCATGTTAGCATGCTGATGTTAGCATTTAGCTAAAAACACCACTGTGCCTAAGAAGCATGGCTGTGGACCCCTAGTTTTGTTAGAAATTAAATGCTGTCTCCTAATTGCCACTGTATGACTCCAGTGGAGCAAATGGGAAGTTAAGTGCCTTGCACAAGGGCAGCTCAGTGGCAGATAGGGAGGAGAGGGGTGTTTCATTGACTTCACCTGCTGAGAACTGTTGGATTGTAGTGACCTCAAGCAAAACACAGACTTCATGAAGTAGTTATAACACCAAGTTGTGCTTAAGTTTTAAAATAACCTTAATGAAAGTTTGAATTGTGTCCGTGCTGGATGTTAAAAGTTAAACAAGCGCAGGCTCTGACACTCTATGCTCACAGATAGAGAGGTGAGTGGGGAAGCAGCTCAGACAGCGATGCACTTCAGAGAGTCCTCCAAAACCCCCTAATCAAATGACCATGGATTTTTGTGTAGTTAGTCGTAGAAGGCCCAATTAATTATGCATGACAGCGGCTTGACAGCCATTTGATTTTGTTACGCGTGCCCCCTCCGAGCCGCCGATCCAATCAGGTTAGGATCCCCCCTCCCTCCTCTCTCTCTCCCCGCAGCTCCGGGCCGAGGGTTAGACTCCCTTTATCGGAGGGAGAGATTTCTTTAAGAGGGTGTTTGGGGTCTTGTAGGACATTTCATCATCATAATAAGTCCTTGTTATGCAGCCGGCTCCCTCCTGTTTCCCAGCTATCAGGCCTCGTTGTCTTTGGAGAGGCAGCAGTTGGGCTGGACACATGCCACAGAGATAGACTGAGTTTATTAGGTAAACAGAGAGAAGATGGGGATGAGAGATAGTGTGTGTGACACCTGCAAGGACGGGATGGTGATGCACTGTAGCACCTGCTGTCAGTCAGAGTACCCCGACTGAGCATGTGCAGTAAAAGTTTCATGTTGAGACTAGAACCTGACCGATAAATCAGCGGGACGATATTATTGGCTCATCGCAGATATATTGGTATTGATGTGAAATGCAGAACAGAAATCCCAAAGACATGTTTGAGGTAATTAAGGAACAGAAATGCAAATTAAGGTGCGTTTCCATCCACTACTGTTAGGCGAATATTAGGGGTTATCAAGATAAACAATTAGACAGTTAAAATAGCTCCAGTCAAACCTCAAATGATGTAAATCCATGTAGAAATGTGATGAAAATATGGCGGTATGTTTGTTTCATCATCTCATCATCGCTCCACACACATCTGATGTTTTCATCTGCCGCCATTTCTCATCTCTCCAGTGGAAGCTTGAGAGACGTTTAAGTCACATGCTTTATGTACCTCGTGATTTATTTGCTAAGTCGTTTTGCGTTGCACTTTGTCGCATTTTGTTTTTCCACCTCAGAAGAAGTGTAACAACTTTTGTGTTTAAAATTTTCCAGCGTTTCCACTTTTTATGCTCAAACTGAAAATGTGCATTAAAACAGGTGGATGGATATAGTACGGACAGTTTGCCCACCAGAGAGCAAAAATGTATTTGATGTAGAGCTGAAACAAATAGTCAGTTAATTGGATAATCGATTGACACAAAATTACTCTCCAACTATTAAGATATCGATTTATCGTTTCAGTCATTTTTCAAGCAAAAACACCAAACATTCACTGATCCCAGCTTCTCAAATGTGAGGATTTTATGCTCTTCTCTGTAATATATGATAGTAAACTAAATATCTCTGGGTTTTTGACTGATGTTCAGATAAAACAAGCAATTTGAATACGTCACCGGGGGCTCTGGGAAATTAGGACATTTTTCATTATTTCCTGACATTTTATAGACTAAAGTTTACTCTTTAAAATCTACTGTTAAACTGTGTTAGCCGTTGGTGTTATGTGTTTGTGTGGAGGAGTACTGAAGTCAGAGGTTCTTCAACCCAAAATTGAATGATTTTTTTAAAGCCAAAGAACCTGCAGTGGAGGTACAAGTACTTTTTTCAGCCTGAAGTACTGCCTGCAGTCTTCCTCTCAGGCTGCAAACGGCCACAACAACCTGTATGTAACCTGAGGGGCAAAACCCAGGGGGAAAAAACTCTGGAAAGCACTCATTCCTGCTCATAAAGCTTAACTGCTGTGAACTGATGGTGACAATTGAACGCAACTCTGAACTTTTTTGAACTCCATCTGGATTTTGGCAGCTGGACAGTCAGAGGACACTTCAGGGGCAAAAATAGGATTTTGAAAAGTGATCGGGACATGTCCCCCACATCCCAGGTGGAAGCTAGATCCTTGTACTGTTGAGATTTGAGAGTTAAAAATCATATATTGATATTTGTATTCAGTATAGGCTCTAGTATAGACTCAGGTGTGTGTCAGAAGCAATATTATTTAACATGTTAAGTGGATTTTCTTGTCTGTGTCTGACACTGAAAGGAAAACGGCTACTTGCATCTTTTGGCCGGCGTTATCCTCCTGCTCACTACTGTCAAAAACACATGCAAGATATGTTTGTGATTAACATGATTATCTTGTGATTCAATTGATTACCAAACGTAACTGCATTTATATCCAAACAAACAAGTATTTCTGCATTAGCTTAGGGTTCAAATTTGACATTCGCCTAAGAGTTTTAGTGCTTGTAGTGTTTGTAGCCGTACAGAGCATAATTTTAATAATCTATGTCAATTTAAATATGATCAGTTTAGGCAGTGATGGGAGACATTTTCAGATCTTATACGTAAGTAAAAGTAGCAATACCACAGTGCAAAAAATCTCCATTACAAGTAAAAGTCATTCATTTACAATTCTACTTAAAACTTCTATAATCAGTAATCAAATGGATCAAATGATCTATGTGTAATGTGAAAGGGGTCGCTTGTAGTGATGAACCCACAGAGAATATATTATCCGACTGCAGCTGTTCTCAGCTCTGCGGAGTGTTTTCACGTCTTTTGGTTTTACGGCAACTTTACTGTTTTGGTTCAGTCTCACCGCTCTCATCAACCTGGTTTCCAGACTCTGCAGGCAGCTAGTTGCAGCTAAACAGCTCTGATGAACCCACTGCACACTACCTGACCAGCACCAACCAGCAGACAGACACAGTTAGCGACTAGCTGGTGAAGAAAGTGGAGCATTTAGCAGCTAAAGAGCCAGATATTTTCCTCAGGAGTTGGTGGAGACCAAAAACAGAGCTAAAACTTACAGTGAATATTGGACTTCAAATAAATGCTAATGTTGCTCCATATCTACTGGATGTGTAAATAAGCAAATGTTTGTTCGCTGTAACAATTTTATAAGGTGATAATATGTCAAAGTTGTGTTTACAGCTTGTTGCGCTGCCCCCAAGTGGCCAAGAAATTAATGGATTTTCTTTTCTTTTGGTGTGTTATAGTATTATATTAAATTATTACTGGTGTATTAACAGTAAAACAGCATTTTAATGTTTCAGCTGGTGGAGGTGGAGCTCGCAGTGACCTCCTTAACTACATCTGCCTCATCTATCTCAAAACAAGGATGTTCTGCCGGGTGGTTGGAGGTGGAGACATAAATAATACAAAAAACAAAAAATTGAAAAGGGCTCCTACACAGGTGGGCGTCATATTTTATAAACTGATCCTATGTTTGTATGTCGATATCTGCAAATGTAACTACAGCTGTCAGACCAATGTAGTCCACCTCTGTGGACATTTTTAAAAGAAACCTTGAGACGTATCTTTTTAGCCTGGCTTTTTTAAGGTGCCTCGTCATCTGTTGCCTTAGTTTTTAAGTTTTAATCATTGGTTTTCATACTAGTTATTGACTTTCATCTATTTTTAACATTTTATTGTTTTGTTGATGTGATTTTTAGTCTTGCAAAATTCTATTTATTGTTGTCTATTTTACTATTCTTTGTGTCTGTGCTGTTTTATCCTCTTTGGGCTGCATGTTTGTATGAAAGGTGCTATATAAGAGTTCAATATTTCCCTCTGAAATGTAGCATAAAATGGGAATACTAAAGTAGAGTACCTCAAAATTGTACAATACAGCACGAGTTATTTTTCACCACTGATTTTGGGTTATCTTATAAGAACATTTTAGGGCCCCATAAATATCAGAAGTAATCTTGAAACCACTACAGCAGCCTTAATGTCAGACTACATTTGGGCTTAAAAACCTCGAGCAGAGATCCAACCCTTTGTGGGCAGGAAGTGATATTAGTTCGAGCTCTGTCTGTCAGGAAGTCCTGTCGTCTGTGTTCGTCCTCTTTGCATTCAAGGTGTGTTTCCCCTAAAACGATCTGCCATTGTTTGCCAACAGGTTTCACATTTCACCACAAACTCTCCTGCGCGCTCGTGTCCTTTGTCCTCCCTGAAGCACTCTGTGGCCTGTTTGTTAAAAGCGCTTTATCGCTAAATTTGACTTGGCACGTCTTGTCAGGGGAGATTGCGGCTGATGAGACTATTTGACCTGCAGATAAAACATCCATTAAGTGCTCGTCTGGGGGGGGGGCGCGATTCGGTGCTCTTACCCCTATTAGCATATTGTTAGCCATTTGCAAGATGGTGCAGCAATGGATACGCACTGCCGTTCTGCAGCCAGTCACCACGCCATAAAGAACCACCTCTCACTCTGCCGCTGTGCTAAATGTCTCCCGACATTGTAATGCTCGCCGGCTGTCCTCCGCCAGACGATTCAAACGACCGCTAAAAGCCCGGGGGAAGGAAAAAAGGGCCAAAATGCAAAATTGATGGAAATGACATTAGATTCAGCTCATGCTCCTCACTGTGTAAATTATGCCCCAAAATGGACTCTCTGGCCCGACTGTTAGCTCCAATTTGCTCGGCCATACCTCACGGTGGCTCGTCTTGCCCTTCCCCTCTCCCTTTAATCCAATCAGAGCCACACTGGATGTTATTTATTTGTTTATTTATTTATTTTCTAAGGATGTAACCGATTCTTATCAGGGCAGAAGTGGGGCCTTCTTCCTGGTGAAACGGTGACTAACGTCCAGCCATCGATCCGTCAGTTCGTCTGCGGTGGCGGGTGATGGTTCTGGTGATAGACTGAGTGTGTGTGTGTGTGTGTGTGTGTGTGTGTTTATATGTATGAGTGTGTGCACTTTGTGTACTGGAGTCAGTAGTGCAGATATGGATGTGTTTTTCAGTCCATGCATTGTGACTGAACATGTACATATGAACACTATCAAGGCTTATATGAACATTATTTTGAGCTGATTTCATTTCTGACGCTGCATTAAACTAATTAGTAGCTGGATGTTACAAAATGTTCTCCAGTTAAATGAGGACAAAACTGAAGTCACTGTTTTTGGAGCCATTGCAGAAAGACTTAAAGTAAAAATCAAGCTAGAAACCTCGGCGTTATCCTGGATTCAGACCTACATTTCAGTAGTCACATTAAATCAATAACAAAATCAGCCTTCTCGCAAGGATCAGAGACTTGACATCAAAACATGATCTAGAGAAACTTGTACATGCTCTTATCTCTAGCAGACTGGACTACTGCAGTGGTCTGTTCATAGGTCTAAGACAGCAATCAGACGGCTTCAGCTGATCCACAACGCTGCTGCCAGGGTTGTAACAAGGACCAACAAGGCTCAGCATAAAACTCCAGTTCTCAGATCACTAGAACGGTTTATGTCCAAGATACTTATCAGATCTCCTGACGCAGTACGAACCTTGCAGACCTGGTTCTGGACTACTGGCTGTTCTCAGAGTGGAGACTAAGCGTGGCGAAGCTGCCTTTAGCGTCTATGCTGCTCAAATGTGGAACAAATTGCCAGAAGAGCAAAGACTTGAGACGATGCTGATTACTTTCAAATCCAAGCTAAATACCTTCCTGTTTATCATTGTTTTTAATTGATTTTCTGTTTTTATCATTTGTTTCTTGTGCTTTTCTGTAAAGCACTTTAGGTTGCCTTTATTTGCCTAAATTATTTTTTAGTAATGAAGGGATATTTTTTGACCCATTCAAACATCTACATCAAGTGCTTCTGCTTGCCTGTAATCTTTCTGCTCATAAAGGCATCGGCAAAATGCCTAAAATGTAAATCTACAACATTTCAGTGCTCCCACTTGAAGATACTTCTAGTTTATGCGTTTCAGTCTCAGGTCGATTAGCTTTCAGAACATTATGATATATGATCTCAGAGCTGGCTTTAATAATTTAACAGCTCCTCGGCTTTCTGAGGGGATGTTTTTGGTCCATCATTCATTTAGTCATTTTTGACAAGATCACGGACTCTTTCACTTAACCTTCTCATACTTATTTTTGCAGGAGACGTCTTCATTTAAACCAGGATGAGGCTGGTGTTACTCCACATATTTTTATTATTGTCAGCAAATCCCAAGAAAAGACCAAAACCGACTACAGAAATGTGTCCACGGTTGCAATCATTTTATTATTATCTTGAGATCAAGAGGTCATTTTCTCCAGATAATGGGTTAAATACCTCGTTTGTGCAAGAAAACAAAAGTGATGACAAAATAATTAACTCATGATCTCGAGGTGACAGAATAACATAAAATGATTGCAACAATGGCGGTTCTCTGCTCCTCCTCTCCTGTCTGTGGCTGTCAACCCCCAAACATTCAGTCATTCTTTAAACAGGCTACACACATTTCCTGAAACAGCTGGGAACTGTAGTTTTTAGCAAACGTTACTTAGGCTACATCACGCTAATATATTTTTGTTTTAAAACACATAACTTTTCCATGCTACTCTGGCATATTCAAACTCCTAAAACGGAGACCTTTTAAAACTCTGCTGACCCCGTTTTTAGTTTTTAGTAACTCCGGGATTGTGTTTTTAGT
Source organism: Macquaria ambigua (assembly GCA_008360985.2). NCBI lineage: Eukaryota > Metazoa > Chordata > Actinopteri > Centrarchiformes > Percichthyidae > Macquaria > Macquaria ambigua. The sequence goes on along the minus strand of VMKM01000003.1, from coordinate 282,868 downwards.
GAGGACAGGCGGAAACAGAGACTTTTTAAAGCGATGACGCAGACACCCACATTCGCTTCCTCATTGGGTCTATAGTTCTGAACCTATCTCAATCAAGATCTGGAGATCAGATTCAGTGTTTTTATGCTGTGTAAACCATTAACATTACACGTGATGTATCCTGTGTAAATAATGAAGTCCTTGCAGTGTGGTGGGCCTGTTGGCTGTGACGGGTTTCAGTGGCTGGGAGATGATGCAGCACGGTTGTTGTTGTTGTTGCCTGCAGTGGCGTTGATGTTCCTCCTTTACAATAAACCGCCTTTATCTGTTTCCAAGTATCATCAGCCTTTTTCACAGCAGACATTTTCATAGCAGGAAAAGCTCAGATGATACTAATAACACTAGCGATGCCTCCGTCCTATTCAAGTGTAAGTAAGCCATCCAGGGGTGTAAATATAGGCAGTGCAGGTAGTGCAGTTGCACTGGGGCCCCTGGGGCAGGGCCTCCAACAATGTGCTGGTAGAGAACGGGCCCTTGCGAGTCGGTAGTACACCTCGGTTCAAAGAAGAGCTCACATTTTTTATCATTTACACCTGGGGCTTTCCCGCTGTGACATGTCAGATTGATGACATTTGCATCTGTGTGTGAGGCTGTGACGTCGCTGCTTCTGCCGCAGAAGACGGGGCTTCTTGTTTCTGATGGAAGTTTACTCCTCTTTCACTTTTTTTAATGCTGTTTTGTCACGAAGGATTGCCACTTCATGTCCAAACATGTGAGCAGCGCTTTCAGGTAAACCACCTGTTTATAAGGTAACTGAGGCCTGTCGTCCTGCAGATTAATCTCATTTGAAAAAGGTCAAAATCTTTCTTTACTGTATATTTACTCTGTATTTATTTCACATGTTGAGTCCAGGAAGCGCTCCGACCAAACCTTTTGTTATATATTTATTTTTTTAAAAGTTATGAATGAGTGGAAATACCTTAAAATACCCGGCTTTGTATGAATCACAATCATGAATCATAAGGACATAAAGGAACCTCAGACCTTGTTTCTGGGATGTAACCTGTCCTCTTTTCACTGTTGACACGATGTCAAGCATTTCACCTCAACCTATGATGGCCCTGTCTGTTGTCTCTTGGTCTGTCTGTTCTGTTTTTGTTTTTGTCAAAAATAATAAAAAGAAAAAAAGAAAAAGGTCAAAACAGATTGGATTAAGAATATTTGTATGAAGTACAATGTGAGTTTTGAGAGTTAGTGAAAGTGACGTAGTTCCAAATCTGACTGATCAGCCTCATCGCTGTGAGCTGGCTGTGATAGATTTGTGACTTTTCATTTCAATATTTAAGAGGAAAAAAACTACAGTTTTACAGTAAAATTACTGTAAATATCTATTAAAAGACAAAACTTCTTGGTGACAGTTTACAACCTTGTCTGATATGGATTCTGGCAGATTTTTGCAGTTATAAATATGTGTAGATATATATTTTTTAACTAGGTAACTGTACAGTATATTGGCAACCGATGAATACAATGAGAGGTTGAGCTTGTACAGAATCTGCACATATAAACTGTCTGCAAGGTTCTCTGCAGCTCTGAAAAAGGTTTTCAAAATGAATCTTGTGATTCTCATGTTTGGCACAAACAAGTCAGTAAAAGTATAAAGTTATTATTCAGACGTATGGTGCATCTGATGGACTGTTTTAAAGTGTTTCACATCAATATCCATGCTAATGTGATAGGCCCGAAAACATCTGGAAGTTTAGGTACCAGATATTACATGAGTGCAACCTGAAGCAGCTGACCAGCAGGTGGCGGTGTAGGACATGTTTGTGATGCGAAGGCAGTTTAAATCCTGATGAAGGTTTAGAAACAGAAGAATACTGTTTGTGTTTTCGTTGTCTTCCTCTGTGACACTGAACTTCCAGGCAACTGACTTCTGTTTTGGCCTCTTTACATTTAATATTTTATACCATGACCTTCAAACTAGAAGACACAGAATTCTTTAAATGGCTTCATAAATTCTTGTGTGGGGAAAAAGAAATTATAGTGGTATTAATAGAAATAGAAAATGGCATAAAACTAAATTATAAAACGGGCTCAGGTGACACAGAAACCTAAATAAATCTGTTTCAGTTGTGGTTTTCAAATGATTTCATGATTTAATTTATTTCTGTGATTCATCGAGAGAGATAAGAGTACATAATGTCAGTCAGTGAAAAAAACAACTCAAAGAGTTTGGGTGGTGATATATATTTCTCAAGGTTTACAAATAACTATTTTTTAAATGCGGCATAGTACATTACACATTACTTCCAGAGAGCAAAATAAATATATTGCACTTAAAAATCATCAAAACACAATCTCGTTCGGTGACATATTCATATTATGGCATACAAAAGAAAACCTTTTTTTTTTAAAAAAGGGATTATTTTCAGTGGTAAGTCGGGACTGTGCGTATGGTTCAAAAGGGAAAAAAACGTATTTTACATTTACACTGATGGAAATTAACATTCAGTTCATTTGTACGCACCTTTCAGAAAAAGCTCAGGGTACACATCAGTAAAGGACCAAGATTTCAAAAGCAATGAAATTGTGGAAAAAATGGTCAAAGTACAAGATTTTGACTTTCCTCAATAGACGAAGGAGATCAAATGAACTGCTTGCACATCAATGATATGCAAGGGGTCAGAACAGAACGTTAATGTCCATATTCCACTGCAACAGGCTTCATATGATGTGAAAAATGTGGCACAAGTCAAACTGGGACATTTACAGTGTTTGTGTAACCAGCTCATGTATCACTTTTATACATTTGTTTAAATTCATGCCTCCACAGAGCAGCAATAAAAGTGTCTTCATCATCTATTACACGCACCTGAATCAACACGACGCTCCGCTTTTTGATGCATCGAATGCTTCTTTCATGATGCAAGAAAATATTTAACTATGTGTTTCTTTGGATTTTGTGCATAAAACGTGACAGCCTCACTGCAAAAAGTCTCCATCACAACCAGTCATTTACTCAAGTACTGCGTCCTTAAACACCAGTTTCCCCTGTGGTAAGATTATTGGAAGCTGTTTCCAATATAATCCAACTTAACTATAAATCGATTTTTTAGAAATGACACACACAGGTCGCTGCACTAGATTCAAAGTGAAAGTGACACTTGAATTGAGACTATAGCTGTGAATCAGGTTGAATAAATTCCACTGTAATGGACTTTTTCACGTGTTTAGAAAAGAAAGTTTTTAGAGCATAATCAATACTGGATTTCTGAGGCTGATATTGATATTTTAAAGTAAAGAAATATTATATAATATGCATTGATAGGAAAAATAAATAACATTAACAAATATATCTGATAGGAATCCCTTAAATCTGTTTGGTAAAGAATTTAGAACTGAAACAGTCAACCAATAAATCAATTATATCAATCGACAGAAAATTAATCAGCAGATAATTTGATAAATGATTAATCGTTTCAGTCATTTTTCAAACAAAAACATTTGCTGCTTCCCATATGCTTTTCTTTGTGATATATGACAGCAAACAGAATATTTTTGGGGTGTTTTGGACTGATGGTCAGAAAAACAAGCAATTTTTAATTTGTCACGTTTAGCTCTTAGAAATTATGATGGATATTTCTAACTATTTTCTGACATTTTACAAACAAAACTATAACAGGCAGAGTAACCGATGACAATAATTGTTTGATGCAGCCCCAAAAGAATTTTACAGATGAAAAATAAACTTCTAAACTATATAATGGAGACACTGTTTCTAAATTACCTTTAACATATTTTGGCATTTCTGTACAGTAATTTGTTGTTACTATCGGCCGACATATACACAGATATTTCTGCAATAAGCTAATAAAGTCTGATATATCAGTGTAACTCTAGTTTTTAGGACTGGATTACAGACAAGAGTTACTTGATAAGATGGAGAGTTTTTGCTGTGGAGCTCCTGGATTGAAAATGCATCCTCATAATAAAATGTATTCCAAAACCATTATAATTATTCTCCAGGTGGGACCATCTCACCCGTGTAGCTTGAATTTGTATTTCTTCATATTTTTCAAATAAATGTTTTATGCACCTGCACCGTTACTGAGTCGACTCCTGCAGCCTCCAGCTTCAGGCAGCAGAGAGCCCATTATTTCCAGGTGTGGACGCCCTGTCGACACGCTCTGGTGCTGCCATGAATCAGCTCGGTAACACCTGCTTAAGACCAACCCGCTAAAAGGCTGCAGTCAACAGTCTGCAACTGAAAACACAGTGGAGACGAATTTGATGTTTCTACACAGAAGCTGCTGTGTGTTTACAATGAAACGTATGAAATCTCACTGTTGTTACCCTTCAAATGTCTCTGGATGTCATGACATAAAAGTTTGTTTCCCTCAAGACCGATGGGAACAGATTTGCGAGGGCTACATTTATGGCCACTTTCACACAGTGAATTCAAACATGACTACTTTAAAACGGATGATTTGAACACATTTTGTGGTTGAAACCCGGTCACACCAGAAAGTAACAGCGAAACTCATCCGCACGTCTTCGCAAAATAGGCAATGTTAGAGGCTCGGTGACCTAGGGACTACTCGCAGGGCTAGCTGATGAACTACTGTAGCTGGTGAGCTAACAGCTAATATGCTAGCAAGCCAGGGACATGCTAGAGCTAGTCAGTCATCACAATAACCCTCATTAGGCAGTTTGTTCTCAGGACTTTACACCATTTTAATCAAGAAGAGGGACAAAAAGCTCTTTGTGCTAGCTAGCACGCTAACTGTCAGTTAAGTCGCTCGTTAGCTAGGTTGTCGACGGCACAGTTTATTCAAAAGGCGTATTTATGCTATCAGTTCCTGTCTCACAACTGTCTGTAATCCATTACTCTTTCGTGGAGCAGTTTACACTCCAACAGAGGAGGTTAAATTAAAGTGGATGGAGCAACACAGATAATAAGCTACGTCAGCTTCCTCCATTTTGGACTCTTAGGCTCTCCGTTCCCTCGAAGGTCAGCAACATGGTTTGCTATTGGTCAATGGCCAGAATATGCATGTTAAAGTTCACCAAAGTGTAACCCAAGGTGAAAGATTTGTGTGGATTTACTTTACATTACTTCAAAATGAACTGATTTTGCCGTTTTACGTGCTGGTGTGACCGGGCCTTTAGAGTATGCAAAAAGCCGTCACCCGCTGTCGCAGGTCAGCTTATTCGTCCCATATTATTCCATATAAAGTTTACCCAGCGTGTTTGTCTACTGCGGTCAGCATGCGTCCTTTTTTTTTTTTTTGCACTCTACAGTGAGTGAATGTTGCTTTTTCATCTTTGTACAATGCATTTTAACATTTGATTTTGACATTATTTTCAACAGAGCGTGAAGTTTGAAGTTTGAACTGTACATTTGGCTGGCTTTCTAGAAAACAGAGGAGGGCTGAGATGGCTGCTCCGCCACGCTGATATGCTGAAATGTTCTCAGACTCAGACTGAGCCTTGGTGTCCAACATACTGTAGCATCAGACGAGTCTCTCCACACAGCAACCTGCCATCTTTAAAGCCAGAGTGGAGACCCTGTAGCCAGTAGGGACTGTCAAATGTTTAGAGGGAGACAAGGTCTTCTGCATATTGTTAAAATCAGTTTAAGTTGAGGATTTGAGGATCCACTTTCTGTTCTTCAAGGGCCAAGACCAAACATGCTCCTTCTGTCGTCTCGCATTAGGTTTTATAGTTTGTATTGAGGTTGTTAGTGTTTGTATAATGTCACTAAAGCCTTCATAGAAATCACAGGACCTGCTGATGTGTCCTCATGTCCTATGGAGGCGCCACAGTCCTTCTTTTTTTCTGGGTTTTCTGGATCAGTATGCCACTTCCTCTTCACCTCACTCGCTGCAGGTGAACTATTTACAAAGACCAGGGGGAAAGATACAAACAGGATGAGGAGTGATGAGCTGGAGTGGAGAAACAACTGGTCGCACTGGATTGGGGATGAGGATCAGAGCGAGGATCCTCCCTAGGACGGAATCATACAAAGGGCGTCATGACCGTGGAGGAGTGGCGGAGTCCCTGGATGGCGGCATAGGGCCCCTGTTGGAAGTAGTGGTGGTAGCGGGGCATGTGGAAGGAAGGGAAGGACGGCCCGCTGCTCTGCATGGTTCCAGCCAGAGCGGTGGGCGTCAGCGGCATGCCCAGCCGGCTGTAGGGGGGCAGGGAGCCCTGGATGGGGTGGGGCAGGGAGGTGGTGCCGGTGCCCATGGCCGACAGGGACTGTGGGTGCTGGAAGCCCGAGAAGCCCGAAGTGGTGGTGACCCAGGAGCTCAGGGAGAGGTTGTCTGAGGCGGTGAACGCCGAGCCTGCAGAAGACACAGTGTAGACGTAAATATTTGGGTGATACAGACTTAGGTTGAAGGATAAAACTGGAAATATTCTTTATTTTACTTGTTGTCAACAAATCCAATAAAAAGACCAAAACAAACTTCCTCTTCCTCTGTGCCACAGAGCTCCATTGTTGTCCAAAAACACAGACTCTCCAGTTTATTTTGAGTCAGTCCCACATACACTGTCCTGCTGCTGGAAAAACTCGACAGAGCACCAAATGTGTATTAATCCGCAGCTGAAAATAGTTCCCAACAAATGCACTATTTCCTTCTGTTTGAGAATGGGTTGCTAAAAACTACAGTGCCCAGCTGTTTTAGGAAATTACTGAGGCTTTTTTTAAAAAGAGAAATATATTTGTAGCCTGTATTTAAAGATCTTAAGATTGTTGGTTTTGGTCTTTTCATTGGATTTGTTGACAACAAGAAAAATACAGAATAACACCGGCCTTATCCTACATTAAGTTCTTATGTTGTTCTTTTGGCAGGATCCCTTTTATCTCCTGCGTCTGTGCTGACATGATCCGTTATCACTCACCTCTGGCATGTGCGGCGTGTCCGTCCTCGCTCAGGTTCTCCTCGTCGCCGGTGTAGGTTCGGATCGGCGACCGGGCGTACGAGTGCTTGTGGATCAGATTCTCAACACTTTCCCTGCAGCAAAAGCCGAAGAGAGAGCCCCAAAATAAATCTCTTTTTTTTCATTTTAGATTTTTGTTTTGTGGAGTTGCACCCCAACATAAAAACAGTACACACACTTTAACTTGTCCATCAGAATATTTGCAACCAGCACTTAATATAACAAACACTAAACACTTTTCATTTCAAACATTTTCTTGTTTCTTGCAGTTCCAGTGTTACACTGAAATTCTGTCACTTTTACCTTTATCTACCCATGAAAGCCTCATTTAGATAAAAAATGTATTTTTCAAGAGTGTCCTGGCCAAGATAGGCAGCAACAATGACTGACAACGTAACACCAATAACACAAAACATCTCTATGTCACAAGATCCAAATTAAACAAATAAAAACAGAAAGATCATAAATAAAATAGACTTTTTCCCCCTATGGTGACATATTTTAATGGATGTTGGCAAAAATTGTGACCCTTACTTTGTTTTGAAAAATCTATATGCTTTTCCATCATTTTAAACACATTTATATTTTTAAAAACATGTTTAAAATATTTAAAAATGTGTTTTAAACACATTACATTGACTCCCATATTTTGTATGAAGCCTCACTCATCAATAACATTTCAATCTTTTTTAATAGTTAACACTTTAGTGTCACAAAATCTGACGGGTCACAGATTTCAGTGCAACACCAGTATTTCGTTCTGTTACTAACTGCGTCTCTGTTTGCATATTTCTTTGCTCCATGTGATATTTCTTTGTTTACACATCTGAAAATGTGTGTGTCCACTCTGTGTGTAGTTGTTGTCATGTTTGTGTAGACTGTGCATGTAAATTTCAGGCGTGTGTGCGTTTGTGTGTGTATGTTCACTATCCCACAAAGTGCATTAGCTCATTTGAGTCTTGTCAGATAGCACTTCTCAAACACAGTGACACAAATTGTTGGGGGAGGTAGTGAGCATGTGTGTGTGTGTGTGTGTGTGTTTGTGTGTGTGTGTGTGTGTGTGTGTGTGGGTGGACAGGCAAGTGGTCTGCATCATGAGAGCCATGCGTCCACATTAGTAGCCCCCACCTCTGCAGCCCCCGTCCCTCCAATTAGGTTAGGAAAGTGCAATATCTGTCAGCAGAGGAGTACAAATGTGTGTGTTTTTATCAGCGTCGGGGCCCTCCGGCACAGAGGCCGCAGCAAACTCCCACAATGCACGGCAGCGCAGGAGGGAGGCGAGGGAGGGGGGGGAGGCGGGGCATGCTGGTTTCAATCAGTCACTGCAGCCAATTGAATTACAGTGTGTTTTAGTGCAGTGGCCGACTCCAGACTAATGTGATTTCTGCAGCTCCCCGAAGATCAATTGATCAGGTCTAATTCACAGCCCTCAAAAAGAGAGAGACAGAGAAGAAGAAGAAGGGGGGGGGGGTGTCTGGCTGTGTTTCGCCTGTCTCTGGTTTGGGATGTCTGATTGAGGGAAATGGGCAGATGGTTTGATTTTGTCAGCTGATTTTGGCCGTAGTGCCGGAATCAGGAATTACGAGAAGTGTGTGTTTTGGCAGCGTCCATAAAAATCCTTTGGATGGGGATTTGTAACTGTAAGTGTGTGTGTGTGTGTGTGTGTGTGTGTGTGTGTGTGTGTGAGGCATGTGTCTTATGCACAATATGGTACAATACATAAAACTGCAAGAATAAAATAGAGAGCAAAACTACAGTATAGGGGAAATGAAAGAAACAAGTAAAGAATGAAAGAAAAATGTAGAGACAATTAAAAAAGAAGGAAACACAAGAAGTCGGAAAGACTAGAAAAATAATAAAAACAAATGAAAGGACAAAAGGGAAGAGGATAAAAGAAAAAACAAGAGAAAGAGAGAGATAATAGGGAAAGGGTGAAAGAAAGAAAGACAACAGAGGAAAAAATAAGTAGGAAAATAAGATAGGAAGGAAAGACAGAAAGAAAAATGACAAAGAAAGAATGAAAGACAGCAAGAAAAACCAAGACAGAAAGGGAAACAAAAAAGGATGACTAGAACTAGAGAAAGAAGAAAGGGAAAAAAGAAAAGACAGAAAGAAGACAAGAAAGATGAGAAGGAAAGATGTAAAGAAGGATAAACAAGAAAGAAAAGACTGGGTACAAGAGAAGCAGGATAAGAAAGACAAGAAATAGAAGAAGGAAAGAAAAAGAGAAATACAAGAAAGGAAATAAGGAAGAAGCAAATAGGAACATAGATATAAATATTTATAACTATGAATAGCAAGACTAGAAGGCTAAAATGAAAGAAAGAGGAAAAGACAAGAAGGAAAGATGTGAAGAAAGAAAATAAAGAGGGAAGGAAATACAAAGGAGAAAATGGTGAAAGAAAGACGGAAATACAATCAAGGAAGGAAAAAAGAAAGAAAGACGGACAGATGATAAAGCTTGCTACATGGATTATCTGTTTCATTCTGACCCAAACAGACAGAAATAAACAGTCTGTATTTCCTAATGAGCAGCAGGATATCTAACACTCCTCCCTCCTTGTGTATCTTATCGACGGTAAACAAACAGTGCAGGACCCAGAATCCCCTGTACCTCTCCATATCTGTCAGCCGCGAGGAGTCCCGGAAGCCTTTGGCGAACGGGTTGCTGTCGATCTTCAGTTTGGTGATCTGGAAAACACAGCAGGAGAGCGAAAAACCTTTTTTATTTTTTATTTACAGCCGTTTCTCCATCTGTTTCTGTCTGTTCTCCCTCTTCTGCCTCAACATGCTCCCTCCTGCAGCCTGGATCTCTCCTCTGTAATGTTCCCACGACACTACAAACACAACAGAGCTCAAGGCTTTAAAGCTATTCATATTTATTAATAGGAACGTCCCAATCAAGTTTTTTGTTTGGCCCTGATCCCGATCCAAGTCCTTTAATATTGGGTGTCTGACACATTGAAAGAACAGCTACTAAATCTGACACACCTTATTTTTCACAAGCTATCTGATCCAAATACTGAAGGTCCTGATTCAAAACTATTACATTTAGAAGCTTAAATTATTGATATGATATGAATGAAAGTTTTGAAATTGACAAGAAGCGATCAGCAACAGGCGAGACGTCTCACTCTGTTGGATTTTGACCGGCTTTATTTTAGCCATCCATTAAAATGAGACTGTCTTGGGACATCTCTATTTATTAATGAGCTATTAATTGCTGTTATGATGAGGTAACCGTAAGGTGCCCTTTTGTAAATCCTCATTTGTAGAGACGTCTCTCGCTGTTCAGGTCCACATCAGGACTCAGGTTGAAACAGTTTTAGAGAGGCATCAGTCACAAATGATCTGCTTCTTGTCAATGAGCTTTACAGTGATTTTATTGTATCATTGTTTGTGTTTTGTGCTGTTCAGTTTTCGATGTAATTTCATGTTTAGTAGCTGTTCTGCAGCTTTCCCATCGTATCACATGATCTTCTTCAGGTCAAGGACAAACTTTTAATCTCAACTTTTAAGCCGACGTAAATGAGAAGTCTGCACATCCATGTCAACTGGGCAACTGGGGATTGTGTGATACGATCAAAAGCTCCAGAACAGCTACTAAATGGAGCTTGTAGCTATATTATTGCTTTAAAATGTCATGGGAACCAACCAACAGCAGAGTTTGGCAGTTAATCCAAAGAAGAAGAAGAAGAAACATGTGGCCCATAAAGCCCAATGGCCCGCGTCCGCCGTCAATCACTCACCAGCTGGTTCTGATAGGCCGTGACGGCGGTGAAGACGGTCTCGACGAAGACGAAGGTGCGGAACTCCTCAGACTTGAGGTTGAGCAGCGAGGCGGTGTGGTCCTTCTTCTTGATGATGTGGACCCGCGGCTGGTACTTGTGCATGGAGTTGAGGATGATCTGCAGGGAACGATCAATGAGACATGGTAAATGTACAGGTTCAACAGTCAGACTGTCAGGGACAACCGACAGACTGAAATGACAAACAGTCTAACCAGCGTAAATACATCAGGATCAGGGTCAGGTCTGGTCTGGTCTACTGGTTTCATTTTCATAGCTGCAAACTCAAGTGGGTAGAAAAAGGTGACACACCAAATGTGTTTTAATCTGCGGCTGAAAAAAAGTCCCCAAGATATTCACTATTTCACCCTGTTTGCATAAAGCTTGCTAGTTTTACTCCAAAGTGTGTTCCACATAATCTTCCATAATAATTAGAGTAAAATCAACTGCGCTATACTTTTGCATTTATTAGATATATTTAAAACATAAGCCTTAGCTCATGAAGCCAACATGGAAGAGAGTGCTCCAAAATTATGGTAAAACTCCATCTGCTGATGAAGATGGTGTGATATGATCGAAAGCTCCAGAGCAGCTACTAAATGAACCTTGAGTTGAGATTGTTTTCTGAATTTGCTTAAAAACTTTTAAAAGTTTGGTCCAGAACTTATCATTCTATTCCTGATAGTTTTTATTTTATATATACATACATTTATTAAAACGTTGTCAATAAACAAACAAAAAACAAACATAATATGATAATAAAATACAAATAAATAAATCTATAAATAGATAAATCTATCACAGTAACATAGAAACATTTGTGAAATGGTAAATTAGAGAGCATAGCATGATGTTTCTTCTCTGCTCCTGACTTTGTGCGGCTGAACTGAAAATATCCAAACAAATATCCAACAGATCCAACTGACCGACTTTTTTAACTGACGGATTAAAAAAAAAAAGGAGAGAGGAAGAAAAAACACCTGAGCTTGTAAAATGACAGAGAAAGATGAGGATGCAGCACAGAGAGATGAAGAATAAAAAGACGGAGGGAGGAACGGGGTGAATATATATATATATATATATATATATATATATATATATATAGAGAGAGAGAGAGAGAGAGAGAGGAGTGTGAACAGGTGTTAACACTGCAGCAGCTGCAGGTGAGAGTGATCCTCCAAAATCCGGCTGCAGCCCAGGAAACAGTTTATTATTTCAGTTGATAAAGCAAAAAAAAAAAGAAAGTTCTGAAAAGTGTCTCTCCTTCATCTTAGTCAAAAAATTCAACTGCTCGTTTTTCTGAATGGTATTACACATTTTAGGATATTTTTGGGTGTATTTATTCTGGATACATTAATGATTTATTTTGTATTTTTTGTATTTTTGTATTTAAAATGTGCGATAGAGTACACATTTATTTCATTTCAATTATTAATTCATTCATTTATATAGAACGTCTGTCAGTGCGATAAAAATAATAATAACTGTCATCTCTGTATTGTTGTGCCGCAAAAATTGAATTATATTTTTCAAAATTTCAAGGCTTCTGCAGCTCTGATTCTTAAACAAACAAAACAAAAAATAAATAAAACAAATGTCTGTCTGGTCAAATAATGGGAAATGTTAGTTCAGTATTTGATTTATATTTTAATAATTGAGGAGTTTTGTTTTTCAAAATGCTAACATTCATTTAATGGGGGAAAACACTACCTTGCTCCTTAAAATACAGATGTTCATGACCTCATGACCATGATCTCTTTTTGGTATAAATACATGATTTCTTCTTAAAACAAGCAGCTTTAGTATTTATTAATTTTAGCATAATCCAAAACCTGCTACATGTTTTTATACAACTTCACTATAGGAATTACTATCAATCAAAAAAAAAAAAAAAAGAAAGAAGAATATAGAATAAAAGAGTATCTGCAAGTAAAATTAATAAAAGGGATATACAGCATTTTTGGTTTTATGTGCTCATGCTGTATATTTGTTTTGGTTACTTCCATGTAAACAGTGTAAGGAAGCTATTTTTGGACTGGTAAAAAAAAAGCAGACTACCACACACTCACACACACACACACACACACACACTTCCTTCAAGATAATAACCTCGTTTCCCAGATTGTGTCTTACTTCTGGCTAATTAATGGATAAACGTTAAATGTTTTTTCGGTTCTGCTCCCTACTTGTGCTTGGCATGACGCCTTCAGTGAAAGGAGGATTAAAAGAGTAATTTGCTCCTGTCAGGCGAGTAATTATAATGTCACACATCGGCCTATAAACCTGACAGAGAGACAAGGCTTTTTCATGACTTTCTAACTGTAGAATCAACTTTTTAAATGTTTTACATGCATTTTGGTCGGCAGAAGACAAAGTCAAACTTAACATTTGGCTAACGTTGGTCATTTTAGATGCAGTTTTATAAGTTACGCCATTTAATATTGTTAGCAGGCCAAAGCGAATTGCCTTTTTGGTATATGGGAAGATAGACTTCTTTTATGTATGACTTATAGCTTCATAAACTTTGCTTTGAGTCTGTTTTTTTCACCTGAAATGTAGCTTAACGTGGGCTATTTTGACAGTGTTTCGTAATAGCAAAGCTTCTGTAAGCGTTACTAAATAATGTGGGGTAATACGTGACGTGTTTTTTTATCTCTCGAGACAAAAGAGGAATAAAGTAACAAGTGCTCACATGTCCGTGTTGGTCCAGTTCGTTGTTTGTCAGTTTGACTTTCTCGAAGGAAACCATTTGCTTCATCAGCTGCTCTCCGGTGAACGGTGAGTCCGGGTGGACGTACAACCTGCAGGAGAAGAAGAACAGCTGTGATTGGCTGAGAGGCGTTCGAAGCGAACGTTCGATACCCAATCAACTCACAGCTGCGAACAACGCTAACTGGAAAAATGACAAGTCGCTTAGCAACCGCGTTCTATCTCCCTGTGAATTAACGGGTGAAAGCTGTGGAGTGAAAAAAGCTGGTTCAGGGGCTTTTTAATGGTTTTTGAGCGTGTTTCAATGTTGTAGAGCAAGACAAGAACAAGAAAAAAAGTTATTTGAGAAGGAATCATTTTCTAACCAACAAATTGCATTCATAAATTAATTATGTCTTTGTCACTTTGCGTGTGGTGATTTACATTGAACATTTAACCAAAAAAAGGCATCATTGCCTAAACAATATTTGATCTACATAGGCTATTGCTACTCCTCAGTCATTGCTCCACTTTGTCTCCCCAAAAATGTGTTCGATTAAATTAAGCATCTTTGGAGCTTTGTTAATGCTGGGAATTGTAGTTTAGACGTAATGCATGCAGGGCCTTAGGCAGGATTTTCGAAATACTGAAGTCATGAGTCCAAGTACCTTAATATAACCCCACCCAGACACAAAAATGCAGTCTCCTTGTTTTTTTCTTTTCTTTGTAGGCTAACGTTTATTTTCCAACATGAAGCCAGGAATAGCATTTTGTTTGAGAAATAGTAACTCCTTATTTATTTACTTATTTTTGTTGGACTAAAAGGTGGTCAAATATGAGTGCATTGGGTCTAAAAATACTGGAATAAGCACATAAAATAATAATTTAGTGTTGAATGTAAACTTCCCACAGGTAGCTAACCCCCCCCCGAGGAGATGACTTCATGTCGTTGCCTGGATGCATGGCATAGTGAGTGACGCTAAAAAACACGGCTTCAGCTGGTCCATTGCTTGAATTGACATCTTCATAACATCAATCAGCGTGGTATGAACGTTCCCAGATGCTTCCTGGTAAAGATTCAATTATTTCATTCGTCTCAAAAGTTTAATTTAAAAAAGAAAAAGAAAAATCCCATAGGCCTATAACCTCACATTTTCACAACAGTGAGACGTGAAGGTGAGACTCGTTCGTTTGCCAGCACACATCTTTAACACCGATAAAGTAATCCAGCCGTCTGTCAGGTAACATATAAATACAAAATACAGGAGTGCAGAATCAATAAGGTCCTTCTGTTCAGAAACATCAAACAGCCTTGATCCTTCCATTAAAATAAGACGTGTTTCAGCTATTGTTCACACAGTTGTCACTATTATTCAGGTTAGAGGAAGCGTTGGCGCTCATATTAAAACAGCTTTTGAATGTTGGATCATCACTCAACTCATCACTGTATTTATGTGTGTTAACTGGATGGACCTCATCGAAAATACGGAGGACGATTCAATGTGTTTGCCTCATTTGAATTTGAATTTTGAGGTTTGGAATCATTTTCTCTTGCTCTTTGCTTCCCATTACAGTGATGAAAAAAACCCTTTCAGGACTAGTAATATGTGTTCATATCACCTGTACCTGCAAGACCGTGGTCTCTCACTGAGGATCTATTGAGGTTATTGTGTTCAGGTGAGCTGTGGGAGGTGTGCAGGGTGAGTGTCTGTACCTGGCGGGCAGAGGGGGGTCGGCCTTGCCGGCCACCAGCCAGGAGGAGCGGTGGTAGGCGTACCGGTACCGCTTATTATCTACTGGGACGATGTCCATCAACACGATGTACTTAGAGTCCTGGTCCACTCCGGAGAAAGAGACCCGGATGGTGGGGAACATCCTCCTGATGGAGAAGTGACAAGTGATTATTATTATTATTATTATTGTCATATTGTAGCCTATGGGACTGTACATAACAAAAAATAATAATTAAAATAAAATAAAGACAGTAAAGTCAGCCATTTACCTTCCAGACTTGGTGATGATTAAGTGTGTTGTGTGTTGTTTTATGGCAGAATCAATCAAATCATTATTAGCCAGATATTTTTTTAGAAATACTGAGGTCATGTCGCCACCTCTCAGAAAACTCTGACCAGACACCAATAAAAAAGTTTCTAATTTTTTTAGTTTCTTGGATTTTTGACATTTTTCTTCTTCAATTATTTGCACATTTTATTTCCTAAAATGCTATTTCAATACAATTCTGGTGGGGCAATATATTTTTTTTTTTAATTATTTTTTTGGCTCATAATTAAGTCTAAAAATACTGGAATGAGCCCAATAAATACCTATATGTGTATATTTTCTTTTCAAAGCTGTAGATTGCAAACACCCTCCAGGCTGCTTACACTGCAGGACCTCATTGTCCTCAGTAGCTACAGCCGGACTTTATGTCTTGCATTTACACGTATAGGCCACGTTGTGCAGAAATATAATTTAATATAACTTTATAAAAAAAGATAATCTTATCACAGCAGTACTGAAATACTTACAAATACTACATATTTATCTAGTCTTATATATGCTTTTATTTCAGGATATATCGATTTGTTTTAATGATTTACTTATTTTAAGTGCACATCAAGCCGCTGTGGTTTGTGGCCGTAACCTATAGCTTGTTTTTTTCCACAGGACTGCAATGTCATAAAACATTAGGTAATGGTGAAGTGATCAGACGACGGCACGTGTAGGCTACGTGAACTCATCAGGTCAGGTGAGTCTGCAGTTTAATGTTTGCATCGCTGCAGATTTATTCTTAATCTTTAACTGAAGATGTGTCAGTGACCCTGAACACCACAATAGGACGATGCATGTTTTCTTTCTTTTATTTCGTTTATTTGTGATAACAGAATAAACCCCTTTAACGAAAAAAAAGCCGTTATAATACACATATTATATCACCCATAGTATCCTTACATTATCATCCGATAATCCTATGTAGCATTTATGTTATGTTCATTGATTATTATTATACAAACACATGATAATTCAAATAAAATAAAGACAGTCGACCGTTTACCTTCCAGACTTGGTGATGATCATCTCCGTGCCGAGATCGTGAAATTTGTCCCACAGCTCTTTGGTCTCCAGGCTGCACGAGATCTTCGCCATCTCCTCGCTGGGGATGCCGGGATTGGTGGGGATGAGCGGCTCCGTGCACACGGCGGGCGCGCTCCCGCTGAAGTCCCCGTGCCCGTCCAGGGAGGACAGGTCAGCCAGAGACTGCTGGTTGCAGGAGGACTTCTCCACAAATTGTTCTTTTTGATGGAAACAGAGACATAAACAGAAGTGTTTCATTGTATCTGCAGTTGTTGTCATCAGTGACAGCAGCAGCTCTGAGTCTCAAAGAGAAATACAATAATAATACGATCTAATAATACATTCTTATATTTCCTTTTATTGTTCTCATTGTTATTAGGCTACTACGTTATCCATACTGTAAGTTAAAAGTCTCCAGGCTGATGGGAAATAAAAGGGATTAACATTTTAGCTCTACATTTTATTTAAACCTATAAAACACGCTTATCGTTCAGGGGAAAGAAACCCTACAATTTCACTCAAATTATAAAAATAAAAACAAAATTAAAAAATGACTTCTGCCAGTGTTTTATTCTTTTTGTTTTTGTTTTTTTTTTACTAATTAAATTTGGCGCAGTAACCCACGTTGAGTGGATTTCAATAAAATATAAAATAAAAGAACATTCAGACTGATATTCACTGTTTGTAGAGCTCTGCTCCAGAATCCAGAGAGGTCAAGTCAAAGTGTTACCATGATCCACTTACTTTGTAATACTAACATCAGTGTGTCAACCAAACACTTCAGTCACCTTCTTTTTCTGTTTCAAATCATAATTAATAGCTTTAAAAATTAGGCTAGTAATAGTTTATTTTAACAAGACTCATGCGTAAATATAATGGGCTACTTTTACATTTATTTATGAAATTATGGGGATGTTACGGGCTTTTTTCTGTCACGTTATTTACTTCTTTATTTACTTGTAAATATTATAAAGCCTTGACCTTTCGACAGGTCACCCTAATTCATTTATTTGCCTGTTTTGTTTTCTCAGCATTTCCTCCGCATGTTGAACACAGTACTACTTTGTACTGTAGACTGTTTATTCAAGTTATATCTATTTTCTTCTCTGCTGCTGCAGTGGTCCTATTTCCTCGCGGGGAAGCTGCATCTCACTTAAATCCGTCATTAACTCTCCGGATGTTTGCGTGAAACAACTTTAACAGCTGCAATCTTCTTCAAAATTCACCTGAATTAAACTCGAGTAAAGTTTCTATTTTATTCCCCAGCCCGGCCCTCTTACATCCTTACCGAGAGGCTTGATGGTGTTCTCCTCCGTCTCCTTGTCCTTATTGGGCTTCCCGCTGGACATCAGGGCGGCTATGGAGAAGGCATTTGCCCGGGATGAGAGCTGCGGCTTCGGGGAGGACGTGTACTCCATGTCGGTGAAAAAGGCTTGGACCAAAATATTCCCCTTTAAATGAAAAAAAAAACTCCTCCAGAAACAACTCCGCCTGTTTTTGTCTCCCAGCGGAGGAAAGAAAAAACGCGCAGGAAAAATAACGCACAGTTTGTCCTCGATTTCGGTCTTTGCGCACAATCTGCTCGCTCACTCGGGATAAATACTCGCCACTTTGGAAACACTTGTCACTGCCGAGGTGACAGTCTTGCTGGATGCATGTTGAAGGAAGCAGGAGGACTGACTCCACTGACTTGAGCGCGTCCTGCGGTGCCAGATCTGAGGCCGGCTGCTCTTTGGGAAGCCTCAGTCCGATCCACCCTCCCCTTATAATTCCAGTCTGCCCTCCAATCGCTGCCTCTGCTTCCACGTCACACTACTGTCCCACAGCAGCTCTGATACCGAGCAGCCAATTAAAAAACCTGGAGCTGTCAGGGCTTTTTTTCGTGCCAAAGACCCCGGAGAGAGTGAGTGGTTGAAGAGGAATAATACGTGATGTTTTTATGACTTCATACTGTCTATACTGCGGTGGTGACAGTGGGAAATGACTAACATATGCTTAGGAAAATGTCATTCTTTGCTCTCATTGCACAATATTAAGGAGAGAAACAAAAAGTGAAGTTTATTGTAGCCCTCTCATGGACCCCCGGAGGGCCCCCAGACCACATGTTGGGAATCACAGCAGAGACGTTTGCCCAAGATGGTGCTATTTGATAATTAATGGCAGCAGTGAGGTGATGATGACAGCTTTACACACTCAAATACACACATAGTTTTGATTTTGTAAAGTCACACACAGAGACCAAGATTCAATATCAACTCTGGAATAAAAACACAAAACCTTAAACCCTAAATTTGTTTAGAAATTAAAACGTTTTAGTCAAACCGACAGTCTGGAAGTTGTTGAGTTCTGATCAAACACTGTTACTGCAGACAACATGTGTCCCAAAATATAAAACATTTTTCAACATGTAGCCTGTTCAAGGAAGTGTCCATAAAAGTAGAGACCCCTGGCCTGCCATCCAGTATTCTCTGTAACAACGACTACTCAGATGAAGCTTATATTATTTATTTTATCATTATTATTATTCACTGTGTAAAAAAAGATGCAACGTGGACATTTCTGATATTGTAAAGGTAAATTACATTGACTTACATTGTTTGCAATTTAGGCTTCTGGGCACTTGAACAAGATACTGATTGCTAACCTGTTGTATCACCTGAGCTACAGCAACTCTGTCACCCTGTTTCTAATGATTTTTGTGTCTACATAAATGTAAATGAGGTGTAAAACAAGTGTTAGCGACCAGGTGCATAGGATCAAAAACTCTTGACCGGGAAGCAAACAAACCTAACACACTGTCCATCACTTGTACTCACTTTAGGACGCCAGCAACACGTCTAAACTCTTCAAATATAAGAACAAACATGATACTGAGCTCTTCCATGTGTAAACAGTACATTTAACAATATTATAGAAAGCAGGTTCACATCACAAAGTCTTTTACTCTTCAGTCTGTCGGCCTCAGTGCACCTGTGCAGTTCAAACTCTGAATGTAAAAGTGAGTAAATTGTCTGATGTAATATTACGTTTGCAGTGTTTGTGTTCTTGTGTGGTTAAAGGCTGTGTTTTGTTATGTTTGTGAAACAGTGTACGTCTTGGGACGCAAGACAAATTTCAGAAAAATATTCTGATAATGAAGTCAAATCAATCAATAAGGCCCCTCTGATTGGCACCTATATATGTGTGGAGCTGTTTGTCTAAATTAACTTTGCCTGATGAAGGTCTGAGCACACGTCGTCCCTCTTGTGTGTGTGTGTGTGTGTGTGTGTGTGTGTGTGTGTGTGTGTGTAGTCTGTCCTCTTTGGTATCTACGGTGGAGAGGAGGTCATGTGACTCCAATTTTTTCCCCATTAAATGTTTTTTTGGGGAGTTTTTTCTTATCCGAATCGAAGGTGTCATATGCTGCACAGATTTAAAGCCCCTTGAGGCAAATGTGTGATATTGGACTACATAACTAAAACTGACTTGACTTGACTAATAAAGTGAGAACAGGTGATGGACAGCGTGCAGGATTCTTGTTTTTTGCGTCCCAGAAAAACTGATTTAAAAATGCAATACAACACACAGCTTCAAAACACAGGAGAATTGTATCAACACACGAACTAAGTAAGGTATATTGCAGGGCTGTTTTTTTTGCATTTCTTGCTTTCTGTTTTGAGTGTATTGTTGGTGTTAACATACTGAGAGAGCAGAAATGTGTGATTACCAGTTAGTGGCAGTTTCCATCTTTATTCTGCCTACACTAGTTTTAAAATTCAAATGTCTCAAGCGAGAAGCCTGTATGATGGGTCGGATCAGGATTCACCTTCTCTGGGCTTGTTTTACATGAACAGACTGAGACCGAGCACACTGAGTGACTCTCCATTCATTCTGCTTTTTGCCCTCATTATGTGATATGAGGTGTGTGTGTGTGTGTGTGTGTGTGTGTGTGTGTGTGAGAGAGACCCTCAGCTACTGTGAGAAATGCCTTTACAACACACACACAGAACACACACAGGAAACTTATTGAGTGCAGGAGCAGCAGTCTTGGGTTAATCCGTTCTGTGACACACACCAGTGAGCGCCTAATCTTTAACACAGACACACACACACACACACACACACACACACACACACACACACAGCTCTCATGTGACAACAGGAAATGCACATTATTTTTATGAGGCCTAATAATTGCCAGTAATAATTGCTCTAATAGTAGCAGCCCAGTTTTTAGTTTTAACGGCCTGCAGTCTATACTGTACTGTACGCCTTCTACTGTTATCATCTTATTACTGTCTTTGGTCACTCATTCAATTTTATATCAAAGAACAAAGCCTTCAAGACTGATTAAAGAAATCTTTTTTATTTTATTTTCCTTGCTTTTAACTTGATAGGAGCTGAATCCGGTCTAGACGCCACCTAAGACTTTTAGAGTCTTCCTATCAAGACTAAATGTTTTTTCTTCCTCAACACCACTGATATGGATTCCTTGGTTTACAACAGCCAATCAGAGAGCCCACTTTCACTACAGCAGACCCCATATTAGAATTTCTTTTTTACTGTGAAGTAGAAGCTTACGAGCAGCACCTGAAGGCATCATGTTTCCAAAACGCTGACTTCAGATTTATTCCAAAGGTGTCTGTATGTGTGTGTGTGTGTGTGTGTGTGTGTGTGTGTGTGTGTGTGTGTGTGTGTGGAGAGAGACTAGGATCACCTCTCATCCTCAATGTCACTCTCTCCCCTCTCTCCGAGATGGAGAGGCTCACATAAACACACCGAGCCAGAGCTCCGCGGAGCAGCTAAACCCATTAGGAGACTCCTGAATGCAAATCCGCTGCTGCAGATATTTAATAAGAGACCTGTGCTGGCAAATTAGATTACCTCGCAATTGCCAGCGGATAATGTGCTAAAAGCTTTCCCACTTAAGCGTTACTCCTTACTGAATATTATTCACACTTTGAGGGGCCAGTGCAGCCTTAAAGAAACAGCTGGCCGGACAAACAGATGGTGGTTAGCCTTGATGCCTTTCACAGCTGAATACAGGATGGATGAGTCAGAGATAAAACTGGAAAACTGAGGAGTGATAGATGACTAATCAATGACTGTGTTTACATGCACACTAATTTTCCACTATTATTCAGAATATGACAATATTCTGTATTAGATACGGGTCGTGTAAACAGCATATTTGGTTTGGATATTCCAAATTAGGCCTTATTCCGGTTAAGACACATGGAATATGCCGATATTCTGGTTTTAGGAGCATTCTTTGGACATGTATACAGCACATTCACAATATGTGTCTCAACTGGGGTTTTTACCGCAGTTTGCGACACACGGCCTCTCACCTGTTTACGGTCAGCTGTGTGTTGGAAACAAACCAACTAGCCAACAGTTTGCAGGGCTGGGGTAGAGACGCGTGCACAAAAGAAAAGCCCACATTTCTGGTCATAAAGGAGAAACACAGCTACTTTTAAACATCATGAAAGACTTGGAGATCAGCAGGTTTTTGGATATGTGTGCAGATATCGCAACACCGACCTTTTCAAGAAGGTGGATGAACGAATGAAAGAGGGAGGCTGCGTTGGTATGGTCAAACAAACCGGTGGAAAACTGTGAAAAAATTGTATTTTGATGCAAAGAAGCAAAATGGCTCAAGTGGCTCCAGACGTTCCACTTTTCCATATTTTGACATACGTCATTACGTTAATCTGAGTACAAACACCTCATGTAAACGGAAATATTAGTGGAACATTCATTTTCAGAGCCAACTGACTCAAAAACATGGGTGAGATTGAGAAGAGTTGTAGGTTTTCAGGGATGAATAACCACTGGATAAGTTGACCCATATACACTTTATCCTTATGCCTTTATAATATTAGTGTCCAAACCTACTAATATGTTTCAGTTTCCCTAAATGAATCAACCACAGTTTAAACAACATTTAAGAATTTTCTAAATCTTTCTTTAGCACCTTTTAAACTGTCCTCAGCTCACATGCATGGTCCATCCTTATTTTCAGGACAAACTCATCTAAAGGTCTGACATCTCACGTTCTCCATTTAACAAAGTATGAAGCTGCCAGGAACCCAACGTGCGAGAAAAATTACACAGGGGCCTTTAAAAATGTACACATCTTTAGTGATAATCACTCACAATATATTGTTAAAGTGTTAAAGGTTGTAAAAAAATATATATATTGTTTCACTATTTATACAACAGAAAAATGTAAGAAATAAAACTCTAATACAGTATATTTACATGTCAGGTGATTTTATCTCAAAATATTTAATTGAAAGTCTACGTACGCCTGTAAATTGGTTTTCTCAGCTTGTCTCTACATGATATATAAATAAAAACATGCTCAGTTCACCAATGAATAGACACTTCAGTTAATGTATATATTTAAATAATTCATTTCCTTGTCTTTAATAATAATAATAATAATAATAATATGTTCTATTTTTATGAATTTCTTTTTTGTAAGAATAAAGTTTCATTTAAATACGTTTTCTAAATTTCTGAGTGGCTTTTAAAGATGACAGCAGAGTGTCATGAGGATGAGACGATTGAAGCCAAAAAATCCCCTCAAAAAGATGAATGCTGAAAGAAATGCTGCTGTTTCATCAACAATTCAAATTTTACATTTAGAAATGTGAACGTTATCTGCAATTTATACACACAAAATACTGATTGGGCCTTTAACATTTTACTGGTGAATGTTTGTTTTAAAGGAAAAGGCAGCGCCAAATGTCAGTCTTTAGTCCTGTGTTACATCTTGAAGTATTATTTCAAGTATTATTTCTCTTACTGTACATCAGAAAAATAATTACTGTATGACAATCAGTTAAGATAACTCCACTTGTTCCTGGTTTAATTGGAATAAATGTTGCAGATTGAGGCAGATAGTATAAGGGAAAAAAGACATCGGCATTAAGGAAACAGATTTTACAGATTTTTGTAATGAATTTTTGCCAAATCACAAGTGACAAAAAATTGATTTGTTCAGACAGATTTTTGCAGTGTGTGATTTGCCCAGGCTGATGTGACTGAAATCTATTTACTACCTGCAAAAACATGCCTCTTTTAACAGGTCATTTAAGAAAAATAATTATTTTTTACATTGGAAACAAGTGAAAAAAATGGAATATTTTCATTCAGAGTGGATTAAATGACTTGCTACAATAGACGTGTATTTTGCAGCGTGTGGCGCTCTCCCTGCCACAGTATTGCCATCAGTATTTCGCAGCAGTAGCAGATAACAGGATAGGTGACGGCTCACCACGCTGAGAGCCTACACGCTGCAGCACTCAGGGATATGACGCCGAAACCATCTGAACAATTATTCCTCGGGATAAATGGCCGCAGCGTGAAAAGGTCAGCAACAAACGACAGCCAATTCCCCGCAGAGTGGAATCCGAGGAAAAATAATCGCCCCGTGATTGAATTGAATCCTGGGACATTTGAGCCACAGTAATGAAATGGCTGTTGTTGTGACCCGACCTTTTCACCTCCCTGACGATTTTTAACCAGATTACAGAGCAGGCGGCAGGGGCGACTATTTGCCTACAGGAATACATTTAATATATGTGCATAGGTTTGTTTTGTCAATGTAAATCCCCATTATCACAGATACTTCTGCATATTACATGTCAGCGATCACCTGCGGGGCCGACGGGGGCCACGGAGGGGTTTCATCTGAGATTTATGACTACAGTTATGATCGCAGTTTAATGGCCGCTCTTTAAAACAAGTTTTTAGCCACATTAGCAGCTAACGGAAATGTCTGTCTGTCGTTGGCTGGTCCACCACTTTTCTGTAGACTGAAATCTCAACAACTATTGGATGGATTGCCTTGAAATTTTCTACAGATATTCATGTATCCCAGAGAAAGAATTTGAAAGACTTTGGTGATCCCACTGACTTTTCCTGTAGCGCCACCATCAGGTCAAAGTTTTCACATATCCTGTTAAATATCTCAACATCTACCACCTACATTTTGTACAGGCAGTGCTAAGATGTGCGCTAATAAGAGTAGGTTGTGTTATTTATTCCATCCTGCCGGCACAATAGATCTGTAGTCCTAGTGGTGCAGCCAAGGCGTCTGTGGGCTGTTATGTTAGCATAGGGAGCACATGTCGGTATAGCATTTTTGCTAACAAAAGTCATTTTGGATCATTTCAGTATGCATACTGTCATCATTTTATTCATCAGTTTATTTTATCACAACCTCACCAAAACCAGCCTGAGCTGATTGTTGGTGTGATGTAAACTACAAACAAAAGATACACCGGGTGAAGATTACTCCGGCCTCCGTGTGTTCTCCTTCCACCACAGCAATATTTTGGTTTACAACAAAGCTAACGACATTCCCATCAGCCTCAGCTGTATGTTGTGTGTAGTGTTAAACACCAAATGTTAGCATGCTAACACGCTAAACTAAGATAGTGAACATGGTAAACATTATACCTGCTAAACATCAGCATGTTAGCATCGTCATTGTGAGCTTTGCAGATTTTTCACATTAAGAGCCTACCAATAGAGTTGCAGAGGAAAGACAGTTGAGCAGCCATACGTCCACACATTTTCAAATTTATTGACTTTGGAGATTGTTTTCAAAAAGCTCCAAATGGACAAGATAAGATTATTCTAATATAGCCCTTTTAGTGTGGACATGCCCTAAAATATGAATATTTATCAAAGTAAAGATGAAGTGTTTTGCATCTTTGCTACATAACTCAAATTTTAAAACAGTTTCTGACCTGAATTCTTATTGTTAATGGGAGCTAGCAGCTACAAGATTGATGTACGACAATAAAAAAATAGACGTGCAGAGAAGCAGTAGGGATGTTTTTCTTTTATTTCAGAAACAGATCATATCAGATCACACGTTAGCTGACATAACGAAGCTTTGATCTGAAGCATGTCTTCCCCAACGTGGACTTTTATTCACCTGCTGTTGACTGCAGTGAATCAGCCCTCAACACACACACACACACACACACACACACTCCCACCCCTCCAGATCTTGAGGCATGCAGTGGTCGGTCTGTTGCCTCCGTTCATATGACTAATTAGACCAGCTTCACACTGCGCCGTTCCTTTTGATGCTGATCCCTGGTGCTAATTGCTGCGTCAGTCCCGGGCCACAGCCAGGTTAAGTTCAAATGCAGGACCGACGTCTCCTCCACTCACCCCCACGCTCTCACCCACCCCACCGCCAGACCCCCGTCCACCTCTACTCATCTCCCCCATGAAGAGCCTTAACAAACAGGTTGGTCACAAAATGCTTTACAGAGCAGCTAAGGACGGAAAAACTGATGAAAACAGAGTGCACTCACTCCGCTTATTGGTCAGATGTGTCTGGGGCAGGAGCAAGAAAGTAAATACATGAAGAAGATCCTGTGTCCTGGACTAGTGCATATTTCTGTGAGAGAAACATTGCTGGTTCGTTCTCTGGCTAGCTGCTACTGCCAGAAACAGTTGGCGTGCTCTGCCGCATCCCAGAATGACTTCAGATTCAAGGATCTGTTACTCAAACTGGACTTCCTGGATTGTGTCTCATCGGTGCGCCTCCACCAACACAGTTCCTCGGGTTGTTTTAACGCTGGTCTGAATGGCCGCTGAAACCACAGCGCTAAAGAGCTAAAGATAACAGTGTTACAGCTACAACTGAAAACTATGAAATCCACCCATGTTGTCTAGATTTGTTAGTGAGCCAACATTTCAAGACTTGAATGTTCACAAAAGTTAGCATTTATGAGTTCCTCGTCAAACTGTCAAACACTTCGCTGTAGCTGCAGGATCAAGTCTGTGACTTTTGGACTATAGAGCAGATTTCCTCCCCTCCCTACCTCTCCCCTCCTTCCCCCCTTAAACTCTGTTTTGCCCCAGCTCAATGGGATTACGCTGGGCCTTGGTGAAGGATAGGTCAAATGAAAAGAAAGAGGGGGAGGAGGAGGAGAGACGAGGATGTGATGGATCAGGGGACCGATGAGCCACAAACACTGCAATGCTGTGAGATGGAGGTTTGGGAGAGAGTCAAGAGAGGAGACGCCATCACACTGTCAACTGTTTTACAAAAGCACAAGATTTTAGATCAATTTCTGACCTTCCAGGCAGCCAATGGCGTCAATGCATTGCAAAAATCAACATGCAACTTGCAGTCAACACTGGACATAATCCAGGGTTTTGCAGAATCTTCAAATATCAATGTTTTTGTATAGAAATAGTGTTTTTAGGCTGTGGGGACACAGGAGTAGGTGGTAAGTCAGGAGAACGTCTTTTAAATGCAGTGTAGGCTTTATTCCATCGGAAAGTAGAATAAAGCCTTAAAATCTACCTGGCTTTTCTGGAATAAAGTCTTGTTTATAGTGCTTTGTCTTCAAACACACTGACTGTCTTGGTGTCCGTCCTCCTCATCCCTCACCCAGCCATCTGCCCTGTCTGTCTCTACACTACACGACTATCGGACATTCAGCTGGTCAAACAAGTGTTAGATCTTTAAATGGCAATGTTTGACTCCACGCTGCCTCTGAATAATTGAGGAGATGGGTGGTTAAAAAAAAAAGAAAAAAGAAGCAGATTAATGCACATCTACAGCGTCCTGAGAGAGCGTGACAGACACCGACAGCGAGAGGCTAATAACACGCTTACTGCAACACCCAAACCCTTTTCGCAGCATAGCACGGACAACCATAAGATTTTAGCGGCAGGGGGGTGGTGCTAAAAGCTAACAGTGGGATTTTAGAAATACACCCCCTCCACCCTGCGCTTCAGCCTCCTTGTACATTTCTTTAAGAAGGAGTGCTGTAATTGTGTTGTGATTCTGCAGACCGGATCGACCCTCTTGACCCCCCCGGGGAGGCTGTTTCTGAGATGTGCCAAGAGTCACATCTCTAAATATGGCCAGAGAGTGGGGTGGGGTGGTGGGGGGGGGGTCATCTCCGCATGTTAGACTGTGGACTTCACCTCCGTGTCCTTCTATTAGTTTGACCTCAACTTCAGAACTCCACACTTCAGCTCCACAGATTTTCACTTTGGCAAGGAGAGAGAAGGAGATCTGCTCACAGGAACCTTCACGCCGAGTAAAAGTCAAGGTCACTGTATAACTTATAAAGTTGTACAGAGTATTTCTTTTAACCGTGTCATTACTTTCTTTGCACCTTCAAGGTTAAGCACCTGGTCCTGAATATTTGAAAATTACACATACTGCGTTTTTGCTTTTTGAATGTCCGTTTGCCGTGTTTACTACAGTTTACTACAAGTGAAATAATCTGAAACACTTTTTAAATCAGATTATGACCTCCACATTTAGAGATACAGATTATATTAATTTGTAAGCTTTCCAAGATATTACGATGTATCACCTCCTGGAAAATGTTATTGATAGGATTTCATTTCTTACCACAATATGTCAGGTATTGGCTGCATCTTAAGGACAATTTAACTGGATATGCCTCTAATTGGTTATAAATTCAGATCTCTCCTGTGTTCTGTGATCTCTAAACTAAAAATGTCACAGCAAATGATCACATATAAGATTTTCTTCCGCTCTTCCAGGTGAAGAATAACATTTTATAATACAAACAAGAGCTCTGAGAGGATTTTGGGTGCAAATTCAGGAAATTCATCGACTGGAGAGAAATAAGAGCAGGAGTCAAATCTATCACCAGTGCAAAAATCATATCCATAGAGAGTTAAACAAGTGTTTTATGCCGTATTTACTGCAAACTTGAGGGATACATTTCTAAATCATCATGATGTGCCCAGGTAAATGTAGTCTGGTGGGAACAGGGGTTTATCTCCACAGTTTGAGCTAACTTTGATTCTATGAGCTCCAATAAAGTCCTGGACCAGAGAGGGTCGAACTCACCATCGTGAAATCTTTTTTCAGACTCATCCTTTTAGTTTCCTCTGAGTATCACAGATCTGTTATATGAGTTATATACATGGCCATGTTATTTTTACTGGGTTGATATCACAGGATTTCTGGGTATTGATGTATAAAGTTTGCAAATAGTTGCTTCATGATGTTATCTGAATTTTCCTCATGCACATTTAAGTGATCCTGTTCACCCCAGATTTAGTACAATGTACTGTTTTTAGATTTGTATCAATACATCTCTGTGCATGTGCGTGTGTGTGTGTGTGTGTGGTTGTGTGTTGGTGGGGGTAGTTGGGAGCTGCAGGCTGGATCTGAAGAGCAGAGGGATGCAGGGTGCTAACAGCCGGCGCAGCGAGGGGAGGCAAAGGCGCCGCAATGTGCAAAGAGCCCTTGTTAGTAGAAATGACTTTAACCTTTATTCACTTAAAGACCCCAACAACCCCGAGCACCCTCCCTCACCCACCACCCCCCTACCCCTCACCCCAACCCTGTCCAGGCTCTCTTCATGGTCTGCGAAGTCGCTCAGAAGACTTTTTTTCCACTCACACATACATTTGGCGCTTACAGTTTAATCCTGAGTCAGAGCGGACATTTGTGGAAAACAATAAGATGTTGATGCCCAAAATGTTCAGGTGATCTGTTTAAATCTTGAGCTCAGTCTTTTAGTTATCAACCATGCCAAAGTATTGGTTTAATTTGTTTGTTGAATTGTCAAGTCTAACTGACTAAAAATCCAAGAGGTCCACCTGAGTTAAGAGTCAGGACCAGGTTCTTATTCTGGTTGATCAAACCTCTGCTTTGGGTTGAAGTTGGGTGGAGAGTATGTGAGATTACAAAACTCACATCAGAAAGAGAAATGCTTGGTGCCAGCTAGCTGATGTAAACTGCTCACAGGGCTAGGGCTACTACTGTAGCTGGCAAGCTAACCGCGAACACGCTAGCCAGCCAGAACATGCTAGCACTAGTCAGTCAGCTTCCCGTGCAGCTAGCTTGCTAAGTGTCAGCTAGCAAGCTACTTAGCTTGGTCACAAACGGGACAATAAGTTCAAAGAAGTTTATTGAAAAGACGTATTTGAACCATCGACTCCTGTCTCACAGGCTAACTGTCTGCACACCGTTCCTCTTTTGTTTGTTTGAGCAGCTAGACTTCGAGAGAGGATCGGTTAGCTAAATAAAAGTGGATCTCTCCCGCTCTCCGTTCCCTCAAAGGTCAGCACTGTCAAGACGGTTTGCTGTTGGTCAACGACACAAATTCATGCGTCGAGCTCCCAAAAGTTGAACTCGACGGAAAAGTTTTGCACCGATTTACTTTGTACCTGCTGTGACTTCATTGAAATGAATTGATTTTGCTTTTTGAAATGCTACCAGGCCTTGATAGAGGAGTAAATTGTCTTTCCTTCACAGGTGAGTGAGAGAGATGTCAATCAAGCCTAGCCTGTACCTGCCTACACAGTCCTGAGGAGAGATCCAATCAGCCAAAGTGAAACCACCTGTGTGGGTGCACCATGGGTGTGTAGCGTCCAAAATTGTAGATAACCAAGGAAATATTAAACGACCAAAGCAAGCCCGAGTTAAGTTAAAGGTGGTTGGAAAGCGAAATCAAGAGCCAAACTGGGTCAAGTACTGGACAGATTTTTTTAATTTTTCTTACATGAACTTCATACAGAAATGTAAACATCCAAATCCACAAACTCTCACCTTCTCTTACTCGCTCTCTCACACTCTCATATGGACTACGTGAGGGATAGAAAAAAAAAACTATCTATAAGCCGTAATCTTGCGGTCTCATGGCCTGTGTTCGTCTTGGCTGCTGGACGGACTGAACGCTGCTAGAAGTGGGATTAGCATCACTGCTAAAACAACACCAAGGAAACTGGAGGAGAGCCAAACTGCCACAAGAAAAGGTCTATTGTTGTCCAAGTGTTGTTATTGCCTGGTATAATCTGCGCTTAGTTACACCATAATGCATACACACACACACACACACACACACACACACACACACACACACACACACTGTTAAACACACACAGGCGCATGCACAAACACACGTAGAGACTCGACACTGTAAGCCACATAGAGCTATTTCTGCAGTTTTCACAGTTCCCATGCATTTGTTAATAATCCATACACACATGCAGATGTTGCCTCCCCCTGGGTTTTCATACAGTACACGAACCGACGAGTGATCACCTCTCCCGCTGTGTCCCAATCAATATTATCGATCCTCCTGCGTTTTAATCCTCATGTTTATCCACTCCAGGTACATAATTGCCGAATTCCCGAAAGTGTGAAAGGCATAAGGAGCCCGCCTCCTCTCACCTCCTGCAGCCGATACGTCAGACGTTTTTCGGCGCTGGTCAGGATGTGATGTGATCCGCTTTCAGTATTTGACCCCATTAAAATGGTCAGAGTTCAAGAAGAGGATTATGGCGTCTTGCCAATGACCCGTTTGAACCCTAAAGGGTGCCACAGCGGTGATTAGGGAATATTATCAAGGTGACGTGGCTGAGGCACAACAGGGGGAGAGAGAGAGAGAGGTTGTATGAGTTGCTGTATGTAGATGTTCTACATAGATGTAGATGACTCTAGGGATGGCAGTGTCAGTCTGTCCACCACTTTGGTTCAGACCGAAACATTCAGACATTCATGGATCCCAGACAATGAATCCTAAAGACTTGTGATCCTGTGACGTTTCACCTAGCGCCACCATGAGGTTGACATTTGTAGATTTGAGTGAGATGTCTCAACAACTATTGGATGGACTGCCGTGAAGTTCACTTTCCCCACAGGCCGCCATCATCAGGTCAAAATTTCAATTTGTCCAATACTTTGGTTTATGACTAAATACATGCTATAAACTAATTCCCGTCAGGCTCAGCTGTACTTGCAGCTGTTTATTGCTAATTAGCAAATGCTAAATTAAAACGCTGAGTATGGCAAACTTTAGTGTTGTCATAGTGAGCATGTTGTCGTGCTAGCGTTAGCGTTTAGCTCGAAGCACTGCTGTTCTTGAGTATGGCATTGCTGTAGACTCTTAAGCTGTGTCTCAATTCGGATTCCTCCACACACCTTCATGTAGTACACTGTGTGCTTACTTGCGTAGTGCGTGAATTTTGACAGGGTAGTGTTGTCTCAAATCGAACACGAATGTTGTGCACTTACCGGAAATGACGATCGCAACGTTTGACTTCTTCTTCTTCTTTTTAATGGCGAATTGCAGCGGGGTGCTGACCGCTGACTTCAATTCAATTTTATTAAAAATATGAAATTTAGATTTAGCTTTTCTTTACTGCCTGCAACTGCTCTCTTCCCAAATGTGTTTATAATTTGTGGGGAGAGAAAAATCTAGATATTAACAGTTACAAAAGTAATGAAAGGAACGCACAAATCAGCAAAAACCTAAAAAACAAAGGAAAATAATTGTGATACCATGTGGCAAGTATCTATAGAAGGCTGATATGAACGGTTTTCTCCAATGGCTGCTCATATTTCCAGTTAAACTGATACGATTTTCAGTAAAAAAAATCAAAAATTATTATGGAAATTATTACTGTAAAGGCCTTTTTCATTGAGGTCTCTTTGGAAGTTGAAGGCCTGTCCAGCTGAAGAGGACAGAGTCAGGGGAGCAGAGATGGAAAGACTGAGTGAGTGTGGAGGGAGGGCTGAGGGGAAGTTGATGGTCAAGTGGGTTAGGCCTCTTCCTCGTGCCTCCAGTCGAGCAGAAAATCTCAGCAAATTAGTTACTGCGACGACGGCTGGTCGGGGAGCTTTCATCCAGCGCAGCAGGGGAGCCGCCATGGGATCGGGATAAGAAACACCCCCTCATAACAACATCTTCCCTCACCCTTCTTCGCCACTGCTCCTCACCCCCTCCCCTCCTCTCCTCTCCTCTCCTCTCCTCTCCCCCCCATGAGTCACTGTCCAACCATCCATTACTGTTTCCTGGCAGCGGGGAGGAGCAGAGGGCTCGACGGCCTGTTTGGCTGTTAAACGGCTCTCCAGCATTAGCACCCCTGAAAAGGTGTCACATAAACACCAAACAGAACTGCTGCAGTCCCAAGAGAGTGGACCTGAATCTGTGTGTGTGCGTGCGCTTATATAAGTAAGTACACAAAGAACAGATACAGACATAAATGCAAACAAGGTGAACTTGAAATAATAAGCATAGCAGAAAGGGCATCCAACAGTTCTTTCTTTATTTATTAAACGGACCATGTTTCTGTCTCACAATGACCTGCCACAGGTCAACAAGTTCACTCCTCCTTTTAGGACAAAGGACATAGGACAAGTCATCTGATTGATAAGCAGCAATGGCCGCCACATGAGTTACAGACTCAGTTAGGCAGCAAGTTTATACTGCAGCAGTTCAAAGTGACATAAAAAGGTATTAAGACAATATATATATAAAAAAAACCAAGACATATAAAAAGACACATAAATAAGATTTTTAAAAGAGTGAAAAAAACTGAGTATGCTTCAAACAAAGTGCTTGTTAGGTCATATAATGGTGAATTCAGACTAAACAACATCAGCCTGATAATGGCCCGACCTGACAGATGTGGAGCGAAAATGTATTGTTTTATCCTGTGTAGCGTTTGACGCCCCTCCCACTGGCTTGGAGGCTCTCCTGGCCAACCTCAGCAGGTAAGTGGCTGACACGGGAGGATCAGCTGATCTGGTTCACCTGGGCCTTACCAGCTATAAAAGCTGGCCCATGTGCCCCCTCTGTCTCTGCCTTCCTGCAGCTGACATCCACCCTGCCCCACCTTCTTTTCAACATCTCTGCAGCACATTTCGCATTGCTGATTTCTACACCCCACTGTTCATTTGCGTTAACGTTAGTTTTAATAAATTATGTTTGTTTTAGGTAAATCTCTTGGGTGTACAACGCCTCACAACATCCCAACAAAAAGACCCTCTGCTTATAAGATGTGTTTGGTGAAGTTCAGTAGGCACTACAAATTAATTAAAGAAGAACGAATGATGATCACCCTCGGGTCAGGAGCATTAATATAACCATATTAATTACACCTGTGGTGGCAAACGTCGGCTTCTGCAGTCCTGTTTCTACAGACGGGGAAGGAAAAAGACATTCAGCATGTAAACATTTGTTGTTGCTGCTGTCAGGGTGGAACAGTACAGTTGGTCCCTGGCACCTCCTTCCTGATCACATACTGTATGTACGTCACACAAGTCGTGAAAGACAGCAAGGTATGATTGTCTGTGTGTCAATATGTCCAGCGTAGCTCCTTTAGAGGAATGTGGCGTAGTGTTTGAGGGTGTAGCAAGTGTGCGGTCAAGAGTTTGGCTGCGCTCAGAGCAGGCAGGTGCTGGAGAACGAGGCAGAGTAAAGTAAGCAGTAAAAAAACAAAAAACAAAGCTACACTTTGTCAGTAAATAAATGCTCCTCAAGACCCAGGCCAAGTTAAGTTCCCGTGTTTTGCTCGCCAACTGCTGAGTAAAAGGCGTTCGGCCCTGGAGCAGAAAGTAAAGTCTCCCCTGTTCTTCCCAACCGAAGTCTGGAAGCTGAAGCAGGAACGTTTCAGTTACATATATTAACAATTTATGCTTTTAAATGACAATTTTTTTGGAATTTGATTCACAGATATTATATTGGTTAGAAAATGATCATTTCCTGTCTGTCTATAATCCATTTGACTACAGAATTTTAGTTTTAGTTTTATTGTTGCTGCAGAAGGTGAAAACAGGACTTCCAGTGGCTTCTATTAATTAGTCTTTATGTCTTTATTCGTTCGTAGGACATTATTATTAAGCTATATTATTGTTGCTCTTTTCCACCATGGTGTTCTCTCTCTATTAGGGTCTACTGTATTTTGGATTGGGTCTAATTATCCTCTATTTGGGTCGGGACTGACTGTGTTTAGGTCCCCTTTGGATCAGGTCTCTCTTGAAAATGTATGCCTTTCGGGTTCAGGAAGGTTTTCCACGTGTCCTTTTCGGATCGGGTCCAACAATTTGAAGATGTGAAGTGTCTAACTACAGGCCCATAGAAAGATAAAAATCCTCACAGTCTGGTGGGATATGCACATGCACACTCTGTACACACTGTACTGTACATGCATGTACACACACTTTGTCTCCAACCCTCCAGAGAAACACACTAACTGCTAAAGATGGAGCGATGCCCAGTGGATGCACTGCTGCTAAAAATCTATGGAAGACTGAACATACACAGTATCACCTCTGAACGGTCGCCCATCTGCACACACACACACACACACACACACACACACACTGTAACTCAGTCTGTCTGATGACACATACACACTGTCGCACATCCCTGCAGCCCAACTCCCGACAAATAAAAATTGTGTCCATTTTGTCATTCAACGTCTCTCGGAGCTGAGGAATGAAAATCAATCATGTACGTAACAATCGTGTTTTATCAGGTTTTAAAACATGCGCGATTGATTTCTCCAGCTTCACTTCCAAAGGTACAAAGCCCGGTGAGTGTAAGAGGGGACATTTAGTAAATCAATCCCTCAAATTATTAGACATGCCTTTAAATTACTTCTTGTGCTTCCTGAAATGAATAACTTCTTGTTTTTAATCTTGTACGTTGTATTAACTCACACTACACGTTTTAATCCGCCTTTCTGCACGATATTCACGTGAAATTCAGCCAAAGTGAAGATGTAAACAAATCAACAGAAGTCGATTCTTTTTTCGGAAATTAAGTGTTGATAGCTCTGTCATTACTTTGCTGACAATTCCTCTGCACTGCCCTGAAGAAGAAGGTGTAGAATGATGGAGTGATGATAGATAGATGTGGCCAGGGACTTCTGTTTCTCTACGACCTTTGACCCCCTTTGCCCTGCCTCCCTGTCTGTAGCCACCCAGCAGCAGCAGCCTGCAGACTGGCAACCGGCAGGGCGATGGATGATGAACACTGTCCCGCACACACACACACACACACACACACACAGAGAAACACATGCACAGACACCAGGGGCAGATTTATGCAAACGTGGAGATGCAGATATAAACACACACTTGGCTTCTTGGTTCAATCTATGAGGTTGTTGGTGGTAGAGAGGTCAGGTCTAAGTGTGTGTGTGTGTGCTCAAGGATTAGCTCACAGACAGACAGCCTGTCCCTGAACCCTCAGGCCTCCCACTGTGACCTGCTGACCCCCCTGCGCAGGACCCTGGACTCTGATAAACCCTCACAGCTCCACTCTGCTGGATCACCAGAGAGGCTGATTTAAGGGTCTGATATTCAGACATTTCATGACCACCCCGTTATTCAGTCGCCTTGTTCGTCCAATAAGAGATAACAAACAATGAGGTGTCGTGATGTAAGAAAATAATAGGTGAGTCAGAGTTCAATATTTCCACAAAATAAGAGTTTAAAAGTACTAGTACCACACTGTAAAATACTCTCTGAGTAAAAGCATTAAAGTAAAAAGTAATAAATAAAAGTCTTGCATTGAAAATATAGGCAAAAGTAAAAGTATGTAAGTATAATCAGGAAATAAAGTATTAAAAGTAAAAGTACTGCAGTAGTAGTGCAGAAAAATGTCCCCTGTGACTGTTATACTATTATTTATTATATCATTAATATAAAAGCAGGATTTTACTGTTGGATTGGTTGAGGGGGGGCTCATTTTGTATTGGACTGTAACTAATGATTTATTTTCATTATGGATTAATCTGATGATTATTTTCTCCATTAATCGATTGATTGTTTGGTTTGTAAAAATTCTGAAAATAAAGAGAAATGCCGCTGTATTTACCCAGAGCCCAAACTGACACATTCACATTGTTTGTTTGTCCAACCAACAGTCCAAACCTTAACAATATTATTAATAAAACATTATTAACAATAAATTAAAATGATTAAAAATAATAAGAAGGAAAAGCAGCAAATCCTCACATCTGAGAAGCTGCAACCATGAAATGTTTCTGCATTTCTGCTTTAAAAATGTTTAAATGTTGATCAAATTAGTTACCAATTCATTTAAATCGACTAACTGATTGTATATACTGTTGGGTAGTTTAATTAATAACAAAACACATTTTATAAGCTCTTCATATGGTTTTTATGCAAAAATCTTAATTTGTAAAGTAACTAAAGCGCTCAGATAAATGTAGTGAAGTAAAAAGTACAATATTTCCCTCTGAGATGTGGTGGAGTAGAAGTATGAAGTGGCATGAAAAGAAAAGACTCAAGTAAAGTACAAGTATCTCAAATTTGTACTTATGTGCAGTACTTGAGTACATGTATTTAGTTACATTCCAGCACTGGTTGTGTATCATGGTCTGTCTCAGGTCGGTTCATAGATAAACTATCTCACAGATCCTAATAGTGGCTCTACAGTCCATTAGTGAGCCACAATTAGAGAACGTCTTAAATTAGTGAACAAGTGAACGCAACACGCCCCCCCTCCTTTATCAGCATGCTACACTGTCCAACCCCCCCACCCAGTCAGTATCCCTGCAGACTGTAGTTTAGAGGAGAAGCTGCTCTGGACGCCAAAATAATCCCAATTTCAAAATAAAAGCATTATTACTTACCTATTGAGAAAAACAGGAAAAAACATGCAAATCATTTGCAGAACCTGAAGTAGCAGTCCCAGCTGGGTCACATGAGGATCCTACATACTGTATTACGCTGATTTGGCTAATACAATATCAATAATACAATATATTTTAAAGAATCAGGTATTATATAATTGGATTCTGATACTTTCTTGTTTGGATTCAGGATTTTTCTCCAGAAAACAGTACACTGGATTTCATAAATAACAATCTCCAAAACTAGTGGAGTCACGTACATGTGAGTCTGTGATACTGTATCTCAGAGGAAAATCTCTGACACCACTGAGTCTGAACTGAATATACAGATTATACACACAATGGTAGATTTACCTGTTAGAAAGGATGGCATTAAAGGTCAATACTTTGTGTCTGATTGACATAGTGCATCATCACATGTAACGTCCGACACTCCAACAAGGCTTACTCTGATTGGCCAGACAGATGTACTGTAAATAAAACATTATAATAGCTGCAACACCAGTTGTCGTGGCTGCATCGTGTGTCTTTCTTCTGGTGATTGGACACTAACAGGCCTGATTTACCTGATGAATCAAAAGGTTCAATAATAATGGCAACAGGAATTAGGACCAAAATGCAGACAAACAGCAGGAAAGTCTTTAGAGGCAGTTTACAGAGGGGGGTGTCGAGTATTATGGAGCAGAAAGGCAGGCGTAAATGGCAGGGTTGTCTATATGAGCAGATATATAACTTAAAGAAAATAAATCAATAATGTGGTTATTTCATATATTTTTAACTTGTCTTGTCAGCAGTGTCAGGAGCTCCGTCAGGCTCTGGCTGTGGTCTTCTGAAGGACTCGGCTCCTCTGCTTGTCTTATCTGAGCGCGCTCTGAGTGGTATGTAACGCTAACAGTGACGGCCCGCTGTCCTCTCACCCTTTCCCAGGGAGGAGGGGTGGACTGGGCAGGTCTGGATCACTCTGTGTGTGTGTGTGTGTGTGTGTGTGTGCAGGCTGGAGAGTGGCGGTGCTCTGGTCCATACTGGGATGACTGGGTTGGTGTTGACAGTGCTTTGCTCTCTCCATATTTGTACATGGTTAGTGTGTCAAGATGTTGCCAAGGAGCTGAGAGATAAGGAGGGAGGTCTGGATGGTGTGTGTGTGTGTGTGTGTGTGTGTGTGTTACTATTTGTGTGTGTGTTCTCATACTCATTGTGTTTTTTTTTCCACCGTGTGACTTGTTTCCCCTCATTTGCGGATCAGAGCTCTGAACTTAAATGCAGGTTTTTCTATAAAAACGTGACGCATAAATGACTTCCTGTTTATCAGCCAATGAGACGACAGAGCTGCAGATTGTCATGGTGCGCTGTCAGCCCTGATTTCATTAGCAGGCTGGATAAGAGACATGAGGCGACGCGGAGAAAGGGAAGGGGAGAGCAAATGATTACTGGGGTAACGACAAGGGGGAGAGAAAGTACTCTGATTACTTTTTGGGAACTAAGAGACTGTGTGTCATTAGTTTTTATTTTCAACGTTTATTTGTTCTATATCATTTTTAAAATACACAGGAAACCTAAATAAATAAACATGTGGTCCAGATATTTTTATTCTCCAACAATGAGTTTCTCTTCATCCATTGTGATAGGGACATTACGAAAAGTTGTGCTTTTCAAGAACATCGGCTGACATTGTTACTGAAAATTAGGACAGTGCTGCTGTCATTCAGTCACAGGCCAATACTTGCCATCGCAAAGGTTGTGTGAGTTTACACAGAAAATGATAGGGGCATTTGTTTTATAATTGTCATATGCAGCTGGTGAGTTAGGAATTATCAAATTAGTAAATAATTAATTTATAATATAACAAGTTACTTCTGGAGGTGATTTGAAAGGAGTGAGTGGTACCAAAATATTGCATGAAAACCTCAAAAGGTAATTTGAGTGTTGTTGTATGTAAATTAAAAAAAACTAATGTATTTATTTTTTGAGATCTGATTAGACCTCTTCTCAGAGCTGTCTGTGTGTACAGACCCTCCCTCACTCTGCTGTTAGTTTTGATGCACCTGTTTGGGGGGTGACAACTTACAAATTTCACTCCCCATTTATTTCTTTCTACGTGGCACGGGGCGACATATTCGCAAACTGACCCGCCTCTTTCGCTTCATGCAGAGTTCAGTCTGATTGAACATTGACATGTGAAATCGCGAGAGACGCGGTGAGACTAAGTATTGATTGTTTATATTCTTATTTTATAACTGCATGGCGGAATAATAAAAGAAGCAGAGAAGGAGGCACGCTGCTCGGCTCCAGTGATCAGATCAATGACAGTAAAGTATTTGATAAGAAGTATAATTAACAACTTGATGGACTGCTGCTGCTGTTAGCCTGCTAGCCATGCTAGCTCCCACAGTTTTTGCTTACAACCCTACCCATGCTATTTCTTGTCCCACCTCCTTTTCATCACGTCACGCAAGGTGAAATCCAGTCTGACTGTACTTTGTCTTATTAGTGTAGTACATGCTGTTTGGTGACCTCGAACTTCAACCTGAGCAGAGGTCTTATCAGCCAGAATAAGTGAAAACACCTGTGAGAGTGTGCGGCCGTCAAACTTATATGCATTAATTAGTTAAAACAGAGCCCCAGCGTCTCTCTCACAAATGTACAGTGACTTCAGAAAAACATGTAATCTGTTTGATCTGTTTTGTTTTTAGTAGGACTCTGGGTTAGGTATCCTCTGGTTTAATATTGTTTTAATAATGCACGACCTCATGTAACTGCCATCATAGCTCCAGGTCCAATCAACTGTAAACACCTGTGCAGGTGTGCAGGGCCTTTAACGACAGTTAAGCGGCAGTCACACTGAGACCATGAACCATTGTTTTGCTGAAACTGTTTCAAATGGACCTCACAAAGACACACAAACGCTCACTCACACAATGTTCGGTTAGTAATTAGGGAATACGGGAACTGGTCTTAAATGGCGGAGATGGATTCTGGTTAACTTATTTACCCATCAGGCTCTGCTTCCCAAAGCCTCAACTCTTTCTTTTTTTTCTGTTTTTAAAAGCTTTTCGGAGTGATAAGCCTCCAGTTCTCCCCTCCCATGGGGTGGATGATGCTGTTGTCACGGCAACCCTAGGACAACCCACCACCTCCAGACACACTTCCCCTTTTGGTCCGGTGATGTCATTCAAGGCATGGAGACAGACAGGGGCCACGGCAGGACACAAGCATGCAAACACACACACATACACATACACACTTATCAGGGTTTCAGAGACATGGAGGACATCAGTGTTTTTTGGGGGGAGATGGTTGGTGGTGGAGCCGTGGTGGCACAGGAGGTGTGGGAGGGGGACTGAT
Organism: Macquaria ambigua; assembly: GCA_008360985.2. NCBI lineage: Eukaryota > Metazoa > Chordata > Actinopteri > Centrarchiformes > Percichthyidae > Macquaria > Macquaria ambigua. The sequence continues at coordinate 242,639 of VMKM01000003.1, read as the reverse complement.
AAGGGGGTCCAGAGACCATGAGTGGGGGGAGCATTCCCCTCACTGAGAGCTGACAGGACAGACAGACAGACAGACAGACAGGAGACAGTAGAAGCAGATTCTATCTGTATTCCGTAGTGTTGTGTGCTTTTCCCATTTCGACTTTTTGATACGATTCATCGCATTCAACCGCACAAGAAAAACAATATTTTGTGCAGTTGTTTTGCAATATTTAATTAGAGCAGGTGTCTTTTTTTCAGACATCTCCTGTTGGAACGAAGCTCTTAAAATCCTAATTACTGTTAACACTCAGTCGGGGTCAGCAGAGTTCAGTTATCAGCTGATAAAACTGTGTAACGCCTGTGAACAGCAGTTCCTGTAACAGACCTGCCGAAGGAGATCTGCTGTTTATCTCACTGATAGGCCAGACTCCAGGAAGAAAGTGTTGAGAACAGCAGCGTCTTATTCTGCCATTTCACACACACACACACACACACACACACACACACACACACACACACACACACACACACACACACACACACACAGAGGACAGAGTGATGCCACATGTGATGAGCAACAAGGAGGCTGCTGATTGAAAGCAGCACATCAGAGTGTCAGTGTCTGTGGTTGGTCCAGAGAACAAAGTGAACCAGACGGATTCAGAGGAAAATAAAAAATAATAGTAGTATAAAGGGGGAAAAAAGACAACTAAAAGGTTTTGTCAAAATATTTTATGTGACTGTGAACCTGGGAAAAAAACCTGCAAACATTTTTCATTTTACTTTCAATACCATTTTCAAAATAAATCAATAAATATCTATACAAACTAAGATTGAATATTGAGAAATGAGATCCTGGTATTTACTGGAAAATTCTTTCCAAAATCTACGTGCTCGCTCTGAACAAAAATGTTGATTATTAAACCTAATTTATGCAACCACACAACTTTTTAGCTGCAGCAGTTTCTTCCACATATGGTACTTTTCATGGTAAAATGGCAGCTTACGATGATTCAACAGGTGTGTTAATCAGACATCAACAGGTGGAGCATTGAATGCATAAGATCGCCTTAATTTTGAATACTACCATCCCTTAAAACACAGAAACAACACACTGAAATTCTTGTGACGCACATTGTTCCAATGAAAAACTTACTACATCTGTTTTATATTAAAGTACAACATCAGAAAATTTGGAATAAACATCATTGATGATTAATTAGTCTGCAGTTCTGTAACTCCAGGCTGAGCAGCAGAGTTTTGCTGCCCTCTCTGGTAGGTGTGGTTGGGTGTGGTCAGAAATGTGCTCTGTTGCACCTGTAATCACACCCAACAGTGATGTCACAGGATCCTGGAGTACACCTGTACTTCACCACAGCAAGGAGACAAAAGAGAGAAAAGACAAGACTTTCAGTGGGTGTTCAAATCAAACTTCATTCATGATGAGAATTCCTGGGTTTTCCTGAGGAGAAGGTGATATATTCCTGGGAAGCAGTGATTCTAAAATCAACGGAAAACATTCAACCCTAGCCAAATCCTGTCACCAGAAAGTAGCACAGCAAAATTCATCTGCAGGCCTTTGCGAAATATTTGTCAGTAGAAGCTTGGTGACACAGAGACTACTGGATACTGGCAAGCTAACCGCTAACACGTGAGCCAGCCGGGAACATGCTAGCGCTAGTCAGTCACAAAAGCTCTCTGAGCTAGCTAGCTTACTAACAGGACAATTAGTTCACACAGTTTATTCAAGAGATGTATTTGTACTTTTCAGACTGTCTTGTCTCATAACTTTCTAAGAAACCATTCGTCTTCTGTGGAGCAGTTTATACTCCGAGAGAGGAGGTTGAATAAATGGAACAACAAAGCTAATAAGCTGCGATAGCTTTTCTTATTTTGGACTCCTTAGCTCTTCATTCCCTTAAAGGTCAGCACTGACAAGACTGCTTGCTATTGGTCAACAGCGTAAAGTTGTGTGTCAAACGAATCCACTGAAATTAATTGATTTCGCCACAAGATTTTGCCGTTTGAGAGTACTGAGATTTTTTATTTTATGTGTGTTTTTGGAGGATCTAAAAACAATATCTGAACCTAGGCATCAGCTAAACGAGTAACATGAAGTGTAAAATGGGTCATGAGGTCAAAACAATGGCAGACCGATGGAGAGGGAAGTAGGAGGGACGGAGGAGAGGAAGTAAGGAGAGGAGGGGGAAAGCAGAGACAGTAGGGACTCAGTCTGTCTCTCTTGTTCTGAAGGTGGAAACAGGGTTGTGTGTTTTTCCCACACTGGTGATAGAGCTATCTGTGTCGGCCCCAGTCGTCCTGGCAGTGCCCCCCCCCCCCCCACCTCAGCCCTTACAGGCTGTCCTCAGGAGGAGCCAGCCAATAAAGATAAGCTTGACGGAGGAGCCAGCCAATAAAAGATAAGCCTCCGAGGAGCCAGCCAATAAAAGATAAGACCTGCGGCATGTCTGTGACTTCCTCACTGATCTTCCTTCGGCAGATACAAGGCTCCGCTCTGATATGGCTGGCGTCTCGCTGGCATCCAGAGAGAAACCCAACATACGCTGCTCACACAGCGGCATTCAAACCAATAACAGGACTTGTTTTGAAGCTGTCTTTCAATCCAAAATCTTCTTTTTTTTTTTTTTTTTACAACCAGGGTCTTACTTTGGTTGTTTTGGCCATCGTTCCTATCAGTTACGACAACAGCTTTATAATGGAGTCCATTAGGGCTTCAGCCATCAGATAGGCTTTTTAAACAAGTCCACTGTTCAATCATGTAAACAATTTATTTTAAAATAAAATATCAAAGTCAAATAAAATCAATATAGCCTACAATCACAAACCACAAATTTGCCTCAAAGGGCTTTAAAACCTGTACAACATACAAACCCCTGTGTCAGAAAGGAAAAAGCAGCAGTGTAGATGGTACCACCCTTGATAGACTATTGACAACAATTTTGATAATCAATTACTCCTTTAAGTAATTTATCAAAGACAGTTGCCTCTCACATGTGAGGATTTGCTGCTTTTCTCTGTTTTATTTCATTGAATGTCTTTGGGTTTATGACTGTGGGTTGGACGATATGACGGTAGAGATTTGGCAATACCGCTTCCACCGCGGGAGCTATCCCTTAGTGTCTCTGCTGTGTATTCGGGGCAGGCTGTGTCTAGCAAATCAGGGCTGGATTCTCTCGCGTAATCTCGTGAATCCAGCTGCCTCGCAAGATAACGTGATTTGGGCAGCAGGACGTGAGAGCGACAGTTGGTGGCGGTGATGAACCTCTAAGCTGATTTGCAAACCGCTGCAGAAGAAGAGAGTGACAAGAAAACACAGAGGAGGAGGAGAGTGAAATTGTAAATACAGAGCATGAAGTACTGTGTGGTTATTTTAAACCATTTCTTAATTGAATTTACAGAACAATATTGTGATATTAAATGACATATACCATGATAGAAGGTTTTGGCCACATCGCCCACTCCTAGTTGGACAAAAGCGATTTGAAACATTTTTCACAATTTTACAGACCAAGAAATAACAGATTAATCCATAAATGAACAGAATTGTTCAGTTTCAGCCCCAATAAACAGTCATTTTACATCTTCACAAGCCTGTAACAAGACACACTGTACATTACAGTAATGTAAACATATCTATCCTTCAGTACCAGCACACACAGTTCTCAGCAGGTAGAGCGGGTCGTCCACTGATTGCGGGGTTGAGGGTTCGATCCCCGGCTCCTCCTGTCCACGTGTCTAAGTGTCCCTGGGCAAGACACTGAACCCCAAACTGCCCCTGATGGTGAGACCAGCTCCATGCATGGTAGTCCACTTCCATCTGTGTGTGTGTGTGTGAACAGGTGAATGAGAAGCAAATTGTGAAGCCCTTTGGATTTATTTACCAAGACATTGGAGTTTATTGAAGCTCAGCTACTTTGGCCTTTTACTGATCACAGCGGCCTGTCTCTCCATCGCTTTATCCACTCAGCCAATCAGTATCCAGATCTCTTACATTTCCGCTCTTATTTTCCTCTTAAATGTCTGTGATGCTGAGCGGAGCAGATCACCAGGATACCCAAGATTAACCAGACGAACAACAGAAAGCGTGTCACCGTTTTTGACTTCACTTTTAGCCGTTATTTACTCCCGCTGTGACCGTGTGTCTCATCTGAATGTGGAGGCTTACCACAGGAATCTGCGGCCCGTTTGATAATCTGACAAATGTTTAATAAAGGCATTTTTCAGTGCGCTTCAATTTTTTTCTAATGGCCACTAATGGGAAGTATACATCGGACATTGGCACATGAAGACAGAGGAGACGTCTTTGAGCCAACAGAGATAAAGTGCGAGTCCTGCTCTGTCTCACACACACACACACACACACACACACCTCCCTCCACCCTAACAGCACCCTCAGCGAGCCCCCCTGTTCTCTAGTCGCTAATGACGGACAGCTGAAGGCACACTCCTGGGGCGCCAATCAAATTTGCAGGCCTGTAATTGGATTACGGCGGGCAGGGGGGAGGGCTTTTATCTCTCCCTCTCTCCCTCTCTCTTGTTTGTGCTCTTGTCTGCGGGTGAATGATGGACAAAAGAGCGGCCTGTCAACGTCAACTCGAGGCTGACAGGGGGAGTGTGTGTGTGTGTGTGTGTGTGTGTGTGTGTGCTGATTGTTTAGAGGTTTGGAGCCAGCTTCGACGGCTGCTGAGTGTATTGACATGACTTTGTATGGGTGCGTTTTGGTTTTATGCGCGTGTAATGCATCTATCTGTGTGTGTAGATCTGTTTGTAGGCATGTGTGAGTCTTTGTGGCAGTGTGTGTGTGTGTGTGTGTGTGTGTGTGTGTGTGTGTGTGTGGGTTTGAAGCAGGCAAAGAGCTAAACATCACTTAGCTCATTGCCTCGTCTCTGTTGCCTTTTCACCAGAGCTCAACACCAGAACGACACAAAGGCAGCTGTCCCCCGGCCAAGTGTCCTGAAGGAAGAAGAGAAGACGACAAATCACAGACTCAATAAAGCTAACAGCCGCTGCAGAGGCTCTGCTGAGCGAAGATGCTGCCGAAGAAGCAGGTGGGCCTTTCTCCAGAAATCCTATTTGCTTCTTGGAGAGTGGAGAGCGAGAAAAAGTGAAAGACAAGAGGAAAGCCTGCAGAGAAGTGCTCACCAAAACATACGTTTGCTTGCTGGTTTATCACTGATTGATAAAAAGGGTAAAGACCTTTGATCAAGCTATCAAAAGTATAAAAAAATGAATGCAAAATGCAATTAACAATTTACAAATCTGCAAAACATTATTGCCAAAGTTCTTTTGTTGGTTATTGCTGAAATATCTGCAACTGAAAAGGTCGAGGTTAAATTTCACCTGTGATTCTTCAACCAGACAAAACAACATTTAAAAAAATATGTGGATGCTGTTTATTTACATGCATTTATAATGATTATAATATTAATATTAAACTTTATTTCTGTAGCAAAGTTCATGCATCAAATGCAACTCAAAGTGCTTTTAAAAAAAAGAGAGCAAACAATCAGAAACATTTACAATAAAACAAGGATAAATACCATATAATAGGGTAAATTTAATTACAATAAAATAACTGGAAGATAAAAACACTTTAGGATAAAGTGTTGTTAAAAAGATGTGTCTTAAGATTTCTTTTAAAATTGTCTATAGTTGTAAAGTCCTGTATTAACCTACAACACATTATAATGAAATCAGTCAGTTTAACAAAGGAATTTAAATTGTTACCTATTTCTGTATTATTAATGTACTAACTGCGAAAATTATATTTACGTTCATTGGCTGAAATAATGCTGTATTTACACATCTAACCACAAATAAAGTAAAACTAAAACTGTGAATAAAAAAAATCTGTTCTTGTAGCAGGAACACTGTTCTTTGCAGCTGCTTCGATAGATGTTCAACTGTAAAATCTTTTTATTAGAAAAAACTATGTAATTACACAATTGTCATATCAAAATACTTCAAAAAACCTGCAGAGGAGGGTGAGTGGTCTTTGACGAGTATATCAACATTTTTATTAACTCAGAGCTTCTCTCCTCCAGATTATTGTGACAGACAAGAGGACACTGTCTAGTGAGACAGTGAGAGTAAATCAAACTGAAAATGTAAAGATGGAGGGAAAAATAGGAATCTGAAAAGTGAGGGGAGCACGTCTCCCATTGTCCACAGTGGAAAATACATATATTATGTATATGTATACATATAATAATATATATGCCAGGTGGGGAACTTTTAGAAACTTGGATTCCAGGATCCATTACAAAAAATAGCTCATGTCAAATTCACGTTTTCACGTCTGAATGTCCAAAAAGCAAATACGCCTTTATGTAGATTCATCACATAGATTTAATGTCTTACATTTCACGTGTGGAAATATGTTTTGTAAAGAATATTTGCAAAATCCTTCAATGTCTTTGTGTGAGAGTGGGTTGTTCTGAAGGACTGAAATCTAAACGGTGATAAATGATGAAAGTTCGGGTTCAAAACTGGAGCAATACTGAATTAGAAACTCTGTAACAGCTGCTGGAAACACCTGCATGTGAAAAACATGAACAAGAAAATGTTTGTATGGAGGATTTTTCCTTTAAGATTAGAAACTAAGACACATTTTAGCCTCCTATCTGCTTCCTCCTTGCACAAACACACACACACACACACACACACACACACACACTCTCTGAATGATGTTAATATTTTAACAAATGAATGCTAACCATCACGCTGGTTTTACAGCAGAGACACAGAGGAGCTAATCAGAGTAATGGCTCGATTAACTCGCCGCTGCTGACACACAGACGCACCCTGAGGCTGCTCAGACGCCACTCCTCTCAGCACTGCGTGTGTGTATGTGTGTGTGTGTGTGTGTTTGTGTTTGTGTGTGTGTGTGTGTGTGAGAGAGAGATTTTGCTGATATTTTACATGTTGAAGAAAGCTGTTACAACATGTATAACAACAGTTTGCTAAAATTTGGCAACTTTGTCAATCATATTTCCTCCAAAAATGATGCCAGTCATCTTGATAATTAAGAATTTAAAGCATGAAATAATAATAATAATATAGATATATATAATATTTAGAACTTTTCAAAACAAAGTTACAAAGTGCCTTACATGGGAAAACAAAATTAAAACAGTTTGGCACTACAATTAAAATAAATCCAGCAAATACAAGTACAGAGGATGGAATAGAATAAAATACCCAAAATACAGTAAAATAAGATAAAACCAGCAAAAATAAATATAAAACATATTGGAACGGGAAGAAATTCCTAACATTAATAAAATATATATATATATATATTTTCCTTTTAAATAAATGATTTAAAGGATGTTACTGATTCTGTCAGCCCATGGTATTGCTTATAAAGTTAGATTTAAAGCTGCACTAATCAATATTTCTATATTAACTGTTGGGATGGCCGTATAACAGCTGGACTTAAACAGCAGGAGACTTGAGACCGAGGTGAGGTTCATACCAACCAGGTGTTTATTTCACCCACAATAAATACATCCACGAACATACATCTTCACATACAAAATACTGTGGACCACAGGACGCATGTGGTCCTACCAGCCGCCCCGCTTGTTGGAAAGTGGCAGCCTTATATAGCCTGCCGCTGGCTACGCCCTCGACCACTACCACAATATAGGGACCCCAATCCCTCCTCGGACATAAAAAATACAAACAACACACCCTACATTAAAACACATGTGCACCACACTACTGTCAGATAGTGTAAATCATCTTCCTGCATATTCCTCCTTACAATATCACCACAGAAACTGAAACAGCAGATTAAAGTTCTTCCCCACCCCTACACTAATTACCATGTGGTATCTCCCGGAACCTTCAAATTGGCGCTCAGATAGCCTGGGGACTCTTTTACCCGAACACCCTGAAGAGGAGACACAACAGAGGTGAGTGACCTGAAACAATGCACACCATCCCACTGCACACTTAAACCGTGAACAGTAAATTTTAACCACAGCCTTGGCCAATGTACTACCCCATAAGCAGATTAATGCTAAGGTACACAGCTAGTCACACTAAATGTATTCCTGTCTTCAATCACGTCCAGCTGCGAGGCAACCACACCAACTGCAACACACATCACAATTTTAATAAAAGCCTTCAATCATTCAGGTGTTGTGTATTTATTTCTTGTACCCAGGACTATACACATTGTGCTACCCATACTAGTAATGAAGAGGGCCTTCATTACATTAACAATGGATAAAATGACGGTGTGTAATGTGAAAGGTGTCACTCAACAGCTCTACAGAGTGTTTTAGTGTTTATTCAAACTCACATTTTATGGATCGCAGCTTCACTGTTTTGGTTCACTCTCACGGCTCTCATCAGCAGCAGATGGATGTTTTCAGCGCCGATAAACCCGCTGAACACTACCTGCTCAGCACCAAACAGCAGACAGTTGGTGAACATAGTGCAGCGTTTAGCAGCTAAAGAGCCAGACATTTGTCTCAGGAGTTGGTGGAGATGAAAACAGAGCTAAGAGAGAGTGAATAAAAGAAAACATGACTCCAAATGAATGATAATGTTGTTCCGTATCTGCTGCATGTATAAATTGCCACAACAACTATATAAGGCGATAATATCATGATCGTTGTGTTTACAGCTTGTTATGCTGCCCCCAAGTGGCCAAAAAAAATCAATTAATGCTGCACTAAAGTCCCCCAACATTACAACCTCAGCTCATCACGCCTAAAACACGAACTTAACGTGCAAAGGCATCAGGTAATAATGATCTTTATTACTGAATGATGTCTCAGTTATTTTATTCAATTAATTATTTACAATATAAAAAATGGCAAAGGTCCATCACAAGTTACGGCACCAGAGCCTTAAAATATGTAAGCTTAAAATATTTAAGTGATTGTTATATAAAAAAGTTGCAAATCTTCACATTTTTAAAGCTATAATAATCAATGTCCTGTCAAAACTAGGTATCTCCATAATGTCAGATTTTGATGAGCTAACAGCGGCCCTGTTTTTCAGCATTGTGACAAAGCATTTTTCAGATTAGGAGTCTCAAGTAGGAGAATTTTCCTCAACCCATAAAAGGAACATTTCATCTTTCAAAATCACCAAATCACTGGATACCAACATGTTATTCTTAATTTCATACATATAATATAAAAATTGACATCAGATTTTCTAGTTTAGTTCACGGACTAATCGATTAAATCATTTCAGCACTAGCAATGTGGATGCAGTTGCTGAAATGTGGGGCCCCGGGTGACTGACAGCAGGCACGCTTGTCACCCATCATGCTGTCAGTGTCGGTCGGCTCTGGAGACGCTCCGTGTGGGAACGTTCTGGAAAAGCGCGGCGGCCCCTATCAGCGCTTTCACACCGGGTTCCTGTCACCTTCCTCAGCCGACACCACAGAAGCAGCCAGAGCCGAGAGCGTCATGGTGTGAAACAGACCCGCTAACTCATGCAGGGGGCTCCGAATCATCCAGGAAGATCTGGAAAGAGTCCCACATTACTCAGCAGTTACTGCCAGCGTGCCCTGGAGCAAACCACCCAAAGAAAATAAAAGTTTTTAACTGCCTGCTGGAGAGCGTAGATACTAAAATCACAATTATGTCCCTCACTGATCATTTGCGCTTGTATTCTTATTGTTTATGCTTTGTCTTGCAGGTGGGTTTTAACAAAGAGGCAATAAGGATTCAGGGTTTATACTTGACGCACCATAAAGATCATCATAGTGCGTTTTAATTTATAGTTAAATGTCAGATTTCATCCATTGATGGCACCACTGCAAAACCACGTGTCTGAGAACAATGTTGTCTTTTTCAGGAACACTCGAACATTTACATACGAACTCGAACTTTCTTTCAGATTTGCCGAATCTTTGGACAGTTTGAAGCGACTTCTAGAAACCAATTGTTATACGCAAGCCTTTTTATAAATCCCCTTCCCTGTTTTTGTCTTTGTTTGTGCTGTGTTTTATATTGTAATTTACTTTTCCTTTATGTATTTATTCTTTTTGACTTTTCGTGTGTGTGTGTGTGTGTGTGTGTGTGAAGCACTTTGTAACTGTGTGTTTTTAAAAATTGCTATATAAATAAAGCTTTACTTACTTACTTAAGTACACCTGGAGGAGGCTCCGTATGAGCACAGTCGGATCAATTCAATTCAGTTTTATTTATATAGGATCACTGAGCAGCTACTGGATCAGTGTCTTGTTCAAGGGCACCTTAACAGAGGTAATGAGGTAGGTAAGTCAAGTCAGTTTTATTGATATAGCCCAATATCACAAATCTGCCTCATGTTGCTTTACAATCTATACAACATATGACACCGTCTGTCCTCAGATCCTCGATTCAGATGAGGAAAAACTCCCCCAAAAAAACCCTTTAACAAGGAAAAAAACTGAAGAAACGTCAGGAAGAGCAACAGAGGAGGGATCCCTCTGCCAGGACGGACAGGAAATAGATCTCGTGTGCACAGAACAGACCAACATAGTAAAATTACAGTATGGACTATCAGGAGGACCAATTTATATTTGTTCACTTCCGACACCCACAGTGAACCTGTTGGACTTTTTAGTCTCAAGCCTGCTTTTTCGGTTAGAGGCAACATGAAAGTCACTTCTTTTTAGAGAAAAAATAAACGTATACTATTTTGTCACATTTGACAAAATTGCATTGACTTACATTCATTCCCGGGAGAACTTGGCTGTAACCCCTATATATCTAAACCCCAACCTTAAACTTGACCTAAACCTAAAGATAACCTTAACCAAAAGCCCAAGTCTTAACCCTAAAACTTTTTGCCACAATACTGGAGGTGAATCCCCTTTTTTGACTGTTTTTAGACAGTTTGTATTTTTTTTTTAAATGTGTGTAAATAAAGTTAAGCGAGAGAAAGAGACCGCTTGATTTATTAATTTTGATTTCTTTATTTACTTTGAAGACTGGGGAAAATATGAAAATAAACCAATTCATTTTTTTATTAAGATTAAAAAATTAGTGTTGGGATTGAGTTTGTTGAGCTGCACAGAAAATCAATGAGTGGTATCTCGTACATTGATCACAGTAGGAATCCATAAATAACAAGAAAACAAACAAAAGAAGATGGCTGGCAGGCTTTAAATACAGTAGAAACCCAGAGAAAACAGGAGCTGGCAGGTCAGAAACTAGGTCAAAAATAGAGATGTGAGTGTGTGCGTGTCTGTATTTAGGTGTCAGTGTGCTTTTGTGTTCATGAATGTTATTTTTCTGTTTATGTACGAGTGTGTGTTTCTGTGTGTGTGACTGCAGACACGGCGTCTGGATGTTGCTGAGAACTTCCAGAGCCCCCGGAGCAGAGTGCCTGTCCCTCAACCACGCCGGCTCTGAAACACACTCGAGACAAGTTAATCCTCCAGAGCTCGGCTTTATCTGCACCCACCCACCCCCCCGACTCCTTCACTCCCTCCATCTCTGCCTCTCGCTCACATGTTCCCTCTGTCTTCGTCCCTCCCCTCCCGCTCTGTGATCGATCGCGTACTTTGCTAGCACTCGTTCAGCCCTCCATTTGTTTCCTCGCAGATTATAAACGCCTCCATTTCTCAAACTGTCCACATCCACTTCTTGCAGCAAACATCTTTATGTGGTTAACAGAGTGTAGGGTTTTCACTGGGTCCTTGTTCAGCTGCACGTCTGACACGAGAACGTCAGTAACTGTACTTTCACATTTTGGTATTTAGCTAGTTCAAATCTCGTATGATTTTGTTGTAAAGGTGTTGTTGTGAAATTAGGCCGTGTTGCGTCTGTGCAGCAGTGACGGCGGCTGTAAAGTTCAGGTCAATTTTTGTTTTCCTTTTCCAGCCTTGTCTTTATTTAAAGCAACATTATGCAACTATTTTACCTTAAAATAACAGCTTCAAAATCATTTTGATGGTACACTGACTTGTTATAGGGAGAACGGCGCCTCTTTCATTCCCACTCCGCGCCCCGAACACCTCTTCTTGCACTATGTAAGTTGGGTTGAGCGGGTACGATCTCCCGCGAGAAGTGCGTAACTCTTTCCGGTGCTACGTCACACATGGGACTAGCTCGGTAATCTCAGTACGGACATCACGGCAGAGGCGAAGAGACCGCTAAGAAGAGAAAAATAGAGAGTGACCGAGCAAGAGGCCGGACAAGAATAAATCTCAGACTGGCTTTTAGTTGTTGGCAAGAGCTTCGCGAAATAAAAGGCTGCAGGACAGACGGCGAGCCGGCCTTCTTGCTTTTGGGCTAGTGAGTAATATTAGCTGGCTTGCTGTTTATTGTGTTGTTGCACTTGCTTGATGTTTGGCTGTTAGCAAAGTTGTCGACTCGCTAGTTTTTGATCATAAGCCCAGTCAGCCCACCGAATCCAAATCCTTCAGCTTGTCAATAAATGCTCATGTACAGCTGTCCATGAGGGTGAATTACACTCCGAAAACTGTAGGGGCGCCAAGTCACAAAAATTGCTTGTAGAATATAAGACCTTTTATTTCAGTTGAAATAAAAGCATCAAAAAGCAGCTTTGAGTGGCACAGCAGCAGTAACTTCAGTTTGAAACGGTCATGTTTGCACTGAGCCACCAGCAGTACCTGTGCCTATATTCATCTGTTCAATGACACGACTCTAATTGCCTTTCACGTCTCACAGACACACAGGGTTTGTGGGTTAAACCCTGAACAGTGTTGTTCACCGTGAGGATCAGCGAGCTCGACCTCCGTGACCTCCATCTGCAAGACGTTTCCACAACATTTAACAACAGAAAGTTGTCTTTTTTCACTCTTTTTTTGTGACCAAATTTTTCATTGGTTTACCTTTTTTTCCCTTACATTTGTTATGAAGGACACATTACATATGAAAACCAAGTAACTGAAATATTGCGTTGACATTGCATAACACTATCTATTCACTAAGGTAATCACATATGCATAATAAATGTACATACAATTAGATTCACATAAAAAAATGAGTGGTGAATAATACAGAAACAGAACATATACCCAGGAGAACCCAAGATAAGCACATTGGTGTGCTATGCCCGACCCAAATTCAACCGCTATTATAAATAATTTTCTGACCTCCATATGATCCTAATTATAACTTAACCCACTCTTTCTTTACTCATTTGAAAGAGTAAGAGGTTAATCTATGCCAACAATGAGACCAGTGTAATATTCTAGAAAAATGGCTGAATTTCTCCATATCATCTTTCCACTTGTTCAAAAATGCCGTCTTCTTATTATATGATCAACTGTACATGTCCATAATAACTGTAACTTTATTACTTAATGCTTTCACTGACATTAATACTTTTCTATAATCTATGAATGAATGATCTCCTGATTTTGTCTTATAATTTGATATTTATTGGGTTTTTTTGTTGTTATTTGTTCTTGTCTCATTTGGTATCATTTGTTGTTAAATGTTTCGTCTAATTGTGCTTGTGTTGTATTATTGTTGTTGAGGACATTCTTGAAAACGAGATGGTACACCTCAAGGGGTTATTCCTAAATTTCCAGTGTGATTTCATAAACGACACTGTTGAGTCAGGTTGAGTCACACACTGAAAATTAGATCCTCAGAACATCATCTTAACTTGACCTTGCGCCTTCAGCTCAGGACAACGAACAAAGACAAATCTGTCGGCACGTGACCCCTACGACAATTTCACATCAGCCACCACGGTCATATTTCACCAGGACTTTATCATGACCTTAAAGATGCATTCAAATTCCAGGTTTTCCAGAATGAGTGGAAACAATGAACATGTAAGAGGAGAAACGCCAACTTTCTTTTTCTTTCTTTTACATTTGGTTTAAGACCTTCCAGCCCTGGAAACCTGCCGCTGCCACATCTTCTTCAATTTCAGAATGAAGAACCGACCATGTTTTTTAACACACTTTTTGCAGATCCGTGCTTTCCCTTGCCTGACGACAGCGTATCGAAAAAGGATGGGCGGATTAGCGGCATGGCCCTCGTGTCTGCTCACGGCTCGTCCAAAGATGGGTCACGTGACCCGGTGACCTATCCTTCTGCAGAGAGCGCTGTCTGTCAGCGCAGACCGGCCGGGGATGCAGAGCTCGGCATCAGGCTCTCTCACACCATCCCAGAGCTGGATGCCTGAGGATTAAAGAGTGTGCTGAGTAGTAGATCTGTTTTGTTTCTCTAATGCGCTAAGTACTTGTGAGGAGCGTAGGTGCACGTTTGGGGAAAAAATGTGCAAAATGTGGTTTTAATGATATTAACAAGTGTGCATGTGTGGTGCGATTGTGTGTGAGCCAATTTGTCATGGTGTGTGCATGTGTGTGTGTTTTTTTTGACTGTATAAGTACCTGGGAATTCTGTCAGTAATAAATACAGTGAGGCTTAAGTGTGTGTAAACACGTCTGCAGTACCAGACTGTGAAACGCTCTCCTGTGGACGGAGGGAGTTGGGAAAATGGAGCAGGTTTAGTGCCACATATATCTGTCTCTCAGATGTTTTTTATGTATGAGAAAACCAATAATAAAACTAATACTCAACTCCATTTACCCATGACGATATCCTGTGTGAGTCTTCGTCCTCTGGTTTCTGGCTTTAGGTTGCTCCTGTTCAGAAGTATCGAGTAGGATGTCCTGAGGTGATTAATAATCTACAACAAGTGGTTCTGATGAACTGATGAAAAAAGACAAATTGTACCGCAGTGAAAGTGAAATACATAAATAATCAATGTAAGTGTTTGAGATCAATTATTTCCTTCTAATGTTTCCAAATATTTGGACGCAAAATTTACATGAGATTGTCATGGTCCATGAAGGACTCTTGTCTGGACTCTGTGTGTTGTCTTGTTTCCTGTTTTATTTTGATATCCCTGGTCTTGTGTTCGTGTGTGCCTTTTTACTTCCTGTCATTGTCTGTTTTCCCGCCAGTGTTGATTAGGTTCACCTGTTGTCTCGTTACTCACCTGTTTCTGTTTCCCTTGTCAACTCCTTATCTATATATACTGGCCCCTTTCCCTTGTTCTCTGTCACGTCATTGATGTTCTGGATGTTGATGTGCTTATGTGGTTGTTTCATGTGGTTTCAGTTGCTGATATTGGTGATCCCTTTGTGTCGTGTTCCTGGTGTTCCCCTGCACGTCAGTTCTTGCTTTTTTGTAAGTTTGTTTTGTAGTTTAATAAAACTTTGGACTTGTTCAGCCTCCTCGCCTGTCTGCATTTTGGGTCCTCTCCCTGCTGCCAGAATGGCAAATCGTAACAGAGATCTTAGTGCACCAAAGAAATTCATTAAATATGCTATGGGAACTTCCCCATTAAACTGCACTGTAAATGTGTTTAAAGTACCTCACTGACAATATGTGAACTTTGGCCCATTGTATAAAAAAATACATGACAGAAAAACATGGACACACAAATGCAAGAAAATGTCAATTGATTCATTTAAAATCAATAAAACTGGCAAGACTTTTACTTTCATTGCTGCAGAGTCGCTTACCTCTTCAAACGTGGGAAGAAATTAAATATTCGATCTGTGACCATCTGTCCAAATTCAAAATTCTCTATAAACACACCAGTCTCTGTCTTCTACTTCAACATGGGGGGTGTTTGTAAATTACACTGTCACGCTCACCTATCGCTTCTGCCAATGCCTCATCAGTTAATGAGGCTATTGTTGTTGAGAAGAAAAGTGAGCAAGCTATGGTGACCATTTTTTAGCAGATTTTTCTATTTTGGATTTGTATTCTTGACTTGCTTTTTATTTGCTTTTCTTTGACATATTTTTGCACCAATATACCAAAGCAAATTCCTTGTATGTGAAAACCTACTTGGCAAGAAATCAGATTCTGATTCCATCTGAAAATTAATGCACGGAAACATTTTGGATTTGACACCATGGATAAACAGTAAGGCTGTTTACTGACAGTAGCATTAGCAAGTGAGGCAGTGGAGGCACAGAATGAACAGAACAGATAATGCTATGCGGGTTGCGTTCAAATTAATTCAAACGATTTAAGTGTTCGTTCTCATTCCTTCTAAAGTGATTTTTTTTCAAAAAGTGACAGTCCGAAATAATAGTGGTTAAGTTTTGTTCTGCACCAATATCGTGGTAAAAGACTTACAATAATAATAAAAGTGGATATGTTCAAAGGAGCAAGGAAGCCCAGGGGTTTTACAAAGTTGTTCCCATTAAGAATAAAGATTAAAAATCCCAGTAAGCAAAGTGTAATCATAAACATCAGACAAGACGAAGCAAACTAGAATAACAAGAGCTGAAATTAGATTTCAAAAATTTGAAATTTGAAATTAGATTTCAAGCTTGTTTTAGTCGACTCATCTTGTGCTCATTTATTCGGAAATAGCAATAACAATAACTCCACTCGAGTTCAACAAATCCACGAGATAATCTGCTGAAATAATGTGTGAGTATCATCCTGTTCCTGTCTGCACAGCTGTACGTGCTCCACGGCTCCAGCGTCACCCCCATCTCTTCCCCTCGGGGCGGATCCTAAAGGCCGTCGACCCATTCAAGGCATTTACCGTGTCAGGGTGCAAAGTGGGCTGCCATTCTCACCCAAATCCTCCCAAAGCTCCCTTCTCTTTCCCGGGCCAGGTCTATGGAGAGGCAGGCCAGTCTCCACAGGTGCAGCCTGGAGAAGATGACAGCCTCTCTTCAGCAGGGCTTAGCTCCTCTTGTGTGGCTTTGAGGCTCTCAGCCAGCGGATTCCCCGGGGGCCGTGGTTGCAGTTACACCCTCAACAACACAGGTACTGTTGTGCCGCAGAGCGCACTGTTTAGATCCATCCAGAGATGAATACCAAATTGGGACATACAGCAATTTGTGCTGCAGATACAACAGACATGTTTATGCTCTTTGAAGTGAGGGGATCACCAGATGCCAGCGGCCCTCTCCCAGCGTCGTTTCTTCAAAACTGTCTGTTAACACCCCCGCCGACGTACGTTTGCTCACCGAGGAGGTGCGAACACTGAGGTATAACCTGAGAGATCAAAGATAAAAATGGCTGTCAGGTGGTTTAAGTCGTGGCTTGTCGGTGACCTCAGTGAACAGAGGCATTATTACACGCTCAGCTGCGTCCTGGAACATTAACACGCTCAAGGAAATCTTTTAGTGTAAAGGTGCAATACACTTAATACGCTTAAGTTCTTTATTTGGAAGGAAATCGCTACCTGAAGTTAAGTATTTGGATCCAGTCTGCAAAAAAGTGCCAAAAGGGATTTAAACGACCTCCTGTCCTTTTAACACTTAATATAATTTATATAATCCAGTAGTAGTACAGTATGCAGCTGAATCAGGTATTTCTCAGTTCGAGAACATAAAGACACAGTCGTGTCGAAACGTTGGTCTGTTTGCACTCTTAAAGGCTGCAAATCAATCAGCCCCCCCTTTTCCCCTTGGAAATAAAACATAATTCCTTTTGTAAGATAAACGTAGGAATCAGACTCAAAAATTTGTTTGGCAGAAGATCATGTTTTTATTGGGCATTTGTACAAAAGCGCTGCTGCTGCTGCCTCTGTGTACTTTGGACTCCTTATATGTACAAATATTGCCACCCTTCGATAAAAAACAAATTAACATAAACAACGGCAGAGTGGTGTATGAAATTCCATTTTGTTTTATTGTAAACTTATATTACAGTAAACGCACCTAGTCAGCGGACCTTTGAGTTTAGATCATTTTGTGATGAAGTGTAATCCGGTTAAGCTGCTGATGTCAGTTGTCCCTAAATTGAGCGTACTGCGCCCTCCACTTCTCAGGAATTTGTACTCTCGAGTTCAACTTGCCAAGTTCGAAAAGTTACTAAAGACACTGGTCGAACTTGACGTCTGCTGAATTGAGAAAGGCCTCTACCGTCTGTTCCAAGGTACTTCACCATGCAACTCTTAACGCCCGCTGTGGAGGCTGTGTGGTCTGAGCCACGAGGAACAGGAAGTTAACATCTCCTCATTCACTCGTAAAAGCTGACACAGGCAAAACAATTGCTCGTAACGAACAGCATCCTACTTCCCGTGGCATGAATGAGCGAAAGTGTGAGAGGGCGTACGCGTTGCTCCTTGGCGTTTTTTAACAGCGAACCGGTTGTTGTGTTTGACGCCTGCTGTTTTGTTTAGGAAGAGAAAGCTCTACCGTGTCAATACCGCGTCTGGTGCTGATGGCAGTTCCCACTCGGGAGCTTTTGTCCTGACCTTGACAGCTTCTCATTCATCTAGAGCGAAAACTCCAAGACAGTTTGAAATCCACATGCCTGAGTCACCACTGGTTCTTAACAGGAAACGTTGACGATCGACATCCTGTTAAATGAGCCAAAGATAGGAACCAGCCTGTCTAAACACAGCAGGTAAAAGTGAAAGCACACGGTCTCTGACAGCATGATAGTGGACAGCATTACAGCAGCTTTGACACTTCACTAGTACTATTGTTTTATTGCTTTAAGTGAGAAATTTCACTCAGACATGTTTTTCTACTGCATGTTGCTAATTTGTTATAGAACCCAACCAATACTGGATTTTTGAGATTGATACAGACATTTGAGAGTTTAAAAAATCTGGATATATTGGTGGATACTAATATGACACAGGACATAAACATTGTAGATAAGGAACCCTTGTTTACTAAAGAATTGACCGTTAGCTTAACCCTTCTCTTCTCAGTCAGAGCTTAGCATGACAGATCTGTCAAGCTTCGAATTTCGCCACAAAGTGGTGTGCATGGTACTTTAGTAAGAAATACTTGGTAGTGGAAAACTTGGATTGCAAGGAATGGATTAAACTGTATTTCTCAGCTCTAATATACGCTGTAATCCTTAGCATGTTTGGCTAACAAGCTTACAACCTGCAGCAGTAGCAGAGCTACTGAGAGCTTTCTCCAAGGTTAACAATATTTTGTGGGGTTACAGGTTACTGCTGAACTCATTATCCCTAATCTTACACAGGCCTATATACATATAATACTGGAAACACAAGTGAACATGGTCACTAAAAACATGGAGGGTGCTTCTGCCTACACAATACACATACATCACTGCATTTTGTGTATTTAGTTTTAACACGTGCTTAATGTAGTGTATGTTGACAGAAATCACTTCTTGAATGGAAGAGATGAGGGACAAAATCCTTGTTCTGTGCAAAAATGCGTTCCAAGTATAATGAGTTAGCTAAATGAAGTGGGTATCTTCCAGATTTACAGTCTTTTTAGTATGAAATTGCCTTGTGTGTTTACCCTGAGTATTGTAGATAGACGTAAAATTTGAACCTATTCATTTATGCATGACTAAGTATCTCTAGTCAGTTTAAAATCAGTTTTGAAAATCGCAAGGCAGGATTGGAGGAAAAGACACCGTCATAAATGAACTGCAGGTAACAGTGAGTTTATACTGTACTGTAGTAGATTAGATGAACCTAAAACCTCCAACATGTCGTCAACGTAAACCACATTCCTGGGCCCTTCCTGTAAATATGGATGCACACATGCATCACAGGTTCTGCTCATGGCACGATGCAGGTTTACCAACGTGACGGAAATCTCTGGATGAAAAAGTCAGGAAGCCAAAATCACAAAATGAAGCTTTTGAGGCTACATTTTCATCATACCATGGTGACGACTGTGCTGCTCGTCAGTTTCATGTGTTGTGTCCGTTATCTGTTTGACATTTACTCTGTTATTTTGTGTGCATATTTGTGATACCATTGTATGTCTTTGAGCTGTGCACCATATCACCTCTGCTGGAACCTGTTTTTTTTTTACATCAGCGAACAAGAGGGATATTTTAGATTATAAAATTAGCTTTCAACATGTTTCAGCAACCCAAACAGTGTGAAATTCACACAACTCACACATTACAATGTTAAATTTAAATTCATGTTGGAAAACGAAATAACTGAAGGTGTATTTGTGGTTTTTGAGACAGCAGAGGAATGTCTCTGTGTGTGGTAGGGGGGTAACGAGCAACGTGAGGAATGCTAACAGACTGCTGGTCTTTATTTGGTCTGGCTCCGGCTCTTATCTGCTTCTGCCTCTCACAACCTAACCTCGTTCTCGGTATCGACCAATCAAAGCCCGGTTTAAAGTCAGGGAGCCAATCCAAACGGAGGCAGAGGAAAAATGGCAGTAATCTTCTTGTTTTCCTGTGAATGGGGAAATCAAATGTAGACAATAATAATATGTTCAAAAGAATGTAGTTTGCGATAAGATGAGAAAGTAACGAAAACAAACACACCATCACTGTGCTTTGAGACAATCAGCATCTTGAAATATTACAGGACACATCAGTGAACAGATGTTAGCAGCAGTATATGTTAAAGCTGTATTTTAAAATAAATGTATTACCTAAGATCTTTCTGTGGTGTGTGATCTGTAATTTTTATCGTATTTCTTCAAACACAGAAACTTAGGGTGAATTATTTTTCTCCTTTTCTTTAGCAATGATTACTTCATTTACGTGTCTTCCTGATGGGGGCAGTGTAGTTAAAGGTCATTTTTTAACTCAAATGTACCATGTTAAGGCCCGGTCACACCAAACAATTTGTGTTGAAATCACTTCAATGGAATTGCAGTGATCAGCGGATTTGCTCATGCTGTAATCCATGCAAAGCTTTTATGTGAAGTTCAAATTTGGTGACCCTGAATTTGCGACGCTGACCAATAGCAAACTGTTCTGACAGTGGAACGGAACAGAGAGCCAGATAGTCCAAAATAAAGGAAGCTATCGTAGCTTATTAGGTGTGTTGGAGTTGATGGAGTACAAATACATGTTTTGAATAAACTATGTGAACTTATAGTCCCATTAGCGACCAAGCTAACTAGCCTGCTAAATGACAGTTAGAAAGCTCTCTAGCTTAGAGAGCTTTTCCCCGTCTTTTATAACGCTTCATTTGATGAAATTATGTACAATCCTGACAACAAAATGCCAGGTGGGAGTAAACAGCCCAGTACAGAGAAAATAGGAAGAAGCTCTGAGAGTTCTTGTGACTGACTAGCACTAACGTGTTCCCAGCTTGGTAGCACGTTAGCCGCTAGCTCACCAGCTACAGTAGTTCATCAACAATGGAAGCCTCTTTTTTTGTCATGTTTGTCCACTCATTTATTCTGGTTTTTAGCCATGCTAGCGGCATGTCGTTAGAGATGGTAATGTCGGTCTGTTGGTTTGTCTGTTGGTCGGTCCACCACTTTGGTCCAGACTGAAATATCTCAACAGCTATTTGATGGATTTAAATGAAATGTTGTACAGACGTTCATGATCCTCAGAGGATGAATCTACCCGACTTACTTGGTCCCCTGACTTTTCCTTTGACGCCACCAGCAGGTTGACATTTTGGCTTTTAGTGAAATATATATGGATTGCCTTGAAATATATTTCTTCATGTCATGACTAGAATGATAAAGAGAACTTTTAATCTAGCGCCATCATCAGGTTCAAATTTTAATTTGTCCAATACTTTGGTTTATGATGAAATACAAAACTAATGACATTCCCATCAGTCTTAACTGTACTTTGTCTTTAGTGCTAAGTAGTAAATTTTAGCATGCTAACGCGCTAAACTAAGATGGTGAATCTTATACCTGATAAACATTAGCCCTTTAGCATCGTCATTGTGATCATGTTAGCATGCTGACGTTAGCATTTAGCTTAAAGCACCACTGTGCCGAAGAGACGCTAGCATGGCTGTAGACTTTGAGTCTAATTTTCCCTAATTTGTCACTCGTCTGTAGTTATAGATAAACATTTGCAAGTCAAGCAAAATATCTGGGACAGTACTGGTCCAGTTTTGATGAAATTTAATCTTCATTGCATCTTGTGGAATAACGTGTTTTCGTATATTGTGAGATCTATTCTAATTCTGCATCTGTATTTCTCTTTCTATTTTTTTTACGGTCTTTAATGTTCCTGAGGGTCATGAAGAAGTACAAACCTGTACCCCCCCCCCCCCCAATCACCAGAAATGGCAATTGATGACATCATCTGATAGTGCCCGAGCTAATCTGGTCTTGTTGTCGGTCAGTGGCAGTGGCGGCAGCGTGGTGTGACGCGATGCATCAGACTTGGAGCCGCAGAGCTGCTTGGCTGCTCGGGATCTGGCTCTGCAGGGCCACAGCAGTGTTTATGGAGCCGGGCTGGAGATTAGCATGACTGCACACACACACACACACACACACACACACTCTCTCTGTCTCTCTCTGGGTTTCCACTCTCAGGCTGCTCGCCATGAACACTCACTGCACCCCTCCTCTTTTTTCAGGGGGTCCCCTTATCGTAGGCCTGGAGACTGGAGCAGGGACGCTATCTACAGATGTGGGGAGGATGTGTGTGTGTGTGTGTGTGTGTGTGAGCAACACAGAGAGAGATTGAAGTGCTAGCGGCTGACTTGAAAAGGGTCAGAGCGTCAGATATGGCTGTCGCCAGCGCCGTCATGCCTTGGAAACTCCAACGCAACCCAACAAGGCATCATGGGAGGAGTTCACTGCAGCCTTATCGCCACACAGGGCCAATATTTACTAATGCTGCTGAAACGTGCGTATCGGGTGATGACCTCATATTGGCAAAATGTGTCAGCTTTGAAGGAACACCGAAACTTTTTGGGTTTGAATTTTGCCTCCATGAGTTTTTAAATGTATATCTTTGGAAATAAAATCACCCAAATTTGAGATTGAAAGGCTTCGCATGACAGAGATATGAAGGTCGAAGCAGAGCCCCACTAGACAGGTCATACATGTTTAGAGTATCACAAGAGGTTATGTACATATACAGTACATGACCACCAGTGTGTGTGTGTGTGTGTGTGTGTGTTTGATAAGGAGCAGGGTGATGGCGCCATGTTGATCCTCCTCTCAACAGCGCTGCAGTAGTTCCCATGCTGTCCACATCCTTTAATGAGAGCGTGTGTGTGTGTGTTTTCTGTGAACGTGTTGTGCAGGAGGATTTTCAGCCAAGTGTGTTTTTTTTTTTTGTCATTTAAGTTTTTATTCATTTTAACATTTTGACATAAATAATAATAATAATAAAAATAATAAACTTATTTGACAGTCCACTAACGTAATAATTCTGACATATTTAAAAATAGAAAGAAAGAAAAACAAGTGTGATGAGTAAAAAAAAGACTAGAGACCACCAAAAACTACTAAATATTAATAATATATAACAACACAGTAGCTAAATGAACTTCTGCACCCGCATGTTCCTTTATATTCTGTTAACTAATATCCCAAACCCTCTCAAAGATGTTGCAGCCTTAATGTGTGTTAGAAAACTATCCCCAGTTTAAGCCACTTTGTACACTCTGGTCTATGTGGGAATAAAACCTTTTAACCCCTAAAGTCCAGTTCAGACCAAAGATTCGCGACGAGACGAGTTGAAACTTGCAACTACCTGCAACGTTCTGAAACCTGCCAGTTTACACCAATGCGAGACGATGTAACGTTTCCATAGCAACGACTCTGTTTTTATTTATGGGCTTTATTTGTAGCTGGATGTAATTTGTAGCATCTTAAAATATGAATGAGGATAGTGATAATGAGTTACTTGCTACAGTTGCATTTCTAGTATCGATGAAACAGAAAAAATACAAGAGGGTCGAGATGACCAGCTGACTTTGCTACGAGCTTATTGGCTGTTGAAACAGGTGACGTGCCTTACGGTCTAAAACCAGCCGCTGGTGACAAGCTGAGTCGCAGGCGACGCCATCAGCTGGCTTGAGTCGAGCTGAGACGGGTCAGTTCACACCGCTGCAACTTTTCCCTGAGACGAACTGGCCTTTACAGACACATTACTGGGGATTTCTCATGACCTCTTTCCCAAAAAGGCAGTTCCAAGGAACAATCCCGCAAACATCTAGAAACGTTACTTCCTTTTTACATTTCAAACATTTATTATCTTGGGTTGAGCCCATTTTAAACTGTTTTTTTGGAGTGTAAAATAATATCCATGTGCAATTTTATAATGGATGAACCTCCTTCTTGCATCCCCCTGTAGCCCAGCCAACATGTTCCTGTATGGTTTTGTGTGTGCACGCAAGACTGTGTGTGTGTGTGAATCTAGTCAAAAGATGCCAAGCCTATCTGTAAGTGTGTGTGTGTGTGTGTGTGTGTGTGTGTGTGTGTGTATGCATGTGTGTGTTGTCTCCAGAGAGGGGCATTCTGATACTATTGTTAGTGAAATCTAATCTGTGTGTGTCGTATTGGGTTGGGGGTGGAGGGGTTTGGGTACCAGGGGATGGTGTGCGTGTGTGTGTGTGTGTGTGTGTGTGTGTGATGTTGGTTTGGAGGACATTGTGCTGAGCTCGGGTCTTCAGCAGCCTCTTTCTCCATTAATGCTCCATTAGCCAAATTAGAGGCCTAATTGGGGAGGCGAGGAGAGCTCTGCGCTCTTAAAGGCAGTGTGTGCGTGCGTGTGTGTGTTTGTGTGTGTGTGTTGGGTCATTTACTGTAAAGGCAGACATTTAAAGGGACGTTTCATTTCAGACAGGAGGGCTGTTATCAGCAGAGCCTGTGAATGGATAAAGGTGCAACGTTGGACGAGAAATGTTGGGCTCTTTGGCTGAATATTGGACAGATCAGAGTTCTGATGACAGTCGCTGATGCTAATGGACCGTCCCGAGCCTTAAAGGGTCGGCGGCTGCAAATTTGTTTAGCAGGTCATTAGCTAATTAGGAAGCTACTGGGTCTGGGTCTATGTGTTTGTTTGGGTGTGAGTATGTGTGTGAGCATAAGTGAGTGAAGAAGAGACAGAGAGGAAAATAATTTATAAAATTCGCACAATTTTCAGGAAATTTCAGGTTTTGGACTTGAACCAAAGACATCACAGTTACGTAAATCCTGACTTCCTGTTGTGTTTATTCTTTATTTTGGCCTCTGGTAGACTGGACGCGTGTGGTGGTGGCTGCAGGTCATGACTGCCTTGTTTACAGTAGAAGACGCAGGTACAACAACATCAAGGTGTTTCCAAAGATCTGTTTCTGTCAGCCAGCCGTCACATCTTCTCTATTTCATTACACAAACCTTTCCACCTTCTCAGTCAAGGGTAAAAACGTTGTTTTTTCCACTCTTTATGCTCAAATAGAAAATGTGCATTGGATCATCTTATTTCTTGTTGTCTTTATTTTTATTATTTTGAATGGCTTTCTTTCTTAGTTACATTTATATAGTCAGTGACAATGGGCCTAATGCAAAAATGTTTTCATATCCTTATCCTAAACCTCTCGTACGTTTCTCCGTGAAGTTTGCTCGTACGAGTGTCCCAAGTAGCATTCAGGAAACTTTATTGACCCTGCGAAAACGCCACTTGTTCACGAGCAGGTGCACAGTGAGATGTGATCATTAGATCCATCTACGCCCTCAAAATGCTGCATACCTGCCACCTGTTCCGCTCAAATTGTGGGCAAGTTTCAGTCACAAAAATGTCACCCAAGAGAAAAAGAAGAATTTCACACTGGTGTTGGAAATCAGCATAAGAAAAGTTAACATATTTAACAGTGTCAGTAGTGGACTCGCAGAGCCATAAACATAATGCCATGAACACAGATGCCAAAAGTTGTCACACTTCTCAGTAAATTGGCAATTTATGATGCACATCACACTGATATGGAAGGAATATACATTTTTAGTATTTATTATTCCAATTCAGTTTAATTTTATTATGATAATTTTTTATTTTAGTTGATTTTGGTAACATTGAATCTCCAAATTAGGTTA
This sequence comes from Macquaria ambigua, assembly GCA_008360985.2. Classification (NCBI taxonomy): domain Eukaryota; kingdom Metazoa; phylum Chordata; class Actinopteri; order Centrarchiformes; family Percichthyidae; genus Macquaria; species Macquaria ambigua. Next base: position 216,959 of record VMKM01000003.1, on the reverse strand, counting down.
AAATCAGGTTAAGACATAATAGTTCATAATAGTCAAAGTGTTTTTCCACTGTGGACTATCGGTTCTTGAATCGTACGATATGATCTGGACTTTTTCGTGAAAATTGTTGAAAGAAACTAGTTATCTTAAATCATGCCACTTAAGAACAAATCTGTTCGTACGAGTGGTTCTTGACACTAAAGCTCTCTTGAATCTTTTTTCTTTAAGCTGACATTTTCTCTCCTGAGTTGATACGTGATACTTTGGCTTTCTAATAAATGTGTCTGTCTGCATACATCATATTTGGGTGCATGCCTGTGTGACTGTGTGTGTGGATAAGAAAGGCAACAATAAAGCGTTGATCTCTGTGAAATTTCCCAGACCCGACCTCTCTGCTGAAAGTGCTCTAAAGTAGTTGGCAGAAACAGCCGCTCTGTGATAAACTGTAAATGACTGAGAGTTAGCTTAACCTAATCCCCTCTTGTAGGAGGCCTGCAGGTCGCTCCGGCAACCTAACAGGTCTGAGATCTCCACACCTCTGCACTTATCAAAGACTCATATATCACACAGTCCCTCAAAGCCCCACTCACTGGCCTGGCTCCACAAAGTAATGCTTACACGAAGAGCGGCAACACAGTGTGGAGGTGGAGGGACGCTATGGGCTGAATATGGGTTAGTTAGAGCTGCAGTGGCAAAGATGGAGTTAGTAATTGTAATTGTAGCTAATCTACAAAATAGAGCTACAGAAGACTCTACATCAATTCACAAAGTCCAAATACTTAGTTTTGCACATATACAATATAAGAATATATCATTACATACTGCAAATTCTCATATAAAAAACGATCTATTCAAATAACGATTGGTCGCTACAAAAAAAAACACGTTCAAATGGATGAAATTACCTGTAGCCTACTACAACAACTCACATGGTAAATCTATTATAGTGTACATTTCCACAGCTACGTCCATCAGTACAACAGAGTCAGGCCATCCTCACCACTCTGCTGCTCTTAGATTCTCATTTTTAACAGAAATTATGTTTTCATACTCGAGTTGATTCTAGTCGTTTCTTCTTTGCCGTACTCGTGATCGATGTTAAGCTGCAGTCAACAAAACTTAACAGTTCCTGATGTTTTATTCACATTAAAAGTCTACCAATGAGCAGAAGGCTGCAAGACTTTTAATGCGAAAATACCGGAGGAAGTGTTCATTCATGGTAGCTTAACATCGTTCAGGGAAAAAGGCAAAGTGGAACGCCTGACGTGACTCTTGCAGTACTGATGGAATAAGTGCTGTGGAAATGGACATTATACTGAATTCATCAGAACAGCAGGTAAACATGGAGGAAGTGTTGAGGTCGCATTAACCGGGGAAATTACAAAAGACAAATATAGGCCTGGTTTTCTCTGCCACTGTGGTAAATAGGGCCACTATTTGAGAATTTATGGTGAATAAATATACATAAATTATAAGGATGCTCTGCTAAATATGCTATGCAGACACAACAGAAAAGCTGAAAACTGGCCTGTGAACACACTGTGGCTGATTGTGGATGAGGAGCAGCTGGGTTGGCAGGTGAATTGGTCAGGTGATCTCTAGAAGAAGGAACAGGTGAAGCAGGACAAGGTTAGGAAAAGACTTGACACACTGGGAAGTCTCAGGGTCGGGTAACACTAGTTCGTACGGCGTGCTGTCCGACCACTTCGGAAGACAAAAGTGTTTATAGAACAGAACAGCCACGCTCACAGGCTGAGTGAAAAGCCGATCGTCATAGAGAGGGGGGTGCACATTTTCAGACGGTCTGTCCTTGAAGGCATTCATAGTGTTGTGCCTGGTTGTTCACATGAAAACGAATGAAAAAAGAGAGCAAGAGAGAGAAATTCAAACCATGGCTCCTTTCTCGCCTCCACACAGCCGGTCAATCACGGCGTGACGTGGGTGTGGATGTTGGAAAGTTACAGAAATTGTCGGACTCAGCCCACCCTCTAATCTAATGTCAGAAAGGTGTGGGGGCGGAGAGAGTTTTCTGAAGCTATTAGACCATCTGACAAGCAGATCAGATGAAGCCCATCTTAGAACCTATCGGCTATCATCTGATGACGATTTAACCTCTGGGGGCAACGGCCAATGTTTCGGGGCTTCAGGTGTAGCCAGCAGATATCCTGACAACAGATAACCGATATCCGGGCCAAGACTTCCTCTTCTGTTCTCCAGTCATTGTTTACAGTCAGATTAGCAATCTCAGAACCCATCAGCTATCGCCTGACGGCGATTTGAATGCAGATACATTTTTAAAAAGCTAATAAAAAGCATCCAAAACCTGCTCAAATGTGATTGGTCATGACTACTCGGACTACAAACGGAAATCAGAACAGTTCCCATACCAAAATCTTGTCTCTTGCCTATACAGATACAGATTCATATACAGATATCTGTTTGTAGAGGTTAGGATGAAGCATACTGGCAACTTTACAGTGTATGTGAACGTTGCATTCTTCACTCCTTCACAGGATCATACTATCACACCCTCATCGATGGCATATGTGGATAAAAATAGCTTCTGTAGGAAGAAAGACTGTGTGGCTCTCACTAAGCCGAGCTGTCTCTCTCCTCACTGTTGAGTCACGGCCTCGTTTACTAAGAAAACAGCGCAGCATCCAGGTATTGTGCTGCAGGATCAGCACCGAGGCTGGAGAAAAGAATGGATGGTGGGTTGACGTTTTTCTGCTCTCAGACACATCGGAGAGACAGACGACCAGGGTGTGTGGTCGCACAGTCTGGTGAACACAAAAAGTCTTTATCTAAAGTTTATCATTTAATGTTTATGAAATATTCAGTTGGTAGAAGTGGTATCATTCAATGAAGAAGACACTGCATGATCTTTGTCATAATTTTAACCTCCATTTTTTCAACATTGTTCAAATTTTTTGTTGTCAGTTTTTTGTACTAATGTTCATCAGTTATACATAAGAAGTAAAACCGTCAATGAGGCAGAAATACCAATTCTGGGAAGACCAGTTGCTCACGTGTTAATACCGAAATTCTTGTTACACACAGAAACACACACAGAGTCTGATGCATTATTTTAAACTTCATAGAAAGTGATGGTGAAAGTTTCACAAACTGCAGAATCATTTTAAGATCTCCTGCCTGAAGTCAGAGGCTCAGTTTGAAAATGTCAAACTGGAGCAATTATGGTACACTCAATCCTTAAAAGCAGCTGACAGTATAATAGACATGCAGTGCATGTTGCCTCAGGAAACATTATCTTGGAGGAAAAGAAAACTTTGTTATGTTTCTCCCATTCTTGTTCACAAATCCAGATTTTACTTTTAAGCCTTTGAGAAAGTAGAGTTTGTTCCAAATACCATTTATAGTACGGAGCACAATACTTTCAGAGATGGTGTATAAAGATAAAGGACTAAACATTTATAAATTAAAATAATGGCCTTGATGTGTAGTTGACAGCTAGATTATTACATTTTCTATACTATTCGTATGCAAATAATCCAACATTTGACTGGGGGAAAAAAAACAATATTGCAACCATTCTCAGGGGTTTCTTGCAATTAAAGTAAAACTAAGGTAGAGGTCTGGGTGATAAGTTGAGGTACAGCAAAAAAAAACCACATACAAAATAGATCCTGAATGTAAAATATTGCTTGTATTTAGTATCCAAGATGTGTTTTTTCCTTTAATTTCCACCATAGTTTGATAGGATTTCCCCTTCAATACACCACTTCCACACTTCATCACTGATGCCCCAGAGGCTCATGGGTGATTATCCACAGGCACATCTCCACCTCCACCACCTCCACCCTTCAGACAGTCAAGAAGTGTCTGCGGATGATTAATCAATAATTTTAATGGCTGTTGTAAGTCTTTATTGAGGATCTCGGGGGAGAATGGAGGCACGTGATAATCGATAATCATGTGATACTGATGTGACAACGAGCACGTAATATATTTTACTTTATTTACCCTATAAGCTTTGAATTTTTAGATGTACCCTCATCAAAAAGCATGACTGATCTTTTATTTTAAATGATAGTAAAAAAGTGTTAATGTTTTCATGTTGACCACAACAGTCTGGAAAATCCCTGACCGTTAAAAACCATCGTGTGCCCCAACTCTCGACATCTTCCTTTATAAAGACAACCTGCTCAGCTGTGGTTTGCCCTTGGCCGAGCCGCTCTCCCCTGGAAACCCTGTCGATATCCAGAAGAACTGAAGCCCTGCTGGGTAACTGGGTTACCGAGCCTGTAATTTGTAAGTAATAGAAGTTGTCCTGGATGAGGGCACATAGATATGGTCCAGGGAATGTTTTTAAATGTGGGAGGCAGCAGTGGGGTGGGGTGGGGGGATCCAGAGAGGCCTCTCCACTTCAATCCTGGTAAACGGGGACAAACAGGATTAAGTTGGAGGTAGCGGGTTGGGGAGAGGGCGCACTTGCCTCGGGACTTTCAACAGCTCTGAGTGGATGCTGCCAAAGAGCCGAGGAAGAATGGTCAAACACGCTCATTCCTTTAGCTGGCGTGGTCAGCCTTATGCCAGCACTTAATTCTCATTGGTGGAAAGGCACAGCGAGGCAAAGACTATACTGTTCTACCTGCAGTCGAGGGTTTTAGGAAAGATTGTGGTTCTTGTTAAGTCATTTGTTTCTATTACCTGTATATGCATCTGAATGTGGCAGCTCAATTAAATCTTGTGACGTTAAAAAGGCTCTTGATATGCAAATTAAACCAAATGTGACTCGTGCAAGATGGTGACCTCCTGTGCAGAATGACATCCCATTTTTTAAGGCCATGTGTGCAGCAAGCATGTTTGGGGTGGAATATTAGACAAAACATTCCCAACTCACAGTCAGCTCACTAGCTTTACTTGGCGCTTTCAACTGTATCACAATGGTCTTCATCAGCAGATGGAGTTTGCTCAGCTGTCATTCCGGATCTGTTGACATGCAAGGTTAGTAGCTGGTATGTTTCAAAAGTCATTCTTGATCCCACAGTTAGTGTGATACGTCTGTGATACTGCATTGTAAATTTCAGTTCATTTGGCCAGATGAAAACATGCCATCAGAACTCCTTGTTAAATCAATGCGGATATTTGATGGCACCAATTAACAGCATGAAAACTCCTGGAAAAGTGATTCTGTCCTAAAAACTTAAGGCAAGTTCAGACCAAAGATTCACGTCGAGACAAATTGAAACTTGCAACTACTTGCAATGCGCCGGGTCTGCAATGTTCTGAAGCCTGCTAGTTTACACCAATACGACTAGACGAGACGGTGTATAATTTCCATAGCAACGACTCTCTGTACTTCCGTTCTAACTGGCGGCTTTACAGGCTGTTTTTGTAGCTGAATATAATTCGTAGCGTCTTAAAATATGAATGAGGACAGTGATAGTGAGTTACTAGCTACAGTCGCATTTCTAGTATTGATGAAATGGCGAAAACATAAAAAAACGAGAGGGTCGAGATGACCAGCTGACTTCGCTACGAGCTGATTGGCTGTTGAAACAGGTGATGTCTAAAACCAGCTGCTGGTGACTTGACAAGGTGAGTCTCATGCGACGCCATCAGCCTACTTGAGTCGAGCTGAGACAGGTCAAATCACACCGCTGCAACTTTTCCCTGCGACGCTCTGAAACAGTTTGGTGAAGAAACAGGGGCGGGAAACAGATTTGTTTCGACTCTCCTGGTGCCAAAATCTCCAAAATGACAGGAGTACAGGTTCCCAAAAACCTTGTCCAATAAATGAGCTATTTGGATCCATGTCTGTTTCTGGACAGCCATCTAAATCCACAAAGAACAGGAATTCAGAACCTGACAAACTGGCAACTGGAAACATTTTCACTTACATGTTTTACTCTTCATATTTCTTCAACAGGTGGAGGCTGTGGCTCACAAGGTCAGGTGGTCAGACCAGCGCCTTGTATATAGGAGCTCCCTGGCATCATTGTGTGTGTGTGTGAATGGGTGAATGAGAGGCAAATTGTATAGTGCTGCAGATTCCTGCTGGAAAGTGAAGGAGCAAAACTTTCTCCTCCATCACCACCACTGAGGTGCCCTTGAGCAAGGCACTTGACCTCTCAGCTGTTTTGTGGCAAGCAGATCAGACTGCAGGTGTACTGGGCAGCCTCCAGCTCAGGAGTGAAGTATCTGTGGAAAGAGGATTTGTACTTGGCAAATCTGTCCTGGACAAAAATACAGGCAGAATTTCAAAAGATAAAAGTAAAAGATTCTTCCATCCACCATCACTTGTCTCACGAGTCTCTTGCAGACTTTTCACACATATTTATTTTCATCCTCATAGAAACTTCACTCTCAGATTTCTTCTCTCTGAAGATTGTAAAAATGGCTCCTCTCCCAGCCGTCGTACAGTTATAGCAACATTTCACTCCAGGGGCTTGTAATTGAATAACTCCTTCCCTATAAAAGCAATTGTACGGTTATTATCTTCTTAGGGCCCCATTTGTGTGGAGTGGCACTTAGGAGCAGGATAGTCAGAGGGACTAATCTCATATTTGGATTTTCTTAGTCATCAGATTCGCCAATGTCATTGCTGCGCTGCTGCCGCTGCCCAATCCAGCCGGCGTGATGATGATGGGTTCGCCGTGACCTCCTGACTGATGAGCCTGTGTGTGTGTGTGTGTGTGTGTGTGTGAGAGTATCCGTGTGCTTCAGTATTGGCAGGACTTGGCTCATCAATGAGGGCACTATCGGGTGTGTGCGTGACGACGCTGTCAGTGTGTGTGAGGTCATTTAGCACATTCTCAGGGTTTGCAGGGGGAACCACCGAGAAGCTTGTGGGGGGTGGGGGGGGAATATGGATGAGATTGATGGACTGCCAGGAGGAATTATTTTCCTGAGCTGATCAGTGTCGCCCAGTTAAAACCTTGTGATTTGATTAGGCTTGACCACTTAGCTAATCTCCCTCTTTGATTCCATGTTAAGCACATGCAAAGAAAGAACACTTTCCTGGAGTTATGCTGTGATGATAATAGTGCCAACAGACTTTAGGAACAATCTCTGGTTAACGTGCTCATCAGGTTAATTGCTGAGGTCACTGTGACATCGCTACAACGACGTCTGACAAGACGATAAACACGAGCAGTCAAACGATCATACAGGTAGTAAACAAGCCGACAGGTTAGACAGATTATCTAAACATGAGTAACGACTAAACCTTAATTGTTTCAGAGGCCAAACTCTCTGGTTGTAGCTTCACAAATGTGAGGATGTGCTGCTCTTTCTTGGTTTATATCATTGTAAACTAAATATCTTCTGAGTTTTAGATTGTTAAGTTAAAAAAAAGCAATGTGAAGACATCATTATGGGCTTTGGGAAATTATAATGGACATTTTTCACAGTTTTGTGACATTTTACAAACAAAACAATTAATCGAGAAAATAAGATTTAGAGGTAAATCCAACCTGAGTGCACCTGAAATGTTAACAATAATCCCTCATTGTGCAGGAAAACTATGCACACACAAGTAATGCAAGTACAGTAGGTCAAAGATGAAGCAGAAAGTTGGTAAACTGTGATGGATGTTTACAACAGACAGTTTGGGTTGTAATTTCCTCTTCCAAATAAGTTTGGCTAAACTTATTTTGTGCTTGTATACAACCTGTCTGATTGTCTGACTGCTCACGTTTCTTACCCTGTTGGACTTCTTCTTTGTGATAGGTAACCATTTGGTTTTTGACACCAGAGACAGGATTTTATGTCTTGTCTCAGCCAAACAATCAATGTTGGCTCTTTAACCATGCTAGGAACACAGCTGAAGGGCTGTCTTTGGTCCAAACTGAAATATCTCAACAACTATTTAATAGATTGGTGTGACATTTTGTCGCCTTTCAACGAAATGTCTTGACAACTATTGGGTGGACTGTCCTAAAATTTGGTACAGATATCCGTGTTACCCACAGGATACGTTGTAATAACTTTGGTGACCTGCTGACTTTTCATGTAGCACCATCATCAGGACAAAATTTCACTTTGTCCAGTACTTCCGTTCATGCTGAGATACCTGCAAAGCCATTCCCATCAGTCTCAGCGGTGCTTTGTGTTCAGTGCTAAGTAGCACATGTTAGCATGCTAACACACTAAACTAAGAGGTGCCCATGGTAAACATTATACCTGCTGTCATTGTGAGCACGTTAGCATGCTGACGTTAGCATTTAGCTCAAAGCAGCACTGTGCCTAAGTACAGCCTCACAGAGCTGCTAGCATGGCTGTAGTCTCTTACTGCTGTTTAACCTATAGTTTATTTGCAACCATGATCTTTTTCTAACCTTAATCATGTTGTTTTAGTTGCCTAACTTTAAACATACTGTAGTTAATATATACATATATTGTTGGGATGATCAATTAAAAAACATTGACATTGAAAATATTGCTGTTACTGTTCCCCTTGGCCAGATCATTTTTGAATGATGCAACTTGCAGTTTGGACACAGACGCCTCTTTTGCCCCAGGTGAGATTCTCACGTGTCTTTGAAATGCGCAGGAGGCGGGCACTGTGACGGTGTATTTCAGATCCAGTTGGTTTCTGATGGTTGAAGCCAGAGCTGCACCCACCACACTTTGGCTGCCAACTCAGTCTGCTCCTTCTGCTCTTCCCGGGGGTGAGAGCTGTCAGAGGGCACGCTAGACGATGGGTGTCAGACTAAATAAACGCCAGGCAGCTAGGCTTATTTGTCTGGTGTTAACAGTCTGACTGCAAAACCTCCACCACCACACCCCTTCAACCCCGCCAAAAAAAGCCCTTCCTTCGTGATGAACTGGGGCCAAGGACGAGCAGAGGAGCGCCATTTACCACAAACTGAAGGATTTACAGGTAAAATATACATTCTGGATAAAAAAAACACACAGTTGTATATAATGTGGGTACATTCAGGCAGACACACAACAACACACAATGAAAAAAGCTCACGTGGGTTCCAGCCAGTATTGATCTTTTAACATAGGATTATACAGTCTGGCTCTATAGGCTTAGCAGCCTTTAATTCCCTCACAGAATAGATAGACTGACTTTGGCTCTATACATATCTGGATCAATGCAAATCTACTTTCGCCCCAGCGGTTCAATTTTAAGCGAATTCCATTAGCCATAAGTAAAAGTTTTCTTGGGTAATGTGATTGGGGGGGGGGGGGTGCTCCTCACCGATGGAGTCTCTCTGAAAGCGGTGAAACGTTTCTTTTTTTCCTCCATCCTCTCTTCTTCGTCTTCCATCTCGCTCTGCACGCCGCTCTCTCTTTGTCTTTTTCACCGGCGTGACCTGCGGCGGTGGACGAGGAAGTGACGATAACGCTGAGTTGTGATGCAAAGACGCACACACAAATACACACACATATTAGCGGGCACATGCAGAAGGGCTGATTGATTCAGGTTTTTGAGGACTGACACAGATTTTTTTGTACCTTCTGTGTTACTGATAGCTGACGTTTTCCTGTCTGCAAAATAGCAGTTATGCTTCTGTCAGAGTGAATAAAAGAATGTGAAGCAGCATTTAGACTACTGCTGACATGATTAGTTATTTAATCAATAAGTCGCATGACAGACAATTTATAAAACAGTGTTTTTGAATTAAAAAACAGCCATTTTGATAATTGATTAATCCTTAGGATGTGTTGCTTTTCCTCTGCTTTATCACTGTAAATTCAAAATCAAGTGTTAGTCATACAAAATAAGCAATTTGAAGATGTTACCTTGAGCTCTGGGAAACACATTTTTATTTTTTTTGTTATATTGGCTCATGGATTAATTTAAGAAATAATTAATGAATAATTTAGACCAACATGTGGTCCCCAAAAGTCTCTTTTGAAACCTAAACTTACTTGTGTACATTTATACAATATGTATGTATGTGTATATGTTGATGATGATTAGCCGTTTATAATGATAAACTAAATGGATTTAAAAAAAAAAAAAACCCAATGTGAAGATAAAATGCGTAGTTTTCACAGGCTGTTCTCATCAAAACATTGTCAGATTTGCCAAGTTACACCACCAGTGACCGACCGATATCCGATATTAAATAAAAGCTCAGTATCAAATCATGCTATACACACGCACACCAACACACAAAACAGTAGATGAGACAGTAACGAGACAACTGACGTCCTCTGATTGGACCTAATGCATCTGGGGAAAAACATTCTGAACGTTGTCCTGAGTAGAAAATTGAATCACAGTGACACAACTGCTTGTGTATTACGACCTATTCACAGAGCTCCCAGCAGGCCTGGCTTTACCTACAACAATAGCACCGCTAATATTAGAACAACGGGCCGTGATTCCTCCTCACTTCCACTCTCGTGCCCTAACGTGATTTCCTTTTCTTTACAGTAATTTGTTTGGGTTCGGAGGGTTGGAGCCTCACGCCGTGTGGCGAGCGGCAGCTGTCCGTAAAATGGACAGCGAGTGTCTTTGTTGTGTTGACGGGCAGAAAGGAGAGGTCGCTGTCTGTCAGTCACCGGCTTTGTTCAACTGCTTCGATATGTCAGTTAAAGCTCAGGGCGCGATGAGCTCGGCCTGCTGCTGATTGTTTTTGGTCCTGGTACTAAAAATCTGTCAATTACAGGAGAAGTGACTTTATGTCCCCGTATGTTCTGTATTGACTTCTGCAGCAGCAGGGACGCACATTAACGTCGGTATGCTAACAACAAGGTGGTTTATCCTGACGAGCACACTTAAACACATGCACCCCTGGTTGCACTAGCACATGCCAAGTCACTGTTGACTTTTTTAATATTTGATCAAATTGGGACAAGTTGCTCGGCAACCAGCGGAGACTCCAGGAAGTCTCTGGTCCTGGCCAAGAAGTAGTCCGGCGAATAACCCCCCCTAAAACAGCAAATTGTTATTTTTACACTTCGGATTTTGTACAGATTGAACAAACAGGATATAAAAAATGTTAATATATACATAAAAATAGACTATTTCAGCTTTTGATTTAGAGGCTGTAGGTGTAATGAGGTACTGCCATCATATGGACTAAGTAACTAAGTACATTTACTGTACTTAAAGGGAAACTCCGGTATTTTTAAACTCTGTTGCAGCCCGTTCGTGGTTGCTGGCGGAGGCAACTACTGGACCACTTCCAAAATCTTTGGTTTAAGTATTAATCATTTCAGCCCCAAATTTTGAAAAAATAGGGCCCAGGTTTAAAAATACTGGAGTTTCCCTTTAAGTACAATTTTGAAGTACTTGTTCTTTACTTGAGTATTTCCAATTTATGCTACTTGCATAAAATACTTTCTTATTATACCTCTCCGTTCTCTCTCTCTCAGTATTCATCTGACGAGGCAGTGAGCTGAAGTACTGCAGTAAAAACCCGTCTAACAAGCTGCTGACAGCGCGCTGAATCAGGGGCAGAAGCAAAGAAAACCGTGGAGATGGATTTAAGTATGCCCCTCGTCATTAGCCTCAACATAATCAAATCATTTTACTCATTCAGAAGTTCTCGGGGGCCCGGCCCGGCATGTCGAACGCTGTCGAGAAGGCTTCACTCTCCCCTCAGTCTCGGCTCTGCCAGGAGAGCTGCCTGCTGGCCTGCCGCTGCTGTCCGGTGTGCTGCTGCTGCCAAACAAGGTCACTTAACAGCTTTTAATTGTTCGTGTCTGTCTCCAGACGCTTGGAAATATATGTTGGCTGCTCTGAAAGACAAACAAAAAGCAGGATTTAGTGAGTTTAATGCTAACTGCAGGTGAGACTGTGGCTAAAACACATGGACTGATGGATGTGAAGTGGAGATTGAGGGAGAAAAGTGACATACAACTTAAGAAATGGAAAGAAGAAGCAGCAGTGTGTTAAAGACAATGCAAATTTATTTACTCTTTTTTTTTTGCAATTTTTCTACAGTATTTCACTTTGCATCTTCATGTTTTAAGCATCTTTTCTGTTTCTCTAAATTTCTTTTAATTTGAAATTTTTATGTTAGCACTACAGCACAAACTAGAGCTTTGTCATTAGAAGTCTGGTCGGGGATTTAAAGGCACCCGTCATTGTGACAATTTCTGTTTTCAGTTCATAGATTGAAAGAAATCATCCAGATGAAACAGACGAGAAAAAAGAGAGATGTGTTTTTAAGACCAGCAGAAGTGAAAAGAAATATGACTCCTCTGTGACTCTTCGTGTTTTCCAGAGCTCAGAAGTGATCTCTCCACTCTCTGCAGTGCTTTGTCCTGACTGTGTCTAAGGTCAGGATGCTTTTCATGCTGTTATCTCCCCCTAGAGTTCAACAGTGGAATGACACAGCCAGTGCTCACTGTATCTCCCAGTCAGGGTAAACTAACTCTAACTGTTTTTTATAATTACCATGTTTTTGGCCTTATATGGCTGGCAGTTTGACAGCTGCAGCTAAAACCAGATGAAGAGAATAACATGAGGAGTCAAAGAGACACTAAATGATGAATTGATCCAACACCACAACTAGGAAATATTTTGATAAACTTTTTTTTTTTAACTTTTCATCCAAAAATTAGTATAAGCTGCTCTTCTTTCAGGATTTCTTTTCCTGCATGTTTAGTACAAAGACAGTCAGTAAAACAGATTTTAAAAATAAAATCACAGCTTTCATCCCAAATGTATAGAAACATTCTCTACCTTCAAATGGTGTGTGTGTGTGTGTGTGTGTGTGTGTAGGCAAGTAAGTACATATTTCTGTGTTATACATAATTGTGTGTCAAGATGTTTGTGTGTGTGTTAATTTGTGCATATACGAATTAATAGATAAATGTTGTATTATTGTGTGATACATTGGCTTACAGGACACTACAAATTCATATAAGCCAGATGCAGAATGCTACGAAAAGTCCAAAAATAATGAACCTGAAATTTTGAATAATTTTTACTATCAGATTTTCAGACAACAAAATTCATGAATCACAGACAAAACATGTACTGTATAATACTTGAGAAATCTGATTAAATGCTAATTAAATAGTCCATCTTGCCTTGTTTTCAGGCACTTTAGACAAAGTTAGCCAACTTAAAGCACCTATAATAAAAAAAAAAAATATTAATAATGAATGATATGACTGCTTGTATGATGATATGACTGCTATATCTGCAGCTGTAATATACTGGTTTACTATATATACCGTTTTAGCCTCTTTCAGCTCATTGTTTTGGTTCTCAGGACGGCAGCCAAAAAGCTTTAAAAACCCACCGTACACTTCCTGCCCTGCACCAAACAGCCGACAGAGGCAGTTCACGACTAGCTGGTGAACATAGTGGAGCATTTCAGCATCAACATATTCACATTCTTAAATCATCATAGTTTGTACAATACAAAAGAAATTTGACTTTCCACTCCTCCCAAATCATCACCCAAATTCTTCTCCTGAATATTTTCAAATCTGCCAACCTCAGTAGCCTAAAAGAAGAATACATGATCTCAACTGTGCAATTAAAGATCTTTGGCTTCAAGACGATACTGTACGATTCAGGGCCATACTTTTGTTTAATATGTGTACATGTCCTTAATTTAGGTTTTGACAAGATATTTTGAAACCAATTTTCTTCAAATTTGAATAAAAGCTTACTTTTAAAAGAGATTTAAAAATGCAGACTACATTAAAACACATTATGTCTGTAGATATACGGCATATCAATCAATCAATTCTCCAAAATAAACACCTTCTTACCCATAGATGAGATAATAAGTTGAATGCAGGTTATGAGTCTGAGCCATGTGAGACTCTTATCTACATGCATCAAAGTGTGTATCTGAATTCCCTGGGTCCGGCTGTTGCAGTTTGTTTGTGTTTGGTCTGAGGCCCCGGGGCCCGGCCAGCTCAGTGACAGACGTGCGCGGCTCTTTAACGCCCCCCCTCCGCCCCCTGCCCTCGGCCTCTGAGAGATATATTGTTCCCTGGAACTTTTGGTTCCCATGAATCCGAGCTGTGTGTCCCGAGCTGGCAGGAGAAGAGCTGCCTGCCACATCAATTCATCAACACCGGCCGGCCGCCCGTTTCACATGTGGTGGCTCGTCCAAGTGTGCCAGAGGTGTGTGTGTGTGTGTGTGTGTGTGTGTGTGTGTGTGTGTGGACAGTGACACACAGCTCTTTTGTCTGTGGTCTGTCTCCCTCTGACCTTTTCCTGTTCTGTCTCTCTGTTTATCACCATCAAATCAAAAATGTAAAGTAACACGTTGAATAACCATTTTTATTCAAATTGATAGACTTTTTTTGGACTGTGGTCAAATTGCCCGTGTGTCTGTAGCTCATCACGTAATGTGAGGGTGAAGGAAAGTGCCATGGAAGTAAAACGTTTGATGTTTAGAGCAGGTGTTCCCAACCTTTTCTTATAACGACACGTTAGGACTTTTATTTCCCTACATCCTCTGAAAAAGGTGTGTTCAGACAGTGAATGGTGAGTTTTAGAGGTGACGCAATTGCGTAAAAAGTCATTATAAGGCATGGACGTCATTAGGTCCATTTTAGGGGGGCTTTAGCCACCCTAAAATATTCCTAAGCCCCCCTATAATTTTGGGTAGAATTTTTTTTTTTTTCAATATTTAAAATTAGTGCAGACATGCACTTAACACGAACCAGCAAGAAAACGAGTCAAACTATAATAAGCATAAAAGTTCGTTTATTGAATAAAATTATCGTTATGATTCCCAGCCCTCATTGGCTGCTAGCTAGGTAGGCGGGCATATGTTTCCAAGCTGGATCAAATGTTATTGCTCGCTTTAACGTTCCTGGGGGGTATTCCAAGTAGGTGGTTAATTCATAAACCTGGGTAAATTAAGCTAGTGGGAGTGGTAAACCTCCTAATAGAGTAGCCTGCTTGCTTTGTGTAGTTAGGAGAATGAGGACTCCAGGCTCTTCTATTACCAGGTTTACCGCTACCTCCGTCTTAACTTACCCAGGTTTGCCACTTACCCACCTACTTGGAATACCCCCCTGAGGCCGGCAGAGTTGTTCGCAGTGAATAATAGCCTACAAGAGATTGTAAGTTGATGTCATTGTTAATTGCTTAACGTTACCTACGTTTACCTATGGGGGAGAAAAGGCGATGTTGTACTTGATTAACATTGATTTTGGCAGCTAAATGGAACGTTATGGAAAATGCAACCATCGTGAACAACCAAATTTAGGCTATATTAGGCTAACAGCTGTCCATATTCTGTCCCATTTCTCTAGTAGGCTATTTCAACACAACATCAGTAGCCTAATGTTAATTATTGTGAGTGAAAACTAAATGGCATGGTAACATTAGTTTTGGCATGAGAAAATTTAAACTGTCTTTCAATTCATTGGCTAGATGGACATAAGAAGATGTTTTAAGAGAGTGAGTGAGGAGCAGGAGCAGGGAGCTGATGCTGAGGAGGTCTGCGTGATCGAGGTCAGTAAAGGTCTACAGAGAAAACAGGAGCGAGTCCAATGCCCCGTTATGAACGAGGTGTTTGGCCGCAACATAGTGCAACGCTTTCCTCGAGTTAAAAATGATCAAATGTTGCAAATGTCACATATAAGCTGAATCGGAACCGTAGGAAAAGTTTGAAAACGTTGTGACGCTGAACTTGGCCAAGAGTGAAAAGTCGAAAAGAAAGTAATCCCCATATTTATATGCATTTAATCAAGCTTGGATAAAAACACAAAACAAACAGCAAGTGATGGCCCACGTGTAATGCATCTCAAACTCGACCTAGGTGTTTTTTTCCCCTAAGGAGTTGTCTTATATTCATGCCCTTTATGCCCTTATTTCATATTTAATTCTGGCAATCTTGAAGACACCTCCTCTGTTCCATAACATATCCTTCTTTCCTATGATGTTATTGTACATTTATGACGACTTTTATTTTGGGCTAAACTAAGTAGGCTAAGACCAAATGCATGGCACCTTCCTTAGTTTTTTTTAAATTTGTGTTTTAACTCATCCAGTAGCAAGCAATTAAATAATGAAGGCTGGTTTTGAAATAGCACAGAAATGTTAAACTTCACTATCAGTTTAAGCCCATTTGTTTGTTTGATATGTGCTCTGAAAAGTAAGTGTCCCCCAAAAGGTTAACGTATCTTGTATACTCATTTGGCAGAATAAATGTTTGAGAAATATTCATTTGTTCTTTATTGTCAGATTTCACGAGGATTTTGAACTAAGCTAGTTGTAATTAAACTAATTAAATAAAAGGACCACCACATTTCCTCCTGTTCAGTGCATTAGACTGAAATAAATAGCTTTATTTGGAAATATAACATATTTAATTTGTAATGGATATATTTGCAAACATCTTTCTTCATAAACATAAGACGCCTCTAATGAACTGATTTAGGCTTATTTTTAATAAAAAGAAGATATCCTGAAGGAAAAGAAAGTGATCCATATAACAGGTTGCGATAGATGTTCTTCAAATAATGAATTAATTGACGAAGCCTTTGTAGGTGCGATGAAATAGCACAGCGTGTTCATTCTAATACACACTCCTGGGGCTAAGCCCCCCCTATCTCTCAATCCTAGTGACGGCCCTGGGTCCAGCTCTCTCAGATGGGAGGGGTTGGATCTCAGAGCTGAGGCCAGAGAAGTACAGCCTTCCTCTGTGATCAGACAGCCAGACAGCCTGGAAGAATGATATTTAATTTATTTTCAGCTATTTATTCCTTGTCAGTGTGAATTCCCTGATTAAAATAACTACATGTTAAAGTTTCTCATCAGTCCACTGCTTTGAAATTCACGTTACTATACAGTCAAATGACACCAGAACCCATAAAACAACACACTGGAAAAACACAACACAGACATATTAACACCTTATGAAGTTACTTGAATGTCTTAGCAAACAGTTGCCTCCTCCTGTGGCGACCTGCCAAAGCTAGCAAAGCGGAGAAGAAGAGCAAAATGAAGTGGCAGGGTATGTGGAAAGATTGGATTTAAAAGCTGGCTTAGCCTGAGGCAAAAATCTCTTCATCATTGCTGGCAGACAGCAGACATCTGTGAGATCACAAAAATATCTTAAGATGCAGCCAGCTGCAGTGGGAATGTCATGTGATCAAATCACAGAGTGCTGAGGTTAAAAAAGGGGCTATGACTCCACCAACTCTTGAGAAAAATATCTGGCTCTTTCACTGCTAGATGTTCCACTTTCTTCACCAGCTAGTCTCTAACTGTATCTTTCTGCTGTTTGCTGCTGGGCAGGTAGTGTACAGTGGGTTTACAGAGCTTGTTTGATGAAAACAGCGGATGAAAATGTGCTGATGAGAGCTGTGAGACTGAATCAAAACAGTAAAGTTGTGGATTGTTAAAACAAAACAATGAGCTAAAAGACACTTAAACGGTCCGTAGATCTGAGGGGTAGTGCAAAGTCATGTGATAATTCTCTGTGAGTTTGTCACTATGAACAACACTTTTCACATTGCACATAGTAATATGATCGATTTCCGATACAACAACATTAATTAGAACAGCTTTAAGAATGTTTTTCTTACCATTGCTTTAGAATTTAAATAAATTATAACCAGAAGTTCTCAGAGAAAACTGGTGTGGCAGTGTTACTGCAACTGTGTAATTTACACTGTTTAAACCTAAAGACAGACCCCATAGAGGCATCTTTTTTATAGACATTAACTTGTATTTATTATTAAAGAGTTATCTGTTAAGCAGAAGCTGAATCCTGACCTGAGAGATTCCAGTGTACAGTGTGGACTCTCCAGTCCAGCAGAGAGCAGCTTCACTCCTGAATCCTGCAGGTCGTTGTTACTCAGGTCCAGCTCTCTCAGACTAGAGGACTGGGAGCTGACAACTGAGGACAGAGCTTCACAGCTTCTCTCTGACAGATTACAGCCACTCAGCCTGAAGGATAGTTAGTGAAATAGACAAACACTGATACTGTTTCTGTCATCTACAATGTTAAACACATCACATTTCAATGGTTGCCCTCACTGAGTTGATCAGTTGAACAATCATGCTTTAGGATCCCGGGTGACGAGAATATTTTTTGGGGTGATTACTGTTTTTTTTTTTTGTGTATATTACCAGAAACTAACTTTATCAATCAAATTTCAAAAAAGTACAATCTTATTTCTGGGATCACAATCAATTATAGAAATTATTGCCATATAATCTTTTCATATGTTACAATCTATTTATAATTTTGTCATCACGATTGTCCATACTGTAATTTCATTATGTTGGTTTATTCTGTACATTAGACATCTATTTCCTGTCTGTCTGTCCTGCAGAGGTATCCCTCCTCTGTTGCTCTTCCTGAGGTTTCTTCCATTTTTCCTTTATCTGAATCGGGGGTCTCATATGCTGCACAGATTGTAAAGCCCCCTGCGGCAAATTTGTGATATTGGGCTATATAAATTAAAATTGACTTGAAAATAATTTCAGCCTTAAATTAACTACAATATTTTTTGTTTTGCATTGCTCATCTGTGGAGGTACAGTCATACTGATGAAACAAGTGAAAGAGTGTTCAGTTAATCAACTAATCAATCAGTTATCTAGATGTCATCAGTTGACTAAAGGTGTTTTCACAGCTGCACCTTTTAGGCCGAACTCTGGTTTTACCCCTTGGTGCGATTCATTTGAGCAGGTGTGAACACAGTTATCACACTCGGGTGCGGAATAAAGCAACCACACCGAGACCCTTTAGAGGAGGTGGTCTTGGTCTGGTTCATTTGTGGTGTGAACATGATCCGACCTCGATCCGACTCAACTACCAGGTGTATTTTGAGCTAAATGGCTCCTGTAGCCAGGTATGCTTTGCATTCTGCTCAGTTTCTGAAAGCAGCATGTCTTCTTTGCAAAGTATGAAGCAGTGTAGTATTTTCAAGATGTTTCCTCAAAGTGCATTCGGCATTCTGCTTGTATAGTTTTGCCTGGTATATTACCCAGATAATTACCACGGTTATAAGCAAATGCCAACTGTGCTGTTGCTCCATGTTAAATTGCATAGCAAGGTTTCTCCCACAGAAATATGCACTAGTCCAGAACACAGTACCTTCTTCCTGTATTGACTTTCTTGATCCCACCATACACACATCTGACCAATAAGCAGAGAGAACGTTCTCACATGGTTTGTAGTGATGCGTTTTAGTTCGCTTGGATTTTTCCCTGTGTGAAAAGAAACCGAACCAAGGGGAAAACACTCCAAGATTACAAACTCATAAACTGATTCAGACCAGAGCAAACCACCTACAGATGTGAAAAAGCCCTTAGACTTGTTAGGTTAGGTTAGGTGAGAACAACCCTAGACATCTGTCACAGTTAGTATCTGCAGTTATCTGTGCACCTACAGAGCTTTGTTGGAGGCTTTGACCACTGGCAGCAGCCTCAGAAGAACCTCCTGTGAAGCAGAGTATTTCTTCAGGTCAAACACGTCCAGATCTTTTTCTGATGACAGTAAGAAGACCAGAGCTGACCACTGAGCAGGAGAGAGTTTATCTGTGGAGAGACTTCCTGAACTCAGGTACTGCTGGATCTCCTCCACTAGAGAACGATCATTCAGCTCATTCAGACAGTGGAACAGATTGATGCTTCTCTCTGGAGACAGATTCTCACTGATCTTCTTCTTGATGTACTCGACTGTTTTCTGATTGGTCTTTGAGCTTATTTTCTTTTTCAGTAGGTCTTGTAGGAGAGTCTGATTGGTCTGCAGTGAAAGACCCAGGAGGAAGCGGAGGAACAAGTCCAGGTGTCCATTTGGACTCTGCAAGGCCTTGTCAATAGCAAATCTGTGGACCTCTGTCATAGATGTTTTGAAAACCATTCTCACACGTTCGCCACAAGTTTGCCCTGGCTCAGACACCACATTCTTGTTTCTGTTAATGACTGCCCTCTCTACGTAGAGAGCTGCCAAAAACTCCTTAACACTCAGATGGACAAAGCTAAACATCTTGTCTTTATCATTCTTCTTCCCATGTTCCTCTTTGAAAATCTCTGTGAACACTCCTGAGCACACTGAGGCTCCACTGAGATCAATGCCACTCTCTTTTAGGTCTTTCTCATAGAAGATCAGGTTGCCTTCCTCCAGCTGGCGGAAAGCCAGTTTTGCTAATGACTTAATGTACTGAATGCACTTTTCTGGGCCATACTTCTCTTTTGTCTGACCTATCTGAAACTCCAAGAATTCTGTGTACATCTCAGTCAGGGTCTTGGGCAGCTCTCCTCCCTCTCTGGTATTCAACACATCCTCCAGAACTGTAGCAGTGATCCAGCAGAAGACTGGGATGTGGCACATGATGTGGAGGCTTCGTGATGTCTTGATGTGGGAGATGATTCTGCTGGCCTGCTCCTCATCTCCTCATCTCTTCCTGAAGTACTCCTCCTTCTGTGGGTCAGTGAACCCTCTGACCTCTGTCACCATGTCAACAAAATCAGAATGGATCTGGTTGGCTGCTGCAGGTCGTGTGGTTATCCAGAGGCGAGCAGAGGGCAGCAGATTTCTCTTGATGAGGTTCAATTCAGGCACATGCACTGAGATGGACTCTGTCACATCAAACTTAACTGCCTGGTTTTTGTTGGTAGAGCAGTCCAGATCAAGGTGGCTCTCATCCAGTCCATCCAAAACAAACAGAAGTTTGAATTTACTTCTGTCATAGTTGGTGTTTCCTGATGACTGCAGAGTAGTAAAGATGTAATTAAGAGCTTCTTCCTTGATGTCTCTGGTCTCTGTGATACATTCATGAATTAGCTCTGTCAAACGAAACTTTTCTCCCTTTTTTAAGTTCAGCTGGCGGAAGGTGATGGGGAAAATTAGATGCACATCTTGATTGGCTCTTCCTTCAGCCCAGTCCAACACAAACTTGCGCACAAGAAATGTTTTGCCAATTCCTGCGATTCCATTGGTCAGCACTGTTCTTATGGGTCTGTATTTCCCAGAGGGGGGTTTGAACATGTCACTAGGTTCAACTGGTTTCTCTGTTTCTGCTGGCTTCACCACCACATCCTCAATCTGCCTGACCTCATGCTGTGTGTTGATGTTTACGTCACCTCCAGCTGTTTTGTACAGCTCTGTGTAGATATCATCCAGATGTTGCTCATCCTTCTTCTGGGCCCACCCCTCTTTTGCACACATAAACGGGTGTTGGTAATATGAGATGGGCCGTGGCTCTGGTACTGGAACAATCTCATCTGTATGACAAACAGAAAAAAAACATACAATTAAGCTGTATGTATACAGATGCCTCTTTTCTCACGAGCATCAGTAAATGCTTTTATTTTATTTTTTACTAAAGTTTAGTTTTAGTTTAGTTTCCTGGAGAGAAACTAAAATGCAGTCAAACTGAATTTTGCAGTTACAGGTGGAGCAAGTTGTCTGTGGACAATATTCTAGTATTCAGAGATTTGTAATTGTGTAACAGCAAGCTGTCTTAACGTTTAGGTTTGAACCTCTCATTCTCTTTTATACCCATCAGCTTTACAACATTTAAACATTTCTGCCCAGAGCTGCCCAGTAACACCACAGCCCTGGACTGGTAACCACTGAGCAGCTACTGGTGTTGCTGCCATCTATCAATCTACTGGCTGAAATGTCACAAAGTCCTCTAGCATTAGTTTCACTATTCTCCTTCTGCCAATGCTCTTGCTCTCTCTCACATGTCTCAGACTCAGAACAGGAGGACTCAAATGCACGACTCGTTCAGACAGGGTATTAAGTTTCCAAAAGGCTTTACTGGATATAACAAAAAACGCTCACGAGGAGGATAAACAAAGTACAAAAGAAAACGCTCACAAGGAGGATATGCAAAGTACAAAAACAGTAGCAAAAAACTTGAAGCATGGAAGAATTGCTGGTACGCTTGGCTCTAATGCTGACGGACAGAAACAAGACGAACTGGCACAAGACAAGGGGAGACACAGACTATTTATACATGAGGTAGGGGAACACAGGTGAAAACAATCAGGGGCGGGGGAGACAATCACAAAGGCGGGAAAATCACACAAAGGGAGGAAGTCAGGGTCTGAAACGAGAGGGAAGGATTAGTACAAAATAAAACAGGAAGTGCAGGACAAGACTAGACATGAGTGACTTCAACTTGACAAAAAACAACAACTAAGACATGACATGAAATAAACTTAACAAAGTCGACGAGACACCACAAGTTTGCACTTTCCATTTCTTTTACTCTCTCATTTCAGGGTATCAGTTAACTGATGTTTAAAAGTCAGTATCATATCATAGTGCCATGTCATCAAACATAATAAGCCCAAAGCTCCATGTGGACCTGGGACATGCTGTTTTGTACTATACGCTACTGTAGGCAAAGGAGGTGTTGGAAATTTATCACAAGTTTCAGGATTTTCCACCACTGAATCAGGCTTTCACCGTCTGAAGGGACGTGCACACACATCTGCTCTTGTAGCTTAGCCAATACGAACGCACCGTCTCTCTGAAATAACCTGTGATTGGCTAAAGTCTCCAGTCATGGGCTAGATTTTCTGAAGCCTAAAACCAATATGCTGCACGGTTATTATGGCATTTTTTCCCAATGATGCCAAAAGAAAACTGCCTACCCAACCTTTAACCTGATTCCTTTGGTTGCTACTCAACAAGAAAAGGACGCAGGCCTTACCTGAGCCGCAGGTGAGCTCAGTTAGCTTTTCGCTGTCACTCCGCTTGTTCCATATAGTGTCAACCATTCGACTGCATGGCTGGGTCAGCCCCACAGGTCAGCTGACAACCATGCACTGAGCTTGGAGTCAGTTTCAGTTCATTTAGGTTGACAAACAGACACAGACAGAAGCTAATAAAAATACTTCAGGGATGAGGGTTATCATTTATTGTCCATCACAGTCTCAATGAAAAGAGTTGCACTCTCCTCTGCACACCACTCTCCTCTCTTCTTCCTCTACTCTCACCTGCCTCTCCCTGCTGTCTTCCCTCTGGCAGGCTCATATTACACAAGACCCGCCCTCTTGAGAATGGCAACCAATCAAAAATGACAAATGACCACCTGTGACCGTGACAACATTCCCATCTGTTAATAGAATAATAAGAGGTGGGTGCATTGCAACAAACAGATGATGAATGATTCTCCAGACGCTGCCATTAAACCACCACAGAAGAAGAAGAGGACACAATGAGATGACGTCACTCAAAGAGCTCCAGTCAAAGTTCAAACGATGGAAAACAATGTGGAGAACATGATGGAGATACAAGCTTTCTGTTAGTTTCATGTGTTTCATGTTTATGTGAGGAAGGTTACAGCCTCCTCATCGCTCCACACAGATCTGATGTGTTCAGCTCTTCACTGGAAGCTTGATTGATGTTTAGGTCACATGCTTCATGTACGTCATGACTTATTCACTAAGTCTGTTAGACTTTGTCACATTTATTTTTTTAAATCAACAACTTTTCCACCTTAGGCAAGCAAAAAATAGTTTTGCTTTTTCCCAAATTTCCAGCGTTTCCACTTTTTTCTGTGCAAACTGAAATTGTGCATCAACACAGGTGGATGGAAACATCTGACGTCCGTTCATCCCAGGTCAAGTGGATGGCTGTGAAGGAGGGTTGACTGACGCACTTTGTCCTTATCAGACAGAATTTCACAGTGTCAGTCTTAATGGGATCTTACTGTCCCTTGAATCAAGGAGAACAAAACAACAGTGGTAGAGCAAATCGAGCCCCACATCTTTGGAATCAAGTCTGTCTTATCATTAGTGTAGCAGCCCTTGGCAATATAACACAGCAGAGTCTCTACGGGTGCAGTACTTTATTCCTCTGACGCTTCCAAGCACCGTGAAAACTAAAACAAACACAAAGATGACTGCTTAATTCTTATTACACAAGATTGTGAACAAGTCCTTATATTTTACAGTGTAACACTTTAATTTGCACACCTTAACTGTATATTAAATTACTCATTACACTCAAAATAATGCAGCACATCTATACAGACAAAAAATAATAATTCAGTGCTGCTCAATTAGCATAAAACATTTTCTAGTATCATAAAATATAACAGTGACCTTAAACAACACTATATGCAAACATTTTACAGCCTACAGAGTTTCTTTATAGTTTACACATAGAGCTACATACCTCGCTCCGCTTACCAAGGGTGCAAACTTGAGGAAACTTTACAGACAGGGCTGTCTTCACGCACAGTGCTGCTAGCTTGATCGTCACGCTGTTTGTCTGAGCTAAAAATAGCACACACATGCGCCGAACATAAGACGAAGGAGTTCACGAACAGTTCGTATGAACATTAATACAAACCCACACACTTTTATAGCGTGCATGACACTAAAGTTCTACAACACATCATGCTAACTTACATGTACAACAGGGGTTTCGTGAGGCGAGTGAAATCTGGCGCGTGATATTCTGCACTCTAGCTATACAGGTTACTGGGTTCACAGCATCAAAACCACAACCTAAGTCAGCCACTGACCATGAATGATAATTGACGTAGCAGTCATTTACAATTAGGGAAACAGATTCTATTCAAATTTTCACAGTGAAGTTCAAATCCCAAAGACATGTTGTCCTCACCTCTGTCTGGCTCTGGAGTGGTTCAGTCTTTTTCCTACCCTGACAGATCTGATGTAGGGTTACATCCTCACCCTGTGTTGGCCATCAGACCCTGTTCAGTCTGTGTCTATTATACATTTTTGTTGGAATATTTTTTGTTCTCAAAATCTCTTTTATTGAGTTGCAGCAGTTCTTGAAGCCATCACTCATTTTGGATGTGAAGTGCTCACAAATATTTCAGAAACAACTACGTAGTATTACAGTGGTGACCTTACTAAATCTGGTTGCATCACTCAAATGTAAGTGATGTCTGAGCAAGTAAAGCTCTTAGCAATGTGTAAATCAGTTAGCATCCTATCAGTTAGCTACATAACAGTGTTATCTACTTGTTGACAGATGACAGATGACAGATGATGATAAATGACTATTTAAACTATTTAAACATGATTATAATAAACAACAGCCCTTAAACAAAAGGATGTACTGTTACGATTAAATTTACTGACATGCAAATCCTCCTCACAGTCGGTCAACAATCTTTAATCTGCATCACTCTGCTACTTATCTAACACACAGTTAGTCAAACGCTCCTTTAATGTATTAAAACAACCCAAACTTTAAACCTTATCCACTCTGAATGTAACCCTCAGCTGCACTCACACATTAACACAGGAAGCATCATTCACCTTCATTCACCTCAGATTAGTTAAAAATCACAAACTGTAAGCCTGACACTACTTAGGCAATAATGGCCTCACAATGTGATTGGCTGTTTGTCAAAAATACAGGAAACTCAAAATCATACATTTCTAACTAAATAGGTGTTAATTTGATAAGGGTCCAGCTACCTACCTACATACATATAGATATGGAAGAAATTCTAAATGAGGTTCCTGCACCTAAAGTTGGCACAGGATGAATCTCTCTTTAATGTCCTTTTGGCTGCTAGCAAGAAAACCATCACATGGAAATAGCTGCAAGCAAACCTTCAACAGGATGACTGGACTACAACTGTCACTGAAATAAACTGTATGAAACAAATGTACCTTCAGCTTATGACTATGATGTGATCAATACGTAAAATACTACATATCTGTTCCTATAAGATGTACACTGCTCAAAAAAAGGAACACTCAATCATCCCAATATAACACCCAGTCAATTTCTGGGATATTGAACTGTCCAGTTAGGAAGCATAAGTTATTGTGAATCAAATTCACCTGCTTTGGTGCAAATGAAAGCGACAACAGGTGGACAGGAGAGGCAACAGCAAGACAAACCCCAAAAAGAGAATGGTTTTGCAGGTGGTAGCCACAGACCATTTCTCTCTCCTGATCTTTCCTGACTGATTTTCCTCACGTTTTGCATTTTGCTAGTGCTCTTGTCACTCCTGGTAGCATGAGGTGGTACCTGCAGCCCATTCAGGTTGCACAGGTAGTCCAGCTCCTCCAGGATGGCACATCCATATGTGCCATCGCAAGAAGGTTTGCTGTATCTTCCAGCACAGTCTCCAGAGTGTGGAGGAGATACTAGGAGACAGGCCATTACACGAGGAGAGCTGGACAGGACCGTAGAAGGGCAACAACTCAGCAGCAGGACTGGTATCTGCTCCTTTGTGTGAGGAGGAACAGGAGGAGCACTGCCAGAGCCCTACAAAATGACCTCTAGTGGGCTACTCATGTGCATGTTTCTGACCAAACGTTCAGAAACAGACTCCATGAGGGTGGCATGAGGGCCCGACGTCCTCTAGTGGGACCTGAGCTCACAGCTCCGCACCATGCAACTAGATTGGCATTTGCCAGAGAACACCAGAATTGGCAGCTTCGCCGTTGGCGCCCCGTTCTCTTCACAGATGAGAGCAGGTTCACACTGAGCACATGTGACAGACGTGAAAGAGTCACCATGGCGAACGTTATGCTGCCTGCAACATCATCCAGCATGACCGATTTGGTGGTGGGTCAGTGATGGTCTGGGGAGGCATATCCTTGGAGAGTTGCACAAACCTCCATGTGCTAGCCAACGGTACCCTGACTGCTGTTAGGTACCAGGATGAAATCCTCAGACCCATTGTCAGACCTTACGCTGGTGCAGTGAGCCCTGGGTTCCTCCTGGAGCAGGACAATGCCCGGCCTCATGTGGCCAGAGTGTGTACGCAGTTCCTGGAAGACGAAGGCACTGATTACATTGACTGGCCCTCATCTTCCCCAGACCTGAATCCAACTGAGAACCTCTGGGACGTTATGTATCGGTGCATCTGACGCCGCGAAGTAGCGCCACAGACTGTCCAGGAGCTCACTGATGCCCTGGTCCAGGTCTGGGAGGAGGTCCCCAAGGACACCATCAGCCATCTCATCAGGAGCATGCCCAGACGTTGTTGGGAGTGCATATGGGCACATGGGGGCCATACACACTACTGAGCCACATTATGAGTTGTCGTGATGACATTTTGGATCAGCCTGTGATTTTGATATTTCACTTTGATTTTCAGTGTGATTTTGAATCCAGCCCTCAGTGGGTTGATGAGTTTGGTTTCCATTGACCATTCTTACTTCATTTTGTTCTCAACAAATTACACAATGTATATCAATGAAGATTTTCAACTTGAATATTTTATTCATCGAGATCCAATGTGTGATTTAAGTGTTCCCTTAAACCTTTTGAGCAGTGTATAACCCCACTACATATGTCACTGTGATAAAGGACATTGCACCCCCAAAGAAAAACAAATTGGAGACCTTATCTAATACATAAACTTAACAACGACGTGCAGGAAACTACTGCTGTATTTCACGTCCATCAACACATCAACCTCACATTCATAACTGCATTATGTCATCGGGACAGCTCATTGGTTATTTACTCCAGGCATAAAATACCACACTAATAATAAACCATCCACATTACTCACATTAATATCTCACAGTGTCTCAAACCAAGGAGTAAATTAAAGATAATTAAATCAGGTAGCACCATCACACCTCTGTCCTTTCAACTGCTGTTGCTGTATTATATAATGCATATCATAGACTGGTGGGACGTCATGTTTTTCATGTTAATGTTTGTCTTCCTGAGACTGACCTCCTGGTCCTGAGCTGCTGTCACACAAACTCTGCACCAGATCATTCCTTTTGATCTTCTGCAAGAGCTGCTTCGTCACCTCCACAGCTCCAGGAAGTGTGAAGGTCTGGATCATCAGATCCACTGTGTCCCGCCTTTCTGCCTTCTCTAGCTGGTACTTTGGGATGGCCAGGTGGCCCTCGAGGCTGTCCTTCTGCAGATGCCACATGAAGTCCTTGAAGTCCTCTTCTCCAAAATCTTGCAGCACGCTCAAGAGGACCTCTGGCGTCATCGTGACTCCTGTGAAATCAGTTTTGTATTAACATTAATGGATCACTGAACAGGCCCACAGGGCACAGACCAGGGGCCCACAGGGTCTGGGGACTACCTGTCTTTTCTCTGATCTCTGTCTTGATCATGTTTTTTTCATCCGGATCTTTTCATTAAGGTATACAATAATTCTGTATTTAACAGTGTGGAAACAGAATACAGAGTTTTAACAAGCAGTCAACATCAACAGCTATCTCAGCCCCGGAGACTCCAAAGGTCTGGTCCTCATAATGAAGTGGTTCATACACCCAACAAACTCTGATCAAGACCAGCTGCTTCCTGAATGTAGCTTACCAGCAGGTAGCAGCTGAGAGGACACAAGACTTGCGCTGTTTCACATGAGAAACATTTATCTAGAGGGCAGCAGCTCCTGAACATAGCAGATACTGTGTTCATTACTAAAAAACCTAAATGCTTCCTTTTTGTTTCTAATAATCACTGTTGAGTTATATACAAGCCCATATTTAATGCACGTTTGTTTTCTCACTACAGTCTTGCTCGTATAGCTGACGGTCACAAATATGGTGACCTCAGTAAATCCAGCAGAACACATAAGCAACCTCTGTTAACGTGCCTCCTCCTGTTATTTGAACCATCCTCCCTTAAATGCAGATGCAGCAAGCAGAGTCTTGCAGCTGGCAGACACCCAAACTGTGAGTCAGAGCTTCACCTACATGGGTCAACCAGAACCCAGAGTAACACCATGAGTCCAGACCTACTGAAAATCCAAACTCCAGTTTACTGAGAAACAACAGTCTTCTTTCAACACCACGGTGTCTTCATCAGGATCAACATGGACAGAGATATACGGCACATGCAGATGTAGACAACTTAGAATAGTATAATCGTCACTGGATGGTTCAACAGGATTTCAGTTCTTCTGGATAATGGATCCAAACACTGCGTTTGACCGGTGTGGCGTCACAGTATCGTGGCACTGAATATACAGTCACGTAGTTTTATATCCACTATATCTAAACATTATATAATCTCTGCAGATATTAAGGCCCCAGGCAGTTCAACAACCCCGCATTCATCTGAAACCATTTCCTTCTGTCATCATTCAACTCAAACACTCATCTGAACCACATCAGACTTACTCAGCTGCTCCCTGTGAACGTCTGTCAGATCAGCAGCTGGTGTCTGGTCCAGGTCTGTGTATAAAAACAGAGACCTGATCATTTTTATTACGGAGCGACGTCAGTAAAGACTCCACCCATAATCAGCCTCGTGTGTCTGCTGTCTCGCCATCATAACTTCTTTATCAAAGGATGCAGTCTGACTGGTCTGCAGGTACAAACAAAGTCAGTTCCAGAGAAACCAGACTTTAGTCAGGTTGGGACATGGAACCATCTACAGTGTTGTCAGTGTTAAATAACTGAAGGCAGTCTGCAGCCTCAACGGGTGTTTTAATAAAGTGCTCGGAGAGTTTTGTTGTACTTGAGGTGATCAGTAATATTCTCTCTGACTTCAGTAGAATAGCTCACTGATCATTGTATGTACAGATGTACTGTCTGTCTGACAGTCTAGTAGTAGCAGTAATATAGTGCTAGTTATAGTTACTAGTACTGTAACTGAAAATGAAAATGGGTCCCTGGGCACAGACATGTAAGAGCCCCCCCACCACTCCTACACATGAGCCAGACAGACAGAGACGACAAGGAGTCGCAGCTTTGTCTCTTTGTGGTCGTTTTGCATCTTTTTGTAGCATCTTTCTTCTCTTTTGGTTATAAGTGTATAAAAATGTATAAACTTATAACTCTACATGAAAAAGTGCCCTGAGATAACTTTTTTATGATATTGCGCTATATGAATAAAACTGAAGTCCCATTGTCTGTTAGATTTTGTTCCACTAGCTTTTAGTTCTTGAGATTAAAGCCATGTTAGAAAATGTTAGCACGCTAATTAGCATGAAACACAAAGTACAGCTGAGGCTGATGGGAATGTCATTAGTTTGGGTATTTGGTCAGAAACCAAACCTGACAAATCAAACCCAGGGATTACAACACAAACTCCGCCTCCTAGAGGCTCTGACATCACAACATGAATTTTCCTAAACTTGTCTCCAGGTAAAAACACAAACAGCAGGTGTTCTTTGATTCACTGTTGTGTGTGTAGTTTTGTACAGTCAGAGAATAAACAGCTGATCAAGTTTCAGTCAAAGAGTAAAAAGTATTCAGGCTGTCAGAGCAGTTCTGACTTGCCCTCATACCTCAGCAGTAAAGTCAGCTGAGAGGAAACTTGTTTCCTGCTGCTGATTAAATCGGACTGAACTAAGCAAGAAAAGGCTCATTTTGGCCAAAAAGTCACAGATCACAAAATAATTAGTGAATGAATTCATGAATATTCAGATCTACAAACAGTAAATAACAGTGCTGAAAGAATGAATCTCTGCTCTCATCTACAAGTAGATTATGTAGCCCCAAAATATAACGAATGACAGCAGAGTTTCTTCATCAAAGGTGTGTCGTGTTACCTGTCAGGGCTCTCACCTGTTAAAGTCACATCCAGATGAGTCAAAGAGACGTTCTACCTTCGTCTGCAGGCACCGACAGACGCTGCTGGAGTCTGTGTTCATCTGATCAACAGCCGTCACATCCTCATACCTTCAAATCCAAATCCAAATCCAAATCCAGAAACTTCAGAAAGCCAGTCTGAGCTGTAGTGCTGCCAGTCAGCAGCAGGTGTCAGTGTTGCAGAAGGTCTGTCAGTCAGTTTTCACAGCAGCTGGAGACCCTGACAGACAAAAGTCTCATGCCATGTGTACCTTGACAGAGTGGTTGGTGGCTGTAATCATTCCTCCTGTCCACACTGACTGAAGGGATCCCTTCCTAACACGACTACACTGTAAGAAATGGAGGACAACATCCACAGTCCTCATTCTGTGTAAAACTGACTTCTACAGTTCAGATGAAGATAATATGAGGCTTCAACAGTCTGAGTTACACAAATCAAGTGTGGATCCACAAAGTTACCATCTGTTTTAGAACAAAGTTCCCTCTTTGTGTTTCTGTCCCTCCACTGCAGCTCAACAAGGAAACACAAACAGGGAATTTCATATTAATTCAAATGTGTTTTAGGTCATAAATGTGTTTAAGTCACTGTGTTAGTAAAAGGAGAGAAAACATATTCGTTAGATTCGGCAGACAGCATCAGTTCAGTGGTTTAATTGAGAAATGGAGGTACATAAGTAAGCAAATTGCAACCCCAATAAGCAGAACACGAAACCCAAAAAAAGTTCAAAATACAAAAAGGTTTATTGTAGCAGAGTTGGCTGATGAAAAGGGAAAAGTGGGGGTGCAGAGCCAGGAAGATCCAAGTGGACGTTGGAGCAGGAGCAAGCTGGGCAGAGCAGGTTGGGCTGAAGCCGGGGAGATGGCAGACCGAGCAGACAGGTGACCAAGCACTAGAAGGACCTGAAGCACAGGAGAACAAGAGTTAGTCGTCTAAATAAGAAGCAAACTAGAGAATAGAGTGGCCTTGTTGTATTTACCACACAGGCGTACGGAACAATCTGGTGAAGACTGCTATGGGTTGCACCAGCTATGCGTAAGTTCAAACGTAGCCTAGTTTGAACGTAATTTCTAACTTAGGTTGGAGTTGACGCGATACTAACATTTTAAGGGTTGCACCAGCTGAAATAGTTCAGACGTAGGCAGAAGTTACATCTTAAATCTGACACCTAGCCCTCAGCAGGTGTAAAGTCCTCCGTGAAACAGCGGTTGGCATGGCGCATCGTTTTGAAAGGTGGGATAACTTGGAGGATGAGGAGGAGCGAATTATACCGGCAAGCAAAATATATAGGTTTAGATAACTTTCTAATTAACAACTACTAATTTAACAGTTTGCCACAATTTAATCTGTCCAATAACAGGGTAGCATTATATCACCCTGTGTTGTAGTTGACAGTTTCACCACTCGATGTCACTCTTGTTATTTTGTACTAGCCGTAGATTAAGGTTGTGTTTATCACCTAATCATAATGCTTTGTCCTAGTTTAAGTACCTTTTCGTTGTTGTTTGGTGTTTAACGTTAGCTGTTTTTAGCCGTTAGCCTCTTTGCTATTAGCTTAGCAAAGTGTTTAAAGACAATTGGGCACGAGAGACAACACAGTGATGTTATTGGCCACAGGAAGTAAAAACCTCATTTTCTGCGACAGTATTTTGGTCAGTGTGGACTTTACGCCAGAGTAGCTAAGATGAACCTGACGTCTCTGCAGTGCAACCAAACATCAACACAGTTTTAGTATCAAACTCACTAGTTTCAACGTATCGCTCAGTGTGAACTTTGCACCCTAACTTAAGAGAGAACGTACGTATAGCTGCACACACACAAACACAGAGAGACAGACTGGGGACAAACAGGAACACAGGGGGTACATCTCAAGTCTCTTAATTGCATCCACGTTTCCTTCACTTGTGTCCTTTCCTTGCATCTCAGTCCCTCCCACCAGGGAAGCATGGAGAGACGCAAGGAAACCATGCGAGGAGAGAAGGAACGAGGAAATCTGTTTTCAGAGAAGAGACGTCCTTTCTTCTGAAGTGTCACGTGAAGCAACGTCTGTTTCTGATGACGGCAGCAGCTGATCGCAGCTGGATCAGCCATCAGTCACTTCACAGCTGTAGAGACTTTTGATGGACATTCTGCACATGTGCACTGTGCTAATACTAATAAAGGCACGTTATCTCTGGCAGAGTGTAAGGGCAAAATTTCTCATTTCCTTTATTACTAGATATGTTTAGTGTAATTTAATTTCTCTCTTTATGTCCCATATATATGTCTAGTTTGATAACTTGTTTTTTCCTGTTAATCAGTCTTAATTCTGTACACTCAGATAATTTCTGTTTTAGGTCATCTCTGTTTTAGGTACATTAGTATCTTGGTTGGTTACAGCGGGAGGACAGATTGTTTGTAATCAGGGGGAAAGACAGCTGCAGTCTGGGGAACAGTCTGCCCTGGGTTTCCAGCCTTGGGCAGGAAAACTTAGCTGGAGACAGACTATCTTTGTTAGAGGTGATTCTGTACTCTGATATGTCTGTCTGTGTATTGTGAGGTTATAAGTATTTGACAGCATCTTCACTTCTTGGTCAGACGCTTCATATGCATTTTGGTGTATGATCTCTGTCCTTCAGCTGAATTGGATTGACTCTGTGTGCTCGCCTGCACCCCCCCCCCCTTTTTATTTATCTCTTTTATTCTTTTTCACAATTTCATCTGATTGTTTCTGTCATGGTTATGGTCTGTTTGCCCCTGTGCGTCTCCCTTCCCCCTTGTCTCTGTGTGTGTGTGTGTGTGTGTGTGTGTGAGACTGACGTGGCTGTTCCCTCTGGTGCACCTGGCTGCTGGATTGATTACACACACCTGACTCCCATCTACTTCATCAGCCTGCAGTATATCTACCCCGGTTCCTCAGTCACTCATCGTCAGATCGTTGAATCAACCTCTGTGGTAGTCAGCGCTCACGGCTCTTCAAGTACTCGCCTTTGGGTGTTTTTTCGTCGCTAACCATTCTTCTCTTGTCTCTAGTGTGCCCCGGTGTGCTTGCCTGTCTACTGCCTGCCTCACCGCCAGCCTCACTGCCTGCCGACCTAAAGGTCCACTCAATCATTCCTCACCTCTGCTCAACACGGACCTTCAGCCAGCCACGTGCCTCTGCTCCTCTGTGCTTCTCTCCACGGCCCAGTCTCCGTCCTGCATCACCCGCTCTATCGAATTCCTTCTCTGCACCCGAATCAAATAAACCCCTTTTACTTGCTTATCTTGGTCTCCGCCTGCTCTTGGATCCACCCGACAGAAACCATAACAGTTTCATTCTTTTCTTAATTAAATATACAAAAGACAACGGCTTGTTGAATCTTCATTTTATTTGCTCACTTCTCCAAAGGAAATACACAATTTCCACCACACAGAGCAGCAGTTTTCTCCCTGTAGCCTGTTCTGTTTAACAAACACCTGCACATAAACATCCTGCACTCTGTATTTATACTGTGTCCTGTGTTTATATTATTTATTAATTATTTGCATCTGTATTTATTTGAACATTTGAAATTATGTATTACACTAAATGTTTCAGGGAAAATTTAAGTGATGTCATACATCAAGGCCGACCCAGCCTCACATGTGACTGAATGGAAATGATGATAAATGATGTAAATGATTTCTTGCTGACAGACAGACTCTCCTGCTCTCTCTGACTTTAACTGTATCCATAGTAAGAGTTTATCAGCAAAATAACAGATCATGAAAAGAAAAATCTTTGTAACAAATGAAGAAAGTTGTTTATGGTTCTTTTGTTGTTCAGACCTACAATTAACACAGATTCAAATAAATACATGCAAATAAAATATAACATTTGGGACTGATACACTTGAGTTTAATCTGTTATCTGTCTTCACTCCATCAGTCCGATCAGCTGCAGCGTCCAATCAATAACCGATATCCAATAAGGGGGCGTGTCAGCTGGTAAAAGTCTCACTAGTGTATCCTGGCTCCTCGATCCTCAGATATCCCTCCTCGCTCCTTGATTCTCGCTCCTCAGAGCAGAAATAAGAGCTTTGAGACGGCCTTCAAAATGGCGGAGCAGAACAACTTCTGGTTCGAGCGAGCATCGAAGAGCGAGGAGATGTCAAATAAGAGACTTGAGATGTACCCAGGGAGAAGGGGAAAACAACAGGAAAACACAGGGGAGGGAGAGAGGAGCAGCACCGCCAAGCTTACAGAGTAATGAGACAGGCAAGGGTTGAAACTGGGAAGGCAAGAAATCCAAAATCAAAAAAGATCATGCAGAGGTTCAAACCAGGCAGGTAAAAGGCAAGGCAGCATTAAAGTACCATGGGTCCTGAGGCTACGACCATTTTTCCCCCCTGATCCTCGTGGGCCCTTTATATTAATGAATATTAATTCACACCCGTCAACCAATCACTGTGGACGCAGTGAGTAGGTTAACTAATGAAACATGATGTCATCATGATGTCATCCTTCTCTTCTCTCAGCAGCTTTGTGAACAAGCTCTGAGACATTGAGGAGGACCGTTGGTGCGATCAGATCCATAGACAAGACAGATTATAGACAAGTGAACACAACACATACACTCGACTGTCCTGCTGTTATCACAGACATGTGAACTCACTGCAGACGTTCGACTGTCCTGCTGTTATTATAGACAAGTGAACTTAACAAAGACGCTCGACTGTCCTGCTTTTTTTACAGACACGTGAACTCACCGCAGATGCTCAACTGTCCTGCTTTTATTACAGACACGTGAACTCACCACAGATGCTCAACTGTCCTGCTTTTATTACAGACATGTAAACTCACAGCAGACACTGGACTGACGTGACGTTCATTCCGTCCCGTGATGGTCTGTGGGCTTCTGGGAAATGGTGTTTGTTAAATGTGGCTAAAAACAGAAATATTGAATAAACAACAATATGAGCTTGTTTTTGACAATCTAAATATGTAGTTTATTGAATAAAAATGTAAACAAAACTAGAAACAGAAAAGCGAAACTCAAAGTGACACAAAGTTGGAGGATCACTAGTGTCTAAAATATCACGGTGTGCTGCAGCATTAAGATTTCCCTTCATTAGAACAAAGAGGCCCAGAACAGGAAAACCAGGACCTGAAGTGTTTTTATATGAAGTGAATCAGCTGTTGTCTGTGACTGACGGGAACAAGACGAGCTGCAGCCTCACAGCTTCTATCTTCTTCAGTTTCATGGAGACGCTCCGCTATTATCACCTGCTGTCTCCCCATCAATTATACATCACAGCTACAGTTCACTGACCCGCCACACCGCCCCTTCAGCTTACATTGTGTGTGTGTGTGTGTGTGTGTGTGTGTGTGTAAATAATGACATGGTCTTATTTTGGTAGTTTCGTCCATCATTCCTGTCGGTAATAATTACATCGTACTCACTCAATTAACCTAAATGATTCTTCAAGAAATAACAACTATTCCTTTAAATCAGTGGTACCCATCCTGGTCCTGCAGAGTCCCATCTCTTTTCTATCTTTCCTATGTGTTTAGAAAACCAAGAGCTGGAAGCACAGATGTTTTATAGCAACAGGACTCCAAGATGGCGTCCGTTCACTTAAATGAAAATTGCTCGCCGAGTGCACATGAGCCAAAAATGTTGTCTCACATCCTGGTTCGCTTCCACGTTGTGCGGCCCACTGCTCATGCTCTTAACATGACAGGAAATAGTGTGGCAAGGTTGTAGACACAAACTGCAGGAGCAGTTCACAAACTTCAAACACTTTACTGTCATTAGCTTCTGTCTCTGCCCTTCACTCACTGCAGCCAATCAGCATCCTCCTCCTCTTGCTATAGTGCAGCCAGGTAGGTAGGTAAAGACGGGTACAAACAGCAATCTTTGTTGTGCAAAAATGTTCTGATGTTCTATAAAATCAGCTATAGGACAAGCTGGTCATCAAACACCAGCACATCTAATATCACATTTTAGAGCAGCAGGATTCTCCAACACACGAGGAGCTGAACACCATCAAAGGCCTCAACACAAATCGTCCAACTACATCAAACACAGAGGTGGAGGCTGAGCTCAAACAAAACCAAACCAGACCAACTATCAAGGCAGCTTTCAACACAACCCTGGACTGCCTGTCACATGGACTCCGATTATTGCTGTTCACACTGAGGAAACGCCTCCTCGGCTCTGACAGGTAACTCTGAAACTCTTCTTTCGACCAGCCCGATGCGCTGGCATTCACACGCTTACCACCAAACTCAGTTTACTCTAAACACCAAACACCAAGAGCTCACACCTCATTAACACTGCCTGGTGCATTATGGGTCTGGCCAGAGCTAACACTTTTAGCATCAGTTCCACCTGTGAACTCTGACCTCTCTGCCCTCCCCGCTTCACCTGATGTCACTGCTGATGAAATATTCACAAGTGTCAACAGCCAACACCTTCCTGTTACCATGGAGACATCTTCAACACAGCACATGATGTCCTGTTGTAGTAACTGTCAGCATTTACTCTGAATACATCTGTTGTTTAGGAATCAATGTGTGGATTCAAATGTCTGCTGTCTAGAATCATTTATCAGGTGACCAAGGTGCAACACAGACCTGGGACACGACAGGTAGCTTAGTGTTACAGGTCCTGATTGAAGCACTGGGCCCAAACTGGTGCAACACATTTATTTATTGGGGGGGTTACCTGTGTAAACATTTAACACAGTGGTCAGCAATGCTAATCATCTCTTCGTGGCACTAGCTCTCTCTGACCTCTGACCTTCCCTGCACACCTGAGCTCAAGAGTCCTGTTTTACACATCCACTCAGTGGAATTGATTTATTTTAGCCATCTAGTATGCCATGCTACCAACATTTACCTGTTTACACTGCACCTTAACAACTTCTAAACAACACAGAAATAACACTTAAAATATCAATAAACATATTTTCAACTCCATGAATGCCTCTTGTGCTGTTTGCTAATTCAAACCATTACATTTCACATTAAACTCAAAATGTACAGGATGACCTGGCCAGCTCACTGCCTGTATTCTAGTAATATTCCTAACACAAATAACCTCTACTAGACAGTAAAATGCTCCTAACAAAACTGACAAAAATACTGTGGTGAGTGTAACGTTTCCTGAATGAAAATGGCTGCTAACACTGTTTATACTCATTGCAGTGTATTGCTAAGTATGCAAAGACAATGTCGGACTCCGTAGTTTTCTCTGGGCCCCTACCTAATCTTACTAGCGATGATGTATAGCCGCATGTCATCATTCAACCGCTGGTTGTCCAGGTGGTGTCCAGGTAATGATGTGGGCTTTGTAGATAATTGGCGGACTTTCTGGAGAAGACCTGGTCTGATTAGGAGAGATGGCATTCATCCCACTTTGGATGGAGCTGCTCTCATATCTAGAAATCTGGCCGAATTTATTAGTGGCCCAAAGCCATGACAGCTCAGAGTTCAGACCACAGACTTAATACAGTCTGTGGTCCAGACCAGGAGGCAGAGCTGCAGTCCTACACGCTTCTCTGCGCTTCCATTAGAGCAGTTACCCACCCTAAACTCCACAGAGAGGCTGTCTGCCCCCCGACCACTTAAATTATTTAAATCAAAAGTAAACAGAAGAGTTACACATAAAAACCTAATAAAAAGTAAAACCACCACTGCAACAGTACAACAAAATAGGAGAATTAAATGTGGACTCTTGAACATCAGATCTCTCTCATCTAAAGCTGTTCTAGTGAACGATCTAATATCAGATCATAATATTGATTTATTCTGTCTTACTGAAACCTGGCTGTGTCAGGATGAATATGTTAGCCTAAATGAATCCACTCCCCCCAGTCACATTAATACTCACATTCCTCGAGGCTCAGGCCGAGGAGGTGGAGTTGCAGCCATCTTCGACTCAAGCCTATTAATCAAACCCAAACCTAAACTAAATTATAACTCGTTCGAAAGCCTTGTTCTTAGTCTTTCACACCCAACCTGGAAAACACTACAGCCAATTCTATTTGTTATAGTGTACCGAGCTCCTGGACCGTACTCTGAATTTTTATCTGAATTCTCAGAGTTCTTATCAGGTTTAGTCCTTAAAACAGATAAAATAATTATTGTAGGTGATTTTAATATTCATGTGGATGTAGGAAATGATAGCCTTAGTGCTGCGTTTATCTCATTATTAGACTCAATTGGCTTCTGTCAGAGTGTACATAAACCCACTCACTGTTTTAACCACACCCTCGACCTTGTTCTTGTCTATGGCATAGAAATTGAACATCTAATAGTCTTTCCACAGAATCCTTTTTTATCAGACCATTATTTAATAACTTTTGAATTCCTATTACTGGACTACACGCCATTAGGCAAACATTCCTACACTAGATGTCTATCTGATGGTGCTGTAGCTAAATTTAAGGAAGTGATTCCATCGGCATTTAATTCAGTTCCATGTCTCAATGTAACAGATGACTCCTATGCTAACTTTAGTCCCTCCCAAATTGATCATCTTGTTGATAGTGCTGCAGGCTCACTACGAATAACACTCGACTCTATCGCCCCTCTAAAAAAAAAGATAATAAAACAGAGGAGGTTAGCTCCATGGTATAACCCGCAAACCCGCAAACTAAAACAAACATCGCGAAAACTTGAAAGGAAATGGCGTTCCACCAATCTGGAAGAATCACGTTTAGCCTGGCAAGATAGTCTTAAAATTTATAGGAAGGCCCTCCATAATGCCAGAGCAGCCTACTACTCATCATTAATAGAGGAAAATAAGAACAACCCCAGGTTTCTGTTCAGCACTGTAGCCAGGCTGACAGAGAGTCACAGCTCTGTTGAGCCATGTATTCCTATAGACCTCAGTAGTAACGACTTCATGAGCTTCTTTAATGATAAAATTCTAACTATTAGAGACAAAATTCAGCACCTCTTGCTCTCAGTTGGTACTGACTTATCTTCAAACACAGGAACCTTAGAAACAACTGTAAAACCTGATGTACATTTGGACTGCTTTTCTCCCATCAACCTTTATCAGCTAACTTCCATGATTTCCTCATCTAAGCCATCAACGTCTCTCTTAGACCTCGTCCCAACTAGGCTGCTTAAAGAAGTTTTACCCTTAGTTAGCATTTCTTTACTAGATATGATCAATCTGTCCTTATTAAAAGGCTATGTGCCACAGTCCTTTAAAGACTGTCTCTGACCTCTGAACTTCCCTGTTTGCCACGAAAGTGATGCATACTGACAGCTAAAGTTAGAGCGCCCTCTGCTGCCCTTTTACTGTCCCAGCACAGACACACAATAGTCTTTGGTTCTGCCGCTGGCACAAATAACAATAAAACCTTTACAATGTCTATACGTTTTAAAAAGGGGGGGTACTACTATGTTTTAGTGTTTTGCCCTATAATATAGTCTGTTGAAACGCCTTATGGGCCACATTAGACAGACAGAGCGGGGAGTCAGGGTCAGTGCTGCCCTACGAAGGCCGAGAGCAGCAACTACAGAAGCAGGGAAGTTGAAGAAAAAGGGTTTAAAGTTTCAGGTTGGCTGGCAAACTGCTTAACAAATACAAAAGTTGTAATGTCTTCATTTTATGCCCAGAAATCCACACCATAATACTAAGAAAATACCTGAAAAATGCAGATACTGCACTCTATCTTTGGATAATCTTCAAGGGAATTAAAGGGGAAAAACCAACAAAAGTCTCGAGTTTGTTTGAGAAAGTAAGGCGTCTGTCTGAATTATTAACACTATTAATATTCACTTACAATTGAATACATTTAAATATGTGATTTAAAGGTAGTTTAAACCCACCAAATTACATAAATCCCACTATAAAGCTGAGATGGCTACTTGTATTCTGCTAAGCTAGTTAGCTTTAGCAGGAGTTTAGCTGGGGCTTTCTCCATCAGGACTGTAGCTGTAGGTTGTGTGCAATAACAAGATGTTCATGGAAATGGATATTTTTCAATTACAGACCACAGAGAGGGAAAAATCTATATAAATGTAGTAAATTTAGTTTTAGCTTTAGCTAAGGCTAGCTGTAGTTATCTCTCCAGCTAGCTTTCACTTATGACTCGTAACTAAACTGAATGTTTTTTTGGACGGATCTGTTGAACAGAGTCATCCACAACTTTTTGGTTTCAAAACAAACATGTTTATTCATTTTCAATTAATCCAGCTGTCTCAGAAAGTTACAAAAATGAAGCATTCAGTTATAAAGTCTTAACCAAAAAAATCACAATTTACATCCTTTTTGCTCTGATCCACGTTTAATTAAACATTCCTCTATTTGACAATGTTCAGAAACTTATAAAAATATAAAAGCGGCCACGTCAGAGCCTTTCTTCAATCAGATGAGAGTAAAATAAGAATACCAAACCGAACCATTTCATTAAAGGACAAACATCAAAAGTTGAGATGCCCAGAGGAGGCAGAGATCAGCAGAGTGGACCCTCCAGACCAGGAAGCTACAACATGTGAGTGTGGACAAAATAATAGAAACAGCTCAGCAGTAAAAACCAGTTTGATGAAGTTTATCAGGTTTAGTTGTTTGTACTTGCAGGCTACAGTTTAACCTGCTAACAGGCTCCGCAGCATCTGGACTCAGAGCTTATGACTTACAGTGTTTGTAACTGAAGCTAATGAATCATATTAAAAGCTGCAATCAGTAAAATATGGCTCCTTAAAAACAAGCTTTTTTTAGCAAATGCTACGTTGGGATTTCAGTAGCAGCTGTTACCGAACAGAGAACTGAGGCCGCAGATGATTCACAATTACGCTTCTAACCAACATCACTAAATGATCCACTGAGCACAGACTGGCTCAGGTGACTCCAGCTAGCAGTAACGTCTCAGTTAGCATGCTAACATTCAGTTATTCCTCTGTGCAGTCAGCAAAACACCAAACAACTGTTGTTACAACGAAGATCATTTTGCTAGCTCAAGTGGCTAATAAATCCACATTTGCTTGCTGTTTCTGCTGCTGTAACACCCAAATTTCCCCACCTGGGGATTAATAAAGTTTTCTATTCTATTCTATTATGCAATTTTCCTGCAAAATTAGTACTTTTACTTTTAACGCTGTAAGTAAATTTTGCTCATAATACTTCTGTACTTTTACTTCAAGGACCAGTGTGTAGGATTTAGTGGCATCTAGCAGTGAGGGCTCATTCTAAGCTAACAAAAACACGATTCTTATTGTCAGGTGATTAAACACTAATGAAAACATGCTTTTGAATATTAATAGATCCCCGAAATCTGACACACTGCTCCTTTAAGCAGGAATCTGAATGCAGGACTTTGACTTGTAAAGGAGTATTTTTACATTGTGCTGTTTGTACTTTTACTTAAGTAAAGGATCTGAGTACTTGTTCCACCACTGGCTAAAACTGAATATTAGGCTGTGTCTGAATCAGTTACTACTCACTACGTAGTCCACTATATAGTGAGTTCGCCATGTTGTAGTGCTGTCCGAATGTACAGTGAGAATTATTATGCCCCATTTAGTGGACTCAAAGTATCGTGTACAACCAATGGTCACTAACCAAGCACTATATACCATCATGCATTGCGCTGAAAGAAAAATATCAGACGGACGAGAGGAGAGAGCAGCGTAAAAACGTTTTTTCATTTTGCTGTGAGCTCACTGTAGAGTCCTCTACACTGAACTCCACAGATAGTGAGTAGGGAGGAGTGAAGGAGTGAATGATTTCGGACACAGCCCTAGAGAATTTAATATGATGAGGACTTTTGTCTTTACCCAACACACTTGATTCTGAACAAACTGGACTGTGCTGTTCTTTTGTATTCTCGTGTCCTATCATCACATCCACATCAGGATCTGCAGCTTCAGTAGAGACACTTACTGAGTGTGAAACTGGTCTGTTGACAGAACAGATGAAGCAGCTCTGTGACACAAACCATCCGGGTGATTCAGACGCTGAGAGATGCTAACTAACAGCTGCTGTGGTGATCCAGATGTTGCTTCACAACTTCTTCTCCCAGCAGAGGGGAAATCAACACCCACCCTTCATGTCAGCGTGCTACAGCTTTATGTACAAGCTTTAAGAGAAATCAGTTCTGTTCTGGTTCATGAGGCTCTGCAGGGAGGAAACCTCTAGAAAGACTTCCATCGGATGGCAGACAGGATGGCGTGGATGAAGTAGAGGAGAGTCGCTACGTACGAGAAGACCTGAAGAGATGAAGAGAACATCAGTGAAAGGTCAGGAGGTCACCAGAATCCTCAGGGATCATCCTCTGAGGACCATGAACATCTCCAGGAGAATTCATAGTATTCTGTCTGGCACAATCACAGCACCATTTCAGCTTTTAAGCATGTTTTCACCCGTTAACAGCACATGATTATTACACTTCCTTCGTGGTGTGTTCAGGTGCTTGTGAAAAGCTCAGATAGTTACAAGTTTGGTATTTTCCTGAATAGAAAGATTTTTTTTTCATGACATCCACGTTTGATTGTGGTTTGTCTTGTGAAACTGTATTTCTTGACAGTAAAGCTCCTAAAACAGAGCCAGCTATCTCACATTTCCCAGGTTTTAAAATCTGCGCTGCATTACTGCGCAGCAACAACACTTTAACAAAGCTGCTAAAAGTTCACTGAGATGGATCAGCAATGAGAGTCAGGTGTTCAGATTGATTCCACTCTCATGTCTGTATGCTAAATATGAAGCTACAGCCAGCAGCTGGTTAGCTTAGCTTAGCATAAAGACTGGAAACAGGGGAAACAGCTTTCTTAGCTTAGCATAAAGACTGGAAACAGGGGGAAACAGCTAGCCTGGCTCTGTCCAAAGGGAACTGAATCCACCTCCCAGCTCCTCTGAAGCTCCCTGACTAACACGTTAGATCTGGTTTGTTGAATCTGAACAAAAACCTTTTGATAAGTGAATCCTTTATAACAGGTTC
This sequence comes from Macquaria ambigua, assembly GCA_008360985.2. NCBI lineage: Eukaryota > Metazoa > Chordata > Actinopteri > Centrarchiformes > Percichthyidae > Macquaria > Macquaria ambigua. The sequence goes on along the minus strand of VMKM01000003.1, from coordinate 173,741 downwards.
ATGAGCATTAATTAATGGCTTCATATTCAGTGTACAGACATGAGAGTGGCATCAATCTGAACATGGGTGTGTTGTTTAAGTGGAACTAAAGGTCTTTTTCTGCAGATTACTCTGAATGTGACGGCCACCACCGAAAACATCAAGCAATGCTGCTGTTTGTAGAAACATCTGACTGCTGTGATGATGACGCTGTCAGCAGACCAATCGGAGTATAGAATGGACGAGCCAATCAGAGGGTTTCTCAGCTGGTTTAGTGCTTGAGAAGAAAACAGACTAAAAACTACAACTAGTGAGTTTTTCTGGAGCCATTCAGGTCTGTTGTCCTCCAGGTTCAGGTCTCTGTGTGGTTTAGATGAGGTAATGATCAGCCTGACTCACCACTGCAGAGATGTCCAGCTTGTAGTTTTTGGATTTGGTCCCGTCGTTCATGTCCAGGGTCACTTTGGCCAAAGCCACTGAAGCACTGAGGTAGAAGAAGGCAGCGATGCCGTGATACGCAAAGTCCTGACAGACGAGGAAGACAAAAGACGAACGGGGAAACAGAACATGAGAAACTCTGCGGTGAGACGTCAGTCACAGTCTGAACGTGACATTCACTGCACTGGCACAAAGTCAAGACACACACAAACACACTGTTTCACAATCCTGTTAAAAACTGGTGTGTCATGATGTCGTGTTTCATTCACAGAGGTGTTGAGACGCAGGAGGAAATCTGACTGGTTGTTAGTTTAGTGCATTTTCTATCTTTCATCTGATGAAAAAGGAGAACTGGCTTGAAATATGTAATTCATCACAGTGAAGGTGTATTTAGCTTAAGGCAGTTTGGTGATGAGGCTGTGTTGAACTCTCTCCCTGGTGCGTTCAAGATGCTCCATAATCAGGAGAGTTGGGAATCAGCTGTTCAAAAGCAAGAAATGACCAAATTCACTTTGTCTCTTTCTCAGCATCCAGTTACTCCTCTGATGTCAGTTGTCCTGCAACGCACCGCCAAGCCCTGACTAACGGTCCCATCTCTCTTGAACTCAGCTGCACTGACAGTTAAAGGATCACACTGACGAGCAGATTCAAACACAGAACACCAACAAAAAGCGATCAGGCCAGGTCTTTGCTGCAGCTCCCAGAACAGAGCCATGCCGCCAAATATAACTACTGCAGATGAACATAAAGTTTTATTTGACTAAAGTGGTCCTGACTGAAACAAAATAATATAAATATGGGGATTTTTGCATGAAAAAGTTTTCTTTGCAGCAGCTGAGTCTCAAACCTCAGATGTCAGAGCATCCTCGAAGGCACCAAAAGGAAGAGTTTTCAAAACTCTTTGCCATCAAATGTATTAATGCAATGTAATAACATAACCAAACTGAGTTAGGTAACACTGACTGTGAGGGATTATCTCTAACTAACCTTTCCTGCAACTCAGCAGACTTTTATTCAACTCATACGTTGTGAAACTCAAACTACACCTCTAGTCTTCATCCACCTTCCTGCCGGACCAGAACCTGCGACTCTGCTGACAGTGTCGGGTTCGATCCACAGATCGTGGCACCGTGCTCACACTGGACGTAAATCAGTTTGGACCGTTGATGATTCCAATAAGGTTTATTCAAACACGACAACTGCGTTCTCAACAATGATGATTTAAAAAGGCAGCGTCATTTTGTGCACTTGTGCTAGAAGAAGAAAAAAAGGAATATGGAGCTGGGTCTGGGAGATTCAGTCGTTTTTACAGCACAGTCAGACACAGTGCGTAAAATACTACTGCAGTAATATTAAAAGTAGCTCTCTACAGTTAATAATGGATCTTTTGACAGCAGCCATGTATGAAACAAGACCGTGGAACTTCGTAAAGTTCAAACTGGGGTTCATTTGTGCAGTGTCTTGATAACAGTGTTTAAACCTCAGAACCAAAACAGAAATGAACTGAAACCGACGTCTGCCTGAGAGGAAGGAAGTCCCCGAACTGATGGAGGATCTGAGAGATGAAGAGCAGGACTGACGGTGCAGGAGAAGTCTTCCAGATTCTACAGTTAATAGTATTAAAGTATGAATGACTGCTGCGTGTGTGTGTGTGTGTGTGTGTGTGTGTGTGTGTGTGTGGAGGACTTACTGCTGCAGCCCAGCTGCTTTTGTTGTGATGCCCCCCGCAGGCGAACACCAGCATCCAGATAAAAGTCATGACGAAGCAGAAGACGGAGACGAACATGACCCAGCCCTGAGGGTTCTGTGGCACCACCAGCGTCACCGCCACCAGGATCCACACCAGACCACCAAAGATCTGCAGGAACACCAGAGACTCATGAGAGGAGACACAGACTTCCTCATTTTACTGCAGCTAACCATTGTTTTCATTATCAATTAATCAGCCGTCTTGTCTCGATCTATAAAATGTCGGGCAATACTGAAAAATGTCCAACTCCAGTTTCCCAGAGTCAAAGGTGACGTCTTCACATGACCAACAGTCCAAAACCCAAAGAGTTTCCTTTTCAGTCTTTGTGCTAAGCTAGGCTAAACATGAAACTGATATCCATCTTGTCACGTGTGACTCTGGAGAAGACAGAGAAGAAGAAGACGCACCTGAAGGACAAAGTGTTCCTGTAAATTTAGTCCTTGGACCCTCATGAGGCCTCAGCTCATCTGTAGCAGCCGCTGTGATTTCACTTATTTCAGGATTAAAGTCTTTGTTAACCGTCACATGTGTTTCCATTATTGTGTCTACCTGTATTTCCAGCTCGGTCTGCAGCACAATGCAGGGCGTCGCTGCCTTCGTTCACTCTACACCTCTGATGATTGACAGGCTGCATTATTCATGGAGCTCCACCAGACTCCACCTGCTCACACACACTGTTTCTGTGTGTGTGTGTGTGTGTGTGTGTGTGTGTGTGTGTGAGTTAATGCACGAGTTCATGTGAAAACACCTGCAGCATTCCTCCTCTGTTCAGACTGACGTCTGTCAGGGAGTGTCGTCTCTTAACGTTGAATCTGCAGAGTAAAAATGTTTCTATCTCTTCACATCAGCTGGTATTTTCATCTCTCCTCCATCATGCAGGTTTGTTTTAGTAATAACATCCGTCCTGTCTAACGTCTGGCTGCTGTGACCCTCTGACCCCTGACCTCGCTGATGTAGGAAGATTGTTCTCTTAGGGCTGAGAACCAGCTCCTGTTAGCAGCCTCTAGTGTCGGCACCCGGAGTCAGACCAGCGTACAGTAGTTCATCATGAGTCCAGCAAACAGGTCTGCTGGAGTTTTGCCACTATAGTGACTTTAATGTGAGTCACTACAAAAAGTGATGGTTCTATTTTCTATAAACTACATTAAAAACTTGCTGCTAAGCCATTTAGTTCAGTTTAAACTCAGTGTTCTGAGGGGTTAACGTTAGAACTGTATCATATAAATATTTTTCTGAAACAGATGAAAAATCATTCTTTTTATAACTGTTGTTGGCGGCCTGTTATCAAACCTTTAAAAGCATCAGCATCCATTAACACACATCACATTTAGCTGTTGTCTCGAGCTGGAGCAACACTTTGTTCACATTTGCATCCTTTAATAGAAGTGTGGCTCCATGTCATGTGGACTTTTAATGATCAGAAACAGTGTTAAAGGTCAGGTAGGGGGTCGGGGTAAACCCCCAGCCTGGGCTGCAGGTTCAGCCTCCATCAGAGAGCTGTTTGCTTGCTTCACTGTCCAGTAAGACAACTCTGCATCATGCAACAGCATAACAACAATATGAACCGTTTTCTCTCTGTCAGGTTCATCGTGGTGAAACCAAGAATCTTCTCTTCTTGTATTTGAAAGAAGGTGAAATAATGAAGGAAATAAGACTTCAGGATTTAAACTTAATAACTTGTTAACATGTTGATTGTAATAAACACGGTCAGCCATCAGTCAGCCTCCACACAACAAACCAGCAGCACATGAACTGCTCTGACTCCGTTTCCTGTCTCTAGTGCACACAACAGCCAGACTCTTTACGTTCACTTTACTAATTCAGACTTTGTTATGCGGGATGTGCGTAAAAGCTGCGTAAAAGTGACCGCGGCGCTGAACGAAGACAGAGAGAAGCTCCCGGACTCCCCGTCGTGTATAAAGCGGTCGTTTCTTACCAGCTCTGGCAGGTAGAGGATGTCGGGGATGGTCGTACATATTCCGACCCCGCTGGGGAGGTTTCCCATGGTGGCAGTGTTGGAGGCCATCCTGCTGCTGCTGCTGCTGAGACTGAGACTGAAGCGGGATTCAGAGCTGCTGTGGTTTAAACCAGGAGGAGCTGACTGGAAAAACCGGAATCCCCATCAGCCGAGCGGAGACACGCCCGGCGGCCAGCACACCCCCGGGCTGCTCAGAGTGACTGTTGGCCTGCTGAGCTCCGCTGGAGGTTCAGACGCACATGTTCGACTCACTCATCACCATGACAACCTGCAGCAGCAAGAACAACAACAGCAACAACAATAAGTGTGGTAAAACAAAATAAATTATATATACAGTATATATATATGTGTGTGTGTGTTTGTGTGTATGTATACACATCAGCTTCGCACCATTTTTCATTCTCAGCGGAAAAAATAAGAAATGTTATTAAAACGTTCTCACGAGGTGACCTGCTCCGATTACAGACAGAAAATGTCAGAGCGCACAGAGAGGAACTAAATAAATGTTAACAAATAAATAGATCAATAATCAAAAACAGGCAGAAGCTCCACGTTTTCAGTAAATCAATTTCACTGTTTCCTGCTCAGACAAACTCAATAGACACTCGCACCTCTCCAACACTCTGCGTAATATTACGCACAGCTGGCACAGCGTGGATACCTTCATTAACTCACTGGGATTTATCTGTTAACTGACTCTGTGAGCTTTTCTGACAGATTCACAGTTTATACAGCGACATCATGAATAGCAGCAAATCTCCAAACCCCAAGTTATGACTTTGTTTCCAGATTTAAGGACTGTTTCAAAACTTCCTCCGTTGGATAAATAAGGACATAAGACATAGTTTCATGTTTTCAGATATGGAGAAGAGGAGCAGAACATACATTTTACAATAAAGACGAATAGTGAATAATTAGCTTCATTTGAGACCCCCCCCCCCAGACAGAGCAAGAGTCACACAACAGCAAGAACTTACAGGTAAATACAAACGGTGACAATAAACTGAATACAGTAAAAACACAAGAGAAGGACTGACAGGAGCAGTAGTAGGAATGAATGAATGAATGTGTGACAGACTGACACAACTGCTTTGTGCACATATTTATTACATCTGTATTTAACTCATATATGCCTTAACCCTTGCATCTCATCCGTAAATATGACCTTGTCAGCACTTTCTTTCCTTTACATCTGTATTCATATTTATACAACCATATATCACATATACTGTAACCTCATCTGCACCTTATCTACTCTTTGCACTTTCTGGTTGGATGCAAACTGCATTTCTTGTTCCATGTGCAATGATCAAGTTGAATCTAATCTAACTTACATCACCCTCAGAGGCGAGCACATTACATCCAATAGAAACTGAACTCACGTGCTGCCACCTTCATGTCTGTGCTGTGTTGTGCATCTTCACAATGCCCGCACACCTGGACCGTGTCCACCATGGAGCGCTGAGATGCGTCACAGATCTCAAAGCTCTCACTCACCACCGCTCTCTGTGTGCTCAGGTTGGACGGTCTGCCTTGTCTTGGAATCAGCTGCAAAATCACCTGAATCTTCAGGAGCTGCTCTCATTGGATGCATTCAGAGTGACTCTAAATGACTTGGACGCAGGTATGTGGCTGTAGATGTGTTGAATGTTGAAGAGTGTTTTGAAGATCTGGATGTCCAGCAGACGTTTTCAGGAGAAGCTTCTCTCAAAGACCATGATGAGAAGGACAGTAAAATATAAAGGTGACACTTCCTGTCTGAGTGGAAGGGTCCCGTTTGCACAGACAGGAAGTCTGAACTTAACTGAACACTAACTTACCTTTGACCTCTGCTCAGGTTCCCTCCTGCTTGACTTCACATGACCCCCGTCCCATATGACCACATACTGATCCCCAAATCAACACGTAGCCCTGCAGCTAATCCAACAGTGGACAGACACAAGATTGTGTGTTGATCTTTACAAATATTCTCCTCGTTCAAAAGAGGATCCAGCGTAAGAGCTAAATAGTACTGGTAGTGTGTAGTGAGTGTTGTGTCTTTCGCAGCAGACTTTTTACATTTTCTTTTAGATATCATTTTCCTCTTGAACTTTTGTCCTTTCTCTTTCTTTCTAGGCTTTTGTTCCCTGCAGCATTTCAGTAACAAACTGAAACATGTTGTGAGGCGATGGGACAAAGAAAGGAAAAGCAGGAAAAGCACATTAATGACATTATTCCAATCTGCACTCCATTTACCACGCTATGACTTCATGCATCATTGCATTATCAGCAGCTCCAGGTCCACCTGACTTACATGTTGTATCATGTTTATTGATCTGGTGCAGAGAGAGAAGTGTAAAAAGCAGACATTGTGGTTTTAGCAGCAGTTAGCGCTGAAGCTGTTTGTCGGAGCAACAACTGAACGCAGCATCTCTGCAGTCCTGAACTCGTAGTGAGGCCTTCAGGTCTGAACTCTGTCAGCTAAAGCAGCTGAGTGACGCAGGATGGACCGGTTAGTAGCTTGTTAGCTGACAAGCTACAACATGTTAACAGACAGACTCGGAGGTGGTTGAAGGTGGATGTTTTGGCTGCTTCCAGTCTTTGTGCTCAGCTAAACTGATACCCATCGTGTCATCTGACAGTCTGTTTAATCGTTAGCCAGTTACAGTAGAACACACAAAGTCATGAAGCAGCGTATTTAACTGAAACGTAAGACACCATGATGTGTTACTTGGTAACATCTGAGCTCACTTCTGTTTGTTTCAGCCTTTCACGCCTCACGCTGTAAACAACAGCGCCATGGAAACAACGAGCATCTCGTTTGGCAGGCGAGCCGTCGGACAAACACCTCAGATAATCGCAGAGCTGGATCTGATTTCGGCCGCTGTCATCCAATCCTCCTGCCTGGGAAACCTACTCCTGACGCTCTGTGGACATGAGTCAGAGGACGAGGACTCCTGAGACAATACCTGGTCGAAAACCTGGTTCCAAAACCTCCAAAACCAAGCACCCCTCTGCTGTTTCTCCAAACTACAAATCATCTGGAATACACTAAGACTCTGTTCTCATGTATTTATGCATCTCATCGCCTGTAATGTTAAGAGAGATGACAGCACATTCATTTACAGAAGCAGAGCGAGTATCTGTGGAAGTTCAGTGGAAGTCAGTTCTCTGTGTGTCACGCAAAGAAAAGCAGCCTTTTGTAATTGTAACTATATAGTTAGTTAATTCTTATTTCAGTGTCATGCCAAACATTTAGCCACATGGGATCACACAACACTGCAGTGTGTCAAACGTCAGGTACAAAACCAAAACAGAAAACACCTGTTATTATCTGTATATATTTATACACCCATTATTTCCACATCCAGCAGTCACAGAGCAGCATGATGCTTCATGTGGAGTGGTGTTTGTCCAGTCCTCCCTCTCTGTCAGCTCTGTGTTTGAGGGAAATATCTTCTCTTTAGCTGCTAAATGCTCCACTATGTTAACCAGCTCGTCTCTAACTGTGTCTGTCTGCTGTTTGCTGCTGAGCAGGTGGTGGACAGTCTGCTTTTTACTGCTTTTATTCTGAAAACACTGAGACTGAACCAGACAGGAAATGTGCCGCAAAACCTGTACCAGGAGCTACAAAGAGGCTAAAGAGCCCTGCGGAGCTGCAGAGATGCATTTACTGTGATTTTATAATAAAAATTATAAAGAAATATTATAGTTTTTGTTTTTAGCCACACTGGCACTGAAATATCTGACCACCTGTTGGATGGATTGTGATGAAATGTGCTTCATCGTTCATGTTCCCCTCAGGATGAACTGTAATAACTGCTGATCCTCTGACTCTTCATCTAGCGCCATCATCAGGTCAACATGTTAATGTGTCCAACACTTTGGTTTATGACCAAATACCTGCAGAACTAAAGACATTCCCATCAGCCTCAGCTGTACTCTGTGTTTACTGCTAATTAGCTAATGTTAGCATGCTAACACGCTAAACTAAGATGGTGAACATTATACCTGCTAAACATCAGCATGTGAGCATTGAGTTCAGCCATGCTAGCGTGGTTGTTGACTCTTATCAAACAACATGTTGCCGTGTTTCCAGTAAAAACTAAATGTCACTGCTCTCAGCGACACCTCAGCTTTGTTCCACATGAAAAGAATCTAAAAAATGAAGCGTGACAGCCTGATGTAGTGGCTCTTGTGCCAAAAAAAGAACCACTGTGGTAAAAACTGATTTCAGATGATGAAGAAAGGCCAAAAACGACAGAGTTGCTGCCATGGCAACAGCTAGTGTGGACCCAGATAAACAATAAACTTTCTGAATCTTTGTGTGAAGGGCCGGTGCTGCTCCAGGATTCAGTTTCCACAGAGTGATGCAACCTGAGCTGCAGGCAGATTCCTCTATTGTCCTGCTCATGGTGTTATTACACTGTGAGACCTGAGCTCCACGCTGAATACTTCATGATCAGATGATCAATACAAAACTGATCGTTACAGTATGCTGTTTACTCGTGTAGCTGCGCATTCACTCACATTTGCTGCATTATGAGAGGTTTCTGCATTAAGGCATGTGACTCGCAGCAGCGTTAGCAGCTGTACTGAACACAAACAGTCTAAACTCCTGTTAGCGCCGCCTACAGGCCACACCAAGAACCTGATGATTTATCTGTTCTTACACTGTGAACAGCAGTGAAACTATGTAGAGTCTGTCCTCAGGGCGGCGCTACAGGAAAGATCGTGGGGTCATTAAAATCTAAAGGCTTCATCCTCTGAGGAGCAGGAATGGGATCAGGACATTTCATCTCGATATCTTTTTCTGGACCAAAGTGAAATCTGAAGGGTCATTATACTCTCAAGACGAAACATTTCTTTAACATGGTTCATCCTTAAGAACCAGATAAAAGAACTTCTTTGGAATCTAAGACATCATGGTAGCTTTATTTAGTTAGTTTAGTTTTTACAACAGCAGGTCACAGCTGACCTACACTTTATAGACTGGCCACCAAGTTCACTGTTTGTCCTGCTGCAGGTGCTACTGACGATCGGGCCGCTGGTCTGACTGTTAACTAGCAGCAGCTTAATGTTGGCTTTAAGCAAAAACTTTTTATTTGCTTTGTGCAGGAAAAGATGACTCAATAAAAAAGGGGAAAGTCTCACCTCAAGGTCCATTTAGCTGCTTTCAATCACATCACATGATCTGCAGCAGATGGACTTTGCCTGCATGGAAGTTGTGGCAGAAAAAATCCCAAAGATGGGCCAGATGTCTTCAGGATCTTCACCACACTATAAGTACACTTCAATACTCAAAAATAATTCAACTGAGTCAAAAGAGTTCAAATATGAATAGAGTTTACTGACAAATCAACAAGTACAGCAAACCCGAGTTAGTTCATGAAGTAACTGACAATCCAACGCACACATCTTCTTTTATAGCCATCTTCACCCTCCTTCTGTGGGCCCAGAGTTGTATAACCACCTGCTGACCTCGGCCCAATTTCTGTGATGTTTTCAATCTTGTTCTGAGCCAGACACCACAGTTTCCTCCCTTTTTTTCCCTCTGTGTGATGATACACTCTGACCTCCCACTGCCAGCTGCTGCACTTCATTAAGAATACAAGACTTCTATGATTATGTCCACATCCAACAACACATGACTACATCATGATTATGACTGAACCTGACTTTACCTGACAACCTGACCATTATCAATATGATTGACTTTGATTGACTTATACATAATACTGTAATATTGATTATGATTTATTTGACCTCTCTGACCTTACCCTGCAATGATTCAATACTGATTCATCAATATTATACCACATTTGGTGAATAACATTTCCCACAAAGTGTAGATGAAATAACCTTTTTCTTAGAGAACTTTAAGGACTTCTTGTCCATGTTGGCTTAAAGTTATATTGTTTATAGTTCACTTTAGCTGTGTGCAAACATGTTTTATATTTGAGTATATGTCAGTGTTAAGGCCTGAAAAATAAATCTAAAAATAGAGAAAATAAACGGTGTAGTTTTGGTTCTGTGTGGGTCTGTTCAACCAGAATCTGCTCCTGACCTTAGAGTCGGGGTGAACCGCACATTTTCAGACAGTCTCTCCTGGAAGACGTTCATGGTGTTGCACTTGTTTGTTCAAATGAAAAGTGACTGAAGTTATTGTATTGCAAACGCTGCATATCCAGTCAACACAGGACGTTCTCCAGGCCTCTAGGGGCAGCGCTGAGTGGAACAGCTTGATTTTCGACCCGAGAGAGAGAAACCAGACGAGAGAGTGGCTGTTTTCAAAACCGCCTGCTACATACTACAGACAGTAGTATCATCAGTAGTATGCAGTATGAAACTGGATTTATTCTGCAGTATGCTAGGCCAGGCTTAGCCGGTTTCCGGTTTGGAAAAGCAGAAGTAAACAACAGTACGGCTAACGGCAAACCACCGTAATATCATCCTCTGAAGCTCTGAAGAGGAAAAGTAATAACTGCAGCCTCGTCACAGTTTCTGCTGTCACATGATTCAATTAGAAAAACATGTTATAAGTGGTTCTTCTGTTTATATTCCTCCCTGTCAGTGTTGCTGTCTGTCATTTCAACAATGGGGGACTGTTCCGCCGCTTTGCATTGCGGGACACAGTAGGCGAGGTAGACTGGTCTGATGCATATTGCAGATTTAGCTTTTGTCTGCATACTACATCCTACATTTTGGCCAAATCAGTACGTACGGGTAGTTGAGTAGGCGGTTTCCAAAACAGCCAGTGTGTTTGTTTTTGATTGAAGCAGGAAGAAAAGTAAAGAGGCGACATAAAAAAGTACTATTCTTTTTTACGAGTCTGTTCCTGGAGAAGCTCTGCTGTGTTCACCGCAGCACGTTTCTGCTCATGGAAATGTTTTGGGCTGTTGTTTGCCCTCGTGGGCCACCGTAGATTTCAGACGCTGTCAGACGACTCATGAGCACTTTACTTGAGGGGGTGTGAGGCCTTTACTTCATATCCCGTTACACTGCCTCCACTGTTCATGTGCTTAATTGCATCTTCTGGACACTTGGCACAACCACCACTCAGAAATCATCATGCACACGCGAACACGTTGATACAAGCTCTTATTACACCTGACCAGAGGCTTCTTCACACTCTTTAGTTCAGCTGGTGAATGTGTTATGTGGGTGTTTTGGTGACTCGATGATCTGGACCTCAGCGTCTCGCCCAGGACTCCTTGGCAGCAGTGAGTTAAAAGCAGTCTGTTACCAGTAAACCCACCTGGCAGGTGTGACAGGTGTGGAGTCGTGGAAGGTGACAAAGACTGAAGGTGTTCCTCGAGTGACTCGGCCGGGCATGGCTCAGCATGTCTGGCTCAGCAGCGTCACCGAACACACAGATCTTTTCCTGCAGCTCCTTCACAAGGATTCTCAAAGAAAAACACTTTAAAAAGACCAAGCTTCAGATTTCATTTAGCTTTACAGGTATGTTTTTAGTTTCCAAACATGTCAGAGTTATAATGAAGCACGTTAACAGTCAGCTTGCAGGTCAGATAAGTTCAGAGTAATGAGCTGACGAGAATCCAGCTCGACAGGTTGGTTTTCATGACTCATTAAACGGCCAACGTCACATCAGATTGACCGCAAACACACTGCGTTTACCTCCTGATCCATGCTGACATGTTCATTCTCTCTCTCTCTCTCTCTCTCTATATATATATATATATAGAATATATATATATATATATATATATATATATTCTATAACAGAAATAATTAAAGTCAACATTCATTTGTTGGGAGAAACTCAGAACTGAAGAACAGCTGGATCATGACATCTGTTTATTGAGGATGACACATCTTCAGACATTCATCATACAGCTCAGTGATAAAGAACATAAATCAATAAACGCTCTTTCTTTTGTCATTTTTACAGAAACTTTGTCAGATTTTGTTGAGGAAGTTTGAAGGTGTGGAAGAGGAGAGAAATGCTCTTCATTACTGTTTATCAAAAAAGAATATAATATCTCGAATGCACTATGAAACTACACCGCCTTCAGTTTTTAAAAACCTTCAAATTACTTACTAATTATTAGTATTTTTAATGGATTACCTGTTCCTTTTAAGGGACTTTTAAAGGCAAAGAAAACCCTTAAGATTGACCAAATAACATGAAAGACATCCCTTAATTTACATCTTGAAATTTATTTTTCAGCTGTGCAGATAATCCCTTAAACTCCCTTAACATGTAATAGTCCATTCATTTAACCACTAATTAACCCCAAAACTGGAAAACTGACCCTGAATTTGCTCCTTCATTGGAAATTAAAATAGTTCGGTACAAATGAAGAGGTGCATGTGATGTTTTTACCTTTTAAAAACCTCAGTCCATTCAGATGGATGTGTAACAACTGTGTGAAATGAAATGAGGACAAAAGCGAGATTATAGTTACTGCTGATTCTTAAACCTGATTTAAACCTCAGTGAGCGGATCTGACTCTTCCTGGCGCGTCTGGACCGTTGCAGAGCTCTTAACTGGATGACAATGACAATAACAACAACAACAACAACGACAACAACAGTGTCACGTTCCTTGTTATCTTAGCATCTTCACATTAGCTTCCCGTCTCTGATAGAAGTGATCTTAAAACGTAATCTTAAAACATACCAGTTTCTGGTATCATGAAGCTGGCTCACTTTTAACCGGGGTAGATCACCATGGTAACCGGGGTAGATCACCATGGTAACCAGGGTAGATCACCTATGGTACACGGCTAACCTGCTCCGGAGGATCTGATCAAAACCTGTCAACAGCCTGGCTGCTGACCAATCAGCTTACTGGAAACACAGAGGCATCATTCCTACAGGATCCTGACAGGGACAAAAGAGTTTACAATCATGAGTCACAGATATCAAGTTCAAGTTTATTGTCATATACACTTAAGAAGTGCCATGTACATTCAAACCACAGACTGTATATAAAGATGGCCGACGCATCTCCACTTCCTCCCGCTGGACAGAAATGACGTCAAAATATCTCTCGGATACAGGCGCCGCCATCTTACGCTGGTGACGTCATTTGGAGTCAGAGTCTAAGGCCGCTGCTGCTTCAGGTGTCACCGCTTCATCTCATTTCACATTCAGTACTTCACTTGTGGTTCTCTCTGCCTCCCTCGTGTGATTGGATGACCGAGAGTTAACGGAGCCAGCTGGTGATGCAGGATCCAGGATGCTTCCTGATCCAGGTCCGTGCTCCTCCTGCAGGCCGGCAATTAACACTAAGTTTCCTTATCCATTAATCTGATTAGTGTTTTTACACCAATCAACCATTAAGTCTTTAAAATGGTTGGAAGCGCCGAGCAGCAGATCCTCTTTCAGCTTCTCTTCGCAGTGCTGGAAAGTAACCAAGTACCTTTAGTACTGTGCTTAAGTACAATTTTGAGGTACTTGTACTTTACTTGAGTATTTCCATTTTCTTCAACTTCTTCAACCACATCTCAGAGGGACATCTTATGTATGTGATCAGTTGAGTCACTTTGCAGCTTCAGATTATTAAAACAAAATAAAACCAACAAATAAGATGTGATGTATTGTTCTACATGAAGCTGCCAGCAGAACATAAAGCCATTAAAAACTTCACCTGCTGCAACATTAAACTGATCAAACAAATGAATAATAAAGAAACGAGGCAGCAAAGAGGAGAACAGGTGTGCTGAGATAAAATATGTGAAAGGTAAAACAGTTCCTGTTCCGCCGCTGCTCACAGGTCAGGATGACGATCAGATCTGATCACATTCCTGATCAATGATCTGAAGGAAGTTTAACGTCAGTCTGACGTCAGATCAGAGATGAGGCTGAGTCCACAGTCAGTCTGGAACATGTGATTCAAGATAAACACCAACACACACTCGTTACACAAGACGACAAACGGCCGCTGCACGTGAACGCAACACTGGTTCAATTACAACAATAAAACAACAGATTAATCTCAGTAACCGCTTTAATGTTTTAATTCTGAAAAACAGTCAACAGCTTTGAAATATATTCAGCACATTTGCCGAACAGCCATCAACTGCAGAAACATCAACTCCATTTATAAAAACAGCATCATTTATCTCACTAAAATGCAATTAAGCAGCCGTCGGTTTTATTAAAACTAAAGTGTCTGAATTCATTAAAACAATGATTGACAGTTTGGATTTGATACAAGTGTGATATTATTATTATGATTAGTAGTAGTTGTTCAGAATTATTATTGTGGTTTTCACTGGTTGAACTAGTGCAGAAAATTGTAGCTTACTAGTTGACTAGTGAGCTGAATCTATGTTTGACTAGTTAACATGTCAGAGCTTTTGCAGCTTAGTTAACTAGTTAACCAGTAAGACGTTCAGCACTACTAGTTCAGTCCAGATGTCCAGTAGTGCGTCAAAAAGCCGACTAGTTGGGAATCTGGTCCTACGAGTCCGGCTCCTGTTCGAACTAGTTGGACAAAAGTTCCACTAGTTGCTGAAAAAGACCTACTAGTAAGAGCTTTTGTCCAAGTAGTACTGACAAAGACTGAACTAGTGTAGGACACTGACGTAGTAGCATCCACTGTCACCCTGTACAGATAAGCTCTGTAGTGATTATCATCAGTCGAACGCTGGGCTTCAGACAGTCAGTGAATCAGCTTTCGGCAGGTGTGTTGGTGATCCCACTATTAAAGGTTGGGTAGGCAGTTTTCTTTTGGCATCACTGGGCAATAATGCCACATTAACCGTGCAGCATGTTGTAATTCAAGTGGTCCAAGAGCAGACCTCTACTTCAGCCCCCCCTCTTGCCTCTGTTTTCAGGCTTCAGAAAATCTATCCTGTGACGGGAGACTTTAGCCAATCACAGGTTATTTCAGAGAGACGGTGCGTTCGTATTGGCTAAGCTACAAGAGCAGATGGTGCTCGTAACGGCGAGTGGCAAAGAGGCCTGATGACAAACAGTGGGGGATAACTGTTGACGGGGGACAGTGGTGTGTGTGTGGTGTTCTAGCCTCTCTTCCTGCTGCTGGACGGCGTTGCAGCTGCCTCTGAAGCCTGGGGCGCTCTGCTCTGCGGCCGCGAAGCGCTGGATGGGCGTCTTTGAGAAAACAGGTCGTGGCGGCAGGGACCGCGGTCTCGGTAAGGCTCACGCCGTGGAGAGCGAGCCCTACGAGGGATACGGTTTCACTGGGGAACCGACTCCTTCTGCTGCCGGTCCAAGTTGTGGGTTTGGTGGGAGGGGCTTAGCGGAGTGATATGAGGCAGCAGAGAGAGAGGAGGAAGGTTTGCCTCCCCCAGCTTTAAGAGTAAAATCACAGGATTAGAGCCTGCTATCACTCTCAAACTGACTGACTGCTCTCAATACACCAAGTCATGTTAAATAAATAATGATAATAACTTTACTCACAGAGCTCCTTTAAAAACGCACTTTACAAAGTGCTTTGACAGACAAAGTAAAAGCAGAAGGTGATATAACAAGAGAGCCGAGCAAAAGCAAGACAAAGTTCATTATCAATAAATCCAAATAGACGATTTAAAGATGACGTCACATTAAAGCAAGTCTATAAAAAGAAGTCAGTGACTCTGCCAGCCTTGCCTCCTCCGGTAGGTCGGTCCAAAGCTGAGGGGTCCTGCCGGCAAAAGCACGGCCGCCTTTAGATTCAAGCCTCGACTTTGGACCGGCCAGAAGAGCCCCATACAGCTGATCAGTGAAATCTTAAACAATAACTCAGACTTATGTTATGAAACCTTTCTGGAGGTTTATTCGCACCAGGAATGTTTTAAACAGTCATATTTCAGAGGTTATTACAGGCAGCAGCGGGCCCCTGCTTCAGATACTGTCAGACTGAGAATACCGAGAAGATAAAAACAAACTATCTATGTGCTGCAGTGCCGCCTGCTGGTCCGGAGCAGCAGAGCATGCCCCTGCGCCTGTGGTCGCAGTATTACGGTATTTGAGCTGCGGGTGTATTACCGTACCTGTGAGGACATGGCAGCGGCGGCAGCGAACAGCAGCAGCTCTCCAGCTCTCCGTGAGTCTTCTTCTCTGGTTTTTATCTCCCTGAAACACTCACCTGTTCTCCTCCACGTTTCACCTGGCTGACAGTTAGCCTGTCAGTTAGCCTGCTGCTAACCACCGTCCACCAGCACAGGGTTTGTTCAGTGTTACGGTGGTCTCTGATTTCGGTTCAACAGTCCGGACACACTGTACCGGAAGCGGCGTGATAAAAAAGAGCCACGTTAAAAGCGAACAGTCGCCAGCGTCCAGGTGTTGGTGTTTACTCTGAATCTGCAGTGAGGTTCGGACAGGTGTTACAGAGCAAACAAAGGGCTGTCGGCTGTTTTCGTGCAGACTCGTCGGCAGAGTGGACTTCTGTGGCTTTAAAGGCTGCGTTATATAAACAGTACATAGTCTCACTGTAATGGCACGTGCATTATGTGAGGAGATCATGTCTCCAGGTAGCTTCTTACAGTTGGGCCATGTGGCTGAAATCGATAGGTGATGAAATATTTAAACATGAATATATAGTTTATTAATGCAAAATCACACGTGAAATGATCTATAACTATCTCTCTGTTGTGGCTGATGAAGGAGTGGTGGGTGTGTGGGATCACTGCTCCGGTTCACACTGAACTGATTCAAGCTGGAGGACAGAATCCAGCTGATGATAACATGGAGCTTCAGCAGTCTGAGGTGGAGATCTTTAATGGTCTTTTTAGTGTGAAAATGAATTTCCTGTTTGCGTGACTGTCCCTCCACTGCAGCTCAGCAGGAAGCACTGTCTGAGGAAATACAAACTATTGCACTAAACAGACTGTTGGAGCCTCATGTTATCTTTAGCTGAACTGTAGAAGTCATTTCTACACAGGAAGACTGTGGATTTGATCCTCCATCACTTATACTGAAATCGCTTTAGGAACTGATCTCTTCACAGCTCTTTTAATCTGTACGTATGATACGGGCACATCTGTTTTCAGTTCGACATGGAGAAATGTGAACATATCCTTTAAACTCTGCTGTCCAAACTTTGTTCAATTAACAAAACTTTACTTGAAATTCCTGCAGAGATCCCAAACCTGTCAGGCTGAATGTTTGTGGAAATGTGTCTAAAATGATGCAGCAGACATCTAGAATATTTCCATTGGATGGACATGCAGCCATAAAAACATGGAGTCTTGTGATTGATTGATACACAATGTGTGGCTTGTCTCTTTGTTTAAAGGACCATAAGAGGTCTTTTAAGGGACGAATAACAAACAATGTACGCTGCGTGTTCATTAATTGTAGCGTTCTGTCATCGAACACACAAAAACATCTTTTTACATTTATGTAAGCGGAACCAAACCTGACCAAAACCTTCACCTAGCTAAGTAAATGTTACATAATTTACTGTATATAAAGATTTTTTTAATTTTTATAGCATCAAATAACTAATTAAAACCAAACTGATCAGAAAAATGAACACTTGAACAAACATCAGCGTGATAAGAACGACCTAAAATGACAGAAACCATCTTTGGGAACATTTTATTTGACGTGTACATGGAGGGGGCGGGGCTTATGACCTATACTGCAGCCAGCCACCAGGGGGCGATCCAGATGTTTTGCTTTCACTTTTGGGGGGCTGTCATGTCGTCCATCTTTATATACAGTCTATAGCTGTGTCTCAAATCACGTACTCTCGTTAGTACACTTACATGCAGTACACTGTGTACACTGTGTACTGACTTGTGTAGTGCGTTAATTTTGACAGGGTAGTGTCGTCTCAAATCAAACACTGCTGTTGTGCGCTTACCGGAAATGACGATCACAACCTTTGACCGCGTCTTCTTCTTTTTAATGACGGATTGCAGTCGGGCGGAGCATTATCGCCAACATTTACCGCGATTGCCGCACGCCGAAATATTTGCCAGCACGTTTGCTCACTTGACTTCAATTCAGTTATATTTAAAATGAATGAAAAATGTACGTGCTTTTACTTTTAGCCGTAACAATCGCAAAACCGCGGCCGCCATTTTCATACGTTGGTGGTCCTCCCCTTCCGCTACGTAGCCAAGATGGCGACCGTTGAGGGTGAGAAGTGTGCAGCGTTCCACACTCAACTTTCTGGCCGTTTTGTGTACACCATCCGGGTACTTATAGTACACTGCATTTTGCCATACTTACCAGTGTGAACACACTTATGCACTCAAAATACTAAGTTTGAGTACGCAAGTACGCGATTTGGGACACAGCGCATGATCCAGGCCATGGTAAAACCCTACACCCCTGTCAGACCACTTTGCTCTGCTGCCTCCAGACGGCAGACTGCCCCGTCGCTACGAGGCCCCTGCGGCAGATCCACCTGGTCCCGGCTGTTTTCAGACTGAAAACTCACCTCTTTAAAAAAACAGTACCCTAACCCTCCCCTTAGCACTTACTCACTCATTTCATTGAATTATTATTGCATTGTATTAATTTCTTAATATATTTTGTATTGTTTTTATGAGATATAGCCCCCTAGTTGTTTATTATTGTTTCGTGAATTGTTTTATACATTGCACGTGTTTTATGAGCTGTAGCATACTGCACTAATACGCAGCACTAAGACGCTTGTTTGGGGAGGAGATGCACTTACAATTTTGGATGTTTGGTAGTTCTTTTGCATACCTTGTTGAATGCAGTAATTGGAAGTTGCTTTGGATTAAAGCGTATTCCAAATAACTGTAATGTAACGTTAATGTAATAACAGAAATTTACAGAACTGTTATGAAAGACGGCCTGTTTTTCCATGGGATACGATTTGCAAAGTTGATAAACTATGATATTGAATTATAGCCCGGCTCTGTGGTGTTCATGTTTCGCACAGATTGACAACAGTTGAAAACAATAACTGATCATCTCTTTCTACAGACACCAGAGCAGAAACAGACGACCAGGACTGAGCTGAAATTCTCACCTCTCTGTTTACAACAAGTGCCAACACCTGACTCATTTTCCACAGGGCTATCAGTTCACAGCGGATTCATCAGGTTTCACTACTGTGGGTTCTCTAGAGCAAACTGCATGCTGGGACACCGTAAATGTTGACCTGAACCCTCCTGAGCAGACCTCCTCCGTCTATGTTCATTTTGTCGCTGTGTGGTTCCAGCCGGCTGTTTCACCAATGCCTCGATGGAAAGCGTTCTTCAGTCAGCATTTGCGATGGTCCAGCACCATCACCCAAGCCCTCATCCTGTCCGTCATCACGTTCTGCGTCATTCTCCCTCTGTGCTGCCATCAGCTGCTTTACTCTTACTTCTTCATCAGGTCCATGTACCTGGACTCCATGAGTGAGGAGGTCCTGCGGGAAAGCCTCGACCGTGGCCAGGATGCTCTGCACTTCTGGCAGAGCACTTCCACGGCAGCGGCGGTGTCTTCCAGATTCAGTGACATCGCCCAGCAGCCTGAGCTGCTGGTTACCGTGGTGACAGCCAGGCGGAATGAGGGGCGGGACTTCCACTACCTGCTCCAGGTGATGCGACAGCTGAGCGGCATTCTGGGAGGCTGTGGGGAGCGGCGGTGTGCAGAGGTGTTGGTCTGTGATGTAGAAAGCGGTCCCCAGGAAAACCAGGACGCCAAGCTTCTGGAGGCCCACTTCAAGGTGATCCGGCGTTCCCCTCAGGAGGAGCAGAGGAACAGGGAACAAATCAACACCTTTGAGAGGGAGAAGAGGGATTACGTCTTTTGTCTCCGCAAGGGATGGGAGCTGGTGAAGCCCAAAAACATGGTTGTCCTGGAGGACGATGCATTTCCGACACAGGGCTTTTTCACAGTCGTAAAGGACCTGCTGTCACGCCGGTTTGCCTTCCAGACTCTTTACATAAAGCTTTATCATCCTGAAAGGCTGCAGCGCTACTGGAACCCCGAGCCTTACCGCATCCTGGAGTGGGTGGGACTCGGGCTGGTTGGAGCGACGGTTTTCCTCCTCACCTTTTCTTACTGGAACCCCTGCTCTCTCTCTTTCAAGCTGTCGGCTGGCCACCTTCTCTTCTTTGCCCTCTACTTCATGGCTGCCGCGGAGCTGCTCGGGCGACACTACCTCCTGGAGGTGCGGAGACTTTCCCCGCAGCTCTACGCTGTGTCCCCGGCCACAGAGTGCTGCACCCCAGCCATGCTCTTCCCTGGCAACGCCTCGCTCAGGGTGGCCGAGTATCTGGATGGCTCATTCTGCGTCAAGGGGAATGCCAAAGACATGGTTCTGTATCGGATGGCGAGGACGATCCCTGGTGAAAGGTCTCACAGCGTAGAACCCAACCTCATCACCCACATCGGGGCCTATTCCTCGGTCAGGGCCAACCCATCGAGGCCCAAACTCCTCTGACAGGACAGGAGGTGGAGGACAGTAACTCTTTAATCAGGTTCCTCCTGACTTGGTTCTACTTTTCTTTTCTACCGTGTCACCTTCTGGACTCTTCAGACATTTGAAGACATTGCTCAGCAAGTACTGGTTTGGTGATTTGCAGGTGAAAAGACATTAAGATGAAAAATGAGATACGTTTGGTTGAAAAGTATTTTTTTTTAGATGTGAAGGTTGCAATTTACATCGTTTCTACACAGGAGGTGTTTTAGCCACATTTTTTCAGTCGTCCGTCTGACGCACAACTGGCGGAACAGATACACTTCTGTTTTAATCAATACAGCTGACCTACACTCAATACTGTGTCTGAACGTCTCCTGTGTAGACACAGATGGAGGACTGAAGCTGCTGCTGCTGCTATGCTAACATGCTGCTTTCACAGTGTCTGTGCGGGGTGTGTAGACGTTACTATTGCCTCAACAGCATGTCATGTCATAACAGTGTGTAGCAGGTTCACTAAAAGACCTGATTTAATTGAACAGTTGTTTATGTAACCTTGAGATGACAAAGTGTCACTTTTCAACCAGTTTTAATCTTTAATCTTGGACACCTACGCATCTTTTCACCAGCAAATCACGTAAACCACTCTGAGCTTCTTTAATCAGTTTTGCTGACGTTCAGGTTTTCTGTCCGGCTGAGGGATTATATTCTTCTCTGCTGTTGGATTAATTCTACTTCCTGGGATCATGAAACTATTTAAACAAAAGAATCAGATGCTGTCAGTTTTATACCGTGATCATCATCCACCTGAAAACAACGTTTTTAGAACATAAAGAGGTTTTTGGCCCAACAACATGTTCCATGGATATGGTGAAAATGGTGAGATTATTAAAGGATTTGTTCACTGTTTATACACCCAGACCTTATTAAAACAAGGGTTGGGATTAAATAGCATTTCATCAACATTTTATCAAATTTCCCCCCTTAGAAATGATTAACCACAGAACAGCCAAAAGTTTCATTTTAGCTTTTGCACAGTTCCAGTGAATTAGCATTTTAATCTGTGTCAGTACTGACTATAAATGAGAAGCTGCAAACTGAGTGTTTTCTGCACTGATCTTTATACAAAGAGTGAGGAGAGACGAAGGTTCGATTAAGAGATTTGTTGAAGACTCGGCTACAACAGTCTTGGAAACAGGAAGTCGTTGCAAGGTTGTGGTTTAAAGACAGTGAACAAATCTTTTACGGGACAAATTTGAGGAAGATGGACTCCAAGTCTTTGCAGTCCATAATCCTGTCTCTGTGGATCAAACAGGACTGGTGAATCCAGGATTCACTGAGAAAGACTCCTTAATGTTTAAAGACAAGATGAGATCTTGTGTTTCTGATTGTGGCCTTTTTCCTTCAACACTCAGTTTTGTCATTTCATTATATTAACAGAGGATTTTTAAATAGTAAGCAGCCATGTGATTACACCCATCTCTGTGGTTCAGTAGAGCAATATTACGCTGTTGCAGTACTGCTGCTGGAGATACAGTACCTCAAAATTAATGTAAACTGAGTGGTGACACGGCCAAACCTCCATACTGAGTTTTATATCAACCTTTAAAGGAACAGTCTGACATTTTAGGTACATTGACCATTCAAACTTTCCATTCTCACACAGCACATTTGCAGTTTAAAATGAAAACGGTGGCAGATTTTCCATCAACATTCATAGTAATGTTTGAAACGATGGCTCCTTGATTTCAGACAGAAGTAGACAAAAGCAGATTCTCATTTCTAGCTGGCGACTGTTGATTTTAGCGAACGAGTTTGGCTGGACTGAGCTGCTAACATTAGCTTAACGGAGAAGACAGACAAGAGGATTTACTGAAATGTCAGACTGTTTAGACCGACCTAGCATCTCACTGACCACTGAATGTGCCTTTAATGTTTTTGCATTGAGCTTTATTTGAGGTTTCACTCCATATCAGAATATTACCCATGATTCAGCTCTGCATGAAATGACTCAAGTTGATCAGTTACAATATTTGAGTGCATTTCATTTGTACAAAGTCGCATATGATAATTAAGTTAATTGAAACCTGTAGGGATTACAGGAAGTAGCTGCCAAAGTAAAACCAAAAGGCCTCTGAGAGTTCTCCAGTCTGGCAACTGATCCCGGCTAAGAAACAATCCGGCCGTAACCCCCCGTGAAATGATGAATTGTCATTTTTACACTTTAGTTTTTGTTCAGATAAAACAATCCAGATATAACGTGTTAGTCAGGGAGCTTCAGAGGAGCTGGTAGGTGGAGTTTGTTACCTTTGGACGGAGCCAGCCTAGCTGTGTCCCCCTGTTTCCAGTCTTTATGCTAAGCTAAGCTAACCAACTGCTGGCTGTAGCATGTTTAGCGTACAGACATGAGAGTGGTATTGATCTGAACATCTGACTCTCAGAGAGGAAGAGGAGTTCACTACATGCTGAAGTCAGATGTTCACTCATTGATCGTCGTGACGCTGCACATCAACATGTGACAGGTCTGACCTCTCGGTGACCTTGACCCTTGTTTGGTAGGGAGATATGCAAAGTTAAAAATAATAATAATAATGCTGTTATTAATGCTGAAAGTCAATTTTATTTATGCAAAAGAAAATGACAGCTGTACATGAGTTTTTATTTGAGGCCTCCAAATTACAAATATTGATTTAGTTTTGAGTGAATATTTAACTCATGTTCACTAACAATCTACATGACACTAATTAAAAACTGTATTGAGCAGCTTTACTAAAATATGTGGAAACACAAAGCAGACTGAATTCAGGTCTATTGTTGTTGATGAAATGTGGTCTTTGTTAAAGAGCCGCTGATGATCAATTAATAATTTAACAACTGATCGAAACAAAAACTTGATCATCTAACTATGAGCTTGAATTCAGATTGAATGTTTGGATGATTCATTACTACTGGCCTGATGTCTGACTTCAACATTAAATTGCACTTTATTAAAAAATATCCAGTATATACATATATAAAATAAGCAAGTAGATTATTTTATAAAATAAACAGAAATATAAAGTAACAGAATCTGAGTCCAGTCAGTAAACGGCTGCAATTAAAACATTTTATTTAACGTGACTGTTTCTTTGTCTGCAGAAGTTGCATTTTACATTTCTTATTTCTATTGAGAGTTGACAACATTTATTTCTAAAATGCAAACTATTTAAGGTTTGTTTGGGTTTTATTTCTGCATTATATTCATGATTTTATTTTATATTTGAATCTGTGTGAGTTCCTTCATTCACTACAATACAAACATTTAAACTGAGTTCAAGTTGTGTGAAGTTTGAATGTTTTTCTCTGTTCTTCACAGCATCATTCTGTTTGCATATTATAAACATTTAAGAGATTGAAGATTCATTTTAAGTCTGATTTGATTTATCTTTTAGACATTTTGGCTGAATTATTGTCTAACATGAGCTCTGAATCTGAACAAAGATGTTCTTTAGATTAAGACTTCAGATTAAAAGATATTGGTTAAATCTGACATTTCAAAATAAAATCACTGTAATTATTTTACTCAAATGAGATTCTGGCCTCTGAAGGATGAAATCTTTTTTTCATTTCCAAGATGACATTTAGATTTGGAGTTGAGTTTAAATCTTGAAGTGGTTCTGTTCATACTGAGACTCTTTCACTCTTTTCTACATTTAAAACAATAAATCTTAAGGTTTGAAGTCACTTGGCTGTCGGGAAGTTTTTATTCCAGCAGTGATGTCTTCTTGTGGCCCAACCAGGAAGTTAGATTGGAAACAGGTGAATGAAGCTGTTTAGTGTTTATGTTTCAGTGTTTACCTGTTATTTAACCTCAAACAGAACTCACAGCTGAGACATTCATCTGAATGTGAAGTGATTTTTTAAGCTTTTCTTAAACAGAATAAAACTCACCAAGACAGCAGAGACCGATGAGATGATACAGTATGAGAAGAATGATGGACAGAAAACAACAGTGTGTTCACACTGAGACAACAAAACATGATGCAAACTGCTGCGTATTGATCACAGTTTAACTTTATGGAGCTCGCTCACTGACGTAAAAATATGAAGCTGTTTGACAGAACTTTAACCTGCAGGCTACAGGAAGAATTCCTTAATGCTCAGCTAACTCGCTGCTTTCAATTCCGATTGACACTTTGTGATCTTTAGTGGATATTCCTGCAGTAGAGCCGGCGTCTGTTAGCCCCGGCACCAAAAATAAAAGCAGTTTCAGACCAACTCTGAGAGCTCCATACAAGTGAACCTGTGCCACACTCTTCCTCTGGACCACATCTGAAGTAACAGCCACTTCTACTTGGCCAACTTTCCCTCCACCTTCTCCACCACTCCTTCTGCTTTACAGTCTTATCTCCCAGATAAACCCCCAGGTATTTAAAGCCCCCCCCCCCAGTTGAACCCTCTTGGCAGCTGAGGGAGACCTGCAGACCAACTTCCAACTCTTTGCCCAGTTCACTTTTGTAGCTGAGATCTTGTTTCCTAACCTGTTCTCATCTTTCTGGTTTTGTACAATAACAGTAATGTCACAATGGGAAGTGCAGGCAGCAGGGGAAGGACCCAAATGCAGACAACCAGGCAGACGGTGCAGTTCAATGATTTATTGAGGATAGATGTCTCACAGGCAGGGTAACAGAAGCTTGAAAACAAAACACCAACAGAACAACAAGGCACATGGCAACTAGGATGAATCGACAAAGAAACAAACGATCTGGGCTGGTATATGTAGGGAGTGGCTGATGAGGCAAGTGACAACAGGTGAGCAGGTGAACAAGCAGAAGGTCAGGTGACTGCAGGGCTGATGAGGCAAGTGACAACAGGTGAGCAGGTGAACGAGGAAGTCTGGTGGAAAAGACAGAGGATGGCAGGTCTGGGCAGCTGGAAGAAAGTATGTGGTCTGGGAGGAGCGAGCAGGGTCTGGAGACAGAGAAAGGCAGAGAGAGTGATGCAGGAGAGGCAAACTGTGACAAACACTGTGGTCTGCATATGGAGATAAAACGTGTATTAAAATCAGGTGAAAACACCATCAATAAAAGAAGGAACACTGTGCAACATCGGTTAGATAGAAACATACCAAACATCGAGCAGCCTTGTCATATACCTCAAGTCACTTTAAACCCATCACTGATCTTCAGTCCACTCTCCATATCTTCGTACAGGACCTGAATCCTGACAGTAAACCGAACCTTTCTAACACTTTCCAAAGGTAGCGGTGCTCAACCCGGTCAAATGCTTTTTCCTGATCCAAAGAAGACCAGACCAGCATCAAAACCCAAAGAACTGGAGACTTCTAACAGATCTCGAATCAGTGACACATTGTCAACAATGGACCTGCGGGCACACAGTGCTTTTGGGTCTGGTGGATTACCTGGTCCATCAACTTCCTTGGTCGGTACATGGCAGAGACACAGACTCCAGTTCTTCATGTCCTGAAGGTCGCCTT
Organism: Macquaria ambigua; assembly: GCA_008360985.2. Taxonomy (NCBI): domain Eukaryota; kingdom Metazoa; phylum Chordata; class Actinopteri; order Centrarchiformes; family Percichthyidae; genus Macquaria; species Macquaria ambigua. Next base: position 147,835 of record VMKM01000003.1, on the reverse strand, counting down.
TTCTTGGCAGCAGAGTTAGAACTGCTGTCCTCGAGTTCACAAAAATATTAAAAATCATCACACCAAGTTGAGTTTCTCATCTTTTTTGTTAAGGATCACCTGCTGTCTGTGTGAAACAAAGGCAGTTAAGCAGGTAACAAGGTGGTTTTATTGGTTAATATCTCTGTAAAGACTTAGAGGTAACTTTTACTTGATGTTGCTAACCTGATGTGTTGTTAGACTAGCTTAACGGCTACAAGGAGTTAACTAGCTAATATTGGTCCTGGTTGGACGGGTTATACTAGACTCATACTGTATAAGGTTAGATTGTATTAGGAGATATTAACAATTAACAATAAATCAGCATTTATTTTTTACTTGACAGACTTATCAATAACTGATAACGGCTGAACTTCAATCAATCAAATTTTGGGGTTCACTCCTCAGACCTGCAGGGGCTCCACAGGAGCTTCTTGATAAAGAAAACTAGTCCCAGCAGGAAAAGCTACAGAGTACATTATAATAATAATAATCTTTATTTATAGAGCACTATTCTAAAACCACTTTACAAAGTGCTTCACACAAGGCAACAAGTTCACAACAAGCAGATCATAACATTTTCCAATAAATTAATAAATAAAAGTATGTTTTAAAAAAAGATTTAAAAGAGGTCACTGATTCTGCTGACCTTATTTTATCAGGTAGCTCATTTCAGAGCTTAGGGGCTCTGACTGCAAATACTCTGTCACCTCTAGGAGAGAGGCCATGAAGAGCCTTAAAAGTCAACAGTAAAATCTTAAAATCTATTCTAAAACATACTGGGAGCCAATGCAAGGAGGCTAAAACAGGTGTAATGTGGTCCCTTCTCTTGGATCTTGTTAAAAGCCTGGCAGCTGAGTTCTGTACAGTCTGGAGCCGATTAATAGATTTTTGGTTGAGGCAGGTGAAGAGGCTGTTGCAGTAGTCTAGACGTGAGGAGATGAAGGCATGTAAAATGGTCTCTGTGTCATTAAAAGATAGACTTGATCGTATTTTGGCAATGTTTCTAAGCTGATAATAACAAGACTGCACAAGTTTTGTTGTGTGCTGCTCAAAGCTTAAGTTACTGTCAAACCAAACGCCAAGATTCTTTGCAACAGGCTTGATGTGTCCCAACAGGGAACCAGCAGATGGCAGGATTTGTTTTGTTAAGTTGTGGGAGCCAATTACAACAATCTCTGTTTTGCTGGAGTTAAGCTGCAAAAGATTTTGTGACATCCAGTTTTTGATATCACATAGGCAGTCATGTATTGAACTCAGCATGCCAGGATCAGTGGCTCTAACGGGCAGGTAGATCTGTGTGTCATCGGCATAACAATGGAAGGAAACACCATGTCTCTGGATAATATGTCCCAAGGGAAGCATGTACAGAGAAAATGAAATTGGTCCTAACACTGACCCCTGAGGGACACCATACTTGACAGGAGCAAAAGATGACATGTGGTTATTAATGGAGACATAGAACCTCCTGTTTAACAGGTATGAAGAGAACCATTTTAAGGCTGTTCCAGATATTCCTACCCAGTGCCTCAGCCTGTCTAATAGACTGGTGTGATCGACCGTATCAAAGGCAGCGCTAAGGTCCAGAAATACAAGGACTGAGCACATCCCATTATCAGCGGCCATTAAAAGGTAATTAGTCACCCTGAGCAGGGCGGTCTCAGTGCTGTGATGCTTGCGAAAACCGGATTGGAATTTTTCAAAAATGTTATTGTTTTCTGCTGTTAAAAGCAATTTCTTGGACACATATTTTTCTAACATTTTTGATATAAAAGGTAGTTTTGAGATTGGTCTGTAGTTTTGAGGAAGGGTAGGATCCAGCCCAGGCTTTTTTAAAAGAGGTTGTACACATGCGGTTTTAAAATAATCTGGGACACAACCATAAGATAAAGAACTGTCAACAGACAGGACCCGATAGATTCAATGATTTTGAGAAGAAATTTTGTTGGTATTACATCAACTGGACTGGAGGACATTTTCATATGTGATGTTATTTCTAAAAGCTCAGACAAAGACATGGGAGTAAAGTGATTTAAAGTGTTCTGTAGTGGGTGGTGGATTTTAGAGTATGTGCCGATAGGGGTAACAGAAGCTCTGATGGACTCTACTTTATCAATGAAGTAAATTAAAAAAATTTCACAATCAGCGTCACTTTCCGCTGGGGCACAAGGAGGGGTCGGATTTACCAGCTGATCAACGGTCTTAAATAGTAGTCTGGGGTTATGCTGATGGGCAGAGATAAGTTGAGAGAAATATTGTGCTCTTGCATTCTTTACCATGTTATTGTAGTTGAGTAATAGCTCTTTCATAGCATTATAATGTACTTGGAGACCGGATTTCTTCCATCTCCGCTCTGCTTTCCTCCGCTCAGACTTACAGTTACGAATGCTTTGGTTTATCCAAGGCTGCTTTTTTGTAGGTTTTGACCTGACTTTGAGAGGAGCAATATTATTCAATATGGATGCACAGACAGAGTTAAAACAGTCAATTCGTTGGTGAGATAGTGTTCAGACAGGATTGGGCTATGATAATTAAAAAGTGTGCAGAACCTTGAGACACTTTGTTCATTAAAAATGCGACTGCATGTAAAGTGGGGTTGGACAGTGGTAATGCTATCTGTTTCACAGGTAAAAACTATGCATTTATGGTCAGACACATTCATGTCTTTTAATTCCACGGCGGGAACTTTCATACCCAGGGTAAAAACCAGGTCCAAGGTATGGCCACGATTATGTGTCCGTCCACAAACGTACTGTTTAAGGTTAAAAGATGTAGTGATGTTTAAAAAATCAGCAGCATGGATGTTTGAGGAGTCATCAACATGAATATTAAAATCACCACAAAGAACAATTCTATCATATAAAACAGTCAGTAACAGTAAACAGTCAATCACGTGGATGAGACAGCACCATGTGTTGTATATTAGCGGACAGCATCCGAGTACCTGATATGTTTGGGTGGATACCGTCCCTATTAAAAAGAGACAGATGATTCCAGAACAGGTTGAAATTGTCAATAAAAACCACGTTGTGGGCTCTACATGCGGACTGCAGCCAAATATGAAGACTTAAGAGTCTGCTAAAGCGACCAGTACCGCGGCCTACTGTGGGAATGGGCCCTGAGATAAAAACAGACTTTCCACAGTGATTTAGGACGTTAAAAAGATGGTTAAAATCACTTTTGGTCAACTCAGATTGTTCCTGTTTGTTCCCGTTTGTTCCCACGTGGACTATTACTCTTCTGATGGAGGACGGGAGTGATGGCAGTAAATCCTGGAGCTTTTTTCAAATGTCGGAGGCTGTGGTACCGGGGAAACAGTGCGTGGATGCATTGAAAAAGCGGACATTCCTAGTTATGGAATCACCGATAATCAGTGTTTAGGGAGAGAAGAGCGGCCGAGGGGGAGTAGGCTGGGCTCTGTCAGAACACAGCAGGGCACATTCAGCATGCACAGTGTGAGCCGTGTTCACCGGCTGAGACTGGATGGTCGTAGCCGGGGACTGCTGCAGCGAGCAAGCGGGGTGCCCTGCTGTTCCTGAACGAATGAGACCTCCAGAACTTCTCCTGATCACGGCCTCCTTCAGTAGTCTGCGGCGAGAGGAGGAGGGCTTCACCGCTGGAAGGGGTCCTTTGCTTTGTTTTCCTGTGCTGGGCTGGTGAATCCTCAAGGCAGCGCCCGCAGGCGGTGGAGGGGAGACGGCAGCACCAGAAGACGTTACATCCAGGTCCAGCGAAGTCGGGACCACAGCGGCATCCGATGGATGGACCGGAGCCTCATCAGGCAGAACTGCAAAGCGGTTTGACGTGATGTTGCTGCACCTGAGCAGTTCCTGCCGCCGCAAACTACCTTGGACCAGGATGGTAGTTTCCGAAGGTTGGTCCGATTAGGTGTGGAGGTAAGAACTGGGGCCTTGGGTCTAGCTCCTGTTCGAACCCACTCAGCACCCGGCTGAGCCGGGACCACCGCCGATGGAACGGCGGCACACGGCTCCACGGCTCCCACAGCAGTGGTGATACTCGACACCATCACATCAGTTTCGCTCACATCAGATGTCTATTCTCCACAGCTACTGGGATCTTCACCTTGGCAAGGGATGCCTGCATGTGCGAGATGTGTTTGGACTGGGCCAAAGCGACCGATAGAAAACTGTCGATCAATTTTTCCTTTTCCCGGATTTTATTCTCCAGCCGGTGGATGTTACCCTCCAGTCGTGAGTAAGCCAGATTGCAGTTCTCACACACAGCCATGTTTGTTGTTTAGCGGCTAATGTCAAGGAACAATTTTCGTGCTTCACTTATACGGCAATAGCGTTCTGATAAGACCCATACATTAACAACTCTCCAGCAATAAATTAGAAATTAGCTTACATATTGAATAACTATTATTAAATAATAAACTATTAAATAAAGTAATAGTAACAAAAAATGATTATCAGACTTTTTCCAAAATGGGATCAGGTAGCAGTAAGATATAAGAGGGAAAGAAGACGCAAGGCAGGGACAGAAAAATCTCATCTGTGTCTCAGTGTCTCAAAACGCAGGACTCTGACCCCGACTCAGCTCCACCACCATACAACTCTGCCCAAGTCCCAGTGCTCCTCCAGCTGTACAACCAGATCTCAATCTCCTGGGAGCAACAGGGAGATTGGACAAGGACCTTCCTCTATCTCTGTGCTGCACCCGATCAGGACACAGACTCGACAAAGAATCAACGACAATCTCATCACCAATTAGATCTGACAGATGAGGAGAAGTTCATGAAGTGGTCTCTATCCAGAAACAGCTTCATCAATGGACTGAAACCTGAAATCAGCAACGTGCTGAAACAAACATGCATTACTGTCTGTCATCAAAGCACATGCAGTGCATACTGAGAAAATCGTCAGAGAGACCAAGAAGAAGAAAGACAAAAAAGAAGAGAAAAATCTACAAATGGCTATGATGATAATGTTACAAAGTCACACCAGAGGACGTGCACGCGACAGAGGCATCGGGGGTTGGAAGAAGAGGAGGACATGAGCGCTCCAACGCAGGCTTTGTGTGCGGCAAATATGGACACTGGGCCAAAGCTAGTCCTGAGAGGAAGGACAGAAATCAAGCAGACTGATGCCAGGTGGAGCCTGAGGAGAGGCAGGGGTCGGCATCAACTGGTTCACTGACACACAGTGAGGAACATCCTACACATCAGGAAGGTGATAACACCCAACACACACTTTAGTAAACAGGTGATTGCGCACACTGAGGTTAAACAAAATTAGAAAGGTCAAAAGGAGGGAACATGCTAAATTGGGTCATGAAGCATAAAACCAGGTTAAAGTTAATGCTACAGATCTCAGGGCAAGCAGTCACGTTTTTAGTTGACTCCGGGGCTACACAATCAGTAATTATGGGAAAAGAATTTGAAATAAAACCAAATTAAGTGGTAAATATATGAGAACAATGGGTGCCTCATCAGTCAACATCAGTCTTAGAAAAATATACTGCCCCATTGTCCTGCCATGATGAACTAAAAGGGGGTTTTAAACATTCATTGTTGCTGTCACCATTCTGCCCCATTAATCTGCTCAAAGGGATCTGCTGTGTAGATCAGCTTTGACCTCACAACAGAACTAATGGAACTAATATAATATCGTCCAGATATGTTGCTTTGCGCCTATGAGCGGCGCCGGCCTGATGCAGCAACAGGTTCTATAAATAACCAGTTAGTGCAGGAAGCACACGAACATGACACACACACACACACACACACACACACAGACTGCAAACCACAAGACCTGCGCTGCACAACACACATATCATAGAGATGAGAGTTTTGAAGAGCAGTTGTCTGAAGGAAAAGTTCATTTTGAGTTGTATGTATTGGCATTAAACCAGTTTTTGAATCGCTTGTTAAAACAGGCATTATTGTTCCATGTGAAAGTCCTGTTAGAGCTCTAGTATTACATGTGAAAAAGATTAGAGACAGAGGTCAACCAGACGAGTGGAGGTTTGATCAAGATCTACAAACAGTGAATGCAGCTGTATATCTAAGAGCCCCAAATGTTCCAAATCCTCATACAACACTGTCACAGGAACCTCCCAACAGCAAGTGGTTCACAGTGACTGGTTTAGCAAATGCATTTTTCAGTGTTCCAGTGCACAAAGATTCACAGTAATGGTTTGCATTTTAGGAGTGGCCTGATGTGACTCTGGAAAGAATATGCTCTGCTTTTACTTTGTTTTAACTTTATCATTTTATGACAAGAGGGGGGAAATGTAAAAACATTTCTATTATTGTGGTGATTCACAGCTTCTCCCTTTTTCCTCTGCTCATTAGAAACATGTCATCTCCTGTCCTTGGTAGTGATGAGTGTGTCCTCATGTAACCCTTGTATGTCAAGATAACCAGACAGTATCTGTTCCTCATGAATGGTGTTTTAGTTGCTGCTTGCTCTCGTCTCCTGTGAGGCCGAGGGTTATGAGCTGAACCTGTGGATCTCTGCTGAACTGTTCTCTCTTTGCTTCAGTCACCTACAGACTCAGTGCTGTGTGTGATAATGCCCCTTTGCAAAGGTTCATAATAAAACTCTTAAATCCAAGAGGCAGGATTGCTCGAGTGAGGGTTTCTGGACTCTGTGACAAGTCTAACTTCAGCCTCAACCTCTCCACAAAGGACGGGTGGAGATGCGAGGACCTGAGACCTGAGACTGGATTCGTTCACCGCTGCAATCAAAGTACTAAGGACGGTTGGAGAAACAGCTTCTCCAGCTGCCTCTCTGGGACACCCTACACGCTTCTCAATCATCACAACAGATACCACGCTAACACGAACGTCGAGGTGCTGGTAACCTCTCGTGTTAGTGTCTCTCAATGACAAGACAACGAAAGCAACCATATGAACTATCACTATGATCATTTTTACTGCCAGGTTATTCTTTAACACCTGAAGAGAGTTTAATGTGTGGTTTGATGTCAGGTTCCTTCATAACACCTGCAGTGGTTTCTTCACACCCATAATTTTGATATTCATCACAAGCCAGGATTTCTTAAAATCCTGATGCCAGATTTTCAATAATCTGAAGAGGTTTCTTAACACCTAAACTGTGCATCTTTAGACAGTGGATATTTTTCTTATGAAACCACTAACATTGTTTTAAGTAGCACATTTTAAAAGAATGTCAAATCATCGTACAGATGGGTCACAGATTAGATAATACAGGGTTTGAAGCTCCAGGTCACAGCGGATGACCTGTACAATGGTACGAGACTGTGACAGTGTTCAAGACAAATTGCTGTAAATACATGCTAATAATCACTAATACACTGAATGTTTGTGAAAGATTGTACGCTGAGGCCTGAGGGTTTTCCCTCTACTGACTAGGAGGTTTTCTCTTGGGTCTTGGTAAGGGAGATAGGTACAACTTGGCTTTTACTCGCTCCCCGCAAAACAGGGAGGAGAGGTGTTCCAGGTTGTATTCCTGTGATGGTGGATTTCACTCTGGATCACACCCTTATTTTGAGCGTGTGACTAAGATACCTGAGACTTGTTGCTCATGGGTTGGAAGAACTCCGCTGTCACAGGAAGAGGGATAAGAAGTGTCCTGATGTATTCAAATACTGTGTGTTTACAATATAAGAGTGAGCTGATATGTTACCTCCAGACTGTGTGGTTTTCAAAACTATCTAGCCTTCAGGTACCTCATGTATAATTCAGGTACTCAGTAACGATATATGTATTTTAGCTTCCCTCTATGGGATGATTGGGACTGTTTCAGTCCCAAAGGGGGGTTATGTGGGAAATTTTATTCAGCAAATGTGGTATAATATTGATGTATAATGGTGAATCAGTATTGAATCATTGCAGGGTAAGGTCAGAGAGGTCAAATAAATCATAATCAATATTACAGTATTATGTATAGGTCAATCAAAGTCAATCATATTGATAATGGTCAGGTTGTCAGGTAAAGTCAGGTTCAGTCATAATCATGATGTAGTCATGTGTTGTTGGATGTGGACATAATCATAGAAGTCTTGTATTCTTAATGAAGTGCAGCAGCTGGCAGTGGGAGGTCAGAGTGTATCATCACACAGAGGAGTTTTATTCTGAGGACAGTGGGAAAGAGTCCTTGAGTGAAAACAAGAAGTTCCTCAGTTGATACTAAAACAATAGTGTGGCCTAACAATATAGCATGATCTATAAGAATATAACTGTATGATGAATCACTGGAAGTCAGAGAGTGCACAGCCAGGTGAAAACATCAGAGCCAGGCGAGCTGTGTGCACACAGACGATGCTAAGGAGCACATTGACCGAATAGCAGAGAGAGGATGCTATGAAAAAAACACTGAGAGCTCCAGCATACTGTTGGGAGCACAGAAAGGAGGGGTAACAAGAAGAGTATGAACAGTTTGAAAACATCACAGAAATTAGGCCGAGGTCAGCAGGTGGTTATAAAGCTTTGGGCCCACAGAAGGAGGGTGAAGATGGCTGTAAGAGAAGATGTGTGCGTTGGATTGTCAGTTACTTCATGGACTGACTCAGGTTTGTGTGAGCTTGTATGCTTGGCTGTTGGTTGCTCCATGAACTAACTCGGGTTTGCTGTACTTGTTGATTTGAACTCTTTTGACTCAGTTGAATTATTTTTGAGTATTGAAGTGTACTTATAGTTTGGTGAAAATCCTGAAGACATCTGGCCCATCTCTGGGATTTTTTCTACCACAATATATGTGATATATAGTAGTTTCTGTCCACAGGCTTGAGAGCTTGAGATAAGGTGGCCTACTCGACCTGCAGTACATTACAGATTAGACTGTAAAGTTATTCACAGTCAGCAGCAGAGACCAGACTCTCCTGGACCTGGACCTAGCTGTGTGCAGTTTCAGTTATTTTATATCTAAATAAATTAATAATTAATAACTTTAACAGCAGTTTACTCTATCTAGGTTTCCAGTGGTGGAAAGTAAAAACAGTGTTGAGGTACTTCAGACTTCTGCTCCACTACATTTTGGGGGCAAAGATTGTACATTTATCTGATAACTTTAGTTACTAGTTACTTTGTGGATTCAGACTGATAATTTAAAATATAATGAACAAATGAATTATGATGTATTATTAGGTGAAGATAAGATTAATGCATCACTAATTATAATCCAATAATATCATATGTATTATTCTGCATAATGAGTACTTTTACTTTTGTACTTATACTTAAGTGAAATATTGAATGCTAGTCTGAGCATGTAGCAGAGAGCTGCCAATCAAAGTCTTTTATTTCTTTTGATTGCAGATGAAGAAGGAGGAGTCTTCAACTAAAAGTCTTTAGTTTTAAAGTTGGTGGACGTTTGTCGAACATTTACTTTCTGTCCAAAAGACCAGAAACATTAATCAGCACTTTGGTGGAGAGCAGAGATGAACTCTGTTGGCATGAAGAGAAAGAGAAGTGACTGAATGTATTTTAACGAAAGCAGGTCGGCTGTTAAATGTGTCATTTGATAAACTCATAATAAAACAGTAAAAGCTGAACTTTGTCCTGTTCTGCAGGTTCAGACCTGTTTATAGTGTTTTAGTCCTGCTGGGTGGAGTTTTTATTGAAGCTGGTGGTCACACTGAGGTGAACCTAACCCTCTCTTAATACACAGACCTGATCAGGACACAAGAGAGCTGCTGGACTAACACGAATTCTCTATCAGAGCTTTTCTCAAAATGTTCCTGTTTGGCATCATTATTTATTCCAGGTTTGAAACCTATTTCAGATAGTTTGAAGGTGTCTCTTAATGCATTCATCATTTCAAACAGTCAGGTCAGAGAAGGCGTCTGTGTGAGCAGGAAAAGAAAAGCTGATGAGTGTAAAAGTTATATTTTACAAAATGTTTGAGTTCAGATGGATGTTTGATTTGAATGATGACAGTGTGATGAAGGAGATCAAACAGATCTGGGGTCGTGGATTCTGCTGGATTCTGTCACAGAGGATCAACGGCTGCATCTTTGCTGGCAGTAAAATACTGAGATTCAAGCTCCCCCCACAGTGCAGAAGATTTTAACAGAGTAATATCTGAGGACATAATGAATTCTTTTTTTTGAGCTTAAACAATAGAATATAAAATATTAAAGTGAAATAGGAACTTAAACCTGCTATCTCTTTCCACTGTAGTCCCATTGATGGAGATGAGGGGGGGATCCTGCTCCCTGCTGTTTCTTTTAGTCCATGGTGGTGGTATCGTCAGCCAACTTAATGATGGTGTTTGAGCTGTGCACGGCCATACAGTCATGTGTCAAGGGGGAGTCCAGAGGGGGCTGAGCCCACAACCCTGGGGGGCTCCAGTGTCCAGAGAGTCAGTGTGGTGGAGGTGGTGGTACCTGTCCGCACAACCCAGGGTCTGCCGGTCAGGAAGTCCAGGATCCAGCTGCACAGCGAGGAGCTGAGTCCCAGATCTCTGAGCTTGATGATGAGCTCGGGGGGCACAGAGGTACAGAGCAGCAGAGAGCGGTGGACTGACGTGCTGACGTGCTCAGGTGAACGTATTGTCTCATTTCCGGTTGCCGGTGTTTCTGTGTTAGTGGTTGCAAATTTCGCTGCTCCAGCTAAACCCAGCTAATTTTGATATTTTCTTTACTATAGCGGCTATTACCCGCTATACATTTAAGGATACATTAGTTCTGTTTAAGCACTCATATCTCTCTCCTGTTAGCGACCTTTCGCTAATTCCACAGTTGTTTACACGCTAATTAGTTGCTTGCTACTCTAGCTAAGTTAGCGATGGCTTCTCCTTCTCCTTCTCTCTCTTGCTCGGTGTGTCACATGTTTAGTTACTCCTCTGCCTCCTTTAGCGATAATGGTACGTGTAACAAATGTAGTTTATTCACTGCGTTGGAGGCGAGGCTCAGTGAGTTAGAGTCGCGGCTCCGCACCATGGAGAGTCAGTCAGCCGTAGCTAGCCAGCCCCTAGCCGGTGCGAGCCGACCAAAGGTAGCTTCTGCTAGCCGTCTCCCGGCAACTCCCGAGCAGCCGGGAAGCCAGGGAGGCTGGGTGACTGTCCGAAAGAAGCACAGCCCTAAACCAAAGCCCACGGTTCACCACCGACCCGTTCACGTTTCTAACAGGTTCTCTCCACTCAGCGACACACCCGCTGAGAAACCAACTTTGATTATTGGCAGCTCCATTTTGCGAAACGTGAAATTAGCGACACCAGCGACCACAGTCAAATGCATCCCAGGGGCCAGAGCGGGCGACGTTGAATCCTATTTAAAACTGCTGGCTAAGGATAAACGTAAATATGCTAAGATTGTTATTCACGTCGGCGGTAATGACACCCGATTACGCCAATCGGAGGTCACGAAAATTAATGTTGAGTCGGTGTGTACATATGCAAAGACAATGTCGGACTCCGTAGTTTTCTCTGGGCCCCTACCTAATCTTACTAGCGATGACATGTATAGCCGCATGTCATCATTCAACCGCTGGTTGTCCAGGTGGTGTCCAGGTAATGATGTGGGCTTTGTAGATAATTGGCGGACTTTCTGGAGAAGACCTGGTCTGATTAGGAGAGATGGCATTCATCCCACTTTGGATGGAGCCGCTCTCATATCTAGAAATCTGGCCGAATTTATTAGTGGCCCAAAGCCATGACAGCTCAGAGTTCAGACCACAGACTTAATACAGTCTGTGGTCCAGACCAGGAGGCAGAGCTGCAGTCCTACACGCTTCTCTGCGCTTCCATTAGAGCAGTTACCCACCCTAAACTCCACAGAGAGGTTGTCTGCCCCCCGACCACTTAAATTATTTAAATCAAAAGTAAACAGAAGAGGAGTTAAACATAAAAACCTAATAAAGACTAAAACCACCACTGCAACAGTACAACAAAATAGGAGAATTAAATGTGGACTCTGAAACATCAGATCTCTCTCATCTAAAGCTGTTCTAGTGAACGATCTAATATCAGATCATAATATTGATTTATTCTGTCTTACTGAAACCTGGCTGTGTCAGGATGAATATGTTAGCCTAAATGAATCCACTCCCCCCAGTCACATTAATACTCACATTCCTCGAGGCTCAGGCTGAGGAGGTGGAGTTGCAGCCATTTTCGACTCAAGCCTATTAATCAAACCCAAACCTAAACTAAATTATAACTCGTTCGAAAGCCTTGTTCTTAGTCTTTCACACCCAACCTGGAAAATACTACAGCCAATTCTATTTGTTATAGTGTACCGAGCTCCTGGACCGTATTCTGAATTTTTATCTGAATTCTCAGAGTTCTTATCAGGTTTAGTCCTTAAAACAGATAAAATAATTATTGTAGGTGATTTTAATATTCATGTAGATGTAGGAAATGATAGCCTTAGTGCTGCGTTTATCTCATTATTAGATTCAATTGGCTTCTGTCAGAGTGTACATAAACCCACTCACTGTTTTAACCACACCCTCGACCTTGTTCTTGTTTATGGCATAGAAATTAAACATCTAATAGTCTTTCCACAGAATTCTCTTTTATCAGACCATTATTTAATAACTTTTGAATTCCTATTACTGGACTACACGCCATTAGGCAAACATTCCTACACTAGATGTCTATCTGATGGTGCTGTTGCTAAATTTAAGGAAGTGATTCTATCAGCATTTAATTCAGTTCCATGTCTCAATGTAACAGATGACTCCTATGCTAACTTTAGTCCCTCCCAAATTGATCATCTTGTTGATAGTGCTGCAGGCTCACTGCGAATAACACTCGACTCTATCGCCCCTCTAAAAAAGAAGATAATAAAACAGAGGAGGTTAGCTCCATGGTATAACCCGCAAACCCGCAAATTAAAGCAAACATCGCGAAAACTTGAAAGGAAATGGCGTTCCACCAATCTGGAAGAATCACGTTTAGCCTGGCAAGATAGTCTTAAAATTTATAGGAAGGCCCTCCGTAATGCTAGAGCAGCCTACTACTCATCATTAATAGAGGAAAATAAGAACAACCCCAGGTTTCTGTTCAGCACTGTAGCCAGACTGACAGAGAGTCACAGCTCTGTTGAGCCATGTATTCCTATAGACCTCAGTAGTAACGACTTCATGAGCTTCTTTAATGATAAAATTCTAACTATTAGAGACAAAATTCAGCACCTCCTGCCCTCAGTTGGTACTGACTTATCTTCAAACTCAGGAACCTTAGAAACAACTGTAAAACCTGATGTACATTTAGACTGCTTTTCTCCCATCAACCTTAATCAACTAACTTCCATGATTTCCTCATCAAAGCCATCAACGTGTCTCTTAGACCCCGTCCCAACTAGGCTGCTTAAAGAAGTTTTACCCTTAGTTAGCATTTCTTTACTAGATATGATCAATCTGTCCTTATTAAAAGGCTATGTGCCACAGTCCTTTAAAGTAGCTGTAATTAAACCTCTTCTTAAAAAGCCCACTCTTGATCCAGCGGTTTTGTCTAATTATAGACCTATATCTAACCCTCCTTTTCTCTCTAAGATCCTTGAGAAAGCAGTCGCCAATCAGTTGTGTGACTTTCTACACAACAACAAGCTGTTTGAGGATTTTCAGTCAGGATTTAGAGCATCATAGCACAGAGACAGCACTAGTGAAAGTTACAAATGACCTTCTAGTTGCATCCGACAAAGGTCTCTGTACTTGTCTTACTAGATCTTAGTGCCGCATTTGATTCCATTGACCATCACATTCTATTACAGAGACTAGAACATTTAATTGGCATTAAAGGCACCGCACTAAGCTGGTTTAAATCCTATTTATCAGATCGATATCAGTTTGTACATGTTAATGATGAATCCTCTATGCACACCAAAGTTAGTCACAGAGTTCAACAAGGTTCTGTGCTTGGACCAATTCTATTCACCTTGTATATGCTTCCTTTAGGCAATATTATTAGGAAGCACTCCATAAATTTTCATTGTTATGCAGATGATACCCAATTATATTTATTGATCAAGCCAGATGAAACTAATCAATTAGCTAAACTTCAAGCATGCCTGAAGGACATAAAAACCTGGATGACCTGCAATTTTCTGATGTTAAACTCAGACAAAACTGAAATTATTGTACTTGGCCCCGAACACCTTTGAAACACATTATCTAAAGATATAGTTTCTCTGGATGGTATTGCCCTGGCCTCCGTAAGGAATCTTGGAGTTATCTTTGATCAGGATATGTCCTTTAACTCCCACATAAAACAAACTTCAAGGACTGCCTTTTTTCACTTATGTAACATTGCAAAAATTAGGCACATCCTGTCTCAAACAGATGCAGAAAAACTAGTCCATGCATTTGTTACATCTAGGCTGGATTATTGCAACTCTCTATTATCAGGCTGCCCCAATAAGTCCCTTAAGACTCTCCAGCTGATCCAGAATGCTGCGGCACGTTTACTGACAAGAACCAGGAAAAGAGATCATATCTCTCCAATATTAGCTTCTCTACACTGGCTCCCTGTAAAATCCAGAATAGAATTTAAAATCCTTCACCTCACCTTCAAAGCCCTAAATGGTCAGGCACCATCATATCTTAAAGAGCTCATAGTACCCTATTACCCCACTAGAGCACTGCGCTCCCAGAATGCAGGGTTCCTTGTGGTTCCTAGAGTCTCTAAAAGTAGAATGGGAGCCAGAGCCTTCAGCTATCAAGCTCCTCTCCTGTGGCACATTTAAGATTAGGCTTAAGACTTTCCTCTTTGATAAAGCTTATAGTGGGGCTGACTCAGGTGACCCCTGAGCCCCCCCTTAGTTATGCTGCTATAGGCCTAGACTGCCGGGAGACTTCCTATGATGCACTGAGCTCCTCTCTCCTCTCTCCTTCTGTTGCTTTCTGCAGGTGTTTCTGCCTCCGGAGCTGTGGAGTCTGGATCTGTGGTTGCAGCCACCTGCTGCCCCCGTGCTCCTCCTCTGCACCCGCTGCTGCAGTTGCTGTTGCTCTTATTATTAGTATTGCTGCTATAATGTTGCTCTTAGTATTATTTCTGTTGGTGTTAACATCCATACCATTACCAAAATCATTGCGTTACATCTCTGTGTGGAACAGTATTGTGCTGCTGTATGTTCTCTTTCCTCCTGCTCTCTCTCTCCCACTCCCCCCGTCCCCCTTCAACCCCACCGGTCGAGGCAGATGACCGCCCACCCAGAGCCTGGTTCTGCTCGAGGTTTCTACCTGTTAAAAGGGAGCTTTTCCTTGCCACTGTCTCCTAGTGCTGCTCATGGTGGGAACTGTTGGGTCTCTGTAAATATAAAGAGTCGGTCTAGACCTGCTCTACTCGAAAAAGTGCCCTGAGATAACTTTGTTATGATATGGCGCTATATAAATAAATAAATAAATAAAAATAAAAATACTGAATGCTGAACTGTAGTCAATGAACAGGATTCTCACATGTGTTCCTCCCATCCAGGTGTGAGAGGGCAGTGTGGGGGGCCAGGGGAATGGCATCATCTGTTAACCTGTTTGGCCTTTATGCAAACTGTAGTGGGTCCAGTGAGTTCAGCAGAGAAGAGGTGAAGACATCCGCCAGGTAGTCTGCACACACTTTGAGTTGTCAGGGATGCCATCAGGACCAGGAGCCTTGTGTAGGTTACTCATGTTGAAGGACTTACTCACATCTGCCCCAGATGTTTCCAGTGGGTCCGGGGTCTTTTGTAAACTCACAGCAGAGGTGTTATCCTCAAAGTGTGCATAAAAGGTTCATTCAGCCACGTCCTCATTACTGCAGACTGTCCTTTTATAGTCACTGGTGGTTCATAGTCCAGTCCACATAGTCCTGGTGTTAGAGCCCTGGTATACTATGACTCCACTTTGTCTTTGTATTGACTCCTAGCCCTAATGATGGCCTTTCAGAGCTCAAACCTGGATGTCCAGTATTCATCCAAATCTCCTGAGTTGTAGGTGGCAGTCTGAGTTTTAATCCTGTTCACTCAGATTCAGGACTGTTTGTACATCATCCTCAGTACAACGTCATCGATGCATTTACTGACGTAGCACATGACAGAGAGTCATTCACAAAACATTTCACCACCAAAAGCAGCTCCTCAGTCTGAGAGAAGTCAGCAGAGTCACTGCTCCCAGTCAGTCAGCTGCTGCAGAGGATGAATCTCAACGTGAGTTAATAAGGATCCAATCAGCTCATCAACAAATCAAAACAACACAAAAACACCAGAGACGATGGTCTGCACGACTCTTCTGCTGCAACTCTGGAAAATATATTGTGTAGTGCTGATAAACTTTTCTCAGAATGTCAGCTGTCTGTCAGAAGTATTCATCAAACCAAAAATACGCTCTTCAGACCCCAGTTTGTTGGAAATTTGTAGAATTACTCCATCAAACTATGACAAAATTATTTATTTTGTCAACTGGAAAAAATGTGCATATACAAGTCAATATTTCACTACATTTAACTGTCTAACATATTTGTAATGAAATCTATCGTTTTGATACACGTTTTACCTGACATTCACTGACACAGACTGCTCACCTGTTAACCAATCACTGTAGAGATACCAAGTATGTTTATTAAAACATGATGTCATCCATAGTGCCAGGGTCAGCCCCGCCCCTTCTCTTCTCTCAGCAGCTTCCTGAATGAAACTGAAGAACCCCTCTTAGTGTAAAGATAAGATGCCTCCTGCACACAGTTATCAGTGTACTGAGCTGTAGATGAATGAGGACATCTAGTGGACTGATAGCAGAACTACTTCAGCTGCTCTGTGACTCCCTGGCTTTCTGGCTGCAGGTTAGACTGCTTTCTTCCTGATGGATCAATAAGAAGCATCGTCTCTCTTGGCTCAGGCTTCTTCTGACCATTATCTTCATTATCAATTTAGTTTCATCAGTTTTCTGACAATCGATCAATTGTTTAGACTAAACTACTTAATATGTCTGACATCCAACAACACAAAAGGTTTACATTTAAGAAGACAGGATGCAAAGAAAAGCAGTTCACCACTCACATTGAAGAAGCTTGCACCAGCTCATGTTTGTTTATTTTTGATTAAAAAATAATCAAAACTGCCACTCTGCAATTTTCTGTCAATCAGCTAATCAATGAATGGACTGACAGTTTGATCTCTGCAGTTTCCTCTACAGGTGAAGGTAGAAAGTCTCTGTGACTTGATGTGGATGTGAATTCATCAGCTGCTGAGCTGAAATATTCATTTTGGATTGTTGAACTGTCTTAACTGCTGTTTGTCATCTCTGTGGCCAAAAACAACATGTTCTGTCTGTTTTACTTCATTCAGCTGTAAACATGTGAACTGGTGTCAGAAAGCTTAGTGTCGTCCAGTCAGAGCTCTGTATGTTGGTCATGTGACTGAGAGGAATGATGATAAATAATGTGTGAGCTCTGACAGCATGTTGTTGTGTCTGTGTGAAGGTGTGGGCTCTGCTATGAACCAGTGTGAGGAGACAGAGGAGGGAGTCCCTCCCTCTAAAACCACTCTGTGTGGGGAACATGACAGCCAGACCAAAGCTCAAAGGTGAGATGAGGACCTCTAACTGTCCAGGACTCTTCTCCATGTCAGAGCTCAGCTCTCAGATCACTCCACCATCGTTATTCACAGTCAAAGCTCTGTGTGTGTTGTGTTGAAGCCCAGAGCAGCAGCAGAGACCAGACTCTCCTGGACCTGGACCCAGCTGTGTCCATCAAGAGCCACTAGTCCATGAATCATCCATTAAAATTTAAAGGACAACGTCCTTCAGAGACTGAGTAAGTCAACATAGTCCCAGCTAGCAGGGAACATTCCCATAACACTGCATCATGTTCTGTACAAGTTCTAACAATGTTGTTGTTGGAGGAACGTTTCATTTATAACAATCTCACAACATTTTACTAATGTTCATCATTTCAAAGAACACTCCTGTAATGTTTTGTGCTTGTAGAGGTGAAACGTTCTGACTGAAACATTCTGATAACGTTTTGTGGATGTTGACTGAGTGAATTTCTTTTAGCAAAGGTTCATAACTTTACATATCAGTCATCGAATGTTACAACATTGTTGCTCCTCCCTATCCCTACCCTAACCTGAGTATTTGCCCATTTTCATGATTTTCCCCTCTAGCAGAGATAAACAGGTAACAGGGTTAGCTAGACTACCTCAGTCAACTAGTAAATGCAGTTAAACAGGTAATACAAGGTTTTCAACCTGTAAAACAGTTAATAGCAGATTTGTGTGGAACATACAGATTTTACTCATACAGGTGTGAAAATATATTTATTGTTGTATATGTTTAATGTTGTTTTTGCATTTTTGTAGAGAAAAAGTTATTGAGTTTGGGTACATTGAACACATTTAAGTAAAGTCTTGTGAGAAGTTAAGAGCAGAAATATATCTTGAGGTTATTACAGCCCAGTTTACAGTCAAGAGCAGAGTTGATGCATGTTGAGTGAACACCAGACGATGATATGAACAGTGTTGATGACTGTTGTCGTGAATATGTTTTGCACAGGTAATTACACCTGTAATTAAATGTGTTGCACCAGTCTGGATCTGAGAGTGTTTCATTCTGAGCCTGTAACACAACCATGTGTATGTGTTGATATTTGGAAAACATCACACTTGTTGTTTTCTCACCAGAGTTCAGCAGCAAAAAGGTTCTGAGGTTCCTGGTGGTCAGTCTGTCCAGCATCATCCAACAGACCTGGACTCCATATTTATGGTGTGTAAATGCCCAACACCTTTACCTCAACTGCAAATAAAGTTAAAAATATAATCTTACATTTTAGGTTTTATTCTTTTCCAGCATCTTGAGGAAAACATTGTCACTTTCAGAGAGCTGAATGTGCTGAAAGAGAAAAAGTACAGCTTGGTGGAACTTGTTCATCACTTCTTTACTGAAACCAAAGAAGCAGGAACTTGCAGGTTTGAAGAGTTCCAGGTTGGGTTCATCTTTTACGGATGAATGTCGACTTCCTCTGGACTTCCACAACACTAAAATCCTGACAGATGTTACAAAGTCCACCTCAGTGGATGTGCTGCTGACAAACCTCATCAGGGGGAACCTGCTGCCCTCTGCTCGCCTCTGGATAACCACACGACCTGCAGCAGCCAATCAGATCCCTCCTGATTGTGTTGACATGGTGACAGAGGTCAGAGGGTTCACAGACCCACAGAAGGAGGAGTACTTCAGGATGAGATTTAGAAATGAGGAGCAGGCCAGCAGAATCATCTCCCACATCAAGACATCACAAAGCCTCCACATCATGTGCCACATCCCAGTCTTCTGCTGGATCACTACAGTTCTGGAGGATGTGTTGAAGACCAGAGAGGGAGGAGAGCTGCCCAAGGTCCTCACTGAGATGTATATTCACTTCCTGGTTGTTCAGTCCAAACTGAAGAAGGTCAAGTATGATGGAGGAGCTGAGACAGATCATCACTGGAATAAAAAGAACAGAAGGATGATTGTGTCTATGGGAAAACGGGCTTTTGAGCAGCTGCAGAAAGGCAACCTGATCTTCTATGAATCAGACCTGACAGAGTGTGGCATCGATATCAGAGAAGCCTCCGTGTACTCAGGAGTGTTCACACAGATCTGTAAAGAGGAGAGTGGACTGTACCAGGACAAGGTGTTCTGCTTCGTCCATCTGAGCATTCAGGAGTTTCTGGCTGCTCTTCATGTCCATCTGACCTTCATCAACTCTGGTGTCAGTCTGCTGTCAGAAGAACTGTCAACTTTCCTGCAGTCTAAACTATTTAGAGACAAACCTGAACCAACACATTTCTACCTGAGTGCTGTGAACAAGGCCTTACAGAGTCCAAATGGATACCTGGACTTGTTCCTCCGATTCCTCCTGGGTCTTTCACTGCACACCAATCAGACTCTCCTACGAGGTTTGTTGACACACACACAGGAAGTAGCTCACAGTCCAATCAGGAAACAGTTGAGTACATCAAGAAGAAGATCAGTGAGAATCTGTCTCCAGAGAGAAGCATCAATCTGTTCCACTGTCTGAATGAGCTGAATGATCGTTCTCTAGTGGAGGAGATCCAGCAGTACCTGAGTTCAGGAAGTCTCTCCACAGATAAACTGTCTCCTGCTCAGTGGTCAGCTCTGGGCTTCATCTTACTGTCATCAGAGAAAGATCTGGACATGTTTGACCTGAAGAAATACTCTGTTTCACAGGAGGTTCTTCTGAGGCTGCTGCCAGTGGTCAAAGCCTCCAACAAAGCTCTGTAGGTGCACAGATAACTGCAGATACTAATCAGATGTGTAGGGTTGTTCTCAACTAATGAAAGTCTTATTCAACTGATGGTTGCAAGATTTTGTGAATTAATTGATTAGTTAATCAAATTGTCAAAGTATTTCTTCACTTTCATTGTAATAATAATAATCATGCAGCCATGAAATAACATTGTAGTTCATTTAAAGCTGAAATGTATTTGTGTTGTGTAATGTAAGTTATCAGGATCCCAGAGATGTGACTATAATGTTAATTTCTTTTAAATTGCTGTTAGATCCCAGTAATATCCAGAATGAAAAACACTAATGAAAATGTGATGTGTTTAACATTGTAGATGACAGAAACAGTATCAGTGTTAGTCTTTATCACTAACTCTCCTTCAGACTGAGTGGCTGTAATCTGTCAGAGAGAAGCTGTGAAGCTCTGTCCTCAATTCTCAGCTCCCAGTCCTCTAGTCTGAGGGAGTTGGACCTGAGTAACAATGACCTGCAGGATTCAGGAGTGAAGCTGCTCTCTGCTGGACTGGAGAGTCCAAACTGTACACTGGAGATTCTCAGGTCAGATCACACTGTGACAATTTTGTGTAACAGTATGGACAATCATGATGACAAAATGATAAATAGATTGTAACATATGAAAAGATTATATGGCAATAACTTCTGTAAATGATTGTGATCCCAGAAATAAGATTGTACCTTTTTGGAATTTGATTGATAAATTGCTGTTAGTTTCTGGTAATATACACAATTAAAAACAGTAATCGGCCAAAATAAATGTTCTCGTCACCCAGGATCCTAAAGCATGATTGTTTGACTGATCAACTCAATGAGGGCAACCACAGAAATGTGTTGTGTTTTACATTGTAGATGACAGAAACAGTATCAGTGTTTGTCTTTATCACTAACTCTCCTTCAGGCTGAGTGGCTGTAAGCTGTCAGAGAGAAGCTGTGAAGCTCTGTCCTCAGTTCTCAGCTCCCAGTCCTCTAGTCTGAGAGAGCTGGACCTGAGTAACAACAACCTGCAGGAGAGCTTCTGCTGAACAGATAACCCTTTAATTGTTGCATGACATACAAGTTAATGTCTATAAAAATCAATGCCTCTATGGGGTCTGTCTTTAGGTTTAAACAGTGTGAATTACACAGTTGCAGTAACACTGCAGTACCCGTTTTCTCTGAGAAATTCTGGTTATGAAGATTCATAATTTATTTAAATCCTAAAGCAAAGGTAAGAAAAACATTCTAAAAGCTGTTCTAATCAATATTGTTATATCAGCAATCGATCAAATTACTATGTGCAACGTGAAAGGTGTTGTTCATAGTGACAAACTCACAGAGAATTATCACATGACTTTGCACTACCCCTCAGATCTACGGACCGTTTAAGTGTCTTTTAGCTCCTTGTTTTGTTTTTACAACCCACAACTGTTTTGATTCAGTCTCACAGCTCTCATCAGCACCTTTTTCAGCAGCAGCAGGCAGCTGTTTTCATCAAGAAAGCTCTGTAAACCCACTGTACACTACCTGCCCAGCAGCAAACAGCAGACAGACACAGAGACCATTTGGTGAAGAAAGCGGAACATCTAGCAGTTAAAGAGCCAGATATTTTTCTCAAGAGTTGATGGAGTCATAGCCCCTTTTTTAACCTCAGCACTCTGTATGATACTCTGTGATTTGATCACATGACATTCCCACTGCAGCTGGCTGCATCTTAAGATATTTTTGTGATCTCACAGATGTCTGCTGTCTGCCGGCAATGATGAAGAGATTTTTGCCTCAGGCTAAGCCAGCTTTTAAATCCAATCTTTCCACATACCCTGCCACTTCATTTTGCTCTTCTTCTCCGCTTTGCTAGCTTTGGCAGGTCGCCACAGGAGGAGGCAACTGTTTGCTAAGACATTCAAGTAACTTCATAAGGTGTTAATATGTCAGTGTTGTGTTTTTACAGCTTGTTGTTCTGCCCCTGAGTGGTCAAAAATAAATGAATGCAGATTTAAGTCAAAATACTTTGTTTTACAGGTTCTGGTGTCATTTGACTGTATAGTAACAATGAATTTCAAAGCAGTGGACTGATGAGAAACTTTAACATTTAGTTATTTTAATCAGGGAATTCACACTGACAAGGAATAAATAACTGAAAATAAATGAAATATCATTCTGTGTTTGTGTCTCCAGGGTGTCTGGCTGTCTGATCACAGAGGAAGGCTGTACTTCTCTGGCCTCAGCTCTGAGATCCAACCCCTCCCATCTGAGAGAGCTGGACCTGAGCTACAATCATCCAGGAGACTCAGGAGTGAAGCTGCTGTCTGCAGGACTGGAGGATCCACACTGGAGACTGGACACTCTCAGGTATGAACAGACAACAAGAGCTCACACACTGTTTCTCTGTCACACCGACAAGCTGATGACTGTTTGTTCACAGTCTGTACCAGCAGCCCTGCTGATAACAGTGAAGACAGTAACTGATGTGCTGAGAGTCCCTGTCCCCACTGAGACTGACCTCCTAACTAATACCAGACCAGGATCTTGTGTTGATCATCAACAACAACACATTCTTTTCGACAAATATAGTCAACTGTTTATAAACCATAATGCAAAATCATCAAAAGGTTCAGAGTTCATTCTTGACCTTGGAAACAGCAGTTGACACAATAATCTCAGCTCAAGGTCCATTTAGTAGCTGTTCTGGTGCCGTATTATTTTATCTTAACTGTTTGGTAACCATGGTAATTAGGGTTAGGGCCTGATTTAGGCAAAAATCCATTACAGATGAACAGTCCCTAAGTCAGTTCAATTCAGTTTTATTTATATAGCGCCAAATCATAACAAAGTTATCTCAGGGCTCTTTTCATATAGAAAAGGTCTAGACCGACCCAATAATTCCCACCATGAGCAGCACTAGGAGACAGTGGCAAGGAAAACTCCTGTAGGGACCACAGGAACTCCACAGATGAATTTGTTCATTGTGGGACTTAAACAGAACTTTTATTTTGAAATTTAAGTTGGTATGCTTCCAGTTGTTCCTCTCCTCCAATCACTTCCTGTAACTGTAACTTGACGTCTCCTGGATGACGAACACTGACCAGGTTAACAAAACGCCAGCACCCCCTTTATTCGTTCTCTTACTCTCTTACTCTCTGACCTCTTCCCTCCGCGGACCTCGACGGAGGCTCTCTCCGCTGTGTGGTCTGCACGGAGCAGACACACTGAACTCTCTTCTTACGGCAGCAACATGAGAGCCTGCGTAAGATCCCTGGTTAAGCACAGTGCTAACCTAGAGGAAACAAGTTTATTTAGTGCTAGCAACTGCGACACAAAGTCTGCCCGCTAAGTTAACTTTAAGAGCAACGAAGCAAGTTAGTGCCGAGCTGCTAACTTTGCAAAGAGAACAAAGGAGCGACCGGTTTCCCCGACCTGCACCAGAACACTGCACCGCAAGGACTGCATTCAACATCGGAACCGCAACTTTTCCAGCCCGACTCAAATCCACAACCGATGGACTCGCCAGCTAACACTGCAGCACACCAAGCTTCACGAACTGGTAACTAACTAGGCATACAGCTAGCATAGCAACGCTACACGGCTAAGCACAGGACTGTTAAACTTTATCAATGTACAGTAAATTTACATGTATTGATTTGGGTTTATTCACTGAGCTGTATTGTTGTGATCTGTTTCATCGTTAGTGTGAGAAAGCCCTACAGGTCAAGGTCCAACAGCACCATCTACTGGTGAAATGACGAACGCTGTCTGAACCAGTCAGGACATGCTCAGCCACACTGACAAGCAGCAGACCAGTTAGCAGGCAGACTGTGTGAAGTTGCATGGACTTTCTGTGCGTTTCCCTAATTATGTGTGCGTTCTTGAGGAAATGTAAGTGCTTTCCACTTCTTAGTTATGGATAATTTGATCATTATTCCAGTTTGTGTTGTTACATGGAAATATGTTGTGTGAGTTTGAGTTAGCTAAGTAGCCTGTGTTTCAGTAGTAGTTAGCTCTGCCTTTGCTAGTACAGCAGCTAAATTTGAATGCTTGTGATGGCTTAATGATGAATATTTCGTTTGAAGTGCTAAAATTGCAACTCAGTTTATTGTTGTGATTGTGACCATGCTTTGTTAACAGAAAAATGTCACATTATTTACTGTTGTTAACATTTGATATAAGCATGCTTTGCCTCTGCTAACTTTATGTTGGAAATAGTACTGTTTTACCACTAATATTGCATCTGTTCTGTTGTATTATGCTTAAGTAGCAGTTTGCACATCAGTTAGGGATATTACTGGTGAACCTTAAAATCATATGCTCATATGGCAGCTTATTTAGGAATGTTTATTGATTTAACTGCTGAATAATATGCTGAGCATTTTTTGTAATACATTTTTATTGCCTTTCTTTATTTTCAGACCATACATATGTTGTACATTGATGTTAAAGTCCAACAACCTTTATTAAAGAAGACAAAACAGATCTTTCTCTCCAAGTGCCTTGATTCTCTAACTGGAATCATAGTCCATAATCTGCCGCCTCAACCAGCAATCCTTTTTTCTGAGGCTCGCCCTCAAACAGTTAGGTTATTGGTTAGCCACTCTGCTAAGCTGATGTTAGTTATGCTTTACACACGCACTCATAGAACTGGTTACATCCGTAACTACTATGTCTTGCATGAAACTAACCTGGCCCCGTTATCCTGCACTGATCACACACACATACATTTGGATTTGGCCTCCACACACGCGGAGAGGAGATTTAAAGCTCCCGCTTCACGTGCTCTTTTGTTCTGGCCCGTGCACGCGCACAACACACAGGCAGAACAAAGAAACACACATTCTTTTTGGCGCGCACCGACATGCGCACACAGACACACACACACACACACACACTCTTGCATACACGCATATTCCTTTGTTTTAGTTAAGTACATGTTCTAGTTAGATTACTTGTTGTGTGTTTTACCTTTCTGTTATTATTTGATATTTATGAATATACATTCTGGTCTACTGTATTTAATGTACAAGAGTGAATTCTGCCAACCTCTGCTATTCAGAACTCCACAACCCTTCAACCTTTACTAGAGTATTGATATGGTTATTTTGGTTGTAGTTATTAATTTAATTATTAATCAGAGTTCCAAATGAATAGTTTAGTATACTTGATTTACGAGATTGATTTATTAATTGTCTATCATTTTCCCTTCTTTAAGGGTGGTGCCCCGAGGTGAATTTAATACAATTTAAATTCTATTATTTAATGTAAACATTGTTTACTCCTGAAGTGAAGTGTAATCACTCCACTTCATCTTTTTGATACCAGTTAATGTGTTACACTATATAATCTTGTTGTTACATATTTTGGTATTCATAAAGTCATATAATCCCTACACTCCCTTTGAACAGAAACCTCGAGCAGAACCAGGCTGGGCGGGCGGTTATTAATTTCAAATCAACTTACTGAAAGCATAATAAATTATTATTAAATATTGGGGCTGTTTTACTAACGGACCACGCAATGGTAGATTTGCAAGTTAAGATTCAGGAAGAGAAAGATTCTAGAGGATTCAGGTGGCGTCTTAATTCATTATTATTTCAGAATAAACAAGTTAAAAATACAATCACAGAAGACCTCTGTTTTTTTCTTTGAAGAAAACGAAGCTTCCACAGAAAAGAATTTTCAAGCTTAACACTCCAACAAATATGTGAATTAAAAAGTCAATTGTACGAGTTTTATAATCCGAAAGTGGAGTCGACTTTATTTCGGACGAGATCGAAAAAGGGGATAAAATTGGGAAATTTTTGGCCAATCAGATAAAAAAGCAGGAGAATAATAGTAATATACCAGCTATTCTAAATGGAGAAAATAATCTCATTGTAGACACAAAGGACATTAACAGCTTTTTAATGATTTCTATAAATGGTTGTATCAGTCTGAGGATAAATCAAAAGAGGAGGACTACAAAGCTTTTTTTGGTGGAATACAGCTACCTCAGCTTTCCAAAGAAGAGGCAGAAAGCTTAGAGGCCCCTATCACAGAGACCGAGGTTAGAAAGGCAATTTCACAAGTAAATGATGGAAAATCCTCAGGGTTTGCCCATAGAGTACTATAAATCTTTCATTGACATGAAAGACATGGATTGATGTCCTGTACATTGGCCTCAAGGCCGCTGTTCAGACTAACGGAATGATTTCCCCCTTTCTTACATTATCAAGGTCCACCCAGCAGGGATGTCCTATGTCACCCCTACTATTTCTTTAATATTTAGAACCATTAGCTATATCTATTCAAAAAATCCAGAAATAAAAGGAGCACATGGAGGGAGTCAGGAGCATAAGCCTTTTCTATATGCCAATGATATTTTGTTGTTGCTAAGAGACCACCGCTGCTGCCAATGGTCACCAAAATGTTTGCACCCAGTTTCAGGACAATAGGACTCTAAATGTTTTCCATCCATCAGTGATCTTCTGCTCCAGAATGAACCCTGAGATGTTTGCAGCTGTACAGCTTGTTAGAAGTCGACTTCCAGAAATAACAACTCTTAAATCAGCAGATTTCTTGGATCCACATGACAAACGTTAAGTTAACTGCTCCTAACAACCTGGACCACAGCTTCTGTGTCCACTGAAGATGATGTCAACGGGACAGATACGTCAGTCACTGCTGATTGGTCGGAGCAAAATAACCTCCCTCCCAAACAGAAAACAGCTGACATGAACACGATGTCACACTGAACAATGAAGAGAAATAAAATGGGCATTCATGGTCTGATTATCAGGCTGAGAAGATCTGAGACTTTATTCAACACTTAATACTTATTTTGGTTTATTCTGTACACACGACATCTATTTCCTGTCTGTCCATCCTGAAGAGGGATCCCTCCTCTGCTGCTCTTCCTGAGCTTTCTCCCACTTTATATTTAGTGTAAAGTTGAGTTGAGTCTGTGTGTGAAATGTGTTTCATAAATGCAGCTGTTTTGTCTTAATGGTGGATCTGAGTGAAGGTTTATGAAGATCACTGATGAAGAAGCTTTTGACTTTGTTTCTTCCTCCAGGGTGGAACATGGTGGAGAGCAGAGGCTGAAACCTGGTCTGAGGAAGTGTAAGTGTGTGTTCACTTTGATTCATGGAAACAAGGCAGCACATGTTAAAGTAGTTTAAATCAAAAGCTTGTGTATCTGCATTCAATTCTCAGTTTGACAGAAGATCCAAAAAGATGAGTCATTGTGAAGTTTGGATCTAATTAACAGTCAGTGTGTTAATAAAGCAACAAATAAAGCCATCAGGTGTGTTAGATGATAAACTGCTGCTGTATTGTGTCTTGTTCTCTCCATCAGATGCCTGTGAACTCACACTGGACACAAACACAGTAAACAGAGAGCTCAAACTGTCTGACAACAACAGGAAGGTGATGTTAGTGAGAGAGAAGCAGCCATATCCAGATCATCCAGAGAGGTTTGACTACTGGTATCAGCTGCTGTATAGAAATGGTCTGACTGGTCGCTGTTACTGGGAGGTCGAGTGGAGCGGAGGGGTTGATATATCAGTGAGTTACAGAGGAATCAGCAGGAGAGGAAACAGAGGTGATTCTGTGTTTGGACGGAATAATCAGTCCTGGAGTCTTTTCTGCTCTGAAGATGGTTACTCTGTCAGTCACAATAACAGAAGTACAGACCTCTCCTCCTCCTCCTCCTCCTCCTCCTCTAACAGAGTAGCAGTGTATGTGGACTGTCCTGCTGGCTCTCTGTCCTTCTACAGAGTCTCCTCTGACTCTCTGATCCACCTCCACACCTTCAACACCACATTCACTGAACCTCTTTATCCTGGGTTTGGGTTCTGGTCATCTGGTTCCTCAGTGTCTCTGTGTTCACTGTAGGAGGAAGAGTCTCCTGTGTAGAGAAACACACACACACACACCTTTTGTAAGTCATACTAACTTTTCACTACATGTCTTTGGTTTTAAACACCTTGAAATAAGTTTTCTTTCAGGTTTTAGGGGTGAACATTAAGATTTTAGTTTTAGGTTTTCTGTACTTTGATTTCTTTTTCATATAAATAAGCATGTATATTATATACAATAAATTCTGGTTCCACACAAATGTATATAAATAATCAAGTATATCTTTTTCCAGACATTTTATATTTTTATTTGTTATTGATCATTGTAAGGTTGAAATGTGTCTAATTTGTGTCATTTGCACAGACAATATCTGTATATGAATGGATAGAGGAAACTTTGTACTAAAAAGATTGTAACTTTGGGAAAGACCCATTTGGTTTCTCTAATTCAGACTGCTGAAGCCTCATATTCACTTCAGCTTTAGATTTGATTTGTGCATCCTTCATTTTAACTGGGATTGTTTTATTTGATTGCAAATAAAAACCTTTGCTGTCTTTAATTGAAACATTTTGTTTGAATCAGAGAAGCTCAGAGTCTGAATGTGACAAATTCAAAAGGATTGAAGGCAATAACACTGAGGACAAACTGAGTCACTTCCAGCAACTCAACTGAATTGCATTGTTGGAGCAGGTCCTGGTACTTGGTAGCTTTCCTCTCCGAGGCCTCCGAGGCCGCATCCGTCTTCCCACGGGACCTTCAGTTCAATCAGGAGGATCCTCTTCACCTCCTCAGACCATGTTACCATGTCAGGCCTCAGGGCCTCTAAAAACAAGCCAAACTTCCTGTCTCCTCCGACACTCGGTGAACGATCACACAGTCACACAGTCAACTCATATGGTTCGTTGATCTGATTGGATGAAGTTAGCCCGTGATAGACAGACAGTTCATCCAGTCACCTGCCCAGTATTTTTTGAAAGTGCCTTCCCTTTTCCAAACAGTTTCCAAGGAAGACTTCTCAGATGGTCCTGTATAACAAACCATCTGGCGCATCAGGTTAGGTTGTTCCATCAAAGGCTTTATCATCTGTACGGTGGACTCAAAATAAAGAACTCACCATTGATGAGAACATGGAGGTGTGGCCGAGAGAGATGCTCCCTCGTGAGGACAGACCATTCTTATCTGTCTTTAACTGAGACTCTTATTCAGGCTGCAGAGCTCTCGGGGCAGCTTTCTGTGCCGGGAGTGTCGGGCCTTAACCGGGCAGTATGCCCGAACCCAAAGGTAACCATCCCTTCTAAGGCGGGTGTGGCTTAGGAGGTCGAGCGGGTCGTCCATTAATCCCAGGGTTGGCAGTTCAAGGACACATGTCGAAGTGTCCTTGGGCAAGACACTGAACCCTGTGTCTGAATATGTATGTGTGAATGGGTGAATGAGACCAATCTGTAAAGTGCTTTGGGAACCATTAACCGGTTGAAAAGCGCTATATAAGTAAAGTCCATTTAAGTGTTCTATGGGGTTGCCTTCCCTCCCTTACCTACCCATAACCGAACAGTTGAGACTTCCCTCTTGAACCCTTTCTTGTTCTCTGGTATACGCCAGGGAGATGCCTTGCTGTCAGGGACAGCCCCATAGTTAGTCACCCAAAGATACTCTTAGTGGTTCCTTGTGTACCCCAGCCTTGTTCCTAATGAAACCCTAAGGCAGGGGTTCTCAACCTTTTGTAACTTAAGGCCCACTTCTGATTGTTAAACAATGTCCGAGGACCACCTTCTCAAATAAATGTCACTGGAGCTTTGATGGTTTTTGACAGGATTTCACCACATTCAACACACTGTGCTTTGCACTGCCTGCCATTATGAATCCACATTGAATGTATTCAGGCTCATATTTCCTCACCACACACTTTGGAGCTTTTACTGGCGCAGGGATGTCTTCCACATCACTTTTTATTTTCACAAACCGATTTTGTGTCACTGCATCCGAGGGAACGTCAGCTAGCTATCAGTGGCAAAACACGTTAGTCTCTACCTGATGATGCGTTGTGATTGGCTGGTGATATTCAAATGTAACTGGTCATTGGAATTATGCATTTTATTGGGACATTATTTATTTATGTGAATTCTAACTAGCTTTGTAAAATACCCACCAAACTTTAGTATTTTATTTTAATCTAACCATTTGGCAGTACCACTGCCTCTCCGGCCCACTAGATGGCGCTCTGAGGCCCAGCATTGGGCTGCAGCCAACAGGTAGAGAATGGCTGGTCTAAGGAACACCTATAGGGCCCCTAGCATAGTGTTCCAAATCTAGACCTAATTGGGGTTAACCTCTAGCCATCATGTGGAGGGTGCTCACCTGAAGGTGACGGGGAGGGCTTCTTCAGAAAAAACTTTGTTTATTTAAGGATTAACAATAATTTTCTCTAAGTGGTACAGAGACAAAGAATGAATTAGACCAACCTTCAAAAAGAGTTATAAAAATAAATCAAAAACCAAACATAAAAAGGGCAAAAAAAGACAATAATGCCTCAAGAAAATCAAAAAGTCCCCCTGAAAAGAGTAAAAAGAGCCTCAAATCAGAGCTGCATCTGCCTTTTATACAGAAAATCCTCCTTGTTTAACTCCTCCTGTCGCTCAAGTGGCTCAATGCAGAGTACATGTTGTCTCCTGTTTGGGTAACGAGCTATACTGCTTCATACATTACATCCTGCTGCTGCAACCTTCTGGAAATGACCAGAAAGCTCCGACAGTCAGTGACTCTGGGAAACTAGCAGAAAGCCCCTACATTATTTTAGTACAGTGGTTCAAAGAGTACAAAATGAAAATATGAAAATGATTTAACACATAAAACTGAATACATGCTTAAACTATAAGGAGTACAATATAAAATCTAAAAATTATTATTTGCTTAAACTGAAATTAGTATAATGTAAAATATACTTCAAACCTAAACTTGGCTCTTAAGAGGAGTTTATATGTTTACATGGAATACAAAAATGTAGAATAAGCCTGAATATGTGTGTATGGTAAATGAACATATCAATGAGTAAATGTACACACCAATAATTGGACACAGGAATGCTGAGTGAATATAAGAGTACATGAGTATATCATAGAACAATCGTAAAACATAAATGAATATAATATGAGCATATCATGGAAAAGTTGCAACTTATAACACTGGAACTTACTGTTAAGATATAAACTGAACACATGAAAGCCTATAAAACTTGACTTAACTTGAGCTGCTTGACATGCAATATGTGACACACATGAGAGAACCTGTAAGAATGCAATCAAAGTAAAATAAAGACATTATTAAACCAACTTGATTTCAACTCTAATGAGAGATTCAGGGATCAGCTGGGATGGCGAGGATAGCTCAAAGTTCACTCTTATTTTCTTTCCTCCTTCAACACTGCGAACACATTCAGGAACTCGTAACCAGCATTTCAGCTTTTCTTCATTAGTCTTCAAAGTCTTTTCACATTTTCATGATTTTGTACACATTCAGAATTTCTATCCCATAAAATCCGTGAAGCCAACAACAATCACATGTTTGTGAGTTTAAATGTGTAACTGTTGATATTTTAAAAACAGTTTGTATGAATTCACAAACACGTGCCTTGTAAATCATGATTGAAGTAACGGGTCTAAAGTAAATTCTTGATATAAATAGATTCAGGAAACAGTTTCCTCTGTTAGTCAATAATAAGGACAAAGAGAACAGTTTTTATGTCGACATTGTTACCAGAAAACGCTTCACTTCAACTTTATTCTTTGAACAGGTCGCAGTACAATTAGCATTTAAACAAAAGTCTTTCATAATGCAAAAGTATAATGTCTTGATTTTGAAGCGTGCACATTTAGAGCAGCTCAAACATTAACATTCACGTCCCTCATTTTCTCCTTCCACTTCCTGTACCAAGTGAGATCCATCTAACGCTCCTTTTCCTGCTTCTTTCAGGTCTGCTTCATCTGCCTCCACCTTCTGCCTTTCCCCAACAACCGTCTTGTTGTCATCTGGATCATTCTACCAGCAGAGGAAAAAGGCCATATAGTGTCACAGTAACAATGACATCAGTTCATACATTCATTCAATATAGACACTTCTGAACAGCTGTGCATAGAAAATGAACCTACATGAAGTTGTATGGCTTCCTCTTAATGTGACTTAAAAACAAACCCAGTCACAATTCTTTGTTTCGTACATTGAGTACATTTACAGACATAATCAGGATTTCATCAAACTATATTCAAGAGAGTTAAGGTTTTTCAAAATAATTGTGACAAAGATAAAAAGTGAACATAAAAATGTCTCGTCAAATGTTCAAACATGTAAGTTATTATTAAAAATAAGCAACCAAGTCAATTTCACAACATATTAGAACATTTATTAAACAATTCAATTCAATTTAATTCAATTCAGTTTTATTTATATAGCGCCATATCATAACAAAGTTATCTCAGGGCACTTTTTCTAGTAGAGC
This sequence comes from Macquaria ambigua, assembly GCA_008360985.2. Classification (NCBI taxonomy): domain Eukaryota; kingdom Metazoa; phylum Chordata; class Actinopteri; order Centrarchiformes; family Percichthyidae; genus Macquaria; species Macquaria ambigua. The sequence goes on along the minus strand of VMKM01000003.1, from coordinate 115,358 downwards.
AAGTCTAGACCGACTCTTTATATTTACAGAGACCCAACCTTTCCCACCATGAGCAAGCACTATGCGACAGTGGCAAGGAAAAACTCCCTTTTAACAGGTAGAAACCTCGAGCAGAACCAGGCTCTAGGTGGGCGGTCATCTGCCTCGACCGGTTGGGTTGAAGGGGGAGAGAGAGAGCAGGAAGAAAGAGAACATACAGCAGCACAATACAGTTTCACACAGAGATGTAACGCAATGGCCGCGGCAATGGCATGGCTGTCAACACCAACAGAAACAATACTAAGAGCAATATTACAGCAGCAATACTAATAATAATAGCAACAGCAACTGCAGCAGCGGGTGCAGAGGAGGAGCACGGGGGCAGCAGGCGGCCGCAACCATAGATCCAGACCCTACAGCTCCGGAGGCAGAAACACCTGCAGAAAGCAACAGAAGGAGAGAGAAAGGGGAGAGAAAGCACACAACTACGGGAAGAAGTTGAATTAGTAACAAGCATTGATGGGATATGAGGGCGTACAGATGGAGAGGAAGAGGAGGAGAGAGGAGCTCAGTGCATCATAGGAAGTCTCCCGGCAGTCTAGGCCTATAGCAGCATAACTAAGGGGTGGCTCAGGGCTCACCTGAGTCAGCCCTACTATAAGCTTTATCAAAGAGGAAAGTCTTAAGCCTACTCTTAAATGTGAGGAGGGTGTCTGCCTCCCGTACACAAACTGGAAGCTGGTTCCACAGGAGAGGAGCTTGATAGCTGAAGGCTCTGGCTCCCATCCTACTTTTAGAGACTCTAGGAACCACAAGGAACCCTGCATTCTGGGAGCGCAATGCTCTAGTGGGGTAATAGGGTACTATGAGCTCTTTAAGATATGATGGTGCCTGACCATTAAGGGCTTTGAAGGTAAGGAGAAGGATTTTAAATTCTATTCTGGATTTTACAGGGAGCCAGTGTAGAGAAGCTAATATTGGAGAGATATGATCTCTTTTCCTGGTTCTTGTCAGTAAACGTGCCACAGCATTCTGGATCAGCTGGAGAGTCTTAAGGAACTTATTGGGGCAGCCTGATAGTAGAGAGTTGCAATAGTCCAGCCTAGACGTAACAAATGCATGGACTAGTTTTTCTGCATCTGTTTGAGACAGGATGTGCCTGATTTTTGCAATGTTACGTAAATGAAAAAGGCAGTTCTTGAGGTTTGTTTTATGTGGGAGTTAAAGGACATATCCTGATCAAAGATAACTCCAAGATTCCTTACGGTGTCGTTGGAGGCCAGGGCAATGCCATCTAGACAAACTATATCTTTAGATAATGTGTTTCGAAGGTGTTCGGGGCCAAGTACAATAACTTCGGTTTTGTCTGAGTTTAACATCAGAAAATTGTAGGTCATCCAGGTTTTTATGTCCTTCAGGCATGCTTGAAGTTTAGCTAATTGATTAGTTTCATCTGGCTTGATCGATAAATATAATTGGGTATCATCTGCATAACAATGAAAATTTATAGAATGCTTCCTAATAATATTGCCCAAAGGAAGCATATACAAGGTGAACAGAATTGGTCCAAGCACAGAACCTTGTGGAACTCCGTGACTAACTTTGGTGTGCATAGAGGATTCACCATTAACATGTACAAACTGATATCGATCTGATAAATAGGATTTAAACCAGCTTAGTGCGGTGCCTTTAATGCCAATTAAATGTTCTAGTCTCTGTAATAGAATGCGATGGTCAATGGTATCAAATACGGCACTAAGATCTAGTAAGACAAGCACAGAGACAAGTCCTTTGTCAGATGCAATTAGAAGGTCATTTGTAACTTTCACTAGTGCTGTCTCTGTGCTATGATGCTCTAAATCCTGACTGAAAATCCTCAAACAGCTTGTTGTTGTGTAGAAACTCACACAACTGATTGCCAACTGCTTTCTCAAGGATCTTAGAGAGAAAAGGAGGGTTAGATATAGGTCTATAATTAGACAAAACCCCTGGATCAAGAGTGGGCTTTTTAAGAAGAGGTTTAATTACAGCTACTTTAAAGGACTGTGGCACATAGCCTTTTAATAAGGACAGATTGAACATATCTAGTAAAGAAGTGCTAACTAAGGGTAAAACTTCTTTAAGCAGCCTAGTTGGGACGGGGTCTAAGAGACACGTTGATGGCTTAGATGAGGAAATCATGGAAGTTAGCTGATTAAGGTTGATGGGAGAAAAGCAGTCTAAATGTACATCAGGGTTTACAGTTGTTTCTAAGGTTCCTGTGTTTGAAGATAAGTCAGTACCAACTGAGGGCAGGAGGTGCTGAATTTTGTCTCTAATAGTTAGAATTTTATCATTAAAGAAGCTCATGAAGTCATTACTACTGAGGTCTAGGAATACATGGCTCAACAGAGCTGTGACTCTCTGTCAGCCTGGCTACAGTGCTGAACAGAAACCTGGGGTTGTTCTGATTTTCCTCTATTAATGATGAGTAGTAGGCTGCTCTGGCATTACGGAGGGCCTTCCTATAAATTTTAAGACTATCTTGCCAGGCTAAACGTGATTCTTCCAGATTGGTGGAACGCCATGTCCTTTCAAGTTTTCGCGATGTTTGTTTTAGTTTGCGGGTTTGCGGGTTATACCATGGAGCTAACCTCCTCTGTTTTATTATCTTCTTTTTTAGAGGGGCGATAGAGTCGAGTATTATTAGTAGTGAGCCTGCAGCACTATCAACAAGATGATCAATTTGGGAGGGACTAAAGTTAGCATAGGAGTCATCTGTTACATTGAGACATGGAACTGAATTAAATGCCGATGGAATCACTTCCTTAAATTTAGCTACAGCACCATCAGATAGACATCTAGTGTAGGAATGTTTGCCTAATGGCGTGTAGTCCAGTAATAGGAATTCAAAAGTTAATAAAAAATGGTCTGATAAAAGAGAATACTGTGGAAAGACTATTAGATGTTCAATTTCTATGCCATAGACAAGAACAAGGTCAAGGGTGTGGTTAAAACAGTGAGTGGGTTTATGTACACTCTGACAGAAGCCAATTGAATCTAATAATGAGATAAACGCAGCACTAAGGCTATCATTTCCTACATCCACATGAATATTAAAATCACCTACAATAATTATTTTATCTGTTTTAAGGACTAAACCTGATAAGAACTCTGAGAATTCAGATAAAAATTCAGTAATATTATGAATAAATATTCAATCTGAATATTCTCGTCTTAACATAAGAGAAATTAAACAATCTATTTCCCTTGACATTTTGAAGGTTTAAAATTTCTTACACAATTTACACTTTTTAAATGTGACCTATTGGCCTACTTTATTATTATCATTATTGAACAGTGATTTCAAAGCTAAAACCTTCTTGCTTGTCAAAAGTTGTGGCGCTGTGGCTTAGTTGGTTAAAGTGCCTGTCTAGTAAACAGGAAATCCTGGGTTCAAATCCCAACAGTGCCTTTTCAACACTGCAGTTTTAGGCCTACTTGTGGAGATTGTGCATCAGCGTAAATGTGAAGTGGTGTTTTCTCCCTGAAAAGGTGCTTGAAATGAACAGGTAGAACTCCAATATTTCAACTGTGCCCTATGGCGATAAATTGAGGTCCCTGGCGTTTTTAGTTGTATCTATATTATATGTAGCTCCAAAATGGGGAGGCAAACTTAAGCCTAACAAAGCCTGGAGGCATACAGTATAGACGCCTGAGGCCTGTACGACGAAGCAAGTTCAACATACCCAGGATCTCTTTTCGTTATCTGACTTCACTGAGCCTAACAATCGCGATCCCGCTAAGCGGTCACACGACGCTGGTTATGAACTCGATAAGTCAACCCAGGGTTTCCCAATCAAGCCAAGAGCGCGTTCACATGAAAGGGGCGGTGTTTGCAGCATGTGACCAATCACACACATGACAGGTGTACTGGCAGCAGAGCGGCATACTTTACAAACGAAGACCAAACTGTAATATTAGAGAAATACGAAGAATTTAAACATCATCCAGGTTAAAAGCAACACAGATGCAGCTGCTGAATGCAGGAAAGACAGCTGGCAAACAAATCGCAGACTGTGTGAAGCGTAAATTAACAGCCTTATAATATCACTGCCCCATCAGTGATACTATCTCTCACATAAAAAGAGTTCCTCTCATGATCCACATACCGAGCTCCACTTCTTTTCTATTGGTGATGCCATTTTCCAAGAGAATTGATTGGTCAGTAGGCGCGTTGTACGCGTTGATCTGTTATCTCGAACATAACCTGCTCCGGAGCAGGTTAGCCGTGCAGCATAAGTTACCATGGCGATTTACCCCGGTAAGAAGTTAACCACCATCATAGTACTGAAAATCCAGAGTTGAACCTGAAGTTAGCTCGCTAACCACAAATCCCGCTTCGTCGTACAGGGCTCTGGTTTTAGGCTAATCTAATCTAAAATAATCTGTGGAGTCTGCTTCTTAATACAGTCACTCCAGCCCAGGGTTCAAACCGTCAGGTGTTTGGTTGCAAAGAATGCAATATGAGGAAAAATATTTTATCAAGGTTACAAGAAATTAAACATCACATTTCATATTATTACGTGTTTTTTAAATATTGTCTTTGTGATGTTATCTAAATGAATGTAGTCCACTTAAAAGTTATATTAAAGTAAAGTCTGAGAGCAGAGTCATAATACAGCTCCTTCGATGCACATATGACGTGTGAACTTTCACTGTATATAAACAGTTTTAGAGGAAGATTTTAATTCTTATAATCAGGGACCTTCAAAGCAGCCTGGGGAAAGAAAAAATGAGCACTTACAGTACTATACAAGATTACAAAATGACAGCATTTCCAAATACACACACATAATATTGTAAATCTGATACCAGAGAATGAAGGAAATTTCCACTGGCCCACATTCTTCCGCTGGGATGAACCAGTGAATCAGTGCGAGTCAATGACTCACAATATCAATCAGTCATTCATGTCAGTCACAGATGAATCTCTGTGCTGCTGTCTTTACTGCCTCTTTCATTCATCACACAGATCTTCACTGTTTAATGCGTCATTTGAATACTATGTGTGGATGTAAGTGGGCTGCAGCTTGTGTGTGTGTTCATGAGGGGGGGAACGGGGCAACATTTGTATTTGTGTGTGTGTGCTGAATGGCCTGCATTCATACCGTTTTCCTCTATATACTGCAGGGCTATAATATCACAATACACTTCATTGTGGGTCAGTGGGTTAAAGTAAAATGAATAGTGGAGTGACTCTGAAGCGTGCTGGTGAAAAACCACAGTTATGGTCAGTGCCACTGTCTGCAGGAGACATGGAGGGCATCGTAAGACATGAGTCGATTTTATTATATTATCTATTTATTTATTTATTTATTGTTACTGTAAAGGACAGAAGTCATCGGGTCAGAGATGATCAGGCAACAAGCTGATTCAAGCTGTAAATCTTTGGATGTTTCAAAAAATAAGACAAGGGCACTCCATATCTAGAGACCTGCAAAACAATTGATGACAATCCTGGTCTGCAACAGACTGTATTGGCCTTCTTTTACCACTAAGTAAAAGATCCAAGGTTTTTTTGCACTTGATGTTAAGTATTATGTAAATGACAGTGACATGACATGAAGTTGCGTCTCACGTTGAGTTTTTGTTAACAGCATTGACACCAGTTTAATTAAAGTGTTGACAAAAGTAGGGCTGCAATGGACAGTTATTTCCATTATCAATTAATTGGCAGATTCTTTGTTTTTTTTACTTAATTAAAAGTGAGGTGCTCAGATGGCTGGCATTCAGAAAATAGTAAAAAATAAATACACAGGGCCAAAATTGGAACAAGAAAATTTGACATTTTTGCTTAAAAAAATCTTAACAATTAATTAAACAATGAATTCTCTAGATTGTTGCTGGTTAATTTTCTGTTGTTAGACTAATCGATTAATCGACTGATAGTTTCAGCTCTAAGTAAAAGTGAGCATTTAGGGTACATGCAAATTAGTATTCTGGTTATGAATATGATCTCGGGTATCTTTGTTATGTTTTGTGCATGTAAACATCATACCCTGATTTCATAAACCCAGATAAGTCCTTGTACCAGTTTTGAGAAACCTGAATATGCTACCCGGATACTGTGGTGTGTAAACACCTCATCCAGGTTTCTGATCATGTGTTCAGGCTTGATTGAAAATATGATCAAAACCAGGATGAAACCAGGACTCACAACCGGGACACTATGTAAACTTACTTCATTGTAAGTTTTAAGAGACCCACACCTCACCAGCTGAAGAAAGAACAGACACAAACGGGCACCAGTGAACTGATTTAATTACAAAGAGGAACCCACAGTGACAAAACAGGAACAGCTACATACAGGAAGTAACTCTGATAGACTGTAACCATGACAACTGCAAGATGTCAACCAGAGCCAGAGATGAACAAAGTTACGACCTCAGGTGTTTTCCTTCCTGTAGACGTCCGTAACAAGGCAAACACACATTTTGGAGCTAACATGGCTACCAGTGAAAACATCAATGCCAAAACTCTATCTTTCAGTCGCCCTGGTAACAACAGAGGCCATCTTGTCTTCTTTTGGAAAGATCTATGACAGTTATAATTTAAACATCACTGACAGCACATGCCAGAGAGGGAGGGAAAAAAATACAAACAAAAACAAACCTTACACAAATATATAAAAATATGCCATTAGATTCATATCAACAATTGAGGACCGTGGGTGCACTATTTACAGAAAAAAGGCAATATATACCAATATTTACAACGATAAAGACTTATTTCACATACGGGCATGAGGAGGTTACTTAAAAGTTACAGTGATGAAAGGATAAGTTTGATGTGATGGTGAAAATTAAGTGTAAATCTTCGTTTCTTTAACTGGCACACAACATTGCTTCATTCTCTCAGTCCTGGTCAAATTAGCATCAGGTTTTACTTCATATCTAAGACATATTGCTCGTACGTCTGTAAAATGAAGAGAGTCTAAAGTCAATACACGTGGTTCAAAAACCTAAAGGCAAACATTTGTTCTGATTTTTTAAAGAAAAATTACTAACTTCTGACTCTTGGCTGTGACCCTTTTTTTGCTGCCCAACTCACAGTTTTAGAAACGCTGCTCCTAAAGCGCTGGTACCAGCAGAGACAGCACACAGATGTTCCTCTAAACACCCTCGATTTCTCACTGTTCACAGAAAATAATGCTCCATTCTGCAGGGAGCTCTCCGTTGCTCTACAGCCAGCATAGATATACAGCATTTATTTTCATGGGTAACTTCTTGGCACTGAGAACACATATTCATTTACTACCTTAACATTAGAGGACATTAAAGGAATAACTGAACACATAATCTTATTCACTTCTTTGCTTAATGTTAGATGAGAAGATTAAGACCACTCTCATGTCTGTTTGTTAAATATGAAGCTACAGCCAGCAGTAAGTTACCTTAGCTTAACACAAAGACTGGAAACAGCGGAAACAGCTAGCAAGGTAACTCACTAATTAACACATTATAACTCATTTGTTAAATGTGTACAAAAAGTGTAAAAATGACACGTAGTTTTATGGCGGTTATGTGCTGTGACTTACTTAGCGAAGTGCTGTGACTTTTTGAGCATTTTTACACTTTGGTTTTTGTATTGAATAAACAAACTGATATATAACGTGTTAATTAGTGCACAGAATTGTTTTTGTACCTTTGGACAGAGCCAGGCTAGCCAGTCCCTCCAGTTTCCAGTCTTTATGCTAAGCTAAGCTAGCTGACTGTGGTTTAATTTGTACCGTATAGACATGAGAGTGGTGTCAATCTTCTCGCCTGACTCTCGACAAGAAACTGAATATAACTATTTCCCAAAATGTCGAACTAGTCCTGTAACATTTGCTAAAGTTTTCTAACTTTCCTCTGCTGTAATCTTCACAGGCTATCACAAGCTAGCTGGAATTTTGCCTCGACTGTGGGCAGAAAATCACAAACAAGCTCCTTTTTATACTTTTCAACTCAATAACAGAGCACTTGTGGAGGATGCACACACACGATAGCTCACTAGCAAGTTAGCAGCTATCACAACAACCAACCAATCCTCTTAACTGTTAGCCACTCTCACAGTGGGAGAGTTAACCTAATGTGTATGCGTTTGGGAAGTGGGAAAGCTGAGGTGAAGTGCCCAGATGGCTGGCAAAGTGCAATGAGGCTTTCTAGGCTTGGAGGGATCAAAGACAATCACTGCTTAACCCCAAAGCCTGAGGCTAACGTGTGTGTGTGTGTGTGTGTGTGTGTGTGTGAGAGTGTGCAAGGACAAGTCAGAGTCGCCCTTCGCTTCCCCAGACATCTGCTGTCGGACGAGGGAGAGCTGACTTTCCACGCTGTGTATGTGTGTGTATGTTTAATGGCTTAACGTTTAGCCTTCTGAAGGCACGTGCAGGTGCTCAGCATTTGTCCTTCTGACCTACTCTGCATCTTGTGCACTCTCTTGTCTCACAAACAAACCGCATGCATCTCCAACAATCAATACTGAAATCAGTGTTTGTGTGGGTTTGTGCATTAGGGGTGTAACAATACATCTTAGCTGCTATATTTCCTGTAACAAAAATGCCACGATATGCACGGTGGAGCTGAAATATTAAACAAATCTCTCAAGCATTTGGCGCCCGAACAGGCAAAAGAGTGACTGTGTTCTCTGTCGGTTCAAGATAAGGATCGAGCTGAGTTCGGATACAACGTGAAATTAATTTTGGGATTGATTTCACAGCTGGATAGGTTTGCAGTCTGGGTCTTTTGGCCACAAACAGACAATAGGAGAGTAGAGAACAAGAGAAGAGAAAATATTTCCAGACCCTTTCCTTTCTGGATCTGTTTCTTTGCAATTATGGAGCGATACAACTCCAAAACAAGAACCCTTTATTGGATATTGTGCCGAAGCATGAGTGGGCTGTATTGTTACACCCCTACTGTGTATACCTGTCTGCCCAAACCCAACTATGCCCATTTATCTATACCGGTAATCAAGCCAGGGCCTCCTTGTTCTTCAACTCAAAAAGAAAAAAAGTGAAAGCTACATCTTCTATAAATTAAGTGCTGTAAAAGAAGGCGCTAAAAATCAAAACCATAAATACTGTACATAACTATCGTTATCTGCTACCACAGCCTAGCGTCATCTTCAAAGAGTGTGCTAGAGAAATCAGCAACATCAGCTCCTGATATCCGCTCTACAAACTGAAATTTCATGGCAAAAGAAATCTTTTCAGATCCCTCAATGTCAAAACTTTAACACATACAAGGCTTTGGCTTAGTCATGTTTGAGAAGGAATGTCTCCAATGCACTTCTTTTCTACTCAACTCCAGTAGTGGGCATCATCTACGTTCACATCATCTTAAACTGGCAGCAAAAATTAAATAAGAAAATGAGATACAACGACGATTATCTGTGGAAAAACACACATTTATGTTTTTCACCCATGTCTTCAGATTCAGTGAGTAAAGGCTGTGCATTAATGTGTGTGATTGTGTGCATGTGTTTATAGTCTTGCTAGATACCCTTGCCACATATTGCACTGAAATGATGCTCTTATTCACTCTCCCTCCACAGGAGAAAAGATGATTTTAATCTGATCTCAGACCTGCCATCAGGGGTTGGTGTCCAGACCTGGCCAATCAGGTTTAAGGACTCCTGAAAAAGCTCACTGACGTCAACTGAACCTCTCTGCTAAGCTTGGACTCGAGCTGCAGAAATCCACGCGAATTCAGAATATCCATCAAACTACAGCCTGTGATGGTATGTGTTACTTAGTTTCCACTCATAGATATTCATATATTTTTAACATGACATTTACATCTGATCATGAGGAGGCCTTTTGTCTGCAGTTCAGGCTAAAATGAAGTGATGATGCGGTAAAGGGTTGATGTCAAAGTCCAAAAGAAAAAAACAAACAAACAAAAAAATTGTCAAAAGGACAACTACATGCTTCACTTATGTCTCAGTTCACTTAAATGTCCTATTTCAACCACCTGTGCAATGACATTCTGCAGAGTCCAAGTCCTCTTCTGTCTTTCTTTTCTTCACTTGTCTAAACATACATCCACGTGTGAAAGTTTCATTTTTCCCTTCTCCGTCTCCTTCAGTAAAGACTTGAGTTTAAAGACGCTTTTCTAGACAATACTTGCAGATGCCAAAAAATGGAATACACACGCACAGACACCACTCAGTGAGGAACAACGCACACCATTGGAAACATTAACACAAGATAAATTGGGTTTGAAGTGATCATATTCATTAGGTAAGTCCAGGAGGGAGTTGACAGCCATATTATGCACATAGAGACTGGTGGACTGAGCAGAAGACCAAAACAGCAACACCAAAAAGTGAGGAGTCCGACGGGGGGGAAGGACAAGAGCTTGTGCGCCGTTCTCAGCTAGAGGGAGGTTGGAGCGGGTTGTTCAAACTGTGGTCGATTGTCTCAGACCCTCCAAAGCAAAAGATGGTTGGTACTGTCATCCCGTCCGACTGTTTCACTGCTATTGGTCAGTCTGAAGTCCTCATAGCCATCGCCGCCGGAAATCACTAGATGGTTGGTTTTAATAGGGATGTGGGCAGAGGCTCTGCGACGTGCGGAGTCACGCCTTTGGAGGTTCCCATCAACTGTGCTGCCGCACTGGGAATGGTTGCCTAGAAAACAGAGAGGAGGGGTCAAAGGTCGAGGGAAGGCACAAATGAAGATAAAACTTAAGACTCGAAACTTTGATTCAGTTCAGTTGTTAGTTGGACAAGACTGCACATAAAACAAACGATAACTACCTGTGGACTCCGTTGTCGTAGGAGGGAAGTTCATGTCAAACCCTTCCGGTAGTTCGATTGATGTCAGGAACCGAACGTGGCCCGTGTGTCCGTGAGCCGAGCCCATCGGTGCCAGAGGAGATTTCAGTGTCCCAGCCCCGGTTCCTGAGCTTACTGCCGGGATCGCCAGTGTAAGGACCACCCCTGTATAAGAACACTAGCTTAAAATGTGCTTTCTTGTTTGTTTTGTTTTTTATCCAATGAATAATGATCAATGTAAAATTACAAAATGCTACTTCTAAAAAGTTTCTCTTAATCGGCAGATACTGACATCGCAGTCAAAGAACACTTTCGCCACTAAGAAGAAAATATATAAAAGCCTTTTATTTTTGTTTTTTTTAAATCAATTTTAAGAAAAAGCATCTCAGATCTTTTTAAAGGAAAATATTTAAGCCAATTTTCACCCAGATTTTATGGCTCCACACACCCAAAAGTTATGCTTCCTGAGTCCATCTAGATAAGTAACAAGTAAATAAATTGATAAAAGGTTTACCTAGTGTTTGCATTGAACATCTTATTGTCATCTGGATTTTTACTTTTTCAATATAATTTCAATATTCAAAATAAAAAACAACAATTTCTTGAGCAAAAACAAACCCCAAATATTATGCATAGCATATGACTTTTGTAATGCTGTTTGCATGTGAATGTACTTTTAGCTTGTTTCTAGACCTTTGAGTCGCTGCCCACATCTGATTTAATAATCAAGTGAAACTAAGTGGACATTTTTTAGACTAAAAAGTGTGTGTTTTACCTGCACTGGTGCCGATCCACAGCAGATCCTTACAGGCCAGCAATGCTGTGATCCTCAGACAGGCGGCCTTGTGCTGTCTGATGATCGCATCTGCACCTGAATGGAGAGAAAGAGAAGAGAGGATGGGATGGAGGTCAGGGGAGGAACGGTGGTGAGGATGAAGGGAGGAGGTGAAAGAGGACAAGAAGGGGTGGGAAGACAGTGGAAAGAGGCGAGAGAGAGAATAAGAGAAGTGGGGATTCAAATTTAGAGAGCATAGAGAGGACAGGAAAAAGGAATAAGTATTGAGTTATTTAAAAATGGGAATGAAAGAGAGAGGAATTAAGAAAAAAAACTCCTGCATATGTCCAGAATAAAATAATATGCACACACATTTCTGTCACTCCAAAATGTGTGTGCTCATATTCCCTATGTGTGTTTACCTGCAAGCATCTTATGCACAGCAGGCGCTACGTCCACCTCTGTCAGGCTCTCCAAGGTCTGAGCGTGGTACAGTTTGACCTGCGCGCTGCCCTGCAACGCCAACCACACGCCCTGACCGTACGCCACCATGCAGGTCACGCACCGACTGCTGTCTGTGCCCACCTGGAACCAGTGCTGAGATGAAGGGAAGAAGTGTTACACGCACTGATTGGTCTGTCTGCCTCGTCATTTGTCCACCTGTACACACATCCATCCATCCTTCCGACCTACCTCTTGTACCAGTGTAGTTGTGTTGATAATAAGGACTCTGTTCTGCGAGCCGCACCAAAGCTTTCCTCCCACAGGAACCATTTTGGTGACAGGGCTACTGGGCGTGCCCAGAACTAACACCTGGGAAGACTGAGGGTCCCAGAAACTACCTGCAAATTGAGATTAAAGGGGGATTATAAAGGGAAAATACAATGGAAACAGAAACTTGAATAACTTTGTTACTAAAGTGGTTTTCAAGTAAAACCACCTGTTACCATATCTGCACAATAAACACTTCCTGACTTGTCTTTGTATTTGACGGTGGAAGACTTAAAATTCAATTTATACCTTTGAATGATGTGTGTGAAAGCAAGCAAGATTATTTCTGAAGGAGGTAATGAAAATAGGTGCAGACTAGCATGGCTGTATGGTATGAGCAAGTTGAACAAACTGTTGTAGAGAAATAAAATCACTGTATGCTTCAGCTACCACTAAAACTAAATCACACTCCCAGCTTACCTGCTTCTCTCTGATAGACAATCACCTCTCCATTGGCCAAAGACACAAACACTTTGTTGTCCAAATACCTGTAGGAAGCAAAAAAAAAAAAAAAGGAGGGATGTCAAAATAAAAAAGTAAAGCATACAAGGAATAATACTAAAAATACAAGGATATATTTTTTGCAAAATCTTCCATAAGAAAATATACAGATAGCAGAACCAGGAACGTTGAGACAGGAGACAAACCTGACCGAACACATTCGAACCCAGCAGCATCTAATGGCTTTCCATCCCCTTTTCCTCACAACTTCCCCATCCCTCCACACTTTTAATTGTCTAACACAGCATAAATTCCAGTATTATTTTTGTTTTAAAGGCAAAGTAGTGACCAAGAAGGCAACTCACAGTATACAGAGGATGGAAGCTGAGTGTTGCATCTTCATGCTGTTTTTACGATTACGGATGTTGTCCGACGACTGGTACACGTGGATGCTAACAGAAACAGAAGCATTATAGGAAATTAGGTGATGAAATCAGTACACCAACAAGCAAGGAAACTACTTCTATGTGAAAACAGAAAATAAATAGTTAATTTGTTGTTTTGTTCATATGGAAATGAGCCACTGGTCCATACAACTCTGTGAGTTTTAATTTGGACCGAGGGTTTATGATGTGCGTCTGTCTGTCTGCCTGCGTGTGTGTGTGCGCATCACACACCATCCGTCCTCAGTGCCCAGCCACACTGAGCTCTGGTAGGCCTCCGGGTCGATACTGAGCAGGTCCTCCAGGCTCGCCCTGGTGAACGAGCCCCGGGAGGAGCGGCGCATGGCGCGGCCGTCCATGGGGCTCTCTGTGTGGGCGCGACCTCCCCCGCTGACCCCTAACATCCCCGGAGCTCCGTAGGGGCTTGCCACTGGGAACTCCTGCTCCTCCTCACTGCTGGTGGTCTCTGTAGCCATGTCCTTGGAGCCTGGACCCTCGTCATCTTAGAGGGGGAAATGTGAGAGAGAATAAATATATATATATATATATATATAGAGTGTAGAAGTGTGTGTGAGACTGGAGTGTATGTGAGTGTATGTTTTTACTCACTGCCGTAGCTGGATGATATGGTGGAGTGACTGGCCTGACTCTGTAGAGTGGAGGAAGGGCTGGGTGAATCCTCATCATCGGTGTCATCACTGTCAAAAGGGACAAGCTCCGCCCCTGGTCCTGGAAACAATCAGTTGATCAGCTGATCAGTCTACATATGTATGTAACAGAAAACTGCACTACATACAGGTAGAATACAAGTCAATGTAATGCATAACGGCTAATATTAGTGTAGGACAGGATTATACTAAACCTTACTTGTGTAGCAGCTTACAGTTTACAACCCAGTTTATCATGTTGTAAAACCTTTATGGACCAACCTGTAGGTTGCTCCGTCAGCTCCAGAGATGAATGAGAGATAGATATATGGAGCTGCTGCTGGGCGTGACCGGGTGCTCCGGCGATAGGGGCGAGGGTGGGCTCTGATCCACGCTCCCTAAGAGGTGATTGGTTAATGATACAGAATACAGATGAAGTCAGGAACAGAGTCGATGAAGCAGTCAAGCGCAACTCAAGTGACTTTTTAACGTATCTGCATAGAAACTGATGTTTGATGTTTGAGCTCATTCTTATTATCGATGCTTTTAATGATCTCAGACGAGACTGGCTTACTGGATCACTTGATGGACCTGAGCCATCGGTAAGGAAATTTGTTTCACCTGAGCTATTCCTGCTATGACAAGTCAAAATGTCTGCTGTGAAAAAGGTCTATTGACAGAACTGAAAGAGGTCTTTTTTCACCTATTGTGGACAGACTTGGATGTCTTTTTCCTCAGATGAAGGTCATATTTGAGAAAGAGGAAACCACTTGTGCTGTATAGTCTAAAATGAATGCTGTGCAATGACTTCTAGTTTGAAAACCATTAACGCTATTAACATAATCATTAATCTTCTGACATATGTCCAGGTGCTGTTTCCACTCTATTTGCCTTTTATAAGACTAGATGTGACAACGATTGTTTTCTAAATTACTGTGAAACAGTGTATAGCATAGCATAGCAGCCAATCTGTGTGTGTGTGTGTGTGTGTGTGTGTGTGTGTACTGACCTTCCCTTGAGGCCTGGTACCGCAGCAATACATATGATCCTCGCCGAGCAGACAGCGATACAGGCCTCCACTGTGGGCTCATCTTTGATGTTCAACAGACACACCTGGAGAGGAAACATCATCATCACATCAGTCGAACTGTTTGCAAAATTCAAAGTTTTTTTTTTTTCTCCACCAGAAAGCACGTGGAATAAAATGATCGGCTCTGTCATTTAGTTTATTGTCACCAAATTTCTTGCCGATTTTTACTGGTTAGTAAATTACAGATACATTTACAGTATTTTCTCACCTGTCCCACGTATCCATCACTGTTACACACCCACACCTCACAGCCACTGTCAGGACAGCTGTGGCTGGGAGAGGCGCACGAAAACTGAAGACAAACAACAATGCATGAGTGGCGATGACTTCTGTACATCTTTAAAGACAGCTTGTGTACAGGTATGAACTCAACTGATTTAAGTGACTGATATAAATCATGACTTATACACACAGGTTATACTACTGTGATAGAGACTCCTGCAGATACTCCCTGCTGCTCTCACCTGCATGCCACTACGTGTCTTCATAATAGGAATGGCCTTCAGAAACTCTGGGTCCCACTGGTCCTTATTCATTGCTAAACATAATGACACATTGACAATTAGACCACTTAAATAAAGCAGCTCTAGGCCTAATGAATCCTCTGAAATCATTAAGGATAAAATAATAACATAGCATTCAAATTCTAATGAATTAAACACATTTTCGTCTAAGGAAACTGCATCCACATGCTACTACTGCTGTCTTTTTCTACTGTACCTACCAAGCTACAGTCCAGTAAATAATGTGTTGTCTCACTAGAGAGCTCTTTCACTGACCTAGCTTCTTCTTGGCTTCTTCAAAGGCCTGTTCAAAGTTGGAACGAATGTCGGGCGAGGTAAACTCGAAGACGAAGCTGCTCTCGGCGGAGGCTGTGGTGAACTCCAGCTTCGTGGGCAGGAAGGTCATGCTGAAGGCCAGAGACTGCTTCTCTGACAGCTCCCTGTGCACTGACGCCATCAGATCCTTTATTACCTCGTCGAGGGACTGAGAGAGATGGAAACGACAAGAAAAAGACCATTAGATGTTTTGCCACATCATAGAACTGAGGACAATAAGAAAGACCAAAAGGCCATAATAGATAAAGTAATTCAACATTTTCTCATTGTGTTTAAATCAAGGACACAGATAGAATGAGAGGGGAGGAAGAGTTAAGAGTGTGTGTGTGTGTGTGTGTGTGTGTGTGTATGTGTATGTTGGTCCACAGTACCTGGTGTGGGAAGCTGAGGGTCTCAGACAGTTTGCTGATCTGACCCAGAGTGCTGAGATCCTCGTCTAATCGACTAATCATCTTCTGGATGCTCTCCTTGTTTGTTGCCTGAGTGGAGCCTGATGCAGAGACTTTCAATCAAAAAACTGAACGCCATCGTAATAAAAACTAAACACCTTAATGAAAACAAAAACTTCAGGCAACAGTGAGGCTGCCTGATAGATCATATTTGATGAGCTAAATTCCTGTTCAGTGTCTCCAATGATTTTGATTATAATTTTGAAATACAATTATGTAGGAAAATAACGAGAAAACAAATGTTCCTCATATCACTAACTGGCAGAGCGCATTTACTGTGTGTCCAACGCAGTAGAGTCATATGACAAGACAAGATAGAAATGACAGGATTGCCTTTGTGTTTCATGCCATCAGCAGTACGTGATCTGAAGATGGAGCCTTACTTTTCACCACCTCTACGTCCTCCAGGGGAAGCTTCCACAGGAACTTGTATTTACTGGAAGTATCGATCACACTCGCAGCAGAGTATCTGAGAGTGAGCAGAGGAAGAGACAGAAAGAAAGGTGTGATGGAGATTGTCTGTTGTTCAACACCAGGGGGCAGTGTGGTTTAGAAACTGTAGATATATTGTGTGTGTGTGTGTCTTTCATCTTCTGTCAGTGATTTTATGTTTGTGTGTGTGTGTGTGTGTGTGTGTGTGTGTGTGTGTGTGTGTGTGTGTGTGCATGTGTGTTTATTGCGTACAGGCTCATGGAGCTGCGTCTTAATGAGCCAGACTTCCTCTTGAGGGTGGTGCAGATGATCAGATCACTGAAGAGGAACAGAGACCGGTCTTTCTTCCCACCCACTGTCTTCTACAGAGAGAGAGAGAGGAGAGAGGAAGAGCTCAGAAAACAAAAATAACAATAATAAGTTTTAATACAATATTACATTATATTATATTATATATTATAATAATACAGTTTGCTTTGATCATTTCTATTACTTTGATTTATTTTCCAAAACATGACACAAATTTAGAAACCTTACTATGTTACAAACATTTGTCAATTCAGAATAGACTTCTTACCGCCTCCATGACCATTTCCTGTCTCAGGAACTTCCTCTGGGGGTTCAGAATCTAACACAAACACACACACAGACGGGTGATCATCACTTCATACCATAGAAATAACTGTACACTGTTGCCATCCACTCTTTGTGGGGATGGAAAGGATGGAAACATAGCAAAAACCTGTAGTTGCTAACTAGTTGTAAAATGTAAGACAGGCAAAACAAGCAATCCTATAATCTTGTGATGGGCCTTTTATTTTTTTTTTTTACTATTTTATGATCAAAAAATGAATTGATTAAACAAGAAAATAATGGGCAGATTAATCGACAGTGAAGGCAGCCCTGAAGTTAACAGTTAAAAAGGCAAACTTCAGCTGTAAACAGAGGTTTATCTTTATAAGTTTACTGTATATGCAGTAATAAATATCTCACATGTTCAACTCCCTCTATGTGCGCCTCGATCTCCTGGATGACCCTGGCCTCCCTCTCTGCCTCCTCAGCAGAGCGGCGGCCCTTATTGATCTTCTCGGCCAATCGCTTGATGTCCCTCTGGGCGTCCAGTAAGTATGGGTGGTCCGGGTGATCCTCTGGGGTGTGCTTGAGCAGGTCCTTGAATAAACAACACAAATACAATATATATATATATATATATATATTCATCTCCCTTTACACAAGCTCCTTGTCTCTACCCTATCCTAACACAGGATAGGGCTACATACAGTATACAGAAAGTTATATTTTGAGATAATTCACCTTAACCAGCAGCTCATATCGAGGAATCCTCTGGACTGGTTTAATCATCAGATCGCCCAGAGCCTGTTTCTCCTTGTTCTCACGCATGTTTTGCTGTCGGAGTGAAGGAAGGAGGAGAGAGGGTGAGAAAATAGCGGAGACTCAAGAAAGCAACATGATTCACTCTAAAATCAGTCAGTGTTGCACTTCACGTCTCCACCACAAGATGGCGAAGTGGTTCCACTGTTAAAACCCCGTCTGGCATGCAGCGCTCTGTGGTTGAAAACTGAGAACAGGACATGAGGACATGACAGGTTTTTGTGGTGGCTGATTACATTTTTGCATCTGAGCTCTTGTCTGTGCAGCCAACTTGTGCCGTTTTTCCCATACATTTATTTCTGGTGGCACACCACAATATCCAAGTGTACAACAGTGGTCTACCAAATTTAACTGGACATATCGCTAAAATATCCTGGGGTTTTTAAGTCAAATTATCTGCTTGAATTGATTTAAAGAGATGGTTTGTAGAACATTTCACGGACAATAATTTGTCCTTACTTACAATTCCAGAAAAAGGAAGCGACCCAGAGAGATGAAAAACTGTATTTACTGACATAGAAAATCTATTTCAGTAGTATCTGGCATTGAAAAAACATTTGAGATCCTCCAGATCTCCTGAGCAGAGGAGGAAAAGATGCTCTTCGCATTAAATTTGATACCATCTGATTTAGAAATGAGAACATTTGAGGAAAAATGTTATTTTAGGTTCAGATTTCAGGTTTCAGCCCCTATGTCAAAACATATTGCCTGAATTCACAGAAAGGTGGTTGTATTTCCATTGTAAAATCACTTGTTATATCTTTTTCAGAAACATTAAGAACTAAACATTCTTGATTTATTTATTCAAAAGACTGATCCTGAAGTCCTGTAAGTGCAGAGCAAATACAATCACGTCTCTCTCTTTCAAAGACAAAAACTCATGGGAATATCAGCATGGACAAACAGGAGGAACAAGACAGGAAGCACACACACACACACACACACACACACACACACACACACACACACACACACATTAACATATACACAAACCTAACAATGACAAGTAGAGACAACAAAGCACTTTTCAGCCATTTCCAGTCAAACTCCTCTTAGTATATTGTATTACTTCATTCATTAAAATTCATTACTACAATTTTCTAAACTGGTTTACAGGTTTATAACAAACCCATAAGAGCAGCCGCTTGGGCAAAACAGGACATCCTGTGACTCGGTCCAACACTCACCTCCAGAAACTTGTGAAACGCCGGCTTGGCCTCCTTGGCGATCCTCACAGCATCTTTGGCGTTGAGAAAGTTGTCAATGTACGCTGAATACATATTAGCTAGAGTCTCTTTGGAGAACTGGAGAAAAGAAGAAGAAGAGGACACTTAAGCTGCTATGTGTACACGTTCATGTGACAGTAATTAATCCATTGATAGAAAACATTTTAGTTTGAAGAAAAATTAAACAAGCCAGGTAGAAATTGGTGTGGTTATACACCTGTTAGTAAAATAAAGAGAGAGACTTAGAGCTTAGAACAAATAAAAATAAAAGGAATAGAGATACGAACAGAGAGAGTGTTAACAGACATACGGCACAGTGTGGCGCCTTATTTAAGTAACCTGCTTTATGCTTTATGCTTATGAAAGAACCTGACCCTCTTTCTTTTTTCTCATCCATCTCTTAGTGTCCTCTCCTCTCTCTCCCTAAAGTCTTTGAGGAACAGTGGGAGGACAGAAAACTAACATCTGAGGAGAATGTGAGGATTCGTCCAAGCAGAGGACAGAAACAGCAGAGCGAATAGGAATGTACTCCGTCCCTACTTTACGTAAAGGTGAAACTTTAATGTGTTAACTCTAATTAACCTTCTTACCTTCAAGGCGAAGATTATACAGTGGCTGCTAGAAAGCAATCGCAAAAATAATGTAGATAACTTAATGCGTTTAATGTTTTTTGTTTGTTTTTTAGGATGCAATGTTGTTGAGTGTCTAGGATACCTTCTACCTTGTCTGCTTAAAAGGAAAAGTCTGTTGAAAGTCTGTAGTTCATCTTTTACAGTTTTTAGCTCTTGAAACATGAAACTTAAATTTTGAATGGTTGTTTGAATGGCTCTTTTACCCCCTACCCCACCCATTGTTAAATACGTTTTTGTTATGGAATATAATATATTTTTTTAATCTATGGTTTTAAGGTTTTATTTTCTATGTTTTTATTTCCTATGTTCTGTAATCAGTGTTAGTTAATTAGGATGGGAGCACTGTAAACTCCAGGATTTTATGGATGAACCTTGAACCTTCATTGCCTTTCTCCACCATAATAAATGTTGCTGGACTCTGAAAACACCACAGACAACAATGGAAACGAGTCCAGTACTTAATCGTTTTATTCCCTGATAAAGTCTGATACGTTGCATTTTAAAAATATATTAGGCAGTAGCCAATAAACCAAATCAAATCCAAATTATTTAAACTATCTAAATGCTAAATTATTTGTATTAACTGGAACAATGCACAGTCTACACAAATAGATTACATATATCTTTTCAGGAGGGAGGGAATCTGTCGGTCTTGAAACCATTTGTCATAACAGCAGAAAGAGATTAATCATAATTCTGTCGTCTATCTTTAAGTAGTATATATACTACTCAGTATATATAGTATATATGTCTCTATTGTACTGATAACAAATTCACAGATTCACTGCTGCTTGTGAGACCAATCTGCGATCAATGCAGGCACGCAGACATTTCCCACAAACCGTACAGCAAGGACACAGCAAACCCTCTAAATCATCGGCCTCTTTAAACAGCAAACCTGAACAAAAGAAATGCCCCGTGTGAGGCTCGAACTCACGACCTTCAGATTATGAGACTGACGCGCTGCCTACTGCGCCAACGAGGCGTGCAGACCAATGCAGCTGCTGCAGCTTTAATAGCTGCAGGGAGGAGGAAGTGAGGGGGGGATGGGAGAGTGAGGCAGTAGGGGGAGGGAGGCTCAGTCTGAGCAGTGTGGAGGATCTGCAACGGCTTCAACTAAACAGAAAAAAAAAACCCTGTTTTCTACTGGCAACTATTTCCACTTATGTTCTTCTATTCTAACTTTCTCTTTACAGGAAAACCCACCCACAGCAACATATAACATGTAACATTTTATATATGTAATGAGGCTGTGAATTTATCTCAGGAGGTATGGAGTGAGGTAATAAAATGTTTTTCTTCATCTGCTTGTAATTCAGTTAGTTTCCTTCATTTCCCACATTGTCCTTGTGTGACGGTTTGTGTCTCCAGTGAGAGTTTGTGAAACTGTTTCTTTCATTCAAGCTGTGAGGTGCTGAGAGTGATAACAATAGCATTAACATAGCAAGAGAGTGAGGGGTTTTTCCCCACTCAATGAAAAACAAAGCATGTAGCCACACTGCATTCTGGTCTGTCTGAGGAAACTGAAAGCCGTGTTTCTTCTACAAAGAATTCCTGACTTTGTGTTTGCTGTGTAAAACTGTTAGCAAGGACAAGAAGAAGACTGAAACCAGACATTTAGCCCAACACGGATGTTTTAGAGGGCTGTTTTTCAAAGTCTAGGGTGAGAGCCTCCCTTGGGTCATGGGAAATTTTAAATGGGTCATCAAGAGGTCACAGGGAAAACAAAATATTAAACTAGCGTTGCCGACTATAGACCATCTCTTTATAAAACAGCTTCCCTTCAGTCCCGCCCTGCTGTCAGTAATGCTTTTTAGAGACTGTTGATTCATTCAAGCTCTGGTCTACAGTTAAATACATTTTATATGTCATGTCTGCACAACCTGCTTTACTGCTAGATCATAAAAAGTCCAAGATAAATTTATAAATCAAATTTGTATGCACTTGTTTTATAAAAAGATTGCAAATGTATCTGAATAATGTGTCTCTCACACACCACAGCCTTATTGTTTGTAAGACAGATGCTATTATTCAGAGAAGTAAAGGGATTACTGCTACTGTCAGAGGTTAACTATCTCACACTCTCACCTTATATGTGACATACAGAGGCTGACAATGCTAACATATGCTGAACACATTCCTACAGCACAAAGAAGAGATCGCTATGAAAACCTTCCAGTCAGGCACTTAAAGTAACTTGGTTACAGTTGGTTTTCCTATTTTCTTAAACATCATGTAAATGAGAAACCTGGTTCCCATAAGGGGGTAGGGGGGTAAGGGATGAGAGAAACCCGCTTTCCTCAGCTAGATTTCAAACATAAGAATGACACATATGTCTCCTATTTTTTATCAATAAAGACAGCAGGAGAGGACACATGTCACTTATTGTCATCTCTACTCACTGATTGGATGAGGATGTGTCCCACGGTCTGCCTGTCGTGCCATTGGCTGACGCAGCCAGAGACTTGCTCCAGGAAGTGGTCGTGGTGCTCCAGGATCTCTGGGATCTGGTAAAACATCTCGTCCACCAGCAGAGGGTCCACAATGGAGCCGCTGTCCGGCTGTTTGAGAGGACGCATGTAGCCCTGAGGGGACAAGACAACTAGTTAATTATAGACCATTTCAGATCATTTAAATGTGCACGATGTTAACTACAAATGTCATCCAGCAGAGGGTCCACAATGGAGCCGCTGTCCGGCTGTTTGAGAGGACGCATGTAGCCCTGAGGGGACAAGACAACTAGTTAATTATAGACCATTTCAGATCATTTAAATGTGCACGATGTTAGCTACAAATGTCATCCAGCAGAGGTGGAACTGTGTGTGGGCAATTTATTTAACACATTTCTATCATTGAGATCTTTGAGAACTAAATTCAGAGTAAATACTTCTAATAATAATTTATGGAATCAACTGAAATAGCACTAATATAAATTGAACAAATGACTGTGGTGCATTTTGTGCTGTTAATTAATTATTCCAGGAACCAACATACAGAATAAGCATCTTCTGGATCTGGATCTTTCAAACCAAATTCACTGTCTTCATCAGCAGATGGAGAATGCTCAGTTGTCATGGAGATAGTTAGCCATCACATGACCTAAGTATGGATCTTCAGTCACACGATATGGGTGGTCGTATATGGAGGGGGGAGATCGTAACACTGACTATTGAGCAAACTCCATCCGCTGATGAGGACCATGACATGCAGCTGAAAGCTCCAGAAAAAAATTGTGAGTGGAGCGTGGGTTAAAGGAATAGTTCAAGATTTTGGTAAATAACCTTATTTGCATTATTTCCGAGAGTTAGATCAAATAGATTGATACCAGTACGGAGCTAGAGTCAGGAGGCGATTAGCTTAGCTTAGCATAAAGACTGGAAGCAGCTACTTAGCCTGTTCAAAAATGTTCAAAAAAGTCCAAAAATCTGCCTACCAACACCTTTAAGCTCACTAATTAACATTTTGTTTGTTTAATTCATACACAAACAGAAATGTAAACTCAACAATTTATGGTTTTAGGGAGAATTACGTGCTGTAACTATTTCTTGGCGAAGAACCGCCGGGTGCAGTGACTTCCAAGAGTCTTGTGGTCACTGTGGGGTTGCCAGGTGCGGTCGGTTATTACATTTCTGTTTATGTACAGATTAAACACACAAGATACAAACTATTAATTAGTCAATTACTTAACACTTGAGAGTGGTGTCTTCTCACCAGTGATATTTGCCAAAATGTTGAGCTATTCCTTTAATACGTTTTTTGTGAAACTACTGTTTTGAAGATCGATCGATCCTTCCTGTGATAACTTCTCCTCTTGAAGCTCAAAGTGCTGT
The DNA here is from genome assembly GCA_008360985.2 of Macquaria ambigua. Lineage (NCBI taxonomy): Eukaryota > Metazoa > Chordata > Actinopteri > Centrarchiformes > Percichthyidae > Macquaria > Macquaria ambigua. Next base: position 91,612 of record VMKM01000003.1, on the reverse strand, counting down.
ATATCAATTCCAAATACTGATTAATCATTAAGCATCAACAGCATCTTCAGTATTTTTCTACACGAGCATGTGATGACCATGTTCTCAATTACTAATGTATGTGTGTGTTAACGTTTTATAGGAAGGAAGGAACGGCAGGAGAGATGTGTTTTCTGGAAAAAGATGGAAGGAGGAGGAAGGTTGTCCCTTTTCCCTCCACTGCTTCTCCTGTACAACAGAGCTACAAAAATGCTACTATTATTAGAAAATGCCTTAAATATTTTGTTGCTAAGCGATCCTCCCTGCACACATTCAACAAAACACTTCTATTTTTGGCAGTTTCACCCTAATTCAGTGAACCCTCAACATGTCAGGTCTGCCACACATGTTTTTGTTTCCAACCATTTGTGTGTGTTGGTGTGTTTTGTGTACACACAGAAAAGTGATGACTGCGGTGACTGCAGCCGGGCCATGTATCTGGATCTGCCTCTGCTTTTTATCAGTGAGATAAAGACACTGTCAAGTCATGTTAAGGTCATTTTAAATTAAATTAATTTCAATTTAAATTAAGGTCACATTTTAAGGTCAACAAGCACTTTAATTGACTGAGTTTCATTTTTACAATATTCCACATATAATATTATTCTGACTTTGGCTGATGATCTTAGGGTTGGACGATATGACGATATATATTGTGAGATCATTTAAAATTTGTCTACTGTCAAATATTTAGCTGGTAGCTTTCACTTTAACATTTCTGGGTGTATCAGACCGTGAACCATGTTGTAAATCAATCAGCAGAACTGATTTATGGTAATATTGGCTTTTTATATGATTTTTGAATCAATGTGATGATGTGATGACTTTCCATTGTCCAGAAACTCTACTATATCAACAATACAATATATATCGCAACATAAAATTACACACGTGATAAAGGATTTTAGCCACATAGCCCAGAAATAATATGATGGATTCAGATATTTTACTTTTACATACAGATGAACTGTAGATTTAGCAGCAGGTTGTCAGCAGTGTCACTCTCCCTCATAGACACACACACACACACACACACACACACACACACACACTGCAATACAATAAAGCTGAGAGAAATTTGGAGATTCAATTTACTGTCCAAAATGGACTCAGACTGATGTGACCCCGAGACTCCAGAAGCTGTAAAGTCCAGTCAGCTGTGCGAGGCTCACTGCCTGACTTCATGACACATTTAATGACTAATGCTGGTTTAAAAGAAATTGTATTGAAGAAAATTGGGATAAAGAGTGATTTGAGATACCTTTAAAGCAGCACTGACTCAGCTTGTACTTCCTTCAACTCATTTTTCTTGGAAATATGTTACATAAGAGCTCAGGACCTGCCTGGAATTGCTAACATTATCTCACAGGGAAACATCGGGTTGTAGTGGAGCCTTTCTATTTTTTATTCAGATGGATCCACATATAGCTGGATAAAGAGAGGGCAGTTTTTGAGGATTTTAATTGGGTAATAAATCAATTTAAAAAGATATTTTATCAGCACATGCTTATGAAAGTATCTTCTAAAATATCTCTGTGAGAATAAAGATGTGACTATAATCATCCAGAAATGATAAAAGACTTGCAGGTTAAACACTAAAAATGATAAAATGACAAATTAGTCCGCTAATTAATTAACTGTGAGATGTAAGCTGTGGATAAAGTGTTTTCTCCTTTAAAAGAAAAATACTGTAAGAGCATTTCAGTCCTTTTGTGTTTAGAAGTGTGAATCCAGTGTGAATTTGTTGCTGACGATTTTGGAAATTTTTTGGTTCACAAAGCTTTTCTTTGGGGTGTCGATGTCGTAGCTCATCTTGAAATCAGCGGTACAGGAAAGGTTGGAAGTCAGGTGTGCCGTTGTGTCGTTTCCAGAGCACAAAGAGGCGAGTGTCAGGTCAGGAAGGTGACAAAGATATTGGATGACGTGTGATCGCTATGTAGGTCATCTTAGACCTAGTCGCTAACAGTGTGTGTGTGCAGTTTGGTGCTGAGCAGGTAGTGTGCAGTGGGTTTTCAGAGCTTTTTCGCTGAAAACAGCTGCCTGCTGCGGCTGAAAATGATGTTATGAGAGCGGTGAGAGTGAACTAAAACTGTAAAGTTGGGCTGTAACTCCAAAACAATGAGCTAAAAGATGCTAAAATGCTCCGTATGGCTGAGGGGGGATTGCAGAGTCGGTGATAATTACAGTATGTGTGGGTTATTTCACTGCGTGCGACATCTTTCACATACATGTAGACTTTTGATCCATTGTTATTATAAAAACATAACTAAATTGCATAACAGAAACCGAATATGTCTATTTACAGAAACCTTCTTAGTCCCAAAAAAAGAAACTGCAAAGAGTCAGATTTCAACTTTGGACAGCGCTGCTGTAGAGCTGTCTCAGCTGAACCACATCTGACACCCTCCTTCAGGGATCTGCACTTTCACTGCAGTCACCGTGGTAACACTTACTTTCCCTGTGTCGCCATGGGAACATAGCCCAGGATTATTCACTTTGTGGCCACACACACACACACACAGAAACACATGCATAGTGAGAAGGACAGAAAAGTCAGCGTGCATGTGGGATGTGCATGCACAATCACACACACATTTCATAAAAATGCACACACACACAGACGTATGCGAGCACACACACTGTTCGCCCACACACAGCGAATGGTGACAGGTTATACAACCGGGTGATCACAGGTAGGGACGGTGAGGAGTGTGAGTGTGTGTGTGTGTGTGTGTGTGTGTGTGTGTGAGTGAGTGAGTGAGTGAGTGAATGAGAGTGAGAGAGAGAGAGAGAGTGTGTGGGCGCAGATAATGCTGATGACAGTGAGACGTGATGGGGTTAGCTGATTAGCTGACAGGATGAATGGCAATAAGTGGATTATATAACACCTTTGTTACTTACATCTGTTATTCATGTGCTCAGCAATGCTACTCACTTATTAGACCAGAGATGTAAGAATATCTGTGAACTGTGTGTGTGTGTATGTGCTTACCTGTATGAGCATGTATAGCTGTGTTTCTACGTGTGTGTGTGTGTGTGTGTGTTACCTGAATGAGACTGCGTAGTGACTCCACATACGACTGCTCTGTATCCAAGAGGGTCATCATCACATGTTTCCTCATGTCCTGTGAAGACAGAAGACGAAGAAGGTCAATCATCACTGCGTTTAGATTTATCTTTCTCACACACTCACATATTTTATACTGTGATTAGTTATATATATATATATATATATATATATGTAACAACATTCTACTAAGGATACAAAAATGTGGAGACTGCTGACACAGCAGCCAAACACACACACAAACACTGACATGCACATTTAGATTTGGGCTATTGTCTTTTCTACAAAAGACATATTTCCTGTTGACATGTAATGCTCTAGGCTGGGCGGAAAGAGTATCTCAAAGGTAATTAAAAAATGTAAATGGGTTTTAATATGCACCCACAGTTTGGAATAAAGGAAACTGGAATGAACCTTTTTGTGATACACTGTGACCTTGAAAATCCTTGTAAAGCCTTAAAGCTTTAATTAAGTTCAGTCCAGTTTACAATGTTTAAGAACCAAGGTCAAATAGCAGGTTTTACTCTCAGAGGTCTCACAAGATTTAATTTTTCAGTCGTGAATTAATGCTTTTTTTTTTTTTTTAATGCACACTATCGTGGCGTCCTGATGACCTAGTGGATAAGATGCATATCACATAACTGCAACATCCCTGGTTCAATTTCACATCAGCAACCTTTGTTGCATGTTGCATCGTCTCTCTTTCCCTATGTGTCCCGTCTGTACCTTCGCTGTAAAAAACCTACCCATTTTGGGCAATCAAAAAAAAACATCTTTTAAAAAAAGTGATATTTGCTGCCATTTGGATCTCGCTTTAACCAACTTTCTCCATGCAAAAATGAAAAATGTGGAAAGCTTTCATGTTGACAAGGCACAAGGACAGAAATGAGACGTTTCATTTCAAGACTCTGCTAGCACTTTGCAACTACACACTTCACAAAACTCCTACATGTTGTATATAATATGTCCAGTATAAATTAATGAAGAGATAAGAAAATAAATACATAAGAAAATAAGAAACCAGAATCACAACATTACCGGTGAAACTCCACCTTTGTGTCATGCTTACGGAAGATGGCATTGTTATGACAATTAAATAGCAGCATTGATTCTCTTAATAATGTGTGACTCTGTTGTGTCTTACAACTGCTGCATAAGGCTGCATGACAGCAACGTGGAACATAACTTATAGATAGTGGATAGATGCCTTGAAACCCTTGAGGCAGATTTTAAAAAGTCAGAGACAGAAACATAAGGTACACGCACACGCACACACACAGGGACCGGATTAGAGGTCACTGAGGCCAAGAAGACCACAGAAGCAAAGCGTGACTCAGCAGTTCGCTCTAACAATGACTCGTGATTTATGGATGCTAGTGAGTGAGCTGCTCCGACACACAGCAGGACACAGACCCAACACATTAAGGCCCAGAAGGAAAGTGACAGAATGAAAGTGAAAAGAGACGAAGAAAGACAGATGAAGGGAAGAAGAAAATAAAACATAAAAAGGGTACGTTGATTTTTCTAACTTCTGCAACAAAATTTAGTGGCAACGATCGAAAGGTTTGTGCTACAAAAGAAGCAAACCATCAGTCTTTTCTCTGGTTATAATGTGAGGAAGTCCATCCTATCACTTGAGACAGGCTGTGTGTGTGAGAGAGAGAGAGAGAGAGAGGTGGAAGAATAACAAGGGGAGTATAAGGATCATGGAACAAGTCAGACATATTATCTCAGGGGTCTCAGGGGAGACTCCCAAAATACTCTGGTACCAAACATGACTTATAAATATCAGCCGGAGCCACAGGCAAAACCCTATGGTGCATATATAACCACAATGTCTCTCACCCTCTCTCTCTCTCTCACTCACACACACGCACACACACACACACACACACAGAGGCCACATAAATACACAGAGGAGGATTTTTTCCCTCTTCCCCTGCTCCCCTCTGCCAGCACCACTGTGCCCTATAAATAACTAACAATGACTTCCCAGAAAGGCCATGTTTAGTGTGTGGCATCTGAAGTGATCCCAGGGGCGCTGTGGGGTACCACCGGAGGGTAAAGGGTGGCGTGGATGGAGGAGTGTGTGTCACTCTGTGTGTGCGTGAGACAGAGAGTGCGTGGAAGTGATTGCGAGTGGAAAACTTGCCTTACAGTGTGCATGAAAAGTATTATTGTTCTTTGCTTTTGTTTATATTGAATGTTAAGTTGACTTTTATGTGCCACCAGTCAAATAATTTGTCTTCAGATCAACACTGTTGCTCCTTCACAGAGTGAGGGATTCAGGCCGAGTCTACTCTGCCCTGAGATATAAACACAAACACGATGGAGTGGAGGGAATAAATACACGGCTAAAGAGGGAAACACACACAGTAATCATCCATTTATCCCCAATTACCCTCCAAATTGGGACGCTCATCTATTCAAAATACGTCTTGGTTCAGTCCCCTGATACAGCAAGCAGGAGCAAGACGCTGAATCCCAGTTTCTCAAGTGATATTTCTGTTGCTAGACTTTTATCAAGGTTGCTTTCTAGGTACATTTCACATCTGAGATTCTGACTGGCTTCAAACCCAGCTTTCATCCTTTTGTTGTCAAACTCCGACTGTGTTGCACCAAAATTGAAGATGTGAACAGCAAGAAAGCTAAGAAGACTTTCAATGTTTTAGATGAATTGGATTTAATTTGAACTTTAAAATTAACTTTAATGGATGGTCTTCATTGACTCTCCTTGCTTGTGAAAGTTATGTTTTTCTGTTTTCATTTGTCTGTATATGTACCTCTTTGATGCGAATAAAGACAGTCACTTATCTTTTTATTGATCAAATAAATGTTTATACTATGTCAGAAAATAATGGAAAATACCCATCACATGGACCTCAGGGTGACATCTTCAAATTGCTTGTTTTTTTGACTGTCAAGTATATAAAATAGAGAAATCAAGATTTTATTATTAATTAATTATTATGATAAATAAGCAGCAGCTCTTCCTGCTGGAACCAGCAAAAGTTTGGCATTTTTATTTGACAAGTGCCTTAAAATGATTAATCATAATTTGCGTCACTTAATAGTCGATTAATTGACAAATCAATTAAGTGACTCATCGTTTCAGCATTTTATCTTACAACCAATTAAACACCCACTTCTGTCAACAGATGATCATTTATTGAGAATAGTTTAAGATGCTATCAAGTTACAGTAGTGTGTGTATTTGGAACTGCAGTAGTACCATCTGAGAAATACTACGGGTTTAAGTCTGCATCTCAAATTTAGAGTCGGCCAGATTATTCCTCATGACGTCTGACAGCTGAGAGAAAAAGTGTGCTGCACACACACACACACACACACACACACACACACACACACACACACATTGCACTCCACACAAGAACACGGCTGCCTCTGCATGAATGTCTCATACAAATTAAACCTAATTTACGTTGATCAAATTAACGAATGCAGATCCACTCTCTCTCTTTCTCATGACTTCCTAATTGGAATCATTATTGACAACCTGACAAAAACAAACGTCCGAAATCGACTGCTTTCACTACAATACAGGAAAATAAGCACGCACACACACACACACACACACACACACACACACGCACAGCGTAGGAGTGATTGTGATCCTCAGAGAGCTGTTCAGTTGATAATGATGCTGCCCCTATGACCCGACAACAAGAAGACGGGGAATAACACGTGTGTGAGAGAGAGAGAGAGAGAACGCACAGGTAACCAGATCTACTTGCTCTCCAAATACGCCCTTATGGGATGGTGTGTGTGTGTGTGTGTGAGTGTGAGTGTGATTGTGAGAGAGAGAGAGAGAGAGAGAGAGAGAGAGAGAGAGAGAGAGAGTGTGTGTGTGACAATGAGGTAAAACAAGAGGGGAACTTCCCTCAAGACTGGAATGTTCCTCTGTTCTGTGCTGGTCGTCTTTATTAGATTACACACACACGCACACACACACACACATTAGAACATGGTGAAATAATGCTAGGAATGCTAGTTTCATTTTGCTAGCAGGGTTACCATAGTAACCCCAGCTGAGAGGCTGAATGGTCACAGGAAAGGCTGGTCTCTCACAGCAAAGCCAGCAGTAGAGCCAAGACACTCTCAGTCCGGTCTGAGTCGAGCCTCAGGCCAGAAAGTTCAACTGGATCCAGTGTAACAAAACAATAGTCGCACACTGTAACTGTGGTACTGTGATGACACAGCATGAGTCACTGTTTGCTGTTTCATTGTTCTCACGAGGCTGAGCATGGGGAGTAAAAAGAGACTAGTGCTCTCCACTCTAGTCATATTATTTTCATTGTCTTAAAAAAAGATAATCAATTACAATTTCTTACAACTTGAGTTAATTTGATATTTGCAAGACAGGGCAAGAAATTAGATGTAAGATGATCAGACAGATTGTAATCTGGCAAAACTGGTGGTTGTTAACAGGCCAAAAATTTAGCCAGATTATCTAAACCACTTATTTGGAGGTAAAAATTTAAGGTGCAAAGTGAGCGCAGCCGAAATGTCAGTAATAATCCCTCATTGCACAGGAAAACTGTGAGTGCTAACAACTACTGTAAGTGCTGTAGTTGGTCTGTAAGTGTAAACTGTGATGGATGTTTACAACGGACAGTTTGGGTAATAATTTCACTCTTTACCTCTGTCTGTTTCTTCAGATTAAGTTTGACTAAACTGGGGGTTTTGTTAACAACTTGTACGATCATCTGACTGCTTGTGTTTTTTGCCCAGTCAGACTTTGTTTTAGTGATGTCACCGTGTTCCCAGAAGTACAATGTTATCATACCTGATAAAACTGATGGACAAAACTACAACAAAAAGAAGAGGCAGGTAGTAATAAACTGGAATAATAAATCTTGAGATAGGCGGTAACAGAAGTTTAACGAGCACAAGCACAGGTGGAACTAATAACATCTATACAGTCCACTTCAGTGCTACATGAAATACATCCATCATAAATGTCAGAAATTACACCCGTGCTTGTCTCTAACTTTGTCATCCTGAATTTCCGTACTGTAGCTTTGCTGTTTTGGTCTATTCTGTACACACGACATCTACTGCATGTTTGTCTCAGACTCTACTAGCCCCATGGATGCAGAGAGTATAATTTGGGCTTTAGCCACAATTCATAGCCTCTGGTTGTTTGTCGCAACTGACAATTTAAGACACTCAGAGCCGCGACCTTGTCACCTGAACCTCTTCTGAAAATTCATCAAATACAGGGGCAACAAATACCGGCTATGTAAGTGTTGCCTTGCCAGGAAGATGGTTTCTTTACTGACAGAGGCACACAATGCTGCTTCAGGATTGAAAGGGCATCTGCATCCAATCATCCTCCACATCAGCGGGGGTAACATGTAGGACCAGGGCTAAAGGACCGGACATGGGACAGTCCGTCTCACTGCAATCATACCTTAGCTCTGTCTCAGGGAAGCAAAAGACAAGTACTTACATCGCTGATGTCTTCTCGACCACTGACAAAGCCTGACAGGTACATGTTGTTGTTGTTGTTGTCTTAATGTATTGTAATATAATGTATTTAACATGTTCAGATGGTGGTCTGGACGTATCAGAGAGAAGCAGTTAATGCTGCATCTGCTGCAGTCCTTAAACAGCTCTACTCTGCTTATAAACAATCTTTGGTAAATGTCGTCATTTGCAGGGAAAGATGAAAAGCGGGAAAGATGGGAGGACGTGGGAAGGAATTTCTGTCTGTTTGGTTTGCTTACGTATAACAAAATAAATGTACTGCGCTGAAGTGTTCGAGAAACATCTAAAACCACACTTAAAGCTTAATGATCACCTGCTGACATAATTCAGGAATTTTAATCTACCGTGTCATACACTCCTACTGATTATGTGACGTTATGGTATGTCTGTTGCCTGTTTAAATTGAGTTAATTTTGGATAACTACATAACGCTGTCGCTTAAATATCTTTGTAATCAAGCACCAATAACTTTAAAAAAAAAAACAAAAAAAAACGCTTGTGTCTTATGTAGTACCTCCTAAATTAAAAGGAGTCACCTATTTTTCAGAGCTGAAATCTTGAGATAACAGCTTCAAATTATTTGTAATCAGATAACTTTGATCCTTTAAACAACCCAGATCTCAGGAGTGATGTGGCCTAAAGAGCAAGAATGCGTTCGTGTAATTTAATCAGCCCAAAACAGCCAAGTTGAGATCTGCTTAGAGGGACAGGTCTGTACATCACAGTCTGCTCATTTGCTTCTCTCAGACACACTCACAACCTCAAACATTAAGTTCACTTGGTAGTCTAGGTTGTGGCCTGTGGCAGAGTGACACGCAGGATAGATGGCTCACAGGGTTCAGCCCATCACTTATTAACACTGGAGGGGATCTGAGAGGAAACCCTCGTGTGTGTGCGAGAGAGTAATGTCTGAACAAGTGTGTGTGTGTGTGTGTGTGTGTGTGTGTGAGTGTGAGAGAGAGAGAGAGAGAGAGTAGTACAGCATGTTCTGCTGCGTCCCTCTGCGAGCTCTGGTGTCTTAATAATGATGTGGTCACAGGGGGTCCATAAAGTAAAATATTCCTCACAACTGCAGCCAAACATTACAGCATGACAGTAATGAAAACACACACCAGAGTCAGAGCACAGGCAGCTTTGTCTAATGTCTTTCTGTTTGGCATGACATTATTTTAGTTTCATGTAGCAAAGGTCACAGTATGTTCTGTGTTTCTGTCTTTGTTGTTCTGTTCTTCTGTACGCTGTCACGTGGCACTGCTACTACTGCCGTTAGCACAGCTATACAGTCTAGACCAGACAAAAACAAAACAAAAATCAAAAATTTTTTTACTGAATGCCATGCAAGGTGTTCAATTGAAGGATTTTATGTATTCATTACTGGATAGAAAGCAACATCTGTTTTTCATCCAGTACCTCTTCTGTACCGACGATTCAGTAAAAAGTGGTATTTTGCAGACAAAGGACTGAAGTCTCCAGTTATTCTTTCTAAGTACCACAGCTGCGTTCAATTTTGTGCCATCAAATATTTTTGCAAGGTCACTTTCTTTCTCTCTGTGACCTTAGACACCAACAAAAACACTGGGACACAGCTGTAAAGACTGCAGCTGTAGCTCACTTTGAGCTCAGGAGCATACAGCTTCTCACAAATGATGATATGTTGTCAACAAGGTTATGTTTCGGCCCTGTTTATTTTTGTTTGCCTTGTCTCTTAGTTAGCAGGATGACTCAAAATGGCCCTGAACACCCACACAGGTGTTTTCAGTGTCTGGCTGATTAGACTTCTGCTCAGGTTGAAGGTGGGCGGAGCTGTGCTGGGAGTTATAGGAGGTCACTGGACTAATACGAATGTATTTTGTCCCGCATTAATAGGTGAAACACAGCTAATGGAGGAGTGAGGGAGACGTCAATCATATATAGTCTGTACACAACCACACAGTCCTGAGAAGAGCGGCCAAAATAATCAAAATCACTCGTGTGAGTTTACTATGGGTGTGAGGGACCTTTAAAGCTAATTTGTTGGAGACCAGAGTCTAGTTTTTGGTGCCCATCTAGGACAAAATTATATTTTTTTGTAACATGTTCACTGTTTTCCCATGATCACCTGCACTTACTTGAATGGAACATAAATATCTGGCAAATGTATCCCTTGATTATCTATCACTGTGTGTGTTTTGATTTTAAAAATTGCCTTCTTTTTCTATCATCAAAATAATATCGCTAATACCAAGTGTTTTCTACACTGTTGTACAGACTTACAGGTATGCAAACTTAAATGATACTGGCAGCTTCTTTAAGTCAGTCAGAATTGTTCGACATCTTGGGAAATACTCTTATTCGATTTCTTGCCGAGAGTTAGATGAGAAGGTCGATACCACTCTATGCTAAATATGTAGTAGCCGGTTAGCTTAGCTTAGCATAAAGACTGGAAATAGGGGAAAACGGCAAGCCTGTCACCCTTTTATGGGGGGTTATGTGCTAGACTTTTTCTTGGCACCTGAAGTCTCTGCTGATTGCCTGGTAATTGGTCACGACCAAAACACGTAAGGGTATTTCAAAATGTTAAACTATTCTTTTAAATTAGTCCTTAAAACCTGCAAGTTTTATTTTGCTCAAGGAGTTTGGAAAAAAATATTAGATTGGCTTTTACTGCAGACTTTTATTGTCACTTTTAGCTATAAATACCACATCCGGCTGTTATTGTACTTTTCTGTCAATTCCTCGTTGTTTGCATGCGGCCAAATGACTGAATATGTATCTCAACATCAGCACAACATCTCTAGTTAAAAAAAAATTGGCTTCCCCTAAACCCATGCTGTTTGAGATCTGAGCTGAAGTTATTTCATTCATGCATCAGCGACAGAAACACAGCTCTTTCCTCTCATCTCATCGCTGTCGTCACACCTCTCCACCCCTGCCGCCTTCAGCCCCGCCCCCTCCCCTGCCCGACGACTGTATCCCCTGGCAACCGCCTGGCGAAAGCAGCAACAGGCAGCCTCTTAGCCCAAAGAGAAAGCATCCTCATCCCGTCTCTTCCTCTATTCAACCATTACACCTCTGTGAAACACTGAGATTGATTTCCACATCTTGTTTATGTTTCCAGGTGGCAGTAAAGTAAAAATAAAAGAGTCTCATGCTTCACTTCTTCTTCAGGCTGCTGCTGCTCAGCAGGCTTATGTAATCCTGGCCTGCAGATGTAAGCAACAGCACGTGTGTGTGTGTGTGTGTGTGTGTGTGTCTCTGTGTACTCCCTAATTGTCATTTGCAGGTCACAGACTGTTCTGACCTACTCTATACTGATCAATAGTTTTCTCTCTCTTTCAGACACGCACGCACACACACTATTGATCCACCTCCCAACTCCTCCATCATCATCATCATCATCACCTCTTCCATTCCTTCCCTCTCCAAACTATTATGATACTCTTTCCTTTCTCTCATTGGTTTCACCTCACATCCACACAATCAGTTAATAAAATAATCAATATTAAGGTGTGTAACTACTCGTCCTCCACGGTCTCAATATTTTCTTTCTCACAAATGGGCCTAGCAAAAGAATGAGTATTTGTACTTATACTGTATTACATGCAATCAGAGCTGAAAAATATTATTATTATATTAAACAAAATATCTTTGGATGGTTGGTGAGACAAAACAAGACACTTGAGTATGTCAACTTGGGCTGTGGAAAATTGTGATGGACATTTCTTTTTTGTTTTTACTATTTTTTAAACATTTTATGGACCAAAATATGAATTGAAATCTAACCAGAGATTAATCAGTAATGTAAAAAAAAAAGTAGGCTGGGGTCCTACAATTATTTTAAGGATTTTGAGAATAATTGAGGGTCAAAAGCCTCATAATGTAAGAGCTAAGAAGGTTAGCTTTAATGCTCTAAATTTCTATAAATCATATGGATCATTGGGGGAACTCTATAATAATTTCTATAATGAGGTGAGCAGAAGAGAAAATTTAGTTCTGCATAGATTTACCTCCCACATACAAACACTTCAGTGCTTGGTCTGGATTACCAGGCTGGGTGTTAAGATTAGCAGAAATACAGCAGCTGTGTTATGTCTATACAGTATGTGTGAGTTTGTACGTTTACACATGTGTGTAATCCAAAGCATGTTTGTTGATTCTGCTCCCGCTCAAGCGTACATAACTCGAGCGTGAGGTGAACGACTAACACGCAAAAAGGAAATGCTACTAGAGACACATACACTTAAAAACTACCAAAGATACTGTATGAAAAGATCATCAAAACACTGGGGAGGGAGTTGCAGATTCATGAACGAGAGCAGACGGACAGACAGTGAGACTACAGAGAGTGTTTGTGAGAGGTGTTGGAGCTAATCGTGTGATTCACTCAGCTCTAATTCTATTATACACAGGCATGAGAGAGAGACAGAGAGAGGAGGGTCTGAAGAAAGAGACATTATCCAAGCAAGATAGACATATTAAAATTAGGAATGAGCTATAATAATGAAGGAAATACACAGAAAAACGGAGCAGATAAAAGAGAATTCAAAGAAAAGCAGGATCTACAAGCAGTCAAAGTAGGAGAAGAAGAGAAAGAGAGGAAAAAGTAGATTTAATCGGAAGAGGAGGCTGAATGGAGAGAAATCTAAATTGACCTGGACAGGCAGGTGATAACGTCCTAGATATGCAGGGAAGGTGCAAGACAGGGTCCACACACACACAAAACACACATCAAACTGCAAAGAAAATAAAACACTAGTCTACCTCTCCATTGGGGCTTCCAGCACAAAGTCCATTCCCATTCAAATGCCTGCTGGAGTTCCCATTCCTGTTGTTGTTTCTGAACTGATCCACAGCCTCTCTGTCCGCCACCTCTTCACCTCCTCCATCTCTCTCCCCTCCTTCATCTCCTGTATTCTCTCCATTCTCGTTCATTTCCTCCAGAGCGATGCTGAACTGGGCTAGGGTTCGAACCATCTGCAGCATACGGAACGGTCCGTGTGCCCGAGCGCACGCTCAGTTTGGCACATAGACACACAAACGCACACGAAAACAACCAGAAAACACCTGCCGGGTTTTATCTGTTTGTTTACTCACACAAACTCGCTCTTCATGTCGGCAGAATAACGGCAGATAAAAGAAAAGACACACCTGAGGGTCGAAGGAATCACCACCTTTGCTCTTATTCGCAACATAAAATAAACATCTTCCTTCCAGTTGTTTTTTCTGTCCTCTCCTCTTCTGGCAACAAATGCTTTTCAGTAATTCAGTCCTTCAGAAAGCAACCGTTCTGCAAATTCTCTACTCATCCACGAATTCAGTCTTGTGTCTTCAGTGTGAGTCAAAGTGTGCGTCTGTTCTGTGGCAGGTAGGCTCGGCTGCGCAGCTTGTCACTGCGTGTGTGTGCGTGTCATGCAGCACACACACACAGTTTGCGAGAGGCAAAGGAGCACACTTCAGCATGTATGCATGGGTGTCTGATCTGTTTCTACTGCACGGATGATGTAAGCAAGATCGGAGCGCATGTCGCGGTGTGTGTGGACCACGGGAGAGATAAAAAAAAAGTGTGTGTGTGTGTGTCATAGCCCTCCCCCCCTGGGTGTGTATAATGAGAGACAGCAGGCAGGGCAGACGCTTACAGCGCTCCGCTCCGCTCAGCCAGACTCAACCAGTCCCCCCATAAATAATCGATTGAGGGATGATAAGGGGGAGGATGACAGAGCTGACCATCCATCCATCTCTTTTCATGATAACATCTTCTTAATGTCACACACACGGTACCAATGCTTCAGTGACAACACTGTCTGAAGTTCCCTTACTCCCACTGCAGTTAAATGCTCCATTGAGTAGGTACACATTTCAATGGTAACGTCTTTTCTGTCTATTCTATATCTTTGCAGGCACACTGAATGGCAGCAGCCCACAGATAACCATGACAACAGTGAGCAAGGGTGTAATTTTAAAGGACCATACCTGTGTTTTGCATGTTTCAGCCCGGTGACTACAAATCACGTATACTGACAATGATTTTTACAAACATGTTGCAACTTTTTAGATGCATTTCCCATCTCCCAGGCTGCTACAGGTTTCCATTTTATGGCTGAAACTTCTGATTCTTTTCATCATCTATCAATCAGATAATTTTTTTCTAATTCATCAATTAAAAGGGGCATTTCACCGTTTTTACACATGGGGTTCAGTTTACTCGTCATGACTGTGAAAACAGTTTTATACTGTGATACTCGGCTCTGGAGGGAGCTTTACAAAGTTTATTAAAAAATATTTTAAAAAATCCCTGATGATAATGTCATCTGGGTTATCTCGGGACCCTGCATTACAAACTGGAGGTGTGGGGCTTGAAAGAAGTGGGCATTTAGGAGGTGTCGAGGGTCTAATGAAAGACACTGCTGAGTTGCATTATGGGAATCATAGGATTCAGGGTTTTTGAAGTTTGACCCATACTAATGAATAAAAGTGAGGATATCTCAGCCTCTGCTGCTACTTCGATTTTTACCATTCATTTTTTAAAATCTGTCTCTTGTGAGTCCCTCAGCTTTATGGAAGCACAATACTAAATCAATGGAATACCCCTTAAGTACTTCTTTAGTCTATAAAATATGACAATTATAATGAAAAATGCCCATTAAATCAAAAACCAACTGTCCAAAATCCAAAGGTATTAATTTTACAGTGATGTGAAAACAAAGAAAATCAGCAAATTGGAGAAGCTGGAAATTCTGAAATAGTGACCGGGGCCTTTATTTGAGACAGGCCATAATTAGAGACATATCATAATTTCTAATACACCATGTTTTCTAAGTCTATATTTTAATCATAATTTAGAAAAGAAGACTTCCTGTTTTCCATTGCTGTTATCCAGTCTCAACACTTCCTCCATCTGTTTCACAATAAAACCCCTCCAGTGGGGGTATCTCCTCTTCAATGGAGGGCTTTTATAGTGACAAACTGCAGGAAGGGTTGAGTTGAAAAGTAGCTTAATATTGAGAAAGCAAAACAAAGCACTATCAATGACAGTTCATTCATCAGTAAGTGAGAACAATATTTCTGCAAACTGAGAAACTGAAAGCAACAATTGAGAAATATGGTATGGTGATGTTGAACTGAATTTTAGGGTTTCATGCCTTCATGCATTTTTGATCAAAGTTACATTATCATCATATGGTTGTGGTTGTGCAGCTACAATCTGGACCCTGCTCCAGCGTCCTTGCACGCACTATTTGGGGCAGTTTTCCAAAGAGTTCCTGTTAGCAACTGCATTACCACATAAAATGAATGGTCTAAAACATGCAGAACCGCGAGTACGGTCCTTTAACAATTCATAAAGTATGTGTATCCACATTAACACACAGCCAGCAAGCACACACACACACACCCTTTTGTAACGCACATGGGAACACTCACAGAAACACACACACACACACACACACAGAAAGAAAAATATGACCAGAGCATGAAGACACCAAAACTGCATTTTTGACAAAAGGGTCAAAAGAATTGTGTGTGTGCATGTGTATGTGAGTGTGCGCACATCAGCCGGATGGCACGCATCGCCTGAGAGTTTTCGTGAGTGCATAAATCTAAAATGCAGTTTTAATGAAAAAGTTGCATTAAGTAGAAGACGGCACGGCATGTGAGTTTGAGCTGAACTGCTTTCAAGTGCAAAGAGAAGCAACAGTAGCTTTAAAAATGACTAAAAATGTGCACCATACAATATTAATACAAATATCAAGCTTCAAGTGATTTGTAAGAGAATAAACCGATTCACCGCAGTCAGTTTAGTCATTCACATTCATGTTAAGCATGAAATGACCTGGCTTTTGTCTTCTATTCCAGTCAGCAACAAACCCAAATAGACTTTCTCTCCAACAGAGATCAGATGGTGACAACAGAAAAAGGTCACAAAAGGACATTTAAAAGGTCAAGCTCGAGCCTTTAATCCGTGTTGCCATAGAAACAATAGATGGTTTTGAAGGTCTGGTGACAGAGATCAGAGATGACAATCTCTCCGCCATGTTCGGA